>OZ035992.1:22477500-24977500 GCA_964035005.1 Erebia palarica | reverse complement strand
TAGACATTAAATGTTAATTGGATAACTGAGGCCACTTGGAAAAGTTATATATTTTTTTGTGAATAGTTTATCTTCAAAAATGACTATAATGTTCGTTTTGGAGTGTTTTGTAGTTATATTGATACTCCTATATTGGGCGACCAAAAGCAGCGAATTTGATAAAATTCCTGGGCCACGGGGAATCTTTCTGCTTCATAATTCTTTAGACTTTTTAATGGATCCGGGTAAGTGTATATTTTTATGTGATATACTTCAAGCAGAAGATTATGGGTCATTATTAACCAGCGATGTTAAACTGCTTAAGGTTTATTTAGCCAAATCACTGCCAATGTAATAATGATATACCTACTTTAGACTATAATATATTTTGAGCTTAATTGAGATTGGAGACACATTTGGATTGGAGACAGCGAAAATGAGTATTAATTATATTTTATTGCTATTTGATAATTGCATGTTATGTAAATTTTGTTGTTTAACTACAGGATCATGATAGAGGATATGAGCGTTTCAGATATTAATTAAACAAAATATTATCGCCAATTTGGCGTGACTTTCGTCGATTTATTTTCAAAATCATTTCATGGGCCTTTCTCAGATTTAATATTGAGTTTTTTTTGTTTTTTATTTTGTTTTCATATTTTTAAATTTCAGTTGAAATGTTCTATTACTTCAGAACGATGAGCAACAAATACAAACGACTGTATAAATTGAAAGTTGGACCTGTGAAAGCTATTATTTTACACAATCCAGAGGACATAGAGGTACAGTAAGAGAATTATATTTTAGATTATTGGCAAACTTAGGCAGATTTTGTCTTACAAATTCTAGTAGGTGCGAATAGATATTACTTTTTATGTCTAGGGAATGACACTTTCGATATAATAGTTGGTAACTGGTATCACTACATATTGACCTATATATATAACAGAATCCTTCTGCTGTGTGTGTCTATCTGCGCGATAAACTCAAAAACGACCGAACCGATATTCATACGGTTAACCAATGGACGGAGTGATTCAAAGGAAGGTTTATGTGTATTATTCAGTAATGTTTGTAAATTGGTTGAAATATGACGATGATAGTCGAAGATGTCGGAAAAAATCAAGCCGACTGGAAGCTTTCATCGAAAACGCTGCCTAATCCCTAAAATATTATGTCTACCTTTTAAGGTTAGTGTACTATAAAGTTTAAAAAATGGTCACATATTATGCCGTAATTGGAAAACTATGTTGACGTACTTAAACAATATTAATTCTTATCAAGTTAAATACGTTAGTTACCTTAAGCACATCCACATAAATAATATCGTTTGGGATCATCCATAAAGTACGTCACACGTTAAGGGGGGAGGGAGTCTACGAAATGTGATATTGTGTGACAAGGGGTGGGAGTGGTCCTAAGTTTCGTGACGTCACATTTCAAAATCTTGTTTAAATCCAAATTTGAACATTAAAAATATTTCCAACTTAACTATATCTGTAAGGTTTAAATTGTTTTGTTGGCAAGTTTTCTAGATGTTTCTAGATATAAAATTACAAGATATGTGACGTCACACTTGGGGTTGAGGTTTGTCTCACGAATGTGACCAACTGTGACAGTGACAAGGACGGGGGAGGGGTCAAAAAATCTGGAAAGTTGTGTGACGTACTTTATGGATGACCTCTTTACAATTTTAAATAATATAACGCGAGCAAAGCCACAGGCACAAGCTAGTACTGTATGATACATTTTCTTTTATTCGCATTACAGTTACTTACATAAAAAAATAACACCTTGCTTTCACTCTTTTACAGGCAGTAATCACTGGTACAAATAACATTACGAAAGGTTTTATGTACGAATTTATCGAACCATGGTTAAAAGGAGGACTGCTTATAAGTAAAGGTGATTTTTTGTGAAAACATTTTCAGATTATTAAGTTATTTCTTTAGGGGTTTTGAGGGTCACCCCCCGAACAGAGAAGGGTTTTGAGAAATTGCAGTAGAATCTTGAAATAACCTAGACCAGAATATGGACGAGGTCGAGGAAAAAAGGAAGATAATTTTTATTGTAGGTTATACAACTTCCTTAAACCAATGTTTTTTATGTTGATTTACTTGTAATAATTGACACTGGATTCATTTTCTTTCCTCCAATTTCCTAAGATACTCGGATAAAATTTTCAATTTTCTTCTTGCAGATTCAAAATGGCATAACCGTAGAAAATTACTCACACCCGCCTTTCACTTTAATGTTTTAACAAATTTTAAATCAACAATAGAAGAAAGCAGTCAAAGATTTGTAGAAAAACTTGGAAAAGAAATTAATAACCTTAAAACAGATATAACACCCTACGTGAACGATTTCGCTATAAATTCCATATGTGGTAAGTTATTACCTACTTATTTCATCAAACAAAAATTAGGTAAAAAACTTTACGACATCTTTACGTCTTTCTTGTAAATTTTTATTAATTTTGCGCTGTACTTATAGTTAAAATATCTCGATCTAGCCTGCTACTTACACCAACATTAAAGATTAAACATCGAGTTATAAAAAGAGATAAACGACGTCTTCGACTTCGTACAGCGTCGGGCGTCGACAATAATGAGTGACTTCGTAGAGACTACGTTCTAAGAACTCTTAGATAATTCATATAATCAAAACAGAAGTACCATTATAGGAGAGGATATAATTTTTGATTTCAGAAACTGCAATGGGTACTAAACTGGACGAAGAAGATGCTAGTTTTGGAAAAATGTACAAAGAAGGAATATACAAATTGGGACAGTTTGCTGTTTATAGAGCACAAAGAATCTGGATGTACCCAAATTTCATATTTAAATTTACCAGTATTGGACGAAAACAAGCAAATATTTTAAAAATTTTGACTTCTTTTCGCGATCGTGTAATCGAAACTAGACGAAATTATCGTAACAATCTGAATAACAATTCCATTGATGACCTGAATGATACAGAAAATGGTTCGGAACTAATTGGAAAAAAGAAAATGGCTCTATTAGATCTACTACTACAAGCTGAAAAAGATGGCGTAATTGATGCGAATGGCATTGGTGAAGAAGTAGACACTTTTATGTTTGGTGTACGTATTCATTTAAACATAATGAACCAACTGAAGAAGAATTAGAGATCTTAACAAAAAATCGATATTAAGGAAAAGTACAAAACAATTATAATTTTCAATTTGTTTAAATTGTTTCAGGGCCATGACACGTCTGCTAATACTCTGCAATTTACTATGATGTTGTTGGCTAATCACCAAGATGTACAGGTAACCAAATGCGATACCAAATTAAATCCATTATTATTTTATGAAAACTATTATCTACTATTTTCTCAAAATATCTCGCACGTTATATGAATGCATTATGCTATCATTTAAGGACCATTTTCATGAAGGAATTATCTTGTACGTTCAAGAGCAATAATTTAGTGTAATTCAATACTCGCAATAAATGCCCTTCGAGAATTGTACGCAATTTTGACAAGAAATAATTGCGAGTTTTTTTGTCTACACTAAAGACATTTTTTTAACGTTGCTTCCAAGTTTTGACGCGTCTAAACTCTAAACATAGACCGAACGTGCTGGTACCGTTTTCTGACGCGTTGGTTCAAGGTGGTGACAAATTTTTCATTCAACTGTTGAACGTTTTTCCAGGAGTTTATCATCAATTGTTTTTTTAGAATAAAAATAAGTCAAAATTTATTTTAGGTTTGTTTCTACTGATTGATTGGAGTTTAAAGAAATTTATCACAGTCACGAATTTTTATGGTATAAGTAAATAGAATCTACAAGAATCAGGATGCACGTAATGTTGCACTTGCTGTAATTCGAATACTCAACACCTATCATATTATAAAATGCGAAAGTGTGTTTGTTTGTCGGTTTATCCTTCAATCACGACGCAACAGAGCAACAGATCGACGTGATTTTTTACCCGACTGCGGAACGCACAGGGTTATGTGTTCATCAGTCTATATATGTTTGTTTGTTCCTTGCAGGACAGCTAACCTTAACGTGTGGACCGATTTTGATGATTCTTGCACCAGTTTATGCCGAGTATATCATTAGAGTGTCACTGTGGAAGCCGAATTTGAGAAAAAACAAAGTGGCGCCCTCTAGAAGCCAAAATGTAACAAATTTAAAAAAAAAGTCGATAGACTATGGCGAGTGGGGTATCAATGAATAGGTCTTGCAAAATCATAGTTAGGTTCTCTTGATCATTTTCTCATTTTAACGATCATTTACCTACCCTAAGTCAGTCGGAATTACGCTTGTCGCAGCAACCTAATCATCAAATAGTTGGATCGCATGATAATAATACGTCCAATACACAGGCTTCTGCAACGAATCTACTACACAGTGACAATGAACAAGTTTGGTCACAAAAAAGTGTTGTTCGTTGCAAACGTAAAAGTCTTTCGCGTAAAACCGAACGAGCATGGAAAGAGAGTGCACGTCAATCTCTGTCTCAACAAAGTAACAATGAACCAATTCAGTCTCAGTGTCAAATAAATCGCTCCGGTAAAATACTTTCTCGTAAAATCAAACGAGCACGAAAGGAGAGCGCACGTTGCTCTCAATCAACAACACAATCGTTCACAAAACCATCGAGTGGCACTGACACACATACACAGTCACAACGTCCCATCTATCGTTTATGTAAAAATATTTGTCGTAAAACAAAAAAAAACTTTAAAAATGGCGGACATTATACTCAATCTCTACTATCGCAACAAGGCCGATTACAATGCATGAGAGACTTTATGAGTCGTAGCTATAAAGCCCGCTTGTCGCAGCAACCTAATCATCAAAAAGTTAGATCGCATGATAATAATATGTCCAACACACAGGCTTCTGCAACGAATCTACTACACAGTGACAATGAACAAGTTTGGTCACAAAAAAGTGTTGTTCGTTGCACACGTAAAAGTCTTTCGCGTAAAACCAAACGAGCACGAAAGGAGAGCGCACGTCGCTCTCAATCACCAACACAATCGTTCATAAAACCATCGAGTGGCACTGACACACATACACAGTCACAACGTCCCATCAATCGTTCATGTAAAAATATTTGTCGTAAAACAAAAAAAAACTTAAAAAATGGCGGACATTATACTCAATCTCTACCATCGCAACAAGGACGATTACAATGCATGAGAGACTTTATGCGTCGTAGCTATAAATCCCTTTTACCCTCAAACAAATGTCAAATGTTGAATGAGGCTTCCAAAAGAGTGTCAAAGCATCGTAATCTAGAAAGTAAGCAAAGAAGAATTAGTAGACTTAGTAAACAAAAATTACTAGAAACGCAGAAAAGGTCATCTGTGAGCATTTCGATGCGTTCTAGAAGATTGGAAAACGTAAAACAACACATCAATCAAAGCCGTGTAAGGGAGTCTTCAAATACACGATCTCAAAGATTGTCTAATATAGAGTCGCCCAAATCTAGAAATAATAGACTCATGCGTTTAAGGGCGAACTCTCGGAGAAATTATCGTCGACGACAACTTTTTTTAGATGATTCAGCATTCATTGATTCTATTTCACAAACGGCAAATCTCATATGCTACATTTGCAATAAGTTGTGTTACCAAATTTCATCAAAATCGGTTGTCCTTCCCCGGCATGCAACCTAACCCCTATCCCTGTATCAAATTTCATCAAAATCGGTTGTCCTTGCCTGCCATACAACCTATCCCTGTACCAAATTTCATCAAAATCGGTTGTCCTTCCCTGGCATACAACCTATCGCTGTACCAAATTTCATCAAAATCTGTTGTCCTTCCCCGGCATGCAACCTATCCCTGTACCAAATTTCATCAAAATCGGTTGTCCTTCCCCGGCATGCAACCTAACCCCTATCCCTGTACCAAATTTCATCAAAATCGGTTGTCCTTGCCTGCCATACAACCTATCCCTGTACCAAATTTCATCAAAATCGGTTGTCCTTCCCTGGCATACAACCTATCCCTGTACCAAATTTCATCAAAATCTGTTGTCCTTCCCCGGCATGCAACATATCGCTGTACCAAATTTCATCAAAATCGGTTGCCCTTGCCTGCCATACAACCTATCCCTGTACCAAATTTCATCAAAATCGGTTGTCCTTGTCTGCCATACAACCTATCCCTGTACCAAATTTCATCAAAATCGGTTGTCCTTGCCTGGCATACAACCTATCTCTGTGCCAAATTTCATCAAAATCAGTTGTCCTTGCCCGACATACAACCTATCCCTGTACCAAATTTTATCAAAATCTGTTGAATACATGGCCCGTGAAAGCGTAGCAGACAGACAGACAGACACTTTATGTCTTTAAATTAAAATTTCATGCTTATATGTATTTCTGTCCCTTGGAAAAGGTTTAAATTAGATTTAGAACTCTTAATTTAGTTTAGAGTAGATGCTTAGTGTTTAAAAACGGAATTAGACACTGTCCGTAGGCATGGACTAGCTAATCCGATCTGATTTTCGCATAAGCGCTAAAAATAACCGTCCAACGTGTATAAAAATTCGCAAGCCGTAATTGTTGAGATTAACGCACAAATCTTAACTCTACCCTACCAAACCCGTTAAAGTGGGAATAATTGTTTTCTTCTCATTAATGCCTTCACGGAAGTGCCGACATCAAAAGTACCAAGTTTTTACTTAATTAGATGAACGATGTGTGAACGCACAAACGAAAACAACGAACAAAAAATATCTGAAGAACCGATGCGCATTTTAATTTTAATTACTATGTATAGAAGAACAAGAAGATGGGTTAGTCCTATGTATTCATTTGTTAGCAGTCTTACAATAACTAAAAAGTTTAAAATAAAGAAGTAATTTAAAAAAAACAAAAAACCCGACTGCTTGGAAACCAAAAAGTATAAAACAAGATGTGAATTTCATTATTATCAATTTACATAGTATAATACTTTAAATGAAATAATGAACAAAATAATATAGCAATTCAGTATTCTCACAGCTCAAATTTTATAATAATATTTTTCCCTCAAAAATAATTTTGTAATTATTACAAATTATCAAGGCGCAGTCGCACGTTAATGTTAGCTAATGGACGTGCGACGGCGCCTTGATAATTTGTAATAATTACAAAATTATTTTTGAGGGAAAAATATTATTATAAAATTTGAGCTGTGAGAATACTGAATTGCTATATTATTTTGTTCATTATTTCATTTAAAGTATTATACTATGTAAATTGATAATAATGAAATTCACATCTTGTTTTATACTTTTTGGTGTCCAAGCAGTCGGGTTTTTTGTTTTTTTAAATTATTGCATGGTTTATAGCTGAGGACATGTAGAGTGACATAGGTTACTTTTATCCAGGAAATAATAATATTTTTATTAAGAAAAGATACTCTTGAAAGGAGGGCTGCTACGTCATTCAGAAAGTGATGGTTTTCTACCCGCTGCATGACGTATTCGTCTGAAATTGACTAGTTTTTTTTTTAATTTTTCATGCCAATTTTTCGAAAGCTAATGTTGTTTTAATATTTGGACTTGCATCAATTTATACATAAATGCACAACTAGGTACTTATTTTATGTTCAAGGAAAAAGTATGTAATGAATGTAATGAGATATTTGGAACTTCTCACCGCACTGGAACGATGGTAGATCTGGCGCAAATGAAGTATTTGGAATGCTGTATAAAAGAAAGTTTGAGACTGTATCCACCATTACCTACTATAACAAGGAAAATTCAGCAAACAATTAAATTAGGTAAATATACCAACCTCGATAATTTCGGTCGTACGGCGATATTTCACTCAATGAGTAGTGACATTTAAATACGTAGCTATAGACAATACTTTGTTAGCTATTCGACATAAATCAATAATCTTTCACATTATTACAGAGAAATACGAAATACCTGCGGGCACAGAATGTGGCATTCTGATATTTGATTTGCACAGGCGCGCTGACCAATATGTGGAGCCGCTAGAGTTCCGCCCTGAACGGTTTCAAGGTGAACCTACGTGGCATCCGTATGCATATATACCATTCAGTGCAGGACCCAGGAATTGTATTGGTACGTCTTACGAGTATATCTGTTTAGAGATGGCTTTACAAGTACCTAACCACTAGATCGACAAGCCTACTTATCTACCTACTACAATTTTGATTTATGTCCAACTAGCTAATGCCCGCGACGCACCGTCGTCCGCGTGGAGTGAGGTTTTTCGGTTCCCGCGGGAACTCTTTAATTTTCCGGGATAAAAAGTGGCCTATGTGTTATTCCAGACTATTATCTATCTCTGTGCCAAATTTCATTCATATCCAATCAGCCGGAACGGCCGGCATTGGTACATCTACATGGATACATCTATCCATCCAAACTTTCGCATTTATAATATTAGTATAGAGTATAGATGGAAGCGTGAATGTGAAGTAAAATGAAAATTGTTAGAAATTTCATTATGAGCTTCGAATAAGCCCGAAGCCATGGTACACTCGTTTTATATATGTTTTATTCTGAAACCGAGATGCCAGTACATTATCTACAACCCAGGCAATCTTCAGGAATATAGAAAGCGCTCAGTACAAAACGACGGTTTCTGACTGGCGAGCTTTCGGTCCTTCCGCGGAGGACTTGGAATCTTTGTACAAACTCAAAAACGAAACTTCTCCATCTTGAATTAGGTATTTGAATGCTGTCAGGCTTTGAATCTATACTTCTATAGTAATATTATAAATAATGGATGTTTGCTACTCAAATCACGCCAGAACGGCTGAATGGATCCGCTTGAAAGTATAAAAAAAATTCAAAAATAAATAACAACCGACTTCAATAGCCACAATCACTAAAAAAAAAAAAAATTATTACCGAACTTTTTTCCTTTAAAAAAAGTTAATGTACTTAGTTCTATATTATTATGAATTGCATGCGTGGCATTTAGTAGCCGTATGAATCGTTTATTCTTCATATTGTTATGGGTCTCCACATTGGCACCTCATTGGCACCGACTCCAAAATATTACTATCGAACTATTATTAGCTAATGCAGTCTAATACAAGTCTAGCTAAACATAGAGTCGTATTGAGAATCTCCTCCTTTTTTTGAAGTCGGTTAAAAATAGGGTTTGAATATTTAGACACCATAACAAAGGAAGGTAGTAAAACTACTTACTTTGACAGTTAATAAATAAATTAATTTTATGAGATAGGGGAATGCCTATCTCATAACATATTAAAATGATTTTATATTTTTAAAATAAGAACGTCATTGGAATCAGTGCAAATTAAAGTTTCATGTAACATTATATAAACTTTAATATTAAACATAATTAATATAATCTCCCTTAACCTAAATTAATAAAATCAAAGCCATTTTCAGGTCAAAAATTTGCAATGATGGAGCTCAAGTTAGTGTTATCGGCATTGCTGCGTCGCTACCGTCTGCTTCCCGTTACGAAACCAAATGATCTCATTTTCATTACGGACTACGTTCTACGAGTGAAAGAACCTATCTACGTGAAACTAGAAGAACGAAGTGTGTGATTATTGTTGTTTATTGTTTAGATGTTTTTTTACATAATATTTGGTTGTGTTAGAAGTTTAACTGCCGCACTGAGAGTCCCTTAATCATTACTCAAGGAACTCCTTCGTTACGGAGTTTCTTATAGACTAACAGATAGCTGTACTTTTGGTAACTATCACTAGGAAGGCAGATTCAGTATTTGGTAGGTATATAGCTCTCCACTGATGGGAAAACTGAAAGTATGCCTGCATGCGGCTGGGAAACTGATTACTTATCGCCACTCAAAGAAGCGTTACCAAAAATGAACAATAACTAGCAAGACTTGTATAGTATTAAAGTATGCGCAGTACCTATGGAAACAGAATAAAAACTGACCCTATTTATAGGGGTGTTCACTAGATATCGCCTCTCAAATACGTGATAAATTTACAAACTACTTATACATAATTATTAGCTAAAGCGTATCGTTGCTGATTGATTGATTGCTAATAAATCTTATGAAGGCGTAAAATTCATTGCTGTCCTATTTTTATTACACTTGTTTAGTTATGCCAAATTTAGTTTACCTATTTATGTTAGTATTCGTATGTAGTATTTAAATATCTCCTTACTATTAATTTTCCTGTTTCAGATTGTATTTACAATTTTAGTATTATCACAGGCGATCTAAAAGGTGATGTATTAATATTGAGTAGGTACTTAAATCTTTAAGTAAGGATTAGCTACTGTGCTAGCTAGTGCGGCAGTTATTCCAACATTCCATTATTAGTTATAGAAAGTAGGTAAAGTAAATATTATATAATACTAATAAAAGAAAACTCTGATTTTAAGCACTTATGGTATACTTTTAAAATAACAATCCCACGTCATAGTAGAGTATCTGGGTGACAAAGCCTTGCTGGGTTTTGGTAAATCGTGTTTTTTGGAATTTATCAAGACACGCGGAAGCGTGTCCAGCCAAAGTTCAAAAAAACTGGCGAGCAGCACCGTGTGTAATATTACACGAACCAGCCACTTTTGACCCCCTCATAACTCAAAAACTATTTCACATAAACATGTCAAATTTGGCGCATATATTGAGACCCGTGAGATACATATGTGCTCCAAATTTCATAAGCACACCTCAAATGGTTATTTAGATATAAACGTACAAAAATCGTCATTTTTATGCTCTACCTAGGTATAGATCAAAACTCTGACACGGGGCATACTACCATTGCTTAAAGCCGTATTATTTTAATATTGTTGACGTTTATGTTGTAGTGTTATAATCATTATTTTAAGGACGTCAAAGTACGTGACATTCAACCGTTATTTTGAAACAATACTGCTTTAAGCGGTGGTAGTAATTCCGTCGTCCACTTCCTGCGGCAACTTGCATTACATTCTACGCATAGTGCATGCACAACTAAATAAAACAAGAGTTGTTAAGTAAAAAAAACTCCGATTACATAAATTATACTGCAGGTCTTTGTTTAAATTCGTTATTTTGTGTTGTTAACTATTGAAAACACTGAAAATTACACATAATTATTATTTTAATGTAAATAATAATGAATAATAATATAGTTGCATTAAAACCTTACCTTCGTATTCATGCATTTTGTGCAACGAAACGTCATTGACAGAAAAGAAGAAGAAACGTATTTGAAGTCGTCAGTTCAAGCTGTCAATCATTGTGATTTGTATTCATTGTTTATAGTGGTTTTAGTGATATCGACTGTTTACCGTGCTTGTTTTCAATGTTTCACTAAAAACTTTTGATTTTGAACTTTTGCAATCAAAATTGATGAGATGTAGAAATGTGCTGTAGAGGTAGTCTGACCATAGATGTAATCTGTCAATGTCAGTGTAACTCTAGGTACACTATATATTTTTCTTGAGAATTCTCGTCTTTAATTATCTTGTACAATGAGTCGTACAATAGAATTACTGGTGGGTGACACACTGACCTTACACCGAATAATAAGTACAGGTACTAATGTAAAACGTAAACTAAACTAATAGAAAAGTCCTATTACAGTGTAAAGGATTATTTGAATGATAGCAAGGCATGGGTATGAATTGTTACAGCGGCTGATTATGTAATGTTATATTATAAGTACATATATATAATTTCAAATATTTGTGAGATGGTGATAATAAAAAAAACACAGCTGAGTTTATTGCGGGCTCTTCTCAGACCAGGGCACGTTTGGAACCCTCGTAGCTTTAGTTTTAAGATACCGTAGTTAATTATCACCATCACGTCTTATGCTCTGTAAGCATGACGTTCAGAAGGTGTACTTTGTAGGTACATATTTTGAATAAATATGTTTTGAGTTTGATTTTGAGTTCAATAATTTCTGTACAAAAAGTAATGATATCCCATCAAAAACATAAATGTAAAATGAGAGCCAAGTTCAAAATTGTGATATATATGCCTTGGTTGTTGACTTCAGCGACAAAAGAAGTGAGATCTAAATGGGTGCCAAGTTCAATGGTCAGTCCTGAAATTTATTTATAACAACATATAATATTTTATAACAACTTAAAATATCATTTCTTCTTATAACTTAGTATAAAATGTTGAAGACTAAGGCTTTGGCTTGGCTAGTTTTCATATACGAATCACAAGTTGTAAAGCTGTAAGTTCTTATTTTATTCTTCCGAAAATTTGGCTTGCTGGTAGAAACTGTACTTTTAGGTACCTACTTAATAATAATTCGTATATAGAAACTAGTTATTGTCTTTAACAATATTTTGCAGTGATTTTAACACTTGTGTCCAGATTAGAAGTTGGAGAGGTAGGGTTTCGAATGTGCGTTTGGGAGCAATTAGAAATAATTAAACACAATAATAAAGGATTTGAGTTGCTAAATGAACAAATAAACGTATCAAATTCACCTTTACTCAATTATTTATACAGTAATAGGGGAGGGGGCGGGGCTTCAGTATGAGCCATGCCAAAAAGGTATATAAGCCGAAACTTGCGATACGATAGTCACTTCACAATCGTGCATTGTCGAGTCAACATCTCCTGAAGATGCTCCGGTGTCGGAGTGAAGCGTACGTTGAGAGTGATTTGGAGGATTTGTGTGGTGTGGTGTTGTGCCTGTGCGAATTGCTGGGTGGTGGGTGTCGTATGCTGCAGGTGAAAGACACGCACTGTATCACACAGATTTGTCTACTGTAGCGGATTATAGTGAATTAAACTTCTAGTTCATTCACTATCATGGACTTCCGCAAAATAACGCCTGCTTCTATTCAATATTACTTTTTTTTACTTTACTTTGATTATTATTTATTTACTAGCTGATGCCCGCGACTTCGTCCGCATGGATTGAGGATTGTTTTAGGGGTATGAAAAATAGATAGTAGCCGATTCTCAGACTTACTGAATATACATATATATAAAATTTCATAAAGATCGGTCAAGCCGTTTCGGAGGAGTATGGTAACTAACATGGTTTGACGACCTCCGTGGCGCAGTATGTAACGCTGTTGTCTTAACGTGCGGAGGTCCCGGGTTCGATCCCCGGCAGGGTCAATTTGGGAATTCATAATTTCTGAATTTTCCCTGGTCTGGCCTGGTGGGAGGCTTCGGCCGTGGCTAGTTACCACCCTACCGGCAAAGACGTGCCGCCAAGCGATTTAGCGTTCCGGTACGATGCCGTGTAGAAACCGAATAGGGGTATGGGCTAAATATAATGCCATAATATAATATATGCCATGCCCCTAACAGGTTAGCCCACTACCATCTTAGACTGCATCATCACTTACCATCAGGTGAGATCGCAGTCAAGGGCTAACTTGTAGTGGATAAAAAAAACAAAAACTAACATTGTGACACGAGAATTTTATATATAAGATTTTACAAGAAGATATAACAGTGAAATTAGATTGAAATACATATAATCATCATCTACTTAGATAATGATGAGTAGATTCTAAAAATATGTATAAAAGAAATCAGAAGCAGCGGCGCCCGCTCATCACAACAGCGCCGAGTCACACCCGCGCCCGTCGCCTCTTCTATATGTCCCGCGCCTATGTTTACTAACTGTGTTAACGGAATGATAAATGAATACTTAATGGGTCAGAACTTTTTTATGAAATGGGCATTAAATATCTAATTGAGCTACCAGTTGTATCTAACTATCTACTGACAAGACTGGGATGTTTTTGACCAAAGAGTAACCCAGCCTTGGTTAGATACCAGGTAGAAAAAACTTACGCCTTACAATAGTATGTCGAAATCGTAATAGGTCGTCAAAAAATACTGCACATAGAGGCTAGTAGACTAAAAAGTAACACATTGTTAGCTTCTTAAACTAACTAACAATAAAGCCGGCAAAGGAGACGGCTTATCATCAATAATATTTTTAATTGACTGAGCGAAGCGAAGGTCTCTGAGTCTACTTGAGTGAATTTGCACTTGTCCGTCCGTCCGTCTGTCAGAGCCTTATAACTTCTGAATTACTGAACGTGATTACCTACTTCAAATTTAAATGTAATATGTAAACCAATAGGCTCCAGCCGAATATGGCTTAAAAAGTTATAAAAATCTTTATTTCTGGGGGGCTCTAGTAGAAGCGAATGCGATGTAAAATATTTTTTATAGCGTTACATAGGGTTGCGGTAATATCATTTTAAAGATAATTAAGAATAGAGTCCCAAAGTAAGTTATTTTAATTTTTCCCCCAAAATTGACGAAATGGGAGGTTTTGAAAGTGACGATTTTCTAACGTCCAAAGTTATCCTCAGAACTCTCAATTTTCTGAAAGGCTGAGCCTGAAACTTGATCAATTACTTGAACAACAAATACTAAAATAAGATAAATATTATAAGGAAACGAAATTATTGAATTTTTAATGAGCTTCAGTATTTTAACAGAACTTCACAATGATGTCAATAGATAGCGCACTGTAAAAGTTTATTCGTTTCTCCAATAACTCTTTAGCTCTTTTGCGCCTAATGTTAAAAGTTAACTATTACAATATATAGTTAAAACTATATAGTTAAATCTTAGGGATAGTCTCAGTTCGGGGCGAACCACTAGTTATTTTTCCGTGACTAACAATGCTATTGACAAGAACTTGGAATATTTAAAGAATGCTTGTCTACTCTACATAGTGCTAAAGTTAAAAAACCGGCTTATACAATTGAAGGAAAAGGTGGTCATGGAATGCAAAGAAATATTTGGATCTACGACTCGGAGCTGCACTACAATGGCTGACTTGGCGCAAATGAAATATTTGGAATGCTGTAAGTATAAAAAACTGTTTAATTCTTTATCCGCCAGCGCCTATACTAAATCGGAAAGTTAAAGAAACTATTACTTTAGGTAAATATTATAGATTATTAATAAAAACTATTATTAAAAATTAAATTAAATTTATTACTATTGAAAGTTTGGGTTAAAATAGGCTAAGTAGTAAAAAGTCACCTGTTTTAAATTTACGAGCATCAATGCCACGTTTTCTGTAACAGCTCATTACTTTTAGTTTTTTTTAACAATTTACAGGGAAATACCAAATCCCAGCGGGAACAGAATATTAATTCTAAGTATTCTTAGATATTTGATGTGCTCCGTCGCAGAGACCAATTTGTCGAACCGCTTGAATTCCGTCCCGAAAGGTTTCAGACCGAACTAACGTGGCATCCCTATGCATATATACCATTCAGTGCTGGACCCAGAAATTGTATGGGTATGTCATGGAAGCTATACAAAGCTATAGGCTACTATAATATGCATACAAAAATCTTCAAAAAATCCCATACACGGGTAAGGAATAGAAGCCGCACTTTTACTAGTGATTTTATTGTAGTACCTAATGGAGGAGGTACACGTGTTGATAAGTAGCATATCTATGTTGTAAATTCAGATTGGGCTTTTCTTTACAAAACAAAGAACGCTGAACGTCGGCCCCATCTTTAGAAGTTGTGAGAAATTAATACCTAATTATCTATAAATTACTTCTACACATAGCTTACCTTTTTTAAAAGGGTTAATTTAAATTAAAACATTCATCGATAATCAATAAATAAAACAAAATTAAAAAAGAACGTGATGTAATCAGCAAAAATTAAACTTTCATATCATATAAACTTTCGTACTAAGCATAGTTAATTAATAATATGTAGGTCCCTAAACCTACCTTAATAATCAAAGTCATTTTCAGGTCAAAAATATGCTATAATGCAGTTAAAGCTGGCTTTATCAGCAATGCTACGTCGTTACCGCCTGCTGCCCGTCACTAAGCCAAATGATATTATTTTCGTTATGGACTACGTTCTAAGAATGAAAGAACCTATCTACGTTTTAAGTTGGACTACGAAAGCTAGAAGAATATGGATTAAATAAAGTGAAATTTATATTTAATCACATTTTAATTGCTTATTTCATTTACATATTTATGAAATAAATTAAGGCTCTTTAATGAATTAAATTTACGTTACGCTAACTTACTAGTTAGGTATGTACTTACAAGAATTTCTAGATAACACAGAATCATACTAATATTATAATTGCGGAACTGTGTTTGTTAGCTGGTTCATTGGTTTGTTGGATTGTCCTTCAATCACGCCGCAACGGACCAACGTATCGACGTGATTTTTCGCATGGGTATAGTTGAGGACCTGGAGAGTGACATAGGCTACTTTTTATCCCGGAATCATTCTAATATTATAATTGCGAAAGTGTGTTTTGTTTATCTGTTTGTCCTTCAATCACGCCACAACGGAGCAACGGATCGACGTGATTTTTGGCATGGGTATAGTTGAGAACCTGGAAAGTGACATAGGCTACTTTTTATCCCGGAAAATTAAGGAGTTCCCACGGAAATCCAAAAAACTTAAACCAAGCGGACGAAGTCGCGGGCATCAGCTAGTAGGTAGTAGTAGCACAGCTGATAACAATAAGTAAATCGGTCAATGGCCGCTGCACTTCGGATTCACTCTTGGAGCATTTAAATTTTCAAGGGTTCATGCTTGTTTCCTCTACATGCTTATCATACATTAACGCACAAGAAATATTGTTTTTGAGTTGGACCTATTGAACTATATACCTCAACCCGATAACGACCAGACAAAAGATATGAGATGTAACACGCATATTTGTTAGTCACTCCTTTTCAGTTGTAGAACAGTGACCAAGACCGTGCTTACTAATTAAAATACTTTGACGTCTCTGGTAAACGTTTTTATAGAAATCCTCGAAAAATGTGGGCTTTTATGAGCGTGGCATTGATAGTAATTGCTTTGTTTCTCTATTATTTTCTGGCCGAAACATCAATTAAATTAAATGAAATTAATAAGGTTCCTGGACCTAAAGGAATGTTTATTGTGGGAAACGCGTTTGATTTTATTATGACACCTGGTAAGAATATATATTGATTGAAAATATATGATTATGTTTACTTAACTACCTACTTAAGTAGATTTTTTTAATCACATCAAATTTGATATAGGGATAGGTTGCATCCCATAGGCTTGTTTTTATCCCGGAAAATAATGGAATTCCACAGGAATAAAAAAAACCTAATCAACACAGACGAAATAGCGGGCATCGTGAAGTTAAAGATAATCCTGCGATCTGTAATAGGTAGATAAGCCAGACGGCTATAGTATACAAAAGAAATAGATGCCATATATCAAGTTTTTGAGAAGTATTATTAAAGGTATTCACTTTCTCTTTTTTTTTAATTAAAATAATTTTTGTTTGGCTTCCAGCGGCGGTCTTTTATTATTTTGCATATTTGGCAAATAAATATAAAGATATGTTTGAAATAACGTTGGGAAATCAGCGATTCTTAATGTTATATCATCCAAAGCATGTAGAGGTACGTATTGCTATACCAAATAGTAGATATATTCAGTTACAGTTGTAGAAGAGGTAAGGTAACGGGCCCCTATTTCGTGATAGTATGTTATTTCGTTAGTTTTGTTTCTGGCGCAATAAATAAGCAATTGAAATATTATTTATTTAAAGTATACATTTCTATAAATATTGCTTATATGTGTTCCTTAACAATAGGCATGATGACAGTAACCATGAATCAATGAAATTATGAATTTATGTAATGAAGTAGGATTCATGGATTATAAAAAACGTATGTATTTTGTAGGTGTTTTTCTATTTCGAGTGAGATTGCTATTTATGTTGATAAAATAAAACTATAAAATACATGAATCCGCCATAGGTATGGGATTAAACACCAAGAAGCGAATGACGTCACAATCGTTTGTTTCGAGCTTTGGCAATCACACTATTGTTTACTGCACACTGCACAGAGTAAAAACAATAGTGACGTCACAAACGACGCCATGACACCGGCTAGCGTTTTGGCGTGAAATTTAAAATTTAAATTTCAAATGCTAATTTTATCTACCAAACCTTATTTTTCTGCTGAAATAATATATTTTTTCGAAATAGTGGATACTTCCGAACATAATATGACCATTTTTCAAAATCAGTCATCATGCCTATTGATTTGACTCGGAAAAAGTTATATAAAAACATTGAATTCCTTTAAAATTGCAATAAATTAACAAAATAGAGGTCATTTTATTTTTCATACGTCCCCTAGTTCGTGACACTACCGAATTAGGGATATTCAAGATACATTTTTGTAGCTATATTGTAGGGGATCGGTGCGACCCGAGCCACAGCGAGGGAGTGAAATAAAAACACTTGTTGATTTTGCGGAAACGGTGATGTGTTCGCTTCGGAGTCTCGGTGTGAAGTGCGTAACTCGACCTTTTTTTTTTTTCGGATTGAGTATGCTGCATAGGCCCTACTGGCCGCTACAGCGTCACCGGGGGGATGGGCGAGCGCTAAGCGTCGCCGAGAAAGGAGCCCTAGGGCTCGATGACATCGGGGGAGGCAACGTCTTCCTAAGGGCGCCTCCTATGAGGCTCGGACCACGGCTTAGGATGACGTTGGGACGAATGGGAGGTCGGTTGGACTAGGTTAGTCCACACGCCCCCGAGGCCGTGGGTTAAGACCACGTCCGGGTGACGTAAGATATCGGGGTCCTCGTCTTCGCCGGCGAAGACGCTGTGTTTGACATGTGTTGGTGTGTAGCCCTAAGTAGGGTGCATTGTCGGTGGTGATTTGGTCGTCGGGGTCGTTAAGGACGTGTTTGGGACGTCTTTTGTCTGGTGGGTCATTTCTGTCGGGGGTGTAAGATGCAGTCTGAACTACAAGAGGGTTGGGATGTCTAACTGCCTTCTCAAAATAATTTTTGGAGAGCTGCTTGAAATATTGGGCTATGGTAGGGAGTTCGAGATCTCTATGGAGATCGACGTTGCGTACGAACCACGGGGATCCCGTGGCCATACGCATGAACTTGTTTTGGAGGACCTGGAGACTGTTAAATCGAGAGTGAGGGAGGTGTGCGAATAACACGCATGCGTAGGACATAATAGGGCGGATGCACGTTTTATAAAGCGTGACTTTGTGTCGCAGGGACATTTTGCTTTTGCTGCATATCATGGGATATAGGCGGAATAAAACATAGCTAGCCTTGTTACGGACTCGGCGTATATGGGCGTTAAAGCTGAGCTTACTATCAAAGGTTACACCTAAGTATTTGGCATTCTTTTGCCAGGGAATGGGGCGACCGTATAAGGTGATTTCGGGGAGGTCTAGCCTCTTCCTACGTGCGGAGGGACAAAAGAGCATAGCGGCGCTCTTTTCGGGGTTGACTTCGATTCTCCATCGGCGGAACCAGTCACCTAAACTACTAACTGCCGCTTGAAGACGAGATCTAATGAAAAAGGCGGTTTGGCGAAGAGCTATATAGGGCGGTATCATCCGCGTACTGGGCCGTGCTGACATGAGGAAACGCGGGGATATCGCTGGTGAACAGTGAGTAAAGAAGGGGGGAAAGTACTGAGCCCTGTGGGACGCCAGCACGGATCGGTCTGGGGGAAGAAAGGGTTCCGTCTATCCGATAGCGGAAGGTGCGATTTGAGAGGAATTCTCGTAGCAGACGTACGAGTCTTATCGGTAAGCCTAGATGGTGAAGCTTGTAGATTAAGCCGGCGTGCCAAACCCTATCGAACGCTTTTGCAACGTCAAAGAAGAGGACTCCGGTTGGGATGCCTCTGGAGAGGCGATTGAAGCCTGTGTAGATATGTTCCGTGAGGCGGTGCGCTTGATGAACGCAAGAGTGTCTGGCTCGAAAGCCGAATTGCTCGTCGTTTAGGAGCTTCTTCTCTTCGACGACGGACTTAAGCCGGTTGAGGATAATTCTCTCATACACCTTTCCAAGCGTGTTGAGTAGACTTATAGGACGGTAGCTAGTTGGTAGGTTACGGGGTTTTCCCGGTTTAGGGATGCCTATCACTGTTGCTTCCTTCCACCTATTGGGGAAGGAGCACCCGGCCATGAGGGCATTAAATATGACAACTAGGAGATTTATGATCTGATCGGGGAGCAATTTTAATGTTTTGTTATTAATTAATGTAACTCGACCGGGGGAGGCTGGTATTTATTGTATTTTGGAGCGTACACATGTCGCTGTATTTATTAACGAGCTCGTAAAATCACGTTTACCAATAGGACGCTTTTACAAATTGCGTAATAATTATAATTATTGAACTTATCTTATTATAATATATAAACTTAGTACTAAAGGTAAGTATTACAATGAATTATTAATATTTTACATGAATTCTTACATTAATATTTACAAATAATTTCCCAAGTTCAGCTATAACGTTTAACAATTTCAGATCATACGCGATAACTAGGTACTTATTATTGTTTGAGATGCGAATTATGTTTTGTACATTAAAGTTATTAATTTTTAAGGATAAGCAATATAATCTACAGCAATATAATTACTATTTTAATCAGGTATTCGTATCCGAAATGACTTGTCTATTTATTTATGTATCTGGACAATATCTCACAAAACGTAGTTACACATAAATGACTATACTATTGGTAAAGTAGGTAAGTATAAAAGTATGTTTTTGATCGATTTACAGGTATCAATATAAAATAAGTACTAAACATTAAACTCTATCATCTATGTAGGTAAATTATTTACATGAGATAATCTAATCATATTGGTCTAATCATATTGATTCAGGACTCGAAACAATTTTCAACATATATAATAATGAAGTTAATTTAAATGTAAATTTAAAAACAATTAATGTATTTCATTAAGTTCTTTAGGAGCTAAATTCGTCATATGTTTTGCTCACTAGCATTAGTACACCTGACCTTAATTTACATTTTTGAGGTAAATTCGCACAGGTACTTCCAGCTTAATTTTGTTTGTTATTAGATTTATTTTAGTTTTATTCGTATCTTTTTATATGTATATAGGGTAGTTAATGGTGCCGATTCTGTAATGTAACATCTCTAAACTAAACTAAAATGGCAGCTTTAAATCTAGTTCTGTCCCTTTCCGTAGGGAGTATTATGAAAGGGTTAGCAATATTTATAATGCTCTAATTTTAGTTTAGTTTAGAGATTGTGCACTACAGAATCAGCCCCAATAGTTAATTAACATAGTTTAAAAATGATCTACAAAATTAAATGCGGTAGTTTCGAAAAACCAATATCACGAACCAAGGTACAGTCTATTTTGTCATACATTTCCCCAAGTTTGTGACAGATAAATCTACAGGGTGGAAAGTTTGAATGGGCCCTGGAGGGGAAGTACCTTAAATCCTTAAGTTAGATCATTTTACTTAAAGGAACCATTCTTTTATTTTTAAAAAGAAACAAAACTGCATTCAAAGATTTTTTAAAATTCGCATGTCTCACCCGGGAATTTCGAAACCGGTAAAATTCAAAAAATGGGCACTCGCTGTTTTGTTCCACTAATCGATACAGTCAATGTTAAAGATAAAATTTCTCCAAGAAACATTAGGTCTTACATTCGTTTTTCGTACAAGATAAACGAAAAGAAACATACTACAAAATTGCGTACATACATTTTAATAATAATAATTTAACTAATAAGTTGTTCGAAATGAGACCCCTCGTTCTGGATACACAAATTTATTCTTCGTTGAAATTCATTTCCTGTAGCCTTCTGCAAAGTGTTGTGGTGTATGCTCATAATAGCATTTTCTACCGCAACCTTTAGCTCTTGTGCAGTCTCATAAGACTTTTTGTAAATAACATTTTTTACATGGCCCCATAGAAAATAGTCCAGACACGTCAGGTCTGGACTTCTTGCAGGCCATCTAATCGTCCCGTTTGTACCTATCCAGACATTGAAATTCTCATTAAGGAAAGCCCTGGAAATTCTACTATTGTGAGCAGGTGCGCCATCTTGTTGAAAAATGATACTATGCCGTTCGTCTTCCGGTAAAAGGTTTAATTGATTTTGTAAAAGCTCTAATATTTCAATGTATTTTGCCGTATTCAGATGTCCTTCGTAAATGTGCACTAAAACAACCATATTGCTTCTGATTCCGCACCAAACATTAAAGGAAAACCTGACCTGATTGTTTGTTTCTCGAACACGGAATGGATTTCGACGGGACCAATAATGATTGTTATGTCTGTTATACATTCCATTATTACTGAAATTTGTTTCATCTGACCATACTATGTAGTCTAAGAAATATGGATTTCGGGATATTTCTGTTTGAATTTTCTGACAGAACTCTAATCTTCTTTGAGTATCTCCAGGATATAGTTTCTGCACCAATCGCCCATCACGAAAACATTTGTATTTGTACTTTTTCAGAACACTCAGTATACGTGTATGGCTGGTGTCTATCTCTTGAGCAGCTTCCCTACTAGACGCTTTTGGGTAACACTCAAAGTATGTTAAAATGCTTAAATCACAATCGGAAAAATCTAAATTTTGTTGCCGAGGGCGTTCTAACCGTTTTTTGAATCTACCAATGTTTACTAAAGTTGTGACCATTCGCAAAAACACTTTTCTGGACGGTATTTGTCTGTCTGGATACCTCTCACTATACCACTGTAAAGCTAAATTATAATTCTTGTTGTTTAAAAAATAAGCTTCTAATAAATCAAATTTTTCTTGATACGCCATTATTAAACAATTATTAAATGGAAGCAAGACAAAACAAAATCGATAAATATGTTCAAAATGTTCGTTCGAATTTCAAAATTGCAAACCCGCACTGCAAACAAAGTTTGAACGTTCCATTTTTAAACTTTTTGTCAGAACTCCTCGTGCAGGAAGAAAATGTGCATAAACTTATTACATATTACCATTTAACAATTTTTTTACATCTAAGTCTTCAACAATGTACTTAGAGATAATTAGCAAGCTTATACTTAATAGATAGAATTAGAAAGCTCTTTGGATGTTAGCGTTAAAAGAATATTATAACGTGTCTTTTACTTGTTGAAAGTGAACAATTCTAGGTAATGTAAGGTAAGGAATTTGTGTAGTAAATATTCGATTTTATGGATATCTTGTACGAAAGACGAATGTAAGACCTAACGTTTCTTGGAGAAATTTTATCTTTAACATTGACTGTATCGATTAGTGGAACAAAACAGCGAGTGCCCATTTTTTGAATTTTAGCGGGTTCGATTCCCGGGTGAGACATGCGAATTTTAAAAAATCTTTGAATGCAGTTTTGTTTCTTTTTAAAAATAAAAGAATGGTTCCTTTAAGTAAAATGATCTAACTTAAGGATTTAAGGTACTTCCCCTCCAGGGCCCATTCAAACTTTCCACCCTGTATAGTGATAGGCTAGTCTGTCTGTCTGCTTAGCTTTCACAGCTCATCTGTTCAACCGATTTTGATGAAATTTGTACAGGGGCAGGTTGAATCCCGGGGAAGGACATGTGCTACTTTTTATTTCACAAAATTTCCCGGTTCCCGCGGGAACCGAAAAACTTCAATCCACACGGACGAAATCGCGGTCATTAGCAAGTTAATAATATTCTTTTATAAACCAAAGTTTCAAACAAAAGAGAGTTTAGTTTTAATTTTTAGTTTCAAGCAGTAACCTAATAAAAGCTGCATTTAGTGTCATTAGGCTGGATCTCACTCACACATCTTTTTTATTAATTATTTTTATAAAAAATATCTTTATCTTGTTCTTCATTATTAAACCTTTTAAATAAGTATGTTTTTATTAATAAATAATCATAACTTGCTGTAAAAACTTTATCCCGAAATAGGTGCCACGAATTCACGAACTTAGAAGCAAGCACGAAATAGGGTTTAAACAAGAGGTTCAAATAAATTAATATAAAAATTCTACTCAACAAAAGTACATTCACAAAATCTTTCAAACTGATATCATGTTTAGGAATTTATTTAAAAAATCTTAGTCTTAAGTTGCTATCCTGAGCTGACCCTTCATAAGTTTAAAGGTATATAAAATTAAACTTGACTGCCATTTCAGAGTTTTTATGTTACAGACCCTGATAAATAGTACTCAGCATAACGAAAAGGGTTACCTTTATACTTTTCTTCGACCGTGGCTGCATGATGGACTTCTATTGAGCAGTGGTAAAGTTGAACATGAATTATCTCCATCAAACGATAATATCAATAACTAGATGATGCCCACGACTTCATCCGCGTTGTTTTCGATTTTTTTTTATCCCCGCAGGTACTCCTCAATTTTCCGGGATTTAGAGTTGCCTATGTCCTTCCCCGGAACCTATCTCTACACAAAATTTTATCAAAATCGGTTCATCATAGGCTAGATGGTAGTTTTACTAATATTATAAATGCGAAAGTTTTGGATGGATGTATGGATGTTTGTTACTCAATCACGCCCGAACGGCTGAATAGATCTGGCTGAAATTTGGCCCGGAGATAGATTATAGTCTGGAACAGCACATAAGCAAGTTTTATACCGGAAAATTAAAAAAAAACTCAATCCACGCGAGCGAAGTCGCGGGCATCAGCTAGTATTAAGTAATAAACTTCTGCGATTTTTTGTTAACAGTAATTTTTTATATTTTAGGTAAAAAATGGCATCAACGAAGAAAAATTCTTACTCCGGCATTTCACTTCAATGTTTTAAGCCACTTTAACTCCGTATTAGCTGAGAAAAGTGAAAAATTGGTTGAAAATCTACAGACTGAAGTAAACTGTTCAAAAACAAATGTTTATTCTTTTATCACAGATTTCACAATTAATTCAATATGCGGTAAACGATTTTGATATGTAATGTGTTTTGCATTAATTAATGTAGATAAATGTGTTTTTATTTACGTAAGTATATGTTCTTAGAGACGGCAATGGGAACTGTTCTTGATGAAGAGTCATCAACTGTTAGCAAGTGTTACAAAAACGCGATACATGATCTGGGAACTTATCTAATTCATAGAAGCACAAGAGTATGGTTACATCCAGAGTCATTTTTTAATTTGAGCCAGGTAGGACGAGCTCAAAAGAAAACATTAAATATGATTTCTTCATTTCGTAATTGTGTCATAGAACAACGGAGACAAAATGGTAATTTTAACGACTTGCATACAGAAGCCATAGAAGAAAGTACCAATGATTTTGTAGTAAATGACAAAAAACGCCTAGCGATGTTGGATCTTCTTTTGAATGCAGAACAACAAGGAACAATAGACACAGAGGGGATCAACGAAGAAGTGGATACATTTATGTTCGAGGTTCTTATTTTTCATATACCTACTGAGTTTACACTACACGCGGCGAATTTTTCAAAGAGAAATGGAACTTCGCTAAAGAAATGCGGCTTGCCACTTAGGCCTTCACCAATTCCACCACGATTACCTTAATGTATTTCCAGCATGAAAAAATCGCTTAATCTTATTCTTCTTCTGCTTCCTTATTTGGATTTATATGATCATAACACTAAAAAAATTAAAACTATTGTTCCAGGGTCATGACACTACTGCAACTGCTCTTCAATTTGCTTTTATGTTACTAGCGAATCATCCGGATGTTCAGGTAAGTTATTTAAGTAAACCAGTCTAAGTCATCCGAACACTATCATTATTATTATTTTCCTATGAATTTAACTGTCACACCCTTATACATAACGAATTAAAAAATACGACTGCCCTGCCATATTATTTTTGGAGTTTACCTCCCTAAGAAGCGATCTTTGCATATATATATAATCTTTGGAGTCTTATTCACATTTTTATTAAATTATAATTTTTGTGAATCAGTGGATATTGAACTATAGTGTTATATATTTTTGGAATCTACTCATCATTTTCTAGATGATGATTATATAGTTAATCTTATTTTAGAATTTTTTTTTCAACTTTTGTCTTTAATAAGCGATCATGGTCACCCCATAAATATTTTTTAAAATTTTACTAGCCTATGTCACCCGGAATAAGCTAGGGATTCTAACGATTCCTCATTTATGAAAATCGGTTCAAGCGTATAGAAGTTATGGTGGAATATACAAACTCACATACATACATACATACATACATACATGAACCCTGAAAACAATATACTCCTTTTTTCAGACAGTCGTATAAAAATAAATACATATAAGCCAAAAAATCTATAATAAACTTACGTAAATAAATAGAAAGAAATAAACTTACATACACAAATAAATAGTTGTAGCGGGCGGAGGGTTAAGCCCCGGCAGGGGAGACCAGACTGCCGGGGGTTAGGGGGACAGGTTGAGAAACGGGCGGACTATCCTAGCCGAGTCTAGCAAAACCGCTTTCTGCATCCTAGCTGCGAGCGAACTGCCACGGAATCCCAGTCACCTCAGATGGTGAGCGAGGCTGACTGGGACTAACAATTTTTTTATTATCATTGTATTCTTTATTGCACACAAGAAACATAGAAACATATAATTACAAAAAAAAGAAGCTTTATCGTACTGAAGCGTGAAAAGGCGGTCTTATCGCTAAAGCGATCTCTCCCAGACAACCTTTGGTGATTGGATTGGCGAAATCACGGGTTGTGTGGCAAGCAATTTAAGTTTTATAGAAATAATAAATAGACTACATACTAATAATACACATATAAATATCTACCATAATAACTATTTGTACATAATATTAGGTCCTTACATATGAAATTGCCGTTTTGTCGTACTGGCCGCTTTGATCTCAAATATCTCCTCTTTGGTTAGAAATTTCAATTTCTTTATACAGCTATTTACTCATGCTTTTGTGTTTTGAAAACCCCTATTCATTTGTTTTTTCCTCTTTTGGTTTTTTCTTTGCGTCACTCAGTTTACAAAATGGAAAACTTGAAATATCGCGTTATTTACGAGTACGAGTTCCATAGTGGTACCAGTGCTGCAGAAACGGCTCGAAAGATTAATGATGTGTATGGCGGCGGTGTCGCAAAAGAAAACGAAGTGCGTTTTTGATTCCAACGTTTTCGTTCTGGAAATTTCGACCTGCAGAACAAGCCCCGTGGACAGCCGGAGATCAAAGTTGATAATAAAGAATTGAAGGCTATTGTGGAAGCGGATCCATCGCAAACCACGTCCGAGCTAGCGGCAGGTTGCGGTGTTAGTGATAAAACTGTTTTAATCCACTTGAAGCAAATTGGGAAGGTGAAAAAGCTTGAAAGGTGGGTACCTCATGAATTGAGTGCAGCAAACCGACAAACGCGCTTCGACTGCTGCTTTACATTACTCAACCGGCACAATAATTAAGGGATTTTAAATCGAATTATTACCTGTGATGAAAAGTGGATCCTGTACGATAATCGGAAACGCTAATCGCAATGACTGAACCCTGGCGAACCACCAAATCCTGCCCCAAGCGAAAATTTACTCAAAAAAAATTACTTGTGAGCGTTTGGTGGACAAGTGCCGGTGTCATTCACTACAGCTTTCTTAAATCTGGCCAGACGATTACGGCGGATGTCTTTTGTCAGCAACTGCAAACCATGATGGAAAAGCTAGCTGCTAAACAACCGAGCGATTGACGAGCAATCGCTCTAGGCCACTGCTGCTTCAGGACAACGCTAGACAAACTGCACAACAGACGGCTACCAAATTAGAGGAGCTTCAATTGGAATGCCTAAGACATCCACCGTACTCCCCGGACTTTGCTCTAACAGCTTACCATTTTTTTTCGAAATTTGGATAACTTCTTGCAAGGGAAAAAATTCAACTCCGATGGGTCGGTCCAAAGCGCCTTTAAAGATTTTATTGATTCCCGTCCGAATGGTTTTTTTAGTAAAGGGATCAATGAACTACCTATGAGATGGCAAAAGTACATAGATAGCAATGGTACATACTTTGATTAAATAAATATATTATATTTTTAAAAAATCGACTTTATGTCCCTCCCTTATAAAACGGCAATTTCATAGGTTTTTAGGTTATTAGGTTTCCTATTATAATATACTACATGCTACTCAATTAGATAGATAGATACTTAGTAGTTTTTCAGACAACGAATATCCTGGTGAACGTGATTTTTTTTGAGTTTGACAAAATGTTTTATCAAAAATTTTATAGAACAAGGTAGTAGAAGAGTATTCCAAACTTTTTGGTTCATCTAAAGGAAGGCTTACATTGAAAGATCTTTCAAAAATGAAATACTTAGAAGCTTGCTTAAAGGAATCTTTAAGGCTCTACCCGCCAGTGTATTTCATTCAAAGGAAAAGCCAGAGTCCGCTGAAATTAAGTAAGCCTTTTGTTGTTTATATTATTTATTTTTGAAGTGAAAACTTTTTTAGCCGCGTTGAGCACTTTTTGGTAGTTAGGTGGTAAATTTGTCGATTCGCGTGAACAGCAACATGTTCGCGTTGTTACGAAGACAAAATGTCTTAAATATAAATATACTACACTCGAAATTAAACTTTAACACCTTAGTGTTAAGGTTTATATTTTAATTTTTTTAATAATAATAATAGTTTTAAAAAAATATTTTAAAAAGAAAAATTTTAAAGATTCGTTTTCACTTCTATCGGCAATCCCTTTGACTGCCATAATTTTTTAAATTACTAGCGCTGTAACTGTTTATTTTTATTTTAGGTTATACAAACACTCCACCTCATAAAAAGTTTACTATTTTAATTTTTGACTTACATAGACGTTCAGATCAGTTCATCGAGCCTTTGGAATTCCGCCCCGAAAGATTCTTGAAGGAACCGACTTGGCACCCATTTGCTTATTTACCATTTAGTGCTGGGCAAAGAAACTGCATAGGTTGGTTCAATACAATGTTTTGTCGTCGTTTCTTTCTCTTTAAAAATTAAATGTAAGATACGAGACCCAATATAATACCAATTTTATAACAATCTATTGTTTCACATATACCGCGTTAATTATTTATCTATATTTTGAATTTTCGCCAAATTTCTCAGCTGTAATTGCAGACAAACAATGATCCTAAATCCAAATATGAGCCAAATATCCAAATATTGAAAAGTACATAGAGAAGTGTATATGAATGAAAATGTATAAGTAAGTAAAAGTGTAGGTATATGAAAATTGTAACGCAAATAATATACCCTATCTACACAGGTCAAAAATTTGCCATGATGGAGATGAAGCTGGCAATATCTGCAGTGCTCTCCAAGTATCGCTTGCTGCCAGTCACCAGACCACAGGATATAGTGTTTACAGTCGACATTATCTTACGTACTAAGGATCCTATTTTTGTAAAATTTGAAAAACGTTAAAATAACTAACTACCAGCTAAAACAAGTATCCAACTAATCATTTAGGTATTCCTACAGTCGAATTGTGGGATTAATCAATAAGATTAATATACAGGGTGGCCCAAATAGTGACATCCAAAGAAAAAATTTCGGTTCCTCGTATTTAGACCTATCTACCTCATGTATGTTCAGCGATTTTTAGTAGTTTTCGAGTTATAATTTTTTAAAGTTTTCTGAGGGAGTGAGTGTTAATTTTTTTTAGTTTTTTATTCAGTGTTTTTTTTCGAACATTTTTTTTGTGAACATACTTGCTATGAATTGTGCTACTTTGCATAAAATAATTACCATCATAACATCAACCCAAGTCGGAAAATTTTTGGTCGAAAGTGAAAAGCTTACGTTCGACAGAAGTAGAGACGAATTTTCAACTTAAGATTAAACCTGTCTACGTCACTTCCGACTAATTTCAATAACTTTTGGAGTTCCTACGCTTCCCTTATTAGTCCAAAAATTTGGTACCTACTTTAGAAGGCATTATTGTGAGAAATCAGACTTCAAATGTGGTAACGCTGTAATTTCTGAACTTAAAATTTGATTCTTAAAATTGTGTTTTGCCTATTTTTGTCAATTTTAAAACAAATTGCAGTAGTAAATTTTTGGATTTAAGTATTTTCTACAAAAATTATCGATATTTTTCGATTAAGTGACATCAAGTCACTATTTGGGCAATCCTGTATAATTATAACTATGTAGGTATTCATAATAATACCTTCGATATAACTACTACTAAAATATATATTATAACTATTAAAAACTATCAAAAAAATATAAAAAGTGATAAGATATAACTATTAAAAAATATACATATCTAATAATTATTATCTACTTTAATTTATTTTCTTCTGATGTGTTATAAATATACTTTAATATAATATTTAAAGGAATACATTTATTCTTTCCTTTTCGGGTTTGTAAGAATAGTGCCATTGCATTTGACGAAAAATCGGTTTCGAAAGCCTAAAAAAGTCTCAACAAGAGACTACAACCACTTAAAAATTCGTGCCGATTGCTATGGACCTAATACAATTATTTCCGTATGGATAGCACAAAATTGTGGAACTAGGTTCTACCTGATGTATTCCTTCATAACTAACATCTGGGGCCATTCTAGGTGCGGATAATCAAGTTTATGGCAAGTCGGCAACGCATAGCCGCTCACTCTGAAATGTTCATGGGCGGTGATAGGTGAATCTATTATACGAATATTATAAATGCGAAAGTTTGGATAGATGGATGGATGGATGTTTGTTACTCAATCGTGCCAGAATGGCTGAACGGATCTGGATGAAATTTGGCACAGAGATATAATATAGCCTGAAATAACATACATGCTACTTTTTATCCCGGAAAATTAAAGAGTTCCCGCAGGAAGCAATACACCTCAATTAACGCGGACGAAATCACGGGCATCAGCTGTTCACTTATATATATGATCTTTAAGAGTAGGTACCAAAATAAACCAAAATCCTTGAATTCTTATCTTCCGGTGGAAGAGTTCAGATAAATAGCGTTAACGCAAAATGAATTGGTTTAAATAGTGGAACCTCTTAACGATAAAAGTAAAACGATACAGTAGGTATTATAATGACGCCAGATAGTAATTAATTTGTTTATTAGATACACAGTCTTTAAACATTAATTTACCAATGGACAGCTTTAATTGTCGATTCGTTTGGTAAGAGAAAAATGGTTACAGGTCACGACCCAATCTTCAATGAAGTCTGAAGACAAAAACATCCCGGAGTTGATTAGATAGTTACGTTATGCTCTATTAATAGGTATTATGATCCCATTTATTTAAATAAAAGCTATTATGTATGTAGGTATAACCTACCTACCTTGCATAGTCTTTTTATAATTAGTAATTATGTTCTTTACTCAGGGTGGTGGGGTGAGTTATAATAATTATTATAATTAATTACCTACCCTGTGATTTGATCGGCGGTAAGCTAGTATGCTTAGGTAAACAACTGCGACTTCAATTACCTGCTAATGTTAAAGATTTACGATTGGCAAGCAATCAAAAACTACTTTGGTAAGTATAATCCAAGAAAAACATTATAATGTGAAATTATATGGCCAAGCAAAAAGTAATTAGGGGCAATTTTCTACGCCTTTAAATAATGTAGATTCAAAATGTCGCCAAGTCAAAAGCCTAGCACAGAACTTAGTCATAACTTTGATCTTACTTACTACTTGAATATAGGAAGCCGGCCATATAATTTCACATTATAATGTTTTTCTTGGATCTCACTTCTGTTTCTAATATTTAAAAATCAATACCATCAGCACTCAATAGATCCTAAATCCCCAATGATTAGGACTGGCTAAAACCCGCCGAAGATGACCCCTCGCCAGAAAATTTTAAAAGTCCCTATATCCCTAAATAGTGCACCGGCCGATATTGATGAAACAACGACCAAGTATATGGTTTGAAACTACCTGCAAATATCTCGGCTTTGATACGGAAACAAAAGATGACTAGGTAATAAATTGTAGCTAGCAAAAAATAAAGTAGGTAAGTATATCTTTATCTATACTAATATTATAGGTAAATGCGCAAGTTTGGATGGATGGATGGATGTTTGTTACTCAATCACGCCTGAACGGCTGAACCGATCTGGATGAAATTGGGCACAGAGTTATATTATAGTCTGGAATAACACATATAGGCTTTACCCCGGATATATTATACTTTTTATCCCGGAAAATTAAAGAGTTCCCGCGGGAACCAAAAAACCTCAATCCACGCGGACGAAGTCGCGGGCATCAGCTCGTTATTGTTATAAAATACTAAACATAAGTTTGCTGAAACTAATTTGAGGAAAACCAGAATCATTTACGTCGATAAACCACCGGTAAATGGTAGCTAGGTAGGTATTTGAATTCAATGATCCAACGACGAATTAGGTAAGTGCACATGAATAAATAATGATAATTTAACACATTGTGCCATAAATCAAACGCGATCACCAGTCGTTGTCCTCAAAACATAATAGCAAAATACTTTTCCAGTGAACGCTCATAATCATTCTAATAATAAATTGACTCCCGAGTTCCTGACGCGGCAGATCTTGGCACTGTTTGAAGACGAGTATTTATAAGCGACATGCTGAAAATGTTGTTTCAGTAGATAGTGAGTGAACGAAACTGTCGTCTGTTTTGCGAATTTCATTGTTTTCTATCTCTTCTCGCGCGCATACATCTCGTGCAAGAAACGTGTAATCCGCATGCGTTTTCTGACAAAGTGCAGTTTCGACGAGTTCGTTATGGAAAGTGGCAATGAATTTGAGGTAAATTTTATACCTTTAATGCCTCATACATTATGTGAATTACTTAGACACACAATAAGTTTCTTTCGATTTAGATAACAACTATCTTTTCCGGTATCGTTATTGTTCGTGGATTTAGTATTTTTAAAGAACCCAAAATACTTTCGTAGCGCAGATTTACGATATGAACAAAAAACAGGCCACGTGCAAGTTGGACCTTGGAAGGGTTTGGTTAAATTATTTGGCCTCTTAATAATTAAGACGGTGCTACAAATTTACAATTAAAGAAGTAAAAAAACGTTAACGTTTCGTAATTAATAGTAGTATGTTATGGTTTACCGCTACAAAGACTTCATTTTATTTTTCATGTAAAATTTACATAAATCTCTGAAAATATCCCTTTTTTCCCGGGCCACAAAACTAAGTTTTTTATAAAAGCGTATGGCTGATTTGTCAAAAACTATGGGTAGAAACTTTTAGAATGTGCATTATTTAAAACGATTCCAAATTTCAACCTCGAAACCAAAATTCCTCGAAGTCAAAATTGCTTGAACCGATAATCCATGAAAGCGTAATAGATACAGATAATCCAAGTCGGTAACTGTATGGGTGACCGAATTTTGCTTTTATCGTTTTCTCCGTGCCTCGGAGAGCACGTTAAGCCTTCGGTCCCGGTAATTATCATTAACGTGTGATAATAATTGTTACTTTTTGTAAGAGTTTCAATACTCTTAGTATGCGGTCGATCCGTATGCGGAAGGACGTGGGACCCCACCGCATTATTATACCAAGAAAACTCCTAACATTATGTGATTAACGGAAAGGGGTCACGACCCTCAGCAATGAGGACGACGCAGAGAGAGAGAGAGAGAGAGAGATTAAGTTAAAAAATCAGTCAAGTGCAATTCAGATCCGCACACCGAGAAAAGAATGATGATGATTTATAATCCAAAGCCCAATAGTTTGTTTTAGTTTTCATAGTAGCCACGGTTATGGTACCTAACGGCGGTCAACCTAACCTACCTTACGATCAAAATATGTACAAAAACAAACGTGAAGCTATTAAGTAATTGTTAAGCTGAATTTTCAGCTTTGATCACTGAATCTATAAATATGTCAGGTATGTTTCTTTGAATACGATACGTAGTGGTACGTATATCTACTAATGTTGCAAGACTAGAAGTATATGGAAAGCCATGTGGATAATAAAATAAATTATACTGGCACTAGTAATGTTTGATTTTCACGTTAAAGCGCGTCATAGACATGGTAAATAACGCAAGATAAAGGTTACACATTCAAGAGGCCGGGAGCGACAGTTGGCGCTTGCGCGCTGAAGGTGGATTGTGAATCGCGAACAATCTTCACTTGCCGTCCGCCGTTATGAATAGCCGTCAACTCCGCAGGCTCGCTGCTGTAGGCCGCCCTGTCTTTGAACATCCTCCACCATGTATCTGCTTTCGCCGTTACAGTCAAGTGAGACCCGTCTATGTTATAGAAAGACCTGTGAGTGTCCGAATGTGTTACGTTTTTATATGTGCCATTGACACTATGTATGATGTAGGTGGCCCGTGACCGTGACTGCTTCGCTATCAACAGACAGGTGATAAACCCTGCAATTCAGTACATCTGCTAAACACTTGAATAAAATTTCGTTTCAGAAATGGCGCAACTCAGCGCCCAACTTCTATGCACTTCAGTCAATTGACATGAGGTAAGAAAATTTACTCTGTTCGTGATCACTCAATCGTCGTTCTTGAAATTATTCTAGGTTCATTTGCAATATTTATTACAGTAATGTGAGAAGTGTTTTAATAGAAACCAATTGTTTTTAATTACGCCTATCGACTCCTATTGATCTGTTTCATTGAAACCGGACGTAACAACTTTAACGTAGACACCGTGCGCCGAGTCCCCATTTATTTCACCCCTGGCATTTAAAAGCACAACCTATATATAGCCATGTGTCCACGAGAAATATAATACTAGAACTACTAGTTTGATTACTGGAGATATTTTGGTATAAAGAATTTCCTAGTTTTATGAGTGCGTTAAAAATCGAATCTAATAGAACATTATGTTTCATGGCGCAGACCCTACTCTTTCGTGCACAACTTAGACCCAGCGTGAGTACAAACGGTACACTGCATGCAATTTGAGTTAGAATTAAAATATTTTTGTTTGAGTATCTATTCTGTACCTGCTATCTTAAAGCACATTTTAATGCTTTGCAAAAACGTCAAGGAATGTAGAGTTCAAATTTTTTCTTCTCGGCAGCTTAGCAATTTTTTTATTTAGAAAGAAGATGCTAGTATGTCTTCCACATTGACCGCGTACATTTAGATTTTTTTAATCCCGCGGGAGACCTTGATTTTTCAGAATAAAAGCCTATACAAGCCACTGGTTTTGGGCAATGCAAGCTTAGATCACTGTAAATGAAACTATACTTTTCGTCAAAATCGGTTTAAGGATGGCCGTAAAAAAAAGTATTACCTTAGTATTGTATTGAATTCGTAGTGCCATTGTAAACAGCCGTACTTTTGAATCAGTACGGAAGTATAGACTTCAAACAGACATTTTAATTCAATAAGATCATGAGATTTAATTCATGATCACCACAGCATTTTGAATTTTTATAAACAGCCATCGCTCTGTCACGAGTTACTCAAATAATTAGAAATTAGCTAGTACCAGCGATCTTTTATATTTAAATTTGACTGTGGTACAAAATATGTAGTATGTAGTACAAAATATTCGTAGTTTTACACGTGAAATCCTTGAATTTTTCTTAAGTTGGTCGCCATCCAAAAATATCAAGCGTCAGGTGTTATCTGTAGCAGCTACGTCGCAGACACACCCGCCTGACGCGACAGTTTCACTACAGATATTATTACATTGTGACGAAATATTAGTGTACAAAATCATTATCAATGCCTATAAATACGTTTATTGTGTGACTAATATTTGATAGATTAGTGAATTAGCGATCCGATGCTAATTGCCACTCGTGACGAGCGTTTCTCGTTGAATGCATGACAGGCCTCTTAACCAACAGATTACTTAGTTAAAGTAAACAAAATAATTTTGTTTTGGTTTCCTATAAAGAACAAATAAATATTAAAATATAGAGAAATTCACCAATAATTATTTTATTATACTTAAATGTTTATTTGCTGTTTAAGTTAGTTAGTTACGCATGCATGGTGCACTTTTGTCTTAATATAAACTCGCCGGCATATTTAGCGGAACATAAAAAAAAGGTCCATAATTAAAAAAAACATGGTTTTATTTTAAAATCTACTTACTACACTTCTTTTGTTATTTAAAGTTTCATTTGTTTTACTTATAATGAGATCACATTAAGAACAGATTTTGCGAGCAAAGGCTATTTGTGAAAAATGGTACATTTTTGAACTTTTCATGTAACCGGGAAAAGTGAAATTTAATATTAAAATAACAATTAATTAAATTAGAAAAATGGTGATTAATATCGCGTATTTCCTCCACGTGCTCTTATTAAAGTTTCTACCCGTCTAGGCATACTGAGAATGATGTTATCGATGGTCTCCTGGGATAGTCTCCGCCATTCCTCAACTACGGCGATTCGCAGTTCTCCCACGTTAGCAGGAGCTGGAATTCTGGACTTAACTTTTCTTGATCCGGTGATCTCGCCGGCCACTCCATAACAGTGATATTCATATCATTAAGATAAGCTTGAGTTACCCAAGCGGTATGCGGCCGAGCATTATCCTGCATAAAAACAAAATGAAAGAATAGAAGCAGTGCGGGGTGTAATCGTTAGTGAGCGTACGGTACGAAGAAGGCTCGAAGAAGCTGGTTTGGGTTCATTTGTGCCCGCCAAGGCTCCAAGGCTCCAGGTAAATCATCGTAGAAACAGGTTAACTTTTGCTCAGGAACATCGACTTTGGAACGCGGACCAATGGAGTAAGGTATTGTTTAGTGATGAGTGCAGAATCCTCTTAAATCAAATTGACGGCAGGCAAAGAATATACAGACGCAAAGGAGAACGATACATTCAGACAAATTTTGAAACTACAGTTGCATACGATCAATAATGGTTTGGGCGGGCATTTGTTTGGGAGTTCGCACAGACTTGGTAGTGATTGACAGAGGGAGTCTGACTGCAGACCGCTATATCAGAGAAATATTAGAAGAAAATGTCGTACCGTTTGCCCCATATATCGGTGAAGATTTTGTTTTTATGCAAGATAATGCTCGGCCGCATACCGCTCGGGTAACTCAAGCTTATCTTAATGATATGAATATCACTGTTATGGAGTGGCCGGCGAGATCACCGGATATGAACCCAATAGAGCACGTTTGGGACTTGCTGAAATGAAAAGTTAAGTCCAGAATTCCAGCTCCTGCCAACGTGGGAGAACTGCGAATCGCCGTAGTTGAGGAATGGCGGAGACTATCCCAGGAGACCATCGATAACATCATTCTCAGTATGCCTAGACGGGTAGAAACTTTAATAAGAGCACGTGGAGGAAATACGCGATATTAATCACCATTTTTCTAATTTAATTAATTGTTATTTTAATATTAAATTTCACTTTTCCCGGTTACATGAAAAGTTCAAAAATGTACCATTTTTCACAAATAGCCTTTACTCGCAAAATCTGTTCTTAATGTGATCTCATTTTAAGTAAAACAAATGAATCTTTAAATAACAAAAGAAGTGTAGTAAGTAGATTTTAAAATAAAACCATATTTTTTTAATTATGGACCTTTTTTTTATGTTCCGCTAAATATGCCGGCGAGTTTATTATCAATGTTTCTTAACATAAATATGTCTAAAGATCGATTTTCATTGTGTAGAGTTCGAGAGGGCTCCCATAAAAATGCTGACGACGTTCTCTTCGATATGTTTAAAAATGATGATACGGGTCTGCTACCAGTGGGAAAATTTTTGGCCGTATGTACTTTTAAATTATTGCAGTATTTCCTTGAGCAACACACGCACTAAATTGTTTTTTTTTTAATATTGTCTTAAAACAAAACCTCAGATATTTATCAAAATATATTCTGAATTCCAGGCCTTAAGGACAACAGGCATAAGAAAAAACGATCCTCGTGTAAAAGAAGTCATGCATAATTTATACAAGGTCCACAAAGAATCAAATTTTGAAAGTGGATCCCCTGAAACTCTAAAATTGGACAGGAAGACCTTTAAAGAAGTAATTTCGCCAAACATAGTGTTAATAACAAGAGCATTCCGCAGTCAATTCGTCATCCCTGATTTTCAAGACTTCATCAAAGACATTGAAGAGATGTATTGGACAGCCAAAAGTATAACGGATGGAAAAGTGGCCAGTTACATTCCACAACTAGCAAGGGCGCTTCCGGACAACTGGGGTGTAAGTGTGTGTACCATCGATGGACAAAGATTCTCTATTGGTAAGTCTAACTCCACATGGCTATCTGGTTACGGATGGTAGGTTTTGGAAATTAATATATTATCATTATCTAGGAGATGTCAACGTGCCATTTACTCTTCAATCATGCAGCAAGCCTTTGACATACGCGATGGCACTGGATACTTTGAGTCCTGAAGTGGTGCACAAGTACGTTGGCACAGAGCCCAGCGGCCGCAACTTCAACGAACTCGTCCTTGATCATAATAGTATGTATTAGGTATATCGATGCACGCACAATATGTATAGTAAGAATACCTCTTTCCGTGACAGAAGTACATAATACAAGTTTATAATCGCTTATAATTAACTAGCAGATATAGCAGCAGATGCCCGTGACTTCGTCCGCGTGAAATAAGTTTTTTAAATTCCCCGGGAACTGCCTAATTTTTCGGATTAATATAATAAAGCCTATGACAATCACAAATAAAGTGGCTTTCTATTGGTACCGGAATTTTCAAAATCGGTTCAGTAGATCCAGAGATTACCCCCTGCAACGTCACAAACTCACAAACTTTATCTCTTTATAATATTAGTATAGATAATAATCTAGAGTTCGCTTTGAAAACTAAAATAACCCACCTTATATTATTTTCTCTATTTTTGCTCCTCATGAAATATCACGTGTTTTGACGTCGCTGTATTGATCATGGGCAGGGCATGGTTTATTGATTAAAGCATTGGAATTGGGGTTGGCATTGTCATACTTTCTCCGAATAATATGATATGCAAACACGAATGAAACATTAATACTTAAGAAGTTTTTATTTAGATTTAGTAAATAAAATGGATTACAATCAGTCAGAATTAAATATTATGATTATGATTATGAGGATATTGTTTACAGTGAAACCTCACAATCCTATGATAAACGCTGGGGCAATATTGGTGTGCTCATTACTGAAAGAGTTGGAAAAACCAGAGATGACTTTGGCTGAAAAGTTCGATTATGTTATGTCCTTCTTCAGTCGTCTCGCTGGTAATGAAGTGTTGGGTTTCAACAATGCAGTATTTTTATCTGAGCGCGAGGCAGCTGATCGCAACTACGCCCTAGGGTTTTACATGCGTGAGCATAAATGTTTTCCGGAGAAGACTAATTTCCGCGAATGTATGGACTTTTATTTCCAGGTCAGTATTTTTATCCCTTAGTAGCTTAATAGCTCTTTTTAAAGTTCCCCTAATGCAAATTTGTCCGTCCGTCCATCCGGCACAATTTCCATAATCATGGCTTTGTCCATCTTTGTACTTAATCCAACTTTATTATATGAATTGCAAGAAATGCGATTTTATATTTGGGCTAAACTTCAGTTATTTACCTCAGTTTTTGTTGACAATATCTAATATTTTTATTTTACTGCATTTAGCTGGGTATTTGACAAATAATCAAATCAGCAACACGTCAAAACGCGTCCTAAGTATGGCATATGAAATTCTGAAATCGATTGTTTAAAATGGATAATCAACATAAAACCTATTACGTATTCTGTGATAAAACTATCGGGGGACGTGGATATTACGACTTTTTAGAGATTTTCTATTTAATAATTCTTAAAAAATTATTTATTTCAATAGTAGACAATTATCCAATTCAAATGTGATTCCGAGTAAACTGTATCCACAAGGTTTCAAGTTATAGTTACAGATTTAAATCAATTTCGTTAGGTTAGATTATATATTATTATTTTTATTAGACAAGAATTAAGAATATGCTTACCCCTGTAGGTAGTTTCTTGACTGTGGAGGTGGAACCTGGTGTGACTTTACATGCAGCAGTTTCTTATTCTTCTCGATTTAAGTGGGCAAAACTCCAACAGTTTCAGAATTGAGTTGCAACCTGGAGATACACATAATGTGTTTTTACCGGTATTACATTCGTAAACGATGATATTCCTTATAAATTCACTAAGTAATAAAAGTAGTTGTGGTGAATTCTAACTGGCCGTTTTACGAAGAAAACGACGAATCTTTGTGATATTTTGTCATGTTGTCACATATCGACATTTGTCATACCTATGTAAAATTTTTAGCAGAGTAAAGCCTAATTCTATTATAAAGGCAATTGTTATTTCATAACAGTAGTAAATATAATTCGGAAATCTATCGCGTGTTTTGTGATACTTATAACAAATATCATTCTGTGAAATATGGAAGTGAAGCCAATTAAATAAATAAATCTGACTAAAATTATTTATTACAGTGTTGTTCAATGGAGGCAAATTGCGACATCATGTCCATAATGGCGGCGACACTGGCTAACGGTGGCATTTGTCCCATTACTGATGAGAAAACCCTTCGGCCAGACTCAGTGCGCAACGTGCTATCCTTGATGCACAGCTGTGGGATGTACGACTATTCCGGGCAGTTCGCCTTCAAAGTCGGCCTTCCAGCAAAGTCCGGGGTATCTGGAGCTATGCTTATTGTTGTGCCAAATGTTATGGGAATATGTACCTGGTCGCCACCACTCGATCCGCTTGGCAATAGTTGCAGAGGCCTGCAGTTTTGTGAGGTAAGTTTACATACAAAAAAAAATAAAGACGATATTGGTTTACGGATTTGTATGTAATTTCTATATTGATAAATAGGTCGAAAGAGTAAAACAGAAGGTAGACCTACCTTCCGTGTACCTACCTGTACACGCCTAACATGTTCTGACACGTCTTTACTACACGGTGCAGTCGGTAGAATCTGAGACTACGTTCCCACAGATATAACAAATAAGTAATAAATGTACCTAGGTACTTAATTTTTCAATAATGAATACGAATTGGAAGGATGGTTCTTACTGGTTTTGATAGTCATCCGTCTGCCGACGCGACGCGACGTGCGACAAATGACAATAGACACCCCTCTTTAAGAACAGGTTTTTAGTTTATGTACTAATTTATCTCTCATTTATTTGTATACTGATTTCTATAAAATGATTCCTATACACCGTTTAAATAAATATTAGGGTTATAACGGAACCTCGCCTCCGCCTCCGTAAGTGCGGAACTTTCGCAAGAAACCTCCGCTTCTGCATCCGCCTCCGCCGTTTTGTTGCGGAGTTGTAACGGAGGTTTATTTACGTTGACTTACAATGCGAGAGGTACAAATCGAAGCAGGTGACGTCAGTTACACCATAACAACAAGCAAAAAGGCAAACTGTCCTCAGAACAATCCTCAAAAATAAATAGACTAATGTGGGATTCATCGCATCCTAAAGCACGGAAAATGGATGATCTGATCGGAGAAATCCACCTCCGCCCCCGCCTCCGTTAACCTCCGCATCCGCGGAGGCAAAGCCCCTTCACCTCTGCATCCGCCTCTGCTTCCGCTAAGAACGCCTCCATTACACCCCTAAATTATTATTAAATATATCAATGCCGTGTCAAAGATAACCGCCTTCTGTAAGTCTCTAAAGCTTCATAGGGTGTTGGTAGAAACTTTTCGCAATAAGACCGTTAACTGATACAACCATCGATACAATAATCGTGGAATCAACACTCCACATGGTGGTATCTCATACTGTAATAATTATTAATGTAATTAATTTAAATGGAGTCAGATTTTCTTTTCTAATATTTAATTCCGTTTTATTCCAGGAGTTAATCAAACGGTTCAATTTCCATAAATATGACAATATCCGTTACGCGAGTCACAAAAAGGACCCGCGTCGTTACAAGTTTGAAACTACCGGACTCAGCATTGTAAACTTGCTGTTTTCAGCAGCGAGCGGCGATCTCAGTGCTCTACGAAGGTAATATTATGAATCAATATTCCACACGTACCCACTTGTTTAAGTAAATGGTAAATACACGTAGATAGCTAAATAAACGTATCTATTTGTGTATTTATCAGCACACCGCCAGATTCCCCTGAAGAATCTCAACGAACATCGTCGGAAAAACCGTCATCTGAATAAAATTAAATTAACGGTACCCACCTACCTAGCTTTTACCTATCAATTTTTAATGCTGATTTTTTAAATTGATTTTTTTAACCATTAAGTACTATACCAACCTACATAAAAACATAAATCAAGTCTTGCGGTTTTGCGGGTGTAATGTTCCAAATTTAGTCGCCCCTACAGCAAATTATCATAGGTTTTTTTTATCCACAAGTTAGCCCTTGACTGCGATCTCACCTGATGGTAAGTGATGATGCAGTCTAACATGGTAGCGGGTTAACCTGTTAGCGGCATGACAGTTATATTTAAACCTATATACCCCTATTCGGTTTCTACACGGCATCGTACCGGAACGCTAAATCGCTTGGCGGTACGACTTTGCCGGTAGGGTGGTAACTAGCCACGGCCGAAGCCTCCCAAACGCCCAGACCAGGGCAAATTCAGAAATTATATTATAATCCAAATGGACCATGCCGGGAATCGAATCAGAGACCTCCGCACGTTAAGACAACAGCGCTCAACACCGCGCCACGTAGGTCGTCAAAAGGTAGGTAGTAGGGCGTTTTAACTATTACCTATTCTGTGGTTTAAAATATAAATATATGTAACTGGTTAGGTATAACATCATTGCATACATAATCATCAGCTTTGCGATAGTTTAGTCTTTTACTGTACAATGAAAGCTAGCAGCATTCGTCTCGTAGAAGCATATACGTAGGTACCTACCAACTACTATATATATCGCTAAAATCACTCACATTTTACTTTTATTTTTGCGCAAATGGTCTATCCTGCTGCTGTGATATACCTACGAGTAAATACAACTATTGTTCCTACTTGCTTTAATAGACATATATTTTCTTTCTCTGTAGGCAACATTTATCTGGCATGGACATGACTCTATCGGACTACGACGGGCGAACAGCTTTGCATCTCGCTGCAGCTGAAGGGCATCTCACTTGCGTAGAGTTTTTGCTCGTGCAGTGTGGAGTACCCCACGACCCGCAAGATCGCTGGGGCAGTCGCCCACTGAACGAAGCAGAGACCTTTAACCATGCTCCTGTTGTGCAATATCTAAAGGAATGGGAGCAGACTCACCCGAAAGACAAACTGCTAGAAAAATCTACCACGGTCGACGAAATGCTCGAAGTAAAACCAGATGCAGACGACGCGATAAAAGATCCCAGCATTCAAGAAATAGTATCCAGAAATGGCGACAAGGTGAAGTAAACAAGAGTCGAGAAGTCGATGGAAATTTAAATCTTGACATAAATTATTACTAAAAAAATTTACCTACCTATCTATTTTTAAGCAATCGTTAGAGGTCTAAGTATTTATTACTTACTATTTAAACATAGTCCAGGTGGTGCAAATTTTGTGATGTTCAGGAAACATGGTATGGTCATCAGAGAGTTGTTCATAGTTAAGGGTAATAATACGAGAGTCACTCAATTACATCATTCCCAATTTGGAATGGGACAGAACGAATTGTGGTGATTGCACCATTAGTATAGGCACTAAGAGCTGAATAATAGGTAAATAATTGTAGTTACTCCCATGTTGCTCTCCAACTAATTATGCCCTAGAGTCCTAGACTATCAATTTGAGAAATCTAAAATTTCTTGAGTATTAAAATGGTATTAGATATATTTTAATTCACAAACTGAAACTTATGAGATCCTTGCTAAGTAATAGGGAAAATAAAGAATCTCATTGGTGTTAGGTATAATTGAAAAAGTATTATTTCTCAGTTATTAGCACAACCCATTTTATAATTGTGTAGAGGCTGTGATATTTAAATTATTATTTATGTTGGCTTTTATTGAATTTCATTTAGTTACCTATCATATATTTTCCATTTATAATTTTCCTCTTTTTTATTATATTTATTATATCCAATAATAAAAACTTATACATTTCAGAATCAAAGATTTCTTGAAATTCATGTTGCAATAATTTCAACGAAGCAAAAAGCCTAAATACTTACTTATAATAGCTTAAGTATAGAAGGCAAGTATATTTATACCTGTTTATCTGGTTAGCTTTAGCTAGTACCAAACCATTTAAGTATTATTTTACAGTTTTTATATACTTATGACAAATTGAGCATAATAATAATGAGTAAGTATCTTTATTTTTACTCAAGTATAACAAACATTCCATACAAATGACAATTACTACAACAGTTACTGTTACTAAAATCATAATAAATATTATAATTATCTTAATATTGCCAAAGTGGAAATAGAATATGAATTAAATTGTGAAGCTTTCTACATAAAATTTATTAAATGGTAAAAGCGCTTACTGGCGCTGTCTCAATGTGACAATAATATCAAACTATTTATCCTTTGTGGTAGATTAATAAATAATTGTTTCTATATATGTGTATTGTCAATTAAATTGTTGAAATAATGTGATTGTGTTTTTATTGCATAGCTATTCAGGTATCCCATAGAATCCCCAACGACATAAATAGAAGAAAATAAATAAAAGAACTAATAACTACTTTATTTACTTAATACAGTATCATAATTTATAACAGAAATCTAATTACTTTTATCACTAACCGAAGACTGTACAGGTGAATAAATTATGCCCAGTAATTTGCAATCTGCTTCCAAGAGAGTAAGATCAGTACTGGAACCAAGAAACCTTGATGAAAGCTCCAAGTCTTTGATCTGTAATCTAACTCTCGCTCCTCTTACATATTCTTCGCTTCTATTGGTAGGTCTTGTGCACACACAATGAAACTTCCAACCAAAGTCTATGTAGAGATCATCTTCCACAACATGAAATATTTTTCCAGGAACAATTTTATCCAGTGGGTCACCAAGCTGAAAAGGAAAATTATTTGGTATATAAATCATCTATAGTTACAAATGACACTAATATTAAGTATCTGCTCAAAGTAGCGTAAAATATTGAAATATCAAATGATCAAATGAATGAATGAATGATTTCCCAATTTTGACCAAATGTCAAAAATAAGACAGATTTCTTCATTCGCCATATTAAATTCAATATTCTTTGACTAGTGACTAAGACATGAAATGCTGAGCTTATTTTTACTTGTAATTTTTCTGTTACTATTGGTTGTTCATCAATCAATACAAACTCAATCCACATGGACGAAGTCGCAGTATCAGCTAGTATAAACTCTAAATAATATATAAAAGGAAAAGGTATAAATATAATATATAAAACTGGCTGACTGATCTATAAACCACAGGTTGGTTCAGGCAGTTTGCCATGCAGATAGCTACTATGACATAGACATCCACTGATAAAGAATTTTTGAAAATTCAACCCTTATGGGGGTGTAATAGGGGTTTGAAATTTGTGTAGCATAGCGGAAGTTGCAGGCATAAGTTACAAATCAATTTGATTATAAGCTACACTTTTGCACATAGCCCTAGTAGTATGAAACTTTGTACAGTTGTTATGGGCAATAGAAGGAAGGAAAACCAACATACAATAGCACACAAGTCTGAAGTTATGTCGCAATGAATGTCAAGCATTGGCTAGTGTTTGAATGAAATAAGTAACAGCTGATTTTTTAGTCAGAATCACGCTTAATTCTTACTTACATCCATTAGCTTAGAATTTCTGATTAAAGATGCAAACGTCTGTTTCTGTTCATGCTCCTCTTGCAATAATTGACTTTGTTTTTCGTAAGACTTTGCAAATCCACCAACTTTAGTTGAATTGTCTTCTGTTGTAGTTGTATCTATACTAAAAAGTTTAATTGAACGGCACAGGTAGCGCTGGCTTAACATAATTTTGCACATTTTTAAATTCATGCATACCGAAACTCCTCCAAACATGATTAATGAGTATTAATAATGCTTTTATTATTATGAAACGATGTTTGAACAGGCTAAATAGACGTCCAAATAAATTTCAATATTTAAAAATACTTTATATTTTTAATTTTAAAAGAAAATAAATAAACTAATAACCTCCAATTCCCATTTTTTGGTATTTTACCAAAGATTACTAGGATAAGTCACAGATTGCAATAATGCCATGAGTGAGCGAAATGAATCTATTTGCCAAGTAGTGTCAGAGCGAGAAATATTGATCACATTTTTTTGCTAATAAAGAAATATTATTCACGTCCCAGTTTACGATACATAGTTATTTTTAATGAAACCTCACGAGTAAATAGTGGATATGAAAAAAATTGCCGATAGAAGTGAAAATGAATATTTAATTATGAATAAAAATATTTCAAATACAAACTTTAAAACTAAGGCATTAAAGATTAATTACGAATGTACTTTATTTATATTGAAGACCGTGTCTTCGTAATTATGATTGAATTCTTTATTGCACACAAGAAATATAGAAACATTAATTACAAAAGGAAACAAGCTTAATCTTAGTCAAGCGTGCAAAGGCGGTCTTATCGCTAAAGCGATCTCTCCCAGACAACCTAAGGGGGTGAAAATGAGGAACAGGTACGCGAGACCGACACCGTTCTTCTTAAGACAAAAAGTCTTATGACGTTTAAATAGTACATTCGTAATTAAACTTTAATGCCTTAGTTTTAAGGTTTTTATTTGAAATATTTTTTTTTATGTATAAATTAATTAAATAATATTCATTTTCACTTCTATCGGCAATATCATATACAATATGACTGGCAATTTTTTTTGAATATAGTGTTATACTACCCTCAGGGAAGTTTCAATACTATTGCGTAACCGGTTCCGACAATTTTTGATAAGTTTTAATGGGTATATAAAAATATTTTAGATAAAATATAAAAGTGAGTGAAGGTAAGAACTTTTCAAAGCTCTCCAAGCAGAATGTGTTGCACAGTTTTGGTTTGAGCGAGCTTAATTGTACTATACTGTACTTGTACTGTTCCACTGCCACTGCTCATTGTTCCGTCTTTTGCTCCGTCTTTTTTTCACTTGCCTGTGCAGTTTTGATATGTAATAATTATGTCATTGGTCTGTGATGTACGTACTCTTTGGATATCTGAATATTATTCTGTGGACCGTCAGAAGAACTAGAATTCAGAGCCATTAAACTGTCTGTGGCACTGATAATTTGCGATTTTTGAGATCTCAGATTTTTGATAATATGTTGAAGTTAATTATTGTGTAAATCTAAATTGAGCAAATCCTGGACAATGACTGAAGATCAAGATGTTAAAGAGTCACAATCAGACTCGGGGAGTAAAACGTTTACCAAGAACAAAGATAAGAAAGTAAAGCCCCATCGGCCCCTGACAAAAGTAATTTGACATATTTTTGCCACAACATTACTCTTTTTTTTTGTGAAAACAAATTTTAATCTTCTAAAACTTAATTTCAGATAATACTGCGACGCCTGCCGCCTACTATGACGGAGGAAGCATTTTTAGAACAAGTGTCACCAATACCTGAACATGATCACTTCTATTTTGCCAGACCGGATCCTTCTCTTGGCAACAACCTTTACTCAAGGGCCTACATAAATTTTGTAAACATTGAAGATATATATCTGTTCAGAGACAAATTTGATGGTTATGTATTTTTAGATGAGAAAGGTATGATTGCCCATATCGAAATGTCTTAAATACCTACTTATGGTTTATTCACCACAATTAACATTTAAAATAATAAAATAGGTGCTCTGTGTGTATTTCAACAGGTGGTGAGTATATAGGAATTGTTGAATATGCCCCGTTTCAAAGGATTCCAAAAAAGAAGAAGAAGAAGGATCCCAAATGTGGGACCATAGAGAGTGATCCTATTTATCAGGAATTTATTGAGAGCCTTAGTAAAGATCAAGAAACTGAAAATCAACCAAAACTTGAATATTCTTATCCTGTAAATGATAGTAAGTATTATTTAAAACTAGCGAACTCAAGTGTAGTAATTGAATACATTCCACATATAAATTAATTGAGAAAATTCATATTCCAAAATATAATATAGAAAGTTATACTTACCCAGAAATATATATACACTTGTAAATAGTTTTAATTCACTTACTTCATTATGTGCATAGAATGTGAGTTGATATGTCACCATAAGTAATAAGTTAAATTATAATCTAGCTCACAAAATTGTAAACTGTCGACAGATTGTGAAACGTTCAATGTTCTGCGTGTAAATTTTTGAAATATTCATTGTATTTACATTTTCTTGTCTGTTTCATGTAGGTTAGGTTAGGGTTCGACATACATAATCAGGTAGTGCTTGGCCGCGGGCCGGGCACTTAGGTTCTATTGGGTTAATAAACCTAACAGATTACAATCTACTGGAAAATAATGCCTTAAATTGTAATCTTTTGACACTATGCGATTTCGGGAGTTAGATTATAATCTAACGGTTTTTACAATCTTATGGTGACAGATATATTATACTTTATGTGAAGTTTACGTTTTGAATATATAAATTCTAATGTTTTGCATAATTTTTCAAAGCAAATGACAAGAAAGTTCAGTCCACACCTTTACTGGAATATCTTGCAGCAAGGAAGCAAGACAAAAGAGGTAGAGATGAGCGTAGGCGAAGAGAAAATGACAAACGTAAAATGAGAATTGAACGGAAGTCTAAAGATATGCCTATAAAGGTAAAGCAATGTTGTTCATACATACTGGAACACATAAATTTTATGTGTTACGTAATTTAAATTCTCCTTCAATTTAATATTAGATGAATGTTACCCCTATTAGTCCACAGTACTTAATTCAGAAATATTCAAAATAAGCTCAGATGATATACATAAGGTTTGCTGTAGAAATGTTTGACAGTAGTGCTTTAAGTAAACTTGGGGATGCCACTGGAGTTGAGTATTTGTTGTGGCCAATTTGGATGCAGTTATTTGCAATTACACCTCACATAAAAGCAGGTTGTTAATATAATATGTTATAGGGTAATATACCAACTGAGCTAATAACTGCACTTCAGGGTTTTTTAATGTTTTTAATTTTACATCTTGTGACTCTTGTATATAGAGACCAGGTGATTTGTCAGAAGATGATAATTGTGGTGATGATTATGAATACAAAAGTAAACGAAATTTTTGGTATGGAGAACAGAGAGTCTATCATAAAACGAAAGTTAAATATTCCACTGTGAACACTGATCTGAAAACAGCACATGGTTCAGATGAAATAATCAGTACTGATTCAGACTGGGATAGTCAATTTCCTGCTCTAAATACGAAAATTCATAGCACATTTACCATAATATCTAATAAAACTTGTGATAAGAGCATACAAGAAGCTGTGCAAAGAAGTTGCGGTGATAATAAGGTTTTAATTGTGTTTTATGTGCTATTGCAGCATATTTTCATTCTCTTTATTGATACACCGTATTAGAAGATTGGCATATTTTGTTTCATTTACTCTACATCTAGAATTTCTAATAGACTGCAAAGTATTATTCATAATACTATATAATATTTTGTTTTAGCAAGCAACATGTATTACTATAATTTATTTTATTTATTGTACCTTGAGAACTTTGACAATTAACCTAGATACATGAATAGGATGTTAGCATAAATCACATGTAAATATTCATATTTCATCACTTATTAATTAATAATATGTTACATTTCAGGAAGATGAGTATGAAAATGATGTAAAGAAAATTAAACCAAGAGATGGAGACAAAGACAAGCTAAGTGCTGAGAGGGAAGATGACATTAAAAGTGACTGCAAAGATAGCACAATATATGAATCAAAGACATACAGAGATCAAAGAAAAATAGGCACCAGTACTTTGATTGACAAAAAGAAAAAGATAGATAGTGATAAAAAAGAAAGCAAAGATGACGATCAGGATGATAACAAATATGGCAAAAAAGATAGACAGGATAAGTTAAAAGAATCTCCACGTGAACCAAAAAGCAAAAAGTATAGTGATACTAGAAAAGAAAGGTTGAAACAAACAGAGTTAAGCAAATCAGACAAGCAGTCTGTTATAAATAAAATGATGTCCTCTGAAGGCAAATCTAACTATGATGATATTAAACCATTCACTCAATTACCACAAGTGAAGACTGATGATTTAACCAAATTGATTGAGGATTTGGATCGTAAGGTTAAACTTGATGAAGCTCAATCAGACTTTAAGTCTCAGAAGGAGTATCAACAAAAGTTTGACTTAAATTCAAAAAAAGATGGAGGGGAAATCACTAAAATGAGAAGGAATAGTCTGGAATCTGGTGACATGCCCAGTAAAGAGGAGTCTATTTTAAAGAGGCAGAATTCTCTGGAAGATAGGAGCAAATCCACTGACAGAGAGGGGTCTGAAGAGACAGAAAAAGGTGAAAGTACCGACCGCCGCACCGAAAGAAGAATTAGGAATAAGGTAAATAAGTTGGGTTTAGCATTACTTATTTATTATTATTATTACATTTTCACATAACTATATAGTTTGCCAGATGGTGCCTGCGACTATGGATCAAAATTCCATGGCTGTGAACAGTCTTTGTGGGAACTTAAATTTACTGGGAGAATATGTAGCCTATGTCCATCTCGAGGATGCAAGCTATACCTGTATTAAATTCGGTGAAAATGTCTTACAAGACTGTAAAAATATTGCAGGTCATAGACAAAAATCCCTATCTATACTAATATTATAAACTGTGTGGATTGAGTATTTTTTTATTCCTGCTGGAACTCCTTAATTTTCTGGGATAAAAGCCTATGTCCTTCCTCGGATACATCCTATATCTATACTAAACATCAAAATTGGTTGAAAGATGGGCCCTTAAAGCGTAGCAGCTAGACACACTTTCGCATTTATAATATTGGTATGGATTTTGATATTACTACAACAAGAATTTTTATCTTTATGGTGTAAAATTCAGCGTACATTGTAGATCTGTAGTTTGTTTAATGCTGACTTTTGAGCTTTGCCAAGTACAAGTGCATAGTATAATGAACATAAATTTTGTTCACAGGATCGGCCGAGCCTGGTCATTTATCAGCCAGGCATGGGGAAGTTTAGCAAACAGCGTCTGGCAAAGGAAAAAGACACACCGCCAATGGGCAAATCTATAAACGATAGCGAAAAGAAAGACACTTGAGACAACGGCAATGGAACCCGATATTTGGACATCATTCGACGGAATCACCCTGAAGCTGGCATCAACACAAGTCCTTGCAGATAGTAGGAGAGGCAATGAATGCGCCAACTGAAGGGTCTACTGTGTTAACTCAGACCTGTTGTTTTATTGTTTTAATTTACGCGCAAATGAATGCATCCAAGATTTTTAAGTCAATGTAAAAGCATAAAATGCTCTATATTTTTAGCTTGTGACCATTTTAGTTCCGTTTGTTTTATTTCTTTTAAATATATGTAATTCATTTTAAATGGGAAGTATTCGTTTTTTTATTACACTTGTAATAAACACAACAATAAGGTCCAAATTAGGGACCCTTACTCCCTAAGTCTTATTACAATACACCGTTTCAAGTGTAAGGGTCCCTGTGAAAAGTGCAGTATAATAGGCGTATAAAATGGGACATAACTTGAATTTTTCATGAGATAAGGGTACGTACTTAATACTAATTCTGTTCTGTAAAGAAATCTTTTACTAAATTAAACTGACTTGTCCAAAAGTACTGCGATCCTATCAATAAAGTTCTATGCAGTGAAACATAGCACTACAGAAAGATTTAAAATGATTTGTGTTTCAACTCAATTAGCTTCAATGCAGTTAAGATGGATGTAATGTGTTTGGCAACGTCGCTAATCCGGTTACACTGTAAAATTGTTATACACTTTTATTTCTGTTACAGAAATATAAGAGTTTTGGGTTAACAGATTTAAAAACACCAAGAAAACGTTTTCTTGTTTTTTCATTGGCAAAAAGTTGCGTGAGAGATTCGTCGCACTGATTGTGTTAAACTGCAAGGTATTGGTGCCTTTCTCAATTGTTATATGTAGATGTACCTACCCAAAAAGAAGAACAACCCTAGAAGAGTTCCTATAGCGCAAATCCCAGCTTTTTCTCAATGGACAAAGAATACAATATCACTCAGTTCGAAAGCAAGGCTTTAACATGGGAAACCATGTGCTGTCAGAGGACCGAACAAGAATTTTGCAGGGTACTAAAAAGTCTATAGTTAAACCCTCTTCCATACCATGTGAGTATCTAAAATTTGTAAACAACTTTAAGTAAACTGGAAAGCACATCCCTGTGTATAGTTTTAGGTAGTGTTTGCTAATAGTTAGAGAAATTGATAGACTTAACGTAAGGAAATTAGTAAGCAATTCGACCTCCTTTTCGTTGAGCAGGTACTTAAATACCTAATGATTTGCAGAGTTAAAAATAAAACAATATTCGATCTGTATTTGTAAAGATTTAATCCTTCAATAATTTCGTATCACAGTGCAGTAGCTAGTTGAACTTCTCATCTCGTTATATTTGTTTTTAAATTCTAAATAATTAGGTAACATTATTATAAATACAAAAAAATAGTTACAATATCTTTGGCAATATTTTGCACATATTATAATTAATTTTATCAGTGCACCGCATCCACAACACAACCATCTTCATATTCGTTCGGTAATCAGGCGCAAGGTACATTAGAATAGTTGACCCATCTTTTCTTTATTATTTTAAGTAAACTTAAGAAGTTATAGTGATGAACCTTGTTACTTGACCGAAACGATTCAAATTATCTTAAAATAAAAACTGCCAAAGTTTCTACTCCGGCCCTGGGCCTGTGATACCGAAGTCGTTTTAGGTATAATGTGGCTAATTATTCTGTACACAATCTCTAAACTGAAATAACAGGTCTAAATGTATGGCTATCCCTTTCATATATGCGGATTCTTATTGCTAATACTTGTAGCAAATACATGGTATTAGATTTAGGCCGGTCAATTAAGTTTACAGATTGTTTACAAGTCAAATATGCTATAGTTGAGTGTGTACACTAAACAGAGCGTGTAACATAAGTTTTGTGTAGCTAAGTGTCTATCTTAAAAAACTTAGGTCTAATTTTATTTGGTATCTTGGAGTCTACACGTGCTTCATAAATAGGTGTCTGTCATTAAAAAACTTCTTGAATCAGACAAAAGTAGGGTTCCTTGATATGTATCGATAAAGGTGATATCAAACTTAATTCCATTTATGATGCATGGGTAGTCGATAAACTAAATGCGTGCACTTTCTTATTTCAAGGAACACCTGAATTAAATCATTATAAAATTAGTTATCCTAGTCAGCCTTTGTATAGCCTATTATTGTAATTAAATATTTTTATTTGATAAAGTACGATTCAGAATAAGAAAACAATTGGATCAAGTTTATAGGAAATAGTTGTTATAATATTGGTAGGAAGTATGAACCTACTTAATTCTAACGTCTGTGGTTCAAGACTTGATTATGTGATGCTTTCAGATATAGGTTGGTGAATTCTTATAGGTATATCTTAACGCTTATTGTTATAAGGGCTTGCGATCTATTTACACGTGGCGTTCAATGAGCCGAAATCGATTCGGATTATGTCGGCTCCTTGGCAATAGGCGCAATTAATGTACTTAATCATACTAATAATATAAATACGAAAGTGTGTTAGTTGTGTTGGCCCTTCAATTACGCCGCACCAGAGCAACAGATCGACGTGATTTTTTACATTGGCATAGTTGAGGACCTGAGAGTGACTTATACTTAGGTACTTTTAATCCCGGATAATCAAAGTTTCGTGATAGGTAATTAAAATACTTATTACACGCGGACGACGTCGCGGGTATCAGCTAGTCTAAAAGTAGTCTAAAGTAGTCTAAAATATAAGAACGATTCGTCGAACCGCGTCTGAATGCCATTTCGATCACCCACACCCACCAAGTAAAGTATTGCTATCTTATTTTAAAACTATGACGCATTATTTAGCAGTATGGCCGTTGCATTCTTGTCGACATCGGAAGGCGGTTCTGAATGAATTGCTTTGGTAGTTTTCTTCGTCTGCGCAACATTATGGCGATGCATGATGTACAGCAGTAGAACGAAACCCACGAGGAAGCCGAAGAGGCCGCCCGCGATTGTTAACCAGGTGCGACGAGATGTACTCACGCTTTGTATCTGAAATGGCAAAGCGCCCGATATGAATAACAAGCGGTAAAACCTTTATGCCCTAGCCAAATCACAGAAATAGGAAATGCCTACATCACAACAATAAAAAAATATTGTAAGCCAGATCTTATATAGGAAAGTATTAGGTATTTATTTTTATTATTATATTTCGTTAGTCTTCCATAATCCATGTCACCGTAAGATTGTAAAAACCGTTAGATTATAATCTAACTCGCGAAATTGCAAACTGTCGATAGATTACAATTTAACGCATTATTTTTAGGTAGATTAACCCGATAAAACCTAAGTGCACTACCTGATTATTTATGTCGAACCCGAACCTAACCTACAAGAAACAGACAAGAAAACGTAAATGCAATGAATATTTCAAAAATTTATACTCAGAACATTGAACGGTTCACAATCTTTCGACAGTTTATAATTTCGCGAGTTAGATTATAATCTAACGGTTTTGACAATCTTACGGTTACACATACAAATATTCTAAACGCGAAAGTGGATCTGTTTGTCTGCTACGCTTTCATGGTCCATCTGTTCAACTCATTTTGATGAAATTTGGTATAGGGATAGTTTGTATCCCGGAAAATAAATAGTTCCCGCGGGAATGAAAAAACCGTAATCCACGCGGACAAGTAGTGGCCATCATCTAGTACTTATACCTTATGTTTTGGCGAGTTCAAGGCAAAAATAGGTAGGTAAGTACTAGGTAGTTACTCTGTATCGCATTTCTAAAGCCCGGCTACCACGTCCTAGTGTTTCTTTAGGAAACATTGATAGCAACTTGCAGTAAGTATTACTTAATAATAAAAAAAACTGTAAGCAGATTACGGAATAATCAGACACGCCCACTTTCTTTGGATTGTAAATTCCGTCATATCGATTTTGTTCGTGTAAAATGTAGCCTACGAGTATGTCACCCGGACCATAATCAATCGATTGACACATCATTAAAATCGGTCAGGCGCTACGGTGGAACGTACATAAATGCAAACAGATATACATATTACCTACATAGACTACTAAAGTCATCCTTTTGGCTTTGCCATAGTCCGGTAAAAATGAGCTGGTTAGTATGAAGTATCACAGTTCTCAGCCTTTGTGTGTTTACGACAAACGAGACCTGCCAGCTACAATCCGGAATTGCGCTTTAGTCCAAAGCCAAAACTTCGCGTTCTGCCCAGTAAGTAGGTACCTATTTGTTCCATTCGCGTAGGTTCCTTAATATTCTTAGGCCAAAGCTGTAAATTCATTTTATCAAATTGGCTTTGGAATAGCAAATCTGAATTAGTAAGATAAATTTTTTAATTTGTTTAGACCTATAGAGAGCGTAAATTAAACTCACCTCGGTATAAGCATTTTGGCAGCTGTGGTAACTAGCATTGAACATGTCGGGTATGTTAAACTTCGGGCACTTTTCAAATTCTGTAACGAAAAATACGACACTAAATAACTAGTGGTTCGCCCCAAACTGAGACCTCGCGGTATCCATAAGATAGTTTTAACTATTTATATAGTTAACTTTTTTTATTTCACGTAAGATGGTGCTAACGTCTATTAATTGTAAGCACAAACGAATAAACTTTTACAGAGCGCCATCTATTGACATCTTGTGAAGTTCTGTTATAAATACTGAAGCTCATTAAAAATTAAATAATTTCGTTTCCTTATAATATTTATCTAATTTTAGTATTTGTTATTCAAGTGCAAGATGTAATTCAAATAATTGATGAAGTTTCAGGCTCAGCCTTCAGAAAATTAGAAGTTCTGAGGTCAACTTTGGACGTTAGAAAATCTCCACTTTGAAAGACCCCCATTTCGTCAATTTTAGAGGAAAAATTAAAAAAATATATATTTTTAGACTATTCCTAATTATCTTTAAAATTATATACCGCAATCTTATGTAACGCTATAAAAAATATTTAACTTCGCATTCGCTTCTATGAGAGCCCCACTGAAATAAAGATTTTTATAATTTTTTAAGCCATATTCGGCTGGAGGCCATCGGTTTACATATTATATTTAAATTTGAAGTAATTACTTTCAGTAATTCAGAAGTTATAAGGCTCTGACAGACGGACAATTTTTTTTGGCAACCCTAAGACGGACAAATGCAAATTCACTCAAGTAGACTCAGAGAGCTTCGCTTCGCTCGGTCAAATATACATAATATTGAATCTATATTGAAATGTCTAGCCTCTTTATATTTCAGCACTATAAAAAACCAATAAACTTACCTCTAGAGTTTAGTTGAGAATAGTCAGCTAAGTGAAAATAGATCTTTCGTTCTTGGAACCACATTACGCTCATTTTCAAATCGCAGAGCTTAATTTTCTCAATGGAATCTGTTAGATCAACCTTCGTCAGTTTACACATAGAACTGAACGCCTGCGCATCCAGTGTTATTAAGGGATTGTGAGAAATGTTGTATAACAACAATTGGGGAAGAATACCAAAGTCTGGTAATACGGTTATCTTACAGTCTGACAAATCCAGCAGTTCCAATGGCGCTTTGATTGGCTTGCTTATTTCCAGCCTGCTTAAACTCAAATGTAACAACGGATTTCCGTTAAGGTATAACTTCCGTAAAGATGGTAATTGAAATATAGAGTCTGTTAGCTGGAGTATGACATTTTTAGAGAGATCAAGAGTTTGAAGGTTAGTGAGGTACGCAAAGGCGTCTTTGTGGATGGAATAGATTTGATTTTCGGACAAGTATAAAAATTTTATACTGGAATACGACGATAGTGTGTCGGCGTGTATTTCTTGTAGTTTGTTGTCGCTGAAGTCAAGAATCTGAAATGGAGAGAAAAAAGTAGAATTATTCACAATTAAGTAGCTGTATTAGTATATCTATTATAGCTAATGTACGAAAACGTTAAGAGTTCGAAATTTAAGCTCCACTGTTCACCGTTAAATAGCGAACTCATACATAGCTGAATCGATCATTTCATGAAATAATCTAGCTTTTTATTGAATAATCATAGTTTTCATTAGGAATGGTCACTTCTTAATTATGATCAAACGTCTAAAAAAGGATGGGCTAAGCCAGAAGACTCGCTTTGTCGCCCCTTCATTCAACTACACCAACTCAACACTCGTTTCACTGCGGAGGTCGCTAGCTCGCTTCGCTCCGTCCAGCCTCGTAGACTAGGTAGCTTCGTTCAGGACCTGCCTCACACTTTACAAAAACACTAGGGTTTGTGCAGACTGCAGACAAGTGACTACGTGGGGTTGGATTATGCTGATTCGGTTTTGGGACAGATCCACATTTTTGAATAATATTGTCACCCTTCTATAAAACCACCGACACCGGTTTCTACCAGACATCGTACCCAAACCCTTAGCGGCACGTCTTTACCGGTAGAGTGGTAACTGGGAACTAACCACGGCCAAACCCTCCCATCAAATAAACTATGGACCCTAATAGGTACCTACATAATACTATTATTACCTTTGTTTTGACGGGGGGAATCTTCTTAGCACTTTCAAGTGTCAATAGACAGATATGTAATTACTATACTTAAGCACTGAGTGGCTTGTAGGTATCGATACTAATATTATAAATGCGACAGTGTGTCTGTCTGCTACGCTTTCACGGCCCATCTGTTCAACTGATTTTGATGAAATAATCAGTTTGTATCCCGGGGAAGGACATAGGCTATTAATTTAAGATAATTAAAGAGTTCCCGCAGGAATCAAAAAACCTTAATCCACGCGGACGAAGTCGCCGGCATCATCTAGTTATAAATAAATGGAGATCTAGTAACTATTATAAAAACATTGAAGTTTACTTGCCCTGATTTGCGGTACAAAATTATTGTGGCAACAATTAAAATGACGCGTAACAAGAGATAAGATAAATCATTTCTAGATTAGATATAAGTACCTAGGTAAGTACGTCTCTAAAACAGTATTTTAAAACGTAGATACCTAAATAAGTACTTAGGTATTCTTGTTTAGATAATACGTTTTGAGAGGATTGAAGATCTATGGATGGAAATCATGTGAGCTGTTGATATTTTGCTCTGTTGCGGCGTGGTTGAAGGACAAACCAACAAACAAACCCACTTTCCCATTTGTAATATTTGTATGCTAGGTATCTAACTAACGTACTTTTAAAAAATATGTCACATGCCTACCTCAATACCACCCCTGAGACTCGGTATTTTAGATAGTCTGAGGCCTCCGCAATGAGCTCCATACATCTCGAAGGCATACTCGTAGGTACATCTCGTTGGTTTTGAGGCGAGTGCTTCTATGTCCGTCATCTCCTTAGCGGAGCTGTGAGTAGAAGTCAGCACAAGCAGGAGCGACGGAAATAGCGAAGATCTGTAAAAAAATAAACGAAATGTTTACTAGGTAGGCTTAGTAAAAAATAATGCGCTCTAAATTCAAAATAAGTAAATTGGTACCTACTCAATGCCGCACTCAGTCGTTTAATCATTAATTAATAAGTAGATACTTAGGTATCTAAGGAACTCTTTAGTATAGATTTTGTACTGAAATCAGTAAGGAGTACCAGTTATGATTAAGGGGCAGTTAATGTCAAATAAAAAAAGTTAATTTATTTAAAGTCATACACATATTTTATTTTATTTAGACCAAAACGCAGGCCGCAGACTCTACACAAGTAGCAATCTGCAAATGATATATTATAGTGCAATGTGAACAAATGCTTGGGCACAAACAGGTGCACTCTTATACCTCTATAACCTTACTCTCACAGTTAGCTAGGACGGCAATCTTACACGCCTTTAGGGCTAGCATATACGTACGAGTAAAATTAGGTAGGTATGTCTACCCGTTATCTCTATTTGTCCACCGAAGCTAATACGGTTACTTGTCTCGTTACATCAAAAATATACATAAAAGTAATATTTCTTATCAAAAACATCTCTCTCTCGCGATATATCTCGCGACGAGACAGAGATGAGCGCGCATGCGCATGCTAAGCCTGCAGAGACAGATGAAGCGTATGATCCACATCTTTGCATTATCTCTGAAGCATTTAGATGTAACACCGCCAACTTCCTAACTCCGGGCTAGTACTGAGAAGTTCATTCAGAAAACCCAGTACCAATTTTTTACCTCGGTAACCCATGCCTTCTTCATCTGCAGTTGAACAAGCTAACCAATAGACCAAGGAGGCAGTGGAGATAAGTATCTACGTACGTGGTATGCAATGACAAACCAATTCGTTCGATTAACATTGGCAGGGGCGTGGGCCCGTCATAAAGATCAATCAGACAATTGGGGCCGCCAGCCGCCACGCACGATGCGCAGGAGTGCCCCGCACAATGCCCAGAGCTTCCGTTCGATGGCTCACTGGAGGCATAAATGTTTCAAGAAGTATTTACTCAAATATATACTTTTACTTCCTGCTGTCCACTTAGTAAACCGCTCGTAAACAATGTTATGCAGTGAAATCAGCAAAACAAGTTTTAGATAAGGTGTTAGGTGTAGAATACCTACTCAGACATATTTTATCCTAGCTGATTCCGGCGACTTGGTCCGCGTTGAATGAGGTTATTTAGTTCCCGCGGGAACTCCATAATTTTCCGGGATAAAAAGTAGCCTATTTACTATGCCAGACTATAATTTATCATTGTGCCAAATTTCATGCAGATCCGTTCAGCCGCTCTGGTGTGATCCATCCACCCATTCATCCAAACTTTCGCTTAATTTATAATATTGGTATAGATTGTCCTATGTTGTCGTTATTCTCTGTAAATAAGTAATGAAAAAATCTGTCACGATTCCAGAGCACTTAAAATTTTAATCAACCTCAAAATAAATAACTTCTTACGTAAGTAAGTAGGTACCTACTTAGTAGGATATATTAAGATACGGTATACTTGAATAATGCAGCAGGCCACAATCTGCCGTGCTGAACACATCCAACAATATACATTGTGAATTTTTAGTTTCCTCCATAATATCTAACAAAAAATGAGTTACTGCGCCCAAAATCTGGAATGATCTTCCTCCTCCACTTCATAAGCGAGAATAGTAAGTATTCTTCATATTCTTCTTTCCTATATGTTTGATAGACACCCATTCCCTTACCAATAAAATTATCGTACCATTACCCGCTACAATAATATAGATAACATAACTAGGTACTAAACAAAAGTGTGAATCAACTCGTGAGTTTAGTTCTGCGAAGTCCACATCTATTGCAACGATTAGCTGTCGGGAGAGACCAAGTGGACAATTAAAGGAATTAATTAATTTGACCTCCATTCATTACGAAGGGACCCGTGTCTTTAAAAACTTTGCGATCTTCACTTCGGTGCCTCAGAGAAGGATTTAAGAATTGCCAACTCATATACAAACTCAGAATTTTTGTAATTTTTTTAAGTTCAAAGTTTATCGAATGGAATAATTAGAAATTAGGTATAGAATAGTACATATTACGCTGAGACCGTATGCCTATCAATTAAATAATTTTCGTCGCAAGCTTAATCTACGGATTAGCAGGTATTAATTATGTGTGCTGTTATTTTACTTGGGAAATCTGTTTTCTGTACCTTAACTAGGTACAGAAAGTTACAGATTAGTGATTACACTGAAATTATAATATAATCAAATAAATACCCAACTACTTAATTAATTAGCAAAACACATGCTTGCCCAAAAGTTATTCGTAATATTCCCAAGGGCGTGTGAACATGTGTCACACACCGCACTATCCGTACTTGGCCAGCGTGATGACCAAAGGCCAAAACCCTTCCATTCTCCTCTTAGAATGGAAGGGTTTAGTTAATTTATCAAGTTTAAAAAAAAAAACGCGTGCGACACTTTTAGTTTCGACGTTTACAGATAACGGGATAGGTTCCCACTAAGAACGATTTTTTTACGATTAATAGATATAGGTGCCGGTAAGTTTAAATGTTTTCTTTAACCTTCAATAGTTTATCGTTGAACACTAAAATAAGATATAAGTAGGTAGGTAGTAGGTAGTAATAAGGTATAAGGTTATTATCTTTTACAATAATATTCAGGGCATGGTCAATTAGTTACCGTGTAGATTATGAAATTGATTTCTTATATCTTCAACCAGTTCATCATTCAACCTCTCAAAGCATCGCTGGCCCTCTAAGCACAGGTCGCCTTTCAGATGAAGATGATATTAGGCCATAGTCTACCACACTAGGCAAGCGTGGCTTGGCAGCTTCACAACCTATGAAAACAACGGAGATTCGAGATCTCTCAAGCAATGTAGGTTGCCTGGCGACGTTGATGATGTAAGTGTGTATTTAATAACTGCCTTAAACTCTCAGAAAACTTAGATTCGAACCCCAGACTCGCCTAATGGGAGGCCGAACTTTTAATCACTAGGCCAGTAGCGACGTTAGGGTACGGCGCGGTTGGGCAACCGCCCAGGGCGCCGGAAAAGAAGGGGCGCCCCTTTATATCTTCTTACTCTTTGTGCGAAGCCTACTTACTCTAATACCACAGTTTGCTTAGCAAAAGTTTCCTTGAATTTTTCGTTAAATATCTGTCAACTTCGGGTTTTCCGTTTTTGACGATAATTTGTATACAACTTGTTAAACAATTTAAAGTAAATTTACTACCGTAATTACATAGCATTGGTCTCTTCAGACTTATCTTAAATCTATGCCTAATTAGAATGCAAATTCACTTCATAAGTTGAATAGAAAAAAGTTGACAATATTCATGCAAATTTTTATATTAATTTATTGTTAAGGGGATACGGGAGGGCGGTTTCCCCATACAATCGTAAGTATTAGTCTGTTTTCTCGGTGGATAATTACAATAGAGAAAATATTTTTGGACCATTAAATCCATATGTGTCCGTGCCATGTCCGGTGTCCCTATGTATTTTCTTTTTTCAATAAACTAAGAATTTTAAGAACAATGAACCTTCAAGAATGGCAAAAATGGCTCAGTTTTCGCGCCATCATTCGTCATCCCGCAAACAAATTTGACAAATATAATCAGAAAAATAAAAACATAGCCTAAGTCCTTCTTAAATAATTCTTGAAAAAGTAATAAAATCGGTTCAGTTTTTTTAATTGTTCTAAAGAACAAAACAAAAAATATATAGAACTTATAATTTCACTGTAAAAATAATATTTTTTTAAAGAAATATGTTTAGAGTAACAATCAGATAGGTATGTAGTTAATCATACTAATATTATAAATGCGAAAGTGTATTTGTTTGTTGGTTTGTCCTTCAATCACGCTGCAACGGAGCAACGGATCGACGTGATTATTGGCATGGGTATAGTTGAGGACCTGGAGAGTGACATAGGCTACTTTTTATCCCGGCAAATTGAGGAGTTCCCGTGGGAATTCGACGAAGTCGCAGGCATCAACTAGTATGGTATAAAGATAGGCAGGTAAGAACCTACCTTAATAACGTGCGCGCGAAATTATACCTACTTTTTGTAACAAAAACAAACAAGTACCCACCATGTAGGTAGCAAAAGAGTAATAAAGTAGGTAGGTAAATATTAAAAAGATAGGAGATTGACCATCAATGTCATATCACGAGGATGTCTCTCATTATCCCAGCATGGCACTGTTATTGCATTACTTTAGACTGGCTAATTTGCTATTAATCTAACTCCAATTATTTTCATTATATTCGCTGACATTAGGAATAAGTAACTAAGTTGTTTTACAATGTCACCACATCACGGCGGCAAATTATATATGTGCGGTGTGTGGAGCGCGGAAACGTGGGCTAGGTAGGTACCTATATTTCAGGAAGTGTTTTTGTTCGCCGAGTAATTTAACATACTAGAACTTTAAAAACAAATGAAATTTTATCGAGATATAAAAATATATTTATCTAATTGTACCTATTTTACCTAGGTACGAGTACCTTCGGGCTCAATCCTCGGGCAGGCACTTTTAAGTTTTAATATTCTTCTGTACGTTTTAAGTAAGTAACTAGAAAAGAGCTGATGCTCTTCAAACCGATTTTCTTTAATCATGCATAGATAGATAAATTTGCTTTATTGCAACACAAAACATTAAAAGGAAACAATAAAGATAATAAGTAAAAATAAATAACAAGTGCGCAAAGGCAGACCGCCTAAAAGTGATCTCCAGACAATCTTTAAATAGAAGCAAATGCATGAAGCGGGATAGTGCAGCAACATTAATACATATAATATACTACATAAACTATACATTCAAATAATACGTAAACAATTGCACATAAGAAAAATACTATCTATCATAGTTAAGAAGACTCGATCAAGTCACCTTTCATAAAACAAAAAATAACTGCAAGTAAATCCAAATCGGTTCATCCATTTGGGAGCTACGATGCCACACACACAGATGTTACTTAGATAACAAAATATATGTAGGTACTTACATACGTTAAACTTATATAGGTAAACACGCAAACACCTCTCTGTTTGCGTGGAGGGTTAATAAAATGGGAATTGGGATTAGGTACACGTACACGGTACACGTATTTAAATACGAATAACTACATCTGTTTATCGTGGACCTGTATAAGAATTCGTGTACCTACATACTATTTTTGCGCTGTCTACGTCCCTTTGACTGCGGATCGACAGTCTGAAGGTCGAAGTACAAAGCATTATCGGCCGCTCCGCAGAAGACGGGATATAACACATAATTTTGTGAAACAGACATGGAAAAAAATCCTACGTAGGTATGCCGAATATTACTCATGTGTAACCATAGAGTATAAATATAATATCTACTTTATGTGTGTAACAAACACCCAATACATTTTTACGTTAGATGGAGAATTTCGATTAGCTACTATAGAGTACCTACCTAAAGATGACGATGCCTACTTACATATCCCTGGATTGTAAATAAAGAGCGAGTCATGAGGTCAAGAAAGGATAACCTTTGGAAGATCGATAATTTATAACTGTTTACAGAAGACTGCAGTCTCAACTGATAGCCCCGTGGTATGAGTGCTTCACTGCACTCATACTAACAGACTGCACTATTATTTTAATAATTCGGTATATTATAATATGTACGCTTACTTAGGTACATATACGTGGTAGATAGTCAAGAACCGGGAGAGGTCAGCCATTATATTTATTATTTATTTAACTTTATAGACTCTTTATCATAATCCTGACAAATCTGCCTGATGATTACGAAGGTTGAATTTATCTAATGCTTTTCAGAAATCGAATGAAATTCGGCTACATAACTACCTAATCCTAAACCAGTAAAGATGGATCGGCTGTCAAATATATTCATGTTAGGTATACTTATAAATCGAGTATTTTCTTCACCTTTACGACTTACCTTTAACGTTCAACATTTCTCTTAACAGAAACGGCCATAGTATGGTATGAATTTGGATTTTGGAGGTCCCTATGACCCTCCGCACTTATAATCTAACTCGCGAAATTGTAAACTGTGTCGTACCCTAACCCTAACCTAACCTACAAGAAAGACACAAGAAAACGTAAATACAATTAATATTTCAAAAATTGACACTCAGAAAATTGAACGGTTCACAATCTGTCGACAGTTTACACTTTCGTGAGTGAGATTATAATCTAACGGTTTTTACAATCTTACGGTGACATATTATGCATACGGTAAACGTGAAAAGTTGGTACCTTAGTACGCGTATTTCCCTTTCCGTGTTCAGTTGGCGACAAAAATCAGCACGGTTTTGTATTACTATTCAACTCGCCAAACCCGTGCTTAATTGGCGTCAACTGAACACGATTTTGCGATCAAGCAACGCTAACAAACGTTTTACAAAACCTTGTGCATTATAAGAGAATGTTCGGATGTGCTAACAACCGGAATAAATAACAATAAGTATGTAATAACCTTGTAAATATTCCTTTGAAGAATATTACCCAATATTTGTTTTAAAATAACAGGACACTTATTATATTAGTAATGAAATTAATCAAAAAAAAAAATATATATGTCACCGTAAGATTGTAAAGACCGTTAGATTATAATCTAACTCGCGAAATTGAAAACTGTCGAAAGATTACAATTTTACGTATTATTTTCCGGTAGATTGTAATCTGATAGATATATGTATAAACCCGACAAAACCTAAGTGGCCTGCGGCCGGCCACTACCTCGTTATTTATGTCGAACCCTAACCTAACCTACAAGAAAGAGACAATAAATCGTAAATACAATGAATATTTAAAAAATTGACACTCAGAACATTGAACAGTTTACAATCTGTCGACAGTTTAGAATTTCGCGAGTTAGATTTTAATCTAACGGTTTTTACAATCTTACGGTGACATATACACAAGATAAATAAAATTAAGTTACACTTTGAATTTTTATTTACCTTTCTGAAAATAATGCAGTTTTACAATGCTTTTCTCCAATTTCATACCTTACCCTTTACCCTTACCCTTGCTGTATTCAGTTCAACTACACACTAATTTGTAAAACATCACCTAGCGCCACTCGTTACAAAGACAGTTGATGCGAATTGAACACGGGTTAGTTGAATTCCATAGTAATAAAAAACCGTGTTTGATTCAGCTGTACGCTGTTTTGTAAAACGTTTTTAATGTTGCTTGATCGCAAAAGCGTGCTCAGTTGAGGCGAACTAAGCACGGATTTGTCGAGTTGGATATTAATACAAAACCGTGCTGGTTTTTGCCGCCAACTGAACACGGAAAGGGAAATACGCCCTACGTACCTAAGTACTAGGTTGTGTGATTCATATTTTCTATAAAATATTTGTAGAGCATTTTTAGGGTTCTAAAATCAAACAAGGAATGGCATAACCCTTATAGTTTTGTGCAATTTATGAGAACTACTTAGGTATTTCTGAAGTTTATTACGAAAAAACAGAAGCGTGTTAGTGCTACGTACCTAGGAGCATTATTAAAATTAAGTACATTTTCAGGGTAAGTAGAAAGATCGAAAATGGATTAAGTAAGTACGTTTACCCACTCGATTGACTAGCTACACCCTCACTGTGTAGGTACTAGTTAAAACTTAAGTCCAACCAACCATCTCAATTTTTTATCCTCATAAGTACCTACTCGTACCTATACTTATTCCTACTTATGGATGAAATATTAAGAATTTCGGTGATTCAACTAGTGACAATAAAAGATAGGTATAATTTTCGTGACGATAATCAAAAACGAAAACAATATTTTCATAATGATAAGAGTTAATACGTTATACTTTTTTAATGGAATCATACCTACCTACATGTTATAAGGTGGGTTGGGTACTAGGTGGCACATAAAGAAAACTTGTAGATTAATTAAGATGAAAGTAAGAAATTAGTCCTTCTTCAGATTCTAGATATCGGATTCGGAGGACGGTGTAGGATGAAGCAACATTTTGCAATAACATACCTACTATACATACTCAGGTACCTATATGTAATACCTATTACCGATAGATAACGTAAGTAGATCTCTTAGATCATCATCATTTTAACCCATCACCGGCTCACTACTGAGCGCGAGTTTCCTCTTAGAATGAGAAGGGTTAACACATAGTCCACCACACTGAAGTTGGAGGCGCAGATTGCCATTCTTTACTCACCCTTGAGAAAATTATGAAGAACTCTCAGGTATGTACGTTTACTCATTAAATTACATGATTAAATTAAATATCCGTAGAGAGGTAGAGCTGGTAGAGTACCATAGTTGCCCGTCACACTTCCCCAAGGTAGGTAGTTACATTTTATAAGTTGGTCGACTATTACTCGTTAAGTACTTAAGTGTGTTCATAGTTTCAAAGTCCAAAATAAGAGTACCTACCTGAACATCCTGAAATTCTGTATTTGAATACACTGCAGTCACCGTATATCGAACTCTGAATTCAACATTACCAAAACCAAGCGTTCGTAAATTATTCACTGATCACAAACACTTTAGAGCAGCGAAATCACCAACGGAAGGCGTTCGTTGATTTGATTCAATTACTGCACTCCTCTGCACATTGACTCTACCGTATAGTCCTTAAATGCAGAGATGTTTTTCTCTCGGAGGATCAAATGATACTGTCGCGTTAATCTTTTATCAACATTTGTCATCCTACAGCACCCAGTATCAATTGGAGCTACGAGAAACCCGCTCGAAGACAATGATACGTGAACAATAGTAACAACCGAATATCTAGTAATTGACTAACTCCTATCTGAATGATGCGATTGGTCGCATGATTATGTTTATTCTTGAAGTGTGTTCGTGATAACTAAATGACTGTCTTTGTTTTGGACATTTAATTATTGATAGAATAACTCGAATGCATTTTACACTAATGTGCGCATTAAAGTAATCTTTTTCTTCATTAATAACTAGGTAGGCATGTCTAGAATAACAATATGTATTTGTAGGTACCGATATAATAAATCTTTTTTATTTATTCATTTCGATTGGTATCTTTATTGCACACTATACCTATTATTACACTACAAAGAAAGGTGCAAAGGTGATCGATCTTATTGCTATACCTAGTAATCTCTTACAGACAACCTTTGAAGAATGGATAATGTTTGTCTGTCATTGTGTAAAACTTTGTACAGTTGTTGTTGGGACTTGCGGGAAGATTTCTGCCACGAAAAAAGCACATTGATTATGAAGTTGTTTTTATTACAGAGTCGCTGTCTTTATAGACTTTACATGTGTGATCTAATAACGACTGCACGGTCTATAGTACTTACATCAAACTTTCAGCAAAATTAACCCAACCAGTTTAATTACGCTTGCTTTACGCTGCTTTGCTAATGATACTTCCTTACTTAACGCGTTTTATGGCATTATAAATTTAAAAGTATGGATAAGTATGTTTGTTAACTCTCCTTCACGCCACAATGACGGAAACGATTTGGAATGGAGATAGCTTACGAGTATTTAAGCCTGAATTAACACAATGATGCATTTTATTCTGGAAAATTAGTTACAGCGGGATTAAAAATCCACACGGACAAGTCGCTCAGATTCTAATTTATTATTAAAGGACTGAGGCAGAAAACATGAGTCTGACTTGGGACGTAATTTCAAACCTAAATAAAAATACGTTTATTTTCTACTACATTTTCTTTTTCCTGTGGAAACTTTGAACGATTCAGAATCTCGATCGTTCTCAATTTGAGTTTCAATTTTAGTCCTTTAGGAACTAAACTTGCTTACTTAATCAAAGCTGCAATGTTGGAAGTGTTTTCTTTTTTAATTTTTACCGCCATTTGCCGCCCCGCCCGCTTTAAGTCTCTAAGTTTATGGTTTTAAACAACAACGACAACAACGACGAGACAACTCTAGACTTGTCATAGATTAGAAAGCGAAACTCCCAAATCGTGCCGTGTAATGTCCTCATTACAGTAGAATTTTAAAGCTCCACTATAGAGAACATCACTAGGTACGTCAACTTGACATAATTTTGACAAGCAAATCAGACACATGACAGCACTATACATGACAGTTTTGTTAGAGCAAGCGTTTTGCGGCTTTTTGTAAGGCTGTTTATTATTAATTTCTTGGTGTAAACAATTGAGCAAAAAGCTATTCATGTTTAAATTAAAAACATTATAAATGAAGATGAACGCTACCAGCTTGTATGTTTCAACATGTCGGTTAATAATACTAGCCGACGCGGCTGATAAAAGTTCGTGGACAGATTTGTTTCGTTTAGTTCCATATTTACGGCAATCATTATCTTGTACTGTGTGTGGAAACTTATTAAAGGAGCCCTATACACCAACGAGCTCCGGGTGCCAACATCATGTTTGTAAAAACTGCAAAGGTGGGAGGAAAAAACTGAAACCGTCTTGCGGTTGGTGTAAGGATTACGAAAATTATACAGAAAATTTACAGTTACGAATTCTTCTGCAGTGTTACAAGAAATTGTGCGAATATTTTATGGGCACTGATACATACAAGACTTTATTAGAAGAAGATGAGATAGCGGCGGGTGTAAATGGCGGTACCGTGGCCAGTTCGGGGTTGATAGACTTGATTCAAGAAGGCGCCGGATTCTTCGACGATTATAAGAGTACAGCAGGTCTCTCGAAGTCCGCTTATAGCATATTGCCTTGTGTTTATACCAATTCAGCATCAACACAAACCCAAGTGGCATCAACATCAAGTAATTCAGATTCAAGATCAACTAGTAAAGATTCTCCAAATTCTAGAGCTATATCAAATGGGTCCCCACTTTACTCTGTTATGTACGCAGGTTCGGGAAATAAAATCACTATCAAAAGGAAAGCTGTAGATGAAATTGACTCTCCACAGGCTGAAACAAGCACAAGGGAAAGCAAAGTAAAGAAAAAAGTAATTAATTTTGTCATTGTCAAGTAATGTTTTTCAATTATATTTGTTAATTCTTATGTTCAATTTCAGTCAAATCAACTGGGGTTTAAAAAGCCCTCAAACCGTACTCGAAGCTCAATTAGTAGTAAAAGAAAAGGTTGTCGCTGTGGGAATGCAACGGCTACTCCTGGGAAATTAACATGTTGTGGCCAGAGATGTCCGTGCTATGTTGAAAGCAAGCCATGTACGGAATGCAAATGTAAAGGGTGCAGAAATCCTCACAGGCCTGATGGAATGAAGGTTAATTTTAAAGTTTTAAAATGTATTTTAATTGGGTTTCAATATAATTTAGAAAGAAAGTTCATAAAAAAGTTTTGTTATAAAAATTATTAAGGTTAATTGTTATTGATTAAGTATTATTTTAAAAAATGTCTCTAAATGATAATTCACTGCCAACTTTAAGTTGAATTTCACACATTTTTCAGGTGCGTCCACACATACCTCAGCTTGAAACAGTTCAGTTAAATATAGGTCAACCTACAAACCCAGACAGCTCCCCATCCTGCTCAGGCTCCATGGACAGCCTGGACACTGACACTCTCACAATGGAAGCTATGGAGGAATCTCTTTCATTCACTACTGAATTGAAATCATCTAATATTAAAGGTAAGGCCTTACAAGCTTAACACTCGGCTGACTATGCTAGAGTGTGTATCAGAGAGAATTAACTGTGTCTCAGTTGCTGGTTCCTAAAATAGAAAATCTGGACATTTTTCTCTTAAAGTGAAACATAACATCTTTTGTTGTAGCCACACACAATTAATTACATTCAGTTGCTTAAGCATGACTATGTGAAAAAAATCCACATTTTACAGGTCTCAATTATTGTAATTAAAAAAAATGGCTTGAAGTTTTATGGTTCCTGTGGGAACTCATTTAATTTTCCAGGATAAAAAGTAGCCTATGTGTTATTCCAGACTACAATCTATCTCTGCCAAATTTCATCCAGATCTGTTCAGTTGTTCTGGGGTGATTGAGTAACAAACATCCATCCATCCAAACTTCCACATATATAATACTAGTGAATGCCCGCGACTTCTTCTGCGTGGTTTGAGGTTTTTTGGTTCCCGCGGGACCTCTTTAATTTTCCGGGATAAAAAGTAGCCTATGTGCTATTCCAGACTAATTTATCTCTGTGCCAAATTTCAGCCAGATCCGTTCTGCCGTTGGGGCATGATTGAGTAACAAACATCCATACATGCATGTACATCTATCCAAACTTTCGCATTTATAATATTAGTATAGATTGCTGTTAAATGAGGTGGATATTCAACATTTGAATAAATAATATAAGCAGGAATATAAACAGCTATTCACAAACATAATATTATGTATCCTATTTCAGTATACACAAGTCAATTACAAGAAGTCTCACCATCTTTACCTGCGACTATAATGATGGACGAGGAGTTACCAGGCTCACCAGAGGATGAGTTGAGCTCTCCCCACGAATACACACAATGCTCTCCTCGAGACTGCAATGACGTTGATACAATCTCACCGCAGTCCATTACTCACGATGTTAACAGTGATATTGAAGTGGACGTATGACAACAATTATCCATTGCAGGTGACTAGAACTCTTGTCCCCATTCTTACGGAAACTATACAAAACTTTGGAAAAGTATGCTTTATTATACTCTTCTTTGTATGTGACAACTTTTTGATGCAATTTGATGTCTTTTCTTGGGCGCAGTATAAATCTGTGGCTTGTACCCTTAAAGGCAGGGTAGGCACTTTTAGTTTCTTCAGGCAGACTCTATGGGCAGGTCATTAAAAATAAGCATTTAGCTTACGTTTAGTGACCTGCCTAAGAAAGCCGAGACTGAAAAATGGAGGCATAAAATTAATAAATTTGGTCCTGTATCCCCCCATTGAGTAGGAATACTACTTATTTTATTTCTATGAACATACTATAAATATTAAAACAAACACAATCACAAAACAGAAATTTTGCAGAATTCTGCTAGATTTTTGTCCCTAGCTTAAATTAATGGTGCTAGGTTTGAGTCATAGCTGAGCCACCTTGGTAATTATAATTTCTAAATTATCTCTGGTCTGTTCTAGCAGAAATTTAGTATCTACTTAGCACCTAAGCGACTTAATAATATGTGACTTATAATATGGCTTAGAAGAATATTATCTGCCTTCAAAAATTTAATCTAGCTGACGTGCTTTATTAATTCAGTAGTTCTCGAGCACGCCCCATACATACGAATTGTGGTTCAAGTTAATACCAAACAATCAAACCCAATGTTCTATAGAAAGGTTCAAAAGCTACCTGTGCCTACATTTAGCTTCAAAGGCACCTAGATACCTAGATAAGCTTATAGATTTGCCATTTCTCTTCAACTGCGCGTCAAACTATCGTTGTGTGCATAGACTCCAAGTTTTGTATGGTAGAGTTGTAACTAGTCACGTCTGCAATATACATGAACTGTTTCCCTCATACATTTTAATATTATGTACATGATTTTGTCAATAAAATATTATACTTATATTTCCGCAATATAGTGTAAATATAGTTAGTTATTAATGCTTGAAATAGAAAGTTTGTGTTATCCCCGTACATTTTGTAGTTCGGAAGGTTTAGTTACCAAAACTGGTAATATATACTACATTAAATGGAAGTGTGTTCCTAAGATCTATAAATTGGGTATTTTTGGATGCCACCCAAAATGCTCTGTAGCTCTATTCCGTAAAAGCTGCATCAATCAGTGTTACAGTCTCAACAGTTGTGATTGGCTGAATTTATGGTATTCTTGCTGCGGCGATGGATTTTGACCAAAGCAAAAGAGTTTTAGCCAATCAGGAAGGACAGCCATCGTAACTATGGAGCTGATTCTGTAGTGCACAATATCTAAACTAAAATGAAAGCACTAAAACTATTGCTAACCCTTTCATAATACTACCTGCGGATAAGAGACAGAATTGGAATTAGCAATTTTTTTACGTGATAGGGTTTTGATCGGAATACGTATAATATGCAGATTGTCATTGATAGGAATGATAACAAATAATTAACTCTTAAGGATCCAAAGTCGAATACCTCAAAATAGGTGTATTGTATTATCGCTGTGGTCAATCATGTTTGTAAATTTTATTCTCATTACTATAATTGTGTGGTTTGAACGATCGTCAATAGAATAATAATCTGCAATTATTATTAATCTTGTATTTCAATAGGTACCTTGTTTTAACATTCATATACGGTAAAGTTTTAGTCTTCTTGCAAACTAGATAATGCCTATCCTTAAAAAATAAAAAAGTATGTGTGTGCAATTCACACACGGCGGAAGTGAAACTTCAGAAAAGTAGCCGAGATAATGAGCTAAATGTAACTTGTATTCCATCAAATTCTCTCGTAGGCTAAATCCTATTATGAATATGATTGTCTCTTTTTGGTGTCGCTTTTTCGTTTTATCAACCAGACGCGGATTAAAATGACACATAAAAAGGAATTAACAAATCAGACATCTACTACTACATTTAGACAATCTAACAGAAAATTACAAAAATGGAAAGCTTTGTGTTCACGTTCGTACGGTGGCGACAACATCCGTTTCATCGAATTTTCGTATGTAAATGCGTATCCTGTTCTTAGTTTCAGTAAAGGAAATTAACCTATTATTATTCTAAGAATATCGGGTTTGCTATTATTGTCAAGGGAATATCGGCCACAAAACCTATCCTATTCATTTTACCTACTTTTTGTATTCTATTTTTTTTTTATTGAATAGATTACAAAGATGGTAAACATGTATTATAAGCCTTGTTTATAATTTTTAAGTATATTCCAGAGACACCTCTAAAATTTCTTTTAATTCGGAATAGGTACATATAAATAATTACGGTGTTTGAGCATGATTACTTCCACTAACAAAAGATGAACAATTGCATAAAATTATAATGATTAACATTAAATTTAATATTTGGTGTCAATAGTTTGCCTTTCCTTGAATCAGTTTTTATATTATAAATTTCTGATATTCGAAACTCTTATTTATGTACTTATATTAATAGTAACATTTCATTAGATTATATTATAATAATTATGATGTTGTTATTTGTATTCATTAATATATGGATTCTCCTAAGAACGTTTTTAATAATTTGACTGTAATAAGTAGGTACTATTGAATTAATATTTCTAAGTATCAACATAAGTGAATCTGTGATAATGTATCACCGATAATAATAGGTATGAAAATCGTTTACTTGTCGTTTCGTGGTTTATAATAATTATTATCATTATGAATAAGTTTGGCATTAAACAAAAAAAGCACTTAAGTACAAATGAAAAATTGTATAAATGTATAGAATATTAATTTTGTGAAACATAATTGTATTATTGATTAATGCCATTATTGTCTTATTAGGTGAATAAAATCAAAGTATTTTTGTTATATTCCGATTTTTTATTTCTTTTACCAGCTGTTATGCACGTTAGAATTGTAAATTAATTATTTTTGATTTAAAAAAATACCACACATAAATTTAGTTTTTATTAATTTCTATTTTTCATAGACAACATTTTTATTGTGGCTTTAGTTATACTCTGTAACTGCAAGAGAGTTCCAGATTCTATCGAATTCTTTCATAAAGGTGGATACAACGTTTTTTTCAGAAGTCAGTAAGGTACTGTCGTAGTCGCTATTTACACGTTTGACTTCATAATCCAAAGAGCCTGTAATAGCTAACGCTTCTTCCAAATTGTCCACTGCGTCGATTAACATGAACTCGTGCTCCAGTCGTACTTCAGCTTTGCGTATAACTTTCACTTCAATTCCGCAATCCAGAAACCACTTTGAATTCAAGTCCAGATTCTTATGCACAACTATCCGCACTTTAGTATTGTTCTTCTGACGAACGTTGATCAGACATTTGGAAATAGTGTCGCTATCTAGGCTAGGCATACATACATCTATAGTTTGGCGTGCGTGCACTAGTAAATAATAAACGCAGAGGAGATTATTTAAGCCCAGTTGCTTCTTTTTGTCACCTTCACCTGCGCCGTACAACAGCACTTCGTTGATTTTGTCACTATGTTGGCTAGCACATAAGAGTTGTGTTATTTTTGCAACTATCCCGCTCAATATTGAGGCACAGGCACTTCCAATTAAAACTGTTTTCCAATTATAACTAGCGTTCATTGTGCTAACTACTAAAATAATAAAGAAGTCGACGCGACAGCTCTTGCAAAACAAGATTTAGATCTCCGTACTTTAATGTCACTTGAATTTTCAGCCTACCCTCAATGCTCAAGATATACAATTTTACATACAATTACACTTTTGTGCCTACTCTTAAGAAATAAAACAACAGAAGATAATAATATTTTTGGGAGTTTATTATAATTATTAGTTGGTATGTTTTAAAACTTACAAGGCGTAGCAGGGTTATTATTAGTACCATACCATGTAGCGGGACATTTGTCTCTGGTGAATACGAGGCTTTAATAGTACCCAAACTTTTTTAAATAAGTATTTATCTTGAGTGATTAGTTGCTTCCACCTAGAACATCGAGCGTTTTATTATTTAAATGCTCAAAGTCCTATATTAGCTTCTATATAGCTCATTACCTATAGATTGTAACAAGTAGGTAGGTATTTAAGTAGGTACCTTACCAATACCTAATGCTTGGATTTGGCTATACAAATAAAAAAACATTTTCAATGACATTTATCATTTCTTTGAAACTGTTTTGACATTCTTGTATAATTTTTTAAGATTTTACATAAATCGATTTTTAAACGTAATTTTATCAGTATTTTCTCAAAATTATAATATATATGTTATTGTAATTAGTTGTAAAATGCGTGCATGATGTCAGAACATCAGCCCCGAAATGCGAATGTATCTAGAGATCCCCAACAACAACCGTCGAATAATTTTACAAAAGGTTCTGGTGATGTGGCTCCACAGAAGACTCCTGCCAGGCTCAAGAGCAAAAACACGTTACCAAAGAACTTGCGATACGACTTGGACAACGCTTTAGTTGGGGCAAGTGTTGACGCCTGTTTTTTTTGGATAGCGATTGTTTTAACTTTAACTTTTGATTTAGGTATACCTAGTATAAAGTTTATACCTAATCTTTTCACTTACCTAAATATTACATCAAAAACTTACGGTGTCGCGTGAATCATAATATTTTTAACATTCATAATAGCTTGATCTGTAAGTATGTTATATTATTGTCGCCTATTTCCAGACGTACCTATTATTATCATTACTATCGAGGTCCTTTTTCCTAGAAATGCCTTTAGGTATCAAGTTGTAATATCAAATTCATGCTTTTTTAGTTTTTTCATAAGTAGGTACCTAACTAACAGCTAAATATACTAATACTTAAGTTGAAATATCGAATTCATGCTTTTTGCCTGTGTCTAACTAGCTAGATATTGGGTCGATCAAGTTTTGCCTGACGCATTACAAATCTGCGATCAAGTACCTATCATAATCTACCTTTGTTTCACATTTTAGCTGTGCGACGTATGGTTTGAGGAGATCAAGCCGTATTTAGAGCGTAACAACATTAAGTTACACGTCCACGAGCCGGCAGCGGGCAACGGGCAAGGTGACAGCGCGGGCTGTGCGCCCGACTGCGCGCACCTCCATCCAGGTAGATCTGACGTACGAGCCGCATCTAGCTCTGACATCTGGTTATGAAACGGTTTTAATTTTACTACGGTTTCATACTTACCAAGTAGGTACCAATCTACCAATAATATCTGACGCATACGACTTCGTTCGTTCGGATTTAGGTATCTTTTGATTATGCAAAATTTCGTCAAAATCGATGCAGTAGCTGAGCTGTAAAAAGTAACACACTAACTTACACTTTCGGAAGTTTCGTAAACGAAAGTGCTTTTTCAACTAGTACCTATTTACCAATGTAAATATATATATATATATATATATATATATATATTATATATACTATGTACTATAGTAAAACTATGGGTATTAGTTAGGTAGTTAAGTTAATGTTACATTTGAATTTATTTTTTAAATATGTAGGTAGTAGATAAGTCCTACATAAGGACCTAGTTACGTCATTTCTAAAATGGCATAATACCTATTGATGAAGCTCTACATAGCCACAGTGTTAGGTCCTGTATACACCAGTGCGAAGAAGCGAAGTGGGTATAGATGTGTTTAACGGACGAATCAGATTATTGATTTATGACGTGAAAACTCATCACGTCATTTATCAATAATCTGATTGGTCAGCCGGGCCTAAGGTAACCAGTGCCTCGAACTCGCAGCGTCGTCAGCGCCGCGGTGCGAGCTGTGTCGCCTCCTGTTCAACGCCGCCAACAGCATCGAAAGTGCGGTGTCGCAGGCCGCCTGCGTCGCCGCTAACTGCGCCGCCTCGCCCGTACAGACCCGCAACACAGGTATACAGTAGAGTTGTTCAAAACTGTTATAAATCCATAGCACGTTACGGACTATAAACTAATTTTTTTAGCATGCTTCTAAATATGTTATGTTATAACGCGCATGATAAAAAAGCATGTGGTTGGCCGGCAGGCGCGATATGCATCGTAGCACGCTAAATTTCGTAGCGCGCTAAATTTCGTAACACGCAAAGATGACGTCCACTCACAAAGTCACAACAGCGCGATACGCGAATCTGCATCGGCCAGCGGCAGCGCGCTACCGGCAAGTGGACGCCGCTACAAGCGTTACGAGGCGCAGCGCGATCGCGTGATATTCATAACGCCGTAGCGTTATCATAGCGCGCTACGTGTTATATTAACCACCACTGCACACCATTAACGTCCCACTGCTGATCAGAGAGGGAATTAGAGCTTAGACCCACCACGCTGCTCCAATGCGGGCTGGCGGGCTTTAACGACTATCATGTTGCTTTATCATGCTTTATCATGTTGGTGATAATAACCGGGACCGACGGTTTAACGTGCTCTCCGAGGCACGGGGGTGAAACACCGCCAACTTCCTAACTCGGGACTACTACTGAGAAGGAGTGACGTGGTCACATGATTTGCGCCCACAGCGCATGCACCCGTGAACCTAAAATGTGTGTATTTCTTCAACTAATTGCTGCGGGATTCATTTCGTGCCACGGACTCTAGGTACACATTGAACTTTTTTTTTATCTACTACAAGTTAGCCCTTGACTGCGATATCACCTAATGGTAAATGACGATGTAGTCTAAGATGGTAGCGGGCTAACCTGTAGGGGACATGACATGATGGCAGTTACATTAGATCCATACCCCTATTTGGTTTCTATACTGCATCATACCGGAACGCTAAATCGATTGGCACGTCTTTGCCGGTAGTGCCAGGGAAAAATCTGAAATTATAAATTCCTAAAGCAGGGATCGAACCTGGGACCCCCGCACGTTAAGACAACAGCGCTCAACACTGCGCCCCGGAGGTCGTCGTCGAACTTGCAGCGTTGTCAGTGCTTTTAGGAAAGTCGTGTGACGTCTTTAACGCTTCTGCAATACCGTTTGCGGACAAGGTCACCAATCCCCATCCCTTTGTCCTAGGTGAGCGACGAAAGCGACGCGGAACGACTCCATAAAAATGCTGAAATTATCTATGCGGCAACTTAAGCCACGTGAAGGGCCAGCGACTGTTTGCAGTCGTGTCGCGTCGCGTTTGTCGCTGACGACAGGGTATATATATGTATAATATGTTCGAGTTGACAGCGTGACGCTACGCACCAAGCACCGCACTTCCGCACGTTACAATTTAGTGCTTATACTTATACTTAATAACTTTAAAAATGTCGGCATACGAACTATCTGTGTACCAAATTTTATCAGAATCGGTTAACAGTTTTGCGGATGGGTCGTGAAAAGGTAACAAAGGGAGACTCGTATAATCCTTCCTATTATTCTAAACGCGAAAGTTCGTAAGTATGGATGTATTGATGTTTGTTACTCTTCACGCCAGAACAGCTGAACGGATCTAGATGAAATTTGGCACAGTGATAGATTATAGTCTGGAATAACATATACCTACTTTTTCTCCCGGAAAATTAAAGAGTTCCCGCGGGAACCAAAAAACCTCAATCCACGCGGACGAAGTCGCGGTCATCAGCTAGTTATTTATCATACCTATATAGTATGGATTTATTACAGAGGGAAGCGGCTTTTGGCTGACACCTCAGAAGCCTAAAATCTGTTATGCAGATATTGCACTAATTAATGTAAAAAATTAAACTGTAAAAGTTTTGATTAGCCAAACACCATGAAGAGATATCTCCAATAGCTGCTCAAATTTTTAAAACATTTCAGTAGAATTCCGGTCAATTAAAAATTGTATACTGTTATATAAAACCAAGCCAAGATCGTAGGTTTATCCAGTTATTTTTCAGCCGACATTCGGATATAATAATGTATAGTGCAACTGAGTGCTTATCTGCCAATCTAAGTACAAACTTAACGCATTTATTTCGATATTATGACCAGAGTCAACGCCACAAATCCAATGAAGACACACATTTGAAAACTGATAAAAGAAAAACCCGCAAGAGAAAACCTAAGGCCTTTCAATCAGAGCATCTTGTGCCCCGACTTTGCCAAACATATAGCCTGCCGGCGGGAACCTATCGGCAACAGAAAATGATACCTACTAAGGTAGCACCGGCTACCAACCAAAAGTCGCCTCTCCGGAATAACAAAAGCGTGCGTATTAAGGTTTTATTTACCACACAATAGGTTCTTAAGTTTTTAAGTAATTAAGTACACTTCATAGTACCCATACTCTGTTTAAATATAGACATTTTTAACTTTTATTCCTCTGAAAAGCCCTTGATTGCAATCATGGTGATAATGCAGTCAAAGATGGTAGCGGGCTCTGCTTCTCTTCTTGGGGTGTGGTAGTTATGTTAAACCCATAATTTTGTAGAAAAAATTGATTTAATTAACGACTTGAAAAATATGCGAAAGTGTGGCTGTCTATCTGAAAGGGTTCCTACGGGAATCAAAGAACCAAATCCTACGCGGACGAAGTCGCGGCATCATCTAGTTTAAGATATAAACGAGTGCATTTGCGGTGCGGGATTTTGTTTCACACAAAATCTGTAAAAACCATTTGCATATAAAAACGCGTTGCTACGCTACTCTTTTTCTTCTCGTTCGTTCTGCAGTCTTGCCGGAGTGGTCGTAGTTATAACTAGCTCTTGCGAATTACAATCCCCTTCCAGAGACTCCTGTTTGCATCACGAAAACACACTTCTCTACTCTGCGCCAATATTTTTTTACCCACCATTCCACTGAAGTAGAATTTATTATTTTAGATAGGACGAACCAAGAATAAGCCTGAATTGAAGGATGCATCGACTCAAACAGATACCTTGCTAATGATTAAGACGGTAAATCCTACCCCAAGGAAAAGCTTAAGATCTGGATGCCATTTCGGTCGCTGTCCTGCAACAACTGCATTTTTGCCGCCCAGAAATAAAAAAAACCCGGTTAAAGATCCCAAAAATATCAAGATCCTGGATACAGAAGTACCACCTTTATTTAAAAACGTAATAATACCTCTATTACGTATCTAATTTTATACTTACTCTTTAGAAAGCCCAAATTCTGGCAGACATAAATTTCTGTAATAAGTGAATCTCCTCATAATAAATTATCATTGACTAGATGATGCCCGCGACTTCGTCCGCGTGGATTAAGTTTAATTTTCCGGAATAAATAGCCTGTCCTTCCCCGGGATAAGACCTGTCACTATACCAAATTTCAATAATATCGGTTTGAAAAGATGGGACGTGAAAGCGTAGCAGACAGACGCACTTTCGCATTTATAATATTAGTATGGATTTACGTACTCACTTTTTCTCTTCTCTTCGCTTCAAGAGACTACAGGTAACTTTAGCAAAGTTAGTTACTTAATAATTATTAACTAAGTGGCCAAGTTGTGACATAACTTGTAGAATTTTCGCTCGCAGAATATTATTTCGGCCTAAGGTATTAAGCGGTCATTTCACTCATATTAGATAGCATATTATATATCCTTCCCCAAGAACTTGTCAATAGCTCGTAACGTTTTCCTAGTCACCTGTATAATTATATACTTACGTTTTAGGACCTCATCGATATCATAGGTGAGAAGCACGATAAGATGTTAAGAGTTATCTATAAAAGCCCAGAACGATCAGATGCGAGTAGATATTCTTCATCGTTGGACTTGTTCTCACCCTATAAACTTGGGAAAAAATCAGCAAATTGTAAGAAAACTCGTCCCTGGAGGTAAAATGACCTTGGTGCAATAAGTAGATACAGATGTTCTGTTTTACGCAGTTAGGTCTAAAGAGTTTTTATTTAATTTTTGTTCCAATGTGTGCTCTCAGGAGCTCTCATTCTCAACCTCGCACTATAAAACGTACCTGAGGCCTATAAAATGTACCTACTACAGCAACCAACCACAAATTTCGTGAAATATCTGAATCTGTAATAATTGCATTTTACTGGTGAAAATATTTAAATTAACACGTATACGTCTCAAAAATTCAGTTACTTTAATCTTAACAACGCTAAATATTTGTTATTGTTCTATTTATTAGGTTATTAATAAAGATAAATAAGATTGTCACAGACTTTTAATTCGAACTCCATGATGGTATTAAAGGTACCCACATATCTATTAGGTTGTCTTATGTATCTAAACTAATAACTTGATGACAATAAAGTAGATAAGTAGGCGTCACTGCTTGAGTATGCCGTCTGCTAACTAAAACGTGAGAGCTTCATTGTTGTATTCTTTGTTATACATAACAATATCTAGACTCTTAGCTTTCACGAAGATATACAAGCAACAACTGGTTAGTGATCACTGTATTTTTTTCTGTATGAAGTATACAAAGCTATGTTTAATAACAATATAAGCTTGAAGGGAAAGGCCAAATACATATCATAAACTTCTGCGTCCCCTTTTTTACGGGTGCAATTTAATTTCAGCATAGATACTACGTTTTTTCTTAGATTTCTATTAGCTTTCTATCTAGTTAGTTAGCACTTTTGATGTGTATTCCATCTTATTACTGGGGATTTATCATATGAGACAAGGAATACTACATATCACTCGCACACGACACTTTTATTGGTATACAACTTATTTTCTATGTCCTATCTTACGACTCTTTACAAAATTACAACAGACATAACGACTATAATTATAAGGGCAGTACAGTGAGTGTTTTCACACGAATAAAATAATTTACAAAAAAGCAGTCGAACATATACATCACACGTATAAAATAAATTAAATAAATAAGTCACATGTCATCGAGCTTCGATCAGCTGGCCGCCGCCCGGCCTGGGCCGATGCACGCACACTCTTTGGATCCGAGAAGAGTATAAGGAATGTCCCCGCGACACATTCGCGAACTCGACGCCGCTAATTCGTGTGTTTCACGTAATCTGTCTCGTAGTAGGCGGTGGCTCCATGCGCGCCCTTCCTGTCGAGCGCACGGACGCGCACGAAAAGAAACGCGGCCACTAACGACGCGACCACAAGCACTAACAACAACATGACGAGACCCGCTACGAACGACGGCACGGACATACATATCGTTTCCGGATCACTTGCCGGAGACTGAATTACTACTGTTTCGTTTTGTGCTGCATTGTTGAGTGCGAAATTAACATCCCCTGGTGCCACTACTTGAATGGTTCGACTAGTATTTACATCGGTCATTTCTTGTGCGTCACGCTTATAAATCCGCGTCGGCGATGTTTCTCGCCTTTTTCGTATTCCAACTAAACTTTCTGGTAAATCTTCCACTGATCGTGGTCGTCCACCCAACGTCGCCAAGTTCCCATGTCCTTCGTCTTTTCGTTTTACAGTATTGTAGACTCCACGGCGACCAGGTGGAGGCGGTGGAGGTAGGTTCACGTCGTCAGAATCCCGTGAGGGAGCTGGCGAAGACGGGTTGGGGGCGTTCGGTGTTGAGGAAACCTGCGCTTGCGGAGGAGCTACTACATCATCTCGTTTTTCGGAATAAGCGCCAGCTGAATCGGCTGGATGGCGTGGGTCTGGGAACGCCGGTGGTACGCCATATTCAGCGTGAGGTGCGGGCGGAGGGGGACCGTACTCTCCGTGAACCGTATTCGGTAATCCATATTCTCCTGCACTGAGCGCGTTTCCACCTAATAATGGAACTCCATATTCACCGCCTAGTCCGCCACATTTTGGTTCAGGGCAATTGTACCGACAGACTTGAATTACACATTGGAAATGTACGTTCATAGAATCGGGGAATTTGAACGCTTGGAAATACGCAAACGACACAACGGATGCTGATTGGCCAAAGTTCTTGATTTTTTGGAATTTACTCATAATTTTTGGTCTTACGACGCAACCATATTGATCAACCAGTTGAATAGGAGCTCGTTTTCCATCGTGTGCAACACAGTTCCTCACAAGCATGTCGAATTTGTTTTCATCGTCTTTAATTGCGAGCACCATTGTCATAGTCTGTCCTATTTTCACTATACCCGATACTTCTGATGCCCAAGGTCCTTTGCCTACTTGTATTTGCATCCAGCATTGCAGGTTATCGCCGAGAAAGTTAGCCGTGACGGCATGTAGCATGTCAACTTGGAATGGTCTGAACGTCACTGCTTTTTCGTAAAAGTCGTACCACGTGCACCTCAGTTTCCGTGCCTGATCCCATACCTCTTGAACGTAAGGGTCGTATTGGACTATGATTGTGTTTTCCACATATGAACCACTCGGCGTGGGACTGCCATAAGCTGCAACATTATGATTTCCCGAACTTGTCATACCGCAGCTGTTAAGGAATATTTCGAATGTTGCGCTTAAGTGTCCTGTGCCAGGTTTCAGGTGCATGCAGTGCGGATCACTGTAGAAACCCTTCGAAAATATCATCCCATAAAAAGGGCGATCGAATTCTATATTGACGCGCATATGAGTTTTTTCACATTGTACTTGAAGGTGTTTGATTTTCGGACTGTCTGGTGTAGCGAGAGGCCAGGGGTCGTCTGTGTGCGCAGCAGGTAGCGGCGGGCCGTACGCGTTGCCTCTGTGTTCTAGTGGTAACGACGCTGAGTCTACGGGTGGTTCGCATGTTGCATCCTGAAAAACAGAAAACATTCTCATTAGTATCTACATTGAGTACCTAATACATATTATGGTGATGACAATGTATGGGGTGGACAATCTTATATCAATCTTCTCAGTAAAGCAAAACCTAGTCGTCTACCAATCAAAGTTAGGTTTAATAGGAGAGCTGTTATAGGGCAATGTCACGATTATTGCCACTTAACAAATTTAACCAATAATTTTATGTAGTTCAAAAAGACTACGGACAATCGTATAAATATTATAAATGCGAATGTCAGACTGCATCATCACCCCGCTATTCGATAATGTGTGATAAAAAATTAAAAAATACGACTGCCCTGCCAAAAAACGAACTAATGATATTTTTTTATGAATCACTGGATATTGAACTATAGTGTTAAATATTTTTGGAATCTACTCATCATTTTCTAGATGATGGTTGTATAGTTAATCTTATTTTTGAAAAAAATAAATCAACTATAGTCTTTAATGCGGGACCATGGTCACCCCATGTTTTTTTTTTTTAATTTTACTAGCCTATGTCACCCGGCGTAAGCTAGAGATTCTAACGAAACCTCACATATCAAAATCGGTTCAGGCGTATAGAAGTTATGGTGGAATATACAAACTCACATACATACATACATACATACATGAACCCTAAAAACAATATACTCCTTTTATCAGGCAGTCGTATAAAAAAAGATTCGCCAGAGGTACATCGATATGGTTGCATTCAAACAGAACGTTTTCAATAAATGCATCGTTGGGTGCACATTCCTGGTGCGCGGGCGCGTCGCAGTCTAGTTGCCGGCACGCGCGTGCTCCCCGGCATCTCACTCGCTCATTCTTTCCGACTTTCTACACGATGGATAGCGCAACATCAATTATAATATTAATCAGCGCAACCGAGATGAGATCCGCTGGCTTTCACGCTGTTTCACCTCCACCGGATTTAATAATGTCTTATGTAAGCTACAAATGGGTAATCCGTCTCCAATCCGACAGGTGGACAGGTGGGTACTATTTATTTACATGAGCCATGGAAGGATGAATGAAAATTATCTTAACTATTTAACTCAGTTTGCATTCCAATTACTGGAGGCTCGCAGAGAGAGTCGACTCTACTGAGCAGGCTTAGTTATGTTATTTTCTTTACAACATTTTTTTAATGGTAAAAGATACAGCTGGTACCCCAATACTAGGTTTTTTATTACAAACTAGATGTGCCTGCGTCCTTCTCCGAGATGTAGCCTATCTCTGCACCAAATTTCGGCAAAATTGGACCGGCTGTGAAAGCTGCTACGCTTTCAAACAGATAGATACACTTTCGCATTTTTATTGTTAGTACGAGTAGGAGTATAGATATAGTTGGCATATAGATTAGTTGTTGTTAGCTCTACGGCACGATAAATAGTGAAAATTCTTGCGCATTGTTGTTTCTTAAGTTGCGATCGAAACACCTATATCGTAGCCGAGCCTTCGCAAAACATTGCAGGTACAAACGACATGATGCCGATGTCTGCATAACGCCCGGGGCCTTGCTCACTATCGTATTTTCTAAACCGGTTAGAAATTACCCACTGCTCGAGATAGCGAGAAAAGCACCAGACCTGTAGCCTATAGCATGTACGGTTTACACAAATAGGTTCACCAATACAAAAATAGCTTTCTTCAACTATAAAAATAAGGATAATTAGTACAGATTTAACGTAATTCACTACGGACATTGTTAACGAAAGTCTAAAAGCAGAATGATATTCACAAATGTTACTTTTCTTTGGTCACATCGTACACAGATGTGAAAGCATAACATCGTTTTTACGCATTATCGTTTTAACATAACTTTTTAACGCGATGAAAGTAATCAAAAATTTGTGTAAGATTGTCGGTTTATACTTGTGCAAGAGGTTATTTTTATAAAAAGGGAAACAGGAGAGATGTCACAACATCTGAGTCTAGAAGATTTTGTGAATAAATAATTTCCAGAAATATCTCTCGAGTGAAGTCGGGCTATATAATTGCAGTTTAGACTTAATGTTTTTGGGCGAATCATACAATTTTCCTATAAAAACTAGGTCGGCGGCAGGCGAATTTCATTTAAAAAAAGTTGACAATGTATTTCACTAAATCACACTTTCGGTGAATCCTTACAGTCCGAAATATGAAACTTTCTGAAAAAAAATTAGGCGATCAATGTAAGCAGGCAATCTTCAGAAAAAACTAGACAACATATTTAGCTAAATCACATAGGTACCGCTTCATAGAGGCGAGTAACTGTCCATCATCATAATATAAAGTGCGATCGCGTGTATTTAACACTAAAACGTTATTCTACAGAAAAGCTGCAAGCTTGGTATTTACCGTTTCGTCATTCTCTATCGATAATAGTAGAAATACTAGAAGTTCGCAATGTGCAAGAAATACCTTGGGAAGGTAAATAAACTAAATGTGGGGTACGACTAGGTACTTGTTAGCTCCTATTGCCGTCTTAATCCTGAGTGTGAGTGGTTAACGATAACTGTTTTAAAATATGCCGTTTAATATTTAAGGGAAAACGCCAGATTTTCGTCTGTAACTTAGTATGTACCGGAGACTAAAAGGTACAGAAGAGTACCCACAGGTTTAAAAAATCGCTAGCATCAGCTAGTGAAACAAGAAATACAAGATGTCACCTCCTACTTCGTCCGCGTAGATTTAGCTTTTTTTAAGTCCCGTGGGAACTCTTCTGTACCTTTTAGTCTCCAGGAGGCATGTTAATTTTTATCCCTGTACTAAAGTCTCAATGGTCCCGATCGCTTAAACAGATAGCCCGTGAAAATATAACAGACTGACAGACACACTTTCGCAATTATATTATTACTAAATGATGCCCGCGAATTCGTCCGTGTGGATTAGGATTTTTTGATTCCCGCGGGAACTCTTTAATTTTCCGGGATAAAAAGTAGCCTATCTCCTTGCCCGGGATACAACTTACCTCTTTACCAAATTTTATCAAAATCCGTTGAATGGAAGAGCCGTGAAAGCGTAGCAGACAGAAACACTTAATAGCATTTATATTATTAGTTTGATAAATTTTGAGATTGGATGTGTAGAGTAGGTACATTTACTTGTACATTCAATTAAATATCTACAAGTTACAAAAGCTATCGGAGACTAATCCGTCATGTGCGGCGTCAGGTGCGCAGGTGAAAGCATCCGGCTTAGCCCGCATCCGTTTCCCGCGGAACATGATCCGCGGTTGTTTTGCCAAAATACTTGGAATAGTTTAAATTTTTTTCATTAAAAAAGTCATAATATTCTCATTTTGGCATATATATCTTTTGTATTAATTTGCTAGGTGATACCTGCAACTTCGTGCGCTAGGATTTAGGTCTTCGAAAATCCCGTTTAAAATTATTAGCTTACCGGGATGATAGAAATTTCGTTAAACCAGACAGACAGATGGGGCGTGAAAAGGTAACAGATAGATAGACACACCTTCATGTTTATTATTAGTAGGTATGGTTAGGTTATTAACAATAATAAGTTATAGTGGCGCTGGTTTTGATATTAATACAAATTTTTGCATTTTACCAGTTTAGTTCAAAGTCACGTCTTAATGAATTCAGCTTAGACTAGATACAAACATATACAAACAACAAGATCCTCTTACGTCAGTAAGACATTCCTAGCTCTGTGTTCCTACTCAATATACAAGTTGGCCCAAAGAGTCACGTCCTAAGAAAAAATAGTAGATTTCTCGTACCTAGACCTATCAGACATCATGGCAGGCAGTTTCCGAGTTATACTTTTTATTTGTGTTATCGTGAGATTTCTGAGGGAGTGAGTGTTAATTTTTTTTTCTTTCTATTTAGTGTTTTTCCCAAACGTTTTTTTTGTGAACATGCTTGCTATGAAGTGTGGTTCTTTGGGTAGGAACCAACTTCCTGACAGGTCATAATGAAAAATAAGCATTAATGTTTTACAACCACGGTTAGCAGTGCTTCTTTACTCTTATGACACGCACGCCGCTGACGTTAAGTAGTTTGCTTTAAAAGCTACCCAATAAATCGATAATAATTTAAACTTTCTATGACAAATTGCTTTCTAACAACATGTAGCGAAGAATCTTCTCTAAAACAATGTGCATAATATACATACAAAGGTACTATAAAATGAGAAAATACAACAGCATTTTACATTTTAAGTACCCGTTTTATCACTCTTCGTGTCGAAACTAATAGGACTGACAAAAGCAAAACGTTCGGAGTAGTGCGCGTAGGCGTATTCATTTCATATTTCTTTTAGGACCTGCTCTTTATTTTAATCAAAAAAACATGATTTGATCAATGTTTCAAAAACAATTATTTAAACGGAACAAGTCTGCTACGCAACGTATCGTTGAAATATAAAAGAGTAGAAGCAAGCATAGGTATATAGGTACCTAATAATCTGTTGATTGAGTAACCGTGTCAAAATGTTTCAGCCATCTCTGTGCCTTACGTAATCCCCACCGTGAATAGGTAGAGCATCGAAGATCACTGATATTAAACTGGTATTTATTAATATTACTCACAGATTTTTATCACTATACGAAACAATGGTGGTCATGACTGAAAATGAAACGACTCGCACGAAACGCTTGCATCATTTGAGCGACAAAACGCGCAGTGAAAGTGCCAGCCGTCATGGCATTTCAGCGTTCATTGACTCCACGTGACACTCGTAATTTGAAACATAAAAGTGTTATGCAAATTATTTATCTGCAACGTAACTGTGATGCCGGTTTTATTTTTTGTCGTTTTCATATTATTATCAGTTTTGCGGTGAAAGTTTACATTCAAAGCCCTGCCCTACGACAACGGCGCGGCGGAACAACGCGAAGCGGCAGTATCATCACTGAATAGGCAATATGATATCATACAGTAGATGATCTTTAGTTGGCCTACGTTGTCGCGTAGATAAGTTGCGTTGTATTTTTTATGGAGTCAGAATTCTCACTTAGGACAACGGGTGAGTTACAAGCCTCACATAGATACTAATTATCCTATCCTATAGATCAAAAAACACAAATTTTTCCTTTTCAGGATTTTCTGTCTTTGTACTTAAATAATAATGATTAACTGCTATATTATTTACTTTACAGTTAACTTCATAATAATTATGATCTCGCTTGTTAACTAATCTTAATACCTAGTACAACTAGTAAGATCAAAGCAATAAATATAAATTAAAAATTAAGAAGAGCACATTTTGAATGTTTTATCAATGACTTGTGTAAAGAGTTTACTCGAATAACACAAGACTCTATTTTTATTATATGAAAAAATAGTCAATTAATATGCAATTCAAAAACTCATAAATTATTATTAGTGAATTACTTGAATGCCTTTCATGAATGATCAGCGTATGCAGTTAATTTTCAATGGCTATGTTTTGTGTACGCGTTAACGGAATCATTAGCCTACATGCCGAGAACGCAGGCGGAAAAGATGAATAATGCATACTTAAATAGTGCAAAGAAATCACTGCGGATCAAATGTTTACAAGGTCATCAGGTCTTTATCATCGCTGATTTAACTAAAGCTGGATAATCTTGTTGACAATTGCAATCTTAGAGAATTTTACATTAGGCCATAGTAGGGCATAATATTTTCTACTAAATGTGAATGTCTTTCTCTTACAATTTCACGGGCTTAACGCTGTATCTAAAACCTTTAAACGAGAAATTCTTGTGTGTATATATGTCACCGTAAGATTGTAAAAACCGTTAGATTATAATCTAACTCGCGAAATTCTAAACTGTCAAAAGATCGTAAACTGTTCAATGTTCTGAGCGTCAATTTTATGAAATATTCATTTTATTACAATTACACACAAGTCGTCGTTAGACGACTATAACAACTGACGAATATATATCTATATAATCTATATAGATATATATTCTGAATCTCGGGAACGACTCAAACGATTTTCAATGCAATTTAGTACGCAGGTGGATTCGGGGCCGATAAATCCATCTAGCTAGGATTCATTTTTAGAAAATGTCGTTTTATCCGTGTTTTCAGGCAATGAAAAAAGATTTCAAATCATTAGAATACGATGGTAAATTTCGCCACCATCTACAACGTTATAAAAGCTCAGTTAGAAAATGGGGTGGACCCAAAAACCGAAGACCCCTGTTCGAGTCTAAATGTCTCCAGTCCAATTATTTTTTCCTCTTTTTTTCAAATTCCTTTTGTGACAAAAACTATAATTGGGAGCCCAATTGCACTCGTGATTTTTTATTTAAATATAACCGGTTTATATTTTTTTATTATTATGTCGGTAAGATCGAAAAATATTATTCGTATTTAAATATAACTTCCAAAAACATGTTTACCAAATAATTTCCCGAGCAAGGCTCGGTCATCCAGGTATTTATTATTATCATTAATACAGCTATGATTAACGAAATTATTTACAACCTGCAATCAACCTGTATCGTGTTTAATATTCATCCCAGAAAATAGGAGAAACGTTCATAGGAACAACTGATTTTCGAATTAAAACTGCTTATTTTTATCTGTCAGAATTGTCAAATAAGTAAGTAATTATAGTAAAATCTCCAACGGGATCCTTCTACGTTTCAAACGAAGCCGCGGGATTTAACTAGTTTACAATAGAACTTGTATCCTTTCATTTTATCATATGCATACATAAATAATAATATTCGTTAAGTTTTTAGTTTCGGCGAAGCACGTTCTATAGGTACGAAAAATTGATGGCGCGTAGTCTCATTATACAAGTTTTTCTCCACCGAGCCGCAATGATATGGTTACTGGTTGAATAACGAGGTTGAATATTTGTTCTGGATTTAAAATCCTACATAGATACTTAAAAAAGTTCTAGATGAGATATACATCTAAGCTCAAGAGGGCTGCAGCTAATTTTGATATGTTTGTAAATGTGACTAAATAATTATTACTCTTTACTTATGCCAGCGATAAGATGTCATTTATCGTAGGGTTTTTCATATCGAACGGGCACGGGCTAGATACGCCTTATTTAGAGAACTTTTATTTTTCTAAATGGAATTTGACTAGTTTTAGCGACATTATGTATTTCTCTTGTATCCGTATTTTCTTCATAGTCAAATAAATTTTGAAAACAATTATACCTAAATGCTACTTGAAATTTTTAATGGATGAAACCTACCAGCCATTTCTAGAATACAGTTTTCCGCAACTGATGGTGTTCTACTTTTGATGCGGTTTGATTTTCTTTTACTTCTGTATAGGTAAACTTTGTGTGACGTGCGCACGCTGATACAAATTTAATGATTGTAATCTGTTGTTGCGGTGAAATCTAATGGTATATTGTTCAACGAGAGATTCAGTGACGATGCACTTATATATCAGATGTTTCTCTGGACGGTTAGCTTGCTGTATTAATGTAGGATCAACGGTATCTTTATAACAGAAGTGTTAATTAATAATCGTGATTTATTGATTTTATGAATTCACGTCAAATAATTTTTATCAGACTGTTTCTAATTAACACATTTGGCTCATTATGTATAATTTTTTAATAATGCCATTATTTATTTTGTAATAAAATAGTGAAAATAAAGTTGCTCCTTTTTTTAAAATTCAACGTGACTAGTTGTAATGGTAATTACCAAATTATTTTCATTATTTTTTCCTTTTGAGTTTAAAATCGTGATCAAAAATTCATAAAGTAATCAAACTCACCTTTATAAGGAGCGTGGCGAGCACCAGCAGTAGCCTGGTCCTCTTCATAGTCACAGTCCAGTCAGTCGGCGGCCTGCAACCAACGCAACACATTGAAGCAGTCACTAGAGGGCGCACGCGACGCTGGCGCTTCGCTGCAGCGCGGACGCGTGCGCTACGTACGTTGATACGCGCACGCACCGTGCATAGCGTTAGTTTGCGATAGCTTCTGAGACTGGCGCGAGGTATCAGACCCCCCCAGGTAGCGGTCCCCCCAGTAGCGCGCGTGGGGTGACCCAATGACCGAGTGCAACGTGCGCCGGAACTGCACCGGCTTACATCTTTCATTGATGCGCTCCCGTTGCGACGAGCGGAAATCGCGCGCGGCCTTCACTTCAAAGGGGCAAGGTCGCTGGCTAGGTTTTATTTAGCAATTTCAAGTATATAAAGTGTTTATTTTAATAGGAAGCATTAACTCCATTGTCATATAATAATATGCATTTTATTGGCATAGTACTTATGAATAAGCTACGTTGTCGATGGTGAAATTATATGAAACTACAAAAGATTGTTCCTGTGATTTCATGAATTATGTTTTTCGTCCTTTTCGTAGAGGTCTAAAAAAACCCTTATGCATAATGTCATAAGTGTCTAGACCCAGCGGATTAAGCTATACGTTGGTATTCAGTCAAGTGTCTTCTTTTATAAATATAGATTTTATTTTGTGTTCGTATTTTATATGTTTGCGGTATAAGTTATTTGCACTTGCGTGATTTCTGACATAGTCTCATCAACATACAATAAGTGCCAAGGCCAAGCGAGCCCCTCTTGCAAATGACAAAAAAAAATAAAACATTGTGGCTACGAGTTATTTGAGATAAATTTGAGTCATTGATATATAATTTTAGTACCTAACCTGAGTACATATTTTTAATGTATATATTCGCATATTAATTACATAAACAGGAAAAAATTGTGAGGTTGTAGGGGTAATCTCTGGATACACTGAACCAATTTTGATAATTCTGATACCAATAGAAAGCCACATTATTTGTGAGTGTCATAGGCTGTATATTAAAAATTAGGGAGTTCCCGTGGGAATTTAAAAAACTTATTTCACGTGGACGAAGTCGCCGGCATCTGCTTGTATAATATAAAACTGAAGTTTCAAGAGTGTTGCTCTGCTATAATAAGATCATTTAAATATTAGTAATCAAATCAGCACTAAATATAACTTATAACACCTAAAAATAAAAGCCTAAAATTCATATAAGAAATCGTAGATGTCCCTAAAATTTCGTAGACGTAATAACCGTAGCCGTAGACCGTAGCGTAGCTTATTCTACATTACTAAAGTGTCATTCTTAACGTTTCTTTTTAAATTACTTTGTATTTTAAATCCATACCACATACTGAAATAGATAATTAAGATATGTATATATTTTAACTTTTGTTTAGTTTTCGTGACGTTAGACAAGGCAATTAAGTTTTTTTGCCGTCGATCAGCCCGAATGAAACTAGGTTGCGAGATTGCAAGAAAGTAGACCCTCAGGCATTTTCTATTTTCATATAATCTGTGGGAGATATTAAAATAATGGCTTAGCAGGTGCTGGCTACTTCAATTAAGCATCAGACTACCAAATGTAGGGCGATAGTCGCCCGATAGTTATCAAACCGCTATCCACCCTTGGTGTGTGTTCTCATTCAAACTCGTATACATAACAGCCAATATCCATACTTTCATTTGTATGTGCCTGATGTGTGAACGAAATATCGAAGAGTTCCACGGGGTTTTAAAACAAAAGTGGTGGATTTTTAGTTACCAATAAAGAGAGATTTCTCCCCTCTTCCTCTTTAAATTCAATGGTTCAATGGTAATACATAAGAAATCATTACCATCGTTATAAATTGAGTTTTTTATTCTACCGGTAGGTAAAATTATTATAAGCCCCTAATTTGTACCTTGGAACCTTGTAGGTTCGAACACTCCATTGTTTTCAAGCTCTATACTTAAGGAAATAATTATTAAATGAATGGAGGCAATGAAGTCGATGGCATAGTTCTTTAAGCATTTTTCAAAAATATTTATAGTTCATGAGTGTATCTTTTTAATAATAGTTAAAAATGAAACGAAATTAGCTATCTCCTTAGCGATAAAGAAAAAATAAATTAAGATGTATCTTTCTAAAGACCTCTTTCTTATTTTAATAATAGCTCTAATCAGTTACATAGAGAGTCAAAGACACAATTAACTCTTGCTTGTAATAATAGAACCAATTATAATGAACTTGGCAAATACAAAGCCTAGCCGAAATTATGCCTGAGGCCTAAACTGCTCTTGTCTTATTTATTTTAAGATAGATTACTTTATTATTAAACGAGATTTAAGCGTGTTAATACAAAGGAGCCCGCGGCATCATCCAAAGATTTTATTGTTCAAACCATATAATTTTTAGACGCGTGGATTAGAATTTGTCTTCTATGCATTTAAGCTAAATATCATTTTAGAGTAGAATTGTATAACTAATGCATAAGTAATTCTTGTGATTTTACATCATTAAATCACTTTAACAAGAGATCAATAGAAGTCAACATGAATTGTAACTTTAGCCGGCTCTAACGAAGACTTTCGTTTTCTATTTTGATAAAATGCAAGTCAATGCGGCCGATATTTAGAAAACATGTAACATTGGACATTACACACATTACACATTGTAAAAATAATATCATAATTTGAATTTTCCAAAAAAATATATAGGTATTTGAACTGATGTTGAAATTTCTATATTTTGAGAAGCTCGCAGATTACAATACAGGTTTAATTTTAGTAATATTTTAAATTACTTTCGTACCAACCATCTTTGATCTAAGAATACGCAATAGAAAGTCAGACAGACACAAAATGTGACGTCATTAATGCACTCAAACTAACAACGATCTCACAACAATCGAAACAGTTTTAAATGCAAGTCTGCATTAATGAATGTACCTACGTGTTTTGGCGAATAATTAGTGGTTTGATCTTTGCTCAGTCACTTTCGGCTCTGATTAACGACGCGTGAGCACTGTGACTTTTAATTACGTAGAAGCGAGCTGAAACTTTTACTTAATTAATACATAGGAATTTTTAAAAGATCGACTTCTTTCTTCTTTATAAGCAAGTCGTTAGAAAGTACGCGAGTTCTATTAAGTAATGTGGGTAGGGCTAAAATACTTTATGCGTCTGTCAGCAACATGTTTTCCATTCTCAATTAGGAATGCATAATGTGTAGCTGATCGCAGACGCGTATTTCAACTTCACTTAATTCCGTTGTAAATTTTGCTGTATTTTATGCTAATGATAAACTGTACTCAAAGATAATGTACCAACTGCAATACACAAGAACCTTAATCATTTTAAAGTTTAACGAAAATAACATCCTTTCATTTATTAGTAAATAAGTAGATATTCATATTCTAACATTACTTTTTAAAATATTAAAGTTCTCTGCCCCACCTTATTTGCACGAGCATTTTTAGGATGCTCGTCCCCGAACAAGACCTTTGCGCACCTGTGTAATGAAAAAGTCACTTAAAGTACCCACACTGAACACCATATTTTACGCTAAGTCGTTTGCGGTGGTAGCAGCACGTCTTTGGAATTCCCTACCACGGAATATCCGTGAGAGTCCATCCGTGGGTGCATTTAAATCGAGACTGAAGCAGCACTATCTATCTTCTTTATATGATTAGCTTTTATATTATTTTGTATTTATTATTGTATATTATGTATGTATATTACTTAGTACTATTTTTTTTTGTATGTATGTTATTAAATTATGTGTTTCCTGTATATATTATATGTAAGTATGTTTTTATGATATTTATCATAAGTTATAATTAAAAAATCTATTCTCTAGTTTATAAGTACCTACTCAGCTTTATCTATTTTTCACCATTCTCACATTCTAGGGCTGCTGGAAGAAATCTCTCCAAGAGATAAGTTGTCCTTGTACATGTCCTTTAAATTTGTATGTTTAGTTTTTAAGTTTGGTACTAAATATATAAATAAATAAAAATAAATAAATAGATTGTCGTGCTTTTGTGGCATAATAATTTAATATAAGGGCTGTTATATATAACCTTGAGTTATTATGATAGGGAATCTTTCGCTCTCTAGTACATTACCATAGGATATACCATGGATATACCTAGCATTATTCGTTCGTATTTCGTTAGCCAGTAACTACATAAATAACAAAATAATCAAAAATAGGTTATAGCTAATGCACATTTTTATGTGTATCCAACATTGTAATAATTTTTCTCTTAACATCACACGCTCAAAGATTTCTCTAGAATTTGTCATCAGCTTTCCGATGTAAAAACAGATAAATAATCTTGCTCTATTGAAGCGTTACGAGAATAGCATAAATTGCTAACGTTCATGTATCCAACGAGAATTGAATTATTCTGAGACAAAGATAATATGATGCCATTGAATTTGTTTTGCCAGCTTTCATTTGTAACGAAAAACTGTATTCACGTAACTTTTGTTGTCAGTGGTATGGTATTCTATGGCTCGATATTTTCACTCGATGGGTCAACGAACACTGTCATTTACCATTGTTGGATTTCATATGGTCTTAGATTTAGCTAAGTAATGGCTACAGTTGAAGATTAACTAGTTTGAAATATCGGTATACTTAATGACTGTAATGTGATTCTATTTTGTTTAAGGACGTAGTGTGATGTATAATTGGGTATTTGACAACTAGTCAAATCAGCAACTTTTTTTCAAACATCAAAACGCGTGCTTAGTATGGGTTTTTGTGTGAAATATTAAATAGTGACGTCATCAACGTTGACGCACTTTTTTTACTTTAATCTATACTTTAAAATAGTTATTCAATATAAAACTAACAGGGGACGTGGATATTACGACTTTTGGGAGATCCTCTATTTAATAATCACTAAAAAATAATTTTGAGCCAATTGATTTCATAAATTCTCATAATAGTAGTTCGATTTGCAGCGTAAATAACAACAAAAACTGAACGAAAAAGAAATTGTGTTTTAAACCGCAAGTAGCTGCGCTAATCTGTTGGCACTTTTTGGTTCCAAATGTGTAAAATTTGCTTTCAGATCACGTACTTGCTATTCGCGGGTTTAAAAATAATTATGTTGACCTAGTAGTCGATTTCCGCTAAAACTAAATATTTTAAGAATATCTGATTGATTCGCTCAATCTTTTCATCGTACTGCTTTGTGATTAGGATTTTTATCAATGTAAAAACATAGGATGGGCGTGAGAGTTGAAGTTGTGAGTAAGACAAAAATCATAATTATTTGTATAGTTTATACTTTTGTAATTTATAAAAAGTCTATATTTTTCAAAATGTTTTATTTTGTGTATTTACTCATATAAAACACAAGCAAAGATAGAGCAAGCCTACACTGAACTGAACAGTGTCCTTTATTTAATTTTTTTAAAGATTTTCTCACAAAGTAAGTATTGACAATAAATATTTAGGTAGGTATACCCTTAGGTGGCATAATCGGACAGAGCCTAAATTATGCACATACTTACTTAAAGCTTAAAAGTTGTATATATTTGTGATTCTAGTTATTACAAAGTTTTCCTTACAGAATATTTGCAACACATACCTACGTAGCCTACTACGTAACTTAGCTACTCGAATCATAAAACTGAAAATTTCCCACAGAATATCATCATTTTATATGTTTATTTATAGTTTAGACATCATGAAATCGTAATTTTTAAATAATTAATTTTCTTTGCAAAAACGCTGCACACCTGCACACAATTGAATACGTATTGCTATTGACCCATCAATTAGATGATTCGATAAGGAGCACCCGCGCCGTAGTCTCAAGGTTACGCCTTACGCCACACAACACTTTCTCCGCTGTCATAGTTCTTTGCTCTCCGAATTTTGCACCTCCGCATCAATGGTAAGCTGCCCATCTTTACAATCGGATTTATCCTTTTGAAACATACAAATTTAAACCCAAAAAAAATAGTAATAAAGCCCAATATAAATATATCTGAGGGCTCAATTTAGTACCCGTTGAAATTCACGTTCAATGCCCATGTTAATGGCACTGAGAAACGTAACGTGGCCCACTTTCTCTTTTAAGCACATGTAGTCTTTCTCTCGCAAGCAAACTCCAAACTTGGTGGAGCGAGATGACTATATATTTAAGAGGCTCCCTAGTGTCAGGCAGCTCGCTTTCTTCGCCGCACTTGGCATTAGAAGCGCAAACGCAAAGTCCGGTTACTTTCGTTAGTATGACACAGTAGGTTCTGCGAGCTCATAGTATTTATACTTACGCCCACGCATGTATATAATTAAGAAGACAGCTAACCGTTGCATAATAAATCGATTTGTAGGCAAGATAGCGCTTTCTATTACTTAATAATTCAATAAACAATTAGCATACTATAAAGCGTAACATTGCCGAATAGAGAAAACTTTCCTTATACATATCGAGTTCACTGTCTGGCGGATCAGGCATGCAAATGACTGTATAATATGTAGATAAATATTAATCATGTATTTAGTCATATTGTACCTATCAATACAGCACAGAACATATATAATGCATTATACTTATTAACTTGATATTCACACCCAGATAAACGAAATAAATGAAAATATATTTTGTAACAATATGTTGCTGATATTGGCTATCAATCTAATGTACCTAGTAAAAAAGTATACTCCACGATGATCAGACAATGACCTTAACATTTGCGTTATACTCGATAGTTGATCTGTATATTATTATTATCGCCCGACAAAATGCCAACCGATTCTGCGATGCTAAGCTATTCTTGTACGATGACAAGTGGAAACTAGTTAGAGAAATGTGTTATAAAGTTGCTGCTACAGGCTAGCGACTTGTTACTTTTAGATTTTATCACAATAAATCTCAACTCTGTTAAAACTAAAATATCGGAGTATTGGCGCATTGAGGCAATATGAGGCAAACACTTTCGCATGTCAATGTAAATTACTGCAACCTATATGCATCCGTTTTAATACAAAACCTACGCAGCAACATAAGTAGTGTAAGTAGAAATTAGACCTTAAAGATTATAAATAAACTGCACCTGTCAATAGCCGCGTGTAATTTATTAGGTAGCGCTTGCTAATGTCAAACATGTTAAGTCTAAAGAGAAGTTTCCGTATATCTAGGAAATTGGCCTGGTTTCCCTCGGTGATTTGCATAACCTGTTCATTAGACTCAATCTCTCGATGTTAATATTGTCAATACAAATTAATGTTCATAAATCAATTTGTTTTTATCTGCTAAATTCTTTGTATAAATCTAGGTCTTCATAAATTTTTTGTCTGTCTGTTGTTTATCAGTTATTACTGATACGTTTGGGCATCGTTCCTCCGATCGAGTTGAAACTTTGTACAGTTGCTGTTGGTACTTGTAGGAGGGTTTCTGATATAGCATGTACCTAAGCACCATAGATTGCACGCAAGTATTTGAGTAATCAATTTATTATTATATAAGTCTTTACTCGTGTAAAGAAATACCTGGATAATTCCGTAATTATCCAGGTCTTACTTACGCCTTCAAACTACATACTAGAACGTCTTTACGAAATACTTTGCTTAGATACATTACGTTTCAGTGTCAATTAGTTTAAAAGCTTATAAATAGCAAACAACGTACGATTGACGACCAATAGGAGGGCCTCCCAATACTACCATTTCCGAGCTGCCGGAACTTCCGAGCGGAGAAAACTCTCTACCTTAGTGATGTGCGCATTTCGCGACATCCAACGCCCGACTATCGGCTTACAACTAGAGATATCGCTCTCTGCTAATTATAGAAACCAAGTGCTTTAGCAGGTATTTATATTTCCTCGGATGTAGTAACCTGACAGTCGACAAGACATCCTTTGACAGGAAATGTAAGTGCATAAGTAATTTCACCTGCATAGGACGTTCTAATTTGTAGAATGTATACCTAAATAATTTTTAAAATAAGAACGCTTTTTAAAAAATGGGAATCCATCCGGACTTTACCCTACTTCGACATAAAACCATTAACGAAGGAATGCGAACAAGATTAACCCCAACCAACCCGTCGTCTTTTGGGAGCAATATAAAGGTCCTACGACTTGAATGGGTACCAAAAATCTTACATAAATATTCTAGAAGTAACCAAACCGCCATTTTTGCCAGAGCGACATTTTTTGGCTGACAAAAAGTTCGCATAACGTTTTATTTCGAAGCTGCTCGCACTAGTGCAGCGCGGACATTTTGCGCAGACGTTTTATCCTGTCCGGTTCCTATTGTGTTTTAATTAACAACAAAATCTTTGTAAGTGCAGGAACACTGAAGAGATGAATAATAGGAAAAAATATTGAGTGTCATTTCAAAAACGAAATTGAGTCAGTTATCACGTTTTTTTTAATTTGAGTGTCTGAACGTAAGTGGATTTGTTTGTTTGAAGTTAGTTAATTTGAAAAAAGATTCAAATAATTTTATTGGAGGTGCAATTCATTGAGTAGGAGGTACTGAGAATGGATTCCAAACAAAATTTCTTTTCTTTTCCGAAAAGTGATTTTGAAATGACACTCCTCAATTTTCTTTTTTTGTTAGCTGACCACAATGTGGTTATTATTGTACCTGTAATGGCGACGTAATTATACGCACGTACATGAAATATGTCGATAGAATGAGGTCAGCACAAGCGCCTCCGCGGAAGAGAAAGTCGGATAATGTCTCAAGGACGAGGGGAACCGGCGAGTGCGACGCGACGCTCGGTTGCGGTTGCGCAACATCGTGAGATAATTGACGGCCGTGAAGCCCTCCGAGCGATTGTGTTGAAATCACAATACGGATACCGATTTAAGGATGATGAGTTCACAGATCCACATTTTTTGTAGCCGAATAGGCAACGCTTTCACTCGTAATTCTATGAGTTGCATCATTTTAGTTATTGTGTAATTTTAGGTGGGCTCGCCTTATTTATTTTAAGATTCGGATTAGATTACTCCTAAAAATTTATTGATTTAGATTTTAGGCGTTTTCTATAGTTGCTGAGTTGGTAAACATTATTTAAATTAAATGAAGATTTTGATTAACTTTTGCCTTAGCTTTCAGCAAAAAATATGGTTTATACCTACTTACAAAAAAACAGACGAACTGGCGTCTCTATTTGTACCTATTATACTATATATTTATTATAAATTTAGTAAAAGTAGTTAGAATAGTTATAATATCACCATTTTAGGTCAAATACACAAATATTTTTATTGTTTGCATATTATTTTTAGTTATACTATTATTTTTAGTTAACCTTAGTAGTAGTAAAAGCGGATAGTTTTACTGACGAATAAACAGGTCAGTTTCATGCACGTTATAATACGTTTTGATTCTTATGTAAATTGAATATTACTATAATAATCTCTCACGTGCTCTACGCGTAAAAAGGTATTAAGTATTATAAAAATTAATTAGAGGTCGACGCACGGGAATAATTTCGTCCTTGTAAAAGATTTCAACGCAAGCAAAGCCGTACACCAATTTAAGACACTTTTCTGCAACAGCTATGTTAAGTATTTTACTTATTTATATCGAAATTTTGTTACTTAATAGTACTATTAAAAGTACATACTATTAAAAAATGTTCTTTTGTCGATGTAATATAAAATGTCTATAAATACGTAAAACAATGGAGAAACTGGTCACAATATGAGTGATCCTTCAAAGTACTTTCACTGGCACGCATGGCCTCCAGATTGTTGCGTAACCGGCCTCAGCCTCACTTGCACTGAGGTAATTACCACTGGAGAAAGTCGAATATTTTGGCAAAGAAATGATCAAGCGATCATGAAATATAGCAGCTGTTTCCGCATATGAACGTACTTTGCGTAATTCGGTTTTTATGTATGTGTCTTCTCTTTTTAGTGGATCGGTGAGAAAAAATGGCCCTCTAAGTATATTATATCAGTTAAAGAAGCGTTGCATTGGTGTTTTTTTCGTGCATATATCATAGATGTAAATTAAACAAAGTAAGCCAATGAATTGCGTCCACTATACGAATAAAAAATTGGTACACCTATAGGTATATATATATACTATGTATAACATAATTGGCATAAAGTAAAATATTACAATAACTAAAATACCATAAATAAAAACTGTAATAAGCGGCCTGGACATTTGATTAATCAAACATTTATAAAATTCTATACCGCGGCCTAATTAAGATGTAAAGGATTCAATATTTATGATAAAGAGAGCATAGACGTAATAGTAGATTGTTAAATGAAGTATCCCATTCACACCCGAGGTAGGGCATGATAGATAGTCCGAAGATGTGAATAGGTGTGAATCGAATATGAGGAAAATAAATAAAGACCAAAAATAAAGTTTACAAAAATAATAAATAATGTCTGAAATATGACGTGTTAAGTACCCATCTTTATCGCCATTAAATAAGAACCAGGAAACACCACGAACTACGGCGGAAAAATATTGCTCCCGCGGGGAGGGAATATAGTACTTTCCACCCGCTATTAGGATAAAGCATTCCGAATATGAGATATGAAAAATAGAATTGCATCCGACTGTCAGGATAATTGCGTCAACATCATCAACAGCCATTATGCATCCACTGTAGGACATAGGCCTCTTTTAAATAGCGCCAACGTGCTATATCCTCGGCTTTCCGCATCCAATCGATGCCAGCCACCCTCCGGATATCATCGCTCCACCTTGCTGGGGGGCGCCCTACGCTTCGTTTACCAAGACGCGGTCTCCACTCGAGGACCTTTCAACTCCAACGTCCATCGGTTGCTCAGCGTGCTATGGAAAGAGCTATGCTCGGAATTTCTTTGAGGGATAAAGTCCGGAACGAAGTGATTCGCCAAAGCACAAAAGTGACCGACATAGCTCTTCGGGCTGGCACGCTGAAGTGGCAGTGGGCTGGTCACGTGTGTCGGAGGACCGATGGATAATTATGTAGTAGCACAGAATAGGTACGATGTAGTAGATAAAAGTTTAAAGCTTAAAGCCAACCAAATTATTAGAAACAACCACGGAACAGGGAATCTGCTAATTACAACGTAACAACACTCAAAACCGATGATAAATTATTACTAAGTGTTAGAGACAATCCAGAAGTAGGTATTTATGAGACACTTTTAATATATTTGTACTCTCATTTAAAACTTGCACGAATAAATGGTTACACGAGGTTTAATGTAATTAGATAAAAGTTGGCTAAACTTAAAGATAATATTCATTTGATCCAGCCACTATCGTTAAGCTCTAAATCAAAATGCGATGTAAACACAAAATCATTCAATAATCGCTGCGTCTGCCGGCAGGAGAAAAGAATTACCATCGTTCAAACACTCATATTTATGCGAACTATTTTCAATACGGCGTCCGTATCCGCATATTAAATTGAAAGACACGAAACGAGTCAAATTGACAGATATTATACTTCCTGTTTCATGAGATATAATGACAAACAGTAATCATGCTAATTTAAGTAATTTAAATTGGTGTTAGTAGATCATAACTATTTAAATAAGCAAAGTATAAATAATTTTAAAGTGTTTTTTCCACTTAACTATGATATTATATGAACCTATATGTCTGAAATTTTTGAATACAGATTTTTCAGCAGGACTTACTCTGGATTATATATAAGTAGGGTACTTTATATCTCGGAAAAATCCAAGGTCCCCGCGCAATTAAAAAAAATGAAACCCACGGACGAAGTAACGGGCAGAATCTAAAATAAATAAACTATATGTTACAAATAATAAAAAGAAATATACGTACAAAAGATGTTTTTGGTGTCATATATTTTGTCTCCAATCACGGACGAGAAAACCTGAAACAAAAAGGAAACATTGTAGGTAAACTCCTGAGGCCCTGGTGCTACTTGTTTTTAGCCGACTTCAAAAAAGGAGGTAATTGTTACATAACTTTAAGTGTGCTTAAATGATAAAACATACATTTAGATAAATATGGCAGTTTAAAAATAAACAATGTCAAACCATAATATTTAAAATTTGTATAATATTTTTCGAATCAGCGATATTCCTACTATTAATATTGGACTATAATAAGAAAGAAAGCATTATAAGTATCTATATAAAATAATACAGAAAGGCTAATAAATATATGTAATGCTTACACATATTTTTAGTTATAACTGTAAAAAATGTGGTCTAAATCACATTCAAAACTGCTAATATAAACATGCTATAGTAATTCTAATCGAGACTAATTAGCTGTCGCACTATCTATAAAAGAATTATAAAAATCAAAAAGTTATCTGATGGACCGTCAGTTAGAGAAACCCTCCTACCGACGTTCTAGTGGAAACACAATGAGTTATTCGCATTAACTCAACTTCCCGTGTTTGCAGAAATGAAAGTAAAAGTTTGATATGTGTCACTATTGTCACTACTAACAATGGTATCTTGGCCGTAGTTCAATTTAGCCTGTTTAATTCCACACTCGAAGTAATCATTACTTCGAGTGTGTAATTAACCTTGTGTAATAATAAAATTATAACATTCTTCTATTGCTATGAGTGCTTCCAATTATTAAACCGTTAAGAAGTAGATACGTGTGGTAACTAGATCCGTTTCATCCGCTTGAAATGTAGATTTAAGTTTTAAAAATTCTGGGAAATCTCTGAATTTTCATGACATATAGCTTCACTTAGGTCATCAATTATACTCATTACTCACCGTTGCTCTATTGCGGCGTGATGAATGACAAATCAACAACGACATCACTTTCTTTCGTCCTCAAATTTATAAAATGTAGCATGGATTTTCGATGACTGCATAGTCACTTGACGATGTTCCAAAGAGGACTTGAAAATAATCTCTACGAGCTTGCTACGAGTATCGTAGCACTAAAATATAATACAAATGATGCTGTTTGGATTAGACGTGATGGGCAATGTTATATTCCATGACTTAAAAATGTAATGTAGGTATTTTTTTTATAAAATATTAAAAATATTGGACTTATTCAAAAGCTTCTATAATAAAATAATTCAAAAGCATTTTAAAGTACCTTTTAATAAGTCTAAAATACCTTTTAATGTATTTTACAACTAGCTGACGCCTGCGACTTCGCCCGCATTGAATGAGTTTTTTTAAAATTCCTACGGGTACCTACTACTCAATTTTCCGGGATATCCTATGTCCTCCACCACCACTCTCCAGGACCTCAACTTTTCACCATGTAAAAAATAAGTCGATCCGTTGATTTGTTGCGGTGTGATTGAAGGAAAAGCCACTAAAATAACAAACAAACACACTTTCGCATTTATAATATTAGTGTTAAGTATGATATAGAGTGGAGTGCATAGTTGTAATAAAAATAGACGAATATTCCTAGTACAAGTACAAGATGAAAGTGGTGAAATCTTAGAACGAGTCGCGAGAAATCGCTGCCATAATAAATAACGCACTAGTTCAGTCAAGTCAGCCCTTCCTTAGTTCATCTGGCCTAACCAGTTCCAACAGGCGAGTACTTTGAAAACTGCCCGATAGTCATTTAAAGTAGAATTCCACGGCAATTAGTGGCATTATTGAACTTTAGTTTTCTGGAAGAATAAGCCCATTTTCGTTTATCGAACTTACGTATCTATTCATTAATAGGTGCATCAATCCAAAATATCATTTAAAATAAACATATATACATTATACATATTTAAAATAGCTATAATATGTCGAAACTTCTCATTCATTTTGCATGAAAAATTATTCATTTAATTTACGCGAAAAGAAAGTTTATTCATGACGTGAAAATCCCATCTGTCGATCTGTGTATAATACTCGTATTTCTACCATCGATCGTAATTGAAAGACAAATACTTCAATTGCGTGTCTAATGGGCAATTTTATTCTCATATGAGTTTTCTAATCATAAGAATGTATTCTTTTTTGCGAATGCTTGTTGATAAATTGTAATACCCAGACTGCCTTTAAATAATAAAATGCATTACATACTCATAGGTGCGTAAAATTAAAATAGAAAACGAACGCAAAATAATTATTCTGATAGTGGCTGTTGGATGTTGGTATATTTGGTTGGGTTCTGAAAAATTAATACGAGAAACACAAGGAGAAAGTGAGTTGGATTTTGCTCTAATTGTGCTGCTGGATTTTTATGAATAACTTTTATTACCAAAACAATAAGTGCATAATTATAAAATCATATAAAATAAAGTAAGAAAGTTTTAGTTTCGTTATCTCTAATTGCGTTCTGAACAATAGGCACAAAGTTACGTACAAAGTAGGTACATTGTTTTGTTCTCTACAGAATTGAAATATTTGATTGTCGTACGAAGCTATTGTAATATTTATGTCGAAGTAACATGAAGTTATAGTCAGACGACATCTACCCGGAAATATTGTGTAGAAAGGTATTTTCTTTTCGTTACAAGCCCCTTAAAGTTCAAAGATAACTCACTTATAGCTACAGCTACATTTACAATCTCTGGAATAAGTTGTAAGTTTACAAGTAAGTTAACAACATAAATTGGGTTACAGATTTTAAGGCAAAGGTAGGTTTAAGTTTAGGCTAGATGCCATTGCTACATTGTAGCAACTGAGGTGTCTTAAATTTCTTATTACTTTCTTCGAGAAAAGACGTTACATGACTTTACAGACGATATATGGCTACTCAAGCGATGGATAATGTATTCCCAGCCTAATATTGTGAAAGTGCTTATATATCCTATACAATTAAAAAAGAAGTCCCGACTCAGTCACTAACTGACTCATCAACGCCCAGTCTAAGCCCTTGGATCTAGAGAGGGGAAATTTTGCGCAAAGGTTCACTTTATAATATAGACTATGAATTCGGTCGGATTTTTTGAAATACCCAAGGTAGCGAGCAAAGCCGCGGTCGGTAGCAAATCAAATATAAAAATACTTTCGTTACGTAGATTCTCACTTTTGAATTATTATTGACTTGTACTTAATCCAACTTATATTATGATTTCACTTACAATAATTATCGCTGCAATTAATGCGAGCGACTTGTTTATCAGGTTTCTTTAAATTCCATTCAAAGTTGTGTGAATAAAACAAATAAATCCGTTTTGATATGCAAGATTTTATTAAGCAGGCATTTGAGTGAAGAGAAATTTGTTTTCCCACCTGAGTATAAGGCGGATTTAGAAATATAGGGGCTCTATCATCTCGTTACTGGTTTCATTTATACGGGCATACCTCGTTCACGTATTGACATCCTCGTTTAAAATACTTTTACATACATCGGTAGCTCAAACTCAAATTATGAAGGTACTTTCTACTCATGTGATTCAGCGTTACGAAAGTGTTAGACAATTTCAATACACTAGTTTTATTGTGTATTATTTATGCAAAAATAATAAGGCATTAAAAATCAGTGGTCATATCGGCGGTTGTCCTAGTTTCACTGATAGTAGTAGAATAAGTCTTTATTGCAGGCGGCCTTATCACTAAAGTGATCTTTTAAGAGGATATGGCATGAACGGGAAACTTTGAGAATATTATCTTGCCGTCGCGCTGCTCCTCGAATAGAATTCCATAAAACCCGATAGGGACAACTGCAGCTTGAACCGACAATACCTATGAAAAACAGTCGAATTCTTATTAAGAGTAAAAATAAAAAAAAAATTATAAAGTAAATTTAACAAAATACTATGTTGGCCGAGGTAACTGCCAGTCCTCCGGTCACCTGTGGACTCTCTGAGAGAAGATAGATCCTTAAAAAAGGATCTAGCATATTCGCCCCACGACCCCAGGGTTTCAACACCAAAAGGTACAAAATTGAAATTATTTTTAAAAAATAATAAAATATACATACCTACTGGTTGAAGATACTATCGTATAAAGTATATATTTTTAAACTTTTTGATTTTATGCTAAACCGAAATTATCTGGAATTTCAGTAGAATAGGTATTCTTACATAAAACAATCATTATTTGTAAGATAAGTTGGTGCATATATTTATATAGTTTTATATAATAATTATTCATATTTTTTTTACAAAAAACTAGTAGTAGCCTTTGGAGGAAATGTAAACTAAAATATCTAATCTAGGTACATAAATAGTGGAGAGCTGAAAATGCTCTCTTATTGGAGGACAATCTACGTTACTGATAGATATAACTTACATGCAAAACCTCATGTTTATAGACCCAATGGTTTGAGCTTTATGTTTGATATGTCACCTATTTTCTCCTTTTATTTATTATAATAATAATAATAATCCTTTATTTGCTAGATTGTAGGTATACAAAAGAGGTGTTACAGGTAAAAATAGAAGCCAAGCCACAATTAGCCATGAAATGGCATGCAATCATTCGCTTTTGTTCTAAAGCACATTATTTAAAATATGACACTAGCTTCAAAATGTCAATAAATGTCAATAAATTAGATAATACATTGAATTATCATCATACATTATCATCATTACATTACATCATTTATAAAAACACCCTTAATTGTATCTACTTTATGATAAGTCTTAAAAATAAAAAATATTTTTACTATGAAAAATAGTCATTAACTGAATAATAACATTTATCCAGCAGCCAAGAGAAAAGTCGATTTTTGAATGGCACTAAAGGTAATCTTTTTAGTTCGGCTGGTAATTTATTGTAAATCTTGACGCACATAGTATCACAACTTTTATTGTAGTGGCAACTCTTTGGTTGATGTCTCATGACCAAGCGATCTCGGTTTCTGCTACTTCTTGGATATACCTCAAATGCCTTTGTGAACAGATTTTCGTGAGTCTTAACAAAAACGCATGTTTCAAAGATATATAAACAGGGTAACGGTAATACACGCAAATTTTTAAAGTGCGGCTGACACGATTCCCGATGAGTGGCTCCTGTCATCGCACGTATACATTTTTTTTGTGCTATAAAAGCTCGATTTATTTCTACTGAATTCCCCCATAGAATTAGCCCATAGCGCAAAACAGATGAAACGTAGCTATGGTAAGCTGCAAGAACTGTATGCGGTAATGATATTTTACGCAACCTATATAACACGAATACATAGCGATGTAGTTTTTGGCATACCATATTAACATGTTCTTTCCAGTTTATGGTTTTGTCTAGCTGTAACCCTAAAAACTTAATTTATTGAGATTCCGCTATTGGAGTATTATCATAATTTATTTTAAGTTTTGGTTGAGGTTTTCTATTAGTAATGCAAAATTGTATGTATGATGTTTTAGTGATGTTTATCTGTAAATTGTTATTTTCTAGCCATTTTATTATTTTTACTATTTCATTATTGATGTCAGTCTCATATTGGTCAATTTTATTCTTAGCATTTGATGTCATTATTATTGAGATGTCGTCGCAAACAAGAAGCATTCATTGTTAACCACAGTTGGCAAGTCATTTATATATATTAGAAAAAGATATGGTCCAAGGATGCTTCCTTGGGGTACGCCGGAATGGTTATATTTATAGTCAGATTTACAAGAAACCTTTGTTGTACCATCGTTGCTGACTGCATCTATTTCAACACATTGCTTCAGATTATTTAGATAAGACGATTATTGCTTCCGAGTATTACCGAAAAAGCACCCAAATGATATGATATAGGTATGTATAATGACAAACTTTGGAGAATTTGGTTAAAATATGTAAGATATTTCTATATTATAGGATTATCGAATTATCGTTATCTTTTTAATTCTAAACATTCAACATGTTCTCTCGTTTCAAGCCAGCGGCTCATTTCCCAGGCAAAAGAAAGGAGTCCTACTTGTAAACTATGCCTCGCAACAATAACCGATGCTCGCGCGCATGATGCGATCGCAATGCAATTAGTGCTTGTTCACGTTAACTCGCGAGTGTTGACTGTGGTAGCGCAAGCGGTCGCAACAGTATCAAATTTTAATCAACAGTATTGTTTCAGTGTAATTTGAAAATCTCTTGAGGTTGGTTTTTCGAAAAATCTTTTATAGCAAGCGCCTTCATCATTCAAGTTTCTAACCTCAGGCTAGCAAGTATATATTGTGTGTTGATTTAATCAGACAGCCAAGCCCAGTTTACATCATCACATCCATATTTCATCTGAAGAATGAATTTTTCGAGAATTCCATCGGGCAGCAAGAGAGGCGGGAAGAAAAGCACATAGTTTACTTTGCCTAATTAGTCTAGGCAATAAAGCTAGTAGACCCCAATAATAATTCCTCACGAAACTTTATAGTATGATAAATTATCATGAGAAACGTATATTATAAATATCCAACAAAAAATCACAAAGGTAGTAAGATTTTTTTATGCTATACGCAATTATTAAAGCAGGAAGGTACATTATCGCGTAAATGCAGTTTAGATTTCATCATAAAATCGGTTTAAATATCGATGTTCGATTTTGAGTGTAAATATACTATCTACTATTATTTTAAAAAGAAATTGAGAAAATATTCAGTACTAAATATTAAGTTTAAGGTATAAATAACCTAACCTAACCTAACTTCCGGATGTTTTTTTTGTTGGGTATTTTGGTGTAAGTTTTAGATCATCTAATACTAAAACCCTGCCAAGTTTCATTGACTGAGAAGTTAATGCGGGGTCTGCATACAACGGACCGCCCCATTGCCTAGACTAAATTGTAAGCTCCCTTTTGTACTTACTACGGTTAAATGAGTATTTAATTAAATTAGCTTTCAGAATAGTACCCGTGTTTACACGTACGTCTTACAGAATTAGGCGCGGTAAGTTGCGATGCAACTATTCAAAGATTAGCGCTCGCCACCGCTTCCGCGCCCGCAACGTATACCTACGTGAACAAGTCTAATGTTTTCCATGATCGTTCATGCTAGATAGTTGCTTGATCACTCACATTTGTAAAGATGTAATTAAGATAAAATATTTCTATGCAACAATACAATTAGAGTGGTCGTTTATCTTTATTTGATGTGGTTTACGATATATTCATGATCAATACAATTCATGGTTATAACAACGGATGAACCCACTTAAGAGGCTTCACATTTTCCACTTCTACTTTAAGAATTAAGCTCCTCCAGTATTACTAGTATTTTCATTTTTACACGTCTGGTGTATTGTTAACTTTGAGCCAGCTGAGTTTGAGGGGATTGTAATTTCCTACAACTTGAGCGGTAAAATAATTTGATCACTAGTATGAATTTATTTTATTCCTATTTGTAGTTTTTTTTTATTTTTGTAGATACTTAAATAACAGTTGTAAAATTAACTTCAAAAATGTTGAGCAGTATTTTTCGCCGTTCCCAATACATGGGGCGGGTAATTATGTAGCAGTGTTTATGGCGGACAGAGTCTTGTTGTGTTGGATATATAACCGGCCCGCACTAACTAACCCGCTTCTGCTACTCAAAACGAACGAGCTCTCCAGCCCTAACCTAAATTTAGTATCTTCAAAAGCGTTTAACTTAACTATTGACTATTGAGATGGGTATCACATAATTCGATGATAACCAGTGATAACGATCAATAAAAATGTCATAGCTAATTTACTTATTTTGAAATCGACCAACCTCTCCCAACAGGTAATCCTAATAGATTTAGCTGTTCCAATTTTCTTTTTTTGGATCTGAACACGTCATAATCAATCAGTTAGCAGTATTTTGCTTTTCTAAATAGACAGAAGAGATATAATATTTCACTTATAAAGCAGTTGGCACATCATCTCAAAGGCCACAAATTACCGATCACCTTTCCTTTAGCCCTCAGGCTTATGATATATATCAAGTCAAGGAAGATAACAAGTGTATTAGTCGGACAAATCAGGTGTAAAGATGGCATAGGAGTGGCGTGGAGTAGCATGGATCTGACACACTGACTCGCTTTCCATTAGCACGCCGCGCGGTCCGACCACATGCCATACATCATAAGCTAGTTGTAAACAAAATCTTAGTACTTACCAAAAATGCCTACTATTATGTACAATAATTTTTCAAAATTTTTACAATAAAGAATAATTGTGAAATTGTATCTATCTGACTATCTGCCTCCTACCGTTTCCAATAATAACTTGAGGAATTTTAAAATAAGTTGTAAGTAAGTAACTATAAACGTGTGGTACGTAGGTTCTTAAGGACGATTTTTCAATCGCCATTTTAATTGGATGTGCATCTTCGTCTTATTAAAATGGCGATATACCTACTGTAAATTTACTTCCTACACGATATCTTCAGTTAGGATTGAAACTATATATCATGATTAAACATTTTAGTCGTAATTGTAAACATCTAATTTGCGATACAATTCTCAAGCAAGTAAATCGTCTTGACGTGAATTAAAACTCAACATGCTCATTAACGCTTTCACCGTGACATTTCCGTTATATTCGAGAATTAATCTCGCAAATATGAAATCTATACAGAGAGAGAAAGTGACGATTCATATTATAATTATGACGTATGAAAACTCTACCTACATGATAATTCATAATACCTAGGCATTCTTCAACTCAATGTAAATATCAATAACTTGCAAGATTACTTTTTGGCTATCTCTAACACCTACTCTCATAAAAAAAAATCTAATCCAGCTCGGTCGATATTGTGTTAACGCCATCAACTCGTATAAAGTATTTATTATATATGTCACCGTAAGATAGTGAAAACCGTTAGATTGTAATCTATCTAGCGAGATTGTAAACCGACGAAAGATTACAATTTAACGCATTATTTTTGGGTAGATTGTAATCTGCTAGGTATATTAACCCGATAGAACCTAATAATTTATGTCGAACCCTAACCTAACCTACAAGAAAGAGAAGAAAACGTAAATACAATGAATATTTCATAAATTGACACTCAGAACATTGAACGGTTCACAACCTGTCGACAGTTTAAAATCTATCGAGATAAAAAGCGTTAGATTGCAATCTGGTTTTTTCAATTTTGCGGTGACGAATACAAAACAAATATTTGATTAGAATAGCACGCGTGTGAAGATTCGCACAGGTGTCTGCTGCCAGTATCCGTACTAATATTATAAATGCGAAAGTGTGTCTGTGTGTTTGTCTGCTACGCTTTCACGGCCCACATGTTCAACCGATTTGGATGAAATTTGCTACAAGGATTGGTACCTAGTAAACCTAACCTAGAGTACCTAAATAAAATTGATTATCATATTATTGAGCTACATAAAAGTGTTTCCTTTCCTTTGCAATCTCACCTAGTGGTATGTGATGATGCAGACTAAGATAATAATAGTCAATAGTCAATTTTGTTTACAAGTCACTTTAAATATTATACAGTTACAAAAAATAATTGTATATAATTATACTAACAATACTGTCGATTTTTATAAAACCATTATAGCGGGCTACCTAAGTATAATTTTATTCCAATGGTTAACTTGTGGTCGCCGATGGTAAAATTGGTACCTATGGTCATGGATTGGACTTAGATAGACTATGTTATCGTGATGCCATGCGTTACCTTTAAAATTAACCTTTCAGTAGCGGCCCAAGCAAACAACACTTTATTATTAATTGTTATACATTCTCTTTCTGGATTTTGAATCGTATTTATATTAATTAATATAGCTTATAGATAAATGCGTTTCAAAATCCAGAAATTGAGAATAATTTTTATCATTATGACGTAAAGCTCTATCCTAAAATACCTAATCCTTGAAGATGACAGAACACCGTGAAGCTCCATTGTTACGAGGTCAGTCTGCATCTCAACAATAGAATGGAAATCCCTACTGTATGCAATTTCGTAATTCAGACCATTTTGTAACAACATGCAGTTACCATTTCCGTTGCAGATATAAGCAAAATGCAATTGTGCGACATGAAAAAGGCATCAGCAACGTAAAATGTTATTAGTCCCCCTTTGTAAATTATTGTAATGGGATTTAGTTTAGTAATCGCATTTATTTATAGTAGATGTCGTGTAAATCAATACTAATATTATAAATGCGAAAGTTTGGATAGATGTTTGGATTGATGGATGTTTGTTACTCAATCACGCTTCAACGGCTGAACGGATTTGGATGAAATTTAGCACAGAGATAGATTATAGTCTGGAATAACACAAAGGCAACTTTTTATCTAGGCAAAGGAAAATTAAAGACTTCCCGCGGAAAACGTTACCGTTAGTACGTTAGTACCTGCTTATTTAAAATGCCGCATTTTTCATGAGTTATATACCTGGCTAATATAAGCATGTACCTACTCGTAAGTAAATTTTCTTATTCTTTTCCTCATTATCTTTTTCATAGACTGTGATATTACTATTATTTATATGATTCAAATGTGAGTTATATTTATAATTTACTGACAAATGTGAATAAATCACATCTATTTCAATTCCTTAACATTAATTTTCATTACAATTGCTTGTTACACTGAAAATCTTATTCAAGATAATGATAAAAATACGTTAATAAATACAATATTTAAAATATAGTGGTTTCGCGAATCAATTGGAATGCTTACAAGTAATTTCACATATTAAAGTAAACGAGAAACCCCACAGTATACCTATAAAACGCGAGCTCTGTAACGACTGACCCACTTTCCACACCCGGCATCCACATATCGCCTGTAGAGAATCTCCGTGCGATCATCACTTGACACTTACTACATACACTTAAAGCCTATTTTTAAATGAATAACTTATAGAAGCCAGCTGTTGGCGGTAAAAACTGTTCAACACATGCAAATACGATTTTCAAACGTTGCGGATACGCAAAAGATAATATTTGTCGTAAGTGAAAGTAAAATTATGCAACTTTCTAAAGGTGATTAACTATAGAACGCAGGTATTAAACCTTATTCGAAAATTATCTGCTAAAATTATTAAGATAAATCTGTTTTTATACTATTGCCTACTTATTTTTTATCTGTATCTGTATCTCTACAAAAAAGGTTCGAAAAGAAAGTTCCATTATTTTAAAATTTTCTCTCTTGATTAATAAATGTTTGAAGTACCTATAGTTTAATTGTCTATTTATTATTTGACTTTTTTTCGAACATTATTCTAATAGTTATTATAAACTATCCTGGATTTTTATGAGCCAATAGTTATGATTATTAAGCCTTTATACTATAACAAGGCAAACCTTATTTCGAAACAAAAATCCTGGATACCACAAATCTTCAATGTAAAGCAACGCTTTTGTTACACACATGCACTTTTTATCACCAATTACGTTAAACTACATCATACACATCCATATCTGTACCTTTTCAGGTGAGCTTTCAATGCGGAAAGAGTTCGAAGAAACAGTTTCAGGATAACACAGCGAGCTACCGATCACTGTTCCAGTAACACAATCCCAGTATCACAGTCTGAGGGGTACGGGTATCGGGCACTTTCGTTTTCGCGGGTGAAGGATGCGCGTGCACGGGTGCAGCAATGTCAAGCGGACTGGTCGCGGCGGCCGGCGCCCGCCACGTTTTATACGCGAGAAAGTTTCATCCGCACCTGCGACGTTTCCACTATTCTATCCCGGATCGGGCCGTTTTGGCGCGGATTTGGATTTTGAAATTATGACGAAATTGATGTCACTGCGATGACTGAACACGTGCGTAGGCATGAATGAACGAAATTTCATAACATGGTGTTTTGAAGGATTTCCTTTGACTCATTGTAATACTTAGGTATTCCTTATGAGCCCAAACATATGGGCTACATAGGCGTAGACGTACACATGCACGTAGCCGGTATTTTAATTGTAACGTCGGTGGTAATACAATAGGGTGATGCCTACATCAAAAATAAATTATTTCTAACTGATTATTAAATAGAGGGTCTTCCTAAAGACCTAAAATTCACATCCTCGGTTAGTTTTAAGTTTGATAACCATTTTAAAATATGGATTAAAGAAAAAAAGTGCGTTGTGACAATTGTGAATTTCATACAACTTCCATACTAGAGCTTTTTTTTCTTGCTTCAATTTTTTTTTCAAATTTATCTTTAATGTGCGACCATGGTCACCCCATAATTTTTTTAAAATTTTACTAGCTTGTCACCCGGAATAAGCTAGGGATTCTAACGATACCTCATATATCAAAATCGGTTCAGGCGTATAAAAGTTATACATACACCATACACCCTACACCACCACCACCACCACCATACACCATACAAACATACATACACCCTGAAAACAAAATACCTACTCCTTTTTTCAGGCAGTCGTATAAAAAGGGAGATTTTGGTACAAAGGTAGGTTTTTAAGCTTTCTTACTTTAGTAGTATGTGATATAAGAGCAGTAAGTAGGATTTTACACACGAGTTGACTCATTTCAGTCCGATGCCGCCAGGCGAGGGCTGACCATTTTCACGAGTATGTAAAAACCTTAACGCCCATTTATCACACAACGTTTTTCAATTCATTTGTGAGAAAATATGAAAACAAATCTCGAGTAGGTACTGTTCTACTACTTACTACTTTTCTACTGAGGTAGGTACTCACTAGACAAGTGAAATTAATTTAACCAATTAAAAAATACGACTGCCCTGCCATATTATTTTTGGAGTTTACCTCCGTAAAAAGCGATAGCCTTTGGAATCTTATTCACATTTTTTATTGAATGATATTTTTTTGTGAATCACTAAATATTGAACTATAGTGTTATATATTTTTGGAATCTGCTCATCATTTTCTAGATGATGAGTATATAATTAATCTTATTTTCATTTTTTTTTCAATTTTGGTCTTTTATGCAGGACCATGGTCACCCCATCAATTTTTTTAAAAATTTTACTAGCCTATGTCACCCGGAATTAGCTAGGGATTCCAATGATACCTCATTTATCAAAATCGGTTTAGGCGTATAGAAGTTACGGTGGAATATACAAACTCACATACATACATACATATACATGAACCCTGAAAACAATATACTCCTTTTTTCAAGCAGTCGTATAATAATAAGTTCTCACGCCCACACTTACCTACTTGTTTCGAGATTTTTGGCGGCTATTAATTGCGAGTTTTTTTTTCTCCATTTAAAATACCTAATAATTGATTTAGTTTTATTATTCCACATCACTTAACCATTCACATTAATTAATTATTTATAAAGAAAACGCAATTCAACTTTTAAAAATGGCGCGTTTTTGTAATCATCTATCTATTTATATAAAATTCAAAGTCCTGACTGACTGACTTATATATCAACACACAGCGCAAACCGCTGGTTTTAGACACATGAAATTTGGAGAGTGTGTTCTATGTGAAGACTAGGTAAATCCACTAAGAAAGGATTTTTGCAAATTCCACCCCCAAAAGGGTAAATTAGGGATTAAAAGTTTGTATGAAAGTCCGTAGTTTTTCAAGTTATAGCTATGAAATATGGTATATAAACTGCGGGTTGAAAATGAAGAAACAGGTGTTTCACAGTTTTTGAAAATTCTATCCCCAAATGGGTGAAATAGGGAATAAAAATTGCTATGAAAGGCCTTCATTTCTCAAGATTTTTTTCATAAAGACGTACGTTTGTCACAGTTGTTCAAAATTCTACCACAAACATAGGGGTTGAAAGTTAGTATGAAAGTCCTTCATTTCTCAAGTTATAGCCATGAAACTTGTAATATGAGCTGCGGGTTAAAAATGAGGAAATACATATTTCACAATTTTTGAAACATCAACCCCCAGAGGGGTGAAATACTGGATGAAAGTTGGTATGAAAGGCCTTCTTTTCTCAAGATATTTTTCAAGTTATATCAATCAAACTTGGTATTTTGGCTTTCGGTAAAAAATAAAGAAGTACGTTGGTCACAGTTGTTCAAAATTTTATCCCCAAAGGGGTAAAATAGGGGTTGAAAGTCCTTCATTTCTCAAGTTATAGTCATGAAACTTGGTATATGAGCTGCGGGTTAAAAATGAGGAAATACATGTTTCACAGTTTTTGTAATATCAACCCCGAGAGGAGTGAAATATTGGATGAAAGTTAAAAAGGCCTTCTTTTCTCAAGATATCTTTCAAGTTATCGAACGACGAAGTCAACGAAACTTGGTATTTTGACTTTCGGTAAAACCAAAGAAATACGTATGTCACAGTTTTTCAAAATTTAACCCCTAAAGGGGTTAAATAGGGATTGAGAGTTTGTATAAAAATCCGTGGATTTTCAAATTGCTATAGCCATGTAACTTGGTATGTGGGCTTTCGCTAATGATGAAATACGGATTATACAGTTTTTTCAATTTATATCCCCAAGGACGTCAAATAGAGTGTTGGTCATTCAATCACGCCGCAACAGAGAAACGGATCGACGTGATTTTTTGCATGGGTATAGTTGGGTAATTGGAGAGTGATACAGGCTTCTTTTTAGCCCGGAAAATTAAGGCGTGCTTGTGGGAATTAAAAAACTTAAGCCACGCGAACGAAGTCCCGAGCGTCCTCTAGTTCTTAATATGGCTTTATAGCTCTAGCTTCTCTCTTCGAGGTTCTAGCTCTTATCTCCAAGCCACGACTGTTCATCCTTCACTTTTCGATTTATAAAAGTTGAAATAATCTTGTTTAATTATATTAATTTATTTATTAAATTGTATTATTTACTATTAATTTCATCAATCCACATCTAAATGTTATTATTTTTTAAGTTTTCTACATCCAAAGTCAATATCATTATGTACCTTCTTGCAAGAAACCAATTTTTATTCAGGAGTAAAGTTGGACTTACAAAAATTTTACTGCAAAAAAATAGCACAAGGGGACTTGTGAAATTTAACATACAAGCCTTGATTCTGTAAGTGCATTTTCGAGCAACTGTATAGGTATTTTATTACGTGTCAGTGTTTTAGAAAGCACTAAATGTAAAGCACAGAATTTTCGCAAGTATGCTTAGATTATGTAGCAATGTTGTACAGGAAAAAATAATGAAATAAAATAAATACTTTTTGATGTAATGTTATAATTGCGATGTTTTATTTATAGATAGATTTCACTGTGACTTACCAACTTCGCCTCTCTACAACAATGAATAAACAACTTGCAGTTAGTATTTAATTAATTTATATTTTAAATATCATTTCTAATAATCTCTCCTGTAAATTATTTGATCACTTCCTTCAAGTAAAGATTTATTAATATGTATCGTACTTTACATAAACTTGATTTACTTTTTTGTTTATTATATTAATTATTATGTACATAATTCCAAAACAAAATATAAAAATAATAACTTTAATACAGAAATATAAGCAAAGCTTTCGTACAAAGTAAAAATCTCTTTGATCTAAATCCACCAAATAAAAGACATCAACGCGAGTAACGTCGTTATTAATTTTCGATTGCGCTCCCGTAATTAACATGATAATGCAATTATAATAAAACATTCAAACATTATTCTGGTTCAAATTCTAATATTTTCATCTCGCCAGCTATGAAATATCTACCCGTCTCCAAAAATCAACAAAATACCTATCTCCTGTGCTGCCAAGTCTTCAAACGACATGACATTCTAGTACATCAAATAGTAAGGATGTCATGTATGGATGGCACAAGTGAAGATGAAATATGAAGATTTGAGTTTTAATTGATTGAAGACTGAGATTGATACAGTGCGTTTCTTAATAAGATGAACCATCAGGCACATCTGAGTGGCATAGGTACATTTTGAAATAGAAACGCATCACCGTCACCAATCACAGCGGCGCGCATACGCGGGCATTATCGTTCCATTGCTGCCACCGCGTGTCGAGATTAAAACAGAAAGTAATGCTTGCCAAATTCGTGCACCTTACAATGGGCAATTTATTCGATTTCACTCTTTCCGTCAATTTCATATTTCTGTGCGGGCGCAGAGGTCTCTTGTGCTCGGCTCGCGTCGCCCGTAGCGCGTGCGCAAGAGAGTGCACATTGCACAAACCTGATTCCGAATATCCTTAAATACATTTATATCAGAACTGGTCGAATATGGTTATATAATATTAATTTACTGAAGTGCAATATAGGTTTACTGCAGTTGCCTCATGATTATTTGATATAAAAATAATTATTGGCAAATTATTAGTAGAAACTTGTAATTTGGTGGTAGAAGTCAGTTCAGTATATTTTTCTTACCTATTATGAAGAATGCATAATAATATATAATATAGAAGTGATCTTATTTTTTTTAATAAAGCGAAGGTTGTATTATACCTAAATTACATTTAGGTATAAGTTTTTATAAAATTTAATTATAATGAACTGTACCAAATTAGATCGATCGATAAACGTGATATATTTAACATAATTTGATTACTTTTGCATTATATTTTCATTTATCAGCAATTATTATTTAATGCTTAGCATTAATTACGTAAGACTTGCAATAGACTACTTAAAACTTATAACTTTACAGTGTATTGTTATGACGTTGCAAATCAGGTCAAAATTGGCTCTACATTCGTATGTATTCTTTCAGCCAACTGGACAAACTCGGCTCAAAACCAAAATCTAAACAAAATATGTTCACTCAACGTATTGGACCAACTAAATTCCTCCACAGATCCGCTTTGCATAACAATTGTGTGTCACAACGGAATTGAATACACTACCTAACGCAATTGGGTTAAATTCGTCACCGTGTCCAATCTTACAGACTTATTTGTATGTGCCAATTTATATAAGAGGCTTCTTGTGCATTAAGTATAATTTTATTATTTGTCTGTCCTAATAAACCATTCATTAAGACGAACTCTACCCATTGTCTATTTAGATAATAATCGCTACTATTTACACAATATTAGAAATATATAACAATGAACATAGTCATAAGGTATATAAAGCATACCAGTAGCAGCAAGCTGCATACCTACATCCGCACTAGTAATATGTTTTATGAATATAATGCAACAGCGTAACATTTTTACATTGAGGGTCTGGAGAATGACGTAAGTTAATTTTTATGCCGAAAACTCAAATAGTTTACCTGGGATTTTTAAACCTAAATCCATGCTGATGAAGTCCCAGGCATCAATTAATTGTCAAGACATTATAATGAACTTTATTTATCTTTTTCTTTATTTGTTTTTATTCAGATATATTAAGATAAATATCTAACCATTTTACCACTAATTAATTAAAAATTTGTAATTTTTCGGATAGGTTAGAGGTTTTAATTCAGGTTCGTTTATTTTATGAATAATTCAAATACATTATTTTAAACATACAAAAAAAAGTTTTTATGAACCCTTTGTTAGCAAACACAAGGCCATATTATACAATAGTATAACCATACGACGGTGCGGTTTGAAAATATGAAACGTAATACTCCCTACGTGAGTGGCCAGCGTTATAACATGCCATTGACCCTCGGCCCAAAATTATTGTTTCATAAGTGTACGCTAAAGAGCCATTAAAATGAAACAAGCGACGTAGGTTATTCAATATGGTTGCGGTGACGCGGATGCAGGCGGAATGGGGGCGGATCTTGCGTATTTTGTAACTCAGTGCCTGAGCCCGGAGCTTAAAGGAAAGTGAGAGTCCCAAGCGGATGTTGAAAGGAAATTCTAATGTTTACGGCTTGAATAGATTTATGGTATTTATTCGAAGCCCTTTATTTTGATTACTCGTTGTAAAGTTTTGGTAAACTTTTGTGAGTTCTTTTTCTTCTAGACTTAGAGTTTACTACTTAATAAATATATTTAAATATAATAAATCCGAAAGTGTGTTTGTTTGTCCTTCAATCATGCCGAAACAAAGCAACGGATAGACGAGATTTTTTGCACGGGTAAAATTTATGACCTGGATAGTGACATAGGGCTGTTTATATCCCAAAAATTATTCCACGCAGATGTAGTCGCGGACATCAGCTAGTTAATAATGAATTAAATGCGAAGTATGAGTTAATTATGAAGTAAATACGTAAACACATACTTACGCAAGTACATAAAGTATTTTAAGAACTCATCGACAACCTCCTTGTTTTTATGTGGGCTAAAATAGGATTCAATTTCAAAGGATTGAAAAGAAATAGATTACCGAAAATTGTAGTTACTATCTATTGACTATTATTTGGTGGAAGCTTTACTTGGAGCAAACCAATGTACACAATGCAATGCTGCTACATTGTTCGAGGGAAAAGGCATATTATTACTGCTATTATAAGGCACGTTTACTGATATCTAATATAGTCTGTATAAAAAATGAATAAATTCTGCTCTCGGTTAATAAGTGTAGGTAACTACATCATTGAAACTTGAGAATCATTTCTTAGTCTCACATAACTACAAATGTAAAAGCACTTTCGCCGACACAAGAATGCATGTAGCCACAAAATGATATCTAGTTATTGTGTGCAGATTAGTAGGCATGTATAGGATTAAGCCATTGTCTAAGCACATATATGAATTAACAGTGGGATTGCTTATCTGAATGATAAGAAGTTATTTGTTCGTGAAGAGTTCGGGGTTCAAATAAATTTTCGGTTTTGACTTACGTGAATATAACATGCAACCTTCAAGCAAGCGTGTTGTTCTGTGTATATTGTACACCTGTTTTGTATGTGAGCGTCAACACATTAAGGGTGTATTCGTTTTCATACGACCTCTACCAGTACTACAATAGGTAGGTAATATGGGGCCATCCACGAAGTCGATAGTCTGAGATGCTATTCTATGTGACAATAAACTTCCGCTCATCCTAGGAAGTACGTGGATTATGGATAGGCTGCAAGTAATCTACTATGATTTTCAAATACGTAACGACTTAAAACTGTTTTAAAGAAAGATAGTAATTGTCGACGGTTACAAGCATTTGAAGTGTGGGTACTGAGAAGAATGCCGAAGATCTTATGGAACCAGTTCGTCTCAAATGCTGAGGTACTTAAACGTGTGCATTGTAACCGAGCTCGCATGACGACGGTCGTTCTGAGAGAGGTGTCATTTTTTGGGTACTTTCAAAGTGGATCCCAGCACGAGTTCCTAAGGTTGATCCTAGAGGGCAAGGTTCCCGGAAAAAGAGCACCTGGAAGACAGAGAACGAAGTGGATGGACAACGTAAAGTAATGGACCAGTCATAATTACGCACAATTAAACATAAATTTAAGAAGATTGCTCAAGATCGGAAAGCATTTCACCTGGGGACCGCTAAATTTCAATTTTAAGATCATCTGATTATGATGATGATGTACTTAAATCTTAAAAATACTTGTGTCTCTGGCACCTTTTACAACATGTTTTGTTCAATAAAATCCAAATCCCTTATAACTATTTAAGTGCACCGCGCAACATATTAAAATATACAGAAAGCTAATAAAACATTAACTAGGCAATAAGTGAATTCTCGTCTGAAATTTTACTTCCTTAATAATACTATTTATTATTAAGGACCTTATTTTAATGATGAAATTAACATGATATTTATAAATATTTATCACGTTAATTTTCTACTTAAATTGAACAATAAGATGTTCAATTTAAGTAGAAAATTAACATTTACATAGCAATTACCTCCAATAGCGGCACCCATACACTCGACTGCTATATACTTATGATGTCACTAATAGTAGACAACCAGACATACTGTCTTTTGCATTATTTTGGATACGAGCGAGTAGACAAAATATCATGACATAATATAAAAACTTCAAAATACTTTAGAGACATTCAAATCAATAAATATTTATTATATCGTCCAAATATTAATTTGCTAGCAAAGGCAATGGACCGGTTAGTAAATAAGCTGGCCCAAAAACCCAAGACGTTACGTCCAAAATCATAAATCCTCGTAATGAATCATTATGTACTTATTATTTGGATCGCGGGCGCGTTGCATAATACGAAAACAATCGGAGTGCATTGCGAGCGTAAAAGGTCCTGTATACGTAACGACTAACGAGTGACTCACGACTAACAGTGAAAGTGCATTAGCGTTACTCCGAGTTTTTACATTGCAAATTCGATTGATCGACGTGAGAGCTCACCTCGCCAAGTGTAAGCGAATATTTCCATACCATGAGTTTATCAAACGGGCACGTTTTGTTAAAGTGAGTAAACGGAGTTAGTAAATCGTATGACAAAACGATCGCAACAATTGTCTCTCTCATACATTCGCAAAAAACTGAGACAGATACATGCGGCATTTTGGCATTTTTCATTGCGTAATTTGACAGTTTTTTGGCAGTTTGACACTGACAGCCTTGCGCACACTATGGTACGTTTCTTTATGGTAGAATGTCATAAAAAAGTATAAATGCCAAAATCTTTATTGTCTCTAATCAAAACATTCAAAAAGCTTGGGGTTTCCAGTGTTGCCACTTTAGCGAGTTTTTTTATTATTTTAGGGAGTTAAATTTAATGTTTAGCAGCTAAAAATATTCTGGTGCTCACATAGGTATTGATTCCGTTCAAAATCGATATCTGAGGATCCTGGCAACTAGCCGGGAGGTGTTTAAATTACAAAACATGAAACTGTAACCAAAATTTTTTAAGTCAGCGCCATTTTGAAAGTCCTTGTTACTGTACCGATTTCTAAATCAGTAATCAATATCTAAATCAGTATTTCTAAATCAGTATTCGAATCAAGTTTGTAACTATCATTAATAGAATCAAATTAGTATCAATTAGTGGAGCATGTTAGTTAATAATTTTGGTAAATCATTCGAATTATTTGTATAATCAAATAATTCGAATGAAATCATTCAAAGTCGCCGATCGCTAGGATAGGCTGTGTGATAGGCCCGCAGAGTTGCCAGACATATGAGAAATCTGTCAGAAATCAGCACATTAATAAATTCATTACTCATCACTAGTTGTCATTAAATGCAAGATGCCTACGTTATGTCTTTGAATCCCCGTTATATGTATTTCTATGCAACTATTTATCCGCAGGTGAACTACTGGGGAATAAAAACTCAGTGGAACTAGTATTAAGTACCCTCGAGGTACCTACCCCAACCAAATGCATACAACATTAATTATTAATAATAATAAATAATTCCAATCTGTCTCCTCAGGGGGACAGATATCTCCCGCGAACATGCAAATCGATGCTGAAAAGTGTGATTTCAAGGAGTGGGATATCGGACGTACGTACTACGAGGGAAAATAGCAGCCAGTACCGCCAGACCACACTTGACTGTTGCAGTCCGAGGCAGAGAGACTTGTCCTCTCAATTGTTGCCATTATAAGAAAATCATGGATGTAAGATGTAAAATGCCACAATATTTCAAAATTCATGTCTACTCTATGTCAGTCATTATTTTAATCTTAAGTCTGTGTTTTATCTATGCACGGGATCATGGTTCCCAACTTAGGGCTTTTGGCCCCAAATTTAGGGCGTAAACAAATGCGAAGGGCTTCTTTTAGGGCCCTTATATTTTTAGGGATTTTTTGGCTTCTTATATTTTTTACCTATTTTTTATTTCTTAGATCTATCATCTACTACCGATTCTTATTATTAAGAATGCGGAGTTGAATGAATAACAAGTCAAACAAAATATTGGTTGTATAATTATTATAATTTTTTGAAGTTACTTGTTCAATATTTAATTTTCTAAAAATAATGTTTATTGTAATTTTTTCTTACGATCAATAAGAAAACCGTAATTCCAAAATTAAGATTTTCATTATTAGCGAAAATTTGAATCATTCATTGTGAATCTTAATTTTGAATGTACGGTAAACAAGTGAAATTAATTTAACGAATTAAAAAATACGACTGCCCTGCTATATTATTTTCGGAGTTTACCTCCTTATGAAGCGATTTGCATGCCTTTGGAGTCTTATTCAATTATTAAATGATATTTGTTTGTGAATCACTGGATATTGAACTATAACGTTATATATTTTTGGAATCTACTCATCATTTTCTAGATGATGATTATACAGTTAATCTTATTTTCGATTTTTTTTTCAACTTTAGTCTTTAATGCGGGACCATGGTCACCCCATCAATTTTTTTAAAAATTTTACTAGCCTATGTCACCCGGAATAAGCTAGGGATTCTAACGATACCTCATTTATCAAAATCGGGTCAGGCGTATAGAAGTTATGGTGGAATATACAAACTCACATACATACATACATACATACATACTTACATACATACATACATACATGAACCCTGAAAACAATATACGCCTTTTTTCAGGCAGTCGTATAAAAAATATATTTGGGGCTTTTTGACTTATGTTTTAGGGACAAATATTTTCGAGAGTTGGTAACACTGCTCGTGATATTGACCAGCATTTTTGGTCGGTATTCTACATCAATCATTGTTACAGTATCAATTGTTGTGATTGGCTAAATTTATGGTGTTCTTGCTACTTCAATGGATTTTGTCCAATAGTGGAAGAGTGTTATCCAATCAGAGGTGATTGCGATCGTTACACTGTAGCTGTCAGAGATACGCGGTCGCGCTGTAGTATCTTAATGTACTCTGGTTTATTTACAATTAATAATTTTCGTTTCGGCTCCTATGTAGTGGGTAGTGGTATTCGGATTCACCGGTTTAACTTGTTTTTTAATTATAATTGATTGTACATGGAGGGAAAGCGAACATAAACTGTGCCTAAAAGTAAGTAGATGCGAATGCAAAATGTAAACTGAACTAATTTTCTCGACAAATCTTTCTGTTTACCTATTATTGATATTAAATTAATATTTCATATTTATTCAAACGTGTTCGTCTATTTTTATCGCCATAATCAACTATTATTCTCTTCATTTAGATCAAGAAGCAACAAATAAACATCTTAGTCGCCATATGACCACCAAGCCACTGTGGTGAGTTCACAGGACTGATAAGCGCCAAAAGGGCGGACTTCCAGTGGCAAATACCTAAAGATATCCTAAAAGAGCATGGGCCAGACAGGACTGTCGAACACTGAAAGCGGGTAAGATCACGACATATTACAGTACTTAAACTCAAGTAAACTACAATAAACACAAAATAAAATGATATACAGTGGCATGCAGTTCATAGAGGCATAAAAGTACTGCTACCCAAATGGATATAAGTCAATATGTATTTATCATCAAAACAGCTAGTAAATAGGTATTCTGACCTACTAATGCCTGCTCTAGTTTCAAACCCTGTGCATGCCACTGTTGATATATACTAATTTTATCCACAAGAAAGTTGCAGGTACATAATAATATTATATTTTTATTTGCAGACTTACAAAGATTTAAAAAAAGGTGCCCGCACTGAGAACACTGCAGCAGTTCGGGCACTCAGTGCAACTGGAAATGCGGAGACCCCACTGTCTCGGAAGTTAGCACCAAAGTGCTTAATGTAATTGGGCACAAGTCCTCAATAGTCTATCGGCATTGGGCCAGAATAATCATTGATTAGTTAGCCAAATGTGTCTACTCATTTTGTTTTAATATTGTGTTGTGTTTGTAAAATAAATTGAAAAGGTTGAAAAGGTAATCATACAAATATATTTTAGTTGAAATATGTATTGATTAATCTGTCTCTTTTGTTGGGCAATTGTCAGCAGCCTTGTTTGATCCACAAAAGATGCGATGAGAGGATTGTTCACTTCACTTGTTACATCAGAGTTGTTATCCGTGGGCTGTTCCATTGGAATTCTGAAATATTCAAATTTAATAAATAATTAACACATTTTTGTTAAAAAAAAATTAATATACACAACAGACAAACTAGAGGCAGATGTGTAGGATTCCAGTAAACAATTTTATGAGTATCAGTGTGTTTTTTTTCCCTTAAATTATGTAAATTAGCCCGTTAGATATTGTGGCCAATTCTGTTTAACACAATATCTAAATTAAAATGACAGCTTTAAATCTATTGCCAGTCAATTCCACAAGAAAAATAAATATAATGTAAAAGGGATAGCAACTTAAATAGAGCTGTCATTTAAATTTAGTTATGGTGTACAACCAGTGGCGTGCAGTTCATAGAGGCACAAAAGCACTGCTTACCCATATTGAAATACATCAATGCTCATTTTTCATCATGACAGTCAATAAATAGGTATTCTAACTAATGCCTACCCTAGCTTCAAACCCTGTGTACAACAGAATTGGCCTCAATTATTTGGTTTGCTAAAGAAAATTAATTTAAAATATCATACCTAAAAGATAGTATTGCCTGATTTACATGCAGGCATTTCAGTTTCAAAATTGGAGTTTTAACTTTAGCTTAAAGATGAACTGATTGTGGAATCATACTGGGTATCTTGGGTTGATGTTAATGATGTGGCAGTCAACATCCACAGCCTGTAACATTTAATCATGAAGTAACCACCAATAGCTCAATGGTTAATGGTTGTAAGATCTATCGCAGGTCTATTGTTGTACCTATTTCTAGCACAAGCTTTATGCTTATTTTCAGGGGAGAGGAAAGTATATGATTATAACACTATAATCCATACTAATATTATAAATGCGAAAGTGTGTGTGTCTGCTATGCTTTCACAACCCATCTACTCAACCGATTTTGATGAAATTTGGTACAGGAGTAGATTGTTTTTTTTATCCACTACAAGTTAGCCCTTGATTGCAATCTCACCTGATGGTAAGTAATGATGCACTCTAAGATGGTAGCAGGCTAACCTGTTATGGGCATGTCAGTTATATTAAACCCATAGCCCTATTCGGTTTCTACACGGCATCGTACCGGAACGCTAAATTGCTTGGCGGCACGTCTTTGCCGGAAGGGTGGTAACTAGCCACGGCCGAAGCCTCCCACCAGTCTACCTGTATCCTGGGGATGGACATAGGCTACTTTTTATCCTGGAAAATTAAAGAGTACCTGCGGGAATCAAAAATCTTAATCCACACAGTCGCGGGAATCATCTAGTTTTTTTATATACATATTTCCTAACCACATTAGGATGGTTAAGTGCCTCTGTGACTTCATGCACATATTTGCTCAGTTTGCTGTCCAAGATGACAGGCCTCACAAACCATCCTCTGATAATCGCCATTGGCATAAAAAAGCAGTGCACTAAGCAGCTGTAATTTGACAGAATTATGTTTTAGGTAGGTATTTAAGTGTGTATGAACCTTTGTATTTTAGTACAAATGTAGGTAGGTAAATGCATAGCTCTACGTTTAGTAGATAAGTAGGTACGTTGCGTTGTTAATACAGCGACTTAGAGTTACTAATAAAATAAATACATAGTTCTTGGGGCTGCTACAATAAATATAACCTAAATACTATGTGGAATTAACAATACTTTCCAAATGAATTGTCATACGTACCTTCGTCTCCAGCGATACTCTTTGCGAGCCTTTGAGGTCACTGTTTACCCTCAACATTTTGCACAAATAAATAAAAGCTCTCTTCGTGAGCCGATATAGCTGAACGAAATTTTTTGTCTGAGACGCGGTTAACTTGAGCCTTATCACGCCTGTCTTCACGTCGGTCATTCCGCAGCGTCCATTATCTTTTTCCAAGCAAAATAAAGCCTCGCAGTCATAATCGAGTCCCAATATAATAGTTTATCACTGGAATATTTTCGGTGAGTTATGAATCCGCTATCGAGTGTGAAAATGACGTCATTCTCGCACTTTGAGATGTCAATCTGTGTAAAAAGTAACACTCGGAGTGCCAAAATAGCAAATGACATTACTCATAACGTATTTTTTGTACGTTTGGTGAGTTAAAGACTCGATCTTTCTCATCGAATTTCACTTGGAGTGGGAATGACTCGGTGACTTTTTGTTCACCATGTTGCCGCTTGGAGCGCTGGCTGTAGATGTATGGAGGAGCTCACTCTCACCTCACTTTAGTGAGACGTATTTCAAATTCGATCAAACTCGGAGTAACCGTACATTAGCGTTACTCCGAGTTTTTACATTGCAAATTCGATTGATCGACGTGAGAGCTCACCTCGCCAAGTGTAAGCGAATATTTCCATACCATGAGTTTATCAAACGGGCACGTTTTGTTAAAGTGAGTAAACGGAGTTAGTAAATCGTATGACAAAACGATCGCAACAATTGTCTCTCTCATACATTCGCAAAAAACTGAGACAGATACATGCGGCATTTTGGCATTTTTCATTGCGTAATTTGACAGTTTTTTGGCAGTTTGACACTGACAGCCTTGCGCACACTATGGTACGTTTCTTTATGGTAGAATGTCATAAAAAAGTATAAATGCCAAAATCTTTATTGTCTCTAATCAAAACATTCAAAAAGCTTGGGGTTTCCAGTGTTGCCACTTTAGCGAGTTTTTTTATTATTTTAGGGAGTTAAATTTAATGTTTAGCAGCTAAAAATATTCTGGTGCTCACATAGGTATTGATTCCGTTCAAAATCGATATCTGAGGATCCTGGCAACTAGCCGGGAGGTGTTTAAATTACAAAACATGAAACTGTAACCAAAATTTTTTAAGTCAGCGCCATTTTGAAAGTCCTTGTTACTGTACCGATTTCTAAATCAGTAATCAATATCTAAATCAGTATTTCTAAATCAGTATTCGAATCAAGTTTGTAACTATTATTAATAGAATCAAATTAGTATCAATTAGTGGAGCATGTTAGTTAATAATTTTGGTAAATCATTCGAATTATTTGTATAATCAAATAATTCGAATGAAATCATTCAAAGTCGCCGATCGCTAGGATAGGCTGTGTGATAGGCCCGCAGAGTTGCCAGACATATGAGAAATCTGTCAGAAATCAGCACATTAATAAATTCATTACTCATCACTAGTTGTCATTAAATGCAAGATGCCTACGTTATGTCTTTGAATCCCCGTTATATGTATTTCTATGCAACTATTTATCCGCAGGTGAACTACTGGGGAATAAAAACTCAGTGGAACTAGTATTAAGTACCCTCGAGGTACCTACCCCAACCAAATGCATACAACATTAATTATTAATAATAATAAATAATTCCAATCTGTCTCCTCAGGGGGACAGATATCTCCCGCGAACATGCAAATCGATGCTGAAAAGTGTGATTTCAAGGAGTGGGATATCGGACGTACGTACTACGAGGGAAAATAGCAGCCAGTACCGCCAGACCACACTTGACTGTTGCAGTCCGAGGCAGAGAGACTTGTCCTCTCAATTGTTGCCATTATAAGAAAATCATGGATGTAAGATGTAAAATGCCACAATATTTCAAAATTCATGTCTACTCTATGTCAGTCATTATTTTAATCTTAAGTCTGTGTTTTATCTATGCACGGGATCATGGTTCCCAACTTAGGGCTTTTGGCCCCAAATTTAGGGCGTAAACAAATGCGAAGGGCTTCTTTTAGGGCCCTTATATTTTTAGGGATTTTTTGGCTTCTTATATTTTTTACCTATTTTTTATTTCTTAGATCTATCATCTACTACCGATTCTTATTATTAAGAATGCGGAGTTGAATGAATAACAAGTCAAACAAAATATTGGTTGTATAATTATTATAATTTTTTGAAGTTACTTGTTCAATATTTAATTTTCTAAAAATAATGTTTATTGTAATTTTTTCTTACGATCAATAAGAAAACCGTAATTCCAAAATTAAGATTTTCATTATTAGCGAAAATTTGAATCATTCATTGTGAATCTTAATTTTGAATGTACGGTAAACAAGTGAAATTAATTTAACGAATTAAAAAATACGACTGCCCTGCTATATTATTTTCGGAGTTTACCTCCTTATGAAGCGATTTGCATGCCTTTGGAGTCTTATTCAATTATTAAATGATATTTGTTTGTGAATCACTGGATATTGAACTATAACGTTATATATTTTTGGAATCTACTCATCATTTTCTAGATGATGATTATACAGTTAATCTTATTTTCGATTTTTTTTTCAACTTTAGTCTTTAATGCGGGACCATGGTCACCCCATCAATTTTTTTAAAAATTTTACTAGCCTATGTCACCCGGAATAAGCTAGGGATTCTAACGATACCTCATTTATCAAAATCGGGTCAGGCGTATAGAAGTTATGGTGGAATATACAAACTCACATACATACATACATACATACATACTTACATACATACATACATACATGAACCCTGAAAACAATATACGCCTTTTTTCAGGCAGTCGTATAAAAAATATATTTGGGGCTTTTTGACTTATGTTTTAGGGACAAATATTTTCGAGAGTTGGTAACACTGCTCGTGATATTGACCAGCATTTTTGGTCGGTATTCTACATCAATCATTGTTACAGTATCAATTGTTGTGATTGGCTAAATTTATGGTGTTCTTGCTACTTCAATGGATTTTGTCCAATAGTGGAAGAGTGTTATCCAATCAGAGGTGATTGCGATCGTTACACTGTAGCTGTCAGAGATACGCGGTCGCGCTGTAGTATCTTAATGTACTCTGGTTTATTTACAATTAATAATTTTCGTTTCGGCTCCTATGTAGTGGGTAGTGGTATTCGGATTCACCGGTTTAACTTGTTTTTTAATTATAATTGATTGTACATGGAGGGAAAGCGAACATAAACTGTGCCTAAAAGTAAGTAGATGCGAATGCAAAATGTAAACTGAACTAATTTTCTCGACAAATCTTTCTGTTTACCTATTATTGATATTAAATTAATATTTCATATTTATTCAAACGTGTTCGTCTATTTTTATCGCCATAATCAACTATTATTCTCTTCATTTAGATCAAGAAGCAACAAATAAACATCTTAGTCGCCATATGACCACCAAGCCACTGTGGTGAGTTCACAGGACTGATAAGCGCCAAAAGGGCGGACTTCCAGTGGCAAATACCTAAAGATATCCTAAAAGAGCATGGGCCAGACAGGACTGTCGAACACTGAAAGCGGGTAAGATCACGACATATTACAGTACTTAAACTCAAGTAAACTACAATAAACACAAAATAAAATGATATACAGTGGCATGCAGTTCATAGAGGCATAAAAGTACTGCTACCCAAATGGATATAAGTCAATATGTATTTATCATCAAAACAGCTAGTAAATAGGTATTCTGACCTACTAATGCCTGCTCTAGTTTCAAACCCTGTGCATGCCACTGTTGATATATACTAATTTTATCCACAAGAAAGTTGCAGGTACATAATAATATTATATTTTTATTTGCAGACTTACAAAGATTTAAAAAAAGGTGCCCGCACTGAGAACACTGCAGCAGTTCGGGCACTCAGTGCAACTGGAAATGCGGAGACCCCACTGTCTCGGAAGTTAGCACCAAAGTGCTTAATGTAATTGGGCACAAGTCCTCAATAGTCTATCGGCATTGGGCCAGAATAATCATTGATTAGTTAGCCAAATGTGTCTACTCATTTTGTTTTAATATTGTGTTGTGTTTGTAAAATAAATTGAAAAGGTTGAAAAGGTAATCATACAAATATATTTTAGTTGAAATATGTATTGATTAATCTGTCTCTTTTGTTGGGCAATTGTCAGCAGCCTTGTTTGATCCACAAAAGATGCGATGAGAGGATTGTTCACTTCACTTGTTACATCAGAGTTGTTATCCGTGGGCTGTTCCATTGGAATTCTGAAATATTCAAATTTAATAAATAATTAACACATTTTTGTTAAAAAAAAATTAATATACACAACAGACAAACTAGAGGCAGATGTGTAGGATTCCAGTAAACAATTTTATGAGTATCAGTGTGTTTTTTTTCCCTTAAATTATGTAAATTAGCCCGTTAGATATTGTGGCCAATTCTGTTTAACACAATATCTAAATTAAAATGACAGCTTTAAATCTATTGCCAGTCAATTCCACAAGAAAAATAAATATAATGTAAAAGGGATAGCAACTTAAATAGAGCTGTCATTTAAATTTAGTTATGGTGTACAACCAGTGGCGTGCAGTTCATAGAGGCACAAAAGCACTGCTTACCCATATTGAAATACATCAATGCTCATTTTTCATCATGACAGTCAATAAATAGGTATTCTAACTAATGCCTACCCTAGCTTCAAACCCTGTGTACAACAGAATTGGCCTCAATTATTTGGTTTGCTAAAGAAAATTAATTTAAAATATCATACCTAAAAGATAGTATTGCCTGATTTACATGCAGGCATTTCAGTTTCAAAATTGGAGTTTTAACTTTAGCTTAAAGATGAACTGATTGTGGAATCATACTGGGTATCTTGGGTTGATGTTAATGATGTGGCAGTCAACATCCACAGCCTGTAACATTTAATCATGAAGTAACCACCAATAGCTCAATGGTTAATGGTTGTAAGATCTATCGCAGGTCTATTGTTGTACCTATTTCTAGCACAAGCTTTATGCTTATTTTCAGGGGAGAGGAAAGTATATGATTATAACACTATAATCCATACTAATATTATAAATGCGAAAGTGTGTGTGTCTGCTATGCTTTCACAACCCATCTACTCAACCGATTTTGATGAAATTTGGTACAGGAGTAGATTGTTTTTTTTATCCACTACAAGTTAGCCCTTGATTGCAATCTCACCTGATGGTAAGTAATGATGCACTCTAAGATGGTAGCAGGCTAACCTGTTATGGGCATGTCAGTTATATTAAACCCATAGCCCTATTCGGTTTCTACACGGCATCGTACCGGAACGCTAAATTGCTTGGCGGCACGTCTTTGCCGGAAGGGTGGTAACTAGCCACGGCCGAAGCCTCCCACCAGTCTACCTGTATCCTGGGGATGGACATAGGCTACTTTTTATCCTGGAAAATTAAAGAGTACCTGCGGGAATCAAAAATCTTAATCCACACAGTCGCGGGAATCATCTAGTTTTTTTATATACATATTTCCTAACCACATTAGGATGGTTAAGTGCCTCTGTGACTTCATGCACATATTTGCTCAGTTTGCTGTCCAAGATGACAGGCCTCACAAACCATCCTCTGATAATCGCCATTGGCATAAAAAAGCAGTGCACTAAGCAGCTGTAATTTGACAGAATTATGTTTTAGGTAGGTATTTAAGTGTGTATGAACCTTTGTATTTTAGTACAAATGTAGGTAGGTAAATGCATAGCTCTACGTTTAGTAGATAAGTAGGTACGTTGCGTTGTTAATACAGCGACTTAGAGTTACTAATAAAATAAATACATAGTTCTTGGGGCTGCTACAATAAATATAACCTAAATACTATGTGGAATTAACAATACTTTCCAAATGAATTGTCATACGTACCTTCGTCTCCAGCGATACTCTTTGCGAGCCTTTGAGGTCACTGTTTACCCTCAACATTTTGCACAAATAAATAAAAGCTCTCTTCGTGAGCCGATATAGCTGAACGAAATTTTTTGTCTGAGACGCGGTTAACTTGAGCCTTATCACGCCTGTCTTCACGTCGGTCATTCCGCAGCGTCCATTATCTTTTTCCAAGCAAAATAAAGCCTCGCAGTCATAATCGAGTCCCAATATAATAGTTTATCACTGGAATATTTTCGGTGAGTTATGAATCCGCTATCGAGTGTGAAAATGACGTCATTCTCGCACTTTGAGATGTCAATCTGTGTAAAAAGTAACACTCGGAGTGCCAAAATAGCAAATGACATTACTCATAACGTATTTTTTGTACGTTTGGTGAGTTAAAGACTCGATCTTTCTCATCGAATTTCACTTGGAGTGGGAATGACTCGGTGACTTTTTGTTCACCATGTTGCCGCTTGGAGCGCTGGCTGTAGATGTATGGAGGAGCTCACTCTCACCTCACTTTAGTGAGACGTATTTCAAATTCGATCAAACTCGGAGTAACCGTACATTTGGGTGAACCCTGTTTCTGTTCTAACCACAACATAGGTATCAAAATAAATACGAGTAAATATTATTTACTAGATGATGCCCGCGACTTCGTCCGCGTGGATTAAGGTTTTTTCCCGCGGGAACTCTTGAATTTTCCGATTACATAGTATTATTTTCTGGTTTTTAATAGTCCAATGTTATTGTACCTACTTACTTAATTTATAGTCCTGGATTATTTATGACGTGTTAGAGTAACGCGGGCCAATAATTTACCATTTTAATTTCACTTTCGTACAAAAATTAGACTAAATATGAGAAATTCGAGGAATTTCGAAAGTATTAATTAGATCTGTTACAATGTATTTTCAAAAACTAACTTTTCAAAACTTTCAGTATTTGTGTAACATTAGGTAGGTAGGTACTTTACCTATTCAAATAAATCCAAAATTCAATACCGTTTCCTATTTACCTATCACAGTAACTTAAGTTCTATGAGTAAGAATATGATAAAGGCGACTTACATTCAGGCCATAGTCCCTAATCTCTATGACATTCAATTCTTAACTTACTTCTATAGAGTTGAGTAGTCTTTTTGGTAACTAGGTAGGTACCAGTACTGGCGCTCCGCTTTTTTGAGCGCCTGAAACTTCCACGCGCCACTGTGCCAAAGTTAATAAAGCTAAGATTACTAATTTTGTCCGTCAGTGTTTAAAAAATTGACAAAATTAACGTCACTAAACATGCGCTATACGCATTGCGCGCACAATTACGTAACATGGTATTTTTATTTACGGCAGGACCCGCCGTAAACTGCTACGAACACTCTAGATGTCACTGGCTACTGGCACTACTGCACGTCATGGTATTATTCTATGGTTCTCACTTTCACTGATCCGGTGCAGGCCTTACAAGCTGCAGCTATTGTTTACCAGTTATTGTACCTTTTATGTTACGAGATATATCCGGTTGATGAAGCGGTCGTTGACTTTAGAAACATAACGCACGTACAAATCCCCTTTTGAAAGTAGTTACTACGTGATACTTAGTTAATTAAATAACGAGTAACTATCTAATTGGATAAAAGAAAGACCATATTATTTTTTAACTAAAATCTTTCTATTCTATGAATATATTCATGGGCTCGCTGATTCTGTCGTTTTTGTTTAGGAGGTACAATAAAAGCATCAGAAGTTGTTAAATATTGTAGTAATATATTTAGTGATATAGTTCTTGCAAATTATTGTTTATTTTATTTGTCAAACTTTACCCTGTTTAACTGCCTGGCTGTAGGAATACGGACGGATTGGGCTAGCTTTGCCCTGGCTATCGTAAAACGTAATAAGTTGCTTCACGCTGCCAGGTCCAGGAGTGGTTATCGGATTCACTGCGGGGGTAGGGTAGACTGGTTTAGGAGTTATAAGGTTTGGAGTTTTAGGCGGTTGTATTGCTGGGGCAGGATTTGGCTTCACGACAGGTGGAGATACTGGTTTAGCTGTCACTGGTTGAGGAGCTGGGGTTGGCTTCGGCGGCTCCGGCAGCTTCGGTGCGGGCGTAGGGTTCGGACTGGCATTGCGCGGAGCTGGTCTTATGCCGCCGCCGCCTTCCATATTTATAAAAGCAACGTTGGCATTCTTATCGATTGGCACATAAGTCTTACGACCTGTAAGGCACATAAGTGAAAAAATAAGATTTTATTTAAAGCATAGATATCAGTAGGTTCGATCACCGTAATGGAACTGAAACCGACAAATAGTAGGTACATAATAATCATTTCTTTCATAAAGTGAATATCAATTGACAAGATACCTTGGATAATCTTTTAAAAATAAATTAAAGAATTAGGATAAATGAGTGTTAAAACAGCAAAGCTCGACGTCAGATGAGAAAATTTCTAAAAAGGCTATTAATTTGCGCATATTTTAGATGGTATCTGAGCATGAAAGTTAAAATTCAAGAGAATACTCACATTGGGCGCAACAAAAGACGAAGAGCAAAACAAATGCACAGATCCTCATGATTTCTCACAGAGTCGACTGTCTAGACACACGTTACTATCAGCTACTAACAAAAGCTAATATTAAATATTTTTATTCTGTCTGTGGTAAGCGTTAGTGGAAGTCGAGTTCTCGAAACACTGTGCGGGCCGATGAAACGCCAGTCCAACTTGACCTTTACCAGATTGACCTCAAGATAATGCGCTTCTCGGTATAAATTAAGATAAATCTTTCTGCCAATACGTTTTAATTTGACGGTTGATCTTCAAGTAAGAGTAAAAATACAGACACACATGACTGCTTAGTACCTACTCAGAAAAGAAATAACTATACCCACTCTGTATTCACCTATAGTAAAATATATTTAAAGAGAACTATAGGCTCCAATAGGTAGGTACAAACCGTCATAAGGTTTCTGAAGAGAGAAGGCATCCAAGCAGAGAAGGACGTTAATGGATCGGATCGGATGGACCTCACCTATATGTAGATGTGTGTAAGGCCGGTTTAAAACCAATTAAACCAATCCGTTTAAAACGAATAAACCGTTTAAAATCGAAATAAACAATTTTTTCGGTTTTAAACCATTGGTGTTGATGAATATTTTTTTTTAATAATAACTACATTTTCTTGATTTTTTCTTGATTTTACCGAGGTAGGGATTTAACGGAGTACCTATAAACTGTGTAAAGGTTTTTTAAATGTGTGATATACTGATATGGGTGTTACTTATCAGGTTTAGTACGGAAAATATTTCCATTAGACTTAAAGCCACGACTGGCATGGCCTTGATCTTTTAGGCCTCAAACGACGAGCCAGATGGCAAAACGCCACCTGAGAGGATATATATGCCCGGGTAAGGAGGCACAGCCTCGAGGCCCGCACCACGAGCGTCCCGCGACAATCGTGAAGAAAAAACCACCATTCATTTAGGTCGTTGGTAATCAATAATAATATGTAATTACAATTTTATTTTATTTTTATTTTTATACAAAATATTGTCTTCGGACTAATTTTAAAATTGTGGACAAAGGAAAAGCATATCTCCAAAAATAAATCTCTTCCAGCCTTCCTTGAAAGTGAGTAAGGTGAAATTGTTAAGTGGTACAAATTGGTGGTATTAGTTACAAAAATATAATATTTTATTGGAATTAAAAAAAACTACAAATATTTACTTAAAAATTGATATACTATTAGTCAAATAAGAAACTACATACTACTCACACAAACTAAATACATATATACAATACATAAACATATAAATACAAAATAAATAAATTACCTAATATAAAATAATATATATGTATATATTATTATATATACTGTATAATACATACTATATAATTATATTTATAACGAAAGTTTAAATGATAAATATGTATACTATAACATTGAATGAAAATGCTGTTTAACTCTGAATTTAAATATGTATTGACTGACTTTCCCTAGTATGTTCAGGAAGGGAGTTCCAAAGACGAGTAGCTTCTGCTGTGAAAGATCTTTTATAGAAGATAGTGGTATAATTAGGAATTTCAAGAGATTTTTTAGAGACACATGTTCGCAGGGGTCTTGTAGATGGAAGGGGCAGTGTAAAACGCTCTCTTAAATATTCAGGAGAAGAGTTTTTGAGGACATTAAAAAGGGTGGTTAAACTAGTAAAAGGATGGTACTAGCTAATGCCTGCGACTTCATCTGAGTGGATCGAGGTTTTTTGTTCTCGCGGGAACTCCTTAATTATACGGGATAAAAAGAGGCATATGTGCTATTCCAAACCATAATCTATCTATGTGCCAAATTTCAGCCAGATCCGTTCAGCCTTTGGGGCGTGATTGAGTAACAAACATCTGTACGTCCATCCAACTTTCGCATTTTTAATATTAAGTAAGATTATTCCATATTCAGGGGTTTTACAAGCGATGATAAATGGCATTTAAGGCAACCATAGATTTAAACAGATAAGCAGGCAAAGATCCGAGATCAGTCAGCCTATTCAATTGTATTGAGAATTTCGTTATTTTTGAAAGATCACTTTGATCTTAATTTCACAAAGATTGAGTATGGAGATTGGAGACTGGAGAGGAGAGGATATTCAACTTCAAGTATACGAGTAGGCAATAACATTGGGTAATATAATTATATGTAATAAGTAAATATATTGCGGTGTTAGGTATATATTAAGTGTAAGGGCCTCTTTCACCATCTTCAAGTAAAGTCTCGAGTAGGCCAATTGCCGGTTAAAGTCACGAGTAACTGTGAATGTGTATTTCACAATTGCTGAGTAGCGCTAACCGGCGGTTAAAGTAGCCTGTAACTAACTTCCAGCTTCATCTGCCAAAGTCAGGTTTCCAGTTCTTTAAACCCAAAAGCCTTGGTGTTGCATGCTCTTAATGAAAATCAAAAATACAGAATATGAAAATGGTACAGTAGTTATCTTAAGTATGGAAATCCACTTAGTGGTTGGTAGGTATATGTCTTGGTAGATATATACATGTTTATATGATTTAAAATGTGATTCACACTACTACACTTGACTGTGTGTACCTACTTACTAATTATTTATTTACCTACTTCCCAATTACCTCTATGATCTCACCAGTTAACGCAGCACATAGTTTATCATATAAGTCTGTATAAGTTAAGCATAGTAGGTACTATCTGTGTATGGGAAAATGGTAGGTAGGTAATTACCTACAACCGTTTGTAACAAGTATCCATACTTATATTATAAATGTGAAAGTGAGTTTGCCTGTCTGTCCGTCCGTCTGTCTGTCTGTCTGCTACACTTTCACGGCCCATGTTTTCAACCAATTTTCATGAATTTTGGTAGGGATAGTTTGTATTTCGGGAAAGGACATAGGGACACTTACATACATACTTTTTATCCCGGAAAATTAAGGAGTTCCCACGGGATTGAAAAAAACTTAATTCACTCGAACATCATCTAATAGGAATATAAAGACTTCTTAAGTAGGTAAATCAGCGCATACTTACTCATTTAATATGCATACAAATGATAACAAAATGGAACATTGTGACCTATACTCATTTCATATCAGAGTTCTTAGAATGCATAAACAAATAGTTGCTAAATACAGACCCATTTATATAACTAAAACAATAATAAAGCTGTTTGAAACCAACCTTAATATTATATTAGTAAGTAATTTGGTACGCTGTACCACATTTGGATCACAAAGCCCTAAGAACCTAATTTATACTAATACTATAAATGCGAAAGGTTAAAATGAATGGATGTATGGATGGATGTTTACTCAATCAATCCCAAACGGCTGAACGGATCTGGATGAAATTTGGCACAGAGATAGATTATAGTCTGTCTTTGTACACATAGGCTATTTTTTATCACGGAAAATTAATCATCAATCGAACGATTTTTAGGTTCTTTCCTTAAAAATTCAGTACATAAAAGATACATAGGAATACTCATAAAGTATCCCGGTCGGAAATTGATTAGAAATCCATCTGATATTATAAATGCGAAAGATGTGTCTGTCTGTCTGCTAGGCTTTCACCACCCATCTTTTAAGTCACCCATCAAGTGGGATTTAGATGAAAGGTATAGAGATAAGAGGCTACATTTTTTCTCGGAAAATTAAGGAGTCCTCGCTTTAATTAAAGAAATAGGTAGATAGGTACCTGATACACGCAGATAAAGTCGCGGGCATCATCTAGTTAATACGCACTGGCAATAACGTTGCATCCAAAACGGTAAGTGTGTGGTACATCAGCTTGTACTTACAATGTTCTCCGATGAACAGAAACAAATGCATAATACATAAAGTAGATACGATTTTCCCGATGCGCGTGTGAGGAACGCAAAAATTGCATTGCAGGTGTGTGTTCGTGTGTAACCGTTTGTCTATCTTCCGTAGCTTCTTAGACTATCGTAGGTACTTTCCTGGAGAGATTTGAAGCAATTTTCGAAACTATATTTACTACATAATAAAAGATTATATGTATTGAGCACAAATTATTGCAAGGTGCATTATCCATCCATACTAATATTATAAATAGAAAGTGTGTCTGTCTGCTAAGCTTTCACGGCCCATCTGTTTAACGGATTTTAATGAAATGTGCTTATTGGGATAGGTAGTATCCCGGGGAAGGACAAGCCTCTTTTTATCCCGAAAAATTTAAGAGATCCGCGGGAATCAAAAAACCATAATCCACACGGACGATGTCGCGGGCACCGTCTAGTATTAAACAAATGTCATTTTTGTGAGGGCCATAATGAGTTCTATTATTATCATCTACAGATTTCAGTCTGTAATTTTAGAAGATAGTGATATTTGAAAAGCTTTAAATGCTTAATTATATACCTACTTACTAAAGTTGGAAAGGTATGACTTACTAAAGTTCAGTCCTCAGAGCATGGACTTAGCGAAGACAGCATAATATGGGTTAGGAATTTTACCTGTATTAGGTAAATGAGTAATTTTTGGAATAAAGACGATACATCGTTTTATGAAATTCTATAGCTATGTTGATTAAAGTTAACAATCGCAAATGAGACGTGAAGGTCGAAATTGTTTACCGTGCCACAAACCTAGCATTTGGCATTATGTATTCGGGGCAGTCACCGCTGTCCGCTGCTAAAACTGGAAATCCGCAGCTTGAATCTCAATAACATGCCGTATCTCATACACAGTTGAAAATGACGTCAGCCAAAGGTCGTGCAGTATCGCGAGTATCGCCTACTCGGCGCGGGCGCAGAGATCACTAGTGCGCAGTGATCGCGCCACTCGTTACGTTGTTTTGACTAGGATGAAACTCTCAATAGTTCTCCTGCTCTGTGTAGCAGCCTGCCGAGCTAACGACATAGCTTCAGCTGCTGGCCAAATCTTTCAGAACATCCTCCCAAACTTGATCTCCAACTCAGTGACCGGCCAGCAAGGGAACACGGGAACTAATACGCTCCAGCAAATCGGTACTGTAGTGGGAGGTGTTGTCGATTACGCCAAGAAAAGGAGTTATGAGGATCTCTTGCGTCAGGTACAGGACCAAACCTCTGATGATGACCTAATGCGAGTCGGCGAGGAAATGTTCAACGCGGATATTAACAATGCAATCAGCTACATCCAGGTCAACTTGCAAGGCAAAACCACTCCTATGTCTAGGAATGATGAAGCGCCAACAAAGTAAGCACTATTTAATTCTACTTCATTTCCTTATTATTATAATTTATTTATTTCATGTAGGACATAAAGGTGTCTCATAAATCACTTCATGTTTGACTCTACCACCGGTTCGGAAAGTAGTTCTACTGGGAAGAGCCGGTAAGAAACTCAGCAGTTGCTCTTTCTTTAAAGCAAAACGTTACATTGGGTAAGATTACACTAGCACACTGAGATTACCTGAACCATCTTAAATATGTGCCTATACCTAGTTTTAATACAGAGGTTCATCATACATATTAAATACTTATGTAGAATTATTATTAAAAAATTATTTACAATGACATCATTCGTAGGTCATAATTAATCATTGCGTATTTCGTTGCTTCGGGTCGTAGCTTTGAACTGCTTACAGTTATTTAGGAAAAGTACTTACGATAAGAGTTATCTATAATCGAACTATAAAATAATCATTAGTACAAAACTTTTAAATTTTGCAGTCTTCTGACGGTTCCCGACAATGTATGGAACGGTCCCACTATAAGGCCGATGGTAGCACTTTTTGATAATTACCACAAGAACGTAATAAGACCTGAATTCGTGACGCCAAACGTAAGTTTTGCGGTCAATTAAAATTGTTTTTAATTTAATACAATTATTATATATTGAACAGCTGAGTTTCAATAATTTATTACCTAAAAGACCGCTTCAACTCTACTCTGCAAGCATAACTAGGTAGGTACCCTGACGGTTTCACAGTCGTCTATCAAGGTTTCAATGCTTGTCATGGACATCCCTGATAAAGACATGGGTTAGATATAATGAACTTATATATACATATATATTGGGTAACTATCAAATAGTTGTAGTCTTGTTGTAGTTAACAAATTCATAATTCCACTTTGCAGGAAGAAACGGAGGTGATCACATACATCAATACAATTCTAGCCACCGGACCAATAAGGAGTCTTATGAACTTCTTAGTCAGCAAAGGTGAGCAACATATGTGACTAATAAGTGCGACCTTGCTATCAACAAAGGTTTAAGTATGTTTATTTTCATGCAGTTATCTAGATTGTCTGCAACTAATTGTAGGACGTGGCGTCATATTATCAGTTATGAGCACGCCGAACAATTATTACCTATAAGTACGCCAAAAATGATATTGCAACTTTTTGTTGCACTGGCGTCCGGTACACAGTCAATCAGTAAGCTTACTCTGAGTTTTTACATTGCAAATTCGATTGATCGTATTGAGCGTTCGATCACATTAGCGTTAAAGTAATATTAACCTTAACTGCATTCGTTTAGAGGTCAATTCATCATTTGGTGTATTTATTCACAGCCAGCGCTCCAAAAGATACGTTACTCATTTAAAATCGGTTGTACCTACTGAATTCGTGACTTTAAATCAAGAGCTTTTGGGTCCATTTTACTTTGACGCTAATGTTAATACGATCAATACGATCAATCGAATTTGCAATGTAAAAACTAGTGATGTGCCGGATCGTTAAAAATGTATATCCGCGGATACGGATATTTGGTGTCAAGATCCGCGGATATGGATACGGATACGGATCTTAACTTTCTTACTTAATCGGTGTCAATGCGCTTGACCTTAAGACGATAGTCGACGCCACTTGACGCTTTGCGTATCAGGACAAGTTTCGACTTGCATTGCGCGGGTCTTTCTTTTGTTTTGTTTATAGTTTAGTGTGACACTGGACCGCATAGACAACGTTTGTTTTCGTATATGAGTTTAAAAAATGTCTGCAAGGATGTTTAGTAGTGTAAACATTACACTAGAGCTATGTACTAATAGCTGATGCCCGCGACTTCGTCCGCATGAATTAGTCCGGGAACTCCTTAATTTTCAGGGATAAAATGTAGCCTATGTGTTATTCCAGCCTATAATCTATACCTGTGCCAAATTTCAAACAGATCCGTTCAGCCGTTCTGGCGTGATTGAATTTATCCCGGAAAATTAAAGAGTTCCCGCGGGAACCAAAAACCCTCAAAACGCGCAGACGATGTCGCGGGCATTCGCTAGTATTATATAGAATTTCATCTATGTAGTATGTATTGAAAATTTATAAGGTAGAATATCCTTAAAAGATTCGTCAAAAAAGTAATGGATACGGATATTTTTTCTCCCGCGGATATCCGCGGATACGGATATCCGGAACATCACTAGTAAAAACTCAGTGTAAGCGATCAATGATCCGGATTGATCGTGTAAAGAGTCGATTGACGGTCCAAAGTTGATAATCTAACTTCAATCCACTCTGCAGTCTGCTGCATTCAAATTGATTGACAATACCGGGCGCCTCAGAAATATATCAGCTTGGAACTTTTTTTTTGCATTACTGGATTCCCAACTACTAAATCACACTGTTTTCTGGGTGTTATTCGATGGGAAACCAACCGATTTTTTTCCCATCGAGTCACGCTGTGAGTGAGATAGACGATTGGGTGTGAATCGGTAAAAAAGTCTCTCTCTGGCGCTAAGCCACCACAGCAGCACACCACAACACAAGCAGTGTACCACGTTTTATTTAAGTACCCCGCATCATAATCGAGTTACCATAACTGATGGGATCTACACCCGTAGGTATGTACGTCTCCAGCTCTATTTTTGTTTATGTACTCGTAGATACTCATCTACTCAGAAGTCTTACAAAAATATTGTATTTTTAAACAGGTTTGACTCAAATGAACGAGTACAACGAGCAAGTTGAATTGCTGAAAAAGATCTGGTTCACGAAGTACGCGCGCCACTGGACCGGCTTGTGCAAATGCAGTTGCGCTTTCGAAAACGTCTTTATGGGCGAGCTCAAGTCTAACGACGTACTGGGTGCGTACTTACAACCATTTGTAAAAGGTTTTACATGTTTAAATTAAACTGTGTTTGATGTCAATCTGAATTATTTTTTTCCGAAAGATAATGAGGATAGAACCACAAAAATCTGAATTATTTAGAACTGTTTTGCGTTTTTTTTTTTTTAAATCGGGTTACTCCTCCGATATAGGGGTCGGAGACTTTATTTGGCAATTTGATTTGTTTAAACATAAACTTGAGTTTAATTTGTGACAAAATGGGCAACACTAAGGTTGACCATTTTCATCGAAGTAACTTGATATATTGTTACAATATACATAGCACTTTGGATCTTTTATCTCAACCTATGTGTTGCTCCTTTTGTTGTATCTTAGTGATATATTGATGACTTCTCGCCTGAGCTCATTTGGTTCTTTGGACCACCACGGCACGGTTAGTTTGATTTTTATGTTTTTAAGCGGTATGTGTTTTCTACGTGATGTTTTTATTATATGTGTATAGTATGTCTGTTTAGTATTTACCAATTGTTCTATTTTAATAATGTTTTGTACGTTTATTTTATCTATATTTCGTTCCGATTTAAGTTGGACCATTTTCTTATGAAACTGACTCCAATTTACTTTTTTGATGTTATTTATCCTGATAGTTCTCTGTTTGTTAATGCATTTTCCTTTGTTTAATTTTATTTTGAATTCGGTGCCGTGGTGATTCGAGCCCGTCATGCCTTGAGCCACTGTCCTGTCTTCCGCCAGGTTGAGAGAGTCCGCTGCGCACGCTGTGATGTCCACATAGTTGCTGCGGGATCTGCCTCCCCCTTTTGTGTCGAAAGTAGCACTGTTGTAGGCTCTGGACTCCACCTCAGTGCCCTTAGCAATAGGCTACGCTAGTCCTCGCTAAGCTGTCAAACTTCTTGCGTATGCTGCAGTCCATGCTAAAGGCATTATGGTGTGTGTCTGCTACCTTCGCCTGATGGCAGTTACTGCATCTGGGGGGGTCACCAGCCTGCAGTGCCGGGCAGTCGGCACGCAGATGGTGGCTCCCACAGTGCGAACACACGTCCCTCTCCTCAGTGCACTGCTTCTTTCCGTGGCCGAAACGCAGGCACCTCGTACATTGCATGAGCGGGGTTTGGTCGAAAACCCTCACTCGCTGCATGTTAACGTCCCACTGCTGGGCACAGGCCTCCACTCTCATAGGAGAGAGGGACTTAGAGCTTAGACCCACCACGCTGCTCCAATGCGGGTTGGCTCGTTTTCTATATCTGACTGCCATCTTAAGGTTCTCTTGATTTAGGCCCTCCAGTATGTGGGAGTTCTGATTAAGAACCGCCCTGGCTATGTCCTCGTCCGTGTTATACGATAACACGTCCTTGAACACCACCAGGGGGAGCTTGTTTACGGCCTCTTCGACTTTTAGGCTTGCCGCGGACTCTTTCAGTCTCTTGGTGACTTGCTCCAGATCCGACTTAGAGTGACAGCCCAGGACTATTTTTTGATTCTTGACTTTACGCAGCTTGTCTACTCTCAGTCCGGTGTCTATCGCGTTGACTGCAGCTCTTACTTTTTCCGTCACTGTCCCACTCGTGTCATTCTCATCCTCGGATGAGACAATGATGGAATGCATCGGTGGAGGCATAGCAGCAGTTCTTTTTGCTGCAGCCCCTGCGTAAGTGACCCCTTCTATGAGGTGGTTATTGGGTATGGGGCGCGGTGTCATCGTTTGCATCTCTTGCGTGAGTGCACGTGTAGAGAGCGTACACTCAGCAGTGCTTTTATTACAGGCTCTCATTGCCTCCATTAATTCTATAATTTGGGTGCTTAGCTCTTGTTTTTCCTTAATGTTGTTTTGGCCTGTCCCCAATGTTTTTCCTTGCCTATATTGTACTATACTTTCTTGCTCCTTTGTCCCCTCTGGTATGCACGTTTGTGTAGTTTTTTCCGCTTTCTCCCTTCTGCTCCCTTTTGCTCCCTTTTTCTCCCTTTTGCGGTTAGAACATCATAACTTTCGACAAACTTGGTGTTTACAAATTAACTTTAATCTTTTCGTCGTTAAAATGAAGGAAACTTCAAGGACTTTTTATCGATTACAAGTAAATCTAATGGCTGCGATGCTACCTAGTCGGTCCCTTATAAGTGACGATGCAGTCTTAAGTGGACGTCATACTATCTAAAGTGGAAGAAAGGGCGCTAATCCGAACCTCCGAACCCTTTATAGTTTTCTACAATCCTAAATTTAACATCACTTTGCGAAAGGTACAGGCTTCACTGATATAAATCGGTATTTCATTTATGACTACTTACTGAAGGCTACTAGATCACACTACCTAGTTAGTACCTTTACCAAGATTGGTTAAAACGAGCTTACCATTGTATTTTAATATGTGTGTTACAGGTCTTCACAGCTGGCTGTTCTTTGCCAAGCGCGAGCAGGATCGCAAAGCTAACTATTTGGGATACATGGACAAACTTGACCTCTCCGGAGTAAGTAGAATCAATGTTGATTGTTTTCTCGAGAATAGGTACATAAATTTCTAGTAGGGTGTACCAGGCTACTAGGAGAGTTTGAATGGGTTTCGGAATCCCCTTGTCTGTAATAATATATATAAGTATATAAGCTCGCCATATCTAAAAATTAACACGCCGCCAATTTGTTTACCCTCAAATACAGTAAAGATGTACCTGTAGCAGTAGCTGATAATTGTGTTTATTGGCTATTTGTAATAAACACAATTATAGCTATTTATAGTGACGACGCAATCCAAATAATTAATAATCGTTCAATCATCGTAGTCATGAAGCCGAATCTGTTGGCGCGTTCATTTTTAGATTAGACGATCTCTACCTAATACCTATTTATGTAAACATAAAATATAGATCTCAACCTATTTATTTAAACATAAATAGGTAGAGTCCAATTGAAGTTGATATCTAATATTCAAACGAGTTCTTAGAACAAGGAGTTAACGTATCTAAATACCTATACGTAACTGAAGTTAGAGAAAATTGTATAGAAGTTATAAATACTGTCCATAGCGATAGATCGCCTTTACTAATGCGCGCGAACCTTTAAATAGGTATAGGTTAGGTAATCACAGGCGCAACATGAATGCACTCTCTATACTCCCTTACTCTACCCGCAATTATCATGGTAATTACTCATTATCATTATTTTGTCTTTCACAGAAAGGACTGATCCTCAAGCAACACTCAATCCTCAGTGACACGAAAGACGCGCCCGAAGTGAACATGTTCGTGGGAACATCCCCCGAGTTAGAGACAGCCCTATACACGCTATGCTTCATGGCGCGGCCCGACCGCCCGTGCAAGCTGCGCTATAACAACGTGCCTTTCACAATACAAACCAAGACGCTGAAGGCTGATAACTTACTCGTTATCGATACCGCTTATCCAGTGTTTTAATTTTACGTTAATTAGAGTTACTGCTATTTCTTATCTTTGTACACACATTAGGGTTGCCACTTATAATATAGTACGAACAGGCGTTACTTCATTCACGACGGCAATATTTGTAGTGAAATCAGCGGGAGGTGCCAAGCCATATATTGAAATCTGATATATTATTGTTTTTCAAAGAAAGTGGTAACCCTAGCAGAAATATACTCAAATAGTTGTTTATTTATTTTTTCTCGACATTTTGTCTTTATATCTTTTAATATCGCAATTATTTCGACTCTCTAAATATAAATGTTTGTTTAGTAACTAAGTACAGGTTTGTTATGAATAAATGTAGTACAAAATATTACGCATTACGATAAGAGTTTTCATATCCATATACGGATTTTAAAAGATTATAGTGTTATCTGGCTTACCGGCTATAAGCCAAGCCATACGTGCCCACAACTTCAAATTCAAAAAATATTTTCTAAGTACTAAAATATTAAAGTGAATATCAGTCTAAAATAAAAAATAAAAATTATTTGAAAATAGTTTATTGTCGCGCAAGATGGCACAGAACATATTGTAAGGTTATCTAAAGTTACACAACAGTTTATCTAAAAGTATATATTGGTAAACGTAAAAAAATACTTCCACTTGAGTTATATACTTGAGGTTATCGTAATACATTCGGGTTTAAAATCATTTATTTAAGATCAAGGGCGGAAAATAAATACATACTTGTTTATTATCTATTTTTCTACTAATAAACAACGCTATACACAAAAATGTGCAGATATTGAAAATGAGTTATCTAAAAATGTTATCTACTTTTAATTAGATCCACTACCAAATATTGTTTTTCTAAGGCAAGATAACGGCATTAACTTCCATGATATCAAAAACATTTAAAAGTACATACACGATATGTCACAATAAAGTATTCGGAACTCTATAAAATGCCTCAGAAAACGAGATTAATATTTATAATAACAATCATCGCAACATAATAGCAGACCGATCTGAACACTAGGTATACGGCTGCACAATGTACAAAAACAGATCTCTGTGAGCCGTATCCTTGGCTGTGACCTGTGAAAACCGGACTTCTCGTTTTACAATCACTATACTTCCTCCTATCCTATCCATAGCTCGCATTCGGGTACCCGCAGTGGCGGACTATATAAAAAAAACCCAAATATTCACTACTATAATAGTTTCTGTTCCATTTAGTATAAAAGTAAGTCCGAAAATTATAAAAAAATCGGGCTCACTTCGCTCACAATTAAATTCCGTCAAATTCTAATTTAAAGATTATTTCCTGAACTTGGAAGAATCTATTCTTCAAAACAAAACTTAATAACCTTTTACCTACTTTCCGTTTTATTTATTGGAGTCTCTCACGTTACTAGACATCATTCATTTAAAATGGTTTATCCCAAATTTCACAGGCATTCGAATGCGGCAAAAGCTTATACAACGTTGTATATTGTACGTTGTTATGTGAAAATCGCTCTCGAGCCATCAAATAGCGGTAATAGATTGGATGATAAAAATATTTTTTAAGATCCCGTCGTGTAAAAAACGCCACTTAAATATTTTTTTAAAAATTATAAATACACTTGACTAGAATCTTAGAACCTGAATACTTGTAGACTTATAACTGATACTGAGACTTATGACTGAACTGCTAACTACTGACAATTTATACCTACATACCTACAGCTTCCCCGCAACGTAGTAGTACGGACTAAAACACACTTGAAACTTAGGAATTGCCGATCAAAAAGTAACTACAGTGTACAGTTGTCGGTTGATTTCATATTGATTGCATGAAAACAAATGTTCAATGGTGGCTTTTATCCTACACAAAACACATGATTGTAGTTTTTTGCGTAGTAACAGTTACTACTGTTGGCTTATACTAATTGTTATGCTTATAAAATTATACAAGGGCTCAGCTTTTTTTCAAACGCAACATTTTAAAAGTAATAACAATGTACAAAATTAAGATAATAAACAAAAACAACAATAATATTACATGGTCTTAAATATGAAAATAAACTTTATAAAAACAATTCTCAATTGTTAATTTAACAGGTGGTGTATATGTCACCGTAAGATTGTAAAAACCGTTAGATTATAATCTAACTCGCGAAATTCTGAACTGTCGAAAGATTGTAAACTGTTCAATGTTCTGAGTGTCAATTTTTGAAATATTCATTTTATTTACGTTTTCTTGTCTCTTTCTTGTAGGTTAGGTTAGGGTTCGACTTAAATAATCAAGTAGTGCCCGGCCGCAGGCCGGGCACTTAGGTTTTGTCGGGTTTAAAAACATATCAGATTACAATCTACCGGAAAATAATGCGTTAAATTGTAATCTTTCGACAGTTTAGAAATTCGCGAGTTACATTATAATCTAACGGTTTTTACAATCTTACGGTGACATATATAACTTTGCAAAATAAGTATAACTCGCATAGATCTTTCCTCTGAGATTGGAGTGTTTATTAACTTCCGCTCTTTTTTAATAAATAATTCAAATGTTACACTAAACTTACGGCTATGACAGAGTAAACATATCAAAAATATGCCTAGGCGCGTACACAAAAAAAAATCTTTTAGCAAAATATATATAAAAACAAGCTCTAAAATATAATGTCTTATCCGATTGTCAGCATAACGTGCCTAGGCGAATATCTGATTAAAATCTTACGCGCGCTAGTTGAGTGCACTTGTTCGATCTAAACTCGAGAAAATACCGAAACAGCTATACACCCGCCATTTTTTTTGATTTCTGAAAGCTGTCACAGTGACATAAAATATATTTTGTTATTAATATTTCCTCACATTGAGATTGAACTAGCACACAGCAGCTAAAACTATATTTATCAATCTAGAAATGTTTATCGCTACCTAAAACATTTGTACAATAACAGTAATAAATCTCCAAAATGTATAAAGCATAGATGCACATAAAACTATGAAATAAATATTAGCCTATCTAACACTCTTATTCAAACGAAATAAGACCCATATTCGTGTGGCATAACACCGCGTCGCGGGTAGAAAGTGTGCGTAAGGGAATAGTTCAGCAGATTCCTTATATTCGATGTGTAGATATCGGCGAATCGGAATAAGCGTCTTGAAAAGTATGTTGGGTTGTGATATGTCCGAAATACGCTACCAAACTGCGGGTTGAATACGGCTTTAGTCGCGTTTCTGAAAACATGCGAAATAATCTATAATTTTTTTTACTGTGTTGGTCATTGCTGAAGGTCGGATCTTCTTTGATAAATAAGATAGGTAGGGGCTTTGTTGGTTTAAAAATGTTATTTCACTTGCAGTAACTGTCGGCACACGACTTCGACTCTTAGGTATTTAATTTATGGACGATTATTATTGTATGTTAGTTATAACACTTATAACCGTCAGATCTCTTTATTTTCTCTCCACCATGAATCAAACCACAGTGAGAACCATGTACTTTTTATTGTATGCAATCAAACCAAAATTTCCAAACAAACTTACCATCGACTGGCTAAGATTTGCGTACAACATGCGGCTTGCTAGACTGTTTATATCTCGTAAGCTATTGATGTGAACGAATCACGTTAGTAAAACTTACAAGAAGTGTGATCCTGGCCTTAATTAAATATATGGTAAAATTTTAAACTATATTCACAATTTATTACGATTCATAACGCTCTTCTAAGAGAACTTTATGAATGAGAAAAGCGACGCGACGCAACGCGACGCGATACGACTCTATAAAAAATCTACTCAACAATGTATGCCACGGGTAAGGGTCAAGAGTCAGCTACTGACCACTGTTAGATACTGGCGAGACGCGTCACCCTTATGCCTTATGGAGGAGCGCGGTTTGTCGTCTACTGACTATACTAAATCTAAGCACTAAGGCAGATGGTGATTGCTCATTCTTTTGCTATTAAACTATGCAGTAAAATTCACAGAAAAAATTGGCAATCATAGCCGATAGAAGTGAAAACGATTTTTTTAATATAAACCTTAACACTAAGGCTTTAAAGTTTAATTTCGAATGTAGTATATTTATATTTAAGACCTTTTGTCTTCGTGACAAGGCGAGCATGTCGGTCACGGTCACGCGAATCCACATTTCTAAACCCCCTACCAAAAAGTGCTCAACGCGGCTAAAGAAGACTTCAATAATATACATATTAGTCAACAAACCTGAGGTAGTCCCGTTCTGCCATCCATTCAGATATGACTTCCATCGCCTCTGGCTCCTTATAATCCTGATGGTCCTCTATAAGCTGGGTAAGCATCTGCAGCCAATTCGCGTTCTCTTTGAACGAAGGTGTGTTCAAAGTGTTGATCTCGTGCTGGCAAAAAGAAAACATCAAATGAACAGGGGTTTTTGATATTTTTTCATGTCGAATGTTATACTTTTTATAAATGTTAATTTATTAATTTAGGCCAGATGTTGCCAAATTATTCAACTGAAACAAAATTAGATTTGACAGCTGATTGTGTCAGTGCTTTTCAACCGATTGTGATGAATTCGGTACACTGATAGTTTGCATCCCGGGCAGTGGCGTGCAGTTCATAGAGGCATAAAAGCACTGCTTACCCAAATGGATACACGTCAATACTCAATGCTCATTTCATTATGAAAGTCAGTAAATAGGCTTTCTGACTAACTAATGCCTACCTTGGCTTCAAGCCCTGTGCACGCCACTGATCCCGGGGAAGGACATAGGCTACTGTTTATCCCACTGATCCCGGGGAAGGACATAGGCTACTGTTTATCCCAGAAAATTATGGAGTTCCAGGGGGAATAAAGAAACTAATTTCACGCGGACCAAGTCGACAAGAAACAACGTATAAAATGTTACAAAATACATACCGTAAGCTCATTGATAATGGCGCCCGTTCGCCAGCCGTGTTCGAGCGTCACGTCCGCGAGATCGCTGTATGGGTGGTCACCGAAGTATAGCACTTGATGCCCACTCCAACCAGTCAGATCCTGCAGTTGCTTTACCGTACCCTGGAATACGTACAAAATCATCGTATAGGCCCAGGAATATTGTCAATTGGGTATTTGACAAATAGTCAAATCAGCAACTTTTTTCCAAACTTCAAAACGCGTCATAAGTATGGGATTTATATGAAATTCTAAAATGTGACGTCAGTCAAGTTCGACGCACTTTTTTACTTTAATCGATTGTTTAAAATGGTTATTCAACATAAAAATTTCAGGGGACGTGGATATTATGACTTTTCGGAAATTCTCTATTTCATAATGACTAAAAAATAATTTATTTGAATAGTAGTCAAATACCCAATTATTGAAGTAAAACTTCTTTACGCACGCTTGACTAGTGGGAGCTGGTGAATGCGTCACGAGAGCGTTACGAAAAGTGTGATCGGGCGAGGCGAACGGAAGTTGAGAGGGAGATATTAGTTAGTGAAGATAGAAAGAGAGAGAGTTACGTTTCGTATATTACTGTAGAGACAGGTGCGAGCACACATTTTCTTTCTCTCATAGCCAGGTACTAAGTTTTACTTCAGTCGTGTGGTCTAAAGCACACTCTTTTTTTTCATTTACATAAGATCTGCATTTTAATACGAAATGTGTAAACATAAAAGATATGGCAGATTTTAAAGAATAAAGTCTGATGCAGTCTAAGGTAGCGGGGTTATTTGGAATAATTAGCAGCGGTAAAACAATTTCTATGAATTCCTTGCTCATAATCTTAAGGAATAGCATCAAAAGAAGATTAAAGCAGTATGAAACATAGTATCGAAATGTCACCGTAAGATTGTAAAAACCGTTAGATTATAATCTAACTCGCGAAATTGGAAACTGTCGACAGATTGTGAACCGTTCAATGTTCTGAGTGTCAATTTTTGAAATATTAAGTGTATTTACGTTTTCTTGTGTCTTTCTTAGGGTTCGTAGTATCAGGTAGTGCCGGGCACTTAGGTTCCGTCGGGTTAATATACCTAACAGATAACAATCTACCGAAAAATAATGCGTTAAATTGTAATCTTTCGACAGTTTGCAATTTCGCGAGTTAGATTATAATCTAACGGTATTTACAATCTTACGGTGACAGATATATAACTCGCCTCGTAATAGATGGTGCCCTTCTCTAGCGCGGTGACTTTCTCCCAAATGTGCGTGTTAGCGGTCTTGTCGAACACTCGGATCGGCCGCGACACCTCCGTGAAGAACTTGGGCTTGTTCGCGTTTACGATCACCACGTCGAAGAACTCCCGCCAGTCGCCGCCCACCAACATTTCCATACCCGCGTTACTACAATACATAATCATAATCGTATACGACCTCCGTGGCGCATTGTTGAGCGCTGTTGCCTTAACGTGCGGAGGTCCCGGGTTCGATCCCCGGGGAGGTCAATTTGGGAATTTATAATTTCTGAATTTTCCCTGGTCTGGCCTGGTGGGAGGCTTCGGCCGTGGCTAGTTACCACCCTACCGGCAAACACGTGCCGCCAAGCGTAAATCGGTACGATGCCGTGTAGAAACCGAATAGGGGTATGGGTTTAATATAACTGCCACGCCCCTAACAGGTTAGCCCGCTACCATCTTCTGACTGCATCATCACTTAGTGAGATCGCAGTCAAGGGCTAATAGGCCTATTACACCGCACTTTTCACCGGGCCCTGTGGTAAGGGTAGGCGTGGGCGTTAAGTTTTGGCGTCGCTATTACACTGCACTTCCCACCGGGCCCTAACTCAGTCTGAAGAGAACGTCAAGAGAGTTGGACGTGTATCTTAGTATGTTTATTATCGTTCACTGATTATGGCACCCATGCTATCGAAGCAAAAAAGTAGTATCCATACTAATATTATAAACCAGATGATTCCCGCGACTTTGTCCGCGTGGATCGCGTTTATAATATTAGTATGGATGCGAAAGTGTGTCAGTCTATTTGCTACGATTTCAAGGCCCAACTTTTCAAACAATTTTGATGAAATTTGGTACAGCGGTAGTTTTATAGTCCGGAGAAGGACATAGTCTACTTTTTATTCCGGAAAATCAGAGTTCCCGCGGGAACAAAAAGTCACGGGCATTAGCTAGTAGTTCATATAGTATAGCAAATTACTATACTATTCTATAGTATAGTTCATAAAGTCTTTCTGCTATTTTCTCCATAAATAAGGCATTTCTTTGTACATGTCTATCACAACAACAAAACTTTTTATTTAGCACGATATATTGACAAAATGCACGCGCGAGCCATAGAGACAACTACTCTATAAGATGGCCGTGCGACGACTGCGCTCCCTAACCGCCCTGAGTCTTATTACACTACCCGGTCTGCAGAGCGCTCAGGCATTTAGGCAGACCGGGACCACCCGTTCGCCCTGACCAGGGACCCTTCCTCCCTGAACCTTATTACACTACACTGAATTTGCCCACAGGGCCCGGTGAAAAGTGCGGTGTAATAGGCCTATATCTTGTAGTGGATTTAAAAAAATCGTATACGTTTTGAAGTGAAACTTCTTTAGAATCGTTGTCATTTGAAAATTCGATGAAACGAAAAAGGGACAATTAAAAAGAGACAAACATATTCACATTGAGATTGAACCTGCGAGAGAATGAGATGAATACAATTTATATGTTCACGACCAATAGGATGCGCTGTACGATTTTGAGTCGCGCTGCTGCTCCATTGTGCTCAAAAGGGTATATTTAATATTTATCTCATTCTCTCGTAGACCGCTTTTTTGAAGTTTCACTTCTATCATATGTGAATTGCACAGACACACTTTTTTATGATAAACTCACAGCAGACATATTGGAGATGTCTCTCAACAAGTTCAAAGTTTTTGTAAAACGTTAACTAATTGAGAAACACAACACAAACTTGCAAATTATTCTCAACGCACGTTTCACTCCGACGCCGGAGCATGTTCGGGAGTTGTTGACTCTACAACGCACTATTGTAAACGACGGATGGAACGATTCATTAAAAAATAAAATATCAATGCGATAAATTGATTAAAACTTCTTCCTAAATAAAGTCAATTATTATAAGAAATCGAATTGGTATCGCATTACGACATCAATGCTGATGTATAGTTAAGAGAAAAAATTATAATGTATAGATTTGAGAATCTCTAGCTATCGATATTTATAAAGTACTCATTAACATAATATTATGAGAAGATTCGCCAAACGATTTGTGTACTACTCATTTGTGGTACATAGTAGAGTAGGTATCGATATTTCGATGGTATTGGAACATCCGTGTCCATAGACCAAAATGTTTACAATAATTAATTAATGTCATTCAAATTGACACAGGTTTGCCAGTGCAATAAAAATACGTATCCCTAAATATTTGCAATAAAGGACGCCATGTTCCATGATTATTTCTCATTACATTGCCTATTTTAGAATCGGGAAGCGATATCTATAATAGATAGGATTTAATGAAATAATATTTGACCAATCATATGGTATTTGAGTTTTCATTAATTTTATTCCATTTATAATTCTCCCCTTTTTCCCATTACAAAGGGAATTCGTAATAAACTGGTATCATACAGCGACAGTGGCAGTTCAAGGTCAAAATAATATGGCGTTTCCGCTTATTTCTAAACAATACAATACTTTTTTTAATCAACTTTTAAGCCCCGATTCGCTTTTGATTAAAATTAATTTATGTGAATTTATAATTCAAAATAAGATTTTTTAATGTATAAATTATTAAGACTCAACAACAGCCCACTTTTGGTCAAGGTCCATTGGAACAAACTTTTATGCCTGTTTAGTTTTTGTTTTTATTTTATTTTTATATGTATATACTAGCGACACTGTCACCGGATCAGATAATTTTGTGGGACTATATATATTTACTGGCAGGACATAATGAAGAATGACCATTGAGCTTCATTTACCAAGGTAAGCATTGCTTATGTGCCTCTATGATCTACGCACCACCGATCCATAGAACCTGTAGTTAGTTTTTCTTCGCCTGATATTCGGATCAAATTGTATCTCGGTTCTCAGGGGATCGATTAGGTACAATGAAATATGGTCCAATAACCTTTTGGTATCGCCCTATAAAAAGTCCATACATACAAAGTTCTACCTACTGGAGATTCAGTTAAAAACCAGCCAAGTGCGAGTTGAAATCGCAAATAACTGGTCCACTGGGTGTCAGAACACGCATACGGTAGGTAGAACACAAGAACAGACTATGGACAAAAAATATTTGTCTGGCGGTCAAATTCATTAGAATCTGCACAAACAGCTGCGACACGACAAAACGTTTTTCTATACAACGCGGGCATTTCACGGGGACGTTTTGTCTTGTTCCATACTGTGTTTTCACCTTTAGATAATTAAGAATTCGAGTATCAAAATTACTCGACCCCAAAGACTTGATTTTATAGTTATGTGAAATTTTTCTGTGTGCCTTTTTAAAGTTCATACGAAATCATAAGTTATTATTGGCAGTTTAATGGCTACCGGATTTTTATTTTTGCTTTCTCACAACTTTGTAACGATGGAAACTAGTTTTGCGATTCTGCGAAACTTCGAAAAAAGGAGGAGGTTCTCAATTCGGCGCGTATCTTTTTTTATGTTTACGGTATGAACTTAGCAGTTTTCTTTTTGAAGTGAAAACTTCTTTAGGCGAGTTGAGCACTTTTTGGTAGAGGGTAAAAATGTGCAAATTCTTTTTTCATTTTTAATAGAAAAAAAATGTATAATTAAAACAAATTAAACATTATTTTTCATTTCTACCGGCAGTCCCTGTGACAGCCAATTCTACATAATATACTAAAAGCTAAGGTACTCTGAAGCAAACTAAATACATGTTGATAACCCGGCCCGAATAGGTGGTCCCGGGCAGGATTCCCGGGCACATTTTAACTCTTGAGAGCTACGTTTAAGCAATTAAATCATTTGCTTTAACAGTGAAGGAAATCATTGTAAGGAAACCTGTATTTCTGACCCATCTTCATATTATGTGCACTTGACCAGCGTGGGAGACTATGGCCTAAACTCTGCACATTCTGAAAAGAGACCCCTCAGTACTAGGTCAGCGATGGATTGCGATGATGATTACTGATGTTTCTTTTTCCTCTACAAGTTCTCTGCGATCTCACCTGATGGAAGTGATAATGCAGTCAAAGATGGTAGCGGGCTAACCTGTTAGGGGCATGGCAGTTATATTAAACCCATCCCCTATTCGGTTTCTGCACGGCATCGTACCGGAACGCTAAATCGCTTGGCAGCACGTCTTTGCCAGTAGGGTGGTAACTAGCCACGGCCGAAGCCTCCCACCAGGCAAACAACAACATAACTACAACAACACAACATATAACAATAAGATGTTAGATACAACATTAAGATGAAAAAAAAACATACGCGCCGAATTAAGAACACTCACTCTTTTGCAAGTCGGTTAAAAATAGGTACTTACACAAAATGGTAAGGGCTGTTTGTGACCAGGAACAGCTTTTTATCGGCTTCTTGCAAAAGCTCAAAATATCTTCTTAAATCGGCGTTCGGTCGAATGTATTCTTCCAAATTATTTGCTACAATCTGGTGCATGATTGGATGGCAGCTTTGCACCGAGTTCTACAAAAGAAAATTTAGTTGACTCCCTCTACTTGTGACAGCTGTATCGTTTATAATTTTGTGCTCGTATTCAGAATTTTATTTTAATATAGGTAGCAACTAGTACTTAAAGAGTAAGCTAGTCCAGCTTAGATGGATGGATGTATGGATGGTTGGATGTTTGTTACTCAATCACGCCACAGCTGCTGAACGGATCTGGATGAAATTTGGCACAGAGATAGATATCCTGGAATAGCACATAGACTATTCCGGAAAATTAACGAGTTTCCGCGGGAACCGACAAACCTCAATCCACACGTACGAAGTCGCGGACATCAGCTAGTGCTTTAATAGTTTCAAGAACGACAGGGACACACAGAAAGGCAAGGGGAAACTAAAAAGGCACTAACCTTAACATCTAAAAACAAAATCTCCGGATGGTATTCTATATGATTTCTAATAAAGAATTCTGCAACATTACACAATAAACCCATTTCTGGAACTGAAAATAAATCTGCGAGATGTACCATTTTCGCACGGTTAGCCTGTGAACAATACACTACAATTAAATTATGCACTCATCTGAAGGGACGCGGTTTTGGGTGACGTAGGTATATGTTTATCTAAATTAGGTCAATTAATTAGGTTTTTAATTAATTAAAATTAGTATTTAATCAATTAGTATTAGTATAAAGACACATCTGTAGTCTGTAAATGTATGCTTTGTAACAACTGCAAACATTCACTGCATATAGCAGTCGTTAGAACCCTATGCAACTCATTTTATATACTACCGTTTTGTATAGTTCAAAACGGTAGTATATAAAATGTCATGTTTTATTGCCACATCATGTCATACAGACCTTGTAGGTACTTGTATTGTAGGACTGTATGTACCGCCGAGCAAGGGGATCGCGCAAATGAATGATTGCTTACAAGTGCTCTCATTACTGGAGACAGAGCACAATAGCGTAACTATAGTAGGGTGCTATTATTTCATCTGTTTTAGATGATAGGTTTGATATTTAAATTCTATAAATAATTACAATGTTTTTTTAAAATAAGCCTTTTGCCTGCCAAATACTACTCATTTCAAAGTCATTATAGTAATTAATTGAATGGATGACAAGAAAATAAACAGACACACTTATCTAAACTAATATTATAAATGCGAAAGTCTGTCTGTCTGCTACGCTTTCACGGCCCATACGGATGAAATTTGGTATAGGGATAGTTTGTATCCCGGGGAAGAACATAGGCTACTTTTTATCCCGGAAAATTAAGGAGTTCAACAACGCGGGAACAAATAACCTAAGCCACGCGGACGAAGTCGCGGGCATCACCTAGTAATATTATGGAATGTAGTAATTGTCAAGTTTGAACATACATTACACATGTTTATTCCACATAAAGCATATATTTTGAAAAATAATAAATTACTTACTTTATGTGCTCTTGTATCACCCTCAACATAAGCAATGGGTATTATTCTATTTCTATATGTTTTAAGAATTTCCTCAGTAGATACAGGTGTTAGTCCTCTGTAGATAGCACCAAACTGAATTTGAAGGAATGAGTCCAACTTCAGTAGCAGCCCTTTTTCAATGTCATAGTGCAAGCCTCGCACTGCAAAGTCAGGTTTGTATTCCAATTTTGCTATTTCTGAAGGATACTGAAATATATTCCTTCCTTTAGAAAAGAAGCCAAAGGTATATCCGTCTACAAACCGAGATTATCTTTTTCGTTTTTTTTATCAAACTTTTACCTACTTGCTCTTATAACATGATATAATAATACAATAACTAAGTCTTATACTCAATACTCAATATCATTTATTCAATATAGGTACACTGTAGGTACACTTATTGACGTTAAAAATTACTTACTTATAAAACATGATGGTGATAATTGGTTACAGTATCTTAAGGCCCCTTATACAGATATCATACTTTTTCAAGTACCATTTATAGATAAATGGAATAACAGCTGTTGGGATATTATGGTATTAAATTAAAGGTAATGTATTCATCTCTAGTTAGACCCCATAAAAAATGCACACTCCCATACAAATTTTCGGAATAAATACGTTTCTACGAACGCAAGAACTGCTGAAAATGACGAAAAATGGGGTCTGGATAGGAACCCATAAAGCTAGATCAGCTACATATTTTAACTTGAAAATAACAAAAGAGTGGGGCTTATATAGTCCTCTACCCAAATGCTGGAACATTATGCATACAAATAAATACTTTGTCATTTATGTGTCAACACAAAAAATTCTTCATACATTTTCTATGGAAAGAAGCCGGCCGCTTGGCGTTTGGCGCTCAGTACGCGCTGAGATGCGCTCATGAACGGGTGGGTGTATCGCTTTTTTGCATGAAATTTATTACGACAAAATTAACACCGTGTTGTATACTGCGCTCGATAAAACTTGATATTGTTTACGACACAAAGAAGAAAGTTCTCAATTACCCTTTTTTTTACCCGATTACAGCAAAGCCAAAAGGAAAGGGTACGAGATTAGGAGTCTATGTATGCCTATGCGTGTGTGTGTGAGTGTGTATGTATGTTGGATGTATGTATGAATGTATTAATTGAAGTCTATGATACTCCAGAGCCCTTAACTACACTCAATTATTATTATAGCCAACTATACCTATGCAAAAAATTAGGTCAATACGTTAGTCTGTTACGGCGTGATTGAAGAACAATCCTACTAACAAACTTTTTCCCAATAATTTTAGTACGGTAAGCGCCATTTTGAAATTCTTTTTTATCGTACTGATTTCGTTCAAAATCGATATCTGGTGTTCCCTGGGATCACTGAACAGAAAACTTTACCCAAAATTAAAAAAAGTCAGCGCCATTTTGAAATTCTTTGTTATCGTACCGATTTCGTTCAAAATCGATATCTGGGGTTCCCTGGGATCACAAAATAGGAAACTTACCAGAATTTAAAAAAAGTCAGCGCCATTTTGAAATTCTCTGTTATTGCACCGATTTCGTGCAAAATCGATATCTGAGGATCCCTTAGACCACAAAACAGGAAACTGTTACCAAAATTTTAAAAAATCAGCGCCATTTTGAAATTCTTTGTTATTGTACCGATTTCGTTCAAAATCGATATCTGACGATCCCTGGGATCACAAAACAGGAAACTGGTACCAAAATTTAAAAAAGTCAGCGCCATTTTGAAATTCTTTGTTATCGTACCGATTTCGTTCAAAATCGATATCTGGGGTTCCCTGCAGGGCGAGCATGGGCCGGGAGATTTTATCCACGGGGAAAGGATAAAATTTTTATCTCCTCCCTCAGTTTTATCCACCCGTAGAGCATGGGCATAGCGGTGGAAATAATATTCACGGTGGATAAAATAAGGGAAAGACTTGTCCCCGCGATTGTTGCCATTATAAGAAAATTATGGAAGTAAGATGTAAAATGCCACAATCCTTCAAAATTCATGTCAACTCTGTGTCAAAGAGTCATTATTTTTATCATAAGTCTGTGTTTTTGTCTTTGCTTGTGATTTTGACAATTAATTATTTTCGTTTCGGCTAGTGGTGGGTCGTTATCGTATTTTCGACAAACGAAACGTAACCGTTTCGCCGACGACGAAAACGGTTGCAGAAAACGGTTATCGTTGCAACTGGTTTGCAAACCAGTTGCGACGACAACCGTTCTTTAGAACGAAACATATTTGATATGGAAAGAGTTGCGTTTTTTTTAGTGAAACGCGTTTTTTTTAGTGAAAAGTAATACATTAACATTATCGACTGTATGTCATAGGCATAAAGTTCACTTTTGATTGTAAGAACTGTTTTGAGAACGAACGTGTCGTTGAATAAATTCATTCTCGACTGTATGTCATCGACATAAAGTTCACTTTTGATTGTAATAACTGTTTTGAGAACGAACGTGTCGTTGAATACATTCATTTTCGACTGTATGTCATCGACATAAAGTTCACTTTTGATTGTAATAACTGTTTTGAAAAACGAACGTGGAACGAGGACGACTACCAGTTATTCGAAGACTGGTTTGTGCAACGAAAACTGTTAACTGTTTTACCCAGGACGTAAAAACGGTTTCACCGTCGCAGAGCCGAGAACGGTTTTTTGAAACGGTTTCTCGTCGCAACGCCCACCACTAGTTTCGGCAAAACAAAGTATTCGGATTCACCGGTTTTACTTGGTTTATATTTATAATTTATTGTACTTAAAAGGAGCGAAAGCGAACATAAGTGCCGCCAAAAAGTAAATAGATACTATCCGTACCCCTTAAAATGTTATAAAGTAACTATTGTTTTCCATATGAAAGCGAAATGTAAAGTGAACTAATTAACTTGACAAATCTTTCTGTTTACCTATTATTGATACTATTTTAAAACGTGTGCGTCTATTTTTATCGCCTTATTCAACTTTTATTCTTTTCATTCAGATCAAGAAGCAACAAAAAACAAATAAATATGTTGGTCGAATTCATGTCGATATACGACCACCTAGCCACTGTGGTGAGTTACAGAACTGTAAGGGGCAAAAAGGGCGGACTCCCAGTGGCATAAACTTAAAGATATCATAAAAGATCATGGGCCAGACAGGACTGTCGAACAGTGGAAGCAGGTAAGATCACAAAATATTACAATTTTATACTTTTAGTCAGTAGGTGCACAAAATAAAATGATATATACTAATTTTATCGGCGAGAAAGTAATTATTATATTTTTATTTGCAGACTTAGAAAGACAATGCGGAGACTGTCCCCACTGTTTCGGAAATTAACACCAAAGTGCTTAATCTAAGAACGAGTCCTCCATAGTACCCATAGTACATCAGCATTAGGCCAGAAAAATCAATGATTAGCCAGGCTAATGTGTGTACTCATTTTGTTTTAATATTGTGTTGTGTTTGAAAAATAAATTACAAAGGTTGAAAAGGTACAAATATATTTTAGTTGAAATATGAATTGATTAATTTGTCTCTTTTTTGTCGGGCAATTATCAGCAGCCTGGTTTGATCCGCAGAAGATGTGATGAGAGGATTGTTCACTTCATGTTACATCATAGCTGTTATCCATGGGCTGTTCCATTGGAATTCTGCAATATTCAAAATTAATTAATAATGTTTGGCAAACAGCACATTTTTACCAAAAAATTGTAATCTGCACAACAGGCAAACTATGTGTAGGATTCCAATAAACAATTTTATGATTATCAGTGTGTTTTTTTGTATTCCTTAAGTTATGTAAATTATCCCGCTAGATATTGTGGGCAATTCTGCTTAACACCATCTCTGAATTAAAATGACAGCATTAAATCTATTGCTGCACAGTTTCGCAGGGAAAATAAATATAATATGAAAGTGATAGCCACTTAAATAGTACTGTCATTTAAATTTAGATATGGTGTAAAACAGAACTGGCCTCCAGGTTTGCTAAAGAAATCTAAGTTTAAAAATTAATTTGAAATATTATACCTAAAAGATAGTATTGCCCGATTTACATACAGGCATTTCAGTTCAGCTTTAACTTTGGAGTTTTAACTCTTTAGCTTAAAGATGAACTGACTTGTCCTGGGTATCTTGCCTTGATGTTAATGATGAGGCAGTCAAAATCCACAGCCTGTGATATTCAATCATGAAGTAACCAACAATAGCTCAATGGTTAATGATTGTAGGCTTTATAATCAGAATGACAATAGTCTTGCAGGTCTCAGTAGACTATTGTCGTACCTATTTCTAGAACAAGCTTTACGCTTATTATGAGCGGAAAAGGAAGTATATAATTATAGCACATTTTTTTTAAAATACAAAACTTGATTATTAAGGTTTTTTGATTAACTTTAATTGGCCTTACCAGTTCAACATTTATTGTAGACCATTTATTATTGATAGTTATTAGACGTATAGATCGCCGATGTAATTTTCTTTCTTGTTTTTCTATTTCTGATGCAAAAATGAGGTTCCAGTAGGCTCGAGACATCTTTTTTGTAATTTACAATATGAAAATAAGCTTATACCCACCTCCAATGACCGAGGATAAAATTGTCCCTTTCAAATGTCAAAAAAGGACAATTTTATCTCTTTCCCTTGCCCCCATGCTCTAGCCGGGGGAAGTTTATCCACTTTTAATGTCAAACAGGGATATACTTCTCCTTTCCCCTGTTGCCATGCTCTAGCAAAGGGACAAAATAATTTTATCTCTTGTCAGTGGACATAATCGGGGGATATAATTTTTGTCCCCTGCCCATGCTCGCCCTGCTGGGATCACAAAATAGGAAACTTTTACCAGAATTTTAAAAAAGTCAGCGCCATTTTGAAATTCTCTGTTACTGTACCGATTTCGTTCAAAATCGATATCTGGGGTCCCCTAGGATTACAAAATATGAAAATTTTACCAGAATTAAAAAAAAGTCAGCGCCATTTTGAAATTCTTTGTTATCGTACCGATTTCGTTCAAAGTCGATATCTGGGGTTCTCTGGGATCACAAAACAGGAAACTTTTACCAGAATTTTAAAAAAGTGAGCGCCATTTTGAAATTCTCTGTTATTGTACCGATTTCGTTCAAAATCGATATCTGGGGTTCCCTAGGATCACAAATTATGAAACTTTTACCAGAATAAAAAAAAAGTCAGCGCCATTTTGAAATTCTCTGTTATTGTACCGATTTTGTTCAAAATCGATATCTGAGGATCCCTTAGACCACAAAACAGGAAACTGTTACCAAAATTTTAAAAACTCAGCGCCATTTTGAAATTCTTTGTTATTGTACCGATTTCGTTCAAAAGCGATATCTGACGAGCCCTGGGATCACAAAGCAGGAAACTGGTACCAAAATTTAAAAAAAGTCAGCGCCATTTTGAAATTCTTTGTTATCGTACCGATTTCGTTCAAAATCGATATCTGGGGTTCTCTGGGATCACAAAACAGGAAACTTTTACCAGAATTTTAAAAAAGTGAGCGCCATTTTTAAATTCTCTGTTATTGTACCGATTTCGTTCAAAATCGATATCTGGGGTTCCCTAGGATCACAAATTATGAAACTTTTACCAGAATTATAAAAAAGTCAGCGCCATTTTGAAATTCTCTGTTATTGTACCGATTTCGTTCAAAATCGATATCTGAGGATCGCTTAGACCACAAAACAGGAAACTGCTACCAAAATTTTAAAAACTCAGCGCCATTTTGAAATTCTTTGTTATTGTACCGATTTCGTTCAAAAGCGATATCTGACGGTCCCTGGGATCACAAAGCAGGAAACTGGTACCAAAATTTAAAAAAAGTCAGCGCCATTTTGAAATTCTCTGTTATTGTACCGATTTCGTTCAAAATCGATATCTGAGGATCCCTTAGACCACAAAACAGGAAACTGTTACCAAAATTTTAAAAACTCAGCGCCATTTTGAAATTCTTTGTTATTGTACCGATTTCGTTCAAAAGCGATATCTGACGGTCCCTGGGATCACAAAGCAGGAAACTGGTACCAAAATTTAAAAAAAGTCAGCGCCATTTTGAAAATCTTTGTTATCGTACCGATTTCGTTCAAAATCGATATCTGAGGATCCCTAAGACCACAAAACAGAAAACTGTTACCAAAATTTTAAAAAATCAGCGCCATTTTGAAATTCTTTGTTATTGTACCGATTTCGTTCAAAAGCGATATCTGACGATCCCTGGGATCACAAAGCAGGAAACTGGTACCAAAATTTAAAAAAAGTCAGCGCCATTTTGAAATTCTTTGTTATCGTACCGATTTCGTTCAAAATCGATATCTGGGGTTCTCTGGGATCACAAAACAGGAAACTTTTACCAGAATTTTAAAAAAGTGAGCGCCATTTTTAAATTCTCTGTTATTGTACCGATTTCGTTCAAAATCGATATCTGGGGTTCCCTAGGATCACGAATTATGAAACTTTTACCAGAATTATAAAAAAGTCAGCGCCATTTTGAAATTCTCTGTTATTGTACCGATTTCGTTCAAAATCGATATCTGAGGATCGCTTAGACCACAAAACAGGAAACTGTTACCAAAATTTTAAAAACTCAGCGCCATTTTAAAATTCTTTGTTATTGTACCGATTTCGTTCAAAAGCGATATCTGACGGTCCCTGGGATCACAAAGCAGGAAACTGGTACCAAAATTTAAAAAAAGTCAGCGCCATTTTGAAATTCTCTGTTATTGTACCGATTTCGTTCAAAATAGATATCTGAGGATCCCTTAGACCACAAAACAGGAAACTGTTACCAAAATTTTAAAAACTCAGCGCCATTTTGAAATTCTTTGTTATTGTACCGATTTCGTTCAAAAGCGATATCTGACGGTCCCTGGGATCACAAAACACAAATTCAAAATGGCGCTGATTTTTTTAAATTTAAATACCAGTTGCCTGTTTTGTGGTCCTAGGGAACCCCAGATATCGATTTGGAACAAAGTCGGTACAATAACAAAGAATTTCAAAATGGCGCTAATTTTTTAAAATTTTGGTACCAGTTTCCTGTTTTGTGATCTTAGGGATCCTCAGATATCGGTTTTGAACGAAATCGGTACAATAACAGAGAATTTCAAAATGGCGCTGACTTTTTTTAATTCTGGTAAAATTTTCATATTTTGTGATCCTAGGGAACCCCAGATATCGATTTTGAACGAAATCGGTACAGTAACAGAGAATTTCAAAATGGCGCTGACTTTTTTAAAATTCTGGTAAAAGTTTCCTATTTTGTGATCCCAGGGAACCCCAGATATCGATTTTGAACGAAATCGGTACGATAACAAAGAATTTCAAAATGGCGCTGACTTTTTAAAAGTTTGGTACCAGTTTCCGGTTTTGTGATCCCAGAGAACCCCAGATATCGATTTTGAACGAAATCGGTACGATAATAAAGAATTTCAAAATGGCGCTGACTTTTTTTAAATTTTGGTACCAGTTTCCTGTTTTGTGATCCCAGGGATCGTCAGATGTCGATTTTGAACGAAATCAGTACGATAATAAAGAATTTCAAAATGGCGCTGACTTTTTTTAAATTTTGGTACCAGTTTCTTGTTTTGTGATCCCAGGGATCGTCAGATATCAATTTTGAACGAAATCGGTACAATAACAGAGATTTTTTTTAAATTTGTTACCAGTTTCCTGTTTTTTGTTCCCAGGGAGCCCGAAATATCGATTTAGAATGAATTTAAAAAACGATAGTTCCGGTTTTGTTGAAGCAGAGTTCAAACAGCCGTATACTACGCAATACACTCCTTGCATTTATAAAAAGATCGCGGAAATAGATTTATACGTGACCACTCGTCATGACGCGGCAATCACTACTGGCGGCAATGTCGATGCGCATGTTTGTGTGAGTGAGCTGTTTCGAACGTTTCTAGGTAGTTTCATCCGTTTACTGTGGTCTAGCGTAGAGTATACGTGCTTGCAGAAATATTTTGTATTGTGGCGAGTTAAATACCTACAGATTTTTACTATAGGGATAAACACGTGTTTCAGGATTTTTGGAAATTCGACCTCCAAGGAATTTTTAAAAATTTCACCCGAGCGAAGCAGGGGTGCGTCTGCTAGTATTTACTATAATAATGTGCCGCGGAGGCATAGATAATAATATGTAGTAAATAAATAATCAAATATTTCAAGTTACAAAATTGATTAGTTGGCTATAAAATCGAGCGTAGAGCGTAGTGCTATATATGCGTACAGATATATGCTGTAGTGTGGCGAGTTATATACCTAAAGTTGGCTACGGACTGATTGTATAAGGACCCTTAAAACTAAAGCTACTTAATTATATCTACTTAAAATAAGAAAAACACTAAGTATTATTATTAATATATTATTCTTATCTGAATTACATAGGTATCTAAATTATCATAGGGTTGGCAGTTGGCACTTGAGCTTAGCACAAGATATAAAAAACCTCATATGGAAGAGGCCTCATTTTTTTATATTGTAAATACTTTAGCTGTATTCCACTTACCTTATATTTATTCAGCAACATGTCTCTGCTCAGGTTGTACAATAAGTGCTCCAAGCTGGGCTTGTAATGTGCCAAAGTGTAGTCATAATCAAACCCATACACTTTGACTTCTGAGAGGTCTAGTTCGTTACAAGCAAAAACTCCCTGAGGGTTAACATCTTGAGGCAGCTTCTTTGCTATAATCAAAGGATGAATGAAGAAATTATTATTATATATCTTTGTTTTTTTACTACAGTGTAGTTTAATTTAGGTCTCGGTCAAAGCCATCAAACAACCCAAGTTTTAAGGTCTATTTTAATTGGCCTGGCGATAGTATAGCCTTTGATATTTCAACCCACATGGTGGTAGTTGATTTGCAATAGGTAGAAGTAAGGGTATGATACTTAGTTTTATTAAATCCCTAACTAATTGCTAGGCCTATTACACTGCACTTTTCACAGGGACCCTTACACTTGAATCAGTGTAGTGTAATAAGATTTAGTGTATTAACAGTTTTACTGCTGTGTAATAAGTGACGGTCTAACTAGCCATACACAATATAATATATATTATGTAATAGGCCTATTAGCACCAGGTCTTTGCCGGTAGGGTAACTAGCCATGTCCAAAGCCTCCCACCTAACACCAAAGACAATTTTAGATTTATAATTTGCCAAAATTGCCCCTACCAGGTTGGAACCAGGGGTCATCCCCCTATCCCCCCACTTATAATACTGCAGTCCAATACTCCAGTGAGGTCACCAAATATCAAGCAGACATGGGCTCAGGAATAAAAGAAGTGTTTTGAAGGTAAAATATTTTTACCAACTGTTTTAATCTTGCTTAGAGTTGTATAAAAATTTACTCTTTATTGAAGGCTTAAAAAACTGGTCATAGGCAAGTCAGACTCGCGCACTATGGGCTCCACACCACCATACAAAATGTACATAATCAGCTGTGAAACATGGTGCTAAACTGGATGCGCTTGACAAACAATTCGACATCCTGTGAGTATGGAACCGCAATCAACGATTTTTGAATTTTTTCCTACACTTGTGCGGTAAGACCTTGCTTCTTGCCAAATTTCATGATTCTTCGTCACTGGGACCTGGTCTAGTTAAATATAGGTTTTGAGGTACCTAGTGAAAATACATTTTTTTACATTTTGCATATTTTGAAAGTAGGTCAAAATATTCAAAATATGTGGCATAAATGACCATATCTTTTGATTGTGATGACTTAGAAGCTTGATTTGCACACAGCTTGATACCTCCACGCGTTCCCGAGAAAAGGTGGTTGACAGACACAGACAAACAGTCAGACAGTCAAGGAAGTTATCCAATAAGGGTTCCTTTTCTTTTTCTTGCGATATGCAATACAGTATAATGAATACTGAACAGTTGAATTTTTTATTCCACTACTAGCAGCTGCCCACAACTTCATCTGTGTGAAGTTTTTTAAATTCCCAAGGGAACTCCCTAATTTTTCGGGTTAATATATATAGCCTATGACACTCACAAATAATGTGGCTTTCTATTGGTACCAGAATTTTCAAAATCGGTACAGTAGATCAAGAGATTACTCTCTACAACCTCACAAACTTTATCTCTTTATAATATTAGTATTGACAACTTAGCCCTTGACTGCAATCTGACCTGATGGTATGTGATGAGTATGTGATATAAGCTGGTAGCGAGCTAACCTGTTAGGGGCATGGCAGTTATATGAAACCCATACCCCTATTCGGTTTCTACACGGCATCGTATCGGAACGCTAAATCGCTTGGCGGACCGTCTTAATATTAACTTAACTATTAGTTCATCATTTAGGCAATTATTGCATACACATAACTTCCTTAAAATAAAATTTCCAAAATACTTACATCTACATTTTAATCTCGTACGACTATATGCTTCTTTCAAAAGATCTCGGGTAGAAAAATTCCTTGGCAGTAAAACAAAGTTGCAGCTTAATTTTTTGTGTGACAAATTGCGATTCAGTTTTAAAATACCTCCTATTGACTTGCACAAAGTCATTTTTCTCGTTTTTTAACTAACACTATATCGATATTTTGTTTATATGGACATACCGCCACTTAAATGTTTTTTTAAGGTACAATTAAATAATTTTTAACTCGATTGAAACAAATGATCATCGTTGCATAATTGAAGATTTGTAAATTCCATTTTTTTATGAGCACGTGCACATCCAAACGATTTATTTTACCTACTGCACCAGAGACAAGTAACATATAGGATACTACTGCACCACCACAGACAACGAATTAACAAGGATATTTTCAAATGTCATTGTCTCTCACAGCTGTGACGGGAGCGGGACATAACACATGGCGCCAAGTGAACTTTCCTTAGGTTGTCACCATTGATTTAATGGCGGATTCATGTAATTGCATTTTCAAATAAATTAAAATGTACAAATTTTATCAAATAATTATTACAAAACAATGATTTTAGTGTTGACAGATAATAAACGTTGAATAAATTGAATTTTTGTAGGTACTATTACCATGTTTATGCTATTTTAGGAAGATTTTCAGTTGTTGTATTAATATTAATTTCAGAATCAGTAGGTACAAATAGCAAAAAAATTATAAACATAAATAAATAAAAATATTTTTTGAAAATTTAAAATATGGAGTAAAAAAACTAAGTTGCATGTTTAGTACATAGTATTTGACTATGTCCATGACAATAATTTCAGATACATATTCGTAGTGCCGTGATTTTCACCATAATTTTCAGCATTTTACGCTGGAGGTTTGTAGTTTCACACAGTTGTATTATGCAGTATATCATTGGTAAGCAGACTTGTACTAAGCTACTATGGCTTCGAGTTTGAATATAGGTAAGTGCATTTAGTAGAAAAGACATACCTACCAATATTAATATGTATGTAAAGGTAACTCTGTTTAATAATAAAATTATACAAGGTATTTGGATTAGATTTTAATTTATTTCTTAGTTTTCATTGAAATAAATGTATACATAAAGCGTTAAAAAAAAGAAAAAGGTATTTGAAGCGTTTTTGTTATTTTTTAATTATTTAAACATCTCACATATTCAACTTCAAAAACAAGTCTTAACAAATAACAAGCTGCAAGACTTGTAACTTGTTGTTTCTTGTATAGTTACAGTTGTGTATACCTATTGATTATATTTGAGGATAACCACTACCAATATAATTTTTGCTACGGTATCTAAAGTTATGGGTAACAATATCTACATCCTTATTTCCAAGCTTGAGTTTGCAATCATTGCCAACTCGAGTCACAAAACATAAAGTATAAATTGCAATCTCTAATTCTGGTGAAGTACCAATGAACATAGTATCAACAGGCTTATCCACTCCTTGTTGGTTAAAATGCATTTTAATGACAGCTCCTTTCTGAAAATTTTATATGGATTTATTTTTATAGGTACATATTAAAATATTTAACATTTGACACCATCAGCCACGAATTCAAAATTCCACTTACGTCATTAAACTCGACGTATTTCAAATAGCCCAAATAATTAATTCGATTGGCTACCTCTTCCTTAGAAAAATATAACCAATTATGCAGTCCTGTAACAATTAAAAGATTATTTTGTACAACTAACAATAATTTCTATTTTGACTGTAGTATGCATGTAAAATATAAATGAACTAGTTAATGCCCGCAACTTCGTAAGCGTGGATTGAGGTTTACGGGAACTCTTTAATTTTCCGGGATAAAAAATAGCCTATGTATTATTCCAGACTATAATCTATCTCTGTGCCAAATTTCATCTAGATCTGTTAAGCCGTTCTGGCATGATTGAGTAAAAAAACATCCATCCGTCCATCATGTACCTACATCTATTCTAACTTTCGCATTTATAATATTAAAGTACAGTATTAAAGAAGTGTATACTAGTTATATACCTGAAACTTCTCCATTTTTAAGCTCTGATACAAATATGTGTTCGAATCCTGAACTGCTTATTTTACCTTTACCTCTAGAATACATGCCAAACCAAATCTGCTTTAGAAAATCTCTTTGTTGTTTAGGGTCTGGCGTAACATAACCTGTAATAGATTAATTTAAGTTAAGTATGAATTCTTATTTTAAATTTAATATTGAGTACGACATCAATGTGAATACAGATGAACCTTTGTCTTTTAAGAAGTTCATCAAATGACGAATAACACTCGTAGCCATAATTGCGTCCATAAAGCTGTTCTCTTCATTTCTCTCCTGAAACAAAACATTGAATTTTACAGACCTCCAAAGTTCTTTAAAAATAAAAACTCCCAAACATTCTTACTTGTGCTGTTACATGCTCATTTACTAAAGTATCCCTTTCATAATTGTCTAGTAATGGCAAAAATAGTTGAACGGTTGTAATATTCCACACTTCTGGCGAAATTGTGAGCAATCTGCAAACAAACATAATTAATTTGACACTGTGTAAGCAAACCAATGTGTTTAGTAGTTTAATGATTCATGCAATAAGAATTATTGTATGAAGTATATGCATGAAAATAAAACTTTTATATAGTAATAGTAAGTAGATTACCTAATATGGACGTTTAATGCTTAGCTTTACGAACCCACTTCTTAACAGATTTACAGACTTAACATTTACACATATTTTATTTTCATGCATAGATACATAATGGTTTATACTTTAATTTAAATACTTACGGCAATGGAGCTTTATCATCTTTGGACTGGGATGTTGTTTTTTCTTGATAATTAACTGATATATATTTAGCTGCATTATTAACGTCTTTTTGGAGTAACTCTTCACTGACTGTTTGTAATTCAGTATCACTGGCACTGTTCGCGTTTTTACCTTGATTATTATTTGCTAAAGAACTGGGCAAAACAGGGCTTGTTGGGCGGTTACCGAATTGGTTCTTATTAGGGCTATAAGGTTTACCAGGAGTTGCGGGCATTGTTTGTCCTGTTACAGCTGAACTAAAACTCATAGGTTTTGGGGTATTTCCTGGAGTTTTATTAGAAGATTGAGTAACCTGGGTTTGACTAACCCCTTGCATCTGGTTACCTTTCGGTCCTTGTAAGATTGAACTGTAACTCGGCCCCCGTGATGGTGTCGATCCTGGCTGTGATTTACCGTCATAAAAATGAATGAGATCCTTCACTTTTCCTGGACCCTGTTGGTTATTTTCTTGTTTTGAATTTGGGAAGTGTGGCGCTACGTAACCTCTTTTTAGTGATGTAGAGGGCATTGGAGTAGTTCCTGCGTTTCTTTGATTTTGCGATGTTCCCACAGGTTTCAGTGTTGGCCACTGAGGGGCAACATAATCTCTTTTCGGTGTATTTGGAGAGGATGCAGGATTTATCAGGAAAGTCGTGGATTTAGACGGTGTTGTTGATGTTGGAGCGTTTGAGCTACGTTGAGGAGCAACATAGTCTCGCCTACCCGATGATTGTACTTTGGTTGAAGTAGCTGAATTGCCGTTACTAATGACGACAGATTGACTGGGGTTCGACGATGGTAGACTTGGAAACTGAGCGGCATAGTCATTTTTATTGCTAGGAATAGTTCCACCAGCTTCATGTAATAAAAAATCACTGCTAGGATTATATCGCTGAACTTTGGCGAAACCTGTAATATAAATAACTACTGTTAGAGATACAGCTTCTTTGTTTATATTAAAGTAAGTTAGTGCGAGTCGCTCAATCCAGTATAACGTGCCTGTAAATCCTCCGGCTGTACATTAAAACGCAATTAAAACACATACATATTTAACACGCATTTTGTAGGATGCGTGTTATATGTATGTATTTAGCATAATGACAGAAAACTATTTTTAAAGGCAAGTCGATCACCTCGGATCTTTCATGAAAAATGTATGGAAGCAACTAACCAATTAAAAAAAATCGGTATAGTCAAAGCATGAATTCATAGCGTTCGTGATAAGATTTACCCACATAGCTGCCTTGCCAAGTAAGTATAATAAATTATCTGAAATTAAACTATGCGACGTTAAAAGACACGATGAGAACAGGTGGCTATTTGCTTGTTCTGACATGACTGTATCTAGAGCTGCGGAAATTCAGAGTCCAATAGGGGATGTAGGGGATCTAACATCATCTTTACAAATTAATTAAATGTTGGTCTGATTTCAGAAATTCTCTACTTCTCATTAGATTCATTAAATAAATTCATTCTCATTACACACATCGACACACTCGTTATAACAACCAGATAACCATCTTTTAAATTTTTATTTGTGTGCTAAGCAAATCTTCGAAACCAAGACATACGACATTTTTAAAACATCGAAACTGACGAAATCGCAGAAAAGCATTAGTTTGCATTAAATAAGCTCAACGGCGAATACCAGCTCTATAGTAGGTAATTACAAAAGTCTTGACCTCTAACATCTCCAATCTACAACTTTGATAAAACTTATTTCATTATCATGTAAATAACATAAATCACTTACATGAGCTTAGATGAAGAAAAAATATAAAAACAAAGATAGCTAAACTGTTTATTTTACTTTCCATTTTCACTTTTGATCAAGCCAAACGAATATCAACAAATATTATAATTTCACTGGCTAATTAAACTTATTAACTCATAGTCAAAACTTTTATGCACTCAATTAAATATATACATACTTATGATTTTCTTTCATTTTGCTAGTTAAACCAAAGTTAAACTGTACTCGATTATAAATAAGCTCTACTATGTACAAGATCGTGCAGGCGAATGAATGCTAAATACCTATCTACTTGGCGTTGAAATGACCAACATCTTACATCATTTATCCATGGAACTCGCGCGGCTGTCTGATATGACGAAGCAAGCGATACACACTGCGTTCAAACGATCGAGTTTATTTAAATATATAAAAGTTATATATTTATTTAACAATTTCTTTTTTTACACCTAACATTAGTTTTTTTTTGTTGACACTACCTCAGAGTTAGGTACTTGAAAGGGTACTTTTACATCAATGCATTTTTAACCTGTATTGAGGATTGGAAAGTTAGATCTTAATAATATAGAGATATTTGACCGAGCAAAGCGAAGGTCTCTGAGTCTACTTGAGTGAATTTGCACTTGTCCGTCCGTCCGTCTGTCCGTCCGTCTGTCAGAGCCTTATAACTTCTGAATTACTGAACATAATTCCTTCAACGTTAAATATAATATGTAAACCGATGGCCTCCAGCCGAATATGGCTTAACAGGTTATAAAATCTTTATTTTAGGGGGGCTCTCGTAGAAGCGAATGCGAAGTAAAATATTTTTATAGCGTTACATAGGGTAGCGGTATATCATTTTAAAGATAATTAGGGAGAGTCCAAAAAATTTTTTTAATTTTTCCCCTAAAATTGACGAAATGGGGGGGTTTCAAAGTGGAGATTTTCTAACGTCCAAAGTTGACCTCAGAACTCTCAATTTTTTTATTATTTAATTATTTATTATTTAATTATTTTTACCATAAAATGGTTTGGATAGGAAAAGGAAAAAATAAATTATTTGGAAGAAAAAAAGTATTTTACAAATTTTATGATTTTATGTCAGAATGTCACCTGTCCTGTCACATTCACAACACCACGTCTGACATCTAACAATTCGTTCAGTAATTATAAATCGTTTCCATCATCCGTTTTAACTTATGTGTACCGTTAATAGTTAAATACCCATAATGAGTATTTTATTTTACGCATCATAGACTAATTTAAAGATTAAATAACGCAGATAGATTTAAAGGTTGAAAATAAAGTATTTTCACATACTTTATTTGTATGCAAAAGTACCAAAAATAAAATAGGATACGTTTATATAAAGTATGGTTGGCAACCCTAGGACGGACAAGTGCAAATTCACTCAAGTAGACTCAGAGACCTTCACTTCCTGTTCACTTCGCTCGGTCAATTCTATGGAAACGAAATTATTTAATTTATTTTATTTTGAGCTTCAGTTTTTTTAACAGAACTTCACAATGATGTCAATAGATGGCGCTCTGTAAAAGTTTATTCGTTTCTCCAATGACTCTAGCTCTTTTGCGTCTGATGTTAAAAGTTATCTATTATTTAATAATATGTCACCGTAGGATTGTAAAAAACCTTAGATTATAATCTAACTCGCGAAATTGTAAACTGTCGAAAGATTGTGCATCGTTCAATGTTCTGAGTGTCAATTTTTGAAATATTCATTGTATTTACATTTTCTTGTCTGTTTCATGTATGTTAGGTTAGGGGTCGACATAAATAATGAGGTAGGTAGTGCCCGGCCGCAGGCCGCAGGCACTTACGTTCTATCGGGTTATTAAACCTCGGGTCTTTGCATAAATTCCGGAGGTCGATTCATTTAGCATTGAGTAAGACGTAGTATCCGATTTGTATTTTTGGTTTTAATTTAGTTTTTATAAATTTAGTTAAGATTTAGATTTTATTTTTAAAAATTGTAATGCATGGTATTGATTTTGTGTTTGTACCTACTCATAAAAGAAGTTAGAGTTAGAGTTGTAAAAGATCTTATCACTACAGTGCATGCGGTGTTTACCTTTAAGTGGCTAATCATTTTATCTTAGTACCTCATATTTTGTAAATTTTCTGATCTATGTTTTAAATGATATGCTGTTGGTAGACCAAATAAATGAAAAAAAAAAAAAAAAAAAACCTTACAATCTACCGGAAAATAATGCGTTATATTGTAATCTTTCGACACTTTGCGATTTCGCGAGTTAGATTTTAATCTAACGGTTTTTACAATCTTACGGTGACATTATATAATATATAACTTTAACATCAGACGCAAAAGAGCTAGAGTTATTGGAGAAACGAATAAACTTTTACAGAGCGCCATATACAATATTATATCTACTAGTTAAAATTATATTAGGGATACTACGAGGTCTCATTTCGGGGCGAACCACTAGGGTAGGTCCCTAGCCAACTCAAAGGATTGTGAAGGCAAAGCTGATTTCGATTTATTAGGTCTGAAAGAAGCGGATTCTGTGGAATAGATTAAAATTTACATTATTTTCATTTTTGCAGTTTAAAATCTGACATACCCGTAGACAGAGAAGGCTTTGTCTTACGCCATACCCCTCACAAGTTAGCCCGCTACCATAGACTTATTACAACATTATTACTACTATCAGAGATACGCGGTCGCCCAGCTGCTGCATCAATAATCGTTGTATCAATTGTGATTGGCTGAATTTATGGCGACATTTTTAGCTAAAAATGACTAATAACACTCTTCCATTATTGGACAAAAACCATGAATTCCATAAATTCAGCCAATCACATCAATTGATACTTTAACAATGATTGATGCAGAAGTTACAGCTTGTGGTGCATTGGTGACAGTCACAGTCTCTGGTTAACTTGTCTCTGGTCACAGTAACGTTCTGATACTGACATTGACGGCTGTCGGCTTGTGACGTTCCAAAACCTTTTGTTTCTGGTCGGTGGACAAAACTTCAAAATCTGAATTTCAAACCGCAGACGGGACAATGAAAATGAATCGCAATCGCCGCGAAAATTAAATAGTACTCGCAAAAATATTAATTCACAATCGAAAATGAAATTAAAATCTTCAGAGTTATATATTTATTTTGTTATTTGGATCACCGCTAATATTTACTCTTTATATAAACTGTTTGAGGCACAAAGTGGTAAGTGACTTGAATAATTTATACTGTCTATAAAATACAATAGATATTTTACTACATGGCTTCGCCAAACTGAAAGAAAATATTCCAGTGTTTTTAACTTGAGTAAATATGTTTTTGTACTGAACTATAGTACCTACCTTTGGACCTACATAACCAATATTAACGTCTTTACAACGCTTAAATTTGGATATAACTTGATTTGCAGATATTTTAAGAAACAATCAAGACGTAGTACACACCTTAACTGATTTACAAGATGGTTGGAGATTCACCGGAAGATTCAAAGATGTATCAGATATTGAGTGGAGCAGTTGGAAATATTTTCTACAGACTTCCTGGGTGTACCTGATATTCCAGTTCATTGTTTCAGAATCTTTACGGAATACATTTTCACCTGTATTGAAATACTGGTACATTGTATCAAGTATAGCTTTTGTAACTATATTTATGGGTTATAAGCAAATGGTTATTATTTTTACACAACCTGTGATATATGCAATGATTTTAATTTGTGGTGGCAAAAAACTTAGTATTTGGATCACAAGTATTTTACTGCTTTTTAGTTATAACTCTCTAAAATATAAGTATTACTTTTGGAGCTTTTTGGATTATAAAGACATGCAAGATGAAGAAGTATATTTGATATTATTCAGTGTTGCATGGATTGAGCTTCGCTGCATAAGTTACTCCTTGGACTTTGTAGAAAGGAAGAAGGAATGGAAAGTCACTGAAACAAGATGATATAATTAATATGTTCAGCTATATATTATATTTACCTTTACTCTATACTGGGCCAATAATTCTATATGAGGAATTTGAGAATAGTTTTGTAATAAGAAGAAGAGAAAATTTTCTATCAAGAATCAGAAGGTTTATCTGTGATATGTTCTTTTTTCAACTGTACTCACTGACGTTGGATTATGTGTTCCACTATATATATTTTTTTGCTATGCAAAGTAACATGGAGGTTTGTATAATGTTTTATGAGTATGAATAATATCTAATATAAATTAATAATAAATAATATAATGGTCAACTTTGTTGTAAACTCTATATTAAAATGAAATGGGCCTTCTTCATTTGCTAGCTGTAGCACTATGATGATAATTAAATGCTTTCATTCATAGAATAGGGGGTGGATAGGTGTAGTTATCTAAGCCTTCCTGGATGTGACTGGACTGCACAAAAGTTTTCTATGATCTGGATCAACAGACATCTGTACCTCAGCACTAAGTTTAAGTCACTATCAACCGCTGCTGAATCATAACTTGTGCAGCATTAACCTTTCTTCATCTTTGTATCAGTGGGATATTAATTATGTTTTACCTGCTTAATTTTTTTTCAGTTAATACGAAAGTTACCCACAATAGCATTATGTGGTGGTGGACTCTTTATGGGTCTAGAGTTTCACATGAAGTATGTAATCTCATATGGCACAGCTGGAGCCTTTGCTAGGCTGGACCACATGGACCCACCACCGACACCAAGATGCATAGCAAGAATTCATGTCTATTCTCAAATGTGGAGACATTTTGATGTTGGACTGTACAGGTTTTTAGTCAAGTAAGTTGAAACTATAATGAAAAACTTAATTAAGTATATTATAAATATAATTATTTTCCTTGAAAAATTAAAAAAAATTAAGTCCATACAAGAGAAGCATATCATATGCAATATGCTGCTCCTAAATCTTGTCTTTTGTGTTGAGTGAGTCAACAGAAATTTAAAAATGTAAGTGTTTTATTACTTTACTAAACTAGCGGCACGCTATGATGGCCGGTTTGACGTTTGTCCGCTCATGAAGTTCCGTATTAATTGATAACGACTTTGAAGGAAATAATTGTATTACTTTATTGACGATAGTGATGTGCAGAGATTCATAAATTTTATCGAATGTAGTTTTAGGTTTAGGACTCAAAATTTATTTATTAAATTGATTTCTTAAATGTATACAAGTGTAGAAAAATCAGTTTGCACCATTTAAGGGGTGAATGTACTTGTGAATATGAACAATTTTCACTATGTGGACAAACCTCTGAAATCGCAAAAAAATATCAATAAATTTTTAAAAATGGAATCTAATACGATCGTCACATAGGATCGCTGGCTAGCACAACTACTACCTCCGGCAAACTCGCGTCAATGCTCAATGCAAAACAAAGCAGTTTCGAATTGACGTTGCTTCGAAAAGTATAAACTGTCAGTGCAATGCGATTGTGATATAGTTTTGACCTGGCTTTGGATTTCAAATATTGATACTGCATTACTGTTGACCCTTGCTCGTTAATTTGGACTCTGTTCAAGCCCTTTGTTGTGGATTTCGTCGATATGACCGAACGTACGCAGAGAACTGTTCTAAATAGTCAGACACGTGAGTTCGTAATACGCCTTCGTAACTATTTCGATCGTGAAGCTCAAAATGGAGGGCCAATTTTACCTATAACGTCAGTGGTTGAACGCGTAGCTGATGCGCTTAATATTGGACAACGAACTGTTAGACGGATAACTAAAAAAAAATATGGCGAGACTGGCACAGAAGAAAATAAACTTCACACACCAAAAAAGAGAAAACGAGCAAAACCAGTCGTAGGCATCGATAGCTTTGATGCCGATGCTATCCGAAGACATGTTTACGGCTACTATTTACAGAAGGAGTATCCAACAAGAAAAAAGTTGGTGCATTCACTGAAGGAAGCTGGATTATTCTTCGGTGGGGAAAGTTCTTTAACGAAGATTTTGAAGACCATTGGATTTCGATACAAAAAATGTAACAAACGCAAAATATTGATGGAAAGATTTGATATAGCGATAGCAAGGTATACTTTTTTACGGCAAGTGAAAGAAATCAAAAATTGGCAAAATGTTGTGTTCTTGGATGAAACATGGCTTAATGCTAACCATACTGTAGGCCGTTCTTGGAACGATGACACAGCAGCATCTACTTCCAAAGTTCCTGTAGGAAAAGGATCGCGACTTATAATTTGTCACGCCGGAACCATCAACGGGTTTGTCGAAGGTTCTCTCATGGCTTTTGCGTCAAAAACCACTGGAGACTATCATGAAGACATGAATGGAGAAAAGTTTACTGAATGGTTTACCTCAATGTTGTGTAGCCTCCCTGAACCATCTATTATAATTATGGACAACGCCCCATACCACTCGATGCAAATTGACAAGCCACCTGCCCAATCCCAAAAGAAAGCTGATATCGTCGCATGGCTTCGTAAAAATGGCGTAGATGCAAACATGAATATGTTAAAAGCGGAATTAGTACGTCTTTTAAAAGAAAACAAACCAACCAAGATCCGATACGTCATTGACGAAATAGCATTAGAACATGGGCACAGAGTTATACGGTTACCGCCTTACCATTGTGAGTATAATGCGATTGAGTTGGTGTGGGCTCAAATTAAGGGATATGCTGCAAGACACAATACAGAACCCCCATTTACCACAAAAAAAATGCTAAAATTATTAGAAGAAGCTTGTGAACATGTGACTAAAGGAGACTGGGAAAAGGTTGTGAATAGAACTGTTAAATTAATAAGGGAAGATTATGAAAGAGATGTGAAAATAGATAATATTATAGAAAACGAACATATAATTATTAATGTATGTGATGATAGCAGTGACGACAGTGAAAATAGTAGTATGGACGAATCTGATTAATTATGGCCTTTTGTGGCACCTTTTTTGGTATCTTTTGTATTCATATGTTTCTTGTGTGCATATAAAGTATGTATATTCATTTTCGTTCAAATATTCAGTTCGTTCAAATAAATTAAATAAACATATACATTTTTGTTTTATTAAACCTATTTAATCAGGTACAAAAACAAAACTTAATTGTTTTTTGTTCGAGAATAAATTGACATTCCACATCACTATTGTAATGTGTCAAACCGGCCATCATAGCGTGCCGCTAGTGTAGCAGATGCCAGTGACTACGTCTGCGTGGTTTGAGGTTTTTGTTCCCATGGGAACTCTTTAATTTTCTGCGATAAAAAGTAGCCTATGTGCTATTCCAGACTATAATCTATCTCTGCGCCAAATTTCATTTATAATATTAGTAAGATTAATAAGAATTAAGATTAGTAAGATTTATTTACAAGACTGATTCTTACACTGAGTTGCATAAACAAAATTTAAGTGGAGATTAGGCTTTAATCACAAGAATTCTGTGGAGGCTTGTGATTAAATTAGTTTGATCACCACTTAAAATTTTAAAAATTCCTCTCATGCAACTCAGCCTTAGTTAGCTATGAATCAGGAGTTCCTGCCTAATCATATCCTATTTTGAAGTACCAAAATGTTTGTTGAATTCTCAACAAACCTTTTATTTTGTTTCCCAATCCTTTACTAAAGTGTGATAAATAACTCATAATTATTTGATATTTTATTGTGGATTCATTTCATTGCATGAAAAATATTATTTACAGATACATCTACAAACCTGGTTACAGTGTACTTAGTCAGTACTGCAACTTACCAAGGCTTATATACAAGCTAATAGCGTCGCTGGCTACATTCCTCTTCATCTTTGTCTGGCATGGCACTGTCTGGCATATACTTGTCTGGTCAGTGCTAAACTATTCTGGCGTCACATTAGAACATCTTGGCAAGTGTATTTCAAGGCAAGAGATTTATGCAAATTTTAAGAAAAATATTTTGAAATCAGATTCTGTAGAGACTCGGTATTTAGCTATGCTATGTACACCTTTACTGGCTCTATCAGCAATTTCTAATTTCTATTTATTTGCTGGCAGTGAGGTTGGCAATTTATTTTTTGAATGTTTATCTCATCCAACTTTGTTAAGCTCATGTATATTAGGTGTATCTTTGTATAGCTGTTGTCAAGTTTCTATGGCTTTGGAACATATTCCATCAAGAGGCAGTCCCAAAAAAATTGAGGTTCCTATTACGTGACCACTTGAAAAATTTTATAGACTTATTGAATGTCATTTAATGATCAGATCAGTGAGGAATCTCATTATCTCATAAGTAGTAAAATACTAAGTTTAGTTAAAAAATTACATTATCATCACAAAAAATATGTCAACACAGTCAAAGCACACTGATTATGTATAAATGTGATAAAAAGATGTCATAATCAAGTGATATTATTATAATAAAAAAATTGTACAAGCATAATTTCTTTTAATTTTCGATTAGTTCAATTACCAAACCCCTATTTTACACCCTTAGGGGATGAATATTCGTAAATGCTTTCAAGAAGTAGCTTGCGTCATAATTGTTCTATCAGCATGTCAAATTTCAGCCCGATCCGTCTAGACTCTAATCACTAGAGTATGAGCTGTGCCTTGATAGATTACTCATCTTTTCCTTTTATATATTATTTAAGAAAAAGATTCAAATTTTCATCTACATAATGTCGAGTTTAAAGTAAGGAATAATTAAATCAAATGAAAAAAACATCTGGCTTATAAAATATATTATTTTTAATCAAAATTAATCAATCATATTATTTATTTTACTAACATTCACTCAAAAAGCAATTAATTGATAAGTATTGGATCCCTTAAGTAGTAAATAAGAATGGACGTGCATTGCCTCGATGAGGTCGTTAGGATCGCCAGCGATGCCCGCAGATTTGTGTATTTGTTTCAATTCTTGTCTCGTAAACACATCTTTACCTAACTGATGAGATCGGCGAGTTAATACATCTAAAAATTTCTTGACCTGTAATAAAATTAGACACATATAAACACAAAATAAAAACATTTTCAACCAATTTGGGATCCTATACTGAATCAGGTCGTCAGACATCCAATATACAACGAGCGTTAGATCGTAATTGGAAACCAAATGGTTTGCTACACATTGCTACACAACTAGTTTTACAATGTTTAACTATGTGCGTATGTTTTATAAATATTGGATAGAGGAAAAAGATTTTAAGCTCACATGCAAATTACTACCTACTTTGCATGTGGAGGCCTATTTATTTTTAGATTGGATTACCTCTACGTTGATGATTCTATGCCAAAACATGAAATGCAAGTGTCAATGCAAATTACGGAAAGGTTCAACTCCATCCGATGAAAACAACAAGCTAACACAGGTAACAAACACACACACTTCTCTCTCTCTGTAATAATATATATGAATCGTAAGACTTAGCATCTTATTTACCTTGTTCCGTGAGCTAACGCCGGATCCGTTTATAGACCGCGACAGTTGTATGTTGCCGAACTCATCACTGAAAGTGTCCATGAGGCTGTGTTTCACGAGGCTGATGACGTCATTCGCATCGCGCGCTGTAGCCTCCTCGCGTAAATCCACCCTCGCTCGAGCCTGTCGAAGCATTTTTAAGCGAAGCTTTATAACGGACGATGACCATGCGAGTATGCTTGCGAGTAATAAAACTAATGAACGCACCATATGGGTACATATATTGAAACAATTGATGCTGTTGACAAGGGCTGATTGTTGTACGAAACAGTGCAAGATAATAAAAATCAATAATTCAGTTTTATTATGAGAGTGACGAAAACGAATGTTTACGTAACGAGTGTAAACGAGCTTTAAATCTAGTTCTGTCCCTTTCCGCAGGAGTATTATGAATGGTTAGGAATATTTTTAATGCTGTCATTTTAGTTTAGAGATTGTGCACTACAGAATCAGACCCAATTATTTGCCAAAATTAGCGAGCCAGACATAGTCATTTTCAACAAAACAAGAGTTTTAAGAAATGTTTTTGTCGGGTGATCCACAATTACGGCTATTTTTATATTTTGAAAACCACCATGTTCAGTATATGAGCAGGTAATATAGCATTCCGTAAGAATTCAGTTAAAAACATTACCAAATAATCATACCTGTGACAATCGTATGCAAGCCTCAAGTTGTCTGGTGGTTACAGGCGCACCATCATTGGACACTCCTTGGTGATTATGCCGTAATTCTAAGTAGAAATCTTGCAGAATATTGGCCGCTTCCACGCTCAGTTTCGGGTGGACGTATCGTCTTGCGTACGCGATGTATTTACGAAGCAAAACTAGCGGTAAAGTGTCAATCGCTTCTCCTGGTTTGAGACGTAATCTTTTGCTAAAAAGGATTGGGAAGTATATCGAGTATAGAACTAAAGGTAATATTATGTGACCTCCCCGGAGGATTATTTTCTCAAGTCCCAGGACAATTTAGGAATTTATAATGTCTGAGCGATTCAGATCCCTACCAGCAAAGTAGCCGAGCGAGTGGTTCGGTAAGATAGCGCCCATAAACCGATTAAAGTTCTCTTGCAGGCCATCGCGCTTCCGCCTTAGGACCGACACTATTAGACTGCATTTGGGTCGAATCTTTTATACTCAGATGTATGTACTTTGACTTAGCTTGAAATTGGTCTAAGCATAGCCAGCGAATGCGCCGATTTTTTAGGTGTAAATAAAATGGGATGGCGCGGCTCTGCAATTACTCATTAATGAAATATAATAAATAAAAGTAATAATACTTATCAATTATCACATTTTAAGACAACAATCTTTTCTTCAAAAATTTCTCAATTCAAGAGATTAACATCTTAATTTTGAACCTGAATTTTTTACTTTTCTGCTATCAAAAATCTAAATCCATGATATTTTTACAAATCTTACACAGGTTGATTAATTACTTGATTTCTCACGCATTTTAAAAATACAGAGAAACTAAGTTTCTTATCGCCAAAGTTGCCTGTGTACTAAAATTATTTGGTTGATGAATTTCTTTACAACCATCTAATCCTGATGGATTTTTTAAATACCTATTAGTGAATCCAAATTAAGATCTTAAAATTGAAAAAAAAAGTCTCAGAGACCATCGCTAACTTGTCATTAAATAAATGAATCTCACCTTAACGAAATGTCGTTATCAGTTTGGCTAGATACAATGCTGGCATTAAATTTACTGCTGTTAGCGCCGTCTTTACTTTTGTTATTGGGCCCAGAATGAAGTGCCAATACATGCTCGGACAGCATGGCGTCTAATTTCTGAAATAAATGTCTTAAATTAATTCATAATATTTACTAAAAAAAAAACTTATGACCGAGTACCTCACCTCGTCCGGTTGGTCTAATAAGATAAAAACTAAATCGAATCTTGACAACAGCGCAGAGTTTAGTTTCAAGTTTTCGGCAACAGTTTTAGCTCTGCAAAAAAAGACTAAAATTATTTTGATTATTTGACTAATAATAATTAATAGATTTCAATACAAGTACTGAAACGTGTACGCAAAATGATCAAGGTTACTTTGCTGTGTGACGGGAAAATCAACTAATAACCAGATTCCTTAGCAACAAAGATCCAGCGTTTCGGAGCACGAGAAATATGTCCTCATGCTTCTACCTTGACCTTAAATACCACCGTCAAGCGATCAAGCACTCTGGGCCTTATTACGGTATTACTTACGATCATATTGCGGTAAAATGAATGCTATACTGTCACCATCACCTTAGATTGGTTATCGCTCTTTTGTTTATTATAGGCTCATATCCATGTCAGATTATCATAACTTCAGCCAATCACAATTGAGATTGTAACGATGATAGAAGCAGCCTTTTAAGAAAAGGGTGACGTGTACTATTCTTGGATAAATACCAGAAACATGATAAACGGAAAAATGACTACTATCTACATATAGCATCCCTACATAATAGCTCTCGGCTGTAACTTGGTGGGACAAGTAGCCCCCGAGATTCTCGGTGGAATCCTTAGTTGATAGAAATTTGTTGTTTAAAGAAAGCGATTGCTTGAGCAAATTATAAGCAGATTTGACGACAAGATAATGACTCTGTGCGTCATCTTTTGCGAAACGTACTCGTTTTTGCTGCTCCATCGCTTTCAGGCGACTGCTGTGATGAGCCGTCATCTACAAGTCGTGTAACAAGGCACCTGTTGTAGCTGCCAGCGGCTGGGTTAGCTGCGGCCAGTACAGTGGCGCGAGCGGCCAAGCTGCACACCACGCCGCCCTTGGCGACGCTCACTCGCCGCTGCTCCATCGCTTCCAGCAGACTGCTGTGATGAGCCGTCATCTGCAAGTCGTGTAACAAGGCACCTGTTGTAGCTGCCAGCGGCTGGGTTGGCTGCGGCCAGTACAGTGGCGCGAGCGGCCAAGCTGCACACCACGCCGCCCTTGGCGACGCTCACTCGCCGCTGCTCCATCGCTTCCAGCAGACTGTTGTGATGAGCCGTCATCTGCAAGTCGTGTAACAAGGCACCTGTTGTAGCTGCCAGCGGCTGGGTTGGCTGCGGCCAGTACAGTGGCGCGAGCGGCCAAGCTGCACACCACGCCGCCCTTGGCGACGCTCACTCGCCGCTGCTCCATCGCTTCCAGCAGACTGCTGTGATGTGCCGTCATCTGCAAGTCGTGTAACAAGGCACCTGTTGTAGCTGCCAGCGGCTGGGTTGGCTGCGGCCAGTACAGTGGCGCGAGCGGCCAAGCTGCACACCACGCCGCCCTTGGCGACGCTCACTCGCCGCTGCTCCATCGCTTCCAGCAGACTGCTGTGATGTGCCGCCATCTGCAAGTCGTGTAACAAGGCACCTGTTGTAGTTGCCAGCGGCTGGGTTGGCTGCGGCCAGTACAGTGGCGCGAGCGGCCAAGCTGCACACCACGCCGCCCTTGGCGACGCTCACTCGCCGCTGCTCCATCGCTTCCAGCAGACTGCTGTGATGTGCCGTCATCTGCAAGTCGTGTAACAAGGCACCTGTTGTAGCTGCCAGCGGCTGGGTTGGCTGCGGCCAGTACAGTGGCGCGAGCGGCCAAGCTGCACACCACGCCGCCCTTGGCGACGCTCACTCGCCGCTGCTCCATCGCTTCCAGCAGACTGTTGTGATGAGCCGTCATCTGCAAGTCGTGTAACAAGGCACCTGTTGTAGCTGCCAGCGGCTGGGTTAGCTGCGGCCAGTACAGTGGCGCGGGCGGCCAAGCTGCACACCACGCCGCCCTTGGCGACGCTCACTCGCCGCTGCTCCATCGCTTCCAGCAGACTGCTATGATGAGCCGTCATCTGCAAGTCGTGTAACAAGGCACCTGTTGTAGCTGCCAGCGGCTGGGTTGGCTGCGGCCAGTACAGTGGCGCGAGCGGCCAAGCTGCACACCACGCCGCCCTTGGCGACGCTCACTCGCCGCTGCTCCATCGCTTCCAGCAGACTGTTGTGATGAGCCGTCATCTGCAAGTCGTGTAACAAGGCACCTGTTGTAGCTGCCAGCGGCTGGGTCAGCTGCGGCCAGTACAGTGGCGCGAGCGGCCAAGCTGCACACCACGCCGCCCTTGGCGACGCTCACTCGCCGCTGCTCCATCGCTTCCAGCAGACTGCTGTGATGTGCCGTCATCTGCAAGTCGTGTAACAAGGCACCTGTTGTAGCTGCCAGCGGCTGGGTTGGCTGCGGCCAGTACAGTGGCGCGAGCGGCCAAGCTGCACACCACGCCGCCCTTGGCGACGCTCACTCGCCGCTGCTCCATCGCTTCCAGCAGACTGCTGTGATGTGCCGCCATCTGCAAGTCGTGTAACAAGGCACCTGTTGTAGTTGCCAGCGGCTGGGTTGGCTGCGGCCAGTACAGTGGCGCGAGCGGCCAAGCTGCACACCACGCCGCCCTTGGCGACGCTCACTCGCCGCTGCTCCATCGCTTCCAGCAGACTGCTGTGATGTGCCGCCATCTGCAAGTCGTGTAACAAGGCACCTGTTGTAGTTGCCAGCGGCTGGGTTGGCTGCGGCCAGTACAGTGGCGCGAGCGGCCAAGCTGCACACCACGCCGCCCTTGGCGACGCTCACTCGCCGCTGCTCCATCGCTTCCAGCAGACTGCTGTGATGTGCCGTCATCTGCAAGTCGTGTAACAAGGCACCTGTTGTAGCTGCCAGCGGCTGGGTTGGCTGCGGCCAGTACAGTGGCGCGAGCGGCCAAGCTGCACACCACGCCGCCCTTGGCGACGCTCACTCGCCGCTGCTCCATCGCTTCCAGCAGACTGTTGTGATGAGCCGTCATCTGCAAGTCGTGTAACAAGGCACCTGTTGTAGCTGCCAGCGGCTGGGTTAGCTGCGGCCAGTACAGTGGCGCGGGCGGCCAAGCTGCACACCACGCCGCCCTTGGCGACGCTCACTCGCCGCTGCTCCATCGCTTCCAGCAGACTGCTATGATGAGCCGTCATCTGCAAGTCGTGTAACAAGGCACCTGTTGTAGCTGCCAGCGGCTGGGTTGGCTGCGGCCAGTACAGTGGCGCGAGCGGCCAAGCTGCACACCACGCCGCCCTTGGCGACGCTCACTCGCCGCTGCTCCATCGCTTCCAGCAGACTGTTGTGATGAGCCGTCATCTGCAAGTCGTGTAACAAGGCACCTGTTGTAGCTGCCAGCGGCTGGGTCAGCTGCGGCCAGTACAGTGGCGCGAGCGGCCAAGCTGCACACCACGCCGCCCTTGGCGACGCTCACTCGCCGCTGCTCCATCGCTTCCAGCAGACTGCTGTGATGTGCCGTCATCTGCAAGTCGTGTAACAAGGCACCTGTTGTAGCTGCCAGCGGCTGGGTTGGCTGCGGCCAGTACAGTGGCGCGAGCGGCCAAGCTGCACACCACGCCGCCCTTGGCGACGCTCACTCGCCGCTGCTCCATCGCTTCCAGCAGACTGCTGTGATGTGCCGCCATCTGCAAGTCGTGTAACAAGGCACCTGTTGTAGTTGCCAGCGGCTGGGTTGGCTGCGGCCAGTACAGTGGCGCGAGCGGCCAAGCTGCACACCACGCCGCCCTTGGCGACGCTCACTCGCCGCTGCTCCATCGCTTCCAGCAGACTGCTGTGATGTGCCGTCATCTGCAAGTCGTGTAACAAGGCACCTGTTGTAGCTGCCAGCGGCTGGGTTGGCTGCGGCCAGTACAGTGGCGCGAGCGGCCAAGCTGCACACCACGCCGCCCTTGGCGACGCTCACTCGCCGCTGCTCCATCGCTTCCAGCAGACTGTTGTGATGAGCCGTCATCTGCAAGTCGTGTAACAAGGCACCTGTTGTAGCTGCCAGCGGCTGGGTTAGCTGCGGCCAGTACAGTGGCGCGGGCGGCCAAGCTGCACACCACGCCGCCCTTGGCGACGCTCACTCGCCGCTGCTCCATCGCTTCCAGCAGACTGCTGTGATGAGCCGTCATCTGCAAGTCGTGTAACAAGGCACCTGTTGTAGCTGCCAGCGGCTGGGTTGGCTGCGGCCAGTACAGTGGCGCGAGCGGCCAAGCTGCACACCACGCCGCCCTTGGCGACGCTCACTCGCCGCTGCTCCATCGCTTCCAGCAGACTGTTGTGATGAGCCGTCATCTGCAAGTCGTGTAACAAGGCACCTGTTGTAGCTGCCAGCGGCTGGGTTGGCTGCGGCCAGTACAGTGGCGCGAGCGGCCAAGCTGCACACCACGCCGCCCTTGGCGACGCTCACTCGCCGCTGCTCCATCGCTTCCAGCAGACTGCTGTGATGTGCCGTCATCTGCAAGTCGTGTAACAAGGCACCTGTTGTAGCTGCCAGCGGCTGGGTTGGCTGCGGCCAGTACAGTGGCGCGAGCGGCCAAGCTGCACACCACGCCGCCCTTGGCGACGCTCACTCGCCGCTGCTCCATCGCTTCCAGCAGACTGCTGTGATGTGCCGTCATCTGCAAGTCGTGTAACAAGGCACCTGTTGTAGCTGCCAGCGGCTGGGTTGGCTGCGGCCAGTACAGTGGCGCGAGCGGCCAAGCTGCACACCACGCCGCCCTTGGCGACGCTCACTCGCCGCTGCTCCATAGCTTCCAGCAGACTGCTGTGATGAGCCGTCATCTGCAAGTTATTAATAACTCTAGGGGACTGGTCGAAAATTTTCTGTGATACGGCGAGCATCAAAAGCAAATGTGTATATTTGTACGTAGCAGAGCCGCGCGTCACTTCGACGTAGTGGTCCGCTTCAGTTGGCTTGCCGGAACTCCAAACTTCGTGGGCAAGTAAGGCAATAGGAGCAATGAAAACAAATTGATAAGTGGGTAGTTAAACAGATTGCATGTGTTATTGTTTTGTCTTACATTTTTAATAGTTAAAAAGTATATTTCTGGCATATTATAGTATTAAAAGAATATTTTGGTTTTCAACAAAAGTGATATAAATAAAATTGCAATCAATAATAAACAAAACTATTTGCATCGAAAGAATACCTAACTCGTCTACGTCACGCAAGATTCCAACGATAAATCACAGTGTTTTTGCACTTCATTGCTGAACATAATATAAAGTGATTGTTTATAAAATGTCAAGTGAATGCTCGGCGTGTAATTCGATTGTTCTTGTGACGTAAAAACGAATTAAATGTACAAAGTGCCAACTTATGTTCCATCTTGAATGCGTCACTACTGATCCTTACCCACCTAGATCGACCTGGGCTTGCCCTGCCTGTATCGCTGCTGCGCGTAAAGGTGGCGATAACTCCAACACGCCTATCCGACAGACTAAACAACAACTGTCAAGCAGTAGCGATGTGTATCACAATATTCCAGAGGCAAACAAGGAAAGTGGCAGTATCAGCAACTACTGTGACAATGTTATTGTGGCTGAAATCAAGAACCTACGCATAGATATGATTGATAAATTTCAACAACAGGAAAAGAAACTTGATTCTTTCAATTTGGTTTTGAACGAACTTAGAGGTGACATGAGTGAACTGAGCCTGAAAATGTCTTCGTTCCGCTCGGAATTCGATGGTCTGATATCGATGGTGGATACACTGCAAACGGATACTCAGCGTAACGAGACTAGCTTGATCAGGCACAGCGAGAAAATTGCCGAATTGGAGTCATCCAACACAAGACATGCTCAACTCGCTCGACCTAGGAATTAGCGGCGAAAAAAGCGTGATATATATAGCGGAGCATCTTACACCGGAGTGTAAAGCTATTTACGCTGCGGCGCGGAAATTTAGAAAAGAGAAAAAATACAAATATGTATGGGTCAAGTATGGGAAAGTTTTCCTACGTAAAAATGATACTAGTTCTGCTGTATACGTTAAAAATGTAGACGTTTTGAGTAAACTGTAATATTATAAATTACCTATAATTTTACCTCAAATTATATACATACATATTTCTTTTGTTCCAATTATTGTAACTTTTCATCATGTTATTTTTTTATCAAAATGTTAATAGATTTCGCTCGAAACTAAATGAATTTTACATAAATGTATTGAATAGTGATTATGATGTTATTTGCTTGACAGAAACTAACTTAGATAGTTCAATTAACAGTTCTGAATTTTTGGACAGTCGTTATACCATATTTAGACGAGATAGGGATTCATTGACTAGTCATAAACAATCTGGGGGTGGTATATTAGTTGCAATCAAGAAAAATATTACGTCAATTAGACTTTCACATTTGGAAAGTGATTCCGAATGTATATGGTTATCGCTTAGTCCAGGAAAAAGTATTAAACTTTGCCTAGTATACTTGCCCCCGGATGTGTCAATTGATCGGTTGAACAGATTCTATGATAGGACAGGTGATTTTATTTCTGAACATGACGGATCTGTTATTATTTTAGGTGACTTTAACACGCCTTCAATTGATTGGAATGGTGACATGACGAGAGCAGCGACTCCAAATTGTAATTCTTATGACCTTAAGTCGCGCTTATTATTGCAGCTTATGTCTCTGGGTGGATTAAGTCAATATAATAGTATAAAAAATAGTAACAAAAGAACGCTTGATATGTTCCTTACTAATATTCCCAACATCAAACTTGCGCCAGCTCTCGCACTATGTAAAGAAGATATACATCACCCCTCTTTCGAAATAGATATTAAGCTTCAAGTTCCAAACTATTTAAAGAGGAATAGCTCAAGCCCGGTTTTTAACTTTAATAAATGTGATTTAATCTCGATTAAGAAGGAACTAAAGAATATTGATTGGTACTCATTACTTTCATCGAACCATAATATAAACGATCTTCTTAGTGTTTTTTACGACAGGCTATTCTCAATTATAAAAACTTATACACCATATAAAAAGCAATTTAAGGACAAACAACCGGCTTGGTTTAGTCAACCACTGATTAAATGTCTTAAAGAAAAACAAAAAGTACACACTAAGTACAAAATGTATAATAATCCTAGAGACTACGATACATTTTCTCTTCTTAGATCTAGGGCTCAGAGGTTGATGGAGGAGTGTTACAATGTTTATACTAACAATGTTGAAATGTCTCTTATAGCTTGCAACGATAAACTTTTTTGGAATTTTACCAAGTCTAAGCGAAAATGTAATTCAATACCACAGACCTTAAGTTATGACAAACGAGTTGCAACAACGGGGTTTGAAATTTGTCAACTATTTTCCGATTATTTCGCATCAGTGTATATTGAAGATAATCATAATAAATTACCAGATACTACCTCTGTAGATACGCACGTACACACTAATAGCAGGTTTTTGGTAGCAGGTCTTTCTGAAAGCGAGATCTTGACAAAGATAAAGACTCTGGATGGGAACAAGGGCCCGGGACCTGATGGGATTCCCTCATCTTTTATTAAATCGTGCGGAATGGAACTCGCAGTACCTTTGATGTTAATATTCAATAAGTCTTTGGTCACTGGATGCTTTCCAGAATTTTGGAAAGTAGCTCACGTGATACCTATTTTTAAAGCAGGCACGAAAACTGAATGTAGTAATTATCGCCCTATATGCATTTTAAATTGTTTTGCCAAAATATTTGAGAGTATTGTTTATGATTATATTTTTTATCTGTTTAAACCACTGATTTCCCCGCAACAGCATGGATTTGTTAAAAGCAAATCAACTGTTACCAATCTAATTGAATATTCTAATTTCTTAGTAAATTGTCTTGACAGTAAAAAACAAGTTGATTCGGTGTATACAGATTTCCAAAAAGCGTTTGATAAGGTGAATCATCGGTTACTTTTCCAGAAACTAGAAAAATATGGTGTCCATGGGAATTTGCTAAGATGGGTTATATCATACGTAACAAATAGATCACAAATAGTTGCTGTTAACGGATTTTACTCCAAACCAATAACGGTACCATCAGGTGTACCCCAGGGATCACATCCAGGTCCATTGCTCTTTATTATTTTTATTAATGACATCACATCAGTCATAAAAAATAAATGTCTTCTTTACGCAGATGATTTAAAGATATTCTGTGAAATAAATAATGTCGAAGATTGCAAATCACTGCAGGAAGACCTTAATTCAGTTAAATCGTGGTGTGAACAAAATGCTATGTTTTTAAACGTAAGCAAATGTTTTGTGCTTACCTTCACTAAAAATCGCAATAAAGTAAAATTTGACTACTTAATTGGCAATAATAAACTTTCAACTATGACTAGTGCTAGAGATCTGGGTATTACTTTTGATACATCCCTAACATTTAAGTTACATATAAATAATATTATCACAAAAGCTAATAAAATGATGGGTTTTATTTTCAGAACTACCAAAGGTTTCAAAAACCCTTTAAGTCTTTTACATCTTTATAGAAGTCTTATTCGCAGTATCTTAGAATATGGTACCCCAGTTTGGACCCCATTCCAGAAAACATATGCTGACTCTATTGAGTCCGTGCAAAGGAGATTCCTACCGAGTACTTCTTTACAAATATAACAGAAAACTAGTCCAATCCTCTTATGAAGATAAACTAAAATATTTTAAACTCGATTCTCTATGCATGCGTCGTATGCTACATGATGCGATGCTACTTCACAAAATCACTAATAGTCAAACGGATACTATCCTTCTATCAAAAATAAACCTAAATTGTAAAATCCCTAAGCGCTCAATTTGCACTTATAACGTCTTTCCACCTAAACCCTGCCGAACTAATTTAGCGCACCACTCTTACATTAACCGTATTTGTCGTCAATTTAATACTCTTCATCACAACAACCGAGACCTCAATATATTTAACTCGTCGAAGGCTTGCTTTCGCCGTAACGTACTGGTATCCCTACGTAAGTTAGCCAATTAGTTAAGTTCTGTAATTATTCTGTATAATATGATTTGTATTACTATTGATATAACTATTATTGTAATTTTCTCATTCCTCACTGCATCTTGTAAAGCTACCATACTTAAACTTTGAAATGTTTTTATCTAAAAATCTTTTATACTAACCAGTTGTTTATGTTTGTGCTATATATCTTTTGTCTAAGTCTCTTTGTAATTTATGTATACTTTATTTTAGGCATGAATGTTGTTGGTTGGTCGAATAAAAAATAAATAAAAAAAAATGAAAGTTTGCTGTTCAGCTAATATCATTGTCCAATTTTCTTTAACCCGTTATCTTATGTGAGCGGCAGAAGCGACGCAACGCGATACGACGCCATAGAAAATGATAGACGTATGTAAGCGACAACGTAGGGAAAGGGTCAGCTACTGTTCGATACTGTCGCGTTGCGTCGCGCTGCCGCGTTTGCAGCTCACCTAGTTCAACGGGTAAGCATGTCGACCGGACTTTTCGATGAGTCCCTAGATGAAAACTTTTCAAAATTAGTTCAGACTTTTAACCCCAGACTAATAGTTATAATGTATAGTAATAATAGATGATGCCCGTCTTCGTCCGCGTGGATTGATGTTTTTGGATTCCCGCGGGAACTCTTCAATTTTCCGGGATAAAAAGTAGCCTATGTCCTTCCTCGGGATACAACCTATCCCTGTACCAATTTTCAACAAAATTGGTTGAGTAATTGGGCCATGAAAGCGTAGCAGACAGACAGACAGACACACTTTCGTATTTATAATATTAGTATGGATTTTACCTTATCAAGCTCGTCCACACAGCAGACACCCTTATCTGCCAGCACCAACGCACCGGCTTCGAGGGCAAAGTCCCCGCCTGCCTCGCGCCCTAATGCTACCGTCAGGCCCCCAGCCGAGGCCGAAGCGCCACAGACATAAACTCCTACAAGACGAGGTCTCTTTTACACATATACTCATTCAAAGATTTAATTGGACGTGAACATGCTAGTGATTGCCTGTGATGGACTAGGAATCCGCTATAGTACAACTTATACCTATCTGGTGACCATCATCATCTTATCTTATCGACCCACTACTGAACACGAGTCTCCTCTTGGAATTAGAAGGGTTTAGAAGGGCCATAGTCAACCATAATCAGTTAGTGCTTAGGTTTTTTTCGGGTTAATATACCTAACAGATTACAATCTACTGAAAAATAATGCCATAAATTGTAAATCTTTCGACAGTTTACAATTTCGCTATTTAGATTATAATGTAACGGTTTTTACAATATTACGGTGACATATAGATACCAATACTGTTCTATACGCGGTTGGTTTTAACCAGACTATAAAAGTAAATGTAAAAGTTACCTCTAGGAGCAGCATGTGCGGCTGCTTGCAATAATTGCGACTTTCCCAACCCCGGGTCGCCCACTATCAACACATGGGGGTTACATCTCGACCCGTTCTCGACCTCAGTTCCCCCAAATAACCCCAGTATAAGACCCGCTTTGACTGCGTCGTGCCCAAATATTGAAGGGCATAAGGAATGTACTAGAAGTCTAAATACATCTTCGGAAGCGTGGATTTCCTGTAACAAATTTTAACTCTAAGCCATAAATAAATCAGATATTTTGCTCCATTGTGTATAATTAAAAATACTGAACCTTTCAATATGTATGTATTGTACTAGATGAGCCCTTTCATAAAAAGTTTGGCGTAGGACTGGTAGTGCGTGCCCCTTACCTATATTGTACCCGCCATAGTGCAGTCCCGCTTTCAGACTAGATGGCGTTAGTAAAATAAGTCCACATTCTTTGTTTGACAAGGCCGTCTATGTAAATTGAGGTCTTTGACTGAACCCCACACAACAAAATGAAATTTTGCATTTCTCTTCTAGTTTCTCCCGAGCGGTATAGCTATATGTTCAAATGATAGCCAGTAATTTTTTTTATATGTATAGATTTAGTATAGCGAGACTGCCTACCTGTATGGCATAGTAATCTTTCAATGTGAAAGACAAAGTGGGATTGCTGAGATTCCTTTGACTGTGAATTGATACAGCCTCAACATACAACTGCAGTAGTCTGGCTGCCCTTCGACCGTCTTCACCTCCTTTACTCTCCCCTCGGACCTGGTAGAACATAAAACAGTAACAGTGGAATTCATAATAAATTGGACAGGTAAACAGTCCCAATCTAACATTCGTTTAGGGGTTGAATGGTGTATCATGACTGCTTGGTTGACGGAATTCAGTCAGTCAGCATTCTCTTATAATTATCCCAGCCTATTATCTGTCAATCAAATAGGGCGTTTCTATTTAAAACTCGTAATTTTCATGAACCTAGTAAACAGTTTTTTATAATTCGCGCTTAAATGGTTTGAAAAATGTAGTACATACATTTATTTTACCTGAACAATGCCAGTAACAGAAAGTACGTCTCCAGGGCAAGCTGCACCCACTAAATCACCTTGAAGTTCTATTTCAACAGTTCTTGGAATTGTTCCTGATAAGCTCTGAAACAATGGTATATCAAGTTACTAGTATTGATCTAACAGCAACATAAACTGTTTATTTGTTTTCATTGACAGTACAATACATCTTTCTGGAGCCCTATCCTATAACTACAACAGTAGTCCCAAACGTATCAATTAAAATTTTCAATTTATTTATTTAAAATATGAAGGACGTATACAGGTGTCTCTTATGTTACGTCATGTTTTGACTCTACCACCGGTTCGGAAAGTAGATTCTGCTGAGAAGAGCTTGCAAGAAACTCTGAATAAGAAATATATGACCCGGTGTCAGCATCACTATATTAATAAAAATAAAAACAAAACTGAAGAGGTATAAAAATTAGTTCTAATTTTGGCCGGCAGGTCAGCTAAGTTTCTGGGATACGAGAAGAATACAGAAAAAACTGTATTCTGAGTTTGTATAATTGTCTTTCAAAACAATCATTTCAACATAATCGATTTTGCCCAGTAGCGAAAGTATATTAATCAATGAGAGCTGATTAGGATCTTACACTGAGGCAATCATTTTACCGAGTTAAAGCCATGGGGGCGATTGGCTAAAAATGACAACTACCGTATAATGATAGCAATCACCTCTGATTGGCATTCTTCCACTATTAGAAAAAATCCATTGACGCAGAAAAAATACCATAAATTCAGCCATTCAATGCAATTGAGACTTTAACAATGATTGATGCAAGTCTAGCATAATCGCCCTGCCAGTAACTTCAAGAAACAGTTTGCTCATATGTGAAAATAAGAACTGTATATTGTGTGGAGCATAGAAGACAATAGAAAAATTTGAAATACCTGTGATTGTATCTCTTGTATTTTAGCGACTTGCCAGTCAGTTGTACTCGTGTATGAGGATGATTGTAAGGGCTCAAACTTGTGACCACTTTTACAACTTTGACAAAAGCTAGGTGCTGAAGAAGAAATAATTTTACTAGAATCCCAAAAAAACATACAAATAAAGCCCAACTCTCAATACAGGAGCTATACTGAAGTATTTTTAAGGAATACACTTTTGGACACTTAAGGAAAGGCACCCTTTTGAGTTCCTCCCCTTACAATTTCGTCCAGCCAATAATATGTCTGTGTCACAGCCAAACAAATTTTTCATTAATCATGATCAGGTGGAGTGAGAGAATTTGGTTTATCTCCTCGAGTTGCTAATAAGCTATTTTAAAATCATTAGGGAGTTTTTTTAGATTGTTCTTTAGAGAAATAAATACTATTTAGGAAATTTAATAAATTTATTAATTAAAATAATTTGTGGAACTAATACATCTATCTATACTAATATTATAAATGCGAAAGTTTGGATGGATGTTTGTTACTCAATCACGCAAGAATGGTTGAACAGATCTGGATGTAATTTGGCACAAAGATAGATTATAGTCTGGAATAACACATAGGCTACTTTTTATGCGACTACTAGGACTTGCTCTAAGGGACTTGTAAACTGGATTATACCCTATGAGTAACCTGACAGGTTTTTTGATATATATACCTGTGAATACACCCTGCGGCTGTATCACAGCCTGCACACCGTGGCAGCTGCTGCACTCAAAGGCCATGGCTGTGCACATCAAACCCACGCTGCCCACTCTTATCACTGTGCCCTTTATTGTTACTAGTTTACCTGGAAAAACATTACTACTCAATCGAGTACTGTTCCTTTCCAAAGTAGTATGAAAGGGATAGCAACATATTATTTTAGATTGTCAATGATTTATAAAGAAATCATCAGCTTGATGGTTTGTCACAACGGAGAACGAATCGACGTGATTTTTGGCATGGGTACAGTTGAGGACCTGTAGAGTGACATAGAATACTTTTATCCCGGAAAATTAAGGAGTTCCCACGGGAATCGAAAAATATTAGTCCTCGCGGTATGAAGTCGCGGGCATCAGCTAATAGGTAATACATAAAATACCAATGATTTTTATAATATCTTTGCTAGTATATTTTGTAAGCTCACTGTAAAATACATACCAAAGTAGTTTACTTTTAGATTGGCAATTGGAATGACAGGTTCATGGTTTAGTATTCGGACCCGGATTCTAGATTCACATTTGAGTGTCTGTAAACATTGTTTTTGTGAGTTAGTTATATCAGAACACATAACTTAGTTTCTTAAATTCAAGTATGAGTTAGCCCTTGGCTGTGATCTCAACTGATGGTAAGTGGTCATGCATTCTAAGGTAATCTGGAATGGGTTATTGCATTTAACATTAAACCCATTGGTTTGAAACTATAATGCATAATTTCTTGGCGGAATGCCTTTGCTCATGCCAGGAAACAAAGCTGAATTTTCTTTCACTTAAAATAAGACCACTGGACAATAAATAATTTTACAAATAATGGAATTAAAGCTGAACTAGTTGACATTGAGTTCCTAGTGAAACCATGTAATTGTTTTTTTTTTAAATCCGCTACAAGTTAGGCCTTGACTGCGATCACACCTGATTGGTAAGTAATGATGCAGTCTAAGATGGTAGGGGGCTAACCTATTAGGGGCATGGCAGTTATATTAAACTCACTCACTCAACCCCTATTTGGTTATTACACAGCATCATACTGGAACGCTAAATCATTTGGCGGCAAAGACACCAGTAGGGTGGTAACTAGCCACGGCCGAAGCCTCCCACCAGGCCAGCCAAGGGAAAATTCGGAAAATATAAATTTCCAAATTGATCCTGCCGGGGACAGCATTCTATTTTTTATGGCAAGAAATATAGAAAGTAGTAAATTACTCCAAAGTATCAAATAAAAGCCTGCTTAACAAAAGCTAAGGTGATTTAATACGACTAGCGACTAATAAGACTAGTATTTTGTGAGGGTTAGCTAAGTACCTTTTTCTACTACATCAGTCTTTAATGCTTTGTCTGTTGACAAAATATGTCTAGCAATCCTAATCTCAAAGCTTGTTGAGCCTTTCTCTTCATATATACATAATCATATAGGAACAAAATACAAGGAATAAAATTGAAGTCACCTAGTTGAACACAAATTACCTCATGCAAACAGAACTCTAAAATTCTTAAAGTTGTTTCTGGCTTCTCAAATAGGTCTATCTGAAAAGATGACCACTTAGATTTAAATTCTTCATCGCTTAGCAACACTTGTATGTCTAAGGAAATGCTGTGAGTTTGGTCAATTTTTTCCAAATCAAACGAATTTCTGTTCTTTTCTACATAACTCTGGAAGCTTTTTATGTTTTCAGTAATTTCTAGATTTGGTGTTTGCCCTGTAATTTTGAAACTTGATTAACTGATTACAATAAAAAATAAAATTACTTTAACATATATATAATAAAAAATATGTTATTAATAGTATAGGGCGCATGTAATGTTAATAATGGTTGTCCCATATCCAGTACTTGGCATCAAATTGGATAGCCGAAATCAGAGAGGCCTCAGAAAGCTAATTTAATTTAAGAGGGCTAGGTACCCCGTGAGTACACCATTGGCAAGCATTTAATAGGTTTATTTTGAAAAAGGAAAGAGAAATTATAATTGTATTTTACAATCGTACGGTGACATAGGTATACAAGCGACACATTTAAGTAATTCTTTAAAAGCCAACTCCTTGTTTGAATTGTAAAATAAAGAAAATTAATAATACCTTCAGTAGGAAAGTACAGTTTCCATAAATTTTTGTCTGAATTAATAGGTATTACTATAGGTATCTGATTAGCTGGAGCTCTGGAGGAGGTAGACGTTGATCCTCCAGATAGTGTCGAGCTATTGACGCTCCCACTGCGAAGAGTATTTCGACTGCTATTGCCTCGGTTCCAATTATTTCTATATGGGCCTCTCCATCCACGACGCATTGTGAAAAACTTTAAACGGTTGCAAGTGTTTAAACTGAGTACTAAATACTAGTAAAAATTAAAACTAATGTAATAAAATTGTTTTCTATTTTTCACTTTGTTTAATGTTCAATGCTTTCTAGTTTATACACTGTTTCGCGCGCTATTTTGATTGTACGATATTTTCTTTTTCTTTTTTCGGCGGCATATCTGTAACGTGTTAAATTAATTGACATTTGATTTTTTCAAATATTGCACTAATCCAACTAAATTTAATACAACAAAACCAAATAATTTCAAACACTCAAACAAAAGCAAATTACGTTACTTGAGTTGTCTCTACCCTCTGAAGTTAACTTGTCTTTGCCTCTGAAGTTCAAAAACAAAAACAAAACTTCCGTCTTCCATTTCAATTATGCGGGCCTCTTACACTAAACTCTTACCAGGGCCCTAATTAGTCTGGGCGTGGCCGCTAGATTTGGCGTCGTTATTGCACTGGACTACCGACTAACTATCGGGCCCTAACTACGTATCCCGTAAGGCTAGTGTAACGCGAACCAGAGTACATGTGGTGCCATCTAGGTGGCACAAAAGCAAACTAAGTTATTGTTAGAATGCTCCCGCTAGCCGGAGAAACACAATTACACTCTACGCGGGTCGTGCGATGTCTGAGCTCCCTAACCACTCTAATTGTTATAGGCCTATTACACTGCACTTTTCTCAGAGACCCTTCCATTTAAATCAGTGTAGGGTAATAGAATTTAGGGAGGAAGGGTTCCTAATATGGTCCTTTATGCTGTGTATTAAGCGAATCGAGCGGCCACGTCCACCCTTACAACAGGGCCCTGTAAAAAATGCAGTGTAGTAGGCCTATTACTATGATTATGCATAGGATGTGTTTGTACATTCCACGAACGGAGACAAACGCCAAGACAAGGTCGATTTTTATTACCGGGCATCTGGCACGACGCCGTGTAATGGCGTCCTTACGACCCGGTCGACCCTTGTTGCATTTCGTTCTAAATGGAGGGTAAATCTCGTTTCTTCTCTGTCAAGCTTGGTATGGCGTGCATACACAACCCAATCGTACTCTATGGGAACTTTCAATCGTCAAAATTGACAATCTCTTTTATGTAAACACAACTCTAGAAAACGGGTTCGGTGTCCGCGCCCATTTCGTTCCGGCGCTTCGAAAAGAGAAGAGTTCTTTTGTTACATTGGAGTGTTTTTCGAGGCCTTTGGGAAGAAATATGGAGCGGTAAGTAGACAACAGTTTTTAATTAGCTGCATGTAGAAATATTAACGTTTTTGCGACAAATTTCGTAATTTCATAAACAGCCGACCGGCATAGCGCATTTCGCTCCATTACATTTCGTCATGATTTGCAATAAATTTACTCTAAGTATATTTAAATGCAATTATTTTATCAATTTAAATATGATACTATACATAAAACAAGTGTTTAATTTGTAAATCTATGATTAAATTTTACAAATTAACGAAAATAAATACGATCGGCCGTAATGACCCGTGTACTGGCGTCGTGCCAGTTGTCACATTAATCAAGGTCGGCGTTGCCGGCCATTTTGTTTGCATTTTGAATACGTGTTCGAGTGGTATGGATAGGGCTAATGGATTTTAGATATTTCTCGTTTTTTATTTGTTTTTCCTTTTTTGTTTTATACCTATTTGTTTTTTTTTTTCATTCCATTAATTTAATGCATTTGCATTTCAAAACAATGTCGCAGGGTTTTAAACAGTAAAAAAATTTATCTTTTTATTTTTTTATATGTATGTATGTATGTTTGTTTGTTAGTTTATTTGTTACTTTATTAAATTTGTTTTTTTTTAATGTTTATGTGTAGGATTTATTATTAGCCATTATAAAAAAGTTTTTTACCGGACTAGAAGAAGTATGTATGTGTGTATGTTTGTTTGTTACTTTATTACATTTGTTTTTTTTAATGTTTATGTGTAGGATTTATTATTAGTCATTATAAAAAAGTTTTTTACCCGAGTAGAAGAATTATGCATGTATGTTGTGTATGTATGTTTGTTTGGTTGTTGGTTTATTAATCACGGCTTTTGATTTCAGACTAAACCTCGTCCCCGTGAGGGACTGGCTCTACGGCCAGCCATGTCAAGAAGCCCCTCACAAAGTCACCCCCTCACTCACTTTTTTAATGTGTTCTTTTTTAATTGTTTTTTTACAAATTGTTTAATTTTACTTTGATTTATTGTACTTTTAATTGTTTTTTTTTTTAATTGTTAAATTCTAAGTAATTTCTAACAAGTATGTTAGAATAAAATATGTATATAACTTTGCAAATATGAGTCCACTCAGATATCATATCCATACTATGGATAGCCTCTGTACCCACTGGTAACCTAACTTTGGCAGTAAACTTGGCTGTTTTGTTTTCGAGTTATTAAATGGTTTTGTTAGGCGATAAGCCTTTCTGTTGAATAATTACATTTGTAAATTTCATCTAATTGTTGGATGTAAATTTAGTTTTAGAATAAGTGCAATAGAATTCAGTCTATGATCCAAACTTTGGGAGTACAACTATTTCAAGTGGTTTGTTTTTATATGTATACAAAATAAAATATCAACTTCTGACACTTGAGCCTTTGTTTGTGATAAGTATTTGAACCGAACGATAACATAAACATTTATCCAAAGTCACTGGGCCGACAGTGTTCGTAGAAAGGAAGCGTAAACATGACCCTTTTTTATTACCCATACTTGAATCTGTCAAACAAAGCAAGATAAGTAAAAGCTTGTTGTGTAAAAAAAACGTTCGAAGACGTTTGATTTTCTACTTGAATATTGTAATGTGGTTTACTGACTTGTAAATAAAACAAATTTAAATTGTATTAGTGGTTTTATTTCCTAATTACAACAATTATTGTACAAGAGAATGACAAAAATTTTGCTTGCCATACTTTCAACGACATTTTGCTTTATAGTAAAGTAGATATGTACTGACAAGTATACATATAAATAAAGCTTAATTCATAACAATTCTATCGATACATAATTAATAGGTAGGAGTCATACAAAATTTTAGAGAAATCGTAGTTTTAATAGGTTGCGGCGAGTTAATCTTGACCCCCCGCGACGCCCGGGTAGCGGGGGGTGCCAGCTGCCCCGGTAATTTTTAAAATGGCCGTGCCCGCCGAAAGGTTATCAATCAATCGTGTTATAATATTTTTAAATAATGCAACGTCTACACAAGTCAATTTACAAATGATTTGCACCCAATCTATGGTTCCAAGCATAGATACTAGAATCCATCTTTGCCGTTAGCCCAGCACTGGTACAACGACAAACTTTACGACAACTGACAAATACAGATTTTTGAATGGTTGGCGGCAAAGCTGCGGTTGGAATGTGAAAATATGGTGAAATTATTTGAATTTGAAAAAAGAATTTCTTCATGATCGAACTAGACAATTTGTTTTGGTTTTGAATTGCCAGCAAATTGACAAACCAATTTCTATTACGATATAAAAAGATATTCGCTGTACAAAAAAATTGATTTTATTGTAATATTTATCAGCGTGTTTTGGGCTTTGGGAGACCAAAAATGGGAGACGAAGCTGGTAAAGGACCAGAGCATAAGGCTGATGAACCGGACGAAGCAGCTCCGGCTGCCGGTGAGGATCACGCTGAAGACGTATCGCAAACCGCGGGAAAACTAGATGATCTCTCAAAGAGAATGTCCAGAAAGCAGTCAATCTATCAAGCTACACCAGGGAGTTCCACGCAAATTATTGACATAGACAGAACTGCCTTGGAAGCCATTCTCGATGTCAGTTCCCGAATACAGGATATTCAGAAGAAGAGTAAAGTATCTATGAGCACTTTGGCTCTAGCTCATGAGTCTTACAAGGATAAACAAGTAAATAAAGCCCATAACTAATTTAAACGTGTTTAATTACCTGATAATAGGAAGGTTATTAGTTTGCTTGCCAGACTGTCTCATGTTCATAATTTCCCTCATAATCATAGATAATACACTATATACTTGCTACTCATAATTGCTAATGAGGATATTAGGCTGAATAATTCGAATGAGATATGACACTTCTTGGCGCGTCGTAGATTTTGACGTCATGATAAATCCAATATGGCGATTAAGAATATGTCCAAAAAAATTGCTTGAGATACAAAATTTATTTTGAAAACTTTGGTATCAAATGAAAGGTTAGTTAAATAATCTTTACTTAATACAAAATTATGAACTATTACTTCAGGCAATGCCTAACATAGTCTGGCAGTCTGGCTACCTATAGTTTTAGAAGCTTTTGTCATAAATTATTAATTGTAATTTCAGGCTAAAGCAAAAGAAGCTAGAAATAATAGAATAGGCGGCTTGAAATCTCAAAGTAGATTTTTATTGGAAAATGGCGCAGCAGTATTAAATAAAGCGCTGGACTATGTGCTGGTAGGTAATTTAAAATTTTTTACTATTTTAAAAATGTTTTTTTTTACATATTATAGAGAATCATATAGAATACAGCATTAATCTTTCTAAATAATATGTCAAATAAGCCCAGAAAGGCTCTGACTCTGAATTAAATGTAAAATTTAAATATTTTCTTAAGTAGCTACATTGACAGTATCCAAACACAATCGTCAAACCTATCAGTCGAGTAGTTGCAGCAGAAGCCCTTTCATGGATAAAACCAGGTGTAATGCTTTCAGGAAGGAGTATATGATGCTGACATCCATATAGATATTTTGGATAGTGCGTTAGCTGAGGGTGGTAGAAGCTGCTTTGTATTATGTGATGCATTATTGCCACCTTTAAAAATGGGTAGGTTTTTAATTAATTTGGAGATGTTTTAATAATATCGTAATAATAATCTTTTATGGGATGAAATAAAATTAAATATTCGCATTATTAAATAAATAAATAAATAAGTAGGTACTCTTTATTTGTACCAACTAGGGCTCAATTTGTTAGTTTACAACCTTAAAAAAGAAATGTATGCCGTTTCCATGGCAACGGTTGAACGATTCCCCGCGCGCGCGTCTCACCCCGCTACCCGCTCTCCCAATGCGTGGCGCACGCGCCCCGCGCTGACAGTCCGCTGCTAGCCACCTAGCGACGATATACGCGCGCTTTCATAGTCTTTGTATCTATAGTTTTTCGTGTGACCCATTTTTTCCATTTTAAGTTTATTTTGTACTTTTGTGTTTACATTCCAATTATATTAATTTACTGTGCGTAGGTTCTTATTCATCTCCATCAACCTATTACACTGGCGCCCAACTTAACATGTAATGTCATGTATTTCAGAGTCGGGTCGGTTTGTGCCCAATCAGAGAGGAAAGATGGACAGAACATATATATCCGATGCGACGACAATAGGAACTGAAGGCATATGTGTCGCCTTCTACAGGATTAAGAATAAAGCCGTTGATACGAAGTCTGTTGCAGATGTATGAACATCCTGCTTATTTCGGTGTTTTTACTTTAACTTTGCTGTCGTACTGGAAAGTAAAGTTGCTTGGTAGCACAGCTTTGTAAGGCAAATTGGTTACCAGCAGGCAAGGCTAAAGCCACACACCAGAAAATAAATTCAGAATTGGATCACAAGCACTTGAATCTCAAGTATAAACGTGAAGAAGTTTTCGTATACAGTAGCGGAAATACATAGCCTCTAAGATAGAACACTGCAGATATATTATATTACTAGATGATACCTGCGACTTCGTCCGCGTGGACTAAGTTTATTGGATTCCCACGGGAACTCCTTCATTTTCCGGGATAAAAAGTAATGTCCTTCCCCGGGATACAACCTAACCCTGTGCCAAATTTCATCAAAATCGGTTGAACAGGTGGGCCGTGGAAGCGTAACAGATAGGCAGACAGACAGACAGACGGACAGACAGACAGACCGACACACTTTGCATTTATAATATTAGTATGGATTTTTTAAATTGACCCTATCAGGCCCTCGCGCTATGAGCTTTTTATATTAGGTACCAGCTCAGTTTCGCGTCTCGTTGAGTTATATCGGTAACTTTTGGTTCTCCTACGAAGCGATCGCTAAGGAACATTCCATTGCCCCCTGAGCACAGTGACTTGCAGCTCATAGAGGCATAAAAGCACGCTTACCCTCCTTGTATCAGTTTAATGCTTGATTTTTATTAGTACCTTGTTTTTTGATGACAAGTTAGCCCTCGAATACGATTTCAATATTTTTCCAGGACTACTTTTTAGTGTTTTTTGATATGAACCAAGACACTGAGAATGTGGTGTCTGGCATATTCAAGACGTTAAGACGCGTGCACGTGCCAGCGATCAGGGCGTGCCAAGCCTGGGGGGATTTGAACCCCCCTAATCCTAAGAGCGAGGACATTATTAAGACCTACATATCCAAGATTATGCTGTTTCTTGATTATCTTGCGAGTTAGTTAATTTTTAGTAGCTATAACACTTAACTTTCTTGATTTATTGACAACTTAGTCCAGTTGCATGACTGGCAGTAAAAGTTACGGTACGATTACAGTCCGATGAAAACTCGGAACGTCGTGCGGTTCGATGCGCAGAATAGAATAGGTACATATCAGCGGGACAGTTTAATTTGCTGTACCTGTGCGAACCTACACTCGCGGCTAACTTCCGAAACGTCATTAACTTTGAATCTGATTTTACCATAATTTACCTACCACCACAAAAAAGCAGCGTCCTTTCATAAGTCAGAAGTCTTTCTTCGATGGATAAGGGTACCCGCAGGGTATCCTGCCTTGTGCATTTCTTACAAAGTTCAGAAAAAGGTCGTAAATTTAATTTGGTAATTGAACCAGGGACTTACTTACCGTTAACTTACTGTTAAACATACTGTGCTCACCGCTGCACCAAAAGTCGGATTTCTGAAATATTGCGACCCATTCTATATAACACAATCTCTTAACTAAACTAAAATGACAGCTTTCAGTCTAGTTCAGTCCCTTTCGGCTGGGTGTATTAATTAAGAAAGGTTTAGCAATAATTTTTAATGCTTTCATTTTAGTTTAGGTGTTGTGCACTACAGAATCAGCCCCATTGTCTAAAATAATTGTCTTAACAGAAACAAAGGTTGATCTGGATTGTTGTACAAAGTTTAAAATTAATCTGGTCTTGTATGAGGAGGAATTGTCCGATCAAGAGAAAATGAAAGCTGCTATTACCAAAACTCATGTTCTAGAAGAAGTATGCTCTTATGTTAAACAATGGGTGAAGCAAATAATGATGGTTAGTTGATGAATATATTTTTAATAGCTGATGCCCGTGACTTCATCCGCATGGATTGAGGTTGTATGGTTCCGCAGGGAATCTTAATTTTCCGGGACAAAATGTAGCCTTATATGTTATTGCAGACGATAATCTATCTCTCTGCCAAATTTCATCCAGATCCGTTCAGCCGTCCTGGCGTGAATGAGTGACAAACATCCACTCATTCATCCATCCATTTATTCCAAATAAAGATTTATTTATTTATCAACCCTGAGTTTCAATTTGACGATTAAAAAGTCTTTCAACATCATTTCAAACCCATCGCCGGCTCACTACTGAGCACGAGTAGCACGATAGACTTGAGAACGTCACGAAGCATGTACCTAATATTTACTTGCTTTTAAAACGGACATAACTCAGAAAATTTAAAAGTGCGTGCCTGAGTATCGAACCCCCGATCAGATGATCCAGTGATCCCGAGAAGATGCTCCAGTGTCGGAGGGAAACGTACGTTGAGAATAATTTGGAAGACTTGTGTGCTGTGGTGAATACAAGATACAAGTGTACCACATAGATTTACCTATTGAGGCGGATTATAGCGAATTAAACTTATAGTTCTTTCATTATCATGGACTTCAAAGTAACGCCTACTTCTATGCAATAAAAAACAAATAATTTATCGGGTTCTCTTTATTATCAAACAAAAGCACTCGCTTCATTCGCCAAAGACCACTCGAAATGCTCGGACACGTCATCGAAAATAAATTGGAACTGCAGAACGGACCATGTTAACCGCAGTTACAGACAACATTTGAAAGAAATAATTTTTAAAATATAAATGTAAAGGGTGGTGCTTTTGTATGATAATAAAAATAACCCGATTTTGTTTTTTTTTAAATTTGTAAAGTACCTCCAGATGCGTCATCCATTATAAAGGTGATATACCTATATACTTTATTTATTAGGTACTAGTGCAAAGCCAACAACTTCGTCGAGAACCATCCAACATTGGTCCGCTCGCTGAGTTGGACCACTGGCGACGACAACTGACGTCTTTCACGTCCATCATAGAGCATATTAAGAGCGAACCCTGTCAGATGTACATACACACGCTTATACGAGCCAAGTCCAAACTGATCAAGGTAAATCCAATAAAAAATATCGTTATTTGATAAAAGCTACTGCCGGGTTACTTAGTCCACCACCACCTCTATAGCCGTCCCACAGCTGGGCACCGGCCTCCACTCTCATAGGAGAGTGACCCACCACGTTGCTCCAATGCGGGTTGACGGTTTTAACGACTGTTATCATGTTAACGTGCTCTCTAGTAGTTTGTAGAAAAGGCGTTACGAAGTTGCGTAGAATTATTAAACCAATAGCTGATACAAGAGAGATTTTTGAAAACTCCTCTTAGATTTTCCGGGATAAAAGCTTCAAGGTATCTATGTGTCAAATTTTGTCATGACCGGTTCAACGGTAAAGACGTGATAAGATAACTATCACGTAGTGTATGTATAGTAGATTTGGGCTTGCGATTAAATGAAAACAATCTGGTCTAAAAAACGAGTTTCTGAAGGATACATACAATTTCTCGACTCTATGGATCATTTTACCAAATGAAAATTTGTGTTTGATAATTTAATCTCCTTATGGAGAATTTGCGCTATCAAATCAGGAATGAGGAGATCCACAGAGAAACGAAAGTAACCGACATTGCTCGGCGCGTTGCGAAGCTGAAGTGGCAATGGGCGGGGCATAAAGTTCGAAGAATTGACAGACATTGGGGTCCCAAAGTGCTGGAATGGCGACCTCGCACTGGAAAGCGCAGCGTTGGCAGACCCCCTACTTGGAGGATGGACAACATCAGACGAATCACAAGGAGCCGATAGATCCATGCGGCGCAAGACCGCGGCATTTGATAATTAATCAATCGACAAATGACATCATCATCATGATGGAGAATTTAACAGATTGTTTTGTTGACTTATTTAAAATAACTGGTACTTTCGAACTCTAGTTTTATTAGTTGGGCATAAAAGTATAGTTAAATGAATAGGTATGTTCTTCCAGAAATGGAGGTTGATTGACAATCAAGTTACTGATTACTTCAACGAGGCCTTTGATAATGTCAAATATTTGTACGCCTTGGAGAAATATTGCGAACCTCTCTACAGGTAATAGTAATTTACATTTATCTATCACTAGATGATACCCGCGACTTCGTTCGCGTAGATTAAGGTTTTTTGATTCCCGCGGGAACTCCTTAATTATCCGAGATAAAAAGTACCTACCTCTATACCAAATTTCATTAAAATCGGTTGAAAAGATAGGCCGTGAAAGCGTAGCAGACAGACAGACACACTTTCGCATTTATAATATTAATAAGTATGGATAACAATGATGATAATGTTGTTGTAAATTTTTTTTAATCAAAGGTGTGACCCGCTCACGATGCAACAGTATATACCTGGTTTGCTTTACACGGTGCGGATGATTTTCGCCACGTCGCGGTATTATAACACCACTAAGCAGATCTCCACGCTGCTCGTTAAAGTCACCAACCAGATCCTAAATATGTGCATGGACTATATGACGAACGGTGGCAAGAAGACTATATGGAATCAAGACAAACTTAATTACATAAAAAAAGCCAAGGTTCATATATTTGTAAAAGTAACTTTACATAGATTTTATTGGGTTTATCTAAGACTAGCTGATTCCCGCGACTACGTCCGCGTGGATTGAGGTTTTTTGGTTACCGCAGGAACTCCTTAGTTTTCCGGCATAAAAAGTAGCCTATGTGTTATTCCAGACTATAATCTACCACTGTGCCAAATTTCATCCAGATCCGTTCAGCCGTTCGGGCGTGATTGAGTAACAAACATCCATCCATACATCAATACATCCATCTATTCAAACTTTCGCATTCATAATATTTATTTGATCGGCTTTCGCTGTCCATAACATTTATAAACTTACCGTAAAGTTAAAATTTTTTAAGGGTTTAAATATTATTAAATACTTAGTAATATATGCTGTTACTTAAAGACAGTTTTCAATATTGCTGAGTTATTAGGTTTTAGGGCACATCTTGAAGAATTTGGAAGGGTTCTTATTTGTTACTATAACAGGCTGAGGACTTTTGTGTTATTTTTGTTCAGTATCTATATTTGGTACTTCTTTTGCAGAAGTTGAAAAATAATAAGTTTTTATTCCTCAGTCAGAATGTTATAAAAAAGAAAAAAAAAGTCATCTATAACCATTTTCGCTTCCAGTTATGCTTGAATTTATACAACTTTTATCGAGAATGCTACAATGAGACTCAGTTGGAAATGATGGAAGCAGCTGACGAACGTCCGTTTGATTGCTCTGAAATGTACATCTTTGGAAAGTTTGAAACCTTTCGGAAGCGGTTATTAAAGGTGTCAATCAATATGCCAATGGATCATAAATAACTTACTTTGGAACTCAGAATTAACTGAGTTTCGGCCCCTTATTTTTTTTATCCACTACAAGTTAGCCGTTAACTGCGATCTCACCTGATGGTAAATGATGATGCAGTCTAAGATGGTAGCGGGCTAACCTATTAGGGGCATGGCAGTTATATTAAACCCATACCCCTATTAGGTTTCTACACGGCATCGTACCGGAACACTAAATCGCTTGGCGGCACGTCTTTGCCGGTAGGGTGGTACACCGAAGCCTCCCATCAGGCAAAGTTAAAAGTTAAGTTAGTTAGTTAAAGTTTAAACTAAACTAAACTTAATAAATAATTTAAAAAATAGTTTAAACACCTTAGAGTTTTCAGAAAAAGTGTTCCCAGAAAAGGAATTTAATGAAAAAAATTTGCATGATCTTGTTTGAATGCACTACTGACTCCATATCGTAGTTTAGAGTGAAAAAGATGCAATGAAGAAATCTGATGAAAATGAATCAATACGGCACTGTGCATATAAGATTAAAATTACGATCAGTTTTGTATTTTATTGTATACTGGTTTTAAATCTTGCGACTAATTATTATTTTATGTATTTTGTTGCAACAGGTTGTAGATCTATTTCAAACGTACATAACATACTATGTTCTGAACAAAACAACGCTTGAGGGTATTGAGGAGTTTGCGGCGAATTTCAATAAATTATTTAAAATCATTTCGTCGAAAACTTACGATGCCATGGACCACCGGTATGAGTATCTTCTTTTTCTTTTCTACCATTTTATTGAATAACCTTCAAAATCAAAATAACATCGTATATTAATTCCTTCAAGGCGACCCGATTTTGATAAAGATTACAAAATCTACAAAGACAATGTTGCGACCCAGGAGCTGCTCTTAGAAAATTTTATGATTACGGTAAGCTGTCGAATTAATTGACCACTTAGATGATTAATAAATACTAATGTACTATAGATAATCATTTTGAACAATATATATCAAAGATCATGTTATTTACACTTCGAATAATGACCCATTCTATCACAATAACTAGCGACCGCCCCTGGCCTCGCTCGCTTGAAAATGCTTTACTACATTCTAAAGGAAACCTCCGTGTAAAATTTCAGCCTTCTAAGTCAATCCCAAAGGCTCATGAGTCAATCAGTCAGTGAAGTGAGTCCGGACTTTTCTCTTTATTGTATGAGATAATAGTAACAGATCTGTAATCATATTACAGAGTGTAAACAAATGCCCAACTACTGAAATTGCTCTACATTTGTTAGCGAGATTCAAGAAGCTGAAACTGGATTGCTTGTATCTGGAAGATCAGTACTATGACTTGATAAGCAAGTATACTGGCGAGATTGAGTCTATACGTGACAGGTGAGTTTAACATTTTTCTACTGAAAACTCAAACTCAAACTCATATTTTTTATTCAAATAAACTTATTACAAGGGCTTTTGAATCGTCGAGTGAATCTACCACTGGTTTGAAATGCCATTCCTACTGAGAAGAACATACATGTGTACATGTAACGTAATCGCTGTCCTTAGCATTGGGAGCAAATACATGCTTTTACATAATCTTCAACAGTACCTATAATAAGCTTTTATCAGGAGCTGCATACTTTTAATGGATTTCTTAAATTTCTTTAAATATGTGCATGGGCATTTTAAAAATAACGGATTAGTTCAGAATAATTAAAATTTGAACAAACAAAATTCTCTACTTCGGGGCAATAGTCGAACACCAGAAATACCAAGAATACTTAAAGAATATTAGTATTAAGTCGGTGTCTACCAAGGCTTACCGTTGATGAATACCTTTAGTTAGTTAACGGAGATTTTTGAGACGGTTGTTACGGGACTTGAATAGTCCCGACCAGTAGGTATGCACATAAAAAACAATAAAAAAGTGTACCTCTGTAGGTATAATGAAGAAAGAGAAAACCCGGAGCTACCAAGAAATATGCCTCCTGTATCCGGTAGAGTGATGTGGATAAGATTTTATGACAAAAACATTAAATATCCCATGCAGGAGTTCATGGAACATAAGGAGGTCATCACCCACATGGTAATTGTGTTTATTACCATATTTTTCGAGTGGTGCCTCATCTATTGAACCACTGGCGATGGTTCCTCAGCTAGGATATTATCCTTCTGAGCTCCACGTATCAGTTGGTTGAGGGTGTACGATTTTTTCTATAGTAAGGTATAAATTCATTGAAGGAATTCCCTATTGCTGACGATTCCTGTAATAATGGCCACATGATAACGCAGCGTTAGAACATCCCGACTAGGAACAACCTCAAGCGAGTTGTTGGGAACTGCTGAATGAAAGCGGCATAAGATCGTCTTTTGTAGAGATGTTTGCAAGAGTCCTTCATCCTGCAGCGGACGTCTTGCGGTTGAGGATTCCTAGAGACGTTTTTTATAGAATCTCGGCGAATTATTTTTCGAGCAGTTCATCGATATATATGTAGGTACTAGATGGGCCCTTTCATAGAAAAAAGTTGTCCGACTTGTAGTGCATGCCCCTCACCTGTATAAGTCTGTCCTAGTCCCCGCCATAGCGCTGTTCCGCTTTTCAGACTAGATGGCGTTAGTAAAATAGGTTCATATTCTTTGTTTGACAGGGCCCGTCTATGTAAATTGAGGTCGTTGGAGCAGTTACATTAAAAGGGTGAAATTGATTATACATCTTTCTCATTTCTTAATACCTCATTTTAGAATACCCAGCGCTGCATCAAACTTTTTAACGTGATGTGTATTGTATTTACCGAATTTGAGTACATTTATCACCGTGCTTGGACAGAAAATGTGGGGCAGGTAATTTCTTTCAATCTCTTAACTGTTTTACTGAAATTTTAATGTCGACTTTTGCTCCCATCTCACATGGTTTTTACGGGACTAAATCGAAAGAATTCAATCGTATTTGATTTAAGGTGAGATTGGGTTTAATAGCCCCGCTCCTAATTCGCCATCCAGTGACTAACATGCTCATCGTAAACTTCAACATTTACATACCTGAGTGCATTCGAGAAGTAGAATACATGTGGCAGTTGAATTTGTGTGAGTAAAAATTATTTGTATGGGGTTAGATAGACTAAAGTATTTATATAAAACCGCATCCAAAATGTAATTCCACGGTTGGCTAGTACTAAAACATCTTTATGGACCCTAAAATTCACCACAAGGCGAAATAATGAATGCGCCCCTTAAACTTTTGCGTCATTTATTTAGTTAGCTAACAGATTCCGCCGTAGAATTCATGTGTGAATAGTATAGCCGATAGCTGGACTATTGACGACGTCCAATATGTGTATATTGCTATAATAAACCTACTTTACACGTGTAGGTAACATAGAAGGGCATTCAATTTTAGATAAGACGACCTTTACTTAACTTTTATTGAGAAAATTCGGTTCTTTTGGTCCATTAAATTTTTTCGTATTCCAAGGAGACAATTCTTGGTGGTCATGACTGAGTTAATATTATGTATTGTGGATTATTAAAAGGGCTAAAAGAATAATTTTATTTTATAGTTGTACCTGATACTGCGCAGATAGTTGCCTTTTGCAAAGAGAAAATATATGGAGACTACGAAAGAATGTTGTATTTAGTTGAACGCAACGATCAGATAAGAAGGTAGGAGTTTTTATTTTCAGCAAACTTTTCCTTACTTGACCTTGGTATGTATAAGTTTTTATATTCACAGTGTGTACTCTAACGAGGCACTGGAGTTGGCTTGACATATCAGCAATATTCACTGTCGCGTTTGTTATTTTAATTGCATTTTTACTATTAATGATCTTGAACTTACAATTGGACCTACTTACGCAAAACGGAATCAACCCACACAATGACAGTTTTGAAAAAGAATATTAAAAATCAATCAATCAATCAAATGAATAAAAAAAAAAATTAATGTCAAAATTGTGGGTACATGAAGTGACGAAGCAGTCTAAAATGGTAGCGGGCTAACCTGTTAGGGGTATGACAGTTATATTAAACCCATACCCCTAGTCAGTTTCTACACGGCATTGTACCGGAACGCTTAATCGCTTGGCGATACTTCACCTGCCGGTAGGGTGGTAATTAATCACGGCCGAAGCCTCCCACCAGGCAAACTACCAGACTGAGTGCAATAATGCTTATTTTTATTGTGTGTCTTCTAGGAGTATGCCAAAATTATACTTGCCATTGCTTCGCGCACAGTTAGTGAAATTAGATAACGCTTTCCAACCTGGACTCTCTAGCATAACGTGGACGTCGTTAGAAATACCCTCGTATTGCGAGAGCATTGAACGTGTTTTGGATGAAGTAGACTTGTTTGTTAAGGAGGTTTGGCACTATTATTATACTAATTCCTTGAGTTTTGTTGTATTTGGTACATTACATACGCGTTAATTTCAACTCCGCTTGGCCACAATCGGGGAATTGTGTAAGAAAATCGTGATCGTTTGTCAAATGTATTAATCGAACTGTTTAAGGAGATCATTGATGCCTGCATGTCAAAAAGCAATTATAAATTCGAGAATACTTTTTAAGCTATCAAATGATTATGATTTTATTAGACAATGGGCCTCAAATCATCATTCTGATCTGTTATGCCAGTAGTTTGTAGACAGGCAAAAAATAGAAAATAATAAATGTATTTTTCAAAAAGAATTTAATATCACAGGTAGTGGATATGAAAGAAGCACGTATAGACGCGATACTGCAGTCGATAGCTAAGACTTTACTTGTGTATTTGCCGGACCAAGCTGTCGATCCCAACAACTTTTACGAAGACAACCTCGTTAGGCGCGATGAAATAGGTAAGCTTTATGAAATAGCGAAAATATTGATGAAATAGGTACCTAACCGTAATTACGTTATTACGGTTTTTAAAAGGTTTGTGTCTATCTTGGAAATTCTAACATCTTTCAAAAAGAACTCTTAAAGTGATAAGTAATAATATGAGGAAAAGGAAGATATTACATTCCTGGTCAGTAAGTTAGATTCGTTAGAGTTGTGTTCAACTGAATAAGCATATTATTTTATTTACAGCGATGGATTTGCAACAAAAATCCTGTAATGCAGAAATAGCTGTAATAGAATTGATAAACAAGTTCTTAGGCAGCGTACCATCTCAAGCAATACGGGATCTAAAGGACAATTGGTAATCTTATATTAAGTGTCATAATTTCATAGAGTAATATTTTCTATAAAACTGTTGTATTTGATATTATTCATTGGATTGAAAAAAGCGCTTGATAACATTTAGTTTTTCTTATGTAGGTTAGATATCGAAAAGGCATTAAAGCAAGTGACGTCAGCCACAAGAGTGTTCCCAGAAGATGCAGGTTGGTATCAAAATCCTATTTTTGTAAACATTAGGATAAAATCTTTTCTTAAATGAATATTTTTACAGCTTTTTTGGAAATCGAGAATCCCGACAGATATGAACCGATGCATGCGATTAACGAATGCAATGAACTATTTGCTTATTTCGCCACTAAATGTTTGGAATCTTTAATAAAATGTACTAGACAAAGCCTGGATATACTAAGAAAACGGGCTTCGGTTTCGAGGTAACATTTTTGATAAACTGAAATAATATTAATTTAGCTTTAACGCTACATGACTTGTAGGTACGAGTTTGTCCAACGTTTTCGGTCAACATTAGACCATCGCGTTTCAGAATTTGCCGAATATCCTTAAACAAGTTAGTCAAACATTTAGACATATTGCGCATTTTCGTGTCTTATGTGTAATCAATCAAATCGAATAAATATTATAAATGTGGAACTTTGGATGTATCGATATATATTTGTTACTCAAAACGCCCGAACGGCTGAACGGATCTGGCTGAAATTTGGCATAGAGATAGATTAGTCTGGAATAACATACAGGCTACTTTGCGGGAGCCAAAAAAACCTCAATCCACGCGGACGTGGTCGCGCGCATCTAAAGCGCGCTATTGTCTTTTAAGAAATTTAGTCGCAATGGTTGTTGTATGAGACCATACAATATATCACAAGATATTTTTTCTTGTTTCGGATTAGACACGCACATACAAAATATAAGATATTACTTATAAGACACAAGAAATTTTCTTCTAATGAGCAATAGGCCTTAATATGAGGCCAGACTCTCCTATGACATAATATATTATACATATTATTTCACTTATCAATAGTTTTCTAACGATGACAACTGATCCTGAAGAGCAAAAGAAGTTGAAACCACTCATGCTCACAATGATGTACGTGGAAATTCCGAGGATACTAATCAAACCTTCTTTGGATGAGATTCAAAGCGCGTTTTCACAGGTATAATGTATATAGGTGTATGTATATTATATTGAAGAAAATAACTTAATTCAATAAAATAAACATAAATAATTGATGATCAGTCCTGGAATCAAGCTACTTTACCGGTCAAGTATGGTGGCATCGGCGTGAGAAAAATTTCCAGTGTTGCTCTTCCAGCATTTCTGTCCTCTGTGCATAGTATAAAAGAGCTTAGTTCTCAGATTCTTAATTCTAATTCAGTTTCATTGACCTATGCCACAGAGGCCTTAGAGGGTTGGAAGGTCAGGTGTCCCAATGACGATATCCTGAAGGAATGTTTCACACAAAAACTTTGGGATGTGCCGTTGGTTCGGCTAACACATACAAATTTGGTTCAAAATCTTACAAGTGAAAGAGATCGAGCAAGGCTTCTAGCCTTATCTGAAAAAGAATTCGGGTATTGGCTTCATGCCTTGCCATCGAAAAATCTGGGCATTCTTTTAGATAATGAAAGTTTTCGTGTGGCTCTAGGTCTCAGATTGGGAACACCCGTGTGCTTCGAGCACAGATGTCCATGTGGAAAAGAGGTCGATAAATTTGGAATTCACGGACTCTCTAGGCTTTTTCGGCATGGCTCTCTCAATGATACGATCAAAAGGGCTCTTGGCACCATAGATCATTGAGCCGGCAGGGATTAGTCGGGATGATGGCAAGAGACCTGATGGATTGACGCTGGTTCCCTTGGAACGGGGACGGGCGCTAATGTGGGACGCAACATGCGTAGACACATTGGCCCCGTGTCATATCAGGGAGACAGCATCAAGGCCGGGAGCCGCAGCAGAAAAGGCTGAAACCGGCAAGCGGCGGAAGTATGCCTCTCTCATAGAGAGTTACATATTTGTTGCGTTTGCCGTGGAGACCCTTGGGCCGTGGAGTCTTAATGCCAAAAATTTTATTCGAGATATTTCACCGCGGTTAATTGCCTCATCACAGAAGGGCTGGCTCATTTTTTGCGCAAAGGATCAGCCTGGCTGTCCAGCGCGGAAATGCAGCCAGCGTTCTTGCCACCATTCCACATGGGCATGATTTATACAGTAATTAGGTTAGGCTAGCTAGCATTATTATTATATAGCTATTATTTTCAATAAATAAAAAAAATAAACGTAATAATAAGTTATTTCTGTACTGCGATCTCTCCTAAAGCCAATTGGCAAAGAAAGATGGAAAGTACTCTAAATCAGTTGTAGTATGACAGTTCCTGAGTGATATCGTTCTGTCGGGATGAATAGATAGTTACTACCAACCACGGTCCAGAATCTCACCAGATAAAATTGGAGGGAACGTCGACAAAATTGCAAATTTTTCCAGACTGATAATATCTTCCACTTGTGCTGAGACCTTTGTAAATATTTTTTAATTTAAAATCAAATAGTAAATATTTTAGACCATGGAACCTATGAATTCTTTGTTATATATTTTAGGTGGTCTTGAATTGTATTATGGACATACACCGTAACGTGTTTATGTGGGGACAGCAGGATATAATTAACAAAGAGGGCCTGAAAGGAAAATCCATGTCGGTTACTAGGACTATGAGCTGTAAGTAGTATCATTCTAAAAAAATCCTCCATTATAAACAATGAAACATAATTAAAATATAGTATTCATATTTGAACTAGAGGCAGCGACATCAGTGTAGAGGGTCATTCGCATAACATGAATTTATGTCTCAAAACCTCGGGAACTTAAACGCTTTAGCTTTGACATTATAACAAAGCATTGACAAGGATAATATCCTTCTATAAAGGATTAACAAGTCATAATAATAAAAAAAAAAAAAAACGACTGCCCTGCCAAAAAACGAACTAAAAAGTTAAAAATCTAAATTAATCTAGTTAAATAGAATCTTATTCATATTTTTATTAAATGATATTTTTTTGTGAATCACTGGATATTGAACTATAGTGATATATATTTTTGGAATCGACTCATCATTTTCTAGATGATGATTTTATACTTAATATTATTTTCGTTTTTTTTTTCAACTTTAGTCTTGAATGCGGGGCCGTGATCACCCCATCAATTTTTTTTTAATTTTACTAGCCTATGTCACCCGGAATAAGCTAAGGATTCTACTGATACCTCATTTATCAAATAGGTTCAGGCGAATAGAAATTATGGTGGAATATACAAACTCACATACATACATACATATATATATATACATATATACATACATACATACATACATACATACATACATACATACATACATGAACCCTGAAAATAATATACTTACTCCTTTTTTCAGGCAGTCGTATAAATAAAAATGTATTAATCATATTTTTTTTAATGTGTAACCTTGTTGTAGCTGGTTCAAGATCACATTCCAACCTGCTCGGAATCAGGACTTATTTCCGAATGGTCTCTGAGCATAAGGACATAGTGCGGGCTGTTATGGCCTTGCAAGGCATGATGTACATGTTTAAACCCGACATTGAAAAATTGTTGACTGTTAGTAAATACGTAATTTTGTTAGGTTAATATTAGCAAGAAAAGATTACAATTGTTTTGCTATAATCCGCCAACAGAAAAAAATCTGTATGGTCAAGCGTGCAGTTACAAGCGAAGCACCGTTTACCTTCTCAACCAAGCAAGAACCAAGTTCCCAAGCAACCATTGCCACCAAGACTTATACTATTATCGACGCACGTTTCGCCCCGACACCGGAGCATCTTTGGGAGATGTCGACTTTACAATGCAAGATTGTCTAGTTGATGGCGGCGACCCTACCTTAAGCGCAAAACACACAGGGAACGGGCACGGGTCGGATGCGGGTCGGATCGGGTGCGCGGCTGTTTGAATTCCTTGTATTTGTCACCGTAAGATTGTAAAAATCGTTAGATTATAATCTAACTCGTGAAATTGCAAACTGTCGAAAGATTACAATTTAACGCACTATTTTTCGATAAATTGTAATCTGTTAGGTATATTAACCCGATAGAACCTAAGTGATTACCTACCTGATTATTTATGTCGAACCCTAACCTAACCTACAAGAAACAGACAAGAAAACGTAAATACAATGAATATTTCAACAATTGACACTCAGAACATTGAACGGTTCACAATCTTTAGACAGTTTACAATTTCGCGAGTTAGATTATAATATAACGGTTTTTACGATCTTACGGTGACATATTTATATGGCCGACAACACACAGCGTCGCCCGCCACGCGCCCGACCTGCGCCCTCGTTCTGTGTGTCTTTAGACGTACAGTTCACGCTGTCATATGTAACACAAAACGAAACAATCTACGACCTACTTAATTAAACGTTACTTTAATATGTTTTTCTAAATTAATTTTATGTATTACGGGGATAGGGCCCGGTGACTTGAACCACAGGCATCTGCTTAGCTCAAGCATCTTGCAAAGCAAGCTTACTATAAGCACTTGTATGTAAAGTAATGTGGACAAATAAAGAAATCGATTCATTCAATTACGTTGTCCTGAACTCTCGATACAAAGTTGAGCGTTTAAAATGTTATAAATCTCAGCTGTTTTTGTTTAACAGAGCTATTATAGATTTGCTCCTTTATGGGCGGAAGATAGAGTGCAACAGATCCAAAGCTTTGTCGATACAAATCCTCTGAACGTTATCATCGGAGATATGTTTAAGAAGTACGAAAGTCAAACAGAAGAAGTTCTCAACTTGCCGAAAAGACATATTATTGGATCAATCCAAATTAATATGGGTATTTATGAGCATAGTTTCTGATTGTGTGATATTTATGATGATTTCTAATATATTTGATACATTCAAGTACTAAGCCCTTATAGTCTAGTCAACAAGTGCTTTTTGGGTCAAACTATTTTCTCAGCCTGCGAAAAATATGAACGAGGTGTCTTTCGATTCGGAATAGCGTGCAGATGATTTTTGAAAAAAATCAAGAGCCGCTTGCATAAATTTCAAAAGTTATTAACAATTAACTGAAAAAAAATTGGGTTTAGTTTTTTGCAAATATCTCAAAAACTATCTATTTGTCATTTTTCAAATTTGAAAAAAGAATCAAAAAAAGAAGGAAATGTCCCAAAAAACGGAAATGTACCTCTCGGAGTTATAGGACCAATATTTATAATTTTCCCAGAGAGTTGAAAATACGGCCGCTAACGGGGACTCTGAGTGACACCTCGTTCATATTTTTCGGAGGCGGAGAAAAAAAATTGACCCAAAAAGCACTTGTTGACTAGACTAATAGAAGTCTTACCATATTTGCCGGATGTTTATTAGTCATTTATATTTGTATTTATTCTATTTAAGATAACATTACATTAGCATTACACATCGAATCGATTGAGTGGAAGAGAATTTTGGGGAAACTTCTCAGTCAAGCTTACAAGGAAAGAGTATTGAAACTGATGCAATTTATCAAAGATCGCATGAAAACTATGAGCAAAAAGATAAAGGACTTGGATGACGTTAGAGTAGCAATGATGTGCTTAGAGTTGATTCGAGAAGAGTTTATTGGGTAAGCCGTAAGGTCAAACTTATTTTAGGAATAAAATTAAGAAGCAGAAATTACTCTTCGTTTTTCGGCTTTCGGGTTAAATAAGTTATTATTATTTGTAAAGTATCGGAGTAGGTACCTACCCTTATTCACTTTGCGCCAGTATGTTGTGCATTGGACTTGTCATTTATTTGACGAGGATTGAATTGGACGGTTTTGTAACAGTCCAGTGGGTGGTTGGGCCAATCTATGAACTCACTAACTAGTGAGTTGGAATACTCTTCAATGTCTAGACTCTGGATTACATTAGCCGATATCGGTTGTATAGTAATACGCCAAGTGCATTGAGAAAACGTGTCTTAATCAATGATAATTATTACCGTCTGTTTTTTTTTTGTTAATCTTCTAGGATGGACATGGAGCTTGATTTAATAGAAGAGAGCTATGCGCTATTCAGTCAGTTTAACATAGATATACCAAAGGACGACGCTGATATGGTTTATGGGCTTCGATACGCGTTCCAAAACATGTTACTAACAGTGAGTGCCTATTGATTAAGGACTACCTACAGGATTTTACAGTCTCTAAAATTATTTACTAAGGATATCTTTACTAATATTTCATATGCGAAAAGGTGTCTGTCTGTCTGCTACGCTTTCATAGTCCATCTGTTCAACCGATTTTGATAAAATTTGGTACAGGGATAGGTTGTATCCTGGGAAAGGACACTTTTTATCCCGGAAAATTCATGAGTTCCCATGGGAATCAAAATACCTTAAGCAACGCGAACATGGAATAAAAAAAGTCAAGGCTTGCAGTGGAATAAAATCTGTATTTGGTTTGCCGTTTTTGTACCTGAATGTACATAGGCTTGAAGTCCTACAAAATTCCTCTTTTAGGCTGCCTCTAAATTTTTCAATCATTAGATAGCTAGGTCAGTTGTCAAATTGTGCATATTAATTGAATAGTTAACTAGGACTATTTCAAACCTGACCTTTCCATTAGGCTCAACAAGTGCAACAACGTATAGTGGAAATGCAGGGCCCATTACAGAAGGAATTAACTGATGGAGTCGCAAACTTTTTAAAAGACGTGCTAAAGTTCGACGCTGACTACGAACAATTCGGACCTATGACACCCGGCCTCACCGCTAGAGAAGCTAGTGACAGGTATTGAATTGACCTCTTTGGTGGATTTTATAAATCTTTACTAATCTTGAAAGAATTTCTTGAGGTATCTTTTACGCCCTAAAAATTTATTGAAATCTCATATGAACAAAGTTTGTGGGGTGCAAGGGGAGAATGAGTTATTAATCCTAATTGAGTAAACAAAAAAGTTCTTCTTAATGCATGATAAAATTAGTACTATTAAGATGATAATGTTTTTATATCTATAACTGATTCTTGATCAGAGTCGAAATCGCGTACTGTCATCTGTCGAGTAGTTACTTAGCACAACATTGTTACATACCTTAGCGATAATATAAATTACTAACGATTTAGTATACTAATTTCAGCTGAGAGTCGAGTCATATGTGGGAAGAATCAACCGGGCCCTAGAAGTCCAAAGCATGCAGCGAGAAAGAGAGTAAATAATTAGTTTGTTTCAATAAAGTTATTGTTAATTGCAGGGTAATTATGTTCCAATCACGATTTGATGAGTTATGGCGGCGATTCGAAATGTATTCCAACGGCGAGAAACTATTTGGAATGGAGGTCAAGGATTATCCCATTCTACACCAGAGGAAGAAAGAATTTAATCTACTCAGCAAACTGTTAGTTCACTCTGTTATGACTCACATATTTTTGAAAAGCATTCATCCATCATGGTCCATCGAATCGAGACGAAAACGGGCCTATAATTTACGAAGTGTAAAGAATTATTTCTAGTAAAGTCCTGGCCACAAGTTTTCTAATCACACCAGCCACAGACCACTTAAGGCTTCATTGTGCAAACGCCTTTTGCACACGCAGTGTAGACGCATTCTCACGCGCAGCGAAACGAGCGAATGTATTCTCTTATGTGATCGAGTTCTATTTATTTATTTATATAAGTCTGTACTTACTTAGTTTTACTTAATTAACTTAACTATAACTAACGTATATATAACTGTATCATATGATACATTTTTAAATTTATTATCTGTTATATATATCATCACAGCTGGGCAAACCCTCCCCATTCTCCTTCCACTCTTTTTTATTTTGCGCTGTGCGGAACCAGAGTTTTCCCCCAAATGCTTTTATCTCGCCCCTCCATCTGGTAACAGGTCTTCCTTTTTTCCTTTTCAAATATCTTGGTAACCCAGTTGTACTATTTTTTCTTACCTATTATTCGGTATTACAGGTATAGTCTGTATCTTGCTGTAATGAATTCGATTGATGGATACTTTGAAACACCGTGGGTAGCAATAGACATTGAACAAATAGTAGCACAATTAGCAGAATTCGATTTAAGGTATGTTGTAAATAAAATAAACATTTATTAAACATGTTATCAAATATGTAATAACTTTAATGCAGGACATATATATAATATCGTACTTATAATAACGTATCTATTGTTTTGTCCGTTAATGAAAGAAGAGAATTTCGGTTGGGAAGACGCGTCAAGAAAATTAGCAGTTACTCTTAAAACAAACGAATTTTGGACTTTAAGGCCCAGACTCCACCAGAGCGGAGATGTGCGAAGATGTCCGAAGCGGAGACGAGAAGAGATGTTTTTCAGCTAGGGTGTATCCCCCGAAGCTGTGCGGAGATACGTTCTGGCTAGATATGTGTGCTGGCTAAAGCGGAGATGTCTGCTGGCTGGAGAGGAACTGAGCTGCGTGTGGCGAGCGTTGGATGTCAAGATGAACACGCAGTTTAGCGCGATCTGACTCGAAAGGCAGGCGTCTCATCCATGTTACTATTACAAAAACGGAACTAGTGACGCCGCTCACCACACGCCGCTCACATCTCTTCTACTACTCCCGCTTCGTTGCATTTGTTTCTTTATTTAAAGGATGTCTGGAGGAGATCACTTTTAGTGATAAGACCGCCTTTGCGCACTTATTTATGTTCGCTGGTTCACTGTTTTTGTTTCTTTTTTAATGTTTTGTGTGGCAATAAAGTATTTATCTATCTATCTATCTCTTTTCGTCTCTGCTACGCGCCTTCGCCAGCTTGCAACAGACAGCTCACATCTTCGCTTTGTACCACCGCCAAGCTCAGGCACAACTCACATCTCCGCATCGATATTGCCATACAAATATGATACATCTCCGCTCAGTGGTATCCACTGAAGCAGAGCGGAGACAAGATGTGGGAATAACGAAATTCTATCTCCTCTCCTCTCGTCTCGTCTCCGCTCTGGGGGAGTCCGGGCCTAATGATATGATAAACTCAATAAACAGTGACAACTGTACATAACACGCTTTGAAAAGATCGATCGTAGAGTTGATGGTTCTCCTTGGTTGGAAGGAGAATCATTAATATAGACATTAAAAGTTTGCGAACGCAGTGGTAGGTTAATTTGACGCTTTTGAAGCGATTAAGTTTTCTTTTCTTTTCCTGAGGGCATTTGCTGAAAGGTTTGATTGTCAGTACCTGAACCATTGTCATATTATGGTGCACATGCTGACAAATCAGGGCTGACTTAGATAAGGTTTTAGGATTAGGTAGTTTTATAATTACTAACATTAGGTTATTGTGTGGTCCTTACTAACAAAACTTATGATCTTAAATGGTCGAAATAAATGATTTTTATTTATTTAAAATAATATATTGGAGCACCTCCAACTATAACACGTACCCGCATAATGTTTATTAGATGTCGAAAGTTACCTCGGGGCATGAAAGATTGGCCAGCCTTTATCGATTTAAAGAATAAGATTGACGACTTCAACCAAACATGCCCTCTATTGGAATTGATGGCGGACAAATCAATGAAGGACCGACATTGGAGGAGACTGGAAAAATTGATGAGTAAATAAAATTATTGCCTTTCTTTAAAGTTTGAATATTATTGTACTTGTCTATGGTCTAAAATCCGGTACAGGATTTACTGATACGTATACGCATGCAGTGAATGAGTGGCCAAATCCATATGAATCCATACTAATATTATACTAATCATCTAGTTTTTTTATAATACCACCAATCATTTGTTAACTAGACGATGGGGGTGGATTTGAATTTTTGAAAACTTTTGCTATAAAGTGATGAAGCATTGATTGGTAAACAATTCTATTTGCAGATTGCGTTTTGGATGTAGAGTCGGACACTTTCACATTGGCTAATGTTATGGAAGCTCCTTTATTGAAGTACAAGGAAGATGTTGAAGTAATAATATTTATTAACAAACTTTTAGCTTGATTATAATGATGTTTAGTATGAGGTTCGAGAGTTCGTCCGCTTAGAACTTCAAATTTTGATTTGATCACCCTCTGAAATCCACCATAGAGTAGTAGTAAAAAATGTCGTAGCCATAGTCTTCACTGTCGTATTCAACCAATAGACTTCCACTGCTGGACTGGACATCTCTCCCTCCTCTCATCACTCTTGCAAGAATTTCCACGTGTCGGCCTGTTTCCAGGTTGTAAAAAATGTATGATCATCATAATTATTTTTGTGTACTTATGGATTTTTTATTCTGAAATCTAGAATCGACATCGTTACGTTTCATCATTCCTCCTCATAATCCTCGAAGAAAACGAATTATTGATTTTTGTAAAATATACGCCAAATGTAATGTACTCTTGATCTCATAATATGATGTTATGATCGTGACATTATTTTATTCTTTCAGGATATTTGTATAAGTGCTGTTAAAGAAAAAGATATAGAAGCCAAACTGAAGCAGGTGATAGCCGATTGGGCGGTTGTGGACCTCACATTCGCTCCGTTCAAGAATAGAGGCGAACTGTTGATTAAACCGCAAGAAACGCTTGATATTATAACGATGCTAGAAGACTCTTTGATGATTTTAAATTCGTTAGCTTCTAATAGGTAGGTACTTTTGTAAAAAGTGATTTCATTGAGATAATCTTCTAGATTGCCTTTTAAAAACCTATTAAAATGTAGTCTATGGTGGTTTACAATTTCTCCAAAATCAGCTAATCAAAGACCCAATTGTCTAAGCAAATCGTATCTATATATTTGACAGCTTAAAACCTACTGGAACTATTCATACATGCTTTTTGACGTGCAGGCATCTACGCACTCCTTAAATAGGTAGAATTATACGTTTGAAGAAGATTACGATTACGATTTCCTCACGCAATCGGGGGACAGATGGGCCGCTGAAAAGGTAAAGACGGAAAGACAGACCCAACTTTGCATCTAAAACTGAATGTCTTATTTTTACTAAGAGCTTGTGAGTTTCGCCCGGCATGAAATGGGGTTATCTATTCAAAAAAGTCTAACGCACTGTAAAGCTGTTCAAATATTTCGTTATTATGTTACTGACTTCTTCGTCAGGTACAATGCACCATTTAAGAGAGATATATTGTTGTGGATCAATAAATTGGTGGGTACGACCGATATCCTGGAGAAATGGCTGCAAGTTCAAACTCTATGGATGTATTTGGAGGCTGTATTTGTTGGCGGCGATATCGCGAAGCAACTACCAGCTGAAGCTAAGAGATTCGGTGTAAGAATTACAAGTACAACTTTTCTCTCTCTCTGCGTTGTATTCCTCATTACTGAGGATCGTGACCCCTTTCCATTAATCACATAATAGTAGAAGTTTTCTTGGGATAATAATGCGTTTGATTCGACTAAGACTGTTTAAACTCTCAGGTTTTTGTAAAGATTGTTATCAGATGTTAGTGATAATAACCGGGACCTACAGCTTAACGTTCTCTTTGAGGCAGGAAAAGGCCAACTCGTCCCAAGTACAACTTTAAATAACCTTAAATAAAATACAATTAAAGTAAACTATTAATTTCTAGACTTCTAGAGCAATGATTTGATGTATTTTACAGACAATTGATAAGACCTACGTAAAGATAATGTACCGGGCTCGCGATATAGTGAATTGCGTGGAAGTTTGCGTTTCGGACGACACTCTGAAACAACTGTTACCACATCTTATAGAGCAACTCGAGGCTTGTCAGAAGTCGCTCACCGGCTACCTGGAAACCAAAAGACTTATCTTCCCAAGATTCTTCTTTGTATCAGATCCAGTTCTGTTGGAGATTCTAGGTCAATCGTCTAATCCACAATCTATTCAGGTATGTCTACTTTTGATTAAATGACTGTATGAATCTTATTCCCACAGTTAATCAAAATGATATTATTATCTACCCGTGCCTTCGTCTGCGTGGTTTGAGGTTTTTTGGTTCCCGTGGGAACTCTTTAATTTTCCAGGATAAAAAATTACACAGGTAGCCAGTGTACTATTCCAGACTATAGTCTATCTCTGCGCCAAATTTCAGCCAGATCCGTTCAGTTGTTTAGGCGTCATTGAGTAACAAACCATCCAAACTTTCGCATTTATAATATTAAGTATTGATGTTCATGATTTGTAAGACAATTATTGTTGGCAAATAATTTAAAGCAATGAATAAGACTGCTTAAGTAACTGAAGCAATTCTTTTTTTCTAGCCTCATCTACCCAGTATATTTGATGCAATGTACACAGTCGACTTTGATGATAAGGATCGTATAATAAACATGAACTCTGACAATGGTGAAACTATACCTCTGGATCGGCCCGTCAGTTGCATTGGAGGAGTCGAGGTATTTATAGTGTTTTTAGGATTTCGTATCTTGAAGAAGAAAAAAGTAAGTGTGTCTGTCTGTCTGTCTGTCTGTCTGTCTGTCTGTCTGTCTGTCTGTCTGTCCTCCCGTCCGTCCGTCCGTCCGTCCGTCCGTCTGTCTGTCTGTCTGTCTGTCTGTGGAGTATTTCACAGCTGATGACGTGTTGTTATGACATCTTGTTATTTACTAACAGAATTTATATTGTGTGGTGGTACGGAACCCTTTGTACGCGAGTCTGTCTCGCACTTGACGGGTTTTTTTAATATTTAAATGCTAATGAACAGAAAACGAATTTACTAATTTGCTTACTGTTTGTTATGTGTAGATATGGCTCAATACCTTACTGGATACGATGAAAGACACTGTAAGGAATATTATTGCTAGTATATCTCAAGCCATGGCCTCAGATCCTGAATTTGAGTTTTTGGTCAGCTTTTGGAACTTTCCGGGTCAGGTAAACGATTATAAAATCAATAAAATGGAGTTATATATACGAATTAGGTGTGTTTTAAAATTATTGATATATTTAACCAGGCAAGCTTATTGGGAATGCAAATCCTTTGGACCAGCGATGCTGAGTATGCGCTGAAGAAGGCTAGAGTTGACCGTTTCATTATGAGACTGACAAATCAAAAGAATCTTGATTTGTTGAATGGACTAATCGATCAGACTGTGACAGACTTGGTGCCCTTGGACAGGACTAGAGTGGAAACTATGATCACTATTCATGTACATCAAAGGTAAAAATTTTACAGTGCATATCAAAAATAGTAACTCTCCAAAAATCAATATATAATATCTAAGTATCATTCTAAACTATATTAAAAAAATATTTCAGAGATATTTTCGATGATCTCGTAAGAATGAGGATTAAGTCTCCGGGAGATTTCGAATGGCAAAAACAGGCGCGTTTCTATTACTTTGAGGATTCTGATGATTGTATCGTGTCTATAACAGATGTTGACTTTCTGTACCAGGTGATTTTTCTTAGCTCTCTTTTGTTTATGTGTCGGCACTTTACAATTTTTGGAGTTTATCTAATTTAGAATCGATTTGCATATACAATAAGCCCGGGGTATGAAAATTTATGGGGTGTAAAATCAAACGTTCTCCGTTACGTTATTGACTATGTTTCCATGGTAACACTTGTTTATGTTCCCATGACTATGTAATGTATTTTGATGAATATAAATTATATAATTAATATAAATAAATGTATCAAGCATGCTCTCAGTAATATAAAAATGCGTTCATTTACAATTTACGACATTTTTCATTTAATTCCTCAATTACTAATCATTATATTTTGTAATCGTTCGTTTGTAAACTCCAGTCGTGCGTCGGAGCTTTTTTTTTCAAATGGGATTATATTCCTAGAGAACTGTCAGCTAATCAGAATTTATTACCTAGTAGAGGGCTCTGCTAAAATTGTCGCAAAGGATTCAAGTTTCATTCTAAAACTTATATTTTATTCCTCTAGAACGAATACTTAGGTATAACGGAGCGTCTAGTAATCACGCCACTAACCGATCGGTGCTACATAACTCTATCGCAAGCCATCGGCATGAGTATGGGAGGAGCACCGGCGGGTCCAGCCGGGACGGGCAAAACGGAAACTACCAAGGACATGGGTCGCACACTTGGCAAGCTCGTTATTGTGTTCAACTGCTCAGACCAGATGGACTTTAGAGGTTTGGGCGTCCTTATTTACAAATATTATCATCATTGTAATAATCCTTGCAACTCTTCCTCTCTTTCATCTGAGTGGGCCTTGGCTTGATAAGAGAATTCCGCATTGAACGTGGTCAGAAAAACTTAAGTTTATATCAAAGCTTTAAAAGTTACACCACGGAGATTAGAAAACTTAACAGATGATTTTGTAAAACCTTAAAATGGATTCAATTTTAGTTTTAAATATTGTCAAAAGTGAACATACAAAAACATGTCTCATTCGTCTGGATTCAAACAGTTCTTATTCATTGTGTAGATCAGGTACAATAAGTTAGTACCTACTGATGGTAAAATTTTTGAAGTGAAGCTTCTTTAGAATCGTTGTGATTTGAAAATTCGATGAATCGAATAAGCGACACTAAAAGGAGACAAACGTATTCTTAATAGGATTTAGCCTGCGAGAGAATGAGATAGACTACTTTATCTTTATGTGAATACATAGAATAATACTTTTACATACTACTCTCGCAGGCTACTTTTCTGAAGCCATGATTTTTAGGTAATTCCAGGTTTCTAAAAACGTAATATTATTATTACATTCAAGGTTTGGGCCGCATCTACAAAGGCTTGGCTCAATCTGGCACTTGGGGCTGTTTTGACGAGTTCAACCGTATCGAATTGCCAGTATTGTCTGTAGCGGCACAGCAGATTTATATTTGTCTTACTGCGCGACGCGAAAAGAAGGAATTCTTTATTTTTAGGTTAGAAAGACAAATTCTTTTTCAAGTATTAATTGTGGCACTTCTATTAGAATAGTTGAAAACGGTCATTCGGTTTAATTTTCTTACGATGAACCTTTGGGCCAATTAACTTAAAAAATTTAAAACTATATAAAAAAGAAAAAATCTACACGAAAATATGTTTTAAATTTTTAGTGATGGAGATACAGTAAGTCTAAATCCAGAGTTTGCGTTTATCATAACAATGAATCCCGGTTATGCGGGACGGCAGGAGTTGCCAGAAAATCTGAAGATTCAGTTCCGCTCTGTGGCCATGATGGTACCAGATAGACAGATTATTATCCGAGTGAAGTTGGCCAGTTGCGGTTTTAAGGAAAATATCTTGCTAGGTAATTTTTTTTAAATTGACTAGGTGTACTTACGTACTACTAAGATATTTACAGTCGAAAAGTTTGTTAATAAATCTTTGTTTGCTGATAAATGAGTTGAATTTTCCAGCTCGCAAATTCTTTACGTTGTATAAGCTTTGCGAAGAGCAACTTTCGAAACAGGTGCATTACGATTTTGGTCTTCGAAATATCTTGTCCGTGTTGAGGACAATGGGCTCCCAGAAACGCGCCAATCCAGACAGCACCGAGGAAAATATCATGATGAGAGTATTGAAGTACGTAATTTCGTAATTCTTCATAATCGTGCATAGTCAAGTCAAAATCTCCTGAAGATGCTCCGGTATCGGAGTGAAACGTACGATGAGGGTAGTTTGGAGAATAGGCATGATGACTGATTTTGAGAAATGGTCAGATTATGTTCGGAAGTATCTACTATTTCGAAAAAATATATTATTTCTGCAGAAAAATAAGGTTTGGTAGATAAAATTGGCATTTGAAATTTTAATTTTAAAATTCGCGCCAATACGCCCGCCGGTGTCATGGCGCCGTTTGTGTGACGTCACTATTGTTTTTACCAATGTACTCTGTGCGGTGTGCAGTAAACAATAGCGCGATTGTCAAAGCTCGAAAACAAACAATTGTGACGTCATTCGCTTCTTGGTGTTTAATCCAATATGGCGGATTGCTGTATTTTATAGTTTTATTTTATTAAAATAAATAGCAATCTCATTTGAAATAGACAAATAAATACGTTTCTTATAATCTATGAATCCTATTTCATTAGATAAATTCATAATTTAATTGATTCTTGGTTACTGTCATCATGCCTATTTGATGGTGTGGTGAATATCGCGGGCTATAAGTGCGGGATACACACTGTACCACATAGATTTACCTATTGTCGCGGATTATAGCGAATTAAATTTCTAGTTCCTTTATTACGTAATTTCTCAAAAGTTTACAGTACACTACTTTAAAATCTCATATTGATTGTTTATTTTATGTATTACAGAGAAATGAACGTATCCAAACTGGTAGATGAAGACGAACCGCTGTTTATATCTTTAATTGAAGATCTGTTCCCTGGCATGAAACTAAGTCAAACTTCACATAAGTATGTTTCTTTATTGATTACTAGCTGATGCCCGCGAATTCGTCCGCGTGGATTAAGGTTTTTGGTTCCCGCGGGAAATCTTCAATATTCCGGGATAAAAAAGTAGCCTGTGCGCTATTCAAGACTATAATCTCTGTGCTAAATTTCATCCAGATCCGTAAAGCCGTTCTGGCGTGATTGAGTAACAAACATCCATCAAAACTTTCGCATTTATAATATTAGTATAGATTAGTATGTCCTTTTATAATTTATTTATTGGATCCTTTAAAAAATTGTTTTAGTAGTTTTGTAGATACTGTTTGGTATATGATATTATACAGTTCATATTTTCTTTAACATAGGGAAATGCAGCGCGCCATAGGAATTATAACAGAGCGAACCGGCTTAGTTAACCATCCAGAATGGAATTTGAAAATTATTCAGCTGTATGAGACGTCTCTTGTACGGCACGGTCTTATGACCATGGGTCCCACTGGATCAGGAAAAACCACGTGTATCCATACACTCATGGCCGCTCTTACTGAAGTCGGGAGACCGCATAAGGAAATGCGGATGAATCCTAAGGTAACCAGGCGGTGTTCACTTAGAATTAGCGTATGAGGTGTGCAGGTATAGCACCCAGGTATACCCAAGCCGGAAATATCGATATGTGTACGTATAAAGCCAGTGATATATAGTTGATTTGTCAGATACTTAGACGTAAATGGAATGTTTATGTGAGTTTCTATTACTTTTAGTTATTATTACTTTCTAAGCCAGTCCCTATTTCCTGGTACTTTTCTCGCTAATTATAATATTTAAAATATTCTAGTGTTGCTTAAATTATTTAAACTTTTCAGGCTATAACAGCTCCGCAAATGTTTGGCCGATTGGATGTTGCGACTAATGATTGGACTGACGGTATTTTCTCGACATTATGGCGGAGGGCTTTGAAAGTGAAAAAATCCGATACAACTTGGATTGTTCTGGGTAAGTAGATATTTTAAATGTTTCAGTAACAATCTGGTACAAATAAGAAATGTTATTTAATTGAACACTTTAACTGATGTGTCTTATAACATTCATGTAGAATTTTCCTTCTAGATGGACCCGTAGATGCGGTGTGGATTGAAAATCTTAATTCCGTGCTCGACGATAACAAAACGTTGACTCTAGCGAACGGTGATCGTATCTCGATGGCGCAAAACAGCAAACTTGTATTTGAGCCTGATAACGTAGATAACGCGTCCCCTGCCACCGTAAGCCGTATGGGCATGGTCTTTCTATCCTCTTCTGTGCTTAAGTGGCAACCTATATTAGAGGTATACATGAGAGTTTATTGATGACTAGCTGATGCCCGCGACTTCGTCCGCGTGGTTTTTTTTTGATTCCCGCGGGAACTCCTTCATTTTCCGGGATAAAAAGTAGCCTATGTCACTCTCCGGATCCTCAACTATACCCATGCCAAAAATCACGTCCAGTCCATAGCTCTGTTGTGGCGTGATTGAAGGACAAACTAACAAACCAATAAACCACCAAACAAACACACTTTCGCATTTATAATATTAGTATGATTTGAAAATCAACGCGACTTGACGCGCATTGTAAATTCATACAAAATTTTCTGAAACTGGAGTATGTCTGTGCAATTCACAAACGTTAGAAGTGAAACTTCAGAAAAGTAGCCTACGAGAGAATGAGTTAAATATAACTTGTATTCTATCTCATTCTCTCGCAGGCTTAATCCTGTTTATGAATATGTTAGTCTCTTCTTGGTGTCGCTTTTACGTTTCATCGAATTTTCAAATAACAACGGTGCTAAAGAAGTTTCACTTCAAAATATTTCCCGGTAGCGCTCTCTCATAGAGAAACTCCTACATGCAATTTCTACGTTTCGAAACTCAGTGGTTTGAGCTGTACATTACAGTACAGATTATTTTTCAATATGTAAAGAATTTGTTATAGCTTTTTTTTGTCCAAATAAGAGTCCAAATTGCAGGGGTGTGTTTTTGCAGGGTTGGCTTAAAAAGAGGTCCCAAAAGGAAGCAGACGCATTCAGAACAGCTTTCAATAAAGCTTACGATGATGTGCATTCATTTGTGCAACAGAAGTTGCCGGCTAAAATGAAACTTCTTGAAGCTATCTACATAAGGTTTGTAGGAAGATTTTTGGAGAGACTGGTTTAAATCATACTTCCATAAAAATAAATAACGAGAATTCGCTATTTTTTCAGACAATGTATTGATGTGTTGGTTGGCCTATTGCAAATTGAAATACCTGGTGGCAGTAAGTATAATAGCAATTTACTGTTAAATACAAAACATAATTTTATTATAATGTAAACTAGAACTATTTTCATTATGGATAATATGGTAGATAAAGCGGTGACAGTTGGTTTCGACATCCTTTTATTCGGGTGGTTAGTGTTTCGATCCTCGGGCACGCATTCTCACTTTGACGGTGAAGGAAAACACCCTAAGAAACCTGCAGGCCCAAGGGTTACACTTATTGTTATCAAAGGTGTGTGAAGATTTTAGTTTTTAGATTAGCAGATTTTCGTCATAGTTTTTACCCAACGACCTCAATTTACATAGACGGGCCTTGTTAAACAAAGAATGTGGACTTATTTTACTAACACCATCTAGTCTGAAAAGCGGGACAGCGCTATGGCGGGGACAAGGACATGCTTATACAGGTGAGAGGCATGCCCTACAAATCGGACGCCCAACTTTTTTAATGAAAGGGCCCATCTAGTACCTACATATATATCGATGTTCTTACCCCATCCTCTTTCAAATATCAGAATTGCATACCGACCGTCACCTGGAGCGCCTGTTTGTATTCTCGATGATGTGGTCATTGGGCGCAGTACTGGAGTTAGACGCGCGCTATCGCATGGCGGAGTTTATGACTAAGTTGCCCGTGCGTATGGACTGGCCGGGCGCGCGCTCTAAGGAGTGGGTGATGCCATTCGAGTTTATGGTCAACGAGACTGGCGTTTGGCAGCATTGGCGAGTAGCTTTTTATTGTGAATAATAAGCCATAGACACCACGGTTATACTTGTAAGTTTTACTCATGGTCGCAAAATGCTAATGTTACTCGTAGCTATGTAAGTTACTTATTTACGCTACTTACCTAAGAACCTCGGACTCACGCACCGAGGTTTCCTTACAAACCTGTAGTAAGTTTAAAATAATTAAAAATATTTTTTTATTATATGATGTAACTAAAAATTTATGCTTTTCGCAATTTTTCCTTTATCTGTGCTATAAGACGTTGCTTCGTACCAAATTTCAAGATTCTGAGTTCACGGCATGTATCCCGTAGGTTTTGATTCCCTTACGAGTGTCGAAAATTTGCAGCATAAACGGCCGCATCTTTTGATTGCGTTAGCTTAGAAGTTTGATTTTTTCACAGCTCCAAGGGACAGTAGACCTCAGGTCTACTGTCTGTATTTGATATGAATTTCAGCTTGATACCTCCATGCGTTCCTGAGTAGAAGGGTCTTGACAGACAGACGGACGGACAACAAAGTGATCCTTGGGTTCTGTTTTTCCTTTTGAGGTACGAAACCCTAAAAACCTACTAGTGTAATTGCGGCCATAGATATAAGACTGCGTTCGCATGAGTTGATACTAGTTCATTATCTTATAGCGGTTAACAAATTGAATACCTTTCGTATCATTAGGTTTTCGTTTTCAATGATAGTTGATTAGCTTTTGACTCGTCTTCGTCTTCGTCTCAACCTATAGACGCCCACTGCAGGTCTCCTGCATAGATCGCCACAGAGCACGGTCTTAAAAATGCTAATGTTACTCGTAGCTATGTAAGTTACTTATTTACGCTACTTACCTAAGAACCTCGGACTCACGCACCGAGGTTTCCTTACAAACCTGTAGTAAGTTTAAAATAATTAAAAATATTTTTTTATTATATGATGTAACTAAAAATTTATGCTTTTCGCAATTTTTCCTTTATCTGTGCTATAAGACGTTGCTTCGTACCAAATTTCAAGATTCTGAGTTCACGGCATGTATCCCGTAGGTTTTGATTCCCTTACGAGTGTCGAAAATTTGCAGCATAAACGGCCGCATCTTTTGATTGCGTTAGCTTAGAAGTTTGATTTTTTCACAGCTCCAAGGGACAGTAGACCTCAGGTCTACTGTCTGTATTTGATATGAATTTCAGCTTGATACCTCCATGCGTTCCTGAGTAGAAGGGTCTTGACAGACAGACGGACGGACAACAAAGTGATCCTTGGGTTCTGTTTTTCCTTTTGAGGTACGAAACCCTAAAAACCTACTAGTGTAATTGCGGCCATAGATATAAGACTGCGTTCGCATGAGTTGATACTAGTTCATTATCTTAAAGCGGTTAACAAATTGAATACCTTTCGTATCATTAGGTTTTCGTTTTCAATGATAGTTGATTAGCTTTTGACTCGTCTTCGTCTTCGTCTCAACCTATAGACGCCCACTGCAGGTCTCCTGCATAGATCGCCACAGAGCACGGTCTTAAATATGCTGCTTGCTTCCAGCGGCTCCCAGCCGCACGCTTGAAATCGTCCGTCCGTCTAGTAGGAGGTCGTCCAACGCTGCGCTTCCCGGTGCGAGGCCGCCATTCGAGCACTCTGGGACACCAACACCTATCAGTTCTACCTACTATGTTTGAAGCTTTTGACTAAATGACAAAAATTTTGTTCCCTGACAACTTCTACCAAAGGAACCCGCAGTGCTTTTTGCAGATCCCTGCTAATTTGTATAGCCAGATCGAACAACCCCATGTAAAATCTTTATAGGGATTTTTAAACACTGCAAAAGAGAAGTAATTGTAAATTTTTTATGTAGTTAGGCAGAAAATATTTGAACCCCAGGTGGAGGGAATACAGTAACCCTGCATTTCGTTTTCACAGTTTCTATGCCTTAATTTTTTAAATACATATTAGACATGCTAAGCATGAGTCTCCGATTAGTACTATTTTATTTATCATTAAATATGCATGAAAATGTCTCAAATGTCTCTTGTCTAATAATTGATTACTCATTAAAGTTATTTTTGATAGGTCCGAAATCGTAGAAGACTTCATATACCCATCAGACAGTGTACCAGAGTACGCTTCTATATTGGTCCCAAACGTCGACAACGTTTGCATATCATTTTTAATCGACACCATAGCGAAGCAGAATAAAGCTGTGTTACTTATAGGCGAGCAGGGCACCGCAAAGACCGTGATGTTGAAAAGTTACATGGCAAAATACGATAATGAAGTGAAACTGTTTAAGATGATCAACTTCTCTTCTGCTACCACACCCAATATGTTCCAAGTGAGTTATTTTCTGATTTGAGAATATGGAATCGGAGTTCCAAGGTTAAAATGATGGCAGTTCTTGCCGGTTCTTCTCAGTAGAATCTATTTTCCGAACCGGTGGTAGAGTCAAAACGTTACGTAACATAAGAGACAAGCGCGTTGCATCTTTCAAGCTATACCGCATCGTTGCTTTGCAGTAAGCATGATTGTCGTCAAGCGCAAGCCTATCTCGCATTAAAAATATAAAAAAAACATGGAATAAATAAATTGAACATTGAGTATTGCAGACCACAGTTCAGCTTTTCTACATAATTGTTGATTATTATCTATAAACTATTTTGAATGTTTTAATGTTGCTTTGTAGCGAATTATAGAATCGTACGTTGAAAAAAGGGTCGGAATGACTTATGGACCGCCTGGTGGAAGGGCCATGACTGTATTCGTAGACGATATCAATATGCCAGTTGTAAATGAATGGGGAGATCAGGTACTTAATTTAAATACGAAAACAAATTTTAATTGATGCACTTATAAAGAAGGTTATCAAGAACTTGCATTAGTTAAGATTATCATTTTAGGTAACAAATGAAATAGTTCGTCAAATGATGGAGTGTGGCGGTTTTTACTCCCTTGAAAAACCGGGCGAATTCATTATAATCGCTGAGATACAAATGTTTGGGGCCATGATCCATCCAGGTAAGTATCTGTTGGAAGTAATAAAGCATCCCCAGAAAAGGTATGCTGATCAGTATGACCATACTAGGCTAAAAAAACATAATTTACAATATTTGTGAGAGGGTTAAAACAATAACGCGGTTGCGTTTGTTGTGGGCTCTTCTCAGACCAGGGCGCGTTTGGTACCCTCGTAGCTTTAGTTTTAAGATACAGTTAGATTACCATTAACTGAATAATGGACGTCAATAAATGTTCAGTATATCTAATTGAATAAATACTTTGAGTTTGAGTTTGATAAGAAGCCCAACTCTTAAATTATATAGGTAGAAGAAGTTGGAGTGTGGGATGTCTAAAATTCTATATGTTTTTAGGTGGCGGCCGAAATGATATTCCACCACGTTTGAAGCGTCAGTTCAATATATTCAATTGTACTTTACCCAGTGATGTCTCTATGGATAAAATATTCGGTAAGTTTTCAGTTTTCAATGAGATCAGTAGGGCTAGCATGTGCATAACGAGTAAAATTATGTCTACCCGTTGCCTCTATTTGTCTACCGAAGCTAACATGGTTACACATATGATTTGTCTTGTTATGTACGAAAGTAGAGATAAGAGTAATATTTTTATATTTTGGTATTTTACATGCCGACTATTTTTTTCTTGTAATATACCGGATTTTGTGCATGTTCGGATAAACGATAAATTAGCCGGCATCGACAACATTTCTCTCTCTCGTCGCGATATATCTCGTTGTGCGTATGCTAACCCTGCAGGATTCGTCGCTTTTTCAGGGCTTGTTCAATCGGAATGATTTTGCAGTGTTATATAAGTTACTATCAGACTTGCCCGCGACTTCGTCCGCGTGAAATAAGTTTTTTCAATTTTCACGAGAACTCCCTAATTTTTCGGGATAATATACCGGCCTATGACACTCTCAAATAATATGGCTTTCTATTGGTACCAGAATTTACAAAATCGGTTATGAAGATCCAGAGATTACCCATTACAACGTCACAAACTTTACCTCTTTATAATATTAGTACAGATATAATGATAACGTTTTTTTGTTATAATATAGAGACAATAAGTGCGGGGTATTTCTGCAAGACACGATTTGACAAGAAGCTTGTAGATTTTATGCCCCGTCTTGTTCCAGTCACCCGTATTATATGGCAGCAAACAAAAGTAAGTACTTTCTTAAACTTTTAATTCAGTACAACAATAGGGATGATGCCTATGTCAAAAATAAATTATTTCTTGCTGATTATTAAATATCCAAAATACCTAAAATTGACATCCTCGGTTAGTTTTAATTTTGATAACCATTTTAAACTATAGAAAATAGTATGTTGAAATTTGATGACGTCACAACTATGTCTTGCATATAACTTCCGTATTAGAAGCGCGTTTGTCAGTTTGATAAAAAGTTGCTGATTTGATTTAGTTATCATCATCTCTATTAGCCGTGTGTAGTGAACAATAATAATACCGCGAGTGGCATTAATTTTAATAGCACTAAGGTAAATTAATTCTTTGTATCTATTGGTAAAAATTCATACTTATTGATGAATTAGTGGCAATGGGCGGGGCACATAGTTCGTAGAACCGATAGGCGTTGGGGTCCCAAAGTGCTCGAAAGGCGGCCTCGCATCGGGAAGCGCAGCGTTGGACGACCTCCCACTAGACGGACGGACGATTTCAAGCGTGCAGCTGGAAGCCGCTAGAAACAAGCGGCATAAGACCGTGCTCTGTGGCGATCTATGCAGGAGACCTTCGTCCAGCAGTGGACGTCTATAGGTTGAGACGATGACGACGATGAATTAATTGACAATTATTTATTAATTTTATAGGTAAAAATGTTGCCAACGCCAGCAAAGTTCCACTATGTTTTCAACTTGCGAGATTTGTCAAGAATTTGGGAAGGTATACTTTTTATCAAGAAAGAAGAACTACCAACTATAAAAGTTGCGCTCAAATTATGGTTCCACGAATGTTTGAGAGTTATATCAGACAGGTTACGTAGACGTTTCTCTTTAAAGCTGCTTTCAAATTAATAAAAAACTATCAAACATTACAGGTATCATACTTCAATTCTGTTTTCATAAAATAATCCACTGTAAGGCCATGCCCAATAATTATTAATTTACGTTTAGATTTTGTAGAAAATTATGTGTTTTGTTTGTAATAAATTGAAATAATAGGTTCACAACATTCGACGACAAGGATTGGTTTGTGGCTAACTTTTGGAAGACAGCAGCCCAAGAGCTACCGGATGTTGTTGGCGAATTTCCCGAAGAAGAGACATACTTTGTTAACTTCCTCCGTGAACCCGTAGACCCTACTGGAGATGAGGATGAGGACTTCAGCACAGATGCTCCCAAAATTTACGAAGAATTACCTTCGTGAGATATTTTATCTTAGCCGTATATAGCTCGGAGAGCTTTACAAAGCAATATTAGTCTATGACATGTTATGTATAAGCAGCTGTATGGAGAAAAGAATTCCTGAAGTCAGAAAAACAAGTACCACCACCACTACCACCAATACAGCCCATTAACGTCCTGGGCAGTGCTGGGCACAGGCCTCCACTCTCATAGGAGAGAGGGAATTAGAGCTTAGACCCACCACGCTTCTCCAATGCGGGTTGGCGTTGTTTAACGGCTATTATCATGTTAGTGATAATATCCGGGACCGACGGCTTAACGTGCTTTCCGAGGTACGGGGGTGAAACACCGCTACTCTACTAATCTTCCTAACTCCAGGCTAGTACTGAGAATTTTTAGTTAGAAAAATTCAATACTTAATTATGGCCCGACCCGGGACTCGAACCCGGGACCTCGTCGGCCGCAGTCAAACATGCTAAACATCAGACCAACGAGGCAGGAAAAACAATTTATCATTCTAAAATGAAATATTTTTGCAACAAATTCTTTGTAAATCAGCTTTTTAGAGTTGCCATTACCTGAGATTATGTGTTTGCTTGGTTACTTTTTTATATATAAAAAAATATTTTAGATGGGACTTCGTTCTAATGAAACTCGGCCAATTTCAAGAAACGTTCAATGAACAAATACGAGGAGCCCATTTGGACTTGGTGTTCTTCCTCGATGCTATGGTCCACTTGTTTATTATATCGCGAATTATCAATACACCGCGGTGAGATAATCATGGCAAGTGGCAAAGACGTGGTCTTGTCACAGCAATTGGATAGGCTTAGATTTGTCTTTTCTGTTTCTAGCAAATCAAATCTGATCCCATTGTCTAAGCAAATTCAAAGCTGTAAGTGTTGGCACCTCGGGGTATGTCCCGATATACACTGCGAGCACTGTTCAGTGCTCCATTCCAGAAATTCGTTCCATTATGGACTGACAGTATACTGCCGCAGTATTCTATAGAAATATATGTCATTAATCGTCGCCATTTTTGTACTGTTAGGACTGGCGTTTTCGAGGTAAGGTGCTCTCAGTGCTTTGATCACGTGATCAACAGCTGGACTGCGTTTTAAACAGTAACCAGTAGGGATAGCTAACTATAAAGGAATAGCTTCGCAGTATACTAAATTGACGTCATACCTTACAGTGCTCGCAGTGTTTATCGGAACATACCTACCCTAGATATGTCACTGCGCCACGTCTGAACTACTCGCCCTTTCTGTGAAAGAGGCTGTCATATGCGGTAATATTTAAGTGGAGAATACTAATTTAAATATGGTTTTTTTCAGTGGAAATGCTTTGCTTGTGGGAGTAGGGGGTTCTGGTAAACAAAGTTTGACGAAGTTGGCTACATTCATTGCCAACTTTTCATTTTATCAAATTACGCTAACGAGGTTTGTCTTTGCGTTAATTATATTGTTTTACATTTTCGTTTACTATTTTACACTTAAAATGCGATTCACCTGTCCACCCTCACAGCAGAATTCAAAATACAAGTAATATTTGAAGTTCTTTTTTGCACTTAGCACACTGACGCATTTCGCATGCGGTTGCGGAACGTCTGTCAAACGATTCTGCATATTAGTATAGTCCCATAAACTTACACAGCGTCGCTTGTGTATATGTAAAATAAAATAATAACTAAAACTATACAGGCATAAAAATTTGTTCCAATTTTGACCACCGGACCAGAAAGGTTTGTGACTATGCCTGTATTGATTTTCATTTACCGTAGTAGTATTTTCTTTAAAAAAACTGGTTTTATTACAAAACCTTAGGCTCTATTTATATTGAAGTTAACGTTTTTCAAGCGCACCTGATAGGTAGTTTAATTATGTTTTAGGTCATACAACGTCAATAACTTCATGGACGATATCAAAGTATTGTATCGCATAGCTGGCCTGCAAGGACAGGGGGTTTCCTTTATATTTACGGATAACGACATTAAGGATGAGCAATTTCTTGAATTCCTTAATAACATCCTCAGCTCAGGGGAAATTGCAAATTTATTCGCTAAAGATGAAATGGGTTAGTAAAGCCTTTCTAAGAGTTTCATGATATACAAACTTATGTTAGCTTGTTTTGTTATGTTATGAGTAATATTGCATGTCACTTAATTTCACATTTCTCCTAAGCCCCGAAGAATGATTTTTTTTTTTTAAAAAATCTCATATAGTAAAAAGAAATGTCTTGACTCACTTGATCATTTACTGACTGACCTATGGACGTCCAGCCGGGTTTCGTCAATCATTTCATGATATTTTGTACCTCGATAAAAACGTTATATGTGGAAAGATAGCTTAAAATAAATTGAATCAAATTATATTTAATAATTACATCTTTGATTAGATGAAATACTAAACGAACTGACGCCGATAATGAAGAAGTATGCTCCAAGAAGGATCCCTGTTCCTGATGTGTTGTACGAATACTTCATTATGCGGTCCAGGGCTAATTTACATGTTGTTTTGTGTTTTTCGCCGGTAATTTTTCCTTATTTTGTACTTTATCTTGTGAAAGCATCAATCGACCAATTTTAGATAAAGAGATAGATAGATCTTTAGATAAATAGACGACGACGGACGGTTAGAGGGACGAGTAGCCAAGTTGTGACAACGCATATCAGTCGATTGCGAATGTTAAGCAACATTGACCCAAGTCGGTAACTGGATGGGTGACCGAATTTGGAGGTTCAAATTTGGCCTATCCGTTTTCTCCGTACCTCTGATAGCACGTTAAGCCGTCGGTCTTGATTGTTATCATCAACATTTGATAATAATCGTTACAAACATCTAAGAGTTTGAATACTCTTAGTCCAGTCGTATGCGGGGAACTCCTACCATTATTTTATAAATCGAAAGGAGTCATCTGACCCTGAAGGAGGACCCTCTGTAATGACGAATACGACGCAGAGAGAGAGAGAGAGAGAGACAGAGAGGTAAATAGATTGTAAGCCAAGTCACGGCTTAATCTTCACGAAGGCTTTGGTAAAAGCTACTCGTATTAGAAGTTAATTTATTTAAGAATGTACAATAACATGAATACAGTTATACGCAATTCGAATCGCATTTTAATATTACTTTGGCATTTGTCAGGTGGGTGAGAAATTCCGTAGCAGGGCGTTAAAATTCCCTGGACTTATTTCTGGTTCTACGATGGATTGGTTCCAAAAATGGCCGAGAGAAGCTTTGATAGAGGTGGCCCATCATTTCTTGTGGGAATTTAATGTAAGATTTTTCAACTTTTCAGTAGAAAATCGGTTAGAAAATAAAATTTAGTGCAGCTGTGCTCGCAGTACCAGTTTTCATATTTAGGTGGTTCATAGTAATGGGTTTTAGAGTTGTCTGTTGTCCAAAATTGCAGAAATTAATTTCCTATCATGCCATGTTATGACTCATGAAGACTTGCTAGAGTTTACTTCAGAAAGTTTTGTTTTATTGATTTGAAATGTCTTTATTGTAGCATGAAAATTACAAAAAAGTTATGCAATTGTTTATGTAAGTTATTGCTAACATCATTAGGGTAGAGGTTGACTCACCTCTATAAACATAGAACATATGAGCACATTAGAACATATTTTAGGTATTGAGCAATCACAAAAACATAATACGATGATAATATGCCTTATTATATATATTTGTCACCGTAAAATTGTAAAAACCGTTAGATTGTAAACTAACAATTTTTATCTCGATAGATTGTAAACTGTCGACAGATTGCGAACCGTAACATACTGCTTACAATTTAACGCATAATTTTTCGGTAAATTGTAATCTATTAGGTATATTAACCTGATAGAACCTAACTATGTAGATACATACATTTACTCTGCATTCAACTCGCGCGCGAACTATACAAGAAAGAGACAAGAAAACGTAAATACAATTAATATTTCAAACATTTATACTCAGAACATTGAACGGTTCACAATCTTTCGACAGTTTACAATCTCGCGGGATAGAAACCATTAGATTATAATATAACAGTTTTTACAATTATACGGTGACATATATAAAACTTTTATTGATAGTGGACAAAAAGTTGAAACCGATAACCGATCTAAATATCTTAATATTTTAAGATATTAAGATATGCCTTTCCACTTAAGGTTGTATGTTCAACGGAGACCAAAGTACAGCTAATAGAAATTATGGGCATGGTGCAAGACAACGTGGCCGATACGTGTTCGATGTACTACGATAGGTTCCGGCGACAGACGCACGTCACTCCCAAGTCTTATCTGTCCTTCCTCGAAGGATACAAGGTGCTTTATAAGGAGAAACACATGCACATCGCTGAGCTAGCCAGAAGGTAACAGGTTTAGTTAAATACAGGTTCCTTGACAACCTCCCCGGCACAGCGGTCTTAGGCTTCGTGGACTGGAAGCCTTAAGTGGTGAAAACATTGGTTTCCGGCTAGAACAATCGGGGAATTTATTTTGTCTAAATTGTCTCTAGTGGTCTGGTTGGAAGGAACTCTTAATCGTTTGGCTACACACTGTCGTGTAGCCAAACGATTAAGAGTTCCACCACGATGCCGCTTATTAACTGATAAGCTGATGCCTGCGACTTCGTCCGCGTGATTTTTTGGTTCCCGCGGTAACTCGTTGATCGTCGTTTCTGGGATAAAAGTAACCTATGTGCTATTCTAGACTATAATCTTTTTCTGTGCCAAAAGAGAATGCCAGATTCTGCCCCACTAATTTTCATAATTTACACAAAATGTAAACTTTTTAAAAATATCTTAGGAATTTATGTCCACGTATGATTTAATAATTATTGATCAAAAAGTTGCGGAATTAAAAATGTAAAAAAAGTAATTCAACTCCCTCTTCCACTTCCTATTTTTCCTGCGGCAACTTGCATTACATTCTATGCATACACGACTAAATAAAACTACAGTTATTAAGTTTTTAAAGTAGAACAAAATTCCTATTACATAAATCATAGGTCAGTTAATTGTTTAAATTCGTTATTTTGTGTTGTTAATTATTGAAAATGACACTTAATAATTATTTCAATGTAATTATCAATGAATAATAAGATAGTTGTATTAAAACTTTACCTTCACATTCACGCATTTTGTGCAATGAAACGTCATTGACAAACGTATTTGAAGACGTCAATGTCATTGTGACTTGTGATCATTGTTTATATCGTGGTTTCAGTGACGTCGACTGTTTACCGTGCTTGTTTTGAATGTTACACCAAAAACTTTTGCTAGACCTATAATATTGATTCTATCTCGCTGACTTTGCCCAAATCGCAAGCAATGGTCGTCCATGAAAAATATTTCATGGACGACCATTGCTTGCGATTTGGGTAACGACGTTGAGGTGCATAAATTATCACCCGAGTGTAAACAGGATCCTAAGACAGGTTGTTGCCATGTTGGGCTTACCATCAAAATGATATTGATGCACCGCAGCAGTATTTCTTGATAATGTAACGACTGATTACATATTTAATATGACGATTAATACATTAACGATTACCAACAGTTGTTTTATTTCCAATTAGTCTACCATTTTATCGTTAAAGAAGATAGCACTAGTTTTAATAAAAAACCGCAAGTGTTAGAAGCTTAAAAATATATGTTACATGGTTCTTCTTGGCGTATTCTATTGTCCACCTATCTCTAATTACTTCAACTCTTTTGAAAGCTTGCTGGAAAATATGGTTCCCTTATACTGCCACTCTATTTTCATGGGAGATTTTAATACGTGTTTGCACAAGGATGATAGTCGTAGTAAGAAGCTATTGTCTATCGTAGAATCCTGTAATTTGCATGTTTTACCCCTTGCTGCTACACACTTCTCTCCCGGCTGTACTCCCTCTCTTCTAGACCTAATTCTGGTCTCCTCACCAGATTTCGTCTCAAATCATGGTCAGTACCCAGCTGATGCGTTTTCTTATCATGATTTGATTTTCCTCTCTTATAAAATTCGTCCTCCTAAAGCTAAATCGAGAATACTTCTGCAACGTAACTTTGGAGGAATTGACAAGGATCGCCTCTGTGATGACGCAACCAACCTAAATTATTGGTCTGCTGTCACGGATGTGCATGCCATTGATACTAAAGTTGAGGTGTTTAATACTTTGTTGACTCAACTTTATGATACTCATGCGCCCATAAGGCCTGTTAAACTTAAACACCTTCCAGCCCCGTGGTTGTCGGTTGAGATTAAGAGGTTAATGGACAAAAAGGATGCAGCAAAAAACAAATATAAATTAAAGGACTCTGATGATAACCGCTTGAGGTACCATAAAGCGCGGAATCGCTGCAATACAATGTGTAGAGATGCACAACGACGCCACATTCATAATTCAGTTCAGAACGGTAATACCACCGGCAAATTTCCTGAGGCATGGAAACAGGCACAAATTATTCCACTTCCAAAGAAAACAAGTCCTTCAGTTGTAAGTGATTTTCGCCCAATTTCGATTCTTCCTTTCTTATCAAAAATACTTGAAAAATTGGTTTTCCAGCAACTCAGCCTTTTCCCTAACAGACACTCACTCCTTAATCCTTTGCAATCCGGAGTTCGTCCCGGTCATAGTTCGGTTACTGCTCTCATTAAAGTTACTGATGACATTCGATGGTCGATGGATAATAAGCAGCTTACAATTCTGACTTTACTTGATTTCAGCCACGCTTTCAATGCCGTTGATCATGATATTCTGGTGAGTCTGCTGCATTCTATTAACATGTCTCCGTTGGTGGTTGACTGGTTTCGGAGTTACCTCAGTGGCCGAGGACAGCGCATACGAGTTGACGAGACCGTTTCGTCATGGTGTGATGTTACGGCTGGGGTACCTCAGGGTGGCGTGTTATCTCCTTTGCTTTTCGCTATTTTTATTAATTCTATTACCAAAAATATATCTTCTCTCTATCACATGTATGCAGACGATATCCAAATATATCGCCCTACACCTCTTGATAGCCTTAGTTCTGCTGTTTCTGCTGTCAATGAAGATTTAGCTACAATTTCCGAGTGGAGCAGACGGTATGGACTTAAGGTTAACCCGACTAAATCTCAAGCTATCATTATTGGCAGTCCTAGGATGATTGTTCGAGTTGATTGGCAAAATCTCCCTCCAGTCATATACAATGGGGTTACTATACCTTACTATACTTGTACTAAAGACCTTGGCATATATTTGGATTGGGATTTATCGTGGTCCACACAAATTAAAGAGCTGAGTAGGAAAACATTTTTTGCAATGAGCTCATTGCGTCGTCTTCGTTCTGTTTTGCCAATTCCAACCAAAGTTATGATAGCACATTCTCTCTTACTTTCTATTCTCGATTATGCAGAGGCAAGCTATCTTAATTTGACAGAGGACCAACTTAACAAACTTGAGCGACTCCAAAATCTTGCTATTCGGTTCATATTCGGTCTACGTAAATATGACCACGTATCTGAATTTCGTCAAATGCTCGAGTGGCTTCCTATTCGCCGTCGCCGGGATCTTCATGTTCTGTCACTTCTGTACCGTGTGCTATTTGATCCAAAAACTCCCTCTTACCTGAAGGAGAAGTTTAAATTTCTGGGAGATCAGTCCGAAATACGAACAACCCGTAAATTAACTTTATGCATACCATCGCATAAGACAAAGTTTTATGCGCAGTCTTTCACAGTGCAAGCTGTTTTATTATGGAATGCTCTCCCATTAAACATACGACAATCAAAGTCACTGGAAATATTTAAAAAATCTGTTAAGAGTTTCTATTTATCACCATAATACAGACGACTAGTTTTAACTTTTATTTAGTATGATATTACTTAAACTAAAAATACATAATATATATTAGTTTATTAATATTTATTATAAGTATTATATTATTTGTGTAACTTATTACTTCAGGTAGACCTCAAGCTACGCAGGCATTTGAGTATCCTACTAAAATAATTTTGCAACTTAAACTTAGTTCTTTGTTTTCTATGTATTTTTTGTGTACTTTTTATGTGTGTTGTGGTGTACAAAATAAAGAGTAATAATAATAATAATAATAATAATAATAATGGTTATCAGTAATAAAAAATCTATTAAATTCTACATACGGTATGCTTGTAAACGAAATTTAATAAGTGGGGTAAAGCTCTATACATAGTCTGGCGTTTTCCTTTCATCCAGATCCGTTCAGCCATACTATCCATCCATCCAAACTTTCGCGTTAAAATATTAAGTATTAAGTATAAATAAGCTGCACGGGTTTATTTAAACTGTTAAAACGCTTACAAATTAGCCCACTTCTTTTTAAGACTCCACCGACCACAGACTGAATGCACAGTTAAATCTGTGACAGCCAAATAAAAATGAAATATTTTTGTTTTTTTCAGAATGACTACTGGATTGGATAAACTTGTTGAAGCGGCCGCAAGCGTTGATATTTTGAAAAAAGAATTGGAAGTTAAAGAACAAGAAATTAAGGAAGCCACAGCTAAAGCCGAAGAGGTTACACAATTATAACTGAAACCTACTTAATATTTAGTTGATTTCGTCCAAAATTTGTTACTGAAATGTTATCGGCTTTAAAAAGTAGAGATCCTTTTAAAAATCGATTGTTCTAACATTTATTACATAAACACACAGGTATTAGCGGCTGTGGCAGAATCTGCAGCCGCGGCTGAAGTAGTGAAGGCAGAGGTGTTAGCAGTGAAGGATCGGGCGGTGAAGCTCGTGGGTGTGATTGCTGCGGAAACAGCCGTGGCGGAAGAGAAACTCGCGGCTGCCAAGCCGGCCTTGGAAGCTGCAGAGGCCGCTTTACTGGTATCGTTATCGTCTCTACTATATAGTAGCCGAAGCTGAAGTAGTGAAGGCAGAGGTGTTAGCAGTGAAGGATCGGGCGGTGAGGCTCGTGGGTGTGATTGCTGCGGAAACAGCCGTGGCGGAAGAGAAACTCGCGGCTGCCAAGCCGGCCTTGGAAGCTGCAGAGGCCGCTTTACTGGTATCGTTATCGTCTCTACTATATAGTAGCCGAAGCTGAAGTAGTGAAAGCTGAGGTGTTAGCAGTTAAGGTTCGGGCGGTGAAGCTCGTGGGTGTGATTGCTGCGGAAACAGCTGTGGCGGACTATTTTAGAATATTGCACACTTAATGTCAGCAGAATATTATGTGGGTAACTCTCTCCTTAATCCTAATGATGGAGTACTGCTTATGTAAATCTGGCATACTGAAGATTAGCCGATATGTAAATTTTTGTGGTCATGAAATAAAATTGTTTTTTTAAATCCATACTAACATTACAAATACGAAAGTGTGTCTGTCTGTCTGCTACGCTTTCACGGCCCATCTGTTCAACCTATTTTGATGAAATTTGGTACATTGGTAGATGGTGTCCCGGGGAAGGACATAGGCTACGTTTTATCCCGGAAAATTAAAGAGTTCCCAAGGGAATCAAAACTCTTAATCCACGAGGACGAAATCGCGGGAATCATCTAGTTGAAAATATATGGTTTTGTTATTACTACCCTTCTTTTCAGACAATCAATGCAGCTGATATAGCGACGGTGCGCAAACTAGGCAAACCGCCATATCTCATTACTCTGATCATGGATGCCGTCATACTCCTGTTTAGGAAACGAATTGATCCTATTAAGCCTGATCCTGAAAAGCAATTCTTAATAGCTTCTTGGGCTGAGTCTTTGAAGGTAACTCGCAAAATATAACTTAAAACATCTCTGCCTGTTACATGTTTTTTTTTTGTTATTTATAAAACTCAAAAGGTACAAATAGTATTCACAAATAAATAAATGAATTATGAATTGACTAATGCTACGAATAAATAGGTAATGGCGGATGCAAGGTTCTTGAACAATTTGAAGTTTTACCCCAAAGATGAAATTAATGCTGAAATGGTGGACTTGCTTCAACCATATTTTAGATTCAGGTAGGTATATAGTATTGCCACTTATTGAGTCGACTTATTTAACATTTATTGATGTCAAGCAAACGAATCTAATTCAGTTCAAGACTATTATTTGCGTTGTTATATTTGGTGGAAATTCAACACTGAATGAGATTCAAAATTGCGGTGAAAATGTTTACTAGGGCGTACCCCGTTGTACCAGCGTTGAAATGACGCAGTTTATTGGTGTAGATGAAATTTTTTTAAAACTTAAATACTCATTTCTTTAATCCTGAATACGGTTTATTAAAGATAAGTATTTCTACTTATTATAATTTGTGGTTTATTTGACATAAAATTCTAGTCAGTACACATTCGAGGCGGCTAAGATAGCTTGCGGCAACGTGGCGGGTTTGATATCGTGGACCATCGCCATGGCGCAGTTTTACGCGGTAAACAAAGATGTGCTGCCTCTGAAGGCCAACCTCGCCGTCATGCAGGGAAAGTACCAGGCTGCCAAAAAGGAACTGGAAGCGGCGGAGGCGTTGTTACAGGCGAAAGAGGTAAGATAGGCATGAATTTATTTTTGTTTTAACAATTTATTACAAACTTACAACAAATAACAAAACAAAACAAAACTAAACTTATAACAAATTTATTTTTGTTTTTGTTTGAACGCTTAATCGATTGGTCAGACCAGGGAAAATTCTGAAGTTATAAATTCACAAATTGACCTCGCCGGGGATCGAACCCGTGACCTCCGCACGTTAAGACTACAGCGCTACACACTGCGCCACGGAGGTCGTCTCAAGGCTTTGTAAACATGAATTTGTCTTCAGTTTTATAGCATCAAAAAGCAACGTAGGTACCATACGTTGAAATATTTTAGGAACTATAAACTTGGATTTGAATAAAGTCGATCGATGTATTTAACAATCCATACTAATATTATAAATGCGAAAGTGTGTCTGTTTGTATGTCTGCTACGCTTTCACCCAACTACTGTGATTTTGATGAAATTTGGTACAGAAATATTTTACATCCCGGGGACATAGGCTATTTTTTATCCCGGAAAATTGGAGAGTTCCCACGGGGATTAAAAAATATCAATCCACACGAGCGAAGTCGCGGGCATCATCTATCTAGTGTTCTATATATTTTTTTAATCTAAATTCACGCGAAGTCCCTGACAACCTACCTCACACTGTGGTGAGTAGAAGGTCACGGGTTCGATCCACGGCAGGGTCAATTTGGGAATTTAGAACTCTAGTCTGGTGGGTCATTCGGCCTTGGCTTGTTACCATGAAACCGGCTAAGACGTGCCGCCAAGCGAAATAGCGTTCGATGTCGTGTTAAAACGATGTCGTCTCGATTAGGGTTATATAGATTAGGTTTAATACTTGGATGAAATAAACACGGGATAGGAAACGTAAGAAAAATTTATGAAATCACGTTCGACTAACTTTTGTGGGGCTAGGGGAGTGCCTTGTCAATTTTCTGCCCAATTAGTGACACTAGTGCATGAAAAAGATCGTCTTTTTCATGACATCACAATATAATAATATGGCGAAATTGCCCAGTTCGTGGCTAGGTGGTTCGTGGTTCGTAGGGGTAAGGCGAATATGGCCGATATCACTCGTCCCGTGGTTATTTCGTCCAAGGTTTAACTGCCATACCTATAATAGAAAAAAAGTCGCGAGCATCAGCAAGTAGCATGAGAAAACCTTTTCAGCGGGAGTTGGCCGGTGTACAGAGACAGTTTGAAGAGGCGATGTCGTTAAAGCAGGCCGTGTTAGACGACGCGGCTAAATGCCAGCAGAAAATGGACGCAGCCACTGCCCTCATCAATGGACTCAGTGGCGAACGAGTGCGATGGACTGAACAGTCTGCTTTGTTCAAGTCTGAAATCGAGCGACTTGTTGGCGACATCCTTTTACTTACCGGGTATTTTCATTTTTTAAAGTGAAACTTCTTTAGAATTGTTGTGATTGGAAAATTCAATGAAATGAAAAAGCGACACAGAAAAGAGACAAACATATTCATAATAGGTTTAAGCCTGCGAGAGAATGAGATAGAATACAAGTTATATTTATCTCATTCTCTCGTAGGCTACTTTTCTGAATTTTCACTTCTGCTGTGTGTGAATTACACACACACACTTTTTTGATTTACAGTACTCCTATTATGATTACCGAATGTTCGGATTTTACTTCAAAATATAATAATAAGTGAATAATTGGTTTTATGGCACGTTGGGTAAAGCTTTTCAGACCTAAAAATAGACAATTTGATATTCTGACCGTTGGAGCCTGACGAAGGATTTCATAAAAAAAGACGTACCTTTTACAGATCTAAAGCGTCTCTCTTTTTAATCGAATTAGAATCCAGTCAAGCGCTTAGTAACTTGTCTCGTAAAAAAATGCTGAAAAGGAAATCGTTTGCTTTTGATTTATAGGTAGTAGGTAAAATCGTAATTTAATTTGCAGCTTTTTATCATACACGGGACCATTCAACCAGGAGTTCAGGTTGTACTTGATTCAAAATTGGCTTCACGAACTATTGAGAAGAAAAATTCCCGTTTCCATGAATTTAAGCATAACCGACCAATTAACAGATGCAGCTACTGTACGTATATTTTTGACTATTTTCGAACAGGTCCATTTTACTTCAAAAACGGATTTTGTTGTTATTTTAGAGAGATAAGGGGGTAACACATATTGTTACGTGGTATGACGCAATATAATGTATAGGGATAGTTAAAAAAATACGTTTGATATCCCCAAGTGAAATATTAGTCCAGTCTTTTAATACAACTTCGTGTAAAAAAGGCAACAATGCATATCTTATAATTTATTGGTGTAAAACGTGGTACAAAAAGACGTGCACATTATCTGTCGTTGCGTTTCTCTTAATTATCGATCTGCGCGCTAGATACAACACACAGAGTAATGTGTTTTCGCCTTTATGCCTTAAATACCGAGGGATGTAATGAAAATGTCATGATTTGATTTAGATGGGTGAATGGAATTTGTGCGGCCTACCGACAGACGAATTGTCGGTGCAAAATGGAATTATCGTCACGAAGGCGGCACGCTTCCCCTTGCTTATTGATCCTCAAACACAAGGAAAGATTTGGATTAAGAACATGGAAAAGATGAATGATCTTATCGTAACTACTCTCAATCACAAGTATTTCAGGTGCGATCAATATTTTGTTTATAATAATATATAATATATTTTTTCTTAGTTAGTATAGTCGTATCAAAAATATAGCTTAGTCTATATATATATATATCCCATCAAAAACATAAATGTAAAATGAGAGCCAAGTTCAAAATTGTGATATATATGCCTTGGTTGTTGACTTCAGCGACAAAAGAAGTGAGATCTAAATGGGTGCCAAGTTCAATGGTCAGTCCTGAAATTTATTTATAACAACATATAATATTTTATAACAACTTAAAATATCATTTCTTCTTATAACTTAGTATAAAATGTTGAAGACTAAGGCTTTGGCTTGGCTAGTTTTCATATACGAATTATAGCGTTCACAAGTTGTAAAGCTGTAAGTTCTTATTTTATTCTTCCGAAAATTTGACTAGCTGGTAGAAACTGTACTTTTAGGTACCTACTTAATAATAATTCGTATATGGAAACTAGCCAAGCCAAAGCCTTAGTCTTCAACATTTTATACTAAGTTATAAGAAGAAATGATATTTTAAATTGTTATAAAATATTATATGTTGTTATAAATGAATTTCAGGACTGACCATTGAACTTGGCACCCATTTAGATCTCACTTCTTTTGTCGCTGAAGTCAACAACCAAGGCATATATATCACAATTTTGAACTTGGCTCTCATTTATAATTAACTACGATATCTTAAAACTAAAGCTACGAGGGTTCCAAACGTGCCCTGGTCTGAGAAGAGCCCGCAATAAACTCCGCTTTTTTTTTATTATCACCATCTCACAAATATTTGAAATTATATATATGTACTTATAATATAACATTACATAATCAGCCGTTGTAACAATTCATACCCATGCCTTGCTATCATTCAAATAATCCTTTACACTGTAATAGGACTTTTCTATTAGTTTAGTTTACGTTTTACATTAGTAGGTACTTATTATTCGGTGTAAGGTCAGTGTGTCACCCACCAGTAATTCTATTGTACGACTCATTGTACAAGATAATTAAAGACGAGAATTCTCAAGAAAAATATATAGTGTACCTAGAGTTACACTGACATTGATAGATTACATCTATGGTCAGACTACCTCTACAGCACATTTCTACATCTCATCAATTTTGATTGCAAAAGTTCAAAATCAAAAGTTTTTTGTGAAACATTGAAAACAAGCACGGTAAACAGTCGATATCACTAAAACCACTATAAACAATGAATACAAATCACAATGACTGACAGCTTGAACTGACGACTTCAAATACGTTTCTTCTTCTTTTCTGTCAATGACGTTTCGTTGCACAAAATGTATGAATACGAAGGTAAGGTTTTAATGCAACTATATTATTATTCATTATTATTTACATTAAAATAATAATTATGTGTCATTTTCAATAGTTAAGGAGTTACTACCACCGCTTAAAGCAGTATTGTTTCAAACTAACGGTTGAATGTCACGTACTTTGACGTCCTTAAAATAATGATTATAACACTACAACATAAACGTCAACAATATTAAAATAATACGGCTATAAGCAATGGTAGCATGCCTCGTGTCAGAGTTTTGATCTATACCTTTGATCATAAAAATGAAGATTTTTGTACGTTTATATCTAAATAACCATTTGAGGTGTGCTTATGAAATTTGGAGCACATATGTATCTCACGGGTCTCAATATATGCGCCAAATTTGACATGTTTATGTGAAATAGTTTTTGAGTTATGAGGGGGTCAAAAGTGGCTCCAAATGGTTCGTGTAATATTACACACGGTGCTGCTCGCCAGTTTTTTTGAACTTTGGCTGGACACGCTTCCGCGTGTCTTGATATGTCACCGTAAGATTGTAAAACCGTTAGATTATAATCTAACTCGCGAAATTGTAAACTGTCGAAAGATTGTGAACCGTTCAATGTTCTGAGTGTCAGTTTTTGAAATATTCATTGTATATACGTTGTCTTGTCTGTTTCTTGTAGGTTAGGTTAGGGTTCGACATAAATAATCAGATTGTGCACTTAGGTTTTATATATAATATACCTAACAGATTACAATCTACCGAAAAATAATGCGTTAAATTGTAATCTTTCGACAGTTTGCAATTTCGCGAGTTTGATTATAATCTAACGGTTTTTACAATCTTACGGTGATATATATGATGACGAAAAATTTACTTTTTTCAGAAATCATGTAGAAGATTGCGTATCTTTGGGAAGACCAATGTTGATCGAGGATGTAGCTGAGGAGTTAGACCCTGCTTTAGATAATATTTTAGAGAAAAACTATATTAAAATCGGGTCCTCGTTTAAGGTTTATAATCTATATACCATATAATATTATAAATGTGAAAGTTTGGATGGATGGATGTATGGATGGATGTTTGTTACTCAATCACACCCGAACGGCTGAACTGATTTGGATGAAATTTGGCACAGAGATAGATTATAGTCTGGAATAACACATAGGCTCCTTATCCCGGAAAATTAAGGAGTTTCCGCGGGAAGGAAGAACCCTCAATCCACGCGGACGTAGTCGCGGGCATCAACTAGTTTTCATAATTTCTTGTGATTTTTTCTTAATTTACTATTATGTAACTATTGAATGTTCGTAGGTAAAATTAGGTGACAAGGAAATTGATGTTACTGCTGGTCATAAAATTTATATCACTACGAAGCTTCCCAATCCGGCTTACACTCCGGAAATATCAGCTCGAACGTCTATTATCGACTTTACTGTCACAATGCAAGGTACATAAATGTATTTTTAGTTCAGTTTATTTTATGCGGTGTTTTGATAATCTTTACGATTTCTCTGGCGAATTGGTATGCCATGTCAGAACGAGCCCTCCTAAGCCATTTAGCTTTTCGATTAGATAGTGGGTTACATAGGGTTACGACTAATTTTTAAAGATGACCTCTGAAGAATTGTTCCGTTGGCGACCATTGACGACGGAAGAGATATTAACTTCCGTCCGAAAAATATCCGAGTTAGAGTAAAACGCCTAAAGAAGTTTTTTTCCATAGATCATTCTAAATTTATCTACACAGGTCTTGAAGACCAACTGTTGGGTCGAGTGATTTTAACGGAGAAAGCGGAAATGGAAGCCGAACGAACTCAGTTGATTATGGACGTAACAGCCAATCGCCGCAAGATGCAAGAACTGGAAGCTAATCTGCTGCACAAGCTGACCACAATACAGGGCTCTCTAGTCGAAGACGTGTCTCTGATCCAAGTGTTGAATATCACCAAGACTACAGCTACCGAGGTAGGAACCTAACCGACTAATAGTATAAGCAGAACAGAATAAACTCACTTATTTAGATCAGAAACATGATCGTGATGTGAGGACATTCTAGCGCTTGCTTTTCATCAATTTCTTCAAGCGTATCAAGTCTTTGGCTTTATAAAGTTTTTGCGTATGTAACGACGTGATCTCGCTATTTATAATCCATACTAATATTATAAATACGAATCCGTCCAACCGATTTTGATGAAATTGGTATAGGGATAGATTGTATCCCGAGGAACGACATAGGTTTTTTATCTCGGAAAATTAAGGAGTTCGCGCGGGAATTAAAAAAAAACTTAATCGCGAGCATCATCTAGTCATAATATAATAATAATAAGCTCTATATTTCAGATAAAAATACAATGTTACAATAGTATAAATAATAAAACAAATTAGAATTTAAAAAAAAAGCAAATTAAAAATAGCTTAAGCTATTTCCTAAACCTAACTACTTCTTACTTCTCATTTGCGTCTCGGCAGACAGAGCGCCAGTACTTGTATATAATTATCACTAAACATATCCTCACCGATGATGTATTATTTATTATATGGACGTAGTATGTTTATCATAAAATTGGAGCATAATATTTATAGTCAATAGTCAATAGTCAATTTATTGATAAAATTTTGTTTACAAGTCACTTTAAATATAAGTACATGTTACAAAAAATATATTGTATATAAATATGCTAACAATATTGTCGTTTTTTATAAACCATTATAAGTTTTAATATTAAATAATATTATATAATTTTAGAATCTAAGGATTCATTGTAGCTATAGAAGGATAAGGAAGGATAAGGATATACCAACTGTTTTGTGACTTCTAGGTGAAAGAAAAATTAGATACGGCTAAAGAGACTGAAATGAAGATCAACATAGCCCGGGAGGAGTTTAGGCCGGTAGCGACGCGCGGCTCTGTGTTATATTTCCTCATTTGCAATATGTCTCTAGTGTGCAATATGTACCAGACCTCGCTCGCTCAGTTTTTAGAACGGTTTGACATATCCATGGAGCGGTCACCGCAAAGCCCTATCACGTTCAAGAGAATTGGCTTTATCATCGAGTATTTGGTAAGCGAATTCTCGTTTTTAAATATTCATGTAATGAAACCCAATCTTGATAAGCATCAGCTAAATTTTGATAGCTCTATACCTATTATGTCTGTAATGAAATACCTGTATTAAAGATTAGAAGTTAACGGCGATTTCGTTCATGCGGAATAACTTTTATCGGATGTGCAAAAGATTCCAGGATGACCAACCTCGACTATGTGTGAAAACTTGAGAGTATTATTAATTGTCTTGCCAATATAAGCTATTTCCAACATTTTGCGGACAGATATACCAAATAAATTTAAAAACGGGGTTTGGGTAACGTCTTTATAGTTAGATAAACAAATTTATTTCAAGCTCACAGACAAACACATTTTTTATATTAAATTATGTATCATACTTCATATTAATATAATATTATAAATGCGAAAGTGTGTTTGTGGATTTGTCCTTCAATCACGCTGCAACAGAGGAACGGATCGACGTGATTTTTTGCATGGGTATAGTTGAAGACCTGGAGAGTGACAAAAGCTACTTTTCATCCCAAAGAATGAAGTAGTTCCTGTGGGAATCAAAAAAGTTATTCCACGCGGACGCAGTCTCGGGCATTAGCTAGGTGTTTGTAAGGATTATAAAGTTAGACGTATGAAATGATTTAATAGTAAGTACCCAATTAATTAGAGATATCTTTTATTTGATCCAGACATATGATGTATGGAAATACATCAGTCGTGGTTTCTATGAGAAGCACAAGTATTTGTTTACGCTGCTCTTGACTTTAAAGATTGATCTTCAGAGAGAATATGTGACTTATGATGAATTTCAGACATTTATTAAAGGTAAATAGAATACTCTGTACCATTGTTAGGTATTTATTGTTGGTCGGATTCCCTAACATTTATTTTGTGACTAGTTTGCTCTTTATACTATTGAATAATAATAAAAAATAATTCTTCAAATAACAGGTGGTGCAGCTTTGGACTTAAACGCCTGCCCACCGAAACCATTTAAATGGGTAACCGATATGTCATGGCTCAATCTAGTGCAATTAGCTACCCTGCGACAGTTCACAAATATACTAGAACAGGTTAATAACAATGAAAAAGCTTGGAAAGCTTGGTACGTAAAGTTATTCTTTAATACCTACAAGTGTGTATTGTACACGTGCCCTCAAAATAGAAACGGCTAGAACTCGTAACTAAATTTCAGAAAAAAATGTTAAGTTGACAGTTAACTGTGAAGGGCTGAGTACATCTTTGTAACATGTCATCACACTCATGACAATGTCATGACATTGAGTGTGATGGCAATTAGCATGTTTATTTGACACGATGCTCGTGGCTTGGCTGCAATGGCACGAGCATAGTAAAGAGCAAATAAAACCACTAGTTTGTGGTATCATCCATACTAATCCATACTAATATTATAAATGCGAAAGTGTGTCTGTCTGTCTGTCTGCTACGCTTTCACGGCCCAACTACTTAACCGATTTGGATGGAATTTGGTACAGACAGGTTACAGGGGAAGGACATAAGCTATGTTTTATCCCGGAAATTTGGAGAGTTTGCTCGGGAATAAAAAAACAATCCACGCGGACGAAGTCACGGGTATCATCTAGTAGAAAATATTACGTCTTGATCTCGCTCAATATCCGTGGAACAGCGTAAACTTTATAAAAACAATGTGTTGTAATATATTGTAGGTTTGATAAGGAAGCCCCTGAAGACGAACCACTTCCCGATGGATATCATACTTTGGACGTTTTCAGAAAACTCTTGATTGTCAGAGCTTGGTGTTCGGATCGCGCGTTAGCACAAAGCTTGTGAGTACATTCAATTTAACTCCATTGAGTTACTAATGTTAGTAGATAAGTTTTTCTGTCAATTTTACCTCAATCACTGTTGAGAGTCACTAATGACCGGATGTTTGCTTAATAGATATCTGGATCACTCCCTGCTGTCTGAGTCATTTATCACTTGTAAATAACTGAATCGACTGATGCAGAATAACTAACGTCTAATGGGCTCCTTAAAATTCATATTGTTTAGAATTATCGTTACATTTATTATGTCAAATATTATTACAGAAAATATGTGACCTTTTCTATGGGTGCGAAATTTTCTGAAGCGGTCATTGTGAATTATGAGGTAAAGAAAATATTTGTTACATATTTGTTTCAAAAAAGTTCAGTTTTTTTTAATGTTCTAAAGGTAGAACATGAATTAAAACTCAAAAGTTTTACATTACTCCATAGTACTCGTGTATCCTGTAACTCTAGCAAACTGGGTCATGTTCGATTATAGGCAATGGTGATAGAGTCGCGACCTCTGGTACCACTAATTGGGTATTTATCCATGGGCTCGGATCCTACGCCGTCTATCGAGACTACGGCCAAACGTCTGGAATGTCTCTGCTCCTCTATATCAATGGGACAGGGACAAGAGGTTCATGCCAGGAAACTTATCGACAGAGCTCTCAAAGAGGTAAATATATACAAATTAAACATTTCAAAAAATCGTCTATTTTGTTTCCATTTTCTGTTATATTATGACAGGCCAAGACGGAATAAGACAATTCATTGGACGTCAAAATGTAGCACTAATAAACGGAGTTTATTACTTTTAATGCTGCTATTGTTAGATAACTCATTCGTCGTTTTTTAGTAAAAACTTCCAAAGGTCTTGCTGTCAGTATTGCCACAGTCACTGTCGTATAACTTCCTGGCAAATGCGATATTATATGAAAATTAACTGGCTCATTTTCTGGCCCAGACACAGTAAATCAGATTAATATGTTTTTTTCTCAAAACAGGGATTATGGGTGCTACTACAGAATTGTCATTTAGGCTTAGAATATATGGTTGAGGTAATGGAGCAATTTGCTGAGTTGGAAAAAGAACCAGAAAAAGTTCACGAAACGTTCAGATTGTGGATTACAACGGAAGTTCACGAAAAGTTCCCTATCACTCTACTCCAAATGTCTATAAAATATACTTGTGAACCACCCTCAGGTGAATAAACTTACGTTAGACACACGCTCGATTAACTTTAAAGTATTTGCTTTTGTATTTTAAGCTGTGGACTTTGTAAGTCTGAACTTTCAAGATTTACTTGTTAGCTCATGTGATGTTTTATTTCATGTTCATGATTTATTTCTTGTGCTTAGGTATAAAAGCTGGATTAATGAGGACGTACGATTCAATGAGTCAGGATTTCCTCGATTATAGCGATAGTCCTTTCTACTTGCCTATGATTTACACGATATCTTTCCTGCACACTGTGGTGCAGGAACGACGCAAGTTTGGCCCTCTAGGTTGGAATATACCATATGAGTTCAACTCTGCGGATTGGTTGGCTTCTTGTATGTTCGTACAAAATCATTTGGATGTGCTGGAACCTGGTCAAAGTGTCAGTTGGACTACAGTGCGGTAAGTTTTAATATAAATATAATTATATTTATGATTTTTTATATAACTTTTAAAAAGTTATATACGTACGAAGTACGATTAATCGTACTTCCAATCCAATAAATTTTTTGTCGGCCATCAACAAAATATGATACAAACTTGCGCTTCCGCATCAATCCGTTAGAATCCCAAGCTTGTTGAATTAATGCAGAAAACGTAGCATTGGCAACTGCCATTTCAACCACTTAGGTGTCAGATTAACGGACGATTTCGAGGTCACGCATAGCAAAAGATCTTCAGAATCTATGGCAATCCTTGCCTATGTTCAGCAGTGGTATTCTATTTGTCTAGATGACAGACAACGATTTGTTACCCTCTTCGTATGTTATCCAGATACATGGTGTCAGCTGTGCAGTATGGCGGAAGGGTAACGGATGATTATGATAATCGTCTGCTGGGTACATTCTGTAAAGTGTGGTTGACAGAACAACTGTTCTCTGACGACTTCCAATTTTATAAGAACTACGGTATCATGAAGTTCAAGAATATTCCAGAATACATAGAAGAAATCGAGAAGATGAAGACCACTGATCCACCTCAAGCGTATGGCTTACACACAAACGCCGATATTACGTGAGTATCTTGCAGCTAAATTGCAACCACATAATGTTCATGTCGAGTTCCTCTAAAAAATATGGATCCTTTTATCACAACAGGAAAAAAAATAGAGCGTAATTATTTTAATTATTTTGGCACCTAGTTATATCTTTTTAGTCGGCTATGGTATTCATATGAAGTTTACGACTTTGAACTGCCTTTCTAGCAGGTATATACGAAGATTTCTACCTCACATACGTTGTGGGTGGATTTACCACAAAAATGATAACTTTGTGATGAAAGCTATAGTGCGTTGAACCCTTTTTCTGCCCCAGACATAGGTAGTGCTAAGCTATAAAAATAAAAGTATATTACTATTTGGTTTACTATTATTGGTTTTTGATTAGAGGCCAATTAAGCATCTATCTAATTTATCAGCTATCAAAGAAATATGACCCAGGAGCTGCTCGATACAATCTTATCCATACAACCGAAGGAATCTAGTTCAGGTGGTGGTGAAACTCGTGAAGCATCAGTGTATAGGCAAAGTAAAGAGATGTTAGAAAAAGTGCCGCCCAACTTTGATCCTCACGAAGTTAAAGAGAGGTGAGCCGCTTCAGTTTATATTCCTTGTATTACAACATGCTGAATTGGATTTGGTATGTGTGTATAGGTGATTACTTGGTGAAACTAGTGGCCTAGTTGTGAAAACGCATATCAGTCGATTGCGAATGTTAAGCAACGTTGACCCAAGTCGGTAACTGGATGGGTGACCGTATTTGGAGGTTCAAAATTGACCTTTTCGTTTCCTCCGTGCCTCGGAGAGCACGTTAAGCAATCGGTCCCGGTTATTATCACTAACATCTAATAATAATCATTGCAAAAACCTAAAAGTTTAAATAATCTTAGTCGAGTCGTATGCGGAAGGACGTGGGAACCCACCGCATTCTTATCCCAAGAAAACTCCTACCATTATTTGTTTTATGGAAAGGGGTTCATGACCCTCAGTAATGAGGAATAAGACGCAGAGAGAGAGACTGGTGATTAACTTTAGGCTCTTATTTTTTTGTGCTCAAAATGTATTGTCTTAAATTTTTATTTCAATACAGGTTGAGGTTTTACGGTATTCTAAACTCGATGGTTATATTCTTAAGACAAGAGATAGACAGGATGCAAAAAGTTATTGGACTAGTGAGAACTACGCTTAAAGATTTACTTCTCGCCATTGACGGAACAATCATAATGAATGAGGTATTCAAGCAGTGCTCAATTATAGATTTTATTAGTAACTACAAAGTTCATTACATTAACTCTATGTAGTTGTACGAACAGTAATTTTAATTGTTACTTGTTTTTGAATGTGTGTAGTTGTATAACTTTAGCAAATATTTTAGTTTTGTATTAGTTATTTGCATATGGGCCTATTACCACATTACACTACACTTTTTCAAGGGCCCTGTGGTAAGGGTGGGCGTGGCCGCTAATTTTGGCGTCGCTATTACACTGCATCAAATATCGGGTCCTAACTCGGTATGAACGAGAACCTAGATGGCACAAAGTAAACTGAATTAACGTCAAAATGCTCGCGCGAGCCGGAGGAACACAACTGCTCTCTACGCTGGTCATGCGACGACTCAGCTCCCTAACTACCCTAAGTGTTATTAAATTGCCCGGTCGGCAGAGCGCTGCAGACCCGGACGACCCGATGTCCCTATTCAGGGACCCTTTCTTCCTAAGACTTATTACACTACACTGATTCAGAATAACGGTCCCTTTAAAAGTGCAGTTTAATAAGCCGTGACCTCCAATATCAAGGGGTCTAGATGACTTTAATGATATAAACATAACTGCTTGAGTAGGCAGTTACGACAATTGAGTAGAACGATGGAAGAAAGGATTTTAATCTAGCACCTTTCAAATTTCAGTTCACCCACAAACCGGTTTTGGCTTTTAATTTTGGAATAATGCACATTGATTTTATTTTTTTGCGTATTTTCACTTCGAATTCCTTCGTCATTAGTGTGCTACATGGACCTCTTTATTTTGTCAACTTGCAGGCTCTTAGGGACTCGCTTGATAGCATTTATGACGCGAAAGTGCCCAAAATATGGCAAAAGGGTTCCTGGTCGTCGTCCACGCTCGGTTTCTGGTTCACCGAGTTTTTGGAACGGAACATACAGTTTTCGACGTGGTGCTTCCAAGCTAGACCGTTTTCATTCTGGATGACTGGGTTCTTCAATCCACAAGGTAGGTTACTTTACGACCTTTTAAATATAATATGTTTCTAGTTTCTTACGTTTTGTTTATTATTTTTTTCATTCATGTCTTCTTGAGAGATGGTTGGTGCGAACAAAATATATTCTTTATCTAGATGTGACGATGCCCGCTTATTCATTTGTAATGCCAAACATAGACTGGAGAAAATTACATATTTATAGAGTGAGGAGGCGTTTTCTGATATCCTTGAAATTCTAAAATCTGAATGGAAACATTCAGATTTTGCACATTAATGGGGATACATATTGTATTATCCTCTCTCTGGTGTATTCCTTTTTTTTGCTGAGGAATTTATCCTATTTTAGTCATAATTACATAATAATTGGGCTTTTAAGAGATGAATATGCCCGACATTGAGCGACATAATCATACTAATATTATAAATGCGAAAGTGTGTTTGATTGTTGTTTTGTCCTTTAAACACGACGCAACCAATCGACGTGATTTTTGGCATGGGTATAGTTGAAGATCTGGACTGACATACGCTTTTTATCTCGGAAAATTGAGTTCCTGCGGGAATTAATAGACTTAAACCACGCGGATAAAGTTGCGGGCATCAGCTTGTTACTCGTATTATGTAATAAGAGGTATATGGTATCGATATTAGATAAATTTTCAGGGTTTTTAACGGCTATGCGTCAAGAAGTGACCAGAGCCCATAAAGGATGGGCGTTAGATATGGTAGCTCTCCACAACGATGTAACAAAGTTTTTGCTGGACGAAATTAAAGCGCCACCTAACGTTAGTATTTTAAATTATTTTGTAATCACGCTTCTTCTTCTATTTCAAGGCTTTTGGTTTATTTTCTTCGACGTTTTATCATTTCTTGATACTGATTTAGTCAGATCAGCAACTAGGGCTAAATCATTGAGATATCTTTCACTTTTCTTTACCAGTAAATTAAAAAGCTCTAGTGAACTCAGTTTAGCATTTGTGTGAGCCGAATGACGTTTTTGAAATAACTCTGACTTTGAATAAAACTGACTCTCCCTACAGTCTGTGTAGAACTGTAGATGGTAGGGAGCGAGGGAATGATAGTGTTATCGGTGTGCAGACATGCGAAAATACAAAGCTTATGCATCGCGGACTATACACAGTATATACAGTATACAGTCTGGAGAAATAGTCTATCTCTCTTCTTATAATGTCCTCCCGACTGAATTTCGGCCGCGGCGGCTAATCTCCAGAGAGATTAGCCATCTGCGCGGGAGTTATTATAATGCACTAGTGTGAGCGCGTACGCAGGTGCACTCTCTATTCCTTTACTCTCATAGCCCGATGGGACGGAAAATCCGACAAGACCGGAGATCAGGCGCAGGACCGACGTTTTAACGTCCTTTCCGAGACACTGGGGTGAAATACCGCCAAGTTCCTAACTCCGTGCTAGTACTGAGAATTTCTTGTTAGAAAAACCCAATACTTGTTATGGCCCGACCCGGGTCACGAATCCGAGACCTCGTCAGCCGCAGTCGAACATGCTAATCTCTAGACCAACGAGGCAGTTAAATCTTATATCTATCTCTTCTTATACTAAGTTTTTGAAGTCCTGAAGATAATTCAACTGCAGCTTACCTACATTTTTATACGACTGCCTGAAAAAAGGAGTATATTGTTTTCAGGGTTCATGTATATATGTATATGTGTATGTATGTGAGTTTGTATATTCCACTATATGACCCGGAATAAGCTAGGGATTCTAACGATACCTCTTTTATCAAAATCGGTTCAGGCGTATAGAAGTTATGGTGGAATATACAAACTCACATACATACATATATACATACATGAACCCTGAAAACAATATACTCCTTTTTTCAGGCAGTCGTATAAAAATAGGTAAGTCATTCGACGTATCCATTCGCATTTCTTCGAGACCACGTCATGTAACCTAATTAATTAGTTTCTCATGTCTTCGTTCAATAGCAAATCTTCAGTGCCGTGTCTATTTAACTAGATTAATTTAGATTTTTAACTTTTAAGTTCGTTTTTTGGCAGGGCAGTCGTGTTTTTTATTTTTTTTAATTATGACTTGTTACACCTTATAAAATAGGAAGGCGTATTCGTACACGGATTGTTCCTCGACGGCGCGGGCTGGGATCGCCGAAACTTGCGCCTGTGCGAGTCAACACTCAAAGTGTTGTATACGCAACTACCAGTAGTGCACGTCTACGCTATCAACTCTACTGCACCCAAGGACCCTAAGCTATATCAGGTCACAAAATTCATCTTTACTCCTATACTTATAATTTAAATGCGAAAGTTTGGATGGATGTATGTATGGATGGATGGATATCTATACTTCTATACTTATATTATAAATTGCGAAAGTTTGGATGGATGTATCACGCCCCAACGGTTGAACGGATCTGGATGAAATTTGGCACAGAGATAGTTTATAGCCTGGAATAACACATAGGCTGTTGTATCCCGAAAAATTAAAGAGTTCCCACCCCAGAGAACCAAAAAACCTTAATTCACGCGGACGAAGTCGCGGGCGTTCGCTAGTGTCACATCAATCTTTGATAGCAAGATCCCTGGCGCTATGAGCGCCATTGAGCGCTGTTGTCTTAACGTGCGGTGATCCCGATTTCAATTTGGGGATTTATTAATTCTGATTTTTCCCCTGGTCTGGCCTGGTGGGAGGCTTCCGCCGTGGCTAGTTACCATCCTACCGGCAAAGACGTGCCGCGAAGCGATTTAGCGTTCCAGTACGATGCCGTGTAGAAACCGAACAGGGGTATTAGTTTAATATAATTGCCATACCCCTAACAGGTAACTTAGACTGCATCATCACTTACCATCAGGTGAGATAGTAGTCAAGGGCTAACTTGTAGTAGATAAAAAAAGAGATTGTGTTAATTATTGCAATCCTATTCTATTACTTGATGAGTGACGATTTTATGACGCCCCAGTAGCTCACTGCTGCCACTATTAAAGTGAAATGAAAATGTGTTAATAAAAATAAAAGATTTTCAATTGCATTGTCGCTATTGATCTGTTCAAGTTGTCAGGTAGACAAGTTCGGTGCTAGCGCTGACCAATGACGGTAAGTTATTTGACTTAAGGCACGATACTTAACCAAATATTGATCGTGACTGTTAAATCTGTAAGTCAAAGTTTGACGCATTGCCAAAATTCCGTGCCTTCCCTAATCAATAGCTTTAGTCATTTGGCGGGCCCCGCGCGTCGGTCGAGAAAAGAAGTCCTATGCACTAAAATATGATGCCGTGAGCAAGCAAAAATGTTGGCATACGCTATTTGACTTAAGTCAAATTACATAACGTTATTGGTGAGCTTAGAGGGGTCTGCTTTACGACATAATTGACTGTAACAATCATTGCAATTGACTACATAAAAAGATTTCAATTGAATTTCTTTTTGTTTCAGTGCCCAGTTTATAAAAAACCTTTCCGTACGGGATTAACATTTATAACCCCGCTGTGGCTACCTACCGTTAAGAACCCTGATCACTGGATACTCAGAGGAGTTGCCATTTTGTGTGATATCAAATAAAGTGGTATTTATCGCGAAAAGCATAATAATAATATAATAATAATGCAGTGTGCCTTACGTCAATATGAGAATTTTATTTTGATGTTTTTTTCGATTATAGCACCATTTTTATTCGTAATCAGGTAGAATTTTATCACTATTTTTATTTTTAGTATTTATTAATAATAGTTATTTATTTGAATGAAAGAAAATAAAATACTTTATACATATATAAATGTTTTATTTTCAACTAAAAGTGTGGAAGCATCGAGAGGTATCCTTAATTTATTTACATTTAAGTTACGCTTTAACAATACTGTTCATGAATTAATTTTAAAACTATGTGTATCAAATTTTCGATTCGGGTCTGGATGGTATGGTTCGTTTCATTTCGAATTTGTATAAACATATTGCCTTCGCTCGATGAGTATTGCCAATCATCAAAACATTGAATAATTGACTTTTTATAACAATTTTATTGGACGGAGCAGATTCGCTGATATCAATTTAACCGGCGATTTGTATTATATAAGTAGAGTATAGAAGTATGTTTTGTAAATTGTTTAAATATTACCCACATAATCACTAAGCTTTGGTTGCGAATATAGGTACAAATAATTATCATAGAAAAATTGAAATATCAGTCTATTTATTATAGAATTAAGAAGTTATGTTTATGTACTTTAGTCATATCATATTGGATATATAATAATTATAAGTTAAGGTGAACGCCATAATTATATTTTAGCACCTATTTGAATACGTACAAATTACAGAAATAACGAGATCTAGCTTTGCTATTGGGATAGGAATAGCTATTAATAATAATTATAAACTTATTACTTAGTAGATATTACGTACAGTCTTATTATAGTCACATTATACAGTTTGACAAAATATCGACACACAAATGAATAATAATTTAAGAAAGTAGGAATATAACATTTAATGTTCGCAATTTATATTAATATTACATTCTACTCTTGTTAATCTATCGATGTAATGTGTACAATATTTGTCATTCGATGAATGAAGATGAATGTCATTAATTATTTATATCGTGATCTGCAATTGAGATACAGTTAGGTACAAGAACCACGTCCTCTTAACACCTATGAACATAATAATTATTCTAAAATGTAAGTGATTCGCCTTTGGCCAAATAAAAAGTAAAATATTATTGCACTCGATAAAAACATGTTTTGCTGTCTTTGGACTTCTGGCTCTTCTAGTATCAATCTCTTTTGCATTCACCGCGAAAATTACCAAGAGGTTCCACAGATCTTGACCTAGGAGCTCTGTAAAAAAAATTGGAATTTTAGTTTACCTGTATTAATATTATAATAATTTATTCATGATCAAGGCAATTTACCTTCTTCTTGAAAGCGTCAATTCTATTTTTCCTTCTTTTACTTGTTTGAACAACGATATTGCACCAGCGTGACTTAGTCCACGCGTTGGAACGTTGTTTACTGATAAAATCTCGTCACCTGAAAATGTACATTTTATCACAATCTATCTAAAATAAGAAATCAAATGGACTAAAGAAATAAACTAACCTTCATAGATAGTTCCCTTATCAGCTGCTTGACCATTTGGAAAGACTGTCTTAACGAATATTCCCATTTGCCCTTTCGGTGAATCGGTTCCGCCCACAATGCTAAATCCAAGACTTTTATGACCTGGACCTTTCCAAAACTCAGCTCTGTGTACAGTGTTATGTGAATAATGAATATTTTGATGATCTTGATGATTATTATACTCTTGCTGTCGTGACACATGGGAATAGTTAGGTGTGCATCTTTGAGATCCAACTCTATTGAAAAATCTGCTTCGGCTGCTGCTCCTCAGTTGTTCTGGTATACTTTCAAAAGATCTGTTTTGGTACATCCTCTGGGCGTTTTTAATGTAATGTGAGGTGTTTTCTTTGATTTCGTTTGTTGTATTGTCATTACAAACTGATAATCCAAGCATTGGTTGCGGACGTGAATTATGGAGTGATATGGGTCTGTAGTTATTACTATTAGAATGTCTCGGTGAAGGAGACGATCTCATTGAAATTTCAATATTTGTGATATTTTGTAAAGATGAATGAGGTTGCGTATAACAGTTTCGCTCTAGTAATTTTTCGTCGTCACTTTTTTGGTTTGACAACAATGGACTATTGTTCACTTGCATTCCAACTTCACATTTTTCATTATTAATATCAGTTTTATCATTGGGGTGTCTATTGGTGCTATTTGCATTACGCCTGTGTGGTTGATCTTCACTCGGGAAATGAGTTTCAATAATTATCTGACTGGAAGATGGTTTATGCACCGTTTGCGCAATAATGTCAGGTGGTATACTTGACATGGAATGCATAGAATTTGACTCGTAATGTTGATTATTTATAATTCGACTCAATGTAATTGGTGAGATTTCATCATGCGCCATTACTAGATCAACTTGATATCTGTGAAATAGCGCACCCTCCTCAATGGTTGTTTCCGTAGAACACGAATTAACTATATGCTGTACATCTCTCAGAGAAGATAAGCCTCTTAAAACTTTTCCATTTACATTAACTATTTCATCTCCTATTCGAAGTCTTCCATCTCTATGAGCTATACCATCGAAATCAAGTTTTACTACTATATATCGGATTTCATAATTATTTCCTCCACTATCGAAATCCACTCTATGCTGTGCTAAGTAGACACCCAAACTTTCGTCTAGTCTTGATTTCAATAATCTAATTTTTCGAAACCGTTTCGTACAAGGTCCCCGGCCGAGTATATCCGTTTCTTGAATTTGTTGTACATTAACCACTTCTTCGGATGTACTTATTAAATTCTCACTGAGGTTTGGCGTTGACGAGTGATCTACTGGAACTAATTGAGACTGCAATAACTTTATTTTTCTTGTTTGTACACGTTCGTCTAGTGTTATTGTTTTGTATATATAGGGTGTTTTTTTAGTGACAGTTTTCTTTGGTAACGGCGGAGGCTTTGCATCATTATAGTCCATCGTTATTAGATGATTTGTGTCGTTATTTTTGTATTTATTAACATCTCCATTTTGGTTTTCGTATTCATAGGATGTATTTTTTTCAACTGGAAATAGAGCGCAGGGAGTGGAGCTTCTTCTAACAGGTATATGAACTCTACTAACGTTTATTTTATGGTTAAGACTTAATTGTCTTGAAAAATTACTGTGATTAGGATCTCCATTGCTGTTGGATACACCTTGCGAATTACAAGAATATCCTGGGGGCGAATGATTACTGTGCTCATCCGTTGGTCTACCATCACTATCATATCCAGACTCATTCGAACTTATGTAGTTACTTAACCTATGAGCTTGTAATACTTCCAGATGTATGCTTTGATTGGAAGATGCAAGATCAGCCTTAAGATCCTGTGCAGATCCTAAAATCGAATTATATTCATAAACTGGTAAACTGTTTCTATTTCTGGGGACCAACATTGGGTCGTAATCAAACGGCGTCGTTTGGGATATCATCGACGATCTTCGAGCCACATCCTCAAATCGGCGAGGATGATATACATTGTCAGGTTCGTTACCATTTCTGTTTGAATTTCTCGTCAAGTCACAGCTATTTCTTAGACTTGCACTCATAAGTATATTTTCTTCGCGGACGGATATGCTATCACTGCTTTGGTATTGCTCTTCTGACCGAGAATTAGGTAAATACATTCTTTCTCTCCGAAATTTTGGAGATCTGCGATCTATTCTTTCAGAGAAACTTTGTCGTACCGATATAGATCTATGATGTGATGCCATACTGTGCTCTTCTGGCAAAACGGATAACTTAGATCGCAAAAAAGCGTAAGGAAAATTTGGCTTTTTACATGTACCTGTATTTTGCTGACCGTCTAATTTGTTTGGAATGTTATCACAACTCGCAGCTTTCGTTGATGCACTTATTAAGCTATCTTCTGGCAATAGGTTAGCTTTTTGTTTTTGTTTAGGAGATGTTTTATTTTCAGTGTTAGTATTTTGCAAATCTATATCATCAGATGGATCATCTGCTTTGACATATGTTGATAAATGTGATGTAGAACAACTACGATAAAGCGCTTGTCCGTTTGATAAAGGATAATTATCAGAAGGTTTTGGCGTGTGTAGAGACTGCGTTTTAGAGGAATTTAACATACCAGTTGAACCCATTCTGTGAAAAAACGTTTTAAAGGGACTCGGGGACCTATCTCTTGATCCACTTTTTATGGATTCAGTATCGCTATCCTTTTTTAAGGAGGTTGAATCAGAACTGCTCCTTCCCATTTTCCAATTTTGTTTCTTTTTATATTGCCCAGTAATGATTAAGGAAGAATCATCACTTTCGTTTTTGGCCGGTACTTCGGATAATTCTTTAGTCTCCGTCTTTTTTAGCAAATCTAGTTTCTTGCCCATGCGACGACCCCACGTAGCAAACACTGAAACAGAAAGAAAACAAATTGTTTATCATTATTTAGATTGATAATAATTGAGAGAGCATTGATGAATTTTGAATTTTAAAGGGGCTCTATTATCTTCCTGGAGAAGTTGATGTTCTATAATCTTCGACGACTTTCTATATTATGTTTAATCCATAATGACAAAAATAAAAGATGAGGGTAGTATGTTGTCGGTGTACCTTTTTTCATGTCGTTGACGTCGTCCTCCATGACCATAGCGGGGAGCGCTGTCACGAGCGTGTAGTTGTGCGGGGTGTGCGTGGCGAGGTCTCCACGTGGAGACGTCGCGGCCTGCGGCCCGGTCACTTCCCTACGCTTCGGCCCGCGGAAGAGGCGCATGATGACCGATCACGCATCCATCGCGCTCGCACTACACACCCTGCTCTGCGGACATAGAACGTTCTTTTACTAAGGATCAAGAGGCATGATGACAGTATCCAAGAATCAATGAAATTATGAATTTATCTTATGAAATGGGATTCATGGATTATAAAAAACTTATTTATTTTTCTATTTAGAGTGAGATTGTTATTTACTTTGATAAAATAAAACTACAAAATACAGCAATCCGCCATATTGTATAAAACACCACTGAAGCGAATGACGTCACAATTGTTTTCGAGCTTTGACAATCTCTATAAGTACAGGTGTTTTAAATGTTTATCAAGTATTTTCGTGTTTTTTTGTTTCCCAAAAACATTCCCAAAAGATTATTTCCATAATCTAGTTTTGTTTTACCGAATCCTAAATCAAGAAATAAAAAATCGTTAGCCAGGGATCAAGAATTTACCAAAGCTACTAGCTCTAATTTGCCCAGGATTGATTTGTTGATGCTGGGTGAGTATCTTGCATCAAAGACTTTTGTTCAGCAGAATTTCGCAACGTCAAAACTTCCATGTAAGTACAATAAAACATAATAATTTATAGGTCCTAAACCCGTAAAATCTGCTATTTTATATACTAAGCACTTCATGATAGTTATTAGAGGTTATTTTAATGAAATGTTGTTTTTTAAAACTATATATGCGCGGTGATTGCCTAGTAACTATGACGTCTGCCTCCTATTCGGTGCGTCTGGGGTTCGATTCTTGGCACGCATCTCTAACTTTTTGCAGTTATTTGTGCTATATGCAAAACAGCGTCACTACATAGTACGTATAAAACAAAGTCGCTTCCCGCTGTCGGTCCCTATGTACGCATCGGATTTTTATGCGGTTTTTTTAATAGATTCAAGAGCAAGATTTATATGTACTTTTTATCCCGGAAAATTAAGGAGTTCCCGCGGGAACCAAAAAACCTCAATCCACGCGGACGAAGTCGCGGGCATCAGCTAGTATTAGAATAAAGCAAAAATGCAGAAATAAATAGTAGAATTTAGCCCTATAGCTGTAGGGTCTCGCCGTGCAAGATTAAGCCACTTAGATCGCATTATTTTTTTAAGTGGCGCGTAAATAAATTACTTGTTTGGAGTTAAGTAATTTTGATGTGTTATCACACTGGGGGACCGCACACGACTTACACGCTTTAGAATTCATATTATTCACACAAAATATCTAAATTGCTGTACGAAGACTTATTATTGTTTACTGCACATAGTACAATAGAGTACATTGGTAAAAACAATAGTGACGTCACAAACGACGCCATGACACCCGCGAGCGTTTTGGCATGATTTTTAAAATTTAAATTTCAAATGCCAATTTTATCTACTAAACCTTATTTTTCTGCTGAAATAAGATATTTTTTCGAAATAGTAGATACTTCCGAACATAATCTGACCATTTTTCAAAATCAGTCATCATGCCTATTGCTATGAATAATTTTATGAGGATTTTTTTTTGCAGAAAAATTTATAGAGGTCGTCTAATCTAGAAATGCTTCTTAGTTGTTAACGCTCCCATGCAAGCTATACCAATAGCGACAGCATAGATGAAGTAAATCCAAAAGTATGGCAAATTGCAACATACAAACATTGGATGTCGCGTCGACATATTTGTCTGTCAGTCACCGGGTATATATTCATGAATGAATTTACGGTTGACTAACTACTATAGTGCATATAAAAATTCTTTCCAAAAAACCTACTTCCAAAGCCAGTGTAAAGTAAATAATAATTTTGATTTCTACACACTACGTTGAAGTCGGGCGAGCCTGATGCGTCAACTTTGCTTATCCTTGTTTACAGTGGCTTTGGAAGTCGGTTTTTTGGAAAGAATTTTTATTTTTAACTTTTTTGTGTCAGGGTTGAGGATTTGGAGTCAGAATTTTTTATGGGACCACCTTGAGAGCTTCCTCTAACGACTGAAAAAAAGAACAAATCGGTGCAGAAACCACGGAGATATGCACCGACATACATAAAAAAAAAGCGCCGACTTAAACCTCCTCCATTTTTGGAAGTCGGTTAAAAATATACTAAAGTTATTTACATAGGCGGGTTCATATTTTAGCTAAGGAAACTCTACAACTTATATCTCAGTTGAAAACTTTATTTCGCAACGGAAAATTTGCCTTTGTGTAGGTATATTGGTAGGTACTGAAAAGCGTCTCCAATGTTGTAGGGTACAGTAATTTATTTGGCGCTGACGGCACGGGCGTTGGCAGTTTTAGCAACCTTTAAAAAAATCTACCTACTTACCTTCATATAGGTACGCTTTCGCTGCCCATCTGTTCAACCTATTTTGATGAAATTGGTACAGGGATAGGTTGTACCCAGGATTCCAGGGAACGACATATGCTACTTTTTATTCCGGAAAATTAGAGTACCCGCGGGAATCAAAAAAAGTTAATCCATACGATGTGTTTCTTTTTTTATGAAATAAAGGATTTTTCTAAAATTACAAAACCAAAAAATCCTTTTTGAAATCCATCCTGCAACAAACTAGACCAGTCGTGTTTGCGGAGAAATGAGTAAAAGTAGAGTATTGTGTATTACTTAATTTAATTTTTTACATAATACGGCTCAACGAAGATCGTTATATATCGTATTTCGTAACTAATGTAGGTAGGTAATAATGTAATAGAGTCATCGACTCTATGAATTATGCAATATTTTGCACGCATATATCTCGCTATTATGTTAAACTTGTGTATATGTATATTTGTTGTATACTTGTGTTTTGTCTACACGCGATGTATTCGTATGTAAATATGCATTTTTCACTGTTTACCTAAGAGCAAACTAATTAAAACATCCGATTTAATCATTAGTGACAACTGGGAATTATTTTAAATAAATATTTATCATTTCTGGGGACAATGCCCGGGGTGACAACTGGGAATAACCGTATGTTGTCATATCAGTAATATACTAATTCTAAAATTGAACAAAATTGAACGATTCATATCCAGAATGTCTTGAAGGTTCCTGAAGTTGGAAAAATGCAGCTAAAGCACAGTCAAAGTCGAGATTTGGTACGAATTTTCTTACCCGACTGCGGAACGCAAAGGGTTCATCATATGTTTGTTCTTTGCAGGACAGCTACAGCCTAAACGCGTGGACCGATTTTGATGATTTTTGCACCAGTTGGTATATATCATTCGAGTGTCGAATTTGTTTATAAATTCTCTTAACCTTCTATATAAAATACCATGTGTATTTCACTAAGTGCTCGTTCTCACAGGAATTTAATTATCAAATTACAACAATTATATTAATCAGCGTTGCATGTTGCCAGACTAAATAAGTATTTTAGGTAGGAGCTATTTCAGTTTGTTAAGGAAATGCGTCTAACTGTGTCCAGTGGACAAACGGTAACCCGTGTCCGCATCGTCATTATGTGCTTCTGTTTCACGGAAATTTGTTGCGGCCATAATTATTTAAATGAGATGGGATGTCTAGCAAAGAGAACTATTAATTTGAGTTTATTTCATGCAAAGCTGTGACTCATCATAGCAGTAGTATTCAAGTAGTAGTGGTTAGACTGGTTGGCCGGAAATCCGTGCGGCTTCTAAGCGCCAGCATTGTTAATTGCCTGGTGTAATGTGTATTTTTAGGCGCCATGACAGCTTCCATGGCAGCTTTGTTTCCATAGATTTATCGTCAACTAGATGATACCCGCGATCGTCCGCGTGGATTAAGTTTTTTAATACTCGCGGAAACTCCTTAATTTTCCGGGATAAAAATAATAGCCTATGTCCTTCCCCGGGATACAAACTATCCCTGTACCAAATTGCATCAAAATCGGTTGAATAGATGGGCCGTGAAAGCGTAGCAGACAGACAGAAACACTTTCGCATTTATAACATTTGTTTGGATAAATGGTCAGTAAGCTGGATTCTACTGTGAATGCTTTCTACCTACCGCAGAACAAACTATACAAGCGGATCCCCAATTCTATGCTTTTTACGTCATAAGATGGAGTTGTGATTTAGTCGCTATTACCTTATCGATACTAACACATCTTTAGTATCTTTGCGCGTGCATTGAATTAATTAGTAAATAATAATTATACTTAAGATATTAAGTGCATTAAGGAAGAAAAAAAATATTGTATCATAAAATGTAATTTTAATGAACTGTACAAAATGAACGTAAAATCTAATTAATCTGTCGCAATCAGGATAATCAGTACTTTCAGGAATTTAAAAATTAAACAGCTATTTGTACAGACTAAGAAACTTTTAAGTATTGTATAATTTATGGTACAATATAACCCTGCTATTGCAAAATTAAAAACAGGACTCGATAAAGCGTACTCTCTCGTCACGGTTGGCACTAGTATGGGAGTGTGCGGGGTATGAAGCGACGCGACGGTCGGGTGCGGGGCGCACCCGCCCACTACCTCAGCCCCGATTCCTCAGAGCGCGCGGACTAATATACATGGTTGACCGGAGCTGATCGTGGAACTTTAAAGGATATTATAATATATATGTTTTATTTTTTAGGCTGAAACGATTTTGAATTTTTCCACACAAAGCAACCTATCCTAGAAAAGAGATAGGACACACTTAACAATGAACATCAGATATAAAACGAGAATATGTTATGGAGCCGCAATTAAGAAAGAAATTGAACTATGTCATGCCAAAACGCGGTCCATTCAGGCTTAAAGGGAAGTCCGGATTATCCTGAAGTAACTACTAGCTAGAGACAGATGTAGATTGTAGGATTAGAGGAAAGTAGTATTGGTCTTTTAAATCGTCAGGTGTTCCGGGATGTGAAGAGCTTTTCCACCAGTGGTACAGGGGGTGGGATGATTTATCCTCAATCGGCAGCGTTGTTACATTTATGAACAGCTGCTAACACTAACAATTTTTTTTATAAAGTGTCGCCGCTTCCATCCGCTGTCCCTAGGTAATTGTATAATTCGCGGTATTCGCAACGGCCACGCACGCACGTCTCTGACAGACCCAACGAATCCTGCCGGCTTAACATTCCAAGATTACTGTACACTTAGGATTCCATTGTGCCAATAGAAATGCCACGCACGCCATCATTCCTAGAGCCGATATATTTATGTGCTTCGTAATTATACACTTTCTTAACGGAATATATACTTAGGCGAATATAATAAGAATCTCAGAAATACGAAGGCGGTGATTAACTAATTGAGCATTTTGCTTCAGCAGAAGTTAGAGCGTGTGCTACACTCGGAAAGCAGTAATAGATGTTTTAACACATTATATTATTTAATGATAATACACCTACTGTCATATTGTTAACAGTTATTATAAAGTGGAGGTCCAGCATGAATTCATACGTAAGTTAATAAATTAATGGTAATAAGACTTAACTGTTCTTATTAGGTATAACATGCCAGCGTTGTCGAAAAATCTGTTATAGGGGCGGTTGTCCAAATAGTTTTTCACGGGTCTAGTTAATATGGGGTCCTCTAAAAATAATTATTGGACAACCGTCCCTAGTCCCTACCGCAGGTCCATAGGCCGACACAGAGTAGTTGGACCACGACCCTGAAATGTCTTAGGTATAGTACCTAGGTCTACCTACCTAGGTACATACCTAGGTACCTATGTCGTAGGTACCTAAAGTAATAATACCGTAAGGGTAGGCCTGGAACAATAACAATCCGCTCTGTAAGGGTTTTTTTTATCCAAGTTCTATAGAAAGCTATGTTCTTACCTGGATATTTTACTCTACGGTCTACTGTACAGTTTTCAGTGGCAAATGTTACATATTATATCCGAAGCTTGGGCTATTAATTTCTAATTAAAGTGAACAAGTAGCTACCGTGTTCACATTGTGAACGGAGTTAGTAGCTTTTCGAACGCGACTTATTTGACTTGAAGCTTATATTTAACTTAAAGTTCGCTGGTGCTAATGAGCTTGGAGAAAGGCTTACCTATAATTAAAAATTATGTAATCTTCTCTAATGGAAAGGTAATCGTTTACCTTTGGAAATGTATGTACCTATGTGCAGTGAAGTGTTATGCAATTAGATAGTATTTGCACTCGAGCTTTATTTGTAAAATGTAAGTGGCCATGTTAAGTAGTTAGTGCCGCGTTTGACGGGCATTGACATCGTGTTGCGGGGCAGGTGTGCCACGATCTAATAATTATTACTCGTATATGTAGACGCTGCAGGTAGGTATTATTTTCTAATAGAGGACTCACGAACGTGTGGGAAAGATTAAATAGAAGCGGTTTTAGTTTGTTTCTTCAAGCATGAATAGGTATGTCTGATTCATCATTTACTTTTTTGAAGTTATCATACCTACTTATGATATTATTCTTATGTATTTTCGGTAAGAAATAACTAATAAAGTAAATTTTAAGAAGTTTAGATTCTAGTAATAAAGCTCCAGCTGTAGGCATTGTATAAAACATTCCTTATGTATTAGCACGTATTTGGTACCAATATAATACTGTGCTTGTGCGTATAATAGCTAGTCATAGCATAGCTGTTCTTTTAGATTTGCAGAATTTTTAGGTACTTGAATTTATTTGTGACCTTAGCCATGCCTCAGCCTCTTACTATAACTGACGATTTATAACTTAATGCTAAGCCTAAGTAGGTAGCTCAAGTTTTTCTTAAACATTGTTTCTTGATACAATGTAAGAGAATTTAAAAAATGTGGGTCTACGATGACTATAGATTACAATATACTGTGTTACTATATATTAAACTGGGCAATCAATAAATTCAAGTGCGTCCCATCTTTGGCCGCGTCATTACTTCCTAACCCCGTGTGAATGTGGTCAAACGTAAGCCTATAATGAATTTTAAAAAAAAGCTGCTCTGACGGTTTCAAACTGTCTGTGTCGTACCGAGGTAAGTTTAACGAGATTTAGTTATTTGAAATACTACTGTGTACGGCAAAACTTGACGGCGTGGTGTAAATATGGTGAGCATATTACTTTACAAATATAGCACGATGACTCACCTCATACCAGGAATGCTCATGGAACAGACGGACGTTCGGCGTGCGCAGGCGACGCGTGGCTGAAAAATGAAATAAAACGCGTTTCAATAACGTGCTGTTTGTTGTACCTTAGTACTTTACATCTGTGGTAATGGAAACATTCTTGCTAAAATTACTTTCTAAGGGTCGAATGCTAAAACGTTTCTTACTGCCGCACACAAATTAATCATTAGGAACTTAAGGAACTCCTTATAGTATAGATTTCAATACAAAATCTATTTCTGAGGAGTTCATTAGGAATGATTAGCGCTTCTGAGTGCAGCAGTTAGTCGTTTAGTACTCCCTAATAATAATTATTATAAAGCATTTGTTTTGGTTTCCTGAATCACTACCAAACTGGCAACTGGGAAATACTGAACATTCAATTTTTGGGGTTGGGTGAATTTCTTATTTTACTCGTATATTCTGGAGGAAGGTTGAACTAAAATTAAAAGTAGGTACATTAAGGTCCAATATATCCCATGTAATATGAGCAAAGAAGAGCAAATCACAGAACAATGCTTTTGACGAATGGAAGTTGGAACCCGAGATTTCTCACTTTTGTGAAGTTAGTTAGCGTCTATGACAAGAATTTTACCAGCTGCAACGGGTGCAGGCTTTGCTGGATTGGCTTTCAGCACATTGTAAGACGTAAGATTTAGGTCCAGTTGCATGAAAGTTCCTTATCGAAACTTTAATTTCTTGCCATGCACCTGGTCTAAGTTAAATCAGTTGGACTACGGGTCTAGTAATAGAGTCATGGTCTAACTTAAATAATTATTATTGGACCACCGCGCCGCCCCTACCGTCAGCCTGTGGTCCAACTGGTTGGACAGAGTACCTGCGCCAGGACCCCTGAATAAAGTAAGAATTTACTTAATTTAATTAATTTACCTACACGAACTTTTTTATATACGTACCCTAATAATTGTTATTACTACAGAATATTTACATAATGGTACATTTCAGTTTTACGTAGGTATAGCGACTAGTAATAGATAGTATTTATAAGTAAATATTCAATGTAAGCTAAAAAATAATAATATCTGTGCTTATTTGAACATACTTCATAATGCAGGCAGCGTCAAGGGATCGGACGTATAAAAATGCCATCACGTAGGAAATTTATCGCCATCTACTGCGGGACAATAGGGCGGCGTTGAAAGAGTTTCTAATGGCAGCATTGAAGTTCGGGTCTTATTCGCCCAGCGTGACAGGCAAATTGAGCCATTCCCTATTATTTTTTACTGCCGGACGGACGCGGGACGGTCGGTTGGCGCTAAAGCCTTTGTTCGTTTGCTTGTAATGTTTCAACCGCAAGGATTACACTAATTTACTATGAATAGGCAATGGGGTAACTTTCAGGGTTTCTTTGTAATATTATGGTCAAGTGGTATTTCGTACAAATCAACAATGCCTTAATAATTAATTTATCTTCTCAGAAGAATCTGCTCTCTGAACCGGTGGTAGATAAGGCTTATAAAATATACCTGTACCTAATTAAGTATGTCCTAAATAGGTATCATACTATAAATGCCCGTTATTCCAGGTAATTTCTGCCACGTACCCGCAAATTGTGGAACCAGCTTCCATCTTCTGTGTTCCCTCATGATTATAGTATGGGGCTCTTCAAAGGGCACATAAACAAATATCTCAAAAGCCAGCAACGCATTGGCGGTTCCTCTGCTGCTGCAAATGTTCATGGGCGACGGTAATCACTTACCACCAGGTGACCCGCCTGCTCGTTTGCTCGCTACACATATAAAAATAAATAGATGCAAAAGCGTTTTTGTTTGTTGGTTTGTCCTTTAATCACCATGCTGAAACAGAGCAACGGATCGACGTGATTTGCATGTTGACATAGTTGGGTGAAATAGGTTACGTTTTATCCTGGAAATTGAAGAAGGTCCCATGGGAATCGAAAATACTTAGTATTACATGCCGACGAAGTCGCGGGAATCAGCTACTAACTATGAAATACATTGAATATTGAGTATATGCATCGATGTCGTAATAAAACATTGTTGTTGTTATGTGAAATTAATTCATAATGGGACGATGTAGAGTTGTAAGAGAGCAAGTAACTATGATATTCTCTTCTGTGGTAGATAAGTAGGTATTATATTTGTTAAGTTTTTTTCAAGTATGTAGTTTATTTTTGCAATTATATTATTATTAGGTGATTTTATAATTATCTTTGCATATTGTTTTCTTTTCATAAAATTTCATAATAAATTTTCATGAAACTGTTTTATTTTACTCACAATATCAATTCACATTCATCAATAGAGCCTCCATTTTAATTTTAAATGGGCACTACTCTAGTAGTGTCAGAAGTGAGTAGTTATATTTTTAAAAATTAACTTCTCTTCTTTTGAAGATAGCGCTTTTTAGATCCTACTCATTATCTTAATTGGCTCGGTAAAATGCTTCGAGAGCAACATTTTTTAATTAATACCCATGTAGACCTAAAAATAACCGAAAGGAAAACCGACGCAAATTAAAATAGCCTTATCTTTCGATCTGTCAGGATAGATTTTTATTCCGATATTTGAACCGAGGCGACGGAGCCAATATTGTGGGGAAAAGCAAACCAATATCATGAGATCTGGCGCGAGATTGCTCGCTTAGGTATGACAGGCATGCAGGCAATGGACTATGATTAACCTGACCAGTTTATCAAAGAATGGCACAGTTGGCCCTTTTAGGGAATGCGATGCGAGTTACAATATGAGGTTAAAAATTAGATGTTGTGTATGGAACCATTGAAAAATTCACAAACTAGAAGTAGGTAGGATGTCCTAGAAAATAAAATATTTAAGTAAGTTTATCTTAATTGTATCAGCTATATATTATGTAGCTGTACTAGCTATTAATTTTGTTCTAAATGTTATTTATAGCCCTATAGGTATATGAGCTTTTTCTAAGGTAATTTGTTTTTAAGTACAGTTCAGTAAAGTTTTATCATACTTTCATTGCTTACCTGTAAAACCAACAAGCTGATCGTGTGCAGATAGTCAAATATAGGGGAGTAATAAAAGCTGTACGTATATATAGCCGTAATCGCAACGCTCACGCACTGTTATCAATACGGGCAAGAAGAAAGCGGGTTTCTAATAAAACAAGCTAAGTATCATGGGTATTACATAGGCAATTTGTCGTGTGTACTGTTAAGAGAACAATTTATAAGAGAGTGGGCGGGCGGACGGCGCACGCGCTCCGTGGGCGGACACCACCATTGACGAGAAATGCCCTTCGCCACACAGCCTACACCTACACACTAGGCATAGATCCTTTAATAAAATTTTAACATTCATTCAATGGTATTATTTGGAAAGCAAACAATGTCAACAATAATGCATTATTTGTAAACTACTCTGTTGATGTTTTCTTATGCAAGATACCTACATTGTTATAATATCCTAATATATTAATGGATGACTATTGAACACAGTGTGGAGAGACATCCGCCCGATGTCAAGGTTGGTTTTCCTTTGGAGGTACTTAGGTATGTATTGACTCAGTACATTGTCAAGATATTTCTCGCAACTTGAATGATATTTTATACGACTGCCTGAAAAAAGGAGTATATTGTTTTCAGGGTTCATGTATGTATGTATGAATGTATGTATGTGAGTTTGTATATTCCACAATAACTTCTATACGCCTGAACCTATTTTGATATTTGAGGTATCGTTAAAATCCCTAGCTTATTCCGGGTGACATAGGCTCATAAAATTTTAAAAAAACAATATGGGGTGACCATTGTCCCGCATTTAAGACTAAAGTTGAAAAAAATACGAAAATAAGATGAACTATATAATCATCATCTAGAAAATGATGAATAGATTCCAAAAATATATAACACTATAGTTCAATATCCAGTGATTCACAAAAAAATATCATTTAATAAAAATGGAAATAAGATTCTAATTTAACTAGATTAATATAGATTTTTAACTTTTTAGTTCGTTTTTAGGAAGGGCAGTCGTGTTTTTAGATTTTTTAAATTAATTTTCTGTAGCTTAGAAAATTTATCAAGTAGGTACTTAGTTCTCTTAGTCGATGCTTCTGACATACAGAATCTTTAGTGAGTGGGTATCTTTTATTGCTAAAGAAAAGCAGGCACTGAAAGCTTACTACAAAATCTAGTTGAAATACATTCATGTTTGCAGATTCAAATAGGTATTTGCTTGGAATTTAACATTTCCCAAATCTAAATTTTCAGGACTTACCATCTAAGAAAAACAAGTCATAATAAAATTAATGATTTATTATATTTTTTTTACGAATATTCTATAGATATTAAAATCAACAAATCATAATTTAAAAAATTAAAAACCAGGACTGCCCTGCGAAAAGACGAACTAAAAGTTAAAAATTTAAATTAATCTAGTTAAATAGAATCTTATTTACATTTTAATGAAATGATATTTTTTGTGAATCACTGGATATTGAACTATAGTGTTATATATTTTTGGAACATACTTATCATCTTCTAGATGATGATTACATAGTTAATGTTATTTTCGAAAAAAAATTCTACTTTAGTCTATAATGCGGGACTATGGTCACCCCATCAATTTTTTTTAAAATTTTAATAGCCTATGTCACCCGGAATAAGCTAGGGATTCTAACGATACCTCATTTATTAAAATCGGTTCAGGCGTATAGAAGTTATGGTGGAATATACAAACTCACATACATACATACATGAACCCTGAAAACAATATACTCCTTTTTCAGGCAGTCGTATAAAAATAGGTAAGTCATTCGACGTATCCATTCGCATTTCTGCTCTTCGATACTACGTCACGTAACCTAATTAATTAGTTTCTCATGTCTTCGTTCAATAGCAAATCTTCAGTGCCGTGTCTCAATCTATTTGTTTTATACCCAGCAATTAAAGTCTTCCAGCCTGACGTATTTGATTTACTTTCTCTATATACTCTGGGCGTAGTCGCATTAGCTACTGATGCTTCTGGATATTACGATATCTAATCAAACGGGCAGCTGGCAAGTGGCAGGTACAATGAACCCCGAAGCGCTCTAAAATCTAATTTAATAACATCTCCTTCTTCACAAGGTATTTTTCAAGAAATGAAGATAATAAAAATACTTATCTTACGTGCCTCTACTACCTATCTACATTATCGTACCTGGCCGCTAGATTTTCGCTATTAACCTCGATATGTGAGTAGTCATAAAATTGGAAAGACCATAGCAGATACTTAACAAAGGTCATCAAGCATGAGAGGACTCGTTCCTAGTTATTAGAAAGTGCAGGACAGTACTTAGAGGTAGCTATTGTGTCTATTGTGCAATTTATTTAGATCACAGCCTACTAGATTCTGAATTTTTAGAAACTTATAATTTTTAGTACCTGCTCTGTGCATCGTCTTCGTCAATGCTGTGGGTCGTGAATCGTATCTACTTCAATCTGTGGACTCAGGACAGGTGTGCCAAGTGCGATTCTAATCCGATCGCACCATAGAAAAACTAAACTAAAAAAATAACTATATAAATAACTACTAGTAACTATAAAAATTCTATATTATATTCTATAAGATTCTATTTACCTTGCAAAAAGGATATGATATTTTGCCGTGAATCTACATCTAGTATATTTAAATTATTTCTGTATCGTCCCAGTATCGTTTACAAAACATGGGTATCCTAGCTTACCTAGGTACTTATGAGAAACATGAGATACCTAGGTACATTCATACATTGTGAATCCGTGTTAAAATGTCTTTCAACTTTTCCTTGTGCGTTAGATAGAACTTTTTATGAAAGAACCTAATGATAGAAAAATGAAAATGCAATTTACTTTTACGAAGGCAGTAGATCGGATCTCGAGAGTCGAGACATTAGACGAGACTCATCCGGAACTCGGGCTGGTGATTTGTTACACGTGTGATGAGAAGAATCTAGCGATTATAGTAATTATCTTCAACCGTTTGATACGCTTCATGGTCACGGAATGGCGTTTTAGAAGATCATCTTGTGCCTAAATTGTTTTAATCGGTGCGGCTTAAGAAACATAATTTCGAATTCGTCATTCAGTCTGTAGGTAACTTATACCTACCAACGTAATGAGGTAATGACCTTGGTACGATAGCGTGTTAAAAAAACTTGAACTGGACGCGCATTAAACGAAAATGTAAAGTACACTGCAAAAAGTGGCAGGTAACTGTAGCGAAAACACATTACGGACAAAAAACCAATATCTAGACAAAACCAATAGGGTCGCTCACACTACCGCGGCAAGACAAAACGCCTATCCCTTCCGAAATTGACGTTTCCCGCACAGTTTTGTTCGATATTATTCTGCTGTATTTGCGCTCTAATTTTTAAAATGCTAGAACAGCCACATACCTATTGTGCTAAACCCACTTGTTTATTATATAGGTACCTTCCTACTTTCTTCTGTTTTCTTGAGCGTTAAAACTAACGGCCGTAAACTTTAAATATGATGTGAAATAACCCACATTAGCGAATTCATACCTTCTCATTATCGACTCATCTGTTACGTATTTTGGACGTGTTGAAAATCTGTTCATAGAAGATACCCAGCTATCTGTTTATCTGGATAAGTGTCAAGCCCGAGTTCCTGCGGGAAGAATACGAAAAACGCCGAGTGAAGCTCGATCTACCTACTTATTATGTGAGCGCTATCTTGATAGGTATGTTTTTTTTTAAAATTGAAATTCACTTGGTTTGTAGTTAAAGAAAGAAGTACCATAAGTTAAAGAGATAATGTTTCCAATACCTGTTAGTTACATTTACAAAAACATAAGTTTACACGTTACATGGTGTTCACAATAAAAAAGACAAGACGATCTTTGCATTCCAGCACACTTAACTTTGTGGGAGATATTTACTTTTTTTTTCTACAATCAATTAGCAGCTAAATAGCCCACTTCAATATTCATAAGTCACATAATTTATGTAAAAAGTGTACAAAATCGTCTTCATTAAACCTACTTTAAAAATTCTTTTAATTACCTCGCATAATGGGACGCTGTGAACGAGACATAAGGACACGTTAAAAATGTTTTCAAAATGAAACAAATTGTGAACATCGAACTGGTTCGGTGTAACTCCGGAAGCGAACAGGTTATACGCAACTGAGATACATAACAATTAATTGGACTTTTAATTTTACTTATTGAAATATGTCTTCGATTTGTGCGTACTACCTACTAAATGATCTACGGTGTCAAATTAGACTAGATTTTAGAGTAAAATTATTATCTACTTTAAATACGGGATGAAATTCAAAACGAATTGATTTGGCAAAGTTCCCGAAGTAAGTAGCTCTCGAGTTGGAACTTAGAGTGGCTGGCCATGTGATCACGTCTATCAAAGAACTTATGAACACTGGAGCATCGAATATAATAAAAGTTGGAGTAAAAAGTATCACGAATAGAGACTGCTTACCAAAAGAAGTAGAAGGCGCCGCAAAGATGGTACGACGATGTCAGGAGAGTAATTATTGGTAGAGCTGATATCGATTCGTTGAAAGATTTTATAAAGCTGGTGATATTTGAAAGAGGCATGAATGCATTGCGGCTGAAAATGATGAAACAAAAAATGATCGAAAATAGAGTCCGAGCACTGAACTCTTTTTCTTATCTATTACGTCAATCGAAATAAGTTACTTACAGCTTTCACTACTAGTTACTAAATACTATTTTTAATAGAATAACCACGCAACTTTTAGGTAACTCCTTACAGCCCGTCTAAAATTTTTGCGCTTATTATGAAAGTGTAGTTTATTTTATATTACAATATTAAATAATTATTGTCGCTAGATAAGTTTAACTGAAACTGAATACAGATATGAAATATTGTAAAATTAATCATCTAGATATTTGCTGGGCCATGAAGAAAATTGCTTTAACACAGTCTGGTTGAAATCAAATACTATTATAAACTTATTCTACTTATTAATAATTAAAAGTTACAGGTAAACTTTTTATCATGAGGTATATCTGTAATTTAGTCAGTTGAATTATTGTGTTTATCTACGTTCATATCTTAAAATTTTAATTATGATTTGATTTTGTAACTACATAAAAACGTAATATAATGGTAAAAGTAACGTAAGTTGTGCAACAATGTTTCATACTGGTTGTATGGTTAATAAACCAATAAAGAGTAAGTACCATACAATAAATAGAAAACTCAATGAGATAGGTAAGCCTGATATAGGCTCGTCTTATTTACCAGAATATTATTTGTGTTCAAATGATAAATAGTTATGTTTAGTTAAACCTGCAGGGTAGATACGTCCAATGGCGTGCACAGGGTTTGCAGCTAGGGTAGGTAAGTCAGAATACCTATTTACCGACTGTCTTGATAAAAATGAGCATTGACGTATTTCCACTTGGGTAAGCGGTGCTTTTATGCCTCTATGAACTGCACGCCACTGGATACATCATATTAAATCATAATATTACAAGTCATTGTAATTTATAAAATGCCTTTAAAACCAGAAATCTTAATTTTAAAAAGTAGGTAAGTTAATAATGTTTGCGATCGTTAAAACATAATTTGTTTGCAAAGTAATTCTCAATCGGTCCAAGTATTTTAAGTAACATAATTTTACGAAATACCTAGAATCTAGATAGAAATGTCTATAAAAACACCTATGTCCAGCAGTGCAGTGGTCGTTAATCGTTTGGCGACGACGATGATGATAACAGCTAGGCTACACGCCCCGTAAGAATTTGGCACTCAATGTGATGTCGTTACTGGCAGGCAGACATACAGAAAAATAGACAGACAAACAGAAAGACAGATATAAAATATTTTTGGGCTCTACCTACTGTCAATCACTATCTACTGAGCTTCCTTGATTAATGCACCGGATTTTGAAAATAAGACATGAAATATACTATGTCCGTGTGGAAATGAGATTGATAAATTTGAAATTAACATTATATGACTCTTTAATGATACGATCAAATGGGCTCTTGGCACCTTAGACATTTCTGCCCTCATTGAGCTGGCAAGGATTAGTTGGGATGATGGCGTTAATGAGGTATGCAATTAATAATTTCTTCTCACTCCATTGGACTTTACACACACTGACACAACATGGCCATGTTTTTCTTAAAACAATTGCAACCATCGATACTTTCACCTTAGGTTCAAATTTGAATACGCGTCAACTGTAAATTTGGCAACGTCGCTATTTCGGTTACATTTTAAAAACCCTTTATTTCTGAATATAAATCAAGAAATATAAGTGTTTCGGGTTAACAGAAATAAAAACACATTCAAAAGAGTTACAGCTTCGATTCTGTTACACTTTCATAAGAGAATTTAATTTAGTCAATTTTATTTAGTTAAGAGAATTTGTTATCGCAAGCTTAATAATCCATACTACTTAATATTATATATGCGAAAGTGTCTGTCTGTCTGTTTGCTACGCTTTCACGGCCCATCTGTTCAACCGATTTTAATGAAATTTGGTACAGTGGTAGGTTGTATCGCGGGGAAGGACAAAGGCTACTTTTTATCCCTGAAAAATAAAGAGTTCCCGTGGGAATAAAAAATCTTAATCCCCGTGGGAGAAGTCGCGGGCATCATCTAGTATCTTATATTTATCAAGTAGGTTAGTAAAAGCACATACTCATTATCAGCCTGAACCACTTGTAGTTCGGACATTGGTTGATTTAGTAATAACTAGCTGAGACCCGCGACATCGTCTGCGTGGATTGAGGTTTGTTGGTTCCCGCAGGAACTCATTAATTTTCCGAGATAAAATGTGTTGTTCCAGACTACAATATAATCTATCTCTGTGCGTTGCGTGATTGAGTAACAAACATCCATCCAAACATTCGCTTTTAAAATTAAAGAAATAAAATGTGGAAATAGAAGTAGATAATGCACTGGGTAATTTTTTATTTACATAAAAAACTAACAAAATGTACATAATACATACCTGCGTAGGTACTCAGAAGATTGAGGTGTTGGTCCAGGATTTTCTGACTGGCTACTTTGAGTTCTAAGTAGGTATAACTAATAGGCCTATTACACTGCACTTGGTAAGGGCCACACACAGGGTGTTCGTGGCCGCTAGTTCGAGCGTCGCTTTTTACGCAGCATAAAGGACCAAATTAGGGACCTTTTCTCCCTAAATTTTATTACATTACACTGATTCAAGTGAAGGGTCCCTGAGAAAAGTGCAGTGTAATAGGCCTATAACTTCTAAGCCAGGTCGGAATTTACTGTCATATTTTAATGAAATACCCAGAATATTGGATAGTAAGGCAGCAATACTTAGTGTGAGATCTACAGAGCGAAGTTTGACTTTGCTCAGACTCAAGACATAGCTAAAACGTGACAGATTTATGTTACTCATATAAGTCCATCTCGTTTTAACTCTAAGTAAAGCCTGAGCAAAGTCAAAGTATGCTCTATAGATCTCAACATTAATAATGACCGCGTTGATGAAGTGACCGCAATATTTCGTGCGATGGTCGAGTGGCATCCAGGTCGCATGTGTGCATATGCGTCCGCGCACGCTGACTATCGCGGCCGCACTCAATGTCCTCTTTGCATTTTAAATAGGTCTTCCACATGTCTTGGCTTTATCGCGATTGTCCTGATTATCCAATATGCTTATCTTCTTAACATAGTCATAAAATGACTATCAAGTTCCATGTACTTAGGTACTGCCCCATTAAATTATAAAACACCTTCATTTACTGTATGTATCCTCTGAAATAGTTAATCTATTCTTACAATAAAACTGTAACTGGATGATTGTATATTAAATTTTATTATTTGAAAGAATTTAATGGGAGGAAGCTTTATAGTTTCCTCCCATTAAATTCTTTAAAATAAAACAAACTTTGTTAAAATATAACAAAGGTCAGATTTAGTCACATGCGAATTTTAAGAAGATCTTATAAATATTTCGGAGATAGAAGGAAGAGCTCCTGAACGGGCAACAGCAGATCAATAGTGTATCAGCTTAATACATGGCAGACATTTAACCAAACCGGATTAAAAACTAAGCAGGGCCAGGTCCAGTAGTTAATTAATAAATAATAATAACTAACTAATTAAGTGAATAAAGTAAAAAATTAAAGTAGGAATTATATTATACTAAAGCAGTTATTATTCTTAAAGCGTTTTATTTGCATAAGAAACAGATGTAACCTTAGTCCCTATTTGCTTATAAAATTGGTGGTATATGTTTTATGTACTGATGAACAACGCTGGGTAGATTAGCGGTTATTTGCAATTAATTAAATCAGATTCCTTAATTACTTGTAATACTAGGTTTTTTTCGAGATATAATGTAGGTATAAGAATTGCAAACAAGTACTTGCCTACCTATAATTTTTAAATACTTTCCAAAAAAACTATTTATTGAAGGCTTAAGTACCTAAAGTAATTTTAATTTAGTTTCTTAATATCTAGTAACTTATTAAGAAAAAAAAGGTATATCAATACTATAATATTCTGTATTTTCTTTGAAGAAGGCCATTCCATTTTCACCTCCATGAAATTTGTAATTTCTATGTTTAATCTTACTCAGTATAAAATAATTATATTAAGTAGGTAATACTATCTTTTAGCAATAGGTATCTGGATTGTTTAGAAATTTTATCATTTAAGCTCTCGCAATTATAAGGAAAAACCTTCTTCCTCGGTGTATTGGGTTCTCGATTTGGGACATTCACTTATTTACGTTTTTAGCTATTCGATACTCAGCAAGTAATAAATTTTTACATCTTTATAGTACGTACTTCTCAATACCTACCTATCAGTGGGCAAGTTTTACAAGTCCTGTACTGGAATCTCCACATCGATAAAAACTTATTTTACTATAACATCTAGTATTCGTATAACGGTAACGGAGAAAGCATTAAGTTTATCATTTTTTTATATCATTAGGCCTGTGTTGGAAGCCATGTTTGTATAAAAAGCATCATCGCGTATCCAGATACTAGGACATATACGGTAGGATAATGGCCATTCCAGTGTTTATGAACAGCTTAGGTAACAAGAGTCGTTAGTATTCTGATAGGTATATAATTAATAGCAGGCATATCGTCATTCGTCATCTAACATGGACATCGCGTTTTCTCTTCGATAATCATGAGATTATTGGGTTCTATTCTAATTTTACCATTAGTGTCGACGATAATCTTTTCCTTAGTTCGATCCATAATCTTCCTTGTAGACGTTTTCTTCTTACTTTCTCAACATAACCCCCGACGCAAAAATAAGAGTGTTTTAAGTTTAACGTATGTGTTTGTGTTTCTGCGGGTCTGTCTGTGGCATTATAGCTCCAAAAGGGATGAACGATTTTGATTTTTCATTCGGTTTAAAAAGTGAATTGATCGAGTGTTCTTAGCTACGATTCAAGAAAATCGATTTAGTCGTTTAAAAATCATCAGCTTTTTTCTAGTTGATGAAGGGATATGAGCAACTTCAGGTCTCATCGAATCGAAATTGGTTTACTTCAATATTATTATTTTTATATTTTTTTAATTTACACTTGTTTATTAAGTGCCTAGTCGTAGAATATGCGACGTAGCGTAGTCGTATGTATTCCACATTTCTATCTATGTAATAGTTAGCTTGTAACGGAGTTTATTTCCTAAAACTAAAGTACTTAATTATTCAGTACTCTTTTATTTAGGTATCTTATAATAAAAGCCTATACTGCAGTAGAATTTAGTATTCTATAAGCACCTGCCTTACTTAAGTAACAATGTTGAAAAGTGGTTGCAACTATAACATGAGCGTATAAGGCAATATAGCTTTTACTGAAATAGGTTTGTTATATTCGGCAGCTGCTGCTCGGAGGTAGGTAACTCTTTAATGTTTGCGTCCAGTGTAAAAATACCCACTTTTTTGTCGTTGTCTGCTGGAACGGATATCTTTTGTCCTTAAATCCCCATTTAAGAAGAGGTTTAAGTTTTTAACTGTACCTATACAAAATTGGATATTGTAACAAATAAGTTGTTTGTTCTTTGAAACAATAATATTATTACTTAGTTTTTGACGACCTCCGTGGCGCAGTGTTGAGCGCTGTTGCCTTAACGTGCGGAGGTCCCGGGTTCGATCCTCGGCAGGGTTTGGAAATTTATAATTTCTGAATTTTCCCTGGTCTGGCCTGGTGGAAGGCTTCGGCCGTGGCTAGTTACCACCCGGTAAAAGACGTGCCACCAAGCGATTTAGCGTTCCAGTACGATGCCGCAAGAGAAACCGAATAGTGGTATGGGTTTAATATAACTGCCATGCCCCTAACAGGTTAGCCCGCTACCATCTTAGACTGCATCTGCACTTACCATCAGGTACTATTGCAGTCAAGGGCTAACTTGTAGTGGATAAAAAATAAACTTAATACCCTTCGACTTGGTTTCCTAAGATAATCTCTTTGTTTTAACTTACCTTTGGTTGGTAGTTGGTACTACTCTTGGTACAAAGATTTCTATTTACTTAAGACTAGGTAGATACTTGCAGGAACCTTTATACCTACGTGATGAATTAGTGTTAATGGGTACCTAGGAAAGAAGATCTATAAAGACACTAGCTCAAAGTGCTCCTATACTTGTATGATTAATATCTTAAGTAGGGGTACCTAGGTATTTACGCTGGCTATAATATACAGATAGGTGTTTAATTAGTACTTGGACTTATAATTTTATTTATATTAACTTATCGTAAACGGCCTCGGTTACATTTAACATTATAAAACGTGACGAAATTTAACTTTTATTGGGTAATTTAATTAGAAATATTACGTGTGTGTAACCTCTATTTTTAATAAGGAAATCGAAGTGACAGGGGCAATGTTACAGAGTAACAAATTATATTTATTGTTGCTATAGATTGGTTTTCTTATATGATTGCATTGTTATTGACGTAGAGTCTTGTAACGAGGTGATCAGGTGAGGTTTCACTTGTAGGTAGAACTAGGAGTTGGGACATTAATCATAAAGTACTGATGTTATAGTTATTTTAAAATTAAATATATTTGGTATTACAAAAATGGTTGAAAAACGTATATAGCGTAGTTGATTCAGCGTTCGGCTTGCTGTTTAGGTTGTCGGGGTTCGATCTCAATTTCAAAAAAGAGGCCAACTAATTCTTAGCGCACTTACCACCAGTTATCAACGGGAGAACTGTCACCTATAATTAGATGTTCCCTAACTGTTCCCTAAAATCAATTCCCTAAAATCAAGTATAATTTAGGAATTGGCAGTGCAAATGAGCAAAGTTTGCTTAGATATCTCCTTTCTTTACATGTGTTTACATCTAGGTTGAGAAAAGCATTAAAGTTCTATAGCTGATAAAAAGTAGGTGCTGTTACGGGTTATAAACGTTCAATTATTATAAATCAGGTATTAGTAGGTGTTGAGGTAGTACCTACCTACTACATAAATTTATGTGTCTGCATAAATTTTAATAATTTATTATTTATTTAGATATCTTTATTGCACACATAAAATATACAGTATACAGTTTAGAAGCAGTAGTAAAACTGCATAGAAATGTGCAAAGGCGGTCTTATTGCTAAAGCAATCAGACAGACTTAATAATTATTATTCTCACTCTATATTACCTACCCTTTTAATATTGTTATGTTATTTTCAATTAATAACAAATATATGTGTCACCGTAAGATTGTAAAAACCGTTAGATTATAATCTAACTCGCGAAATTCTAAACTGTCGAAAGATTGTAAACTGTTCCATGTTCTGAGTGTCAATTTTTGAAATATTCATTTTATTTACGTTTTCTTGTCTCTTTCTTGTAGGTTAGGTTAGGGTTCGACATAAATAATCAAGTAGTGCCCGGCCGCAGGCCGGGCACTTAGGTTTTATCGGGTTTAAATACCTATCAGATTACAATCTACCGGAAAATAATGCGTAAAATTGTAACCTTTCGACAGTTTAGAATTTCGCGAGTTAGATTATAATCTAACGGGTTTTACAATCTTACGGTGACATATGCATTACTATGTACTTTGCTTGCAGTATGTTACGTAGAGACTCACACATATTTATTAAGTACTTCCACTACCACTACAGCCTATTAACGTCCCACAGCTGGGCACAGGCCTCCACTCTCATGAGAGAGAGGGAGTTAGAGCTTAGACTCACCACGCTGCTCCAATGCGGATTGGCGGGCTTTAACGACTATTATCATGATAGTGATAATAACCGGGACCGACGGCTTAACGTGCTTTCCGAGGCGGTGAAACACCGCCGACTTCCGAACTCCGGGCTAGTACTGAGAATTTCTAGTCAGAATAACCCAATACTTGTTATGGCCCCACCCGGGACTCGAACCCGGGACCCCGTCGGCCGCAGCCTAACATGCCAACCACTAGACCAACGAGGCAATTAAGTACTTACCTACCTATTATATAAAAAAGTTGACTAAGTGTGTCTGTAAAACTTGAGAGTTAAAACGTAGCTCTGCATTAAGCTTTTAAAGCTCTTAAGAACTTAGGCTGAACCAGGCTTTGAATATATCATTAAAAATTACATAAAACGGTAATCTTGAATTGTGAACGTAGGTAGGACCTTAATTTTGTTTGAACTAGGTCCCTAGGTAACTATTACTGGTGTACCTATATAAACACTGAATTAAAAGGGTCATTGAAAATAGAATATTAATTAACTGTCTTCTATTCTAAAGTCTTCACCTCTATGTTACGCTTCATAAACTTAAGCGCGCAATTATTTTTGCTTTATGTATTTAATTCAAGCGTTGACTTAATACTAGTTATGCTATTAAAAATGTAGGATAGGATATCGAAAACAATAAAGAAAAATGTGCAACACAAAATAATAAAACCAACTGATAATACTCACTTATTATTTCCGAAGTGTGACGAATTAAAACAAATTTGGTAAACAATAAACCGATAACTGATAAACACAAAACATAAGTCACAACACAGTATAAACAGGACACTACGGCCGTAACGTCTTTCGGGGGGGTCGAACGTTATCACCAGTAGCGTAGAGACGTGCAGATCGATCCCAATGCGGGAATGTTTTGATAAGGGTGGCTGCAGACGCGGAAAGTTTGCCTTACGCGAGAGAGTAGCGGAGACCTCGGTGCGCGCGGCGCAACTGACGGACGCGCGGACTCTGCCATCGTCCCCGCAGCACCATCCAGCGACACCAGCGATGCAACTAAACCAGTTTAAATAACTACAGGATTCCACGATAACGCTGCAGCGCTGAACGATTCGGATTACGCAATCACAAAATTCGGCTTCAAATGCCTTCAATACAGCGCGGTTCTGTAAGCATACATAGCCTGGAAAGCTGGTGGAAAATACAGGTGAAAGACTTTAAAACCTTAAAACTTAGGTACTAGGTTCATCTATGTTTTTTTGCGTGACCTAAGTGTATAATTATCATAACCTGTGAGGTATTTTGTATATTCCTTCGTAGTCGGAGATGGAAATGTTAATATCATGGGTATTAAGTATGGAAAAGGTGTTCGGAAAAATTACTCTAAATTTAATTCGAAGGAATAATTTCCATCCATTTTCCATTACAGACTGGCTGTAATTAAAATTGGATCTCATGTACCATGCTCAGTAGGCAATTTACTTTACGCGAGGGGCGAAAACACACTACGGACAAAAAATTTGTCTCTTAGCTCTTATGGAGCACGCACAGTAACAGGACAAAACGTGGTACTCTTCCGACGCGGACTTTTCAGGTCCTGTCCTGTCCGGTGTTTTCGCTTTAAGGAGACTTTCAGTCAAGTGCCTCCTTAAAGTGTCCCAGTAGCTCTTGTACTAATAGCACGGCCGGTGATAAGTCGGCCGCATACGCGACAAGTGCATCCATTCATTCCCTTTCTACTGCCGCGCTTGATTTGGATATCGTAAGCCACGAAATACGAATCACTGCGCCCATATCGTAAGCCACGAATCACTGCATCCATGTGGTGATGATCTTTTGATATTTTGGTTTTGATTGTACAAAAAATGAGGCGATAGTCGATACCCTACCGCCGCGCGCGCCGGCTCAGGCGAAATCAGAACAAATAATAGCTTCAAAGTACTTTTACTAAGCTATTACATTAATCGCGATTGATTGAGAAGTTTTGCCTTCAAACTCTCATCATCTCAATTTAATTTAAGGAATAATTTAAAATATTAATTGATTTATTAATAGAATATGTAAGAGTACATAAATCAGAAAGTTGTTTTAACATTGTAAATGTTAGAAACAAGGGCCATTAGTAATAAACCGTATTTATAATTTTCCTATACGTTGTAATTTAAACATAAAAGTACAAATTAAAAACGTTTGAAAGCGTAAAAGAGAACCATAAAATCTCCATAAAATCGATAATTGCCGTAACTATGGATGTCTCAGTATTACCCGATTCAAAACGACATCGATATTTTATTGTAACTAATGGAAAGTAGGCAATTATTAAAGAAAGTATTGCACCGATTTAGGTTACTGTATCGATAGATATAGACGTTAAATTTAAAGCATCAAATATCAAATCATACTATACTATAATATTATAAATGCGAAAGTTTGGATGGATGCATGGATGTATGGGTGTACGGATGTGTGTATGTGTGGATGTATGGATGTATGGATGTTTGTTACTCAATCACGCCCCAACGGCTGAACGGATCTAGCTGAAATTTAGCACAGAGATAGATTATAGTCTGGAATAGCACATAGGATAGGCTTTTTATCCCGAAAAAATGAGGAGTTAGGAGTCACTCCACGCGGACGTAGTCGCGGGCATCAGCTAGTAAAAAATAATTAGAAATTGAAATTATATAAACCGATACCGATTTAGATAAACCGTAGTTAGAGCTGTAACTAGTTTTCATTGAGCGGTTTATAATAGTTTATCGTTGACTATAGGTACGTAGCGTAGGTTTATCTATCTGACTGCCTGTTACATTTCATGGCTCTTCGGTTGAACCGTTTTGGCGAGTTGGTACAGCAATGGTTTTGTATGTGGGTTCAGATAGCTCAGTTCTGGTTGTTCTTTTCTGTACAGCTTCTTTTCATCACAGACGTTAATTTCATTCTAAAACTTAAATCCATGAGGTTGAAGTCATGGGTATCATCTTGATAGATTATTGACCTAAATTATTTTAAAGCAAACATTAATGAAACAACATATTTTAAGCCTTATATAAATAGTCCTTATTATTTATATAATCAAGCATACTAATAATATATCCAGAAAAAAATCAATAAAAGGGGAAAACTAAATGACACATTTTTGATATGATTTTGTTTTATTGGAAATAATAATAAAATAAAAGTATGATAAAACAGAATCGGCTGCTGTACAGACCGCATTTTATTTACCCGGAACAGAGAAACGCGCCAGTTTTCCCCTCATCCCGTTCTTAAAAAGATTTTATGATTTTCCGTAATATGAACGTACATATTTCTTCCATCAACTAAAAATATTTAACCTAATTAGGTATGTTAAGTATACCAATTACATAAAGTTACTTAGGAACACCCTAATTTTATTATTTTAGAAAGAAAGAAAATAAATTTATTCAATTATGATGTCACAAACATACAATCATTTAAGTACCATACTATTGTACCTAATAATATGCTTGTTTGTGACACCAGTCACCACTCAAAATGGGTGTACAGCTCAGGCTTTTGCCCTACATCAAAACTTTACATTTTACTTACGTTTCGTAGTAGGGGAGCCCAAGAGGGGATTTTTGGAGTTACAAACTTAAAAAAACTCCAACTTATTTAGGTCTCGATCAAATCGTCAGATTATTTGAATGTACACTTATCAGCATGTAATTAACTCACTCTACCTTAATCTGACGCGCTCGAGTATTTCTGATGATCGATTTTATATATTTACTATTCTGATCTGCTATCCTAGACAGAGCCGCCAATATACATGGCTCATATTATATAGTGAAGGTACTCTACAGGGTCCAAAGAATCCCCCTTTATATTATCCAAAAATTTGCCGCGCTGGAGTAAATCCAAAAATCCCCTCTTGGGCTCCCCTACTATTGTGCAGGGCGCTGATTTTCAGCTGTGACCCGGGTGACGTCACATCCAACGAAACGAATATACCTAACCTATAACAATAATATCATTCTTATATTCAACTATACTATTATACATTTAAATCTAGCATAATAATACATAGCACATAAAAATTCAAGTAAGTTTTACATTTTTACTTCATGTTTTTTGTCTATTACAACTTGCAAGCAACTGTCGTTACGATAAAAGCATAAATTCATTTAATGGATATTTTATAGACTGAGTATACTATCAGCAGCAACCAAAGGGAACACATTTTCATAAGTGGAAGGCGCACTTTAAACATTTTAACAATTAAAAGCATTATAGTACGCATTATAAATAAAGCTAGCTTTAATCATTGTAGTAAATGACACTGACATTAAAAGGCAGTGCTAAGGTGTGTCCAAACATAAAGCGGCAATTGCCGCGGCTGCTGCGCACCGAATGTCGCGCTGTTTTCGGAAATTTGCCGCTTATAATAGATTCGTGGTTACCGGGTATACTTCCTCAAGTTCTTACTTGTGCCCTTGCAAACGTCACGTGTTGCTGCCGCGAAATTGCCGCTCTGTGTTTGAACACACCTTAACACTGATTTAAATAGTGATATATTGTGAACTTTTTGATTAGTTAGACGCGACGATAATATAATTGTTCAATACCTATTCTCAAAGTTTCCCGTTGATGCCATATCCTCTTAATGGCGTGCTCGTTGTGCAAATGTGCCTGAAATCTGAATGTTTCGTGCAATAAAACATGAAACGAATAGGTAGCTTTAGAAGTCCCACAAAAGCTTCTAGAGAAAAGTATTTCGGTCGAAAATTAACTAAATTTATTTTATCTTGGAATCTTGCGGAACATCGTAGTATCTTGTAGAACGTAGAAGGTATATCAGACGATACGTTTAATGAAAATACACAATATCACATTAAAAATAATTCTTAGTATATTGGCTATTTTACGTGAATATTAATTAATCGTAAAGATACTTATGATTGTATACGAAGTAGATGGGTATAATTTGCAACATCAAACAGGCACGAGTCAGGTATGTATTTAAAAACTATCCAATTTGCTCACCGACCGTTATGCGTATGCAACAACATACATGCAATTAATAACTGAATAAGAAAAACTAACTGTGTCTCGATTTAATTTTTGAAAAAATTATCGCTAAAATTAAATGTTTGAAGAAAAGTTATCCTTTCTATATAAAAATAAGATAAGTAAGTTATAAAATTTCATGATGTTGTAAAAAATTTATATTTGCGGCAATATGGTTTTTTATGCAGGTACGTACATAATGAATTAATGTTAAACATTATACTTACTGTCGAAAATAATCTTTTACATTTTATATACAAGGAAAAATCCAAAGAAAAATAGCACTTTTTACCATAGGTACTTATACATATTTCAGGGCAAAGATTTACTTTATATAGATTCTAGCTAATGCCCGCGACTTTGTCCGCGCGGATTGAGGTTTTTCGGTTCCTGCGGGAATTCTTTAATTTTCTGAGATAAAAAGTAGCCTGTGTGTTATTCCACACTATTATCTATCTCCGTGCCAAATTTCATCTGTTCAGCCGCTGGGGCGTAATTGAGTAACATCCATCCATCCAAACTTTCGCAATTATAATATTAGTATAGATGAAACAATAAGTTATTCTAAGCAAGCTCACATAGTACATACCTGCACCTTATATTATCGTTTAAAATATAACTAAGTACTTCAGATTGGTTGGACAAATATAAAAGTTCATTGAACTAGACAGACGAATTAGATTCCAGACGACTTCACAACTGGCTGAAACAGATACGCCTGCAGCTTGCTGTCTTTTTCGAATAAGGCTTGATATCTTCACAAATCTATAACGAACCAACTCGCTTTTGTCTGGGCTTCAAAACATTATAATTTGTTTTCAGCAACCATTATTAATTGATGATCCATGATTGATCTTGATGCAGGTTTATCTTAGTCAAATCAAAACCCCTTAGCAAAAGTTTAGGATAAATACTATGTTTTATACACTTTTTGAACGTCGTTTAAGTAAATATAAAATGAGATGGTGATACTATAATAATAATAAATTGAGATTTCTTAAAACGTTAAAAAATTCTTAAAAACTACATGGGTTACAAAAACACATCAGAACCGTTCGTTGCTGAAAAACATTCCCAATATTTATATTGTCCATCAAACAATATATTATTATATATGACATTGACACTAGTCATACTCTGTGGAATAGTTATTATTGACTCCGCAGAAATATTATGTTTATATTTTTCAATAAAATACCTACTTGATGACTTCAATAAAAATTAAGATTTCAAGTTCAGACAACGTTACGTGTTAATAACACCGCAAAAACCGTCACGCTATTTGGGTCGCATATAAATGACAAAAAGATAAAGATAATTGAAAGATTAAAATCTAATAAATATTGCGATACTCCTTATACTTACATTCAAGAAATTACTTTATAACTTGTGTGTATGTATAGTTTGCAAGCGCATTAACCTTGCTCCGGTATGTCGGCGCATATGGTAATAATATATTAGTACTTGAAATACGAAAGGTTTCCTTCGTACTCTTGAACGGTAATATCAAATTAAGAACTCGGTTTCGCAAATATCGGAGCGTCTTTAATAAGAAAATGTTTCTGTGTGTTATTACTCTCCATTGACATTTCAAAGGACAACATGTCGATGGAAAGTAATAATGAAGGATGTGTATCTACACTAGCGGCACGCTATGATGGCCGGTTTGACACATTACAATAGTGATGTGGAATGTCAATTTATTCTCGAACAAAAAACAATTAAGTTTTGTTTTTGTACCTGATTAAATAGGTTTAATAAAACAAAAATGTATATGTTTATTTAATTTATTTGAACGAACTGAATATTTGAACGAAAATGGATATACATACTTTATATGCACACAAGAAACATATGAATACAAAAGATACCAAAAAAGGTGCCACAAAAGGCCATAATTAATCAGATTCGTCCATACTACTATTTTCACTGTCGTCACTGCTATCATCACATACATTAATAATTATATGTTCGTTTTCTATAATATTATCTATTTTCACATCTCTTTCATAATCTTCCCTTATTAATTTAACAGTTCTATTCACAACCTTTTCCCAGTCTCCTTTAGTCACATGTTCACAAGCTTAGCCAGCGATCCTATGTGACGATCGTATTAGATTCCATTTTTAAAAATTTTTCTACACTTGTATACATTTAAGAAATCAATTTAATAAATAAATTTTGAGTCCTAAACCTAAAACTACATTCGATAAAATTTATGAATCTCTGCACATCACTATCGTCAATAAAGTAATACAATTATTTCCTTCAAAGTCGTTATCAATTAATACGGAACTTCATGAGCGGACAAACGTCAAACCGGCCATCATAGCGTGCCGCTAGTTTAAGTAGTAGATTGAGGGGTAAAAAATAACACCATGCATAATATCAATAAAGAATATTTTACATCTTCTTATAAATAAAACTCTCGTGTCACAGTGTTAGTTACCATACTCCTCCGAAACGGCTTGACCGATTTTTATGAAATTTTGTATGCATATTCAGTAGGTCTGAGAATCCGCAACTATCTATTTTTCACACAATAGTAGGCAATAGAAAGAACATACCACGGCAAATACTTTAGACTGCATTGTATAATTAAAAAAAATAAAAAAACACGACTGCCCTGCCAAAAAACGAATTAAAAAGTTAAAAATCTAAATTAATCTAGTTAAATTAGCATCTTATTCACATTTTTATTAAATGATATTTTTTTGTGAATCACAGGATATTGAGCTATAGTGTTATATATTTTTGGAATCTACTAAACATTTTCTAGATGATAATTATATAGTTAATCTTATTTTAGATTTTTTTTTTCAAATTTAGTCTTTAATGCGGGACCATGGTCACCCCATATTTTTTTTTTAATTTACTACCCTATGTCACCCGGAATAAGCTAGGGATTCTAGCGATACCTCATTTATCAAAATCGGTTCAGGCGTATAGAAGTTATGGTGGAATATACAAACTCACATACATACATACATACATACATACATACATGAACCCTGAAAACAATATACTCCTTTTTTCAGGCAGTGGTATAAAACAAAATAGTAGTATTGAATTCATAACAGTTTAGTAAGTTTGAATGCTATACAACATCTATGTGAGATAGAATTATTTTTCATTAGTGTTATTGTATTTGAACTGGCCGTGCCAGGCGCAGTTGCTTCATCGCTCATCCGCTATTTCATAGCTATTTCTATGAACATTATTTTTCTCTACTAAAACATCTGCAGTTATTTGATTGTATCTAATAAAAAATATGTTTCTATGAGAATGTAAATTACTAAGAAATTATTGATAAAGGTATGCGATATTAAATGTATTGAAAAATCATTATGTTTTCATGTAGGGCTTTAATTATTTTAGTTTGTAAGTAAGAGTTTGTACAAATCATTCCAGTGATCGTGTGATATTTAGTATTGGTATTTTAATTGCCTGATTAGATATCTTTATGTGGAACGCTTTTGTCCTAACAAGCCTAAATGCACAGCCAATTTTGCGAAAGTAGAGCGCGAACAGTAAGGGTAATTAGTACGATATTACCGGTTAAATCATTATTATCTCCGTTGCCCAACTCAGGGCCCGTGCAAACACATCGAATTTTGGCAGTAACAGCCAAGAAGTTAGGTGCAATAACGAATAATAACGAATATTCACTGATCATTGATTCAGTCATCTATTAGTGAATTCCATAATCGAGAATTTTTCTCTGGGAACAGAGTGCCTAGTGATAGATACGATCCTTCTAGTACGATCGCGTCAACGTTAGCTACTTAGTGTACGATTTGTATGGAATTGTCAAGCGCTCGATCAATTTCATATAAATGGTAGTTAACGTTGTCGCGATCTAATACGAATTTTAAAAAAATGTCAGTCATAGGGACTGCCGATAGAAATCTATGACTGACTTTTTTTTTTTGAAAACAAATATTTCATTCTTTTTTTATAAAAAAAAACACTATTTTGTATTATTCTCGACTTACAAATGTGTTTTGAAATAAAATGTATTCAGTTATTAACATTCGTATTCATTTAAATCAATCATCTCATAAATGATTGTTTCTTTTACGGAACGCGAATCATTGCGCATTATAGGAACTGATCTTCTTAAATATCATGATAGCTATAGTTTTTTTTAGTATTTTACTTACGTAAATTTGGTTATAAAAACTATTGAGTTATTACGCAGCAAGATTTCCACTTAGATTTAGTTAGCTAACATAACGAATTATGACTTAATGACTTTGCAGTAGTATTAGAACGCAAGCTGCGTAAACAGAAGGGATATCTAAAGTCAGATGCCTTAGTAAGATAATGGAAACAAGGCGAATGTATCAGAGGTAAGGCGTTGAATATATTTTGCGTACATCGTGCACGTGTCTAATCGACTTTGTAAACGAAGGTAATGGGTAGAGTTACGTGTCAGTATCAGGCATTCAGGAGGTAAACACTAAAGGTATCTAAGATTATCTGTGTTAGAGTAGAATCACATATTTTGTCCACATTTGTGGCAACATCGCATGTTGTCTATTGAAAATATTTTTATGCTTTTCTGACCGGCTCAAGCCGTTTCCGCGTCGATGGATGTAATGAGCCTTTTAATTTGGAAAATTCAACATATTATACAATGTACTATTACCTATTCTGTGATTATACTTAGCAACTTTGCGGCTCGTTATTTTTTAAATAGTCGATTTAGGGTTTATTAGTCCAATAGTTTCTTCTTAAAATGTTTGTGTCACACACAAACAGACAGGGACATAAATAATTGCTTTATAGAAATTTCAGAGTTTAGATTCCTTGGCTACCCTTGTATCCTTGTGATGATGAAAATTTATTTCTAAGAAACCTAGTAAGTACCTAAATAATCTCAGCCAATTAAAAGATTATTAGTGTACCTACTGAAACGGTAAATAATTCTGGACCTCATTATATTTCTATTGGAAACATTCACCCAAGCAATGTGCCAAAGATTAGAAATCGAATTCAAATCCTAATTGTTTTTCTGTGCTAATGACGATGATTAATGAAACGACTGCAGAATTCCTTGAATTTTTAATATATTATAATATTTTTTATGATATTAATTTTTCATGCAAATTGTAATAATACCAATTAAATTAAAATATCAATAAATTACAGGTTCTAATCAGGTAGGTTACCCATTCACGGATTGATTTAATTTATTATTCATGCAGGTTTTTATTTAAAACCATAAACTGTAAACACCATTTTCATTAATATGCCATAATATAAATTGATAATTATTAAAGTTTTATTCAAACCTATGAAAATATAATTATTATTTGACTATCCCAAAAAAAAAATTACAAATAGCAGGAGTTTTATTTTATTAGGTAGTTAAACTAGTTTATATTTGAGTAGTTATTTGCTCACCGTCAATATAAATTGAATTATTAAATAGGGGAAATATTTTATTAGTTCTGGTACCAATGAAAACATATTTATTAATACTATTAAAAATGTATATACATAATGTTGGAGATTTTTAAGTATCGCAACTATTCTTCAAGTATTTTTTTCCTTTCTTCTTTGTATCCTGGGATTATTTTCCGCACTTGGACGCAGGCGTTGGAGGCAGACTCCCCGCTGGATCATTCCAGCCAGCCGAGCTCACTCCAGAATACAAGCAGGCCACCCAGGTCGGCGAGGACTTCCGGTAGTGTTGCTGGGGAGCCAATGAAGGCTTATCGTTGGGTGGAAACACCGCTGCACTCGAACTCTTCATGCAGGCTCTACATAGATGGCTGTCGGTGATACCTAGAATAGACAGGTGTTTGTTTAGAGGGCAGTGTCCTGCTCGTACTTATTTTACTCCGTATCCATAAGTCAGATCTTCGCCTCATTTTCTTACGAGTTTTATTTAGAGGTATTTCCAGCAGAATGAAAAACAAGAATCCCAAGTGGGGACATCCACGATGAAGAATCATAATTGCAAATCATGTGATTAAATACATTAATTTACCGTGTGAACGTAATTAGAGGAGCAGGGGAATGCAAGTAACAAATACAATTATTTTGTGTGCGGTATGCGACCGCGACAGGTGGTTCGAATGTCGACAGGATTCCCGTAGTTGTCCGTCAAAAAACTGGAGTTTACATGCGGGAACGGTCGTCTCCACAATTAAGCGGCTGAAAAATGTCGCTCCACATCCTCAGAAATAATCGGACCTAGACATCTGTCTTTGCAAAATGATTCGCAAAAACCCATTCCATCCCTTATTTAGATGGCCACTCACTCTACATCTCAGAGTCAGTTTTTGCACGTAAGAGCAACAAATAAACTGGAGAATTACTCGTTCTTATAAACTTCAATATTATAACTTATCATTATGAGTTCGTATGCATACCAACTAATGTGTTTGTTTTTCCCCACCTTTCATGACTCGTAACTTTAACAATTTTGACGAAACCCGGTACAGAGACATTTATGAGTATTTCAGAGAACTGAGAAGGACATAGGCTTGTTATGAGTATACCGGAAAATCAAACGATAGCAAAACTCCTATTTAAAGGAAAACCCCTGCATGTAGGATAAAATCACTGGAAAGGGGAACACCAGTTATAAAAAAATTTAACGCAACGAAAAAAGTTCTGTTCATAGAAAATTAAACAAAAAAAACTTTAAACTTTATGTCTTTTGTTTAGTAAATGATTTTCATGAGCTGATTTTATTTTATTTTATTTTTCGCAACACCGATATAAGTAAGCCTAGAAAAAACCAACATAAACGTGTCAGATAAATAACCTAAAAATGCTTATTATAAAGTTGTTAGGTAGGTATTTATTATTTTCTTAAGACACTTAGTAGGTATACATAATCATAAAACGCTTTCAAGTTTCAAGATCGATATACGATAGAGATACGCGACAAAACGTTTTTATGTTAAGTTTTTAATTTTTATATCTTGCGTTCAAACGGACACAGATGGTGACGGGATTTGACTTTGACAAATCGAATACTGGATTCAATGCGACGTTCTTTGAGTCTTCTCCGTTTTATACTAGTAATATAATAGCAATATAAGAGCACGTGAGGCTGTAAAGCTATTCATTGGCTCCGGTCGACAGTATCTCGTTTATCGTTGTTGTAATGTGACAGCTTATACAAAAGTTATTGAGGCGGACTTCGAAGTCTCAGATTAAGTATTCTGTGATCTCAGTAGGTACGTTGTACACGAGTAATTGTCATTGATGAAGATGAACCTAAATGACACATGTAGGTAGAATGACCACTTAATATAAGGATATTGAGAATACCTAGTGAAAAAAAATTTAATTAGGTAAGTACGTAACTACATACCTAAATACATTTTACCTAAGAAAATTTAGTACGTACCTACCTTGAAAAAGTCGCGAGAAGTGAATATACATGACATGAAGTCAGTAGCATCGGGTGCGCTGTAGAAATGCGAACAGAGCTCCTATAGCGTCGACCTCGTGTATGTATTGACGACTTTAAAAACAGCATTTCTTCGATGCGTCTAGCGTTGCTGAATGTTGGTCGCTTCTTTTATTTTTCTTCGTCTTGGACTACGTTCGCGTGGAGATAGGTTTTTAAAATTCTGTGAAATCTCTTTGATTTTCCGGAATGAAAATGTAGCCTGTCCGTCTTCGGTATGCTTGCTTGTCTCGGTACAATATTTTATCAAAATCTGTTAAATAGATGGGCCCGGAAATGGTATCAGGCAGACACATTCCCATGTTTATATTGTTAAGTCTGGAATTATGGCTCTATAGTATAATATTATGTACGTAAAATATCAATCTCGTGTATTTACGGATCTTAAAGTGCAAATTGTAGATTGTAGGAGGAAGTGGGAGGATATTAGTAAAGTTGGATGTTCTAACTTCTGAGTAATAGACACCTACAATAGTATAAATAAGGCAAATGACCCACAAACGGTATATAGTGTGCGGTATTGTATCTCAGTGCCGACTTGCAAAATAAATGACTCGCTTGATGACGTTTGCAATTCATTGATGTTTAGTATTGTTTAGGCACACAAGTTCATTGTTAAATCAATATACCTACTTTTGAATTGCTGAAATACGTGCGGATACTCACGAGCAATATTGAGAAATATCTATATGACATATACCTACCCCCTTGGTATGTGCATAACTTAACGTAGCATTTTCTTTCGATTGAATGAGAAGATAATATTCTTAAACTATTTAATGTTATTTTTATCCGTACAGTATTTCGGAATTTATTATTATTTTGAATTATGAAAACTTAAATATTTTGATCTATTTCAGTCTATTATCAGTGTCAATCTTCGAAACAACTGAACTGAGTCAATTTTGATGGGACACTCGCGGAAAGGTGGAGTGCTAAGCAAGGCGTGACCTTGGCTACAATTTATTGGTTCGAGAAAAAGGATCATACGGAATATTTTTTTTCGAAAAAAACCTATAGAATGGGCTCAAATCCACGCAAATCGCTGGCAATAGCTAGTTGATATTATTATTAAAGCTTTCAAAACACACTCGAACTTGACAAGTGTGACATTGAGGTGCTGCACGCGTCCTGTCGCTCACGTAACGTTGCCCAAAAAGGCATGGCCAGGAAGGGCCACTGACTCGACTACCTCGTATTATGCCTACAGCAAAGGTGATAATTATAAGGCTACTTATGTACTACATTCGATCCGAATATGATATTGAAAATAAAAATTTCGTACGATTAAAGTACGACCGAGGAGTCTCGCAGTCGCAAGCAGTGGTAAGTAGGTAAGAGGCATCCGAGGATTCCTTTTCGAAGTTGTGCTGGTATATTTACTAGTAACCTATTAAGAAACTTTCGGAATTGTAGCTTCATCATGTACAGGAGAGAAGACATTGAAATAAATCCATAATTATACAGCATATTTTAGAAAGACAATTCACTGGTTCGACGGGCTCACATCTGAAAATTTTCATAACTCCACCTCGCACAAGGTATCACACCTATTTCAAGCTCTTAGGGGACCTATTTCTAGCTAATTTTTGACCAAAGTTTAAAATTGTCTCTAAAAGACAATTCTAGAATTAGAATGATTGAACAAATCATTACACATTTGATACTATCATTGTAGTTAAATAATTAATTAGTAATTTGTCGGGTTCGGTCAAGTGTGCGATGCTCTTTACGCACCTTTCACGATTATGAATAGAATCCAGCATGACGCAACGTGTTTATTGATTAGCATACATCGATACAAAGCCGTATTTGGTGCGTATATAAGGCAGGTGCACTTTAATGGCAGTTATTAAAATTCTTATGCTTAATTATTATGGTCTTAGTATTAGCGTTAGGAACAAAGGTTTTCCGTTCTTAACTTGCGACTTGCGAGTGTTCTAATATTTTACGATATACCTAATATAAGGATTTTACTCGTTATACAATTATTATTGTTTTGAACAAAATAAAACATTTCATACAACAAAGAAAGAAAGCTTGCACTAAGTTGGTATAAGTAGATCACACTTTTAAGAATGATAAAAATATTATAATTGCGAATTAGATTATTGATGTCAACAAAAACTAACATTACTATTCTAGAAGAGGTTAAACATATTTAATTTTCATTCCAAAGGTGCATATCCATCTAATGATTTGTAACGGTTATGTATCACACCTATTTTTGGGAAGGGAAGCTATCTTAGCTGTAAAGGGGCAGATTTTCATCGATATAATATATCTTATCTTGTTCTCTATGGAATTATACAGGTATTAGCACTACCTACCCAAATAAATATCACAGGTAGATATTTAATACCAAGATAAATATGAAAATACCTACATAAACGTGCAAGTTTATTCAACTCATAAAACTTCACTAAATACGTCCAATTCATGCTTATAGACGCTAATAAATATTCATAGATATTAATAATTTTAAGAAAACGAATGATAATAATTTACATTTTGCATAAAATTAACGTATTGCAGTCGCAAATACCGGTTGCTAATGCCAGTGCCACATTGATTTTCCTTGCTCGCCCTTGATATGGCTTGCGGAGTTAAAAACTAAGTTGCTAGGCAATAGGAAGGTAGTTTATGGAAGGACTAGTATCACCAGAACGTAGTAGTAAGACTAGTAGTAGCATTGAGAAACATGCCTTATAGATGCAAAGATAGTTTTAATGCTGTTGAATGAACAGAATGAATGTCGTGACACAAGTTTTCGGATTTCGCAGAAATGTTATTTGAAACTACTTTTAACTGATGTTACAACATTTAGTTGCGGTTATAATATGTAAGTAAAAAAAGTTAAAAAATAAAAAATAAAAACACACAGTTTACGAGTTGCGTAACTATGTTAAAGATTACGATGTATTAGTAGATAATAAAAAGTTCGAACTTACTTAGTTTGATTTGAGGCCGTTTTGTGAGTTATTATTTCTACCTCTAGTATATAGCACCTCTCTTATTAGTAGTAAGTGAGGTTTGTGGAATGTGGCCCTATCTAATTAGATTCTAGGAGATACCATCTAAGAGCCTATTGAGGCTATAAAAGTATTCCTAGGTGTCTCAGAAAAAGCCTGAATAGGCTATCGAAGTGAAACTAAAAAAAAAGTGACCATCCAGTGAAGTATTGAATAAAATTGGAATTTTTGTAATCAGCCACCTAGGAAATCTTAGAAAGGACATAACAGCTGTATCGATCTAAACAAAGTAAATACTACGTGGATCATTTAGGGTGGAAACAGTATATGTGTAGTATTTATTATGTATATGTATTATAATTTGTAACTTTACAAATATTTTTTTTATTTTTTTATCCACCGGGTGTTTTTGTGACTATGTCCTTTTAGACCATTGGTTGCCTGGAAGAGATCGCTGTGAAGCGATAAGGCCGCCAATTGTATACTTCCTTTGTTATTAGCTAAGTTTACTGTTATTATTGTTTTTGGGTGTACAATATATGTATATATGGTGTATATTCATTCATTCATGCAATTATACTTACTACGGAAAAATGTTTGATTGGTACATTTACTTGTAGCGCATACGAGGGCGAAAGATCAAAATGATGTTAGCCTCTGACTGTTTTGTCCTGTCCGCGAAATGTCCGATCCGTAGTGTGTGTTTTGGCCCTTATAATCTTCGAGCATGCAACCAACTCTTAGGTACAATACACTCGTAATATGACAAACGTGTCCTATCTTGTTATGTAGCCGGAAAAGTAAGTTAGGTGTGCAACAAAGAACAGTGAATAGCTAACTAGAACTAGGCAAAAGGCAGCCGCTCGTCCTATTCTTATTCATGAGAGTTGAGAAGCATTGTAGTGCGTATTGTTTACAAAATAACCTAACAAGCGTGACGTGGTTTATTGCACCCGTGGTTATCGTTGACACCGCATCGCCCCTGCTTGACTTTCTCCAACGATGATTCTCTCCAATTAACGGAATGATTGTCGGGTGCTCAGAGACCATCTTCTGCCGCACGCAATTCACTTTGCTCTTGTTACGAATGAGGCGAATTCATAAATTCGTGCTAACGTGAGCACGTATCTAGGACGAAACCTTTTAAATGAAACTGTTATGCTGTGCGGTTACAAGTTGTCTTCAATTTACCGAATTGAATTGTAGCAACGGGTAGGTACGTGTAAATTGTAGCAAATTACAAACTTTTTTGGCAAGCAATAAACAAACTGGATACCTACAAAATTAGTGATCTCATTTGTCAGATTTTGGTTTTGGGCAAAAAATTCAGTCGCGTTCGGCGCACTTTCTTATATTATGATTTAACCTATAATGTAGCTCATGCATTTTCGAATTCTGCATTTTCAATACAATCCGCAAATGGATCGCACGGATCGCTATGGTACATTTCTAAAACAAAAACTATCGCCCATTATCTACCCAAAGATTTGTTTTATTGCTCTAGGCCCCTAGGGGTTTTAGAAGGCTTGCCTTCTAACACCAATAACCATACAAAGTATAAATGACCTTAGAACTGGCAGTAATTTATTCTTTACGTCTGATTTAAATATGATGTCCTTAATTCATATAAGAAGTAGGATAGCTGTCGTAGGAGTTTTGGATGTAGGATGTGCCTCACCTCAGGCATTATTTTTAATGGATTATAAGTTATTATATTAATACTGTTGTACCTACAAAGTTAAAATTTTAGCCTTCTTTTGTGTAATTGACTTTTTAATAATTTAATTTTGGTTATTATTGGTTCGTTGCAGCGGTTCCCTACAATGAATGTGCATGTACAGTAAGAATGTAGAGTTGATAATTACGAGACCATTGATACTATCCTACTTATATATAGGTGTTATTAGGTATATAAGTATGTAAAATGTAAAATTCTGTATGTTTGCACATAGGGTGCATTTTATCCCGATAATTAAAGAGTTCCCGTGGCAATCAATCATAAAACCACGCGAACGAAGTTGCGGACAATATTTAGTTTTTGATACTCTTTCATAAACTTAATCTTTTTGTTATTTTATTATTCTTCATCTTATATTACATAGTAGATCGGTATGGAATTGGATCATCATGGGATAGGAATCATTGTAATGACTGCGTGTAGTATGTGCTAGATCCACACTAACATTATAGGTAAATTGCAAAAGGATCATGTGCCTATTAGGCAATAGACAGCGTAGCAGACAGATAGGCACTGCCTATCCGTCTGCTACGCGTTCACGGCCCATCTGTTCCAGCATTTTTGATGAAATTTGGTAAAGGGATAGTTAGTATCCCGAGGAAAGAGATATGCTACTTTCTTTCTTGGAAAATTAAAGAGGTACCGCGGGAATCAAAAAACACCGAAATCCACCGAACCCAGTCGTGGGCATCATCTATTTAGTACTTAATATGTAACAAATCTATCTACCCACTGGGCATGGTTTTTGGTTATCTTTATTTCTCACACAATGTTTTTGTGTATAATAGCAGGTAAATAGATAAGCATTTTGTGATATAATATTTGGAAATATATTCAAGGTGCATTTTGTTTTATTGAAGAACTGTGCTTTCGCTTATTGATATGCCTGTAGCGTGGCGAACACATACTTACGTGCTGTAGCTTTTGTTCAAGGGCGTATACCTTCTAACGAATTGACTAATGTAATATTATTATACCGATACCATAATTGTATAGCAAAGTGATTTTATAACTATTTCTAAAAAGTTAACACTAATATATTATGCAGCTATGTATAGTCGGAGTCAAAAGTCCATGTAGAAGAAGCAAACAAGATGGCTGGTTAGTTATAAAGTAAAAAGTAGGTAGTCAAACTTAAAAAAAATATATTCATCTTATAGGTTGACATTGGTGGTAATTTATCACAAAAATCTAAGTTGTATTGAATAGCAATGGTATAAACCTATTGGTGTTAAATTTAGTTAAATATATTAGACAGATTATGTTTGTGTGGATGAGTGATTCAGATTGCTTGCACACAGTTTTGGTAGTTAAGTTATGTATGGACTTTTGACATCGACCGTACCTTGCTTTTATAACTAGTTTAGGTCAGGTGGTAGGTAATTTCAGAAGGTAAGTAATAAAATATGTTAATAAGTAATAACAAATGTTTACTATATTATTTTGTAACGGCTATTTCACCCATATTCATAGAAATTAATATGTCCCCGGGGCAGACCCTTTTGCGTATTTAGAGAGGACGGCTTTTATTGCATTTACCTACCCTCATTTACCCTCATAAACTTATACCGGCTAGGCAAAAATATTCTTTCATATATTTTTTATCATGTCTGTATCCGTCCAGAGTTATATAGTTAGTAGTTGTGTAGTTTTGAAGTAAGCTCTTTTTATATTAGGTTTATATCAGAGAAAATTTTGGTAAGTATTCAAAATCCGGCCAATTAAAAACAACCGGCCTAAAAGTAGGTAGTCCCTTTTCATTACTAAGTAGGTACCCATTTCATTTAGTATACGAAATTTTAGTTTATGTTGAGTATAAAATAATTAACGTAGAGGGCCTATCATGCATATAATTCCAGAGTCCTTTAGTATAAGAATTCTACAAAATCTCGATGTAATGTATTGAATAGATAAAAGAAGTACCTTTACATAAAATTGGAATAAGTACCTTAACGGTAATTAGAAGCAGTGCATTTTGCGTGTATGCAAATGCAGTTTGAGTGACTTTGCATTCGCAGTGAAATTCTTTAGAAAATCATATAACTTGTGGTTTTAATGATGATCTTCCGTACGGCACAGCTTTGCGGTACGGAATGGATTTTTCCCGAGTCAGCCAAGTACACTTACACTCAGACATCACTGCATTTGAAAAATTATAAAGCGTTTAATATTTTTATATCCATTTTGGATATGAATACCGTATATATAATTTGCTCTTGTTTTATTCTAGCATTGCGAGTTATCGTTTGCGGTGGTAGACTATAAGTAGTTAATTTCCTAAAAGCAGTGGGCTGTATTATTTTTTTAGAAGCCCTCGGTCTATCGCTCAACGGCTGAGTGGGCTGTGGAATGCCATAGTTTTCTGAACGGGTCACTGATCGCTATTTGGCAACCTTGTTGGTCTGTGTTTGATAACATCCTCTGTTATAAACAAAACACAATAACTATTTATAGTTGAATACAATAGGCCTAATCTCTCAAAAGTTTTGTCTTTTGGACTTCCTACTAGCAGGGGAGATTATAGTCATTATATTATACAAAACATTAATAAGACTGGCAAAAAGAAACTATCAATGGATATTAAATCAAATGAAGCGATAACGGATGAAAAATATTTAAAACGTTGAAAATATCCAGCGATTTCTCTAATGTAAAGTGAATCGATAAGGAACCTAGTATTCCTATACTAAGTTTAGGAGCTGATTGATCCCAGCTTTACTTGGGTGGAATTAGTAAAATCCTTTCGTAGTCTAGGGATCTACGTTATAGTGAACTTACAAAGTTTCAATACCCTGAAAGGTTCGATCTGTACACTCTGATGATAAGTTTCTGCTTTTTTACAGCGGCGAAAGTTCACAAACACTTGCACGCCTAGTATCACAATAAGTATAAAGTAGAGTTAGTTAGTTTAGTTACCCATAGGTCGACCGGAATTGATGTTGGCGATGAAATGTAAAGTACCTGGGTGACCGTGTTTTTTGGATAATGAAATATGAACTGGTTATTTCATAAATAAAAATCACAAGTGCAATTGGGTTCCCAATAATAGTATTTCTCACAAAAGAAGGAACTTGAAAAAAAAGGGAAAAAGATAAACGGACTGGAGACATCTGGACTCGAACTGGGGGTCATCTGGGGGTCTTCTGGTTTAAGGACCGCCTAATTTCCCACCTGAGCTATTAACTATAACCTTGTAGATGGTGGTGAAATTTATTTCGTATTCTAATGACATTGTAGCAGTTTTTCATTGCGTGAAAACACAGCTAAAATGACATTTTCTAAAAATTAATCCCAGCCTTATGCCTATACTCTTGCAAACTTCTAGAGGATACTTGAAGAAGAAAGACGAAAAAGCTCTCCTGATTCACAAGACACCATCGTTATTTTTCTTAATCACAGGGAAAATTCCATTCTTGAATTTCATTTCTTTATCCTGAAACAAGTATCTTATGTTAGTATTTATCTTCAATAATACATATATATATGTTTACATATCGTTTAAAGGTATTAGATATCATATTGTACGAGTAAGTAGTATGTAAGTAGGTACGTGTTCTAATCAGCAATTAACCGCGCGGCCGGTCAAGCGGTATGCGGATATCGCGCAACCGCGGAGCCACACCGCACATAGTAGTACGCGCCGTCCTTCGAGGTCGTCCGTTCCAGGGCAACCGTACCACGCAGAACCGTACCGGCTACCGATCCGCCGAAGCCACAGCCCACAATTCAGCAGGGCTGTCAAAACTATTCTCTTTCCATTCATATTTTATTTTATTTTTGGCAGCTCGACTCAATATTCAATGATGTTCTAATGCGTTACTGATTCGATTTTTGATAACAATTGGCTTTTTTTTATGAAGAATTGTCGATTTGACACATTTAAATTTATTTGCCCTCAACATATTTTATTGTTTTATAAACATAGCTAAGCGTTTAAATGATTAAGTATATTGAAAAAAATTTAAATGAAAAATGATTTATTACAACATGAATTATTAGCAAATTATTGTGGCTGAGGCCTTCTGTTAGGTATGTATAAGAATACCAGTGTTAGAAGGCCTAAAGGACTTGACCGGTGGAACTATGGCAGCTTGCCTAGGTGTCAAAAATCAATGTTCAGCAATGATTTCTTTATTATTGTAATTGTAATATTTCACTGTTTTCAGATAAAAAAGTTTCAGGAGTCTGAAGGCTCGGAAAACTGCGAAAATGAACAAAAAAAGTTTCACCAAAAGACTGCTTTCCCACACTAGATGGCGCTATTTATTGTGTTGAGCGAGTCTAAAAAAATATTTTCAAGTATTATTTCTTTATTATTGTATTTATATTTTATAGTTTTCAGATAAAAAAGTTTCAGGAGTCTGAAGGCTCTAAAAACTGAGAAAATAAATAAAAAAAAGTTTCACCAAAAACTGCTTTCCCACACTAGATGGCGCTATGTATTGTGGTGAGTCTAGAAAATATTTTTAAGTATTGCTACTACTTTTGGTTAACAAGTTCAACTATTCGACCACAGATGGCAGCATATGCAATGTGAAAGGGCGTTCCAGTTCAACTATTCGACCACAGATGGCGGCATATGCAATGTGAAAGGGCGTTCCTTTAAACGCAGTATTTCAAAATGCTTTGTTCGATCTATTAGTTTGAGACTTGTCAAAAAATAAAAATAATTATAAACAAAACATACATTTCCTTTTCATTACTATTTAATTGATCAAAAATAAATCATTCATAATATAATGACTAAGGTACTTAAATGGTATTCATGTAGGGATACAAGATTATTATTAGGCATGGATATAATGGAACGTCAAAATGGAGTAGTGCTGAAAGAGGAAAGCGGACGCTCAAGATTTAAACAACAAACGTACTGTTTTTTTTTGTCATTTGAACCCTGACCTTATTTGGAATAATAAATCCATAATAATTTCGTTTTTAATTTTTAAACCTTACTGTAAAAACGGAAATCCTGTGCATTGTCCCGAATCGGAGGGCAATTACTGGTCATGTCCTTTAAAAAATATTAATGTATGTATTAAAATCAACCATTTATGTAAATCAGTACAGTAAATGTGATATGAGTCAGGCAGGTCATAGTAAACCATCCATCGCCAAAGATCTTGTGATTTAAATTATCTTGTAAATATGTTTTAAAATCCGTTTGTCTTTCAAACCGATTGAAAATTGGCTTGGAGATTTAATTTATATTCATCTCTTTATTCTGGAAATTAAATATGTAGTTGATACGGATGTTCATAGATGTTCATATATATATATATATATATATATTATATATATATAATATATATATATATTATAATATATATATATATATATATATATATAATATAGATATTATATATATATATAATATATATATATATATAATATCTATTTCCTAAATTCGCTTTCAATGGTTCAATTTACGTATTTTCTTTTGGCCTTAGTATTTTTCAGGATGAATTTTATGGAGGCCACAGGACTTCATTATGTATATGCCTATGAAATGGAAAATGAAAGTGCAAATCCTTCTTTAATTGGGTTAATTGCTGTACCTATACCTGACTAAGAATAACGTTGAAATGTCTTGGTGTTGAAGTGCGTGGTGGTCGATTGGCAAGAGCGTAGAACGAACAAAATACAGCATTTTAATGAAATGTGAAAGGCCATTGTCATTGACGAATAATTATTTAGGTTGGTAGCCCTATTGCATACTTATAACACCGGATAAGAAATAGTATAGTTCTCAAATTACGATTCATAATATTATTAATAAAATATAGTGAAATTACAATAAACATTAATAACATCGCGATAGGTGGCCTTCATTATTTGGCTTTGACTCTGATGTAAAATTCCAAATATCTCAAAATATTGTAACTAACCTGCCGGGGTCCCTAAGAATCTACACCTTACTCTTTCAATAAAATTCAATATTTCTTTAGAATGGCACGTGAATCATCTAGCAGTAAGACCCTCATATATTGTTGTGTCCATAATAAACCACGATCTTTTAGAGTTTCGGAAGCCTCGAGTCCATTCAACCCAACGACTTGATTATATACTAATTTAGATGAAATTTAGCTTACCTATGACTGGCTTTAGAAGCGCGTTCGAGTTATAAAAATCTATAAAACGCGTTCAAGTATTGATTAATATCAATGTATAAATTCAGTTCAAGATTATATGAATTATAATAATATGCGCAATCGAGTATTGATTCATGTCTAAACAATGACACGCGATTTACCCGCGTGTTCGAGTATTGATTCATCTCTAAACAATGACACGCGTTTTACACGCGTGTTGTATTGATTCAATACTGCCATGCTTCAGTTCAAGTATACTGCGCTTTGCTCATTCTAAGAACCTTACTTCTTTAGCACATACACTAAGTGAGCCAGTCATTATTATATAGGATCATTAAAGGATCATATCATACTTCGAGCCATTTATGCTTTCACCATAAGAGTGAGATATTTTATATTATACTATAAGTTTTAACCCAGGGTTAAGATTTCTATCTTATTTAACAACATAAATGTTGTTCCATAAGGTCACCGTGAAACGAACTAATCCTAGTGGTAGCATCTCCCTTTTATAAGATAAGGAAGATGCTAAGAATGGCATCATTTACTTTTCTAAAAAATAAATGATGGTTGGCTGGCTCCGCCCCGCCACCAACGGTAGGCTTCTTCCCTCCCTTGGTATCCCAAGAGGCATATTAATGCGTGGACTAATAAGTCTCATAGAATACCAAAAGTCAACAGCCCCCCCCCCTTTCAACCACTAGGACATCAACCGCGGAAATAGCGCAACGTATGTCGGCATACTTTATAGTGGTGCGTTCCACTATGTCAGCGTATAGCTGGATTTTAGAGTGGTGTACTCCCACATATACCTGTAATAGGTTTCAAGGATGCACCAGGCGCTCTGCAGGATAGTCCGCCGCAACGAAACAGAGTCTACAGGCGTGATGCAACCTTCAGTAATAGATAGATAAAATGCAGCGCGGAAACCTCCATGGGTAGTAGAACATTGTTTCAACGTAAGATAGGTAGTGATAATATTAAACAGCGTCCCATCAACCATGATTGGTTATTGTTCGCACGTAGCGAACGTCGTAAATTTACATATGGTATGCATAAGTCGTCTTTAAGTAGACCGCAAGGTAAAATCAGACATACTGTAGAACATAGAAGTGCACACGAAGTGCACTGCGCACAGAAAGCAAGCTCTCTGGTACAACAACAAACCAGTCCCTTCTTAACGTCCAACTAGGTAGACATCAAGGCAGAACCAGCCGTGCTGAGGCATCGCCGAAGCGAGTAGCTTATATTCCACAGTGCCCAACTCAACCTGCGATAGTCGTTGATATGTGATTATAATACGTGTAAGTATGTGGTATTTTAAGTATGTATATAGATCCACCATAGGTAGATCAAGTATCGTCGGATACTCTCCAAGACAGGTTCACGAGGCACATAGTCCAAGGTTCCCTACATTAGACAGCATCCAACGATGTAATGCGTTCGAAATGCTTCATTAATTGCACATAATAAAATATTAAAATTCTATGAATTGCTTCCCAATCGCGCCATCATGAGGAGGAGAAGACCCTGACATAGTGTGCGCTTTGGCGGCCAAGACTACCACACCGCGCTCACTACTACAGCTACGCATTATTTCTTGCGTCGCGTCGTCTACTCGCTTCGTCCCCTGGCGATTGGTCCGATTGACGGAAATCGCTCTGGTGACATGCAAGATCGTTCCTCATCTAGGTCGATTATACTATTTTTATTTTATTATTAATTTAATATATTTTTATTATTATTTTATAATTTATACTATCAAATATAAATATATTTTATATTATTTTATTAACTGAGAGGTACGTATAGTTACAATATGTACAAATAACAGCAACTTCTAATAAAAAAATAAGTTATTCAATTATTCAAGATAATCAGCAAATATTATAAAATTTAAAATTAATTTAATAACAGAAAGCTAATAAGAGCACTGCAAATAGCCTATTCTGCATAATTTATCGGGTTATCCCCATTATACGAGCAGTCATCCACCATGTTTAAATCGAGACATTCCAGTTACTATATATAATACTTCCAGTTACATAAATAATACTAGAAGGTGATGCCCGCGACTTCGTCCGCGTGGATTGATGTATTTTGATTCCCGCGGGAACTCTTCAATTTTCCGGGATAAAAAGTAGTCTATGTCCTTTTCTGGGAAACAACCTAACCCTGTTACCAAATATCATCAAAATTGGTTTATCAGATACATTTTTTGGATTCCCGCGGGAACTTTTCAATTTTCCGGGATAAAAAGTAGCCTATCTCCTTCCCCGGGATTTAATTTATCTCTGTACCAAATTTCATCAAAATCGGTTGAGTAGTTGGGCCGTGAAAGCGTAGCAGACAGACAGACAGACACACTTTCGCATTTATAATATTAGTATGGATTCTCAACGCTTAATTACATTACAGGTGCTAAATAAATTGTTATGTTAATTTGGCTGTGCATAAAAGCTGAATACTGGTTCGAATGTCGACTTGTTTTGACATTTGCTTGCATAAATAGTTTTTTAAATTGATTAAATCTATACTAATATTATAAATTCGAAAGTTTGTATGAATGTATGGATGTCTAGATGTATGGATGTCTGGATGTATGGATGTATGGATGTTTGTTACTCAATCACGCCCCAACGGCTGAACGGATAATTGGCACAGAATTTCTGGCTGAAATTTGGCACAGAGATAAATTATCCCGTGGGAACCAAAAAAGCCCAAAGCAGGCAGACGAAGTCGCGGGCATTCGCTAGTAGAGAATATAAGTAACCATTATTTTAGGGATCTACTACTAGGAACGTCCTCTTACTAATTAATGAGTTGCGCTGATGATGATTAATTAAGTAGTTAAGTATTATAATTATTAAAAGTTCATTGTTACAAAGCGCAATTTTTATAGATTATTTTAGATTCAGGAGTTTGCGACATCTAATCAAACTTCAGATGAGTCTATCGAAGGATTATAAAACGTCTAAATGGTATATACAGATTTTCAATTTCAAAATTAAGTAAAATGTACAGCACTATCTGGTGTCCTCGACTTCGTCCACGTGGAAAAGGTCTTTAAGGAACTCTTTAATTTTCCAGAATGAAATATATCTCCAAGTACTCAACTATACAATGCAAAAACTAACGTCGATCCGTTACCCTGTTGCGACGTGACTGAAGGAGAAACCACAAAAAATTTACTTGAACACATACCTATATATATTAATAAATAATTATTATCCGCGATCTACATAAAAATGTATTTTTAGAAAATAGATTTGGGGACCTAGTTTATTTTGAAAAGCTTGGTAATGAATGTATAAAATTCGACACTGGCGAAAAAACCTATGCCTCTGTGGCATACATAAAAGCCAACATTTGGGAATTGAATTGAATTGAATTACAAAATCTCCGCTAAGGTATAAAAATCATACTATGAGTGTTCGAGTTTTTGCGTGATGAACTCGCGAATTGCGATGTGTGTGTATACGTACTCCTTACATACCTACTTAGGTACGGCTAACGTTTCTTATGGCCGTTTGTACCAGGAATTGTGAACAGGCGTTGTATAACAAGAAAGGTAAGGGACGCATTATTTATATTAGGTATTATTGTATAGCCCGTAATAACTGAGAAAATAACTAGCTATGATATAATCAGAACGAATTAGCAGAAAAATCTATATTCATAACAGATAAATAATAGGTGCTAATTATTTATCAAGTCATTTATTATATTATTGGGATGATTGGGTGCAAAATGTATAATTGTTACACTATATTTCTAGCTGACACAGTGGCTTCGCTTTGGTAGAATTTCTAAAAATCATTATTTGGTTTTCTAACAGAAAGACCAAAAAAGTAGGTGGGTGTCTCTATAACATATAGAAAACTTACTTGCTTGTGAGTCTTGTGACCTAGGTAACTATCTTTTATAAGTAGAGATTCCTAAACAACTTGGCGTAACTTGGCCGTAGTAGGTACCTATCTTCTTAAATAATATTATCGGCTCCAAAATTGTGATTGTGCCCGCCTTAAATTACGTCTTACGTCACGACATCTAACGCACAATCGAAAGAAGCGCTGCCATCATTGAAGTGAAGGTAACGTACAAACACTGACATGGCAAAAGTTTGAAAGTGTCACTAGCGACGCAGATTGCGTTTATTACGTGAATTACGCACTGATGAGGCAACTATAAGGCGCGAGATAATGACTGAAGATTACTTTTCGACTAGGACGGACACATCCGCAATCAGAGGTAATTGGTCATTCACTTCGAGCACTTTGAACGCTCTCACGATTTATTATATGGGAGACAAAGGTTTTGTATCAGCCCTATAATATTATATACAAGATGATGTATGCGATTTCGTTTGCATAGCAAATGGCTAATGAAAACTCTTTGCTTTCCAGGATTAAATATAATATATAAAAATCTATCCGTGATAAGCTATTGCATACGGATTTTTTTAGTCAAAGCTTAATTATTATGGAAAACCTAAGAGATACTCGGGGACGCGGACAAAATGAAAGTTAGGTACTTAGTCTCCTATTATTGTGCGAGGTCCAAGGACTATTATTTTGTTTTCTCTATAACTGATTTCTATTACACGATACAGTCATTTACAATGATTTTTATGGTGTTTAATATAAAATTTTTATCCCCTTTCTTGAGTATTGCTTTCTGCTCAGTTGTAACCACAAAACCGCGACAATGAATATAAAATTATTTTATAAAAAGACGGTGGGAACATAAAAACTAAACGCATTTCCACGGTTTAATACAAAATTCTAACGTATTTATATTTTGATAGCGTCAATTTTGGAGCTCGAGTCTGGAAAATAAACGTGAGTAACGTTTAATTACGATAATTAAGTCTATACGAGATAAAATGGAGGCTTCTTAAATCTACACTGGAGACTGGAGAGTGGACCTTTTCTTCCGACGAGCCCAGTACTATTACCTGTGCTATTTAAAATATTACTAGGTCCTATACAAAAACCGACCACACACACCACACAACCGACACTGGACTTGTAACAAAAATTTATTAGCACTTGAAAGCTTTATATTTCGGACACCGGTCCTTGAATCGAAAAATGATTTTCCCACACCAGCAATATTTTGAACGGCCTATCCAACGAACGAAAAATTCCTACCTTTGCATACTGTATAGTTTGCAAAGTTCGTAGTAACTAGTATGTTCGTAGTTTTAATGTCTATTTATTTCCGTGTATTTGTGTGCAATAAAGATTTAAATAAAGAATAGTCTCTGAGCTGAGCCGTGGACAGACGAAAGGGCGGACATGGCGAAACTTTATGGGTTGGTGACTACGAAACCCTACAAAATGTGTCAAGTATCATATTAACAAGCTTTATGCAAAGAAAACACTTTGATTTCACACCAATGACCGCCCTGAATATCAACGTGAATAAGTCACGTTTTTGAGCGTTACGAAAATTCTTCTACAAGAGTGAATTTTGGAAAATATCTACATAACGTATACAGGCAGGGTTAAATGCAGGCTAAATGTTGAAATAATGTTTCGCTCTGGAAATTCCATAATCATCATAATTTCATAATTAATATTACAAATACGAAAGTGTCTTTGCTTGTTGGTTTGTTGGTTTGTCCTTCAATCACGCCGCAACGGAGCATTGATCGACGTGATTTTTGGCATGGGTATATTTTAGGCCCTGGAGAGTGACATACGCTATCTTCTATCCCGGAAAGTTAAGGAGTTTCCCCTGGAAACTAAAACCACGCGGATGTAGTCGCGAGCATCAGCTAGTACCTAAGTAATAATATTTTGTTTATGGGAAGATGGATACGAATAATAACCTCGAACGATAAATTACAACACAAAGCAAAATGAGTCACATATAAAATTACCTAATTATGGTGTCGCTTGTAATTTATAATAAAGGCGATGTTCGACTATTGTATAATATTATGATTTATTACTCAATTGAAGTAAAATAGTTCCCATACTTAACGTCATAGTTACTCAATAAAAAAATATACTGTGTCTTAAAATGTCTTAAGACGGCCTCAAGAAAGCCAAGTAGGTAGGCCTAGGTACCTATAAAGAATAAAAATAAGAAAGCCTTTTATTCTCTTATCCTTGTAAAGCATGTGTTGTTAGTTAAGTTAGTATTACATTTTCCTTATTTCCTAGGTGAGTATGGTTAGTGTCGCTTCATTTGTTATTACTTAATAGATAAGAGCCCCTTTACGGGTATAGGCCTCCCTCAACCTCTTTCACTTTTCCCTGTCCTTGCCCACATTCATCCATCCTTTCTTTACCTAGGTAGTATCGATCTCTTTGTGGCCGTTCAATTACAGAATAAATTAGAGTAATTTGACTCAAATAATAACATAAATATACCAATGAAACTTACAAACATAATATTGCCAATAATCACAAGACGTCTGTATTATAACTTTGAAGTTGTACCTACTACTAATTCTTGAGCTACTGCAAATTCTATCTAAAATAATTAACACCAAACAATGCGTTGGCCTAGTTAGTTGAAAAATAAATACAATTTCATTAATTTGTAGGTATTTATGTAACAGCTGTCCTTAGATTGCTAGAGCGAGTCAAACTCATGCTCTTTTGTCATTTACGTTAAATGTTCTCTATTTAAAGGTGTGTGAAGTCTGAAGTGGCAGAGCTCCGCACATTTTGAGCCAAGTATCGAAAATTAAGCATAGTTTGCAAGTTTTATTTAATATATGTTCGAACGCCCCGGTCATAATATTGTCACCATAGTTGCGTAAATCCGGGCTACGTATAACCCTACATACACAATTACCGATTTACCTAATTCTATTTCTATAAGTTTGTAATACTCTAATGCAAATGCGTCAAAGTTGTGGTAGTCAGTTGACCCACAAGTTACCTTGTGACACCAATTTCGAAGCAGTACACGATCGCAGTAAGTCGCCAGAATTCGATACATCATACACCAAAAATCATGGTGCTGCAAAATCTATCGCCAACGATAAAATCGTGTGTACTTTGGCACTTTTGAAGTCGCTATCAGTGATACCAGTGTAGAGTAACGCTTCCCACCGGACACTCGATACTGCGAATATTGCTAGTAATATGATACAAGCGTAAGCAAAATTGGATTATCCGATATGAGCTTACGCAAAGTATGAAATGATAGGGACGTGATGTGTTAGATGTACGGGGGATCTGTTTACACTTAAAGATTCACGCACATTGGATCGTATAGCATTTATAACGAGAAAGGTACTAAAATTATACATCAAAGCGGGAAATAGCTAAAGTCTTCTTAAAATAGACATGGTCTTCTTTCTCTATTTTAAATTTTAACGCAAGAAGACGTGAAAATCGTTGTGAATCTTAACTTTATAGCGTAGATCTACAAATTATGAGGGCATGTTAATCCATTATATGAAAAAGTACTTGCATATCTAGCTCACAAAGATGCTTCGAAGGTTATATAAATGAGGTAGAGGAGAGGAAAGAGATTCAAAGAACAAAAATTATTTAGTTACTTTATTAGTAAAATTAAATTTACCCGTCATCTCTATTTGTCTACCGAAGCTAATATGGTTACTTGTAACGCAACGTCAAAAGTAGAGATAAAAGTAATATTTCTTATCCGTGGTATTTTTCTCTACGAAGCCTTACATGCCGACTATTTATTTCTTATAATATACCGCATTTTGTGCATGTTAGGGTAAACGAAAAATTTGCCGGCAACGACAACATCTCTCTGTCTCGTCGCGAGATATCTCGTAGTGCGTACGCTGCCTGCTGTAGTCGGCCACTCATCTCTACATTTCTCTCTGTTTTACGGTCTGCGTTTATCGAATTCATTCGTTTCTGCAAGATTTTTTGTTTGTGAGCAAGTTGATAGTTTTTTATCAACTCTGTCGTGCTTACATAGAGCTGTTGATATGTGTATGGCAACACTAATCAGGGACTTGATCCGGGACGCATTCCTGATTCGTTCCCTGTTGTTTTTGCGGCTAGCCACTCGCTAATGGCTACAGGTTTAAAGCCGGCAGTGGCTCCCGAGTTGTCCTATTCTCCTAAGACGGGCTAGTACGTAGAAGAGGTTAAAAACATTGATGAATCTTAAACTCTTATTTCTGTGTAATTTATTCTAATGGTTTTTATATTATCGGTTGTCTTAATGTGCGGAGGTCCTGGGTTCGATTCCCAGCAGAGTCAAATTGGGAATTTATAATTTCTGAATTTTTCCTGGTCTGGCGGCTTCAGCCGTGGCTAGTTACCACCCTACCGACAAAGACGTGCCGCCAAGTGATTAAGCGTTCCGGTACGATGCCGTGTATAGAAACCGAATGGGGGTATGGGTTTAATATAACTGCCACGCTCCTCACAGGTTAGCCCGCTACCATTTAGAGTGCACCATCACTTACCACCAGATGAGATCACAGTCAAGGGCTAATTTGTAGTGGATAAAAAAGCGTATTTCTTACTATGCGACAATAATAGAGTTAGGTAATGCTGATTGATGGCTCATTCTGATTTGCATACTTAATAAAAATGTTAAAAGTGAAAGTAACTTCAGCGCAGTGATTTTGATCGAAAGTGAAATTATTTTACTAAAAAGTGTGCTGTAGACTTCAAGCACTGGGTTGAATGATCGGCAAAGACTGTTGTCTATAAGGCGCTACCAACTCATGAATAAAATAAACGCATCTACAGCTCAGTATTTTATTCTAAAAAATCTTTTCTTTCTTTCTTTCTTTCAGTATTTTATTTGATTTGTAAGGATATTCAATTTTTTTTTTTATTCCACTACAAGTTAGCCCTTGACTGCGATCTCACGTGATGGTAAGTGATCAGTCTCACGTGATGCAGTCTAAGATAGTAGCGGGCTAACCTGTTAGAGGCTTAAGTACCGGAACGCCAAATTGCCTGCCACTTGGCGATACGTCTTTGCCGGTAGGGTGGTAACTACTAACTAGCCACAGCCGACGCCTCCCACCAGAATTATTATTTATTTGAATAAATGTGGGTAGAAAACAGAAAGAATTTTAAGATATGTCACTCTGGGCATAATAATAGTAGTTATAATATCATATTCAATAAAATATAATACAATAAATATAATATCGTAGTCAATATATAAAAAAGAGAATTATCCTTGTCCAGTTGAAGATCAGAATCTAGCCATTGCTTGACCCAAAAGCTATATTTGACTTTAAAACATTTCATTTATAAAATTGAGATTCAAATTCAATCACCACCGTGATAAAAGTGCGCTTCTAAAACCATTATGAGTATACAATATATTTTATGAATTCGATTAGACTAAATAATTAATTAAGTTAGATAACTAGAGAAATTACATCTTGTCAGACAAATTAAAAAACACCAATAACATGAATCTGTAGAATTCACATTAACTATAATAGCTAGTTTGCAATACCAGGTATTAGGATTGAACCACACTAGCATTTTAAATAATACCTGTTAATGTTTTATAAAACATTTTACAATCCATATGCGACGTATATTATTACTGTACTTATTTTGTAATGAATTCCTTAAAAAGCCGTTACCAATAGCCGTAAAAAAAGTTTTACTAGACTGTACTGAGTAGAGTAGGATATAAATTATAGCTTTTCGGACTAAAAAAAGACTTATATAGATCATAATACATAGAGTATTGTACAGAGAGACTAAAGAGTATTGTATTGGTAGAAACACCGCTTGTCATAAAATTATTTTTTATTTAAGTTTTGTTCATTAAATTATTATGTAGTTAGTGTTAGATGGAAACTTAAAGCGTGCTCAACATGTTATCAATGCCTGCATGTTCTACGGTGGCAACACTGGTCTATGGTACTGTCTGTAATGGCATCGGCTGCCTTGTTCGTGTAAATTGCTAAATTAAAGTAATCAATAATTAATGCGTGGATTATCAGTGTTTCCCTTTAATATTAGGAAGTACTAACGTTGGTACCTCTTGTTGACGGTTTTAGGGACAGAATAGGTAATAGGTCTAAGTTCGAAATATCCAAGTGTGGATATGGCTTTATAGACTCATTTTCTGAACAACCACAGCGCTTAGTGGGACGTCTCAAGTTGTGCCTAATTGCACAATGATTTAAGACTTTAATTACAATTATAATAATGGGACCAAATTTAACTGAATTTTTAGAGAGAAAACTAATAAGCTCTTCCTTGCATTTTCATTAATGACGTCAGTCAATTCAGTGAAATTTTAATTAAGTATTAAGTAGGAATTTGGCAGGTAAAGTTATTAAATACTTATGGTGTTAGATACCAGAAAAGGTTTTTAGTTTAACCGATTAATTTTTCGTACATTGACATAATTGCCTGACAAATCAATTTTGTTACTCCATGAAAAAAAAAAATTTTTCATTATAGTACGACAAATATGGTGTCATTAATATTATATAGTTATTGGTGTCGCGATCGCTTCATAAAATGACGATAAACTTTATTATTTTAATTCATGGCGTTTGTTTATAGCTGGATACTACGCCCGCGGTTATGAGTGCGTTGGGCATCAGTTGGGGACTGGGGCGTGTAAATAAAATGTACAAAAACCACTAAAACCTTACAGAGACGTACCAGTGTAACATAGGAAAAACAAACACAAAAAGGCGACAAAAAGTCGCAGTTCCCCTCACGTAGTTATGGTTGAAAAACCAAACCTTGACATGAAAATTTTAACAACGTAACAGGGGTCCGTCATGCAATGGACGCTTCGAGCCTATAGTCATAACTTCTGGTTCACCCGATCTCGCCCCTTGTAGCTCAGAGGTCCATTTGTTTAAGAAAATCGTAATAATTTGTTACTTGAACTGTTTGAGAAGTTCACACATGCTTTCCGACATGCAAGGATGCATGCATCTATGAACTATTTTATTTATTTACTGGATGATGCCCGCGACTTCGTGCGCATGTTTTTTAATTCTCGCGGGAACTCTTTAATTTTCCGGGATAAAAAGTAGCCCTTCCCCTTACCAAATTTCATCAAAATTTGGTTGAACAGATGGACTGTAAAAGCGCAGCAGACAGACATACACACTTTCGCATTTTTAATATTAGTATGGATTTTATGTAAACACACAGGAACATAACATTCAATGTAGTAATACAAATATAATTAAGGTTGTACAAAAATCCTGAGCAAAAGCTCAATATATATTTGAGCGACTTATGCTAAACGCAAAAAGTCTGTAGTGTCAACTTTGGTTTAATGTAGTTGTAATATAGTGGGCTTGATATAACGTCCTTCGATTAGCGTCAATTTAAAGTCTTTGTTCAGAAACAAACTCATCCTATTACGCCTACATGACCAATGATTATAGGGATTTCTCTTCTCTACTTATGTCCTTCAAAAGCGTGTGGTGTAGACAGATTATTTTTAGCTGAGATACCCAAATCATCATTTATAAGAGAAAACTACACATTTTTATCGTAAGATGTTGTCAAACTTTCTTTGTCTGTAGAGAGTGGAGATTAGAGAGATTTTCCATTATGATCTACAATTTAGCGGAATAAAATATTTATCGCACTTCTATTATTTGCGCACAGTACAATATTTTATGCAACCATTTTTCATGTTCATGCATAAGTATTTCTACCGTGGAACGAATCCGCATAAAGAAAATTTATTTCTCGTTTCATTTGAATAAATTTAGTTGCAATTAATAAGTTTACCATCACAAACTATGGAAATATATTATATCGCGTTGAACATACATTGGGTTTGTATAACGGTATACCTACAAAGAACAGAGAGTGTACCTGTGTATGCGCGCACGCCGCCCACACTTGTGCATCATAATGTCTCCCGCGCAGATGGCTAATCTCTCTGGAGATTGGCCGCCGTGGCCAAAATTCGGTCGGGAGGACATTATACCTCGGGTACCTTGATGACTATGACTATGATTATGGTCTTTCAGCGAGATGAAAATTGACGAAGTCGGGCACCTACTCATCCATAGATTAAATATGCTCCTCGTAGCGGAGACCGATCCTAAATCTATATGTGCTTATCGTTCATTTACATCTTGGTCACAAGCACTAGGTCTAATCGACATTAACAATCGCAATCACATTTGATTATAGTAAAAGCTACTTACTTAAGGCAAGAAATACGTAGCAATTCCCTATTAACAAATTATCAATATTGGCGGTCGAAATATCAATAATTAACAACTACCTATTCAAATCAGCAACTTTTTTCAAACGTCCAAAAATGTGCTTAGTATATGATTTTGTATGAAAAATATAATGTATAAAATAGTGACGTCTTCAAAGTTCGACGCATTTTTTAACATCCCGGGGAAGGACATAGCCTACATTTTATTCCGGAAAATTCAAGAGTTCCCGCGGGAACCAAAAAACATCAATCCACTCGGACGAAGTCGCGGGCATCATCTAGTAATCATTATAAAATAAATGATTTGAATAGTTGTCAAATACCCAATTTTAACTACAACACCAGTTCGGTCTTTGTAGACTTAAGTCCAAAATTGCGACACACAACTTTATTAATAACTCATAAACACCGCATCGGAAGTAGAAATCTGCCGTGCAAATATGTAGATTGGTACTATCCGCACATAATCGTAATTGATTAAATTATTCGTTCTGAAGGCGAACCAAGTCTCCTTTTGTGTTGTAATTTAGGCGTTGTGCTATTCATTTTTTTTAAGTATCTCGATTATCCTCTAATCTGATAAAACAATCAGTACATTATTTTTAGTGTTCCGTCTTCCGTGCCTCGAAAGGAAAAAACGGATATAGGATCACTTCGTTGTCCGTCCGTCTGTCTGTCCAGACCCTTTTTCTCAGGAACGCATGGAAGTATCAAGCTGAAATTCCTATCAAATACTCAGATCTACTGTGCCTTGGAGCTGTTAAAAAATCAATCTTCTAAGCCAACGCAATCAAAAGATACAGCCGCTTATGCTGCAAATTTTTGACACTCGCACGGGAATCAAGACCTACAGAATCTTGAAATTTGGTACGAAGCAACGACTTATAGCACAGATAAAGAAAAAATTGCGAAATGCATAAATTTTTAGTTACATCAAATAATAAAAATATATTTAATAATTTAAACTTACCACAGGTTTGTACGGAACCTTCGGTGCGCGAGTCTGACTCGCACTTGGCCAGTTTTTTATTAGGTAAGGTAATAAAGGTTTATCTTTTTTGGTATAACTTTTATTAATAAAAGAAACTTAGGCTAATAGGCCATAAGCACCCCAAGCACTGAGTTTGAGTCATTCCATCCAAATTCTATTATACTAATCTAAAAAATATCAGATAAATTTAGGTATAGTACAATTATTTCCTAGTTTTTTTTTAATGAGCATCAAAGCAATGAAAAAATTTATAGGTTGTAGCTGGTACACGTAGGTAGGTTACAGGTTGATAACTTGAGACATTTCGTTTTAAAATTACTTTATGGCTGTGGTAATAATAATAAAAACAAAATCCATCAATTATGCTGACATTAAGAATGCTTCGTTCTTGGCCTTCATTTAAACATGATAATAATAATTATTATAACTGCACATAAATTATGTTTACTCTCATATCGTAAAGCTTAGCGCACATTAAAGCAAACAACCGTGAAAACACGGCTAATGAAATCACTTTTTTCCAACTTATTCTATACTATCTGATGCCCACGACTTCATCCGCGTGGAATGCGTTTTTTTGATTCACACGGGAACTCCTTAATTTTCACGGATAAAAAGTAGTCTAGTTGGGATAAAAAGTAGTAGTCACTCCCCAGGTCTTAAACAATACCCATCCAAAAAATCAGGTCGATCCGTTGCTTTGTTGAGACGTGGTTGAAGGACAAACCAATAAACCAACAAACAAACACACTTTCACAATTATAATATTAGTAAGTATGATTTGAATAAATGACCAAGATTTCTTTGTGAACGTAAAATCCTTTCGTTTTTACTTGTGTCAAGTTCTACGTTAAAGTTTTCAAGGCACGAGGGTCAACGAACTGGGTTCCGTGACTTCCTTTTTAACGTTGACGTAGTGAGAAAGTGTTTGGGAATTAACAGGAGCGTGGAGATCTTTTGTTCCGCGTCTGGAACAAATTGACTCAAGCGCGACTTAAATGACAACTCATTACGACCTCATTATTGCCATAGAATATTTTTGTTTATATATTACCATTTAAATAAAAACCCGGGCCATTTGTGGACAACTTTTTATAAATGCTGAGTTAAATCTGGCTAAACGTTTATGGAGGCACCAAAATCTTTCACTCTTATTGTACCTTGTAAATTAAACGATGTTGTAATGTCATTGTTTAAAAATGTTGATATTGCGGTTTGTGCTTATTTTTTGCTTGACAAAACATGAGCTAAGTAAATAAAAATATTGTAGGTATTGTAGGTATTGTAATTAAATAGTACCTGTAGTGTATATAACCTTTGTTCAGGAATCGAGCTCTTTCAAACACCTATTTAAAAGGAACTAAGGTTTTTACCAAATACAGACTGATTGGTTGATTGCTTTTAGAAAAAATCTGTTAATGTTTCCATATATCTACCTACTTCATACCTACTAGGTTTCTCATATTAAAGGAAGGTACATAAAAGTGGTATAGTAATGTTACCGTTAAAGTACAAATTACCTTGGGTCTCGGCACACAAAGAAACCTCAACGAAATGCATGCTCGAAGCTCGCCCAAATTAATTTATCACCGAATACCGATGGTAGCCAATAAAGCGTCGAGTCATTCCAGCTAACAACGCAGCGGCCATGTTACTGGACCGTATCATTTCGCCTCACAAAGCACACAAAGTCAACACAGCATCAATAAAAAAAAGAGTCATCTGTGAAAAGGTACGTATACCTTAATATTGAAAGCAAAATAGCTTCAGCGAATTAGATTTTTGAAATTGTTTAATTTCGACTTCGACCAACTAAACTGATCGGCAGGTTACGGACCTTCCTTTAAAAGTCCCGTTTGAATAACACCTTATCACACAACCCTCACACAATTGAAACATAAGAGACTAGAAACTTAATTAAAAACAAAATTATTCTTCTTACATAGATACTTATATTAATTATCATTTTCGAGTGGACATAGCCGCGGTCACCCGTAAGTTTATTCCCCTCTATGAAATTGCCGTCGAGAAAGTATTTCGTTCCATCAGACTGCTTGCTTTTTGATAAGTTCTTGATAAAACACAGTTTAAGTCACCTGACACGTGCATTTAGTATCCTAATTTATCATCTGCGTGTCATTGACCTTATAGTTTCGGAACATTGTTTAATATAAAACACTTTTTTCGAGATTCTGTTACTGCGAGGTACTTCAAACACGTGTGAGTGCGCGTGGGGGATTACGCATTTATCTGAGAATTATGAGTTCAAAGTAGCCTTTTCCCGTGACTTTGTGTGCGTAATTTGAAGTTTTTTATGGATTTCATTGGAAAATGTCTTGTCATAATCTTCTCCTAGTTTGCTGAACGTTAGCGCGACACACACACTAAACACTTCAACTCACAACTTTCTAGTCCCTGTTGATATGTACTTTGATACCTCATATACCTACGTAAGAGATTGCGGTAGCAATAAGACCGCCTTTGTAACCTTGTGTAGTTTTCACTATTCTGTAGGTTTTTCTTGGTTATTATGTGTGTAAAAATATCTAAAGTTTAAATAAATAAAATATATGTTTGTCATCTATTTTTACCCGACTGCGGAACGCACAGGGTTATGTGTTCATCAGTCTATATATGTTTGTTTGTTCCTTGCAGGACAGCTACAGCCTAAACGCGTGGACCGATTTTGATGATTCTTGCACCAGATTATGCCGAGTATATCATTAGAGTGTCACTGTGGAAGCCGAATTTGAGAAAAAACAAAGTGGCGCCCTCTAGAAGCCATAATGTAACAAATTTAAAAAATAAAGTCGATAGACTATGGCGTGTGGGGTATCAATGAATAGGTCTTGCAAAATCATAGTTAGGTTCCCTTGATCATTTTCTCATTTTAACGATCATTTAGGATTTACGAGGTTTCAAAGGCTCATTTTTAGTGTATTCCTTCGTGTCGCACTACAGACAAAACGGCTGAACCGATTTTGATAATACTTGTACCAATAGCTTTATCTTAATCTTCCGAGTGTCATAACGGAAGCCGAATTTGAGAAAAAACAAAATGGCTGCCTCTAGAAGCCATAATGTAACAAATTAAAAAATAAAAGTCGATAGAATATGGCAAGTGGGGTATCGATGAATAGGTCTTGCAAAATCATAGTTAGGTTCCCTTGATCATTTTCTCATTTTAACGATCATTTAGGATTTACGAGGTTTCAAAGGCTCATTTTTAGTGTATTCCTTCGTGTCGCACTACAGACAAAACGGCTGAACCGATTTTGATAATACTTGTACCACTAGCTTTATCTTAATCTTCCGAGTGTCATAACGGAAGCCGAATTTGAGAAAAAACAAAATGGCTGCCTCTAGAAGCCATAATGTAACAAATTAAAAAATAAAAGTCGATAGAATATGGCAAGTGGGGTATCGATGAATAGGTCTTGCAAAATCATAGTTAGGTTCCCTTGATCATTTTCTCATTTTAACGATCATTTAGGATTTACGAGGTTTCAAAGGCTCATTTTTAGTGTATTCCTTCGTGTCGCACTACAGAAAAAACGGCTGAACCGATTTTGATAATACTTGTACCACTAGCTTTATCTTAATCTTCCGAGTGTCATAACGGAAGCCGAATTTGAGAAAAAACAAAATGGCTGCCTCTAGAAGCCATAATGTAACAAATTAAAAAATAAAAGTCGATAGAATATGGCAAGTGGGGTATCGATGAATAGGTCTTGCAAAATCATAGTTAGGTTCCCTTGATCATTTTCTCATTTTAACGATCATTTAGGATTTACGAGGTTTCAAAGGCTCATTTTTAGTGTATTCCTTCGTGTCGCACTACAGAAAAAACGGCTGAACCGATTTTGATAATACTTGTACCACTAGCTTTATCTTAATCTTCCGAGTGTCATAACGGAAGCCGAATTTGAGAAAAAACAAAATGGCTGCCTCTAGAAGCCATAATGTAACAAATTAAAAAATAAAAGTCGATAGAATATGGCAAGTGGGGTATCGATGAATAGGTCTTGCAAAATCATAGTTAGGTTCCCTTGATCATTTTCTCATTTTAACGATCATTTAGGATTTACGAGGTTTCAAAGGCTCATTTTTAGTGTATTCCTTCGTGTCGCACTACAGACAAAACGGCTGAACCGATTTTGATAATACTTGCACCACTAGATTTATCTTAATCTTCCGAGTGTCATAGCGGAAGCCGAATTTGAGAAAAACAAAATGGCGTCCACTAGAAGCCAATTAATAAATGAAAGTCCATACTCGATAGGTTATAGGCAAGTGGGGTATCGTTAAATAGGTCTTTTAAAATCACACCTAGGTTCCATAAACCATTTTTCCGTTTAAATGATAATTTAGGATTTACGAGCTTTCAAAGGAAATGTTTAAAGTTCCTACTCATATCATCTATATCGATCAAACTAGGTGGATTATCTCAAAAAGCACTCAACCGATTTTAACAATTATATCACTTATAGAAAGCTACATTATTATCAAGTAAAATAGGCTATATTTTATTTCCACAAAAATTGGAGATCCTTACGAAAATTGCAATAATGTGAGTTAAGTCGGAAAAAATCATCTTATCTGAGAGCTTACGTGGCGTGCGCTGCCTAAAACGTTAAAGTTACACGACAACAATGTATGGTGGAAACGTTCCTCTCAAAAAGTGCTAAAAAGAAGTCCACGATAGCATATAACTATCTTTTAAGGTTGACTCACAATAACCATTTTTATGACTTTCAAATTTGGTCTAAAACAGTGCTTTGCTTGCGAAGGTGTTTTTACCAACATAGTTATTAATCGTTAATTCCTTATCAAAAAAAATATCTTACTCATCTTAAGTATTTAATTAAGACAAAAATTGTCCTTTACACCATTCAATTTAGATGAATATCTTATGAGATATCATAGAAATAAAGTTTATCATGCAACAAAACATTAACTGCCTCGTTGGTCTAGCGGTTAGCGTAGTCGACTGTGGATCACGAGGTCCTGGGTTCGATTCCCGGTCGGGCATAAAAATTGTTAGGTATTGGGTTTTTCAATTATGAAATTCTCAGTGCCAGCCCGGAGTTGGAAGTTGGCGGTGTTTCACCCCCGTGCCTCGGAGAGCACGTTAAGCCGTCGGTCCCGGTTATTATCACTAACATGATAATAGTCGTTAAAGCCCGCCAACCCGCATTGGAGCAGCGTGGTGGGTCTAAGCTCCTAATTCCCTCTCTCCTATGACAGTGGAGGCCTGTGCCCAGCAGTGGGACGTTCATAGGCTGTAGTGGTGGTGGATGCAACAGAACACTTCAGGCGGATAAACGTCTTTTACAAATATCACTCGCGGGAAGCGCGTCCGCGAGGAGTGCGGTGCGGTGCGGTGGGGACTGATCTTTTTTTTTCGGATTGAATATAGTGCATAGGCCCTACTGGCCGCTACAGCGGCACTGGGGGGTTGACGAGCGCTAGGCGTCGCCGAGAAAAGAGCCCTAACGCTCGATGACATCGGGGGGGCAACGTCCTCCTAAGGGCGCCTCCTGTGAGGCTCGGACCACGGCTTAGGATGACGTTGGGATGAATGGGAGGTCGGTTGGACTAGATTAGTCCATACGCCCTCGAGGCCGTGAGTTAAGACCACGTCCGGGTGACGTGGATATCGTAGATATCGGGGTCCCCGTCTTCGCCGGCGAAGACGCTGTGTTGGGTTAGTGTTTGTGTGTAGCCCTAAGTAGGGAGCATTGTCGGTAGCGATTTGGTCATTGGGGTCGAAGGGGGACTGATCACTGGGGTGCTTGTGGTAAAACGAACTACAGCCGCACCGCGCACGACTGACGACAATTGCGTGCGAGCGTCCTGATGATGCCATCATCAGGACGCTCGCACGCAAAATTTCTTAATTTAAGCTTCGCAAGCCTATGCTTGTGAAGCTTAAATTAAGAAATTTTGACGCGTTTTCATAAATTGTTTAATTGGTACCTATTAATTTTGTTACATAATAGGTACCTAATAAATATTGTCATTTACCTACTGTAAAATTAAAGTTAGGTATAGTTATATTAATATAGTTTTGGCACCTACCTAAATAAGAGTCAATAAACCGTTAGTAAATCTAAATTAAGGAATCTAATAGTTTAAATAAATAAAAAATACAATTAATACAAAAGTAATGATTCTCATTACGGCAATAATATTATTAGGATTACCTTGCAGGTAGGTAAATAAACAACATAAATAACCAAAAAGTTTAAAATAAAAAAGTAATTTAAAAAAACAAAAAACCCGACTGCTTGGACACCAAAAAGTATAAAACAAGATGTGAATTTCATTATTATCAATTTACATAGTATAATACTTTTAATGAAATAATGTACAAAATAATATAGCCAATTCAGTATTCTCACAGCTCACGTTTTATAATAATATTTTTCTCTCATAATTAATTTTGTAATTATTACAAATTATCAAGGCGCAGTCGCACGTTAATATTAGCTAATGGACGTGCGACGCGCCTTGATAATTCGTAATAATTACAAAATTAATTATGAGAGAAAAATATTATTATAAAACGTTAGCTGTGAGAATACTGAATTGGCTATATTATTTTGTACATTATTTCATTAAAAGTATTATACTATGTAAATTGATAATAATGAAATTCACATCTTGTTTTATACTTTTTGGTGTCCAAGCAGTCGGGTTTTTTGTTTTTTTAAATTACTTTTTTATTCTACATACATAATAATATTAAAAGGAATACTTATTTCGATCTATCTTATTGGTTGGTTGAAACTTGAAGGCATTAGGGGTAGAGCATAAAAGTTTATCTACCTAACATAAAATAATTTACTGTCTTACTAATTCATTCTACTTATCCGGTAGAGGTTATTATGGCCATCTGTCTATTATTCTAATTGTTGCTTTCCGTTGAAAGGACATTAGCTCAGGACTTACTCAGGTGTTATAACTATCATTAGTATGCAGTTAAAGTGAAAACAGTTTATTGTTTATTTTATAAGAAATGTTAAATGAATGTTAATAAACTTAATGGATAGCATAATGTTCGTTTAGTAAAGTTTAGATTAACTAGCTACAATGATTATTCCCATGAGGTGGATGCAAGAAGAAATAAAGTTTCTCTTGCTGGTTCTCTTCGGTAGGAATGCCATTTCGAACCAGTGATAGGTAGATTCTCTCGACGATTCAAAATCACAAAAAAAAGTTTATTTGAACATAAGAAATTTGAGTTTGAGTTAATAAGCCAGTCATTTGGTAGTTTTACCTGGAAAGTTTCAAAACTCCCGAGAAACTTTCCAGGTTAGCCCCTTTTTGAGCACCAAATGACTGGGTTATAAGTTGAGAGAAACCCTTTTCTGTCGTCTTCTATTTTCATTTTTTACCCAAGTCTCCCTGGCGATGATGACGACCTCCCTGGAGCAGTGGTGAGCGCTGTGGACGTACGGGAGTTCCCGGGTTTGACTTTGATCCCCGGCAGGATCAATTATGAAATTAATTACTCCTGAATTTTGCTCTGATCTGGTCTGGAGGAAGGCGTCGGTCGTGGATAGTTACCAGTCGCTTAGCTAGCAAAGCTGTGCAGCTAAACGATGGGTTTAATATAATAGCTATACCCATAAGCCTACTTACTACAAGGATAAAAAAACTATCAGATAGAAGTTATAGCGATGATGAAAAAACTAAACATGTTTTTTTAAACGACTGCCTGAAATAAAAAAGTAATTTAAAAAAACAAAAAACCCGACTGCTTGGACACCAAAAAGTATAAAACAAGATGTGAATTTCATTATTACATTATTTCATTAAAAGTATTATACTATGTAAATTGATAATAATGAAATTCACATCTTGTTTTATACTTTTTGGTGTCCAAGCAGTCGGGTTTTTTGTTTTTTTAAATTACTTTTTTATTTTAAACTTTTTGGTTATTTATGTTGTTTATTTACCTACCTGCAAGGTAATCCTAATAATATTATTGCCGTAATGAGAATCATTACTTTTGTATTAATTGTATTTTTTATTTATTTAAACTATTAGATTCCTTAATTTAGATTTACTAACGGTTTATTGACTCTTATTTAGGTAGGTGCCAAAACTATATTAATATAACTATACCTAACTTTAATTTTACAGTAGGTAAATGACAATATTTATTAGGTACCTATTATGTAACAAAATTAATAGGTACCAATTAAACAATTTATGAAAACGCGTCAAAATTTCTTAATTTAAGCTTCACAAGCATAGGCTTGCGAAGCTTAAATTAAGAAATTTTGCGTGCGAGCGTCCTGATGATGGCATCATCAGGACGCTCGCACGCAATTGTCGTCAGTCGTGCGCGGTGCGGCTGTAGTTCGTTTTACCACAAGCACCCCAGTGATCAGTCCCCCTTCGACCCCAATGACCAAATCGCTACCGACAATGCTCCCTACTTAGGGCTACACACAAACACTAACCCAACACAGCGTCTTCGCCGGCGAAGACGGGGACCCCGATATCTACGATATCCACGTCACCCGGACGTGGTCTTAACTCACGGCCTCGAGGGCGTATGGACTAATCTAGTCCAACCGACCTCCCATTCATCCCAACGTCATCCTAAGCCGTGGTCCGAGCCTCACAGGAGGCGCCCTTAGGAGGACGTTGCCCCCCCGATGTCATCGAGCGTTAGGGCTCTTTTCTCGGCGACGCCTAGCGCTCGTCAACCCCCCAGTGCCGCTGTAGCGGCCAGTAGGGCCTATGCACTATATTCAATCCGAAAAAAAAAGATCAGTCCCCACCGCACCGCACCGCACTCCTCGCGGACGCGCTTCCCGCGAGTGATATTTGTAAAAGACGTTTATCCGCCTGAAGTGTTCTGTTGCATCCACCACCACTACAGCCTATGAACGTCCCACTGCTGGGCACAGGCCTCCACTGTCATAGGAGAGAGGGAATTAGGAGCTTAGACCCACCACGCTGCTCCAATGCGGGTTGGCGGGCTTTAACGACTATTATCATGTTAGTGATAATAACCGGGACCGACGGCTTAACGTGCTCTCCGAGGCACGGGGGTGAAACACCGCCAACTTCCAACTCCGGGCTGGCACTGAGAATTTCATAATTGAAAAACCCAATACCTAACAATTTTTATGCCCGACCGGGAATCGAACCCAGGACCTCGTGATCCACAGTCGACTACGCTAACCGCTAGACCAACGAGGCAGTTAATGTTTTGTTGCATGATAAACTTTATTTCTATGATATCTCATAAGATATTCATCTAAATTGAATGGTGTAAAGGACAATTTTTGTCTTAATTAAATACTTAAGATGAGTAAGATATTTTTTTTGATAAGGAATTAACGATTAATAACTATGTTGGTAAAAACACCTTCGCAAGCAAAGCACTGTTTTAGACCAAATTTGAAAGTCATAAAAATGGTTATTGTGAGTCAACCTTAAAAGATAGTTATATGCTATCGTGGACTTCTTTTTAGCACTTTTTGAGAGGAACGTTTCCACCATACATTGTTGTCGTGTAACTTTAACGTTTTAGGCAGCGCACGCCACGTAAGCTCTCAGATAAGATGATTTTTTCCGACTTAACTCACATTATTGCAATTTTCGTAAGGATCTCCAATTTTTGTGGAAATAAAATATAGCCTATTTTACTTGATAATAATGTAGCTTTCTATAAGTGATATAATTGTTAAAATCGGTTGAGTGCTTTTTGAGATAATCCACCTAGTTTGATCGATATAGATGATATGAGTAGGAACTTTAAACATTTCCTTTGAAAGCTCGTAAATCCTAAATTATCATTTAAACGGAAAAATGGTTTATGGAACCTAGGTGTGATTTTAAAAGACCTATTTAACGATACCCCACTTGCCTATAACCTATCGAGTATGGACTTTCATTTATTAATTGGCTTCTAGTGGACGCCATTTTGTTTTTCTCAAATTCGGCTTCCGCTATGACACTCGGAAGATTAAGATAAATCTAGTGGTGCAAGTATTATCAAAATCGGTTCAGCCGTTTTGTCTGTAGTGCGACACGAAGGAATACACTAAAAATGAGCCTTTGAAACCTCGTAAATCCTAAATGATCGTTAAAATGAGAAAATGATCAAGGGAACCTAACTATGATTTTGCAAGACCTATTCATCGATACCCCACTTGCCATATTCTATCGACTTTTATTTTTTAATTTGTTACATTATGGCTTCTAGAGGCAGCCATTTTGTTTTTTCTCAAATTCGGCTTCCGTTATGACACTCGGAAGATTAAGATAAAGCTAGTGGTACAAGTATTATCAAAATCGGTTCAGCCGTTTTTTCTGTAGTGCGACACGAAGGAATACACTAAAAATGAGCCTTTGAAACCTCGTAAATCCTAAATGATCGTTAAAATGAGAAAATGATCAAGGGAACCTAACTATGATTTTGCAAGACCTATTCATCGATACCCCACTTGCCATATTCTATCGACTTTTATTTTTTAATTTGTTACATTATGGCTTCTAGAGGCAGCCATTTTGTTTTTTCTCAAATTCGGCTTCCGTTATGACACTCGGAAGATTAAGATAAAGCTAGTGGTACAAGTATTATCAAAATCGGTTCAGCCGTTTTTTCTGTAGTGCGACACGAAGGAATACACTAAAAATGAGCCTTTGAAACCTCGTAAATCCTAAATGATCGTTAAAATGAGAAAATGATCAAGGGAACCTAACTATGATTTTGCAAGACCTATTCATCGATACCCCACTTGCCATATTCTATCGACTTTTATTTTTTAATTTGTTACATTATGGCTTCTAGAGGCAGCCATTTTGTTTTTTCTCAAATTCGGCTTCCGTTATGACACTCGGAAGATTAAGATAAAGCTAGTGGTACAAGTATTATCAAAATCGGTTCAGCCGTTTTGTCTGTAGTGCGACACGAAGGAATACACTAAAAATGAGCCTTTGAAACCTCGTAAATCCTAAATGATCGTTAAAATGAGAAAATGATCAAGGGAACCTAACTATGATTTTGCAAGACCTATTCATCGATACCCCACTTGCCATATTCTATCGACTTTTATTTTTTAATTTGTTACATTATGGCTTCTAGAGGCAGCCATTTTGTTTTTTCTCAAATTCGGCTTCCGTTATGACACTCGGAAGATTAAGATAAAGCTATTGGTACAAGTATTATCAAAATCGGTTCAGCCGTTTTGTCTGTAGTGCGACACGAAGGAATACACTAAAAATGAGCCTTTGAAACCTCGTAAATCCTAAATGATCGTTAAAATGAGAAAATGATCAAGGGAACCTAACTATGATTTTGCAAGACCTATTCATTGATACCCCACACGCCATAGTCTATCGACTTTATTTTTTAAATTTGTTACATTATGGCTTCTAGAGGGCGCCACTTTGTTTTTTCTCAAATTCGGCTTCCACAGTGACACTCTAATGATATACTCGGCATAATCTGGTGCAAGAATCATCAAAATCGGTCCACGCGTTTAGGCTGTAGCTGTCCTGCAAGGAACAAACAAACATATATAGACTGATGAACACATAACCCTGTGCGTTCCGCAGTCGGGTAAAAAGGAGTATATTGTTTTCAGGGTTCATGTATGTATGTATGTATGCATGTATGTATGTGAGTTTGTATATTCCATCATAACTTCTATACGCCTGAACCGATTTTGATAAGTGAGGTATCGTTAGAATCCCTAGCTTATTCCGGGTGACAAAGGCTAGTAACATCTTTAAAAATTGATGGGGTGACTGACCATGGTCTTACATCAAAGACTTGAGTTGAAAAAAAAAAAATTGAAAATAAGATTAACTATATAATCATCATCTAGAAAATGATGAGTGGATTCCAAAAATATATTAAACTATAGTTCAATATCCAGTGATTCATAAAAAAATGTGAGTAATTTAACTAGATTAATTTAGATTTTTAACTTTTTAGTTCGTTTATTGGCAGGGCAGTCGTGTTTTTTATTTTTTTTAAATAATATGACTTGTTATTCCAATTGTTTTAAGTTAATTTATGAAACGGAATAAAATAATACCTACGAAAAATAAAACTGAATAAACCTTACTAATATTAGTACCTACGTTGCAGAGGATCGTGCCCATTGTAACTATAGTGAGTAAGTAGCTGGGCAATAAATTGCGACCACACTGGAACCGAGACCGACTGCCGACAGCCGATGCCTTGGGAGCGAGGCATCCACTCATTTGCACTAATCGGACCAGCGGGCTTGGGTTACAATTACGCTTTCATCGACTGCCAGTTACTGCGGTGTTCATAATTCAGTGAGCCACTTGCAAAAAACAATATGTAATTAGGTAGCCAGCCTACCTACCTAGCCTACATTCTAAATTTACTAGAATACACATTGAGGTATAACGTACTAACTTACTATAGTAGGTACATATCACTATATTGAGAGTATTCTCAATATAGTGATATGTACCTACTATGTAGTATGTAATAATTAGGGGAGGATGTATATCCTCCCCTAATTATTACATACTACATGATGCCCGTCTTCCCGGGAATCTTTTAGTAGGAAATAAAATACCGATAAATTAGACTCGGTAGTATATAAATTAGACTAGTATACAGTTGCTCCTGTGATGAGATGAATCACCTTAGCTATCAAGCGAGGTCAAAAGTGGGCATCTGGTAAGGTCTAACTCGTTTTTGTGTGGGACACTTGAGATGAGGCGACGCCAGATGTCGCTCGAGCCGACTCTTTATCAGTATACGAGATTAGAGTGCACTCGTTTTCTGGTTTTAAGTTACGTCTGTCCTGATAAAGGCTTGGACAGACATGTGACGGAAGCGATGCATCGTACTATGGCAGAAAGTTACTATAAACGCCATTTACTAATGTTATTAATATGTTATTTATATAGCATAATATTATTAACTTTGACGGTATCTTTACAGATATTACGCGCGCCTATTACAATTCAATACACTTTGTTTAAATCTACTAGTTACCATCCTACTGGCGAATCCTACTGCCAAGAGATTCAGCGCTTCGGGATGAGGTCGCGTTGAATTAGATTTCGGCAAAGGTTTAATTAAACTGCTTTACCCTTTCTAAGGCATGATGCATTGTCACTCACGTCCCTGTAACAAAATCTTCGAGTTTTATAATGTACTGTTGTTTGTTTCCGTCGTCGTTGTCATGCGTTAGGACTGTCCAAGCCTTAACCAGGTCTTTGAATACTCTTTGGAGATAATGGTATAATCGATTTATTTGTTTATCTAGGCATATTTACTCACGAGTTATGGGTTTCGGTGTGGGATGGTTTGTTGGATCATAGATCCCTTTTATGTGGCGATAAGCCTAAATAAGTGTTTTTATTATCAATCAATAACTTTTAATAAATACGAATTAGGATAATGTGGGTTCATCACTTGTCGTTACGTGTTTTATTTTTATAGATTACGATTAACTAGTACAGTGTAATAAAGTTTACCTATTACAAATTAGTGTTTCTACTCGATGAAATACATATATGTAAACAGAAAATTAAACATCTTTTTTTTACTCAGGTACATAAAGTCCAAAAATGATGTTACTTTAATTTTTTGTTAAATAACACTACCCTACAAAAAAAATTTCGTTCTTTGTCATAATAAGTTTATTTTTCGGTTAATTATGCACTAAAACGAAAAGAAAATAACTTTATTTGGTAAAAAGTTTGCTTTTGTGATAGATAAAGTAATAATACTATTTTTTTTAACAAATTTTGAATAATTTTAATACATTAAAAAATACCGCGCGATCAGAGTGGGGTTTTTACGTTCACATGTAATTATTGTATAGAATATCAAGCTCCAAAGCTGCTCATTTAAAAGCTCGTAAGCTTAATTTAAGTTTTTAGGAATATATTTTTATCTCTTGCTAAGTAAGCAACTCTTATAAGCCTATTACACTCCACTTTTCACAGGGACCTTTACACTTGAATCAGTGTAGTGTAATAAGATTTAGGGGTAAAGGGCCCCTAAATTGGTCCTTATTGCTGTGCAATAAGCGACGCTCTATCTAGAGGCCACGCCCACCATTAGAGAAGGGTGATGAGATATAAATAATCCTTAGATTAAGGTCTACAGGTCTAGGCCATATTGGTCTACTAAATTACTACGTTTTAAGTGCAAAATCATGACAGATTAACGTAGCTCCGGTGTCATGTTGTGGTGTACAAGGTGGAGATACACTTGTCTCATATTGCAGCGTCATTATACAGTAGGACTATTTACACTTTCTAAGTATCCATTGTCCATAATACACAGAATCGACAACGTTACCAACGCAATGGATACGAGCTGTCTCTATACACAGAGATTCCACGTGTACGTACGTACATACGAGTAAATTAGGCTGGGACACCAGTTGTTTGAACAACAGTTATAAGCACATGCTCAGCAAATATTGACACAGCGGTGATAGAGCGCATACGACAGTCTATTTGTACTAAGTGCTCTCTAATTACGGAACGTGCTTTTCTTTATATTAATCCAGCGATTTTCGCGATCTGCAGGGCAGGTCAAGTGGAAGATTATTTACCTATTAGATTTCGTTAAAGTCGCGTAAAGATTTAAAAGGAATTGTCAAGGCCTTGATGACAGATGAAAACTGGCGCTCGATTAATTATTTAACTTTAACGGGATTAAATAGCTGGTACCTAATAAATCTGCCATAAGCCTGCTGGTGTTTATAGTAATGATGGGTGAAAATACACTATAGATCATAAAACGTTCGCGAGAAACGTTGGAGTCATGTTTCGTCCTGTCGCGCTTGGCTGTGCAGCTTCATATAACATTGCGCGTACGTACCTTTGTCAGCCAATATTTATTTTTATTCGTAGTGTGTTTTTCTCCCAATTATTTGTAGGACAATGCCGGGAAAGCATTGGCGGTTCCTCTGGTTCATGTGCGGTGAGGTAACCCGACTCGCTTGCTCGTTCTTTTGCCGTTCGTATTATATTCAAAGAACATGGATAAAACTAGTGGAAAATCACTGCAAATAACAATGCATTTCCAAATGTTAGGGCAGCGCCATGCTTATCTGCACAGAAGAAACTCTGACAAGAATATCAACCGCTTTCGGTTAATGCTAACAGTGCGAAGAGAATGCTTGTCTTACGAATTGCACCAAAGATCTTGTCCTTAGATAAATCGCCACCAGTCGGCAGGCCGGTCAGCGCTGGTCATACCTACTGGCACGATAGTTGTGTGCGTCAATGCAGCGAATTCCATGTTCCATGGGCCAATGCATACAAGAGGCTCTAGCGGTAAATTCGAAGCGTAAATTGGATGTCAAAAAACCTACCGTAAAGAAAATTGGAATACCTACAGTTTGTGTGATAAATAGTTTTTTCTGGTAGATTGATTTTCATAATATGACAAAAAGCTCTGCTTGTAGCTCTTTGAAACTATTTTATCGTACTTAATGATACCTAGGTATTTTCAATATTGCGGATAAATATTGAAACTCGGCACTTAGCAGTGGCATTATTTTCGACTCATTGAACTAAGCATGCAACATTTTGTGATAATATTACATTTCAAGATTGATATTTTCGTATCCGATAATCTATATCTATACTAATATTATAAATGCGAAAGTGTGTCTGCCTGTCTGTCCGTCTGTCTGTCTGTGTCTGCTACGCTTTCACCGCCCTTCTAATGAACCAATTTTGATAATATTCGGTATAGACATAGGTTTCATCCCGGGGAAGGACATAGTCTACTTTTTATCCCGGAAAATTAAGAGGTCCCATGGGAATAAAAAAAACTAAATCCACGCCAATGAAGTCGGTAGCATCATCTAGTTATTAATAAAATTCATAATTAATCTTACATAAGACTTATTGTACTCACTCTGACCAACCCCGAAAATAATGCCTAGAAATAAATAGCAGCGCAGAAAATTTTGGCACCGAAAGATTCCATAAATTACTCGAGCGCCATTTGTTCTATTGAACGGGCGTCCCAGAAAAGGGAATTTCGTGAAAAATACGCTAGAGGGATTGCTTGATTATTCGTTACAATTCTTTCCTTCTTTTCCCTACCCCGGAAGATTTTGTTATGGTTATGTAAATTTTATGGAGATCGTAATATTTTCGATAATCATTTGGATGAGGGCGTACTTTATTATTCTGATTTGTAGAAAAAAAGTTAGATTTTTAAATGTTATTTGATTCTATTTTCTTTTTATCACAATTCACTTCAATCACTGGCACCCCATTTCCTTTCATAACGTTTAGCTTTTATACACATTCCACCTTACTAGAGATACATTTAAGTATACATACCTACATATAATATAGGCCCATAATTAATACCTATTACCTACCATAAAATATCTGTATATTTTCGCAATTAATAGGTGTAAGCTTTTACACCATTTCACACCCATTATCTTAATTTTTACCTGTTTTGCAGAAAATTTTGAAATTAGTTTATTAATCTCACTACGTAAAAGTTGCAAGGAAATGCTTGTTTCTTGTTTACAAGATTTTATTTAACTTGCGATGTTTGATCAAATCATGTAACTGAATTTTAAAACAGTTATTCCCGACCAAATGAGCCGAAAGTTTCATCCGTTGCCCTTGCTTTACAACTTGCTTGTTTGCTTGCTGTACTAAAAATAGCATGACATCACACTAAATTCAATAGGGCGGATGAAAAGCTTGTTTTTAAAACAGTTTTTGATTCTAGACTTATTTTGAGTTTAGTCGAAATTTCTGCAGTCATTTTCAAATTGTATCAAATTTATTAATAAAAATTATGCCTACCTAAGCTATGCTCAAGCCTTTTTTTGTAATCATACCTACTTGTTTCTTCTCAGTAAATTATGCTTTTCGAATAGATGGTTAGAGTCTTGATAATTATATCTATAATACCTAGATAACAAAAATAGGTTATTTTTGAATTTACAAACCTTTTATTAATAGTATTGGTACTGAACATAATTCACAAAACTTTTATTATAGTATAGCCGTGTGCTAATTACTTATGCATTTTCAAGCGTAAAGCACGTTTTATTTATACAGTGTGTGAACAAAATTGTAAAACGAAACCGTGAAGCTATAACGTGACTGCGTTATTAAACCTCATTCGTGTCTTGGGTCTCCCTGGCCCGATGTTTATGCAATTGTTTGAAGTCAAACAGAGAGAGAAAAGTCCCGTTTTTATTTGACCTACAGGGCTAAATGTTACCTGCACTTGTTCTTCTCACGATTTTGAGTTATTTTGTAAACAATCGATACAGGTCTTTGTGTAGATAATAAATTAGACAGTTCTTGACCGCACTGAATTGTGTTTAAAAAATCCTTTTAGTACCTATTATATATACATATGTACGTAGTATTATATAATACCTATGATACTAAAATTGTACATCAATAAGCACGACATTTTTAGATATACATACACTGACCCAATGGTTTTTAATGAACAGACGGTCGCCTTTATACATAGTATATAGTTCTTGTAAAATAATTAAATAGTTTATATATGTCTTCGGACTTTATATCTGTGGTATTTTATTATTATATACCTTACTTATAAAGCAATCGCGAGTAGATAAGGAAAGTTGACACAATTTCGCAGTTTCAAGTCAGAAAATTGTTTTCTGAAATTGCAAGCGACGAGACCTAGACGCTTTTATTGTAAATCATACCTCTGTATACCTAAGCACTTTCCGGTGATATTATGTACAGAGCATAGCTCTACGTCGTAGGTCGACAGCATATTGTTTTAAAGAAGGTTGCATACCGTGATACATTCCATCTGAGCCGCAGCCCGCAAGACGCAGCCTAAACGGATATCTTCATTATATTAAAATTATTAAATCAAATAAATATATATGTATATAAATGCGAAAGTTTGGATGGATGTATTGATGTCTGGATGGATGTTTGTTACTCAATCACGCCCTAACGGCAGAACGGATCTGGATGAAATTTGGCACAGAGATAGATTATATTCTGGAATAACACACTTTTTATCCCGGATAACTAAGGAGTTCCCGCGGGAACCAAAAACCCTAAATCTACGCGGACGTAGTCGCGGGCATCAGCTAGTATCACATACGTGTTACGTAATTTCTAAGACTTGGCAGCATCGCAAGCATTATAAAATAACGCCACCACAACTGAATTGTGAAGCATTTTAATTTTTAACCACAGCCGATGTTGGTGACGTCGTAATTTTCAGTAGGAATGAAAATTAATCTCTTGCGGCCGTGTGTGTTCGTCTTTACTGAGCTGCGTACGTAAAGAATTTAGCAGTACGGAAGGATGGTACGCATTTGGTATTCGTGGAGCGCGCAGGCAACGGCAGGGACAGTCGTTTGAAAGGTTCTCGGAATGTTTTCTATGCGCCGCAATCGACAAACGAGCGTATAATTTACCACTCTTACTCCGTCGATATCGAATTTTGTGAATACTTACTATTTACAATCATACTAATATTATAAATGCGAAAGTGTGTTTGTTTGATGGTTTGTCCTTCAATCATTCCGCAACGGAGCAACGGATCGACGTGATTTTTTATACCTAAGATAATCATCAGAATATTATGAGCTCATTTGATCCCTGTTCTACAAATTACCTTATCAACTCAGCTGTTTCTATCGTTAAAGTTGTCTTGTGAGAAAAATTCCCGATAGCTTAGCTAGTAAAATTTTAGGTACCTATTTATTTTAAACGTGTTACGAACCTTTAACTTTCGCCTACGTTCTATTTTAGGGCATATCTCTCTATTTTTCACCGAGCTTAAATTAACTTTAACATCCGCTGAACAAGTCGAGACATACCTACATAACACCGCGTTATTTTTTAAAGACAGGCGAACCTTATTAAACTAGCGGCACGCTATGATGGCCGGTTTGACGTTTGTCCGCTCATGAAGTTCCGTATTAATTGATAACGACTTTGAAGGAAATAATTGTATTACTTTATTGACGATAGTGATGTGCAGAGATTCATAAATTTTATCGAATGTAGTTTTAGGTTTAGGACTCAAAATTTATTTATTAAATTGATTTCTTATATGTATACAAGTGTAGAAAAATCAGTTTGCACCATTTAAGGGGTGAATGTACTTGTGAATATGAACAATTTTCACTATGTGGACAAACCTCTGAAATCGCAAAAAAATGGGAAAAGGTTGTGAATAGAACTGTTAAATTAATAAGGGAAGATTATGAAAGAGATGTGAAAATAGATAATATTATAGAAAACGAACATATAATTATTAATGTATGTGATGATAGCAGTGACGACAGTGAAAATAGTAGTATGGACGAATCTGATTAATTATGGCCTTTTGTGGCACCTTTTTTGGTATCTTTTGTATTCATATGTTTCTTGTGTGCATATAAAGTATGTATATTCATTTTCGTTCAAATATTCAGTTCGTTCAAATAAATTAAATAAACATATACATTTTTGTTTTATTAAACCTATTTAATCAGGTACAAAAACAAAACTTAATTGTTTTTTGTTCGAGAATAAATTGACATTCCACATCACTATTGTAATGTGTCAAACCGGCCATCATAGTGTGCCGCTAGAGTACACCTCTTTTGTTCACAACGCAAAAAAGATAAATCATAATAAAACGTCAGCACTTTCAGTTACAATGCATCTAGAAATATGGCATCAGCTAGATGCTACGAGCTGTTCAAACTTTGTTACTTTTTTTGGTCTGCAAGTTTTTCTGGCACCAGCAAGGATTTATTCGATGGGGCACATTTTGAGTTAAGTGAATAGATTAAGTGTTATCTGTACTAATATCATAAATGCGAAAGTTTGGATGGATGGAAGGATGGATTTTTTTTTCAACCTTAGAATCAGTAGTGTGGGTAAATGAGTACTTGGATAAGTTAGAAAACCCTGTATTAAAATTCTGTGCTATATACAGAATTAGTTCCTCGTCACAAAAGTACGAAACAAATTATTAACTTCACTCTTTTTATCATTAGACACGAAAAAACATTTGCTTAAGACATAAAAAATGACCTCATTTATATACATTTTATCTAGAGAGCCACCCAGATAAGTCAAACTAAATAGGCCATACATCAGAACATCGCGATCTGAATGTTCCTGCAGTGTGGATCAAAATAGATCGCTACTCGAAAGTAAGAAATGGTGTGTGTCTGATAAACATTTATCATGCCAACCTTATCTCTGTGCTCCATCTCAGATATAGGCAGAACATCACTTTAAGACTCACAAAATATGTAGGTAATGTTTATATAATAGTTTTAGGGTTCCCTATCTCAAGAGGAAAAATGATCCCTTATAGGAGAAACCCTTATATATCACTTCATTGTCCGTCCGTCCGTCTGTCTGTCTGCCTATCAACACCCATATTTTTGGAACATGTGGTACAGAACCATTTGTGCGCGAGTCTAACTCGCACTTGACAAGTGTTTCTTCGATAGAATAATTATAATATGTTTAGATTAGTCCTGACTCACTCTACGACTGATTTATTGACGCCCAGCCCAAACCTTAGATCCTAGAATACTGAATTTTTACCAGACTGATGTTACTTTTATAATGTAGACAGTATATGGTGGGATTTTTCGAAATTCCCACGAGAGCGAAACCCATATACTAAATAATAAAATCGAGGAACAATAAAGCTGGAGTTATATTGACACGGAACAAATACTGAAAAATATAGCATAGTGATACACACACACTCACGCACACACGCACACACACACACACACACACACACTCACTTTTAAATCCAACAAAGAAGCATTAATCGATGTATTGTAGATAATATGTATATAATTTGTTGTTGTTAAGTTGTACGTTCACATGTAAATTTTTCTTAAGTTTTTTACCTACCCTCGGAAGGAAGTGATTTCCACGATACAGGGAGTCCTAGAGTGGAAACCACTATTTCAATAGTTCTAACCGATAATAGGGTAATGTTTTTTTTACAAAAAAATATTTAAACCTGACACAAATTGACATACTTTATTGACGTACCACCATATTTAAATCTAGTAGCTTTAAATACTAGCCCTACACTCCTAGCACATCATATTACAGAAGCTTTAAAGCTTACCAATCACAAACAAAAAATCCCTTAAACTACATATTATAACTTTTCTAATAACCTTGTGAGGCCATAAAGAAACTTGTGTTACGTTACAACCTTATTAATAACCAATTACATCTTCCAGTTACATAATACCAGTGCAAAAGTGAGTTGGAAATTATGCAAGCGATCATAAAACGCCTCAATAATCGTATGCATTGATTATCGTGGTTCTGTAACAATCAAATCCAACGATCTTTAAGAAGGTACTAACTATATTTGTCCGACCATTTATTTTACTTTTGGCAGCTCGATTCAATGATGTTCTAATGCGTTACTGATTCGATTTTTGATAATAATCGACTTTCTTTCTATAGGAGTTTTAATCGATTTGACACATTGATATTTATCTTTATACTCAACATTTTTTTATTGTTACCCGAATGCGTAACGCACAGGGTTATGTGTTCATCAGTCTATATATGTTTGTCTGTTCCTTGTAGGACAGCTACAGCCTAAACGCGTGGACCGATTTTGATGATTCTTGCACCAGATTATGCCGAATATATCATTAGAGTGTCACTGTGGAAGCCGAATTTGAGAAAAAACAAAATGGCGCCCTCTACATGCCATAATGTAACAAATAAAAAAATAAAGTAAGACTATGGCGAGTGGAGTATCAATGAATAGGTCTTGCAAAATCATAGTTAGGTTCGCTTGATCATTTTCTTATTTTAACGATCATTTAGGATTTACGAGGTTTTAAAGGTTCATTTTTAGTGTATTCCTTTGTGTCGCACTACAGACAAAACGGCTGAACCGATTTTGATAATACTTGCATGTGTGCTTACTTGTATTCCGTTACGAAACTCGGAAGATGAAGATAAAGCTAGTGGTACAAGTATTATCAAAATCGGCTCACGTTTTATAATAATATTTTTCCCTCAGAAATAATTTTGTAATTATTACAAATTATGAAGGCGCAGTCGCACGTCCATTAGCTAATATTAACGTGAAATATATAAAACGTGAGCTGTGAGAATACTGAATTGCTATATTATCTTGTTCATTATTTCATGAAAAGAATTAGACTATGTAAATTTATAATAATGAAATTCACATCTTGTTTTATACTTTTTGGTATCCAAGGTTTTTTTTTTTTTTATTTTATTTTATTTATTTTGTACCAAAATGTTATAAAATAAGAATAAAAACATACGTAGTGGACAAGGAAGCACTTATAAGGATCTTTATAAGATATCTCTACCAGTGACCCTTGGCAGTGAGAAAGGTTGTGGAGGAAGAATGGCACAACAAGATATGAGATAGAATGAGATTACATAAACAATAAACACACAAAATATACATACTAAATAATACATACCAACATACATAGGACATATTATATATTATATACATGATGATATAACAGATGCATAATATTATTTATAATTATGATAGAGAAGATAGATAGTGCTGTTTCAGTCGAAGTTTAAATGTGTGAATAGATGGGTTATTCATAAAAATACTATCAGGTAGTGAGTTCCATAGGCGTGTCGCAGCTACCGTGAAAGATTTGCCATAATAAATTGGGTTTGTAACCTGGCACTGCAAGTGATTTTAATTTGACACACGATCGCACTGGCATCACACGAGGAGGAGCCTCGTGAAAGCTCTCACGTATGTATGAAGGGGAATTTGTGTTTAAAATCCTAAAGAGTAACGTGAGAATATGAATATTCCGGCGAAGTCGGATAGGGAGCCACTTTAACTTGTTTCGAAATTGAGATACATGATCGAATTTGCGCAATCCGTAAATAAAACGAATGCACAAGTTCTGTAGGCGATCTAGTTTGTCAAGCAGCTCTTCAGTCGCATCTAAATAGCAGACCTTGGCGTAATCTAGCAGTGGGAGCAGAAGGGATTGTGCAAGTAAGATTTTAGTTTTCAGAGGAAGGAAATTCTGCAAGCGTTTCAAAGAATGAATAGAATAGTGCAAGCGCCTACTAACATTGTTTATGTGATTTGACCAAGTTAAATTACCATCGAGTATCACCCCAAGGTTTTTTTGCTTTTCACGTAAGTTGTATCGGAATGCCATGGTAGGCATTGGAAGATTTTTAAAATCTACACGACTTCGCAATTGCTTGCTTCCTATTATCATAGCCTGCGATTTGGTAGGATTTACTAGAAGACCATAAACTAAAGGATCTAACAAAAATAAAGGACTGGGCTGATGAATAATCAGCCCAGTCCTTTATTTTTGTTAGATCCGCATCAATGTCATCAATTGCATAAGCAAGGTCAGTGACAGCAGCATGCCTATAAATCTGCAAATCATCTGCATAGAGATGGTAGTGAGAAGAAATGATTTTTGTGATTTCGTTTATAAAAACAGAGAAAAGCAGAGGTGACAAAACGCCACCTTGAGGTACACCGGCAGAAATATCTGCCCACTCAGAATAAACTCCATCTGCACAGATTCTTTGAGATATCTTTTATAAACATACCCAAGCTTTTAAATGATTAAGTATATTTATTGATGTGTTAAAATAAATCATTTATACACAACAATACACTAAATGTATAAAAAACTATATACGTTTATGGAGTATTGCATTTTTTTGTCCGTTGCGTGTCAATAATTATGACACTTTATAAACGTGCTTATATCAAAAGTAAAATAAATCGTTGAACAATGTTCAGTATAAATGCACTGTTAATTTAATAGTATATTTGTAGTTTAATGATCCCAGTTACACAAATTGACATACAGTTGACACTGTTAACCTCGTATCTGAACCGATACCTATTCCTAGAGTATTTCAATAATGTTGATCAAAGTTACAAGTTCTTTAAATTAAATTAGACTAGATTTAGCCAAGTCAATCTAATATAAATATGGAACTTGTAAAACACCCACAATACAAATTTATTTGAACTGTTGAAGGTGAATTTAGGTTTTGGTATGCGGCTCGCGTACGATGAAATTATTGATTTTACAAAAGAAAAGGTTACCACATAAATGGTAGGAAATTTTGTCTAGTGTAATTTATTAACTATTATTATTAATTTATTTATTTTCATCGTAAAGTTACTATTGTCATAAAACTGCTTTTGGGTGCCGTTTTTGCAATATGGCATATAATCGCGCGGGCGGCAAAGATACGAGGTAGCAAAATGGAGATTCGGGAAGAGCACGTCGAAATCTACAAAATACACCAATTTTCAAAACTCCTGACAAACTTTCCAGGTAACCCCTTTTTTGAGCCCCAAATGACTAGGGCAACTAAAATAGTCGTATTTACAAAGTAAGCGAATAAGTAATTGTTCCTATATCACAGATGAAATTACAGTTATCTTTGGTATTAATGGACATTAAATGATAAAGATAATATAAATCTCTCCGTGTTAAAATAACACTTAAGCACATCAATAAACCTGACGTACATTCCCTTAGCCATATTACGGTTCTGAGTATGAGTCAACAGGATACGTTGGCGCGTAGGAACACTCATCCGACAGATTGCGTCGATTTTAGTACTTATTTTGTTATTTCTCCACATTTTGAAGCGTCAAGAGATACAATATTGACTTTAAGTACTTGAGCTTGGCTCAATACCAGGTTTATTCACGCCAATGAGGCGTATTGATTCGCAATTCCGCCCCTTGATGTTTATCATTGGTTATAATTGCACCTGCCTACTGGTTTTTCAGTACAGTACTGCCTACAGTATTTCTTCTTATATTTTTTAACGCCGTACCAATGTACAATGAACTTTGCCTCTGTTGATGCCTCTGATTTCTGCAGACTGCAGAATTTTGAAATTAATTCACATTGGACACCATTTTTATTAGCAGTTGTCATCATAATGGACAATATATCGCCGTAATGAGTACCTACGTGAGTCAGCTCTCAGAATAAGAAGGGCATAATCATAATCCACACTGTCTAAATGCGGATTGGTAGACTTCACACACATTTGAGAAAATTTGGGGAACTCTCATCTCAAGCATGCAGGTTTTCTTACGAATTGTTTCTTGATTGCATAAAAACGCACATAAATTCAAATAGTTACTGGGGTTCACTGCTTATATACTAGGTCTTACGAAAATTCAGAATCAAAATAAATAATAATATTCTTTAGTCTATAATTCGTTGATTTTCGTTTGCTATTAGACCAGTAGGTCTAGCATGCGCACAGCGAGTAAAATTATATCTACGCTTTATCTCTTTGGCTACCGAAGCTAACATGGTTACTTGTTACGTCAAAAGTAGAGATAAAAGTAATAATTCTTATCTGTGGTATTTTTCTCTACGAACCCTTACATGGTAACTATTTTTTTCTTGTTATAGGTATACCGGATTTTGTGCATGTTAGGGTAAACGAGAAATTAGCCGGCATCGACAACATCTCTCTCTCTCGTCGCGAGATATTTCGTTGTGCGCATGCTAAGTCTGCAGGCATTATGAAAAGGATACGAATATAGCAAACGTATAATTAAAGGCAAATTTATATGGTATCTGCGAAGAACGCGTGTGGAATATGAAGGTAGAGATGGTTCCGAAGCCACGAGCCACTTCCGATTGATTTTGCTAAAGCTCAGTGCCAGCCGCGGTGCATATGTCGCGGTCGGCGGATATCACGTTTTTGTTACTTCCTTTGCTCCTTTGCTGTTTTTGTTTCTATGTATCTTGATATCTTAAGTATCTCATAGGGTTTCCTTTAGCTGTTTTAACATGATCGTCCTAAAGACCATGAACAGTGTGCATGCCGGGCTAGTACACTTTTCTGCACAGTTTATGGTCTGACATATTGTAATTTATATCACTAAAAATTAATGATGCGTCTAATTCTGCGTGTATTTAGATTTACAAAATCCAAAAACTGTTTTATTATTATTGATAAATGTAGCCTATGTCGTTTACCGGGATGCAACCTATTTCTTTATGAGATTTCATCAAATCCGTTAAACATGTGTATGAAGACAGACAGAGACACACTTTCGCATTTATAAAAATGCTTGCTGTGCTTTAAAACTGAGATGGAAATAACAAAGAGTCGCGTGCGTTACTAAATTTATGAAACGACCAGCTCACAAACCTCTTCATGCCTCGTGTTCAGAAAGAGCATACCTTTTTGGAGTTCCAATACCTACTCAACAAATTTTATACAGCTATTTCAACGTGAAAAAGTTACAAATAGGTTATTAATAGGCCCGTAATAGTAGGTAGTCCCATACTATATAGGTTATAATAATATGATAAAAGCGTTATGAATATAATGATTATGGTTCATAGTTATAAATTCTAATAAATGGGGCAGAGAACCTCCCTCGCTTGGTGTAAACATCCTTTGAAACACAGTATACTTGTCTTTAGGGAAGATAAAGAGTATAATATTATTATGTAGGACTGTAGTTACATGACTTTACGTCGGGATAATGGCCATTGAGTTAAAGACTATAGAGAGTCAGACCTCAAAGTGTCCCCACAGAAGAAAGACGTTAAGAATCTAATAATATAAATATTGAAAAGTGAATATAACTTACGGGTATATTTTTTTACATTTGTTAGTAGCATACTCACTACTCATTGTTTATTTAAAAAAATATACAAGAATAAAACAGGGGAGGGTGCGAAAAAATATTTATTTACGGAAGAAATGAATAGGTAGGTATAAGTATACTAGATGAAACACGGTTTGTTCATAAGAGTAGAGATATTCGTTTTATCAATTATAATAGTAACGAAGTTTATAAAAGAGTTGTATCAATTAGTATGAATGTGCCAGTGATATATGTAATAATCATATATATATATATATTAACATTAAAAAGAGGTCCAGTGATAATATTTTTTTAATTCAAAAGGTTACGAGACATCTCCATCTATAGTAAAGTACGCTCACTGTTTCCGGCAGTTAGGACCACTCCGGGCAAACAAATAAAGATCAATGACCGGCCTTACGCGTTCGCCACCTGATCCTACTTTTATAGATAATGGTATCTAGCACGTGGAAGGAATGCCTTCTTTATAGTACACCCCCTTCCTCTTTCCTTAGAAAATATTGCTTTTTATACCTTTCGAGGAATTCCCTGTAAGCGTATTTGTAGGTTGTTCTGAGTTCCTAACCGCAACATAAAAAATTTGATATTAAGTGTCAGGATCCAGGTATATTTTAAGCGAACCATATGTTGCGAACTTAAGATACCTTAATAAGCGTATGGTGTATAGTTAATAATATTCTGTGTTTTAAGTACTACGTAGAACTAGTTTTTATGGGTTTGTCTTTGCAAGAGTCCTCCTTCAGAACACTTTTTAATACACGTTTAAAACTTTCATCGACGTATGCAATTTAATTTTACTTGTTACGATGTACTTAGCTGCGAAATGACATTGCAATGAAAATCTAAAGCAAGTGGTACATGCAAGTACGGGTATTAGCATCTCTGATATTATATCTGTAATTCTATACGAATTCAGTTATGAGCAAAATGATTTAGTCGCAACTATACAAAATATTTTCATATAAAACTTAGTATTCAAGGCTCGTCCCGGGGGGTTGGCGGGATATATTATTATCTGGCGGGGCAGACTTTGGGAGACGCGCGAGAGCTGCTATCGCCTATCGACCGGTGTCGTCGCGCGTCGCATCGCAGGCGGGACCGGGACGTCGCGTCGCGTCGCTTTATTCACGTCAATCGCGCTCGCGTCGCACCGCCCCTAAAGTGCACATTCACATAGAAGGTCCGTATCACAGATCACAGTTGTTTTCGTGATCTGTGGTCCATATTTACAGGAGCGTTTTTTTTACCGCATCCAGCGCTACTAGAGACTTGTGTTACTAGTTCCGGAGACCGGATTACTGTCATGTATATGACCACGCTCCTACAACTATGTTGTAGGTATGCCATCACCGAATAAAAACGTGTCTGATAAAACGCACCACTGTACTTATATTTTGTCGGATCAGTATTTGTTACTGGATCTGGAATACTGTCGTGTGTGGACTCATTTATACAACAAAATTAAAATTACGCCATCGCCTAAAATGCAGGTACATGTACTCGTACTTACGATACTTTAACGATCCTGTAAAACGCAACGCGGTGTGAACATAACCTCAGACAACAGAAAATGAGCTTGCTCAAAGAAAATACTAACGTCGCATAGAGGTTAGAATGAAAAATTTTATTTCAAAATACATAAATTCTTTAATATTCCTTCACATTCATGTCATGTTTTATAATATGTCCATTTTTGTGCCAAAGCCCGAATTACATACTGCATTAAAAATACGTTTTTTCTTTGCAACTTATCATTGTACTACGTCGGTAAGACGTATCCTAACTCTATGATCTACCCACTACTACAGCCCATTAATGTTCCACTGCTGGGCACGGGCCTCCACTCTCATAGGGGAGAGGGAATTAGAGCTTAGACCCACCACACTGTACCAATGTGGGTTGGCGACTATTATCAAGTTCGTGGCTATCAATAGCTGGGACCGACGGCTTAACGTGCTCTCCGAGGCACGGGGGTGAAACACCGCCAACTTCCTCGTCGGCCGCAGTCGAACATGAGAACCACTAGATGAACGAGGCAGTTTATGATGTGTGTACATCATAACAGCTGTACGCACTATGATGTACACACGGTGTATGTATGGTGGCAATTTAGTATTCAAAGCTTTTGTATCAATAAATCGTTGGCTCATATTATTCTCCGGCCAGACTGCAGTTGGTTAGCCGGTATCGACCCGTCCCGTCGCCGCTCGCCGAGTCTGAACATTGCAAAGATCTCATAGCGCCCGCGCCTCTTTACTTCATTACTTATATTTTTTTTTTCAATGATTGACACAAATAATAATGGTTCGAGCAGACACATTAAGGCCAAAAAAAAATGTTTTAACCCTAATTATGTGCTATGAGACAACGGACTACGACTTTGACGGCACGCAATATAAGGTTAAACTAAAGCTGGCTGCCCAGCGCGTTTTATACGTTGTGGAGTCCTGAGCCCAGACGCCCTGTAATATAAGTTCAAGTATTGATCTCTATAAAAACATTGTCAATTGATATTATTTCACTGTAAGTTTTTGTATGTTCAAAGTCTCCTGTATTATTCATATCAAATCATTCTAATAAATTGACTGTTCATATTTGAAAATTGAGATTCAAGCTGCGGAAGAGCGTTTTCTATCGACTCGATCCGTTTCGGTGACTCGCACCGTTCAAATCGTCGTTTGTATCTGAGATTTATAAGCATTGCCGATCCAATCGCCAAAGTTCGGCGTCAAAAAAAACTAAACCATAACAGCATTGATTTAGAGCTCAATTTCGTGTATCTATTCTCATCCGTTAATGGTATCGTACATACCTAAACATATGAGAATGAATACACGAAATTGAGCTCTAATTCAATGCTGTTATGGCTTATTATACTTTGACGCCGAACGTTGACGATTTGATTGTCAATTCTTACACAATCGCACCTCTACTCTTGCCTCTTGGCGAGTGCTTTTTAAATAAGTTTCCGAGTTAGCTGTAGTGACTAGCATACCTAATCTATACTATTATTATAAATGCGAAAGTTTGGATGGACGGGTGGATGGATGTTTGTTACTCAATAACGGCAGAGCGGCTGTAGTTGAACGGATCTAGATGAAATTTTTCACTGGATTAACACATAGGCTGCATTTTAGCCCAGTATATTAAAGAATTCCCGCGGAAACCAAAAACCTCAATCCACGCGGACATCAGCTAGTTATACATATTTTTGGCAAACTCGCTGTCAGCGCAACAACGAATACTTTTTCGACTAAAAAGGACTGATTGTACTCATGCTATACCTATTGATTTTTAAGGACGTTCCCTACTTTCTGGATCCATTCAGAACAAAATAGATAAACTAAATTATTTTAAAGCAATGAACTTAGATTCTGGCTGCTGTAAAATTACATGTTTGTGATGCAATTTAAGATATGATGTGTATAGGCAACTAATCATATACTGCGCCTCAGGCAAAGGAGGTGGTTTTATGTTTTCTAAACTAAGCTGATAACTTAACTGCCACCGTCACAGTTTTCCTAATAAGCATTCATTATCGTAACACGGGTAGTATTATAGGTTGACGTAAACGCTATTCTAGCTGTGCTTAAACGCAGTGTGAGGATATTAAGCGGCCATAAATGTGAATTGATTATAATATCACTCTCATGCAATAATACACTCGGCTCAGTTGAAAACTCACTAGGGACGAAGAATTGTCTGGCGGACTGAAAGGAACACGCAGCCTTGTGCGACAGGTCTGAAATTCTTTCCTTACTATTAATTACTAACTAACATTAGTAATAACTAACGTCATGTTTTTTATTGCCTGGTTCCTAGTGTGTTTTCGCTCTAATCATTCAGATGTATAAAATTATATATGTTTATTAAGAATTAGCATCTAGTAAGATAGATATTTACGTTCATTTAAAGAGGCGATCATTTCATTTTGTAGTTATTAAAAATTTTAAGCTATTAAAATTACCCACTGCGCACGTCTAAGTTCAGAGGTACTCTAACTTAACCGTGGTGGGAAGTTGTACTTCATGTCATTAGTTGCATTTACTATTTCCGCGCCCCTGTAATGAAGTGAACACATAATATCCATTATCCACTTATAATATTATAAATGCAATAGTGTGTCTGTCTGTCTGTCTGCTACGCTTTCAGGGCCAATCTATTCAACCGATTTTGATGTAATTTCGTATATAGGTAGGTAACATGCCGGGGAAGGACATAAGACTACAGTTTATCCCGGAAAATTAAAGAGTTTCCGTGGGATTAAAAATAAATCCCGCGGACGAAGTCGCGGGCATCATCTAGTAATTTCATAAAAGGTTCTAGTATGATCTGTAAAACTAAAAGTTTAGTAAAACTAATTTTTACTCGGTTTTGCAAACATAGTAAGCGAATTGGAGCTCTCGTAATCGCAAGTAAAGTTTTGTACACGATATATGTTCCGTGACTTTCGGGTAAACAGTAGTTAGTCTATTTACGATTTAAACGTGTCATTTAAATTTTAATGTACTTATCCTCTGGACTGATGTCTTGTTATTCCCATGAGGCTGCATGCTGCACTGTCATCGGGTGGCGATGTTTATTTATTTGTCTGGTAGCGGATGTAATTACACCTCTCACGAAACCACTAACTGGCCGAGCGACTGGTTCAACGGGTCTGCGTATAATAATAATCTGATTAACTAGAACCCTACTTAGGTGATCAAGATCACATTATTTTATCCTATGTAGAGTCACAGCCTTAAAAGATTTCTCATGCAGTCGGTCGCTGTTTATGTTTTCTCCTTCTCCTAAGGATACAAGAGAGGGAGAGATTATATTTTATACAGATTGAATGGCAGGTTTGGCTGTTAGTGAAACATTCGTTCGGGTACCTACATGTTGCTCTAAGACTGTTAAGCTGGCTCGAGCGTTATCTCTGTATGTATTTATGCTGTAGTGGGTTGTTACATAAAAAGGACTTTTAATTTGAGCTCGTTTTTTATAATTTTATGACCCTCATAAAATTATAAAAAACGCATTGCAATAATTATTAAGGTTGTAATATTTCATCAATGATATTTAAATATTCTCTCTTATTTTATGGCATCCATTATTGTACTTTGCGAAGGAAATTAAAAAGACCGTTATCACTTTCCATCCGCCCGACGCGCGGCCTAGAAAATTTGTTTTAATTTTTTGTTATGAGAAATTTGAATTGCTTTTAGTAGAGATAAAAGAGTAGCTATATGCAGCTTAAATTATATGGAAGCTTAAAAATTAAACTTGCATTTATTGCTAATTAAATTCCGACGCACAGTTATAAGGAATTTGGCCTACTGGATGAAGTTAATTGGTTCGGATACGTTTAACGATAATATGTATAATGGAATCAAAGCATTTAAAATCAATACTTTTTACAGAATTAAAATTTCTGTACTATATTATTATAACTTTCACTTTCATATGTATACCTACCACAATTAATGAAGGGATACCTTTAACTTTATTTAATGAAAAGCCAATAATATTCGAAACTTGTGTGAAAGCTCTAACTTACTCGTACTTAGCTACTGATGCAACTTCGATCAAAGCTTGTACGCAAAAACCCCCGAAACAATTAAATAAGGGTGAGGGTGAAGATTCTAATCAAGTAAGGCCCAGCTAACAGACACATACTTAGGCCGACACATCGATGACTGATGTTTACTCACATTTTTTGGTTATAATAAAGGTACTAATATTCTACATTAATGTTATAGGTACTTACTCGTACTTCGCTACAGGTAAGCGATGACACTGTGGAAATACGATGGCTATCATTCAAAATCATTATACTTAGGTATTGCTATTGTCAATGCTAAGACAGAGCATCCACCAGAGAAGTGGGACTATGCGAAGCGATTGGTATAAATGAATTCCTGATCATGGTCAAGCAATCGCGCCCTTCTGGTGCACTAATGGAGTATAGTACAATGATGATTCTTTTGATTGCCGATAATTCGATTGTTGTTGCGTTATCGTATTTGTTGATTGTTACTTGCGATCAATCGTGGTCGGGTGGACATCCAACAGGGTCGAAATATCGACAGTTAACAAACAATATGCCCAATACCCATAACCCATGAAGTAAATTTTGTACCCTCGTAACTAATTCGTCTCACATACAGTTACAGTTCAAAATATCGTAGCTTTGGGTCAAAACAACGCTTCGCTTCGCTCTTACCAGCGATGGTATTTTGGTTGAAAGGCAGCCTTACAATCATACAATTGACATCGGTGGCAGTGCAGCGGATGCATAAAGTGGACAGGTGCAGAGTTATCTACTGCCATCGCGTTTATAGCTCTTAGTTTAGCTAAAAATGAAATTCAATGGGCATCATTAGATATTACCAACTGCATTGTGAAATGACAATTGATACTAAATTGTTTATAGTTCACTGGTACGTGTTGAGTTGATATTATAAATATTATAGATATTATAGATATTTCGTTTAAAATTCTCACGCGTTGTAATGTTATGTAATGTCTGAAATAGTTGCCCTATGCTATGTAATTAGTAGTAGGTAAATTTTTGGTGTTTTTAAATTATAGCGATCATGCCCGTGACTTCGTCTGCGTGGTTTGAGGTTTTTGGTTCCCGCGGGAACACTTTAATATTCTGGGATAAAAAGTAGCCTTTGTGCTATTCCAATTTCAGCCAGATCTGTTCAGCCGTTGGGGCGTGATTGAGTAATAAACATCCATACATCCATACATCCATCCATCCAAACTTTCGCATTTATAATATTAGTAAAGATTTCAAGCGGTCGGTTGAGGTAACGTCAAGCACTGCTACGTTCCTCAGACAAAACTCGAATACTTACATAGTTACATAGATCTGTTTTAGTTTGGGAACAAAGAATATATAATAATTATATCAAGTGTATGAAAGGAAAAGATGACTGATTGACTGAACTATCAACACACAGTTCAAACTACTGGAACTTCAAACCCCTGGACGAATCGGACTTCAATTTGTGATACAGAAAGCTATTATACATATTCGTTTTAGAGGATAAATTAAGGGTTTGAAATTTGTATTATAATCTAACTTAACGTGAAGAAAGTCGCGGTCAATAGCTACCTATAGCCAATAGTACCTACTAAATTTTAAATAATTACCTCTCTCCCTTTCAATACTTAATGTCTTTTTATCATGAATAATTTTAAAATGTCTTTACAACATTGACTGGTGATATATTTTAACCACAGCTGTAGTCCAAATTAAATCAGTGCATATGTTTGTAAGTTTCCCAGTGGCCTTTGTCCTTTGCAATGTATTGTGGAAGCGAAAATGTTTTCGCTAAGATCACGATAGATATTATAGCCTCGTTTTAAAATTACCAGACCGAATGATAATTTCGTAGTTTGGTTCAACCACGAATAAATCAGGAACCTTACGCATACAAAACGAGTGTACGCATCGTTGCATCAAATAGTTGGTCAAACTACATAATTTTAGCATTCTTCAAGTTATTTAAATACAAGTTTAGTTTACATTCCGCATAGTAAAAAGCCAGTGATCTAACATAATCGTTTCGCTGTCGGATTGGGCATGCGCGTGAGTGACGTGCGTGCTATAAACATAGTGCGCGTAACTGCGTGCATCTGACGACACTGAAATAGACGCAATTGCGAAGATATTTGCGCGCTTTTATAGTGCCAGATGGGACAGAGAAAAACGTTAATTTTAACAGACTTCAAAAAGTATTCTGTATTTACGCATTCTATTCTTTTCTCTCGAGTGACTGTAATCATAAGTGGAAAATAGACCTATTTTTGTTATCTTAGGATTGGGCTAGACTAATTAATACCAAAAAAGCTTTATGAAATCTGAAGACACTGAAAATTAGATCTGACGAGTGACCATTATTGAGATGCTAAGATCACGTTCTCATAGTGCCAGATAGGACAAAGCATAATGTTTTTGCTTACAAGTTATGAAAATGAAGCACTTTGACTCCTTTGCGACGTTCTCCATTAATAGGTGATTTCAAAGACCTCTTTCAAGTGTGTTAATTTTAATTAATTATTTTTGCATTATAACTAACATAAGCATTATAACACTCACAAAATCCCCTCAAATACCAAATTTGACATCACAGAAATAATACCAAAAAATTGAGGCTATTAAAAGTCAATAGACTCTCACAGATTTTGCACCCTTGCAGATATAGCAAGTCTTCCCTAGTCCTGCTCTTCGAAGGACTTGCAACGTCCGGTCCGTCAGGCGTAAGAATTTAAGACGTGGTTTACGGTATAAAATCCATACCACAAATTTTCTTTATAATACCAGAATTCAAGGATTTAAAATCCATACTTGACATCAAACATTAGTGGAAACAGCGCCAAAGGGATTAGTTTGTTTACCTTTGTCCACTTTTTTCTATTAATTTTTAGACAATATTTTGTACAAAAATAATAATAAAAAAAAGTCTTATTGACGTAAGGTCTTACAGTATACACTAGACAAATGTGGTCGATCCAATCCAAAATCATTGAACATGTTACAAAGTGCCAGATAGAGGAAAACTTAGGATACCCCGCCGCCTAGCCGCTCTACAATGCGTAAGTAAATCTCTTGGACGTGAATGCAAAACACTCGGCTGCGCGGTGCGCCTGCGCCGCCAAGTTCATCATCCGCGATGCAATTCTAAATATGCTTAGAGGAACACCCTGTCATATGGCTTTTGATACATAAAACTCACTATACCCATCTCTTTCGATTAAGATAACATTATACGTTTACGTAATCGCCTATTTTGTTAACTTTCTTGTCGCTTGTTAGCTTTTTGTGAGAGTATAGAGACTAGAGCTGCTTTTTGAAGCGGGACTGCTGAGTTTCTTCCAGATTCTTACGGTTAAAAAGTACATTAAGAAAATTTGCAGCGTATAAAACAGCTTACAGATAAACAGTATCTTAAATGCTGTATACTTACAGATAAGTTATTCAACAACTTAAGCCGTGATTCATGAGCATGAAAATATGAACTGAATATAATTTATTTAAGCAGTTGTCGTTTCGGGGCTATTGACACTGTTTTTATTATTCCTATATTAGACCCATCGTAATAATTTTAATTGCGACATTTTTATTTTTATTCAGATTATAACAATGGGTGCTCATTGGACTTGCGACTTGAGGGTTCTTAATAAACTGCATGGAAATTTAATACAGTAGACCGTGTAAAATAAAATAGAGGGCATAGATATGTGTTTATGTTCATAATATGCCTTACTTGTTCAACACATAAATTTCACAGAAGGGTTAAAAGTTTACAAATTTACATTCACAGTTTGAAGCCGCAGGCAGTCGCATTTGAATTTTAAATTGATATTTTCGTAATTTTCCCTACGCTACGTTGCGTTTAATCATAATATTATGATTGCGTCGGTCTAGGTACATAAACTTTTATTTCACATTGTTTACAAGGTTGATATCTCAGTATAATTAGAAGGTAAAACTTTAAATTCCGCATATTTTTTTAGTATCTTTATAAATCCAACCTAATTTTATAAAGTGTGTAACCATGTTTTTCCGTCCATCCGTCCGTCCGTCCGTCCGTCCGTCCGTCCGTCTATCTGTACTTAATTAAAAAGAACTATTGAATGAAAACTTTGTATTTTATGTTCTAAATTCTTTGAAAGCAATACAAAGCAAACTATTATCTTATTAATACTCTATTTTACAGATAAGTTTAGCTATTCAGCTACTTGAATTATTGCACTGTAAGAAATAAGTGCTTGTCGAAGCCATAGACGATTGACATTTCACGATCTAAGAAACATTCCATGCGCCACTACCGTCAGCCCGACATCGTTTTCATTAAAAAACACTCAATTATCTATAATTTCAGGCCCTTAGCGCCGATTTAACATTGTCAGGAATGGTATGCTGCTAATGCCCATTAGGTACGACTTTACTATCTTTTGAAATGTTTGCAGAGGTTTGCGGGTCATATAATAACGGGGAGCAACGGGACTCCTTAGAAAAGAAATTATTACGTGCCAATTAGCCTTGGTGCCTATAAATGTAAACACCGGTGTCGGGTTGCAATTACATAAAAGTGCAGTCGTTGGGTTCGCATATACGACAAAGTAAGTTTGCTAAGACCCCACTATCACGTCTAAGAGAAGGAATGTTTAACTGTTATTATGAATAAAAAACTGAAAAATAAGCCCGACACAAGTAAGGCTTATTTTGCAGATTTATTCAAGTAATTGTTTCAACCTATCATAATGTAATAAAAAAGCTTATACTATAGACTTATACTTATACTTATACTTATACTTGTACTTATACTTATACATAAGCATTACGTATCTTAATAGAAGTTCCTGAAGGACCTTCGATCTTGAAAGTAGCTTTAAGAATTTCAGTCAGATACATTTTAACAATATAAGCTTCAATTTCAAAGGGCTTTACATCTTATGCAAAGAATATGCCATCTTGATACAACGTATTTAAGGTGTTCAGTGTTGTGGCAAGGGGATGTAACAGGTCGTGAGGAAAATATAAATAGAGCAACTAAAATAACCACGTCTAGTGATCTTGACGTTTGCATGAATAATGTACACGTAATTTCTCGTCGTAGGTTAGTAATAGGTACCTAAGCTTATGACTTGGAAGATAAAATATTTTAAAGCAAAAAATTTAAATCTTCGTTTTTACGCTTACCTATAATAATCTACCCCCTTTTAAAGTAATTACATTTAGCCAAACTGCTTTATTTCGATTCAAAATTTTACAATGTACACAAATAGTTGAAACACACTTTAAAAAAAACCACTGAGGGTTGACCTTTGTTGCTCCTGGCATTGGAAGGTGGCAGTTCTATTAGCCTATAAATACTCCTTCTTCCACAAGGAACTGTAGGTGGAATACGTCTAAATAATACAAAAAATTCACAGATTTCGCAGTCCCCGCAAGAATCAGAGCATTGAAAATGAATGCAAAAATTTACGAAAAAAAATATTTCAGAAATAAAAATCTCTTCTTCAAAATTTTTCAAACATGTAATAACCGATTTTCAAAATTCTAACTCGAATGCACTTCTCGCCTGCATCCGCATCTTTCAAAACCATGACGATCGGTCAATAATCATAGAAGCTACATTACTTTTTAAATACGGAAATACCCGTTTTTCTACCATGCCAAATCTAAAGTGACCACCTACATACAGGTTACAATTATAAACCGATTTTAAAATTTTTTTCGCCATTTTGTAGCTAAACTAATAAATACCCTAGGACCCGTTTTTTGAATTTTTTCGTTTTTTCTTGAGTCGGTTTTTATTCTATATTATATAATAATATTATTTATCGCTATTCCCATCTCGATCCTCCCAAAATCCTCGGAGCTATGGCCAAAAGTACGTGTCAGGCGATTTACATCTGATAATCATTTTCAATGGTAAAACATTGATCTTAGATGGACGTTGTACGTGGTTGTACCAGTACTATTACCTATTCGGTGGTTGTATGTTGATAATTGATATTATGCTTACCAAAACATGCATATGTCACCGTAAGATTGTAAAAACCGTTAGATTATAATCTAACTCGCGAAATTGTAAATTGTCGAAAGATTGTGAACCGTTCAATGTTCTGAGTATCAATGTTTTAAATATCCATTGTATTTACGTTTTCTTGTCTGTTTCTTGTAGGTTAGGTTAGGGTGCGACATCAACAATCAGTTAGGCACTTAGGTTTTATCGGGTTAATATACATAACAGATTACAATCTACCGAAAAATAATGCGTTAAATTGTAATTTTTCGACAGCTTGCAATTTCGCGAGTCAGATTATAGACAAACGGTTTTTACAATCTTACGGTGACACATACGCCACAGCCATGTCTATCTACTACTTATGGTTCTGTGGCATTTCGAAACTATACCTATGAGGTCCTTGTCTGCTACGGCATCCAAAGGAAAATAGACCAAGGTATAAGAAATGAGCGCTAACAAGTGCAATTTTAACATAAAAATGTGCCAAATGGTTTTTGTTGCAAAGAACTTGTTAGTATTATTGTTATGGCCAACATTATTCTGCGTAAGTGTGTAATTGTTAAGAAGTACGTCCTGTTATGGCATTTTTCTTGAAGTTGTCCCACCATTTATATTTTTATATGGTAGAGTTAACATGGGTTATAGTGTACTGATTCTATATTAGTCTTTCCATTTGATTATCATAACCTATGTATATATCAACAACACAGCTTGTTTCCAGTAAGTAATCGAATGTCATATTATTATGAGTTAAAAATAAGGTGCGACGGTGATCGATAGTAGATATCTGAAAATGTTGCTAGAAAGTAAGCCAAAAGCTAGTGAATCCAAAGTTAGGCGGAGAAATGCGTACGGACACCTGAGAATAACCCTTACTTACAAAGGTAGAGGAAAATATCAGCTACAAGTTATGATATCAATTATATTTTACCTATAAATAATAAATATTATACGAAAGCTATGCAGTGACCACAATACGACCTTGACCATACAAGATCGGTCATGATTCCCGTGGGAAATCATTATCATGGGCTGAGATAAAATAATTGTTCATTAGGAAATCGTATTTATTCGATTCATAGATCCGTAGCATAACGAAAGAGCAAATCATTGAAGTTTGCGCATAGAAGTTAAGTTTTTAAGTTGGTAAAAGAATATTTTCCCAAATCACTATATCAATATTTTTTAACTTAACTTATTTATATTCTCTCACTAAAGGTTAGGCTTACCACAGAATTGTATATATCGGCGCTCAGTAAGCACGTTGGTTTCGTATGCAGACAATTTATGACAGTTGTTAGAGATTATTCAACCATGGAAAATTAATTATAACTTTGTGTAACTTACGAGGTTTGTGGTTAATTTGTATTCCAATGATGCCTCCGCGAAATTTGAATTTGCTATGCGCATATACCTAGCGACCAAAATAGGTACATAATAGGTACATAATAGTCCTAAAGATATAAAACTGAGGTTTTGTAAACTTTCATGATCTATGATTTATTTTTAACATTGGGAACAATTTTTTTCTTTCTACTTTTTTTTCTATTATTGAATGTGAAATTGCGAATTGAAAATGTTAAGCTGTAAAAATACAAAGTCATCTCTGCAAATAAATAACAATCATATTTTAATCATATACGTATTGATTTTGATTGAAATTACAGTATATGTACTGGTGCAATAAAATAATTAGGAACTCGGTTATACGTATTCGTAAATAAATAATAACATCGCTTCAGCCAGGTTTCCGTTTAGAAAGTTTATAATAAACGATCTGTTAATGTTGTTCATTAATTATATCTTCCTGTGAGCAGTTTTGGTCGTAAAACACGAATAGGCGAGGGACACACGAAAATAAAACATCTGTTTTTGGTATCAACGGCGGCTATCGAGGCCGTGGCGGCTAGCTGCTCGTATTACGTGGTTCCCCTTGCACCATAAAAATTAAATAAAATTACATAAACTTGTCATTATTATCAAAACATACTTAAAATTTCATTTTAATTTACTTTACTTCCTCTGTCTCCGAAGATCTTCGTCAGCTCCAGATTGGTTTAAATGTGATCATTATTGAGTCAAATAAAAATTGAATTGTCGCCGAAATTTTGGTTCACTACACAGTATGCGTGAACAAAGACCAAAAATAGAATTAAGAACGTCGTTCATTTGTAAAGAAACAAGTTGAATGCTACGAATCGGGATGACAGACATACTGAATGCAACACAGGAGTGCACAGCGGCATAAAGTTTGTAATTTTTTTTATAAAACTATGACTAACTAAAACTAAACTAAACTCGCCGGCATATTTAGCGGAACATAAAAAAGGTCCATAATTAAAAAAATATGATTTTATTTTAAAATCTGCTTACTACACTTCTTTTGTTATTTAAAGTTTCATTTGTTTTACTTAAAATGAGATCACATTAAGAACAGATTTAGCGAGTAAAGGCTATTTGTGAAAAATTGTACATTTTAGAACTTTTCATGTAACCGGGAAAAGTGAAATTTAATATTAAAATAACAATTAATTAAATTAGAAAAATGGTGATTAATATCGCGTATTTCCTCCACGTGCTCTTATTAAAGTTTCTACCCGTCTAGGCATACTGAGAATGATGTTATCGATGGTCTCCTGGGATAGTCTCCGCCATTCCTCAACTACGGCGATTCGCAGTTCTCCCACGTTGGCAGGAGCTGGAATTCTGGACTTAACTTTTCTTTTCAGCAAGTCCCAAACGTGCTCTATTGGGTTCATATCCGGTGATCTCGCCGGCCACTCCATAACAGTGATACTCATATCATTAAGATAAGCTTGAGTTACCCGAGCGGTATGCGGCCGAGCATTATCCTGCATAAAAACAAAATCTTCACCGATATATGGGGCAAACGGTACGACATTTTCTTCTCAAACTTCTCTGATACAGCGGTCTGCAGTCAGACTCCCTCTGTCAATCACTACCAAGTCTGTGCGAACTCCCAAACAAATGCCCGCCCAAACCATTATTGATCTACCACCGTATGCAACTGTAGTTTCAAAATTTGTCTGAATGTATCGTTCTCCTTTGCGTCTGTATATTCTTTGCCTGCCGTCAATTAGATTTAAGAGAATTCTGCACTCATCACTAAGCAATACCTTACTCCATTGGTCCGCGTTCCAAAGTCGATGTTCCTGAGCAAAAGTTAACCTGTTTCTACGATGATTTACCTTGAGCCTTGGAACCTTGGCGGGCACAAATGAACCCAAACCAGCTTCCTCGAGCCTTCTTCGTACCGTACGCTCACTTACGGTTACACCCCCCGCACTGCTTCTAACTCATGTCGGGCTTGGACGGCCGTCAAACGGGGGTTCCTACGTACACGAAGCCGAATGAAACGATCATCCCTACTCGAAGTGCGTCTTTTTCTGCCTTGTCCTGCTCTTCTCACATAAGTACCGGTCTCCTTGAACCATTGGATACTGCGATGGATCGTTGAAACTGGTCGACGAAGATCTCTGGATATCACTCTGTAGGTTTGACGGTTTCTTCGCATTTCGAGTGCCCTGGCAATCTCCGTTGGGGCTATGTCAGGCATAATTCAGTCATCAACTCCAGAAAGATACGCGATTAAAAAAAAACTAACAAAAAACAGTATTTCAATGAAATTTTAAATCAAACTCAGAAGGAAGAAATACTCACAGTTCGCTCCAGATAAGGTGTATTTGAATAAAATTAAAACAATTGCATAAAATGTGATGTTCAGCGGTTTCCTTAATTTGAAAATATTTTTTTTAAAATGAAATGACGTAAAAACCAGCCAGCAACCTTATATGATACTGATATCAAACCTTTTTTTTATGTTCCGCTAAATATGCCGGCGAGTTTATTATGATGAATAAGGGTTTTTAATTCGCGCGAGAACTCTTTAATTTTCCTGGATAAGATGTGTAATTTCAGATTATAAGCTATATCACTATTCCAAATGTTTGCCAAATCAGTTCAGTCATAGTGGCGTAAAGGCAACAGACAATAATAATGAAAAAAACACATTTACAATATGAAGTTCAGCAATGACGAAAATGCTAGAAATGAATTTTCTTACAAACAATATCGTAGTACGTGTAGGCAAGTAATAAACTAAAATTGCAATAGCCAAGAAACAATCGACAATAATATAAGGAAATCGAATTGGCGATACGCGTCAATGGTTGCCAATGGTCGCACACCTTTTGTAACCTTTAGCCATAACCTTGTAGGAAACGTTTTGATTCCTATTTTCTTTAACAATATAAAACGTACGTGTATTTAAAACAGGTACCTAAATTATCTACACGCTTGGTGGTCTACATATTCGGCATGAAATAGGCATACCAAATTAAATGAAAATTCAATATCGATTTAAAGTGCCACCCTGATACAATAAGCATAGGAATAATAAAGATTCATGTTTCATAGGGACTTTAAAGGACCTATTCTAGAGATGCCTAATCGAACAAAATCTCAAGAAAATTAGGGACGAAATAATTCAAAAGTTCAAACCACTTTTTTGTAGTCAATAATTTATTTTATTCAAAATATTGTTGACCTTTTTGATAAAATTATTGCAGTTGTATTTTGTGAGAATCAACAAGTTTTGGTATGCAGGCCATTGTTGTAACCTTTATCCTGATGACACGATATCCTCGCCACGCCTAGCTCGCCAGTATCCAGGCATGGATGACATTTAGCCAGCGAAAGGCCGCAATTTATAAGCCTTGCCCTACCCTAATCTTTCGTTCAACGTTAAAGACTTTGCACGCGTTCCATACAATGGCGTAACTAGATGATGCCCTCTAAGGTACCCACCTATAAATAGGCTCCGGTTAGTCAATAGGTACCGAATAATTCACATTATGAGATGTTTAAAAAAATTATCACTAATTGTATCGCCAAGCGAAGCGATAGAACTTTATAGTTATCTTACTAATAGATAGCTGGTATTTTGTACCTTCAGGGTAGTAACGACTAACCTCCCGTCTCCTCGCCTCCCACCATAGCAGAAAAAGATTCAGATAAATTAAACGATGATGTAAGTTCCCAAATGACCTTGAAATCGGCCTGGTACTTTACTCTTTTAAAACAATGCCCGTTTACTGCATTACAGAGATTAAAACTCAAAACCTAAATGATAAACCTGACCTACATGATGAAATATTATAAGAATGGGTATCCCAGTATTGAATTCCTATACTATCATATCACAAAGGCTATCATCATAAAATCCATATCCGTACTATTATTATAAATGCGAAAGTGTTTCTGTCTATCTGTCCATTTGTCTGTCTGCTACGATTTCACGGCCCATCCGTTCAACCGACTTTGATGAAATTTGGTACAGGGATAGTTTGTATCCCGAGGAAGGGCATAGGCTAAATTTGGCACAGTGTGGATTAAACTCTGAAATAACACATAACATATACTTTTTATCCCGGAAAATTATGGAGTTCCCGCGGGAATCAAAAACTTAATCCACGCGGATGTAGTCGCGGGCATCATCTTTTACCATCACAAATTTGTCTTTTTGCGCCAAGGCAGCTTATAGATCGAAAAATCCATTTATATCATTGTTTTAAATCATATTCTTGTTATTATTATAGTGACATGAATACACAGTAGGTAGGTACATTAGCCTCATTCTTTCCCACTGAAATGCTCGCTATGCTCGAAATGCTCGCTATTTGGCGAGGTAACGAAAACTAATAATGAATGTGACAAAATGCCAAATAGGCTTTCAGGTAAATGCAAAATTTCACGCGGGATTTTGATCATTGGTAAACTAAAAGTTAGCTCGCTGATCAGTGTAAAAATATTTTTAATAAAAATTCCAAAAACTTAGGTTAGTATTAGTTGCATCTAATACATGCTATCTTTGAGACGATTCCTTCTAAACGATTTTAGTGCAAGATTCTGGCAAATGCTGTGAGTCTCACTAAATCTCTGAGTGAGTTATGTAAGTGCATTTCCACAGCGAAAAATTGGGTTAGTTAGGAATTAGTTTTTTCCTTCGTGACTGTTTGTGTTTGATTGTAACTAGATATGGGTGGAACCACCGACCGCTGCGGAACTTTAGCTGGGAGTGCCGTTGTTTTGTGCAAAGGGCATCGTTTAATTGTGATCAAATATTTTTTTCTTATATCATATAGTATTGTATCCAACCTGTTGTAGATTATTATTAATTAACTTACAATGTTGTTGATACTCAAGCCACGAGGCTGACCACTATTGAAGTTGATATTAAAATTATCAGTGGTCATCCACTATGTTAAGCTATTAATGCCTGAACCTAACTGCCTCGTTGGTCTAGCGGTTAGCGTAGTCGACTGCGGATCACGAGGTCCTGGGTTCGATTCCCGGTCGTAAAAAATTGTTAGGTATTGGGTTTTTCAATTAAGAAATTCTCAGTGCCAGCCCGGAGTTGGAAGTTGGCGGTGTTTCATTCCCGCGTCTCGGAGAGCACGTTAAGCCGTCGGTCCCGGTTATTAATCACTAACATGATAATAGTCGTTTAAGCCCGCCAACCCGCATTGGAGCAGCGTGGTGGGTTTAAGCTCCTAATTCCCTCTCTCCTATGAGAGTGGAGGCCTGTGCCCAACAGTGGGACGTTAATAGGCTGCAGTAGTGGTGGTGGTGGTGGCCTAAACCTAAGTGACTTTCTTGCCAGCATTTCTCAATAGAATCTGCTTCTTGAACCTCTCGATGAAAACCGCACTTCATCGTAAGAATCACAAGATGGTTTAGCCACTTACATAAAATAAAAAGTACCTACATTTTTGAATTTATATGCTCAACACCGAATAAAATAAAGTCAGCCCATTGGGTCATAGTGCTCACGAATAGGTCCTCAAATCACGTCGCAACGAAGCAACGGATTGACGTGATTTTTGGTATGGATATAGTTAAAGACCTGGAGAGTGACATAGGCTACTTTTTATCCCGGGGAAATTAAGGAGTTCCCGCGGGAATTAAAAAAACTTAAACCACGCGGACGAAGTTGCAGGCTATTTGCATCAGCTAGTCTGATATGGTTTTTAAATAATTTATTTTTATCACTATTATGCGGCTGTAAGGGCTGTAAGTCATACTAACATAAATAAAATAAAAATGGTACACACCTTCTCCCACATCTTTTTACGGTTTCTATAATCAAAACAAAATAAAACCGTACATGTGTCTAAAATTATACATCAATGACTTAGGTACAAATATAAAATTGATAAATGTTAATTGTATTTTTTACTCCACTGTCATAAACTGTAATTCTAATTAGGCATATCAGCTTCCATAACAGCCTGACATCCTAGACACCGCAGCTATTAGTCGTTTTAATAAGAACTGATAAGAATAGATAGGTATGAAGTTAATTTAATAATCTCCATGCCGCTTGGCGTGTTCCTTGATTATAAGCGATTTATTTTAATTATGTAAAACAGTTTACAGATTAACGAGTGCATTCGTCCGGTAGTTTAATAAATGAATATTTTTACATAGTTTATTTTATAGCATACAAATAAATTAAATTACATTCCTGTGACTTTAAAGATTTGTTTTGATTGTAAGTTTTCTTTTAATCGTGCTAAAAGAAATAACTGTGGAGTATTTTTTCTTTAAAATATTCTCACCAGCTGAGAATTGAGTTCGATCATCGTCTCTATCAAGTTGACATGTTAGAGTTAACGATTATTATTATATCACTAGCTGATGCCCGCAACTTCTTAATTCTCCGGGATAAAAAGCCTATTTAACTCTCCAGGTACTCAGCTATACCCAGCTATGCCAAAAACCACGTCGATCCGTTGCTCCGTTCCGGCGTGATTGAAGGACCAACAAACCAACCAACAAACAAACATAATTTCGCATTTATTATATTAGTATGATGTTATGTACTTTTCAGGACATATCTGTGGGATTATGCTACGATGCTATGCTATGAAATCGCAAAAGTAAAAAAAAATATATTCTTAACTTTATTGGTGACTAGCTGATGCCCGCGATTTCGCCCGCGTGGACTGAGGTTTTTTGGTTCAGCCTATGTGTTATTTCAGACTATAATCCATTTGTGTGCTAAATTTCATCCAGATCCGTTCAGCCGTTCTGCCGTGATTGAGTAACAAACACCCATCCATCCAAATATTCGCATTTATAATAGGTACCTATTAGTATGGATTTTTGAATACAAAATCCATAAGAGCATTTACGCAGGTAGAAAGTCGATTCATACACGAATCATTCATGCTTGGGCAGTTGAAAAAAAACACTTAGGTGTAATGCAAGTCTTTAGTAAGCCATTACCGACCCAATATCTAATCGCGCTTACAATACCTAACTACTGCCTTACCTAATTTTCAGTATCGCGTTTTCTATATAGGTATCTATTACGAATGCGGCATAACTGAGGTATCAACGATTTCATTAAAAATTACAACAGTGTAACGTACCTACCCACTATTTGTGTCTGCTTTCCAGAATACTTAGTTATGCCTTCAAACGTTTCTCAGAACCACATAATACGTTTCAAGATAACCTTTCTGTGCATGGCATTAGGGGCTATAAGAATTGTCTATAAAAGACCTACCTATTATTTGATTTCGTCAGTTAGAGGAAGCTATTGCATAGATGATAGAACATTCATACGTTGGTAATATTGCAAATTTCCAGTTACGTCGATAAAAGATAACTGATTCTGTTTCATGTGGTGAAAAGGTGGTTATTTAAATCAGATGTTCCATTTTTTTACAGTTATTAATTTACAGTAAAAATATAAGTAAAAACCTTCTTAATTTATGCTCTTACTTTACGGTAATTTTACGTTCACTATAAATTATTGTTTATGGAGATCGCCGTATATTCTTATTTTTTACGTTTTGGCAGACAGGTTTAAATTGAATATAATAAAATATGTTATTTCTGAAGGACTGCCTGTGAACATAATTAATTACTTAACTTCGTAATTATTACGATTTTCCAAAATAAGTGGTTCATCGTAATTATAATCCACGGTACGAGTACAGTTATATCCACTTATAAATAGTTACACATTGATTTTGAAGACAACAGTACTATCTATGGTCATTCTTGAATAAAAGAAATACGATTCCTTACATTCCTTCCTCGGGCAGGAAACAAGCTTTAATTTTGGATGTAATTAGTATCCTATACGTTTTCTTAATTCTAAACTGGAGAACTAAATAAGTATCTTGAAAGGTTATTAGATCACCTTTACACCTCATTTTAAACTTTTCAGTTTAAGATGCCTAAATATACAGATGCCTATATATAATTTTATAGGCAATTCAATATAACAGTATCTGTTAAATCGTTCAATGCGCATACGCACTGAAGCATGTGAGTAAATTAGCGGCCACGTGTGAATGTGATGACACCAAACGACATGCTCTGTTATTTTGGAATGCGTTGAGTAATTGCACCTAGATTTCTATAAAACGATACTGTTATTTCGATACAAGAAGTAGAACAATTATTTTACCGAGCTGATGCCCGCGGCTTCGTCCGCGTTGAATACGTTTGTTTATCCCTCGGAAACTCATTAATTTTCCGGGATAATGCAGTAGTGTCAACAAGTAGCCTATCTCCAGTACTCCAGGTAAGTTGCATTGTTTTGGCGTGCCTGTGGGACCAACTTTCGAATTTGTAAAATTAGTATGATTACTTATTATTTTTCCATATAAATGAAATTAGGCTAGAATGTACATGGGCTACGCATTCGAGTAAGCGTTCGTAAGTTTGTAACGGCGGCTATGAAAGCTACTGTTCGGTTGTCCGAAACGCATAGGAGCGTGTCCATGTCCAGAAGCAAAAGCTGGTAATAAAATCAGACGTGTAGTAATTTTATTTATTTGTATTTATGTAGATAATGAACAGCCTAATATAGTTAATGGAGCTATCTAGGCACACAGACAACTAAACTCAGGCCCGGGCTCGACCAAAGTGGAGAGGAGACGAGAGAAAGGAGATGTGGTTTAAACAACCAATAGAATTTAGTTTTTCCCACATCTCGTCTCCGCTCAGCTTCAGTGGATACCACTGAGCGGAGATGTATCATATTTGTATGGCGCGATCGATGCGGAGATGTGAGCTGATGCTCGCAAGCTGACGACGGCGCGCAGCGGAGACGAGAGGAGATGTGAGCGGCGCCGCGTTCATCTCAACATCCAACGCTCACCGCACGCAGCTCAGTTCCGCTCTACTCAGCATACATCTCCGCTCTAGCCAGCACACATCTCCGCTCCAGTCTAGCCAGTGCGCATCTCCGCACAGCTTCGGTGGATACACCCTAGCTGAAAAACATCTCGTCTCCGCTACAGACATCTCCGCACATCTCCGCTCTGATGGAGCCCGGGCCTGACTGAGCTATACAAGATTACAAACTAAGAAAGAATCAAAAAAACTGTTATAAAATGAAAACGAAATTGATTCGTTACAGATCCATGACGTTAATCGTTAACGAAATCGTTAGAAAAATAGTAAAAAATCTATAATGTTAATTGACTAGAAGAATAACTTAAGGTCTACCTACATCTATTGACGTGGAACCGTTACAAAAGTTTTATGTATAACGAAGGGTGAAAACGCCGTTGCATGCCTCACAAGTCACACGACGCGGCAAAATGGCTAACAACGCGGAAATGGCGTTTTAATAACTAAACAAAGTTTTACCGTATACATACAGCAATACATACTTATAGCTTTTCTGACTGTTCAGCGCCGATAGATGTGGAGAGACCCTTATTGGATCTAATAAGTATTCATAACATAAAAGCATACTTGAAAAATAATCATGTGTCGACAAAATTTTAAGTGATTATTAATTAGCCTACTGCAAAGATAAAAAAATTACTGAAAAGAAGCGTTTGCTCAAGCAATAAGCATGCAATAAGCGTATCTAATGGATCAAAGTCAAAGTCAAATAATATTTATTCTATTTACACTACACTTATTGATGTCCACTTATTTATAAAATATAATGGTGATAATCAGTGACGGTATCTGAAAACTAAAGCTACGAGGGTTCCAAACGCGCCCTGGTCTGAGAAGAGCCCACAACAAACTCAGCCGGGATATTCAGAAAATCAAATCAAATAACTTCACTTTATATTAAGGTACTAACCTCTATCAATCTCAAATTCTTTACGAAGCTTTACGAAATATTTCAAACTATAGCTGATGCCCGCGACTTTGTCCGCGTGTTTGTGGTTCCCGCGAGAACTCTTTAATGTTCCGGGACTAAAAGTAGCCTTTGTGTTATTCTAGACTTTAATCTATCTCAGTGCCGAATTTCGTCCAGATCCGTTCAGCCGTTCTGGCGTGATTGAGTAACAAACATCCATCCATCCATCCAAACTTCCGCATTTATATAATATATTAGTATCCACCACTACAGCCCAATAACGTCCTACTGCTGGGCGCAGGCCTCCACTCTCACAGGAGAGAGGGAATTAGAGCTTAAAACTACCACGCTGCTCGAATGCGGGTTGGCGGGCTTTAAGCAGTATTATCATGTTAGTGATAATAACGTGACCGACGGTTTAACGTGCTCTCCGAGGCACGGGTGTGAAACACCGCCAACTTCCTAACTCCGGGCTAGTACTGAGAATTTCTAGTCAGAAAAACCCAATACTTAATTATGGCCCGACCCGGGACTCGAACCCGGGACCTCGTCGACCGCAGTCGAACATGCCAACCACTGGACCAACGAGACAGTTATATTAGTTTAGATAACAGCAAAATTAATGAAAACAAATTGAAACATAATTCAAACAACAAAGCTAATCTACTCCAACCAAATCCAATTCACTACCTTAATCAATATTACTTATGTAATATGAATTAATTTGGCGTGGATCCAAGGATCATATAATAAGTCAATTTGGCTCAAGGGTAATTGTAAATGAGATGCTTATTACTGTTGATTTACCGTAGCTGAAGATAATATCTGACCCAGTGTATTGGGGGTCAATGTGAAATCGATATCAATTCAATCTAATTTCGGGCTGATATAGTTGGTCGCTTGGTATAGATTGGAAGGCTGAATCATCATGACGTTCTGTCATACTGGTACGAGATCCCGCTGCTAGATTGCTACATGAATCGAGTACGTAATCAAAAACTTATTTTTATGTATAATAATTATAAATGGGGGAATATATATTTGCCAAGTTCCCAATCAAAAAGTGGCCGCTAGTATTTTTAATTAAAATAATAATATGTTTGCGTCTGAGTTAATTTAGAAAGAAAGAAGAAAGAAAGAAAAATCATTTATTCATCCTGTACCTCGTACATAAAATCAAACTTTAAAATTAAGCTATGGCTTTTGCACCACATGGCACAAGATGAAAAGGCCCCGACTCAGCATTAATGCTGCAGGTTTTGAAAGCAAAACCTGAGCGCTGGTATTCTGCCGGAACCCAAACGAGTGACACGCACGAGCTTGATAGTCTTCGCAGGCGCCTGCAGTAACGGGACGAGTGTGATAAAATGGAATAAAATAAAATATGTAATTTGCGCAGTGAGTGTACCTAGTGAGTAAAACTAAATATTAGAGATAATAAAATAGAATGGGCATATCTTGTGAGTACATATAGCAGCTTCAAACCACCAAGCTAAATAACCTGGAACAAAATTAAGTATACTTTGTGCCACCGAGATGGCACTACTTGTAGTCTGGCTTACGCGTTACTCGTTTCATGTTGTAATCTTGCAGCGGGATCTTAGTCCATACGAACCGCTAGGGTGTCGAACACCCTCCCAGCGCACGTGTTTTCTACCACATATAACATATACCTTCAAGGCAAGAGTAAAGTTACAAGAGGTTTTAGTTTTATATTATGTATATGTGAAAGTGTGTCTACTACGACCGATTTTGATGAAATTTGGTAGGTATTGGTGGTAATAAAAAAACTTAATCCACGCGGACTGAGTCATGGGCATCATCTAGTGGACAAAAACTTTCGGGATACATTTTTGAAGACACAACAAGTTTCGTGAAGTGACGAACCAAAAGTCATTTAGAAATTACTTGGAATTAGATTAATTCAATAAACTTAATTAAATTGCACAAAAACTAGACACCCGCAGAAAAAATTGCCGCTCGAATTACCTATCGTTGTAAAAATAGGTTCCAAAGTTTTTACTCTATTATTTGTCTATGGTTAATGGTGTGATGCCGAAAAAAAAACCAAGTCATCTTGACTAGTAGATGACATGATTCATTCTTCAAGGTTACAAGGAGGTTAGCAGATCTTATATATGTCACCGTCAGATTGTAAAAACCGTTAGTTTATAATCTAATTCGCGTAATTGCAAACTGTCGAAAGATTACAATTTAACGCATTATTTTCCGGTAGATTGTAATCTGATAGGTATTTAAACCCGATAAAACCTAAGTGCACTACTTGATTATTTATGTCGAACCCTAACCTAACCTACAAGAAAGAGACAAGAAAACGTAAATACAATGAATATTTCAAAAACTGACACTCAGAACATTGAACAGTTTACAATCTTTCGACAGTTTACAATTTCGCGAGTTAGATTATAATCTAACGGGTTTTACAATCTTACGGTGACATATATATTACTTATACTATCAGGGTCGATTTAGGGTCAAGGCTTAGAATGACTTGTGAATTCTTCATATACGAAATATTTGTCGTAAATGAAGTAAAGTAGTTCGGTATGAATAAGCATGTTAATATTTAAAATGATTGGAGGATACTGGAAAACGCCTTATCCTAGCTTATTCTAGGTTCATCTCGATTTCCCACATTGAAAGCACATTATATAGTATCATCTATGGTATAGTATATATTTAAAGGTGGGTATGGTTCAAACTAAGCTCTTGATTTGGAAATCAACATTTCCGAATGTCTTCCCTTTAGAAATGGGGAAATACAAAATAGTCTAAATAAACTAAATATTAAATATATATATTAACATTTAAATGGCCACAGTCTACTAGGTGGCCATAATATCTCAACAGTAGTTTTTAAGTTGGAGTTCTACTTATCTGATTCATTACGTTGCACAGAATTTATACGAAGCAACAGTAAACGCGGACATATTTAACTGTAAGTAAGCCAATTATCTTGATACCTCAACTAAAATTATATCAGTGTAATCCTAAAACCGCATTGCGTTGCCGTCATAACTGTTTCTGGAAGGAGGGGGCGACGTGCCCCTATTATATTAACGGTTAATGTCCCTCTTAATGCATGACAATTTCCGTTCCATAACCCTGACGACTTCCTCCGATATCGACATCTCTGTCGCAAAAATATCGCAAAATATTACCGCCTGTGGAAGGTTCCAAGGACAATATACTTTTTTATTTTCAGCGATTATTTTTTATAGTGAGTATAAACAATCAAGGTTATTAAAAATAAAAACTAATCATATTGTACACCTTTTTTCCTGAAAGTTTGATTTTGTTTTCTTTAAGTATTATATTTTATATACAATGGTGTACAATAAAGCATATTAACATTTCATTTCATAATAATTATTAGAGAAAAGCAAAGCAATCACCGTAAAGTAAAGTTCTGTAATATACCTTTTACTTCTTTATCTTACTCGTATATAAAATTCTTGTCTCACAATGTTAGTTACCATACTCCTCCGAAACGGCTTGACCGATTTTTATGACATTTTATATGCATATTCAGTAGGTCTGAGAATCGGCTGCTAGCTATTTTTCATACCCCTAAAACACCTCAATCCACGCAGACGGAGTCGCGGACATCAGCTAGTTTTAATATACACGTTTTCCTACCCCTTTCTCCACAAAGCTGCAAGCATTTGTTCTGTCGTATATCTATAATAGTATGATATTATTATAATAATCTTTTTAAATGATTGATTCTCTCTAAAAACAAGCAACCTATTGTAATCTCTACTCTCGGAAAAATATATTATTATGAAAATTTGAAAGGATTAGGCGTGGAAATTAATTAATTAAAAATTAAAATATATTTTGCAGTTCGTGCTTCAGAACGTTTCAAATACGAGTATTCCATTAGGTTGAGCCACTCTCATATTATTACTGAGCTCCATAAAGCACTCCACTACATCAGAAAGAAGACTTTTAGTTTAAAAGCTTGGCGGTTAAATTATTTACAAAACGTTGATTATTTTCTATGTTATCATATTAATTATTAAAAGTGTCGTTTTCATGGGCATTGATCAGTATCAAGCCGAACACGATTTAAGGCAAACTGTGGATGTAGCCGTAGATGTAGTTCAATTCGATACGTAGCTCTTCCGTCTTTTCTGTACACACAGCTCGAACTGTATTCTGAAGCTCGAGTTTAAACTCGAGCTTCAGAATACAGCTGAAACAGTAACCGAAATAAGGGGTTTAAACACGGTTTTTTGAAACTTGTAAAACAGAAACACTTAACTTAGAAACACTAACGGAAACAGAAGCGATACTGTAACCCAATCAATCAGTAACCGTTTGTTTCTGTTAATAAGTGTTTCTATAACTCTAATAGGTTAGCTACATGCCTGAACAAACTGAACATCAACTAACCATCGGTGCTTTCACCTTAGAAATAACATCACCTTAGGGTCAGAATTAAAAACACATTCAAAAGGGTTACAGCTTCGATTCTGTTACACTTTCATTCTGTAACACTTATATGTCTGTAACCTTTATGAATCTGGTTTTCGTCCCTGCTCGAGTTCCTGTCTAAACGCGACTTGCGAGCATAATGGCTCGACACAGTTTGGCTCATGGCGTTGCGTACTTCAGTTTGAGCGTTTTCAAAGAAAAATAATGATGAACTTTTTAGTAGTTACCTATCTAGGTAACTAGCAACATCATCATCATCTGCACCCATCGCCCATATATAATTGAGAAGGGGTCTCCTCTCAGAATGAGAAGGGCTATTATTTCACCATGCTGTATAAGTTTTTTCTTATCCACTACAAGTTGGCCCTTGACTGCGATCTCACCTGGTGGTGAGATCTTGACGTTACTCTAACCAATACTTTGTAAAACGGAAAATATAAAGCTCTATAAAATTCTGGTCATATTATTAAAGTGTTAGGTAAAGATATTTCTGCAGGTCATTACCGCAGTGTGTCGACTGTCGACCCACTTGCCATTGTGCTAGAGCTAGACAATGAGATGATTCGACCTTTGTTGTCAGTTTCCTTGCTACCGGAGACATCTATTATTCTTAAGTACTTGGGACACACACTGGACATTAGGTACGTGATAGTTTTAAGGCCCATGGCGCATTATAAGAAAATATACTATAATGTCTTGTGTCATATGAGTAGTGTCTTATATTTTGTATACGCGTGTCTGATAAAAGACGCAAGAAAAAAATGGCCAGACATAGGGACTGCCGGTAGAAGTGAAAACGAATATTTAAAATAATTAAAAAATATATAATTAAAATATAAATCTTAAAACTAAGGGTTTATAGTTTAATTACGAATGTAGTATATGTATTAATATTTAAGAACTTTTGTCGGTGACGGTGTCGGTGACGAAAATCCACAAGTTTACCAAGTTTTCCCTACCAAAAATGCTCAACGCGGCTAAAGAAGTTTTCACTTCAAATATCTCGTATAATGTATGGTCTCATACAACAACCATTGCGACTGAATTTCTTATGAGACATCACTCATAAGACACAAGAAATTTTCCTATAAAGCGCATAATTAGTATCAATTGGTATGATCAAAAGATAATATAGACTAAAAGCCATTGTTAAAGGCTCTTTAGAAGCGTCAAAAGAATAATAATGGTGAATGGGAAAAACAATGATGTCTTTCCAGTTTCCCATTTCATTTCTTGTTCAGTGATATCAAGCCACTGGATATAAAATTCCTCGGATTCTAACCTTCAATTTTAAACTGTTCATAAAATTAATAATTTTTAAAATACGCCTCACGTTTATGGTTTAGGTACCACCCATTGTCTTTTGCGGAAAAGCGCTTCCTCTATGCTTTTATGGATCTAACTTTTGATGACAGTCGTAAAGTTATGCGCAGATTTAATTAAAAGTTGCGAAAGCCATTTGTTTGAATCTTGTTAAAAAAATTATGTGTTAGCTCCGACGCACAACTCTTTACGAACGCATTTTTTATATTACTGAAAACATGCTTGATACATTTATTTATATGAATTATATAATTTATATTCATCAAAATACATTACATAGTCATGGAAACATAAAGTCAATTAAGTAACTGGCAAGTTTGATGTTACTCCCAATAAATTTTCATACCGGGCTTATAAATAAGGAAATCGATTCTAAAGTTAAAGTTGGATCGATAAAGTTGGATTCAATGTTTGGAACAATTCTGTTATAAATTGTAGTTTGTTTAGGCCCTGGGAGGATTTATGTTTTTGAGCATAAGCTCTACATTGACTCTTTTATTTTTTAAGGACTAACGACTAATGAAAAAAACGCACCTAATTGGAAAACTTCTCCTTTTTGGGAGATAATATTATAATATTACTCATCATATAACTAGAGACTTATATGATGAGTAATATAAAATCAGAGGCAAAGCTATTTTTTTTCTGATTTGTGGTACAAATAAAGAGTTTAATAATGATAGTTTACGTAAATTTATTATAGCTCTTTTGGCCTTTTATGTATTTATTTTGTATGCAGGTGTGAGAGTTAAATTCATGTCGATAATAATAATAATAATAATAATAGTTAGAGTTTAATAAAAGAAATCATATTTACTTTTACTTACAACTAAGCGTTTTCTGTCATGATTTAGTCCATGTTTAATGTAGTTCATGTTTTGTGGTACGCAAGAAAAACTGCATCATTCTTTGTCCATACCCGCTCCAAGAGAATTATATGTTATGCTCTAATAATAGCAGCAATTACGTATACAGTTTTTACAATCTACTAGCGTGGTATAAGCCTCCTTGATTGATATCCTGGAGGCACGCAGGAATCAACGTCGCTCGTCGTCACGCGTCATTAGGCGTTAGATAGGAATTTATATAAGTATGTAATACGATTTTGTACCTATTCGTAGATACCTCTTACTTTATAATCTATTTTATTTATGTCGTCAATTGTTTGGATCTAAAGTCCAAGTCCAAGCACAATCATTGTGAACGCTTTCACGTAGCTTATTTTTCTCAGACTAGCGGCTGAATACTGAAATAAATCCACACACATCCACATAATTTCGTCGAATAAAAAGAAAATCCTCACTCAATCAATCAATAACGGACACTTAAACACTCAGCCTAAACCCTTGGACCTATAGAATACTGCATATCTTTCCCTAATAGTGTACCTAGATGAAGAATTAAGGCCGGATTTTTCATAAAGTCCATACTAATATTATAATTGCGAAGGTGTGTCTGTCTACTAGTATATTATATTTAATACTATCCAGACGTTATATCATATAGAATATATCTATACTTATAAATAATTATATATTTTTATATTTTGTTACTGTAACTGGTATAATATATCGGGTATTGTATGAATTTGAGCATTAATGAGTGTAAGTAGCTAAGCATCTCTGCAAGTCTGTACCCAAGAGGTTGTTTAATGTACGTAAACAAAAAGTTTCCGTCCCTTGTAAAGTTACAGCGTCAAGTAAATTTTGCGGAGCTTATGATCTCAAAAGCTGCGCAAAATTTACTTGCTACTAATACTTTATAAAGGGTAAATATTAAATTTCCCTACTTTCAAGTTTAATTAATCCCAAGCTAGTTCCAAGACAACACGTAAACGGTAAAGGACTGCCAGTCTTAGGGTCCGTAAAAGCATTTCCTTGTTATTTCGTTACGAGGTTATGAAAGGGGAAAAAATAAATCCTTCTTTATGCTTCAACTAGAGGACTAAGTATTCATTAAAATAAGAAACGGGGAGGCTAAAAATCCATAATTCTGTATTAAACTTTATATACTTACTTAAATCGAAAATAAAGTGTGTCCAAGTATACTTCTTTATTCCTCTACTCATCGTCAACTACTCAAACGATGTCATTGTATGGCACGAAACTTAAATATTAAGTAGGTACCTACTACCTACCCAGAGAATGACTATTACTTTAATTCCAGGATAATAAAGGGACAAAAAGGTTTGTTCAAGATTTCTAATTAACTGCGCCACTTGAGATATATAAGTAAAACTCCAATGGCGTTGATCTCAACACTGATTTATTGTCAAATATTATTTGCGACTACCTTCAACATATACAAATACATTACAAAAATAAGCTAAATCTTTGCTGAAAATGTTGGATTGTACTTAAAAGCTAGAACTATCAAAACCTAAACTTACGTGGACGTGACGACCTAACTATAATATGGCGTATAGATTTTAATACTTAAGTATATCTTATCTTAGTAATATTATAAATGCGAAAGTTTGGATGGATGTATGGATGTATAGATGTATGGATGTTTGTTAATCAATCACGCCCCAACGGTTGAACGGATCTGGCTGAAATCTGGCACAGAAATACATTATAGTTTGTAATAGTACATAGGCTATACTTTTTATACCGTAAAATTAAAGAGTCCCCGCTTGAACCAAAAAAAAAACGCAGACGAAGTCGCGGGCATTTGATAGTGAGGTAATAATATATTGTACCTACCTATTTAATAAAATAATATAATCAGGTGTTGTCGTCTATGGATACCGCGCGTTATCTGTGGCGCGCAGATGGCAGCTTTGGACCGGTGGCGCTATGGTGGCGCGCTCGGCGTGCAGTTGTTACACATGGAACGGCGGGTGGTACGACTGCTGCGAAAAACGGCGGCAACGCGGCATCACGTTCTCGCCATTTCATCCCACGCAAAGCGGTTATAAAAGTGTGTGTTGTGAAAATAGGAGTCAGTCGTTACGTAGCTTCCAGTGAAATCATTACGAACGGTTACTTCAGTGGTGTTGAAATTATAAAGTGTACTCTGGTATTGTAGTTATAGTTCATTTAGTTTATTTAATTATTTAACCATTTATGTTGTGTTCAAAAGTCTGTTAAAAATTAGTTCAGCTTGGTTCTTGTATCAGTGTTTTGCCCGGTCATGATAGTACCGTTCTGTTTCATAACGTAATAACAATAATGATTGAATTACTTATTCCGTGTTCTAAAGCACATGTTAATATAACCTCTGTAGGACGAACATGTTATGTGTTACTATGTGTTTTTCTAATAAATGTACTATGTTGTAGATGGTCTTTTAATATCAGAAGTGCTCAAGAAACCACGACGCTCGATAATGCCTCGAAGAGAAAAAGGAAGGCGTAAGCGAACGCGCAGACGGTCATCCAGTTCAGACACGGTAACATCTTCCTCATCCAGTAGCAACAGTAGTGGAGATCACCATCGGAAAAGAAGTAAGCGACGCCGCCGCCGTTCTCCGAAAGTGAGTCAGAATATTTTATTATCGTCTGTTATACCTGAGTTTGATCCTTTGTCGGATGATGTTGATATGTGGCTTAATGTGGTAGATGCTAACGCGATTAGTTTTGGTTGGTCAGATGAAATGGTTAAATATCAGGCATTACAAAAATTAAGAAACACGGCAAAAACTTGGTATGACTCATTACAAAAAAAATGAAACAAGATGGACGTCGTGGAAATGGAAGGATTGGCGGAACAAATTATCCGACACTTTCCAAATAAAACGGAACACCTTTCTATTGCTTAAACAATTACTAGATACCAAACCAAACGACGGTCAATCATTATATGAGTTTTATTTCCAACAAAAAAGCAAAATCGATAAATTACGTTTGGGTTTTAGGGAAAGTGATATCATTTCGATAATTGTGGGTACAATAGGTGACACACAGTTATGTAATGCGGCGGAGGCGGGTAGTTTCAAATATTGTGACGACCTAGCTTCATTTTTGCACAGTAAAATTCAACAAGATCAAACCAGTTCAAATCAACAAGTGATTAATAAAAAAGCTTCTTTTTCTAAACCTAGATTTGACATAAAGTCTGAAACAAGCCATACTCAAAGTCCTTCAACGAGTAATAATAGAGGTCAACCTACCTGTTTTAGGTGTGGGGAAATAGGGCATAAACGAAATGTTTGTACCGTTAAAGATGATGTGAAATGTACGTTTTGTTTGAAAAATGGGCATTTAGAACTAGCCTGTAGAGGTAAATTAAAGACTAAAACTGAAAAAGATGTTGAGGTAAAGTTAGTCTCTTCTGAAAAACAAAAATTTTTTAAAAATGTTCTTTTAAATGAAAAACCTTGTACAGCTTTTATAGATATGGGTAGCGATTGTTCTCTAATTGTACCTAGTTTAGTAAACAGGCTTGGCTTGCTAACACGAGAACTCAAAAAACCAGTAAATTTGACGGGGTTTACGAATTCTATAACTATTGAGGTAAATAAAGCTGTTCAGAGTGTACTTAAAATTGATAAAGTTGAACTGATGGTGACCATGTACGTAATAGATTCCTTGTCGGATTGTGAGTTATTAATTGGTAGGAATTTCACTGAAAACAAAAATATAATGTACAGTCGTATTGGTGATACCCTTCTTTTTGATAATGTCGCATTACAAGTATCAATGATTGAGGTTTCTAATCTTAACGTTTCTTGTTCCGAGCATGAAACTGTATTGAAAAATTTATTAAACAAATATCCAAAATGTATTTCGAATGACTTGTCGACATTAGGGAAAACTTCGTCTGTGGAGTTAGAAATAAATCTTACTACATCTAAACCGGTTTATCAACGACCGTATCGTATGTCTGAGCAAGAAAAAGTTATTACTCGCGAGATTGTTGATGATTTGCTGCATAACGGTATTATTCGCCATAGTAATTCATCCTATGCAAGTCCGGCATTATTAGTCGATAAATCTTCCGGGGAGAAACGTTTATGTATAGATTATCGCCAATTAAATAAAATTACGGTAAAGGAAAAATATCCTATGCCGGTGATAGAAGACCTTATCGATAGATTACGTGGTTGTACATATTTTACTTCGCTTGATTTGAAAAGTGGCTATTATCACATTCCAATTAAAGAACAAGATGTCCACAAAACGGCATTCATTACGAGTGATGGTCACTATGAATTTACAAGGATGCCTTTTGGCCTTTCTAATGGACCAGCAATATTTCAACGACTTATGAATACCGTTTTGGGAAATCATCGTTTTGGTAAAATCATATGTTACATGGATGATTTACTTATTGCTACAGATAGTTTAGCTGAAAATATTTCTTGTCTAGAAGAGGTTCTAAGAATTTTGTCTGAGCATGGTTTGACGTTGAATATAAAAAAAGTGTTCATTTTTTCAAGAGAGCATAGGTTTTTTGGGTTATGAAATATCAAAAGAAGGAATTCGTCCCAGTTCAAAGAAACTTAGGGCAGTCCAAAACTATCCGACACCGACTAACATCCATGAGCTGAGACAATTTTTAGGTCTTATTAATTACTTCAGAAAATTTATTAAGGATTGTGCATTACTGAGTAGACCTCTCACAAATCTATTAAAAAAAGATGCTTCCTGGTGCTGGGGCATTGAACAAAATAAAGCAGTTTTAAATTTAAAAAATGCTTTAATTAATAATGCAGTGCTTAACATATTTGATCCCAAGTTACCCATAAATTTATATACCGACGCAAGTCGAGACGGATTAGGGTGCATTTTGATGCAAGTTACCGAAAGTGGTGAAAGACCTGTACATTTTTATAGTCGTCAGACTTCACATGAAGAAAAAGCTTACCATTCATTTGAATTACGAGTTATTAGCTATTGTGGTGGGTTTAGAAAAATTTAGACATTATTTACTGGGATCTAATTTCAAAATCATTACGGATTGTAATGCCGTTAAACATGCTTTGACAAAGAAAGATATAATTCCTCGTATAAGTAGATGGGTTTTGCGTACCCAAGAATTTTCATTTGAGGTTGTTCATAGGGCAGGTTCTCAAATGCAACATGTAGATGCATTGAGTAGGAACCCTGTTATGATAGGGAATAATGCTAACTCATTTCATATAAACAATATTACTGAAGGTGACTGGTTACTATCAGTACAACTTCAAGATCCGAGTATTTGTAGTATTCGTGACATACTAAAATCAGGAGAGGCCGAACAGCATAAACAAATATTCGCTAATTATGAACTTTTAGGGAACAAAGTTTATAAACGCACGGAATATGGGCGACGATGGCTAGTACCTAAACAATGTATTTGGCAGATCATTAGATTGAATCACGATGACGTCGGACATTTTGCCGTTGACAAAACTGTCGAAAGAATCCGGTCATTGTACTGGTTTCCGCGATTAAAAACCACTGTTAAAAAATATATAAATAACTGTTTAAATTGCATTTATTATAAAAATGTTCATGGCAAGAAACCCGGTCAGTTATATCCAATACCTAAATATGCACGTCCTTTTCATACCTTACATTTAGATCATTTAGGACCATTTATAAAGTCAACACAAAACAAATGTTATTTACTAGTGATAGTAGATTCGTTTACAAAGTTTGTGTTTATAGCTGCTACAAATGACACAAAAAGCAAAAGGGTTATTAATGAATTAGATAAAATATTTAAAATATTTGGTAATCCAAAAAGGATAATATGTGACGCCGGAAGTGCGTTTACTTCAAAATCGTTTGCTAAATATTGCGATGATAAGGCGATTAGGCGCCACGTCATCGCAACCGCGGTACCACGTTCTAATGGTCAAGTAGAGCGTTATAATAGAACAATCCTAGAGGCTCTTCGTAGCTTAGGGGCAGATACAGATAATGATAAATGGGATCGACATATCGATAAAATTCAGCAAGGTATTAATAGTACGATTAATAAAACCACGGCGGCAATACCGAGCGAGGTATTTTTTGGTTACCGATTAAGAATGAATAATGACATTGATTGCAATAACGAAGAACAGTTATTAGATGTGACTGCATTAAGAGAACGGGTGGACTCAAAAATAAAGATAAGCGCGGAAAAACAAAAAGTTGCTTTTGATTCAAAACGTAAAGAAGCGCCTAGTTATCAAATTGGTGATCTTGTAGTTATAAGAGTTCCGAGCTGTTCAAATAACGGACAAAGCACGAAACTCATGGCACAGTACAAAGGACCGTTTCAAGTCACTGAAATATTGGGTCATGACAGATACAGGGTAGAAGATATGAGAGGGTCAGAAAGAACTTCCAGGCTTTATAATGGGATATCTTGTGTAGAAAACATGAAACCTTGGATACGTTTGGAAAACAATGAATTATAAGTCGGATGTTGTCAGAGGTATTATTTTTATTATTAAAAGTTTTAACGATTAGTGTCTGTTTCATGTGTCTAATGTATTTGCTTCGAACATAAGATTTACAGTGTGATGCAACATTGTATCAGGTATCCGCAGTGAACGCTGAACAACCTTTTTATTTCATTCGACTCATGAGTTATACACGACCCCAGATGGCGGGTTTATACACACTCATGTCTCAAAGCTTTTTATTGATTTTCCGGCCATGAGTTATACACGACCCTGGATGACGGGTTTATACACGCTCATGTGTCAAAGTTGTTATTTTCACACTGTAGCATCTTGTGTTTGATAAAGTGAATGTATTATGGTTATTCTGAATTCAATGTACACATTCAGAATAAACCTAATTTTCAAGTGACAATTCGCTTATGTTATCTTTTGTTCTCAGCAATTACACCAGACAAGCACGCAATTCGGGACGAATGCGTCAACAGGAGGGCCGGATGTTGTCGTCTATGGATACCGCGCGTTATCTGTGGCGCGCAGATGGCAGCTTTGGACCGGTGGCGCTATGGTGGCGCGCTCGGCGTGCAGTTGTTACACATGGAACGGCGGGTGGTACGACTGCTGCGAAAAACGGCGGCAACGCGGCATCACGTTCTCGCCATTTCATCCCACGCAAAGCGGTTATAAAAGTGTGTGTTGTGAAAATAGGAGTCAGTCGTTACGTAGCTTCCAGTGAAATCATTACGAACGGTTACTTCAGTGGTGTTGAAATTATAAAGTGTACTCTGGTATTGTAGTTATAGTTCATTTAGTTTATTTAATTATTTAACCATTTATGTTGTGTTCAAAAGTCTGTTAAAAATTAGTTCAGCTTGGTTCTTGTATCAGTGTTTTGCCCGGTCATGATAGTACCGTTCTGTTTCATAATGTAATAACAATAATGATTGAATTACTTATTCCGTGTTCTAAAGCACATGTTAATATAACCTCTGTAGGACGAACATGTTATGTGTTACTATGTGTTTTTCTAATAAATATACTATGTTGTAGATGGTCTTTTAATACAGGTGTGTTTTATGTTGATTGTACTCAAGAGATTACTATGAATGAGGAAGGTAGGGAAATCGATACCACGGAGATGAAAACAATAAATCTGAACACCCCTCTTCGAATTGTCTGATATACGATCCTGAGAGTGTTATATAGAGAGCAGAATTACAATTTAGATTTAGATTTTAGTACCTACTGAGCAATTTAAAGCAGGTAAGTATTAATTTTTAGGCGCAGCGCACAATAGTACACTGGAATGCGGAGGCTTAATGTGCATAAGGTTCAAAGCCAGGGTAGGCATTGGTCAGGTACCTACTACCTATTGTAACGCTATGGAATGGAATACCTACTTGAATTACCTATTGAATAGGTATATTTTATATACTAGACTAGACGGTTTTGGTAACATACACTCTAGAGGTACCAAAACTGTCTGGTACTGACTGTCGTATTGTACGTACTATCTCTTAGTATACGGCTTGTGACGGATAAAGAGACAGTACGAAGTCGCATTATTTGGGTTCTATAGTTTTAACAAGTGAAATTAATTTAACGAATTAAAAAATACGACTGCCCTGCTATATTATTTTCGGAGTTTACCTCCTTACGAAGCGATTTGCATAATATATAGCCTTTGGAATCTTATTCGCATTTTTATTAAATGATATTTGTTTGTGAATCACTGGATATTGAACTATAGTGTTATATATTTTTGGAATCTACTCATCAGTTTCTAGATGATGATTACATAGTAAATCTTATTTTCGAAAAAAAAAAAACAACCTAAGTCTTTAATGCGGGAGCATGGTCACTCCATCAATTTTTTTTCAAATTTTACTAGCCTATGTCACCCGGAGTAAGCTAGGGATTCTAACGATACCTCATTTATCAAAATCGGTTCAGGCGTATAGAAGTTATGGTGGAATATACAAACTCACATACATACATACATACATACATACATACATGAACCCTGAAAACAATATACTCCTTTTTTCAGGCAGTCGTATAAAAATATGGTATTAATAGAATCTAAGTTAGGTACTAGGACTGCTGTCCACTAGGCATTCTATTGTACGACTCATTGTACAAGATAATTAAAGACGAGAATTCTCAAGAAAAATATATAGTGTACCTAGAGTTACACTGACATTGACAGATTACATCTATGGTCAGACTACCTCTTCAGCACATTTCTACATCTCATCAATTTTGATTGCAAAAAATCAAAATCAAAAGTTTTTAGTGAAACATTGAAAACAAGCACGGTAAACAGTCGATATCACTAAAACCACTATAAACAATGAATACAAATCACAATGACTGACAGCTTGAACTGACGACTTCAAATACGTTTCTTCTTTTTTTCTGTCAATGACGTTTCGTTGCACAAAATGCATGAATACGAAGGTAAGGTTTTAATGCAACTATATTATTATTCATTATTATTTACATTAAAATAATAATTATGTGTCATTTTCAATAGTTAACAACACAAAATAACGAATTTAAACAAAGACCTGCAGTCGGATTTATGTAATCAGAGTTTTTTTTTACTTAACAACTCTTGTTTTATTTAGTTGTGCATGCACTATGCGTAGAATGTAATGCAAGTTGCCGCAGGAAGTGGACGACGGAGTTACTACCACCGCTTTAAGCAGTATTGTTTCAAAATAACGGTTGAATGTCACGTACTTTGACGTCCTTAAAATAATGATTATAAAACTACAACATAAACGTCAACAATATTAAAATAATACGGCTTTAAGCAATGGTAGTATGCCCCGTGTCAGAGTTTTGATCTATACCTAGGTAGAGCATAAAAATGACGATTTTTGTACGTTTATATCTAAATAACCATTTGAGGTGTGCTTATGAAATTTGGAGCACATATGTATCTCACGGGTCTCAATATATGCGCCAAAATTTACATGTTTATGTGAAATAATTTTTGAGTTATGAGGGGGTCAAAAGTGGCTCCAAATGGTTCGTGTAATATTACACACGGTGCTGCTCGCCAGTTTTTTTGAACTTTGGCTGGACACGCTTCCGCGTGTCTTGATAAAGGAATAAAAATTTAATCCAATTTTGACCACCGGGTCAGAAATAAGTTTGTACTGAAATGTGTACTAGCGACATCTCGTGTACCTTGTTCGTACTGCTCAGCGATTGACGCTCTTTCGCTTGGTTTTCTAGTTGAAAACGTATACGTCATGATTGTCGTATTTTGTGATCCCTCTAAAACTTGATGCTGTGGTTCTATACATCTACATTAGATGTCGCTGGAAATCAAAAATTAATGCATTGTACTTACGTAATAAAAATAATAATCCTCTATTAAACATTATAAACTCGCCGGCATATTTAGCGGAACATAAAAAAAAGGTCCAAAATTAAAAAAAATATGGTTTTATTTTAAAATCTACTTACTACACTTCTTTTGTTATTTAAAGTTTCATTTGTTTTACTTAAAATGAGATCACATTAAGAACAGATTTTGCGAGTGAAAAACGGTACATTTTTGAACTTTTCATGTAACCGGGAAAAGTGAAATTTAATATTAAAATAACAATCAATTAAATTAGAAAAATGGTGATTAATATCGCGTATTTCCTCCACGTGCTCTTATTAAAGTTTCTACCCGTCTAGGCATACTGAGAATGATGTTATCGATGGTCTCCTGGGATAGTCTCCGCCATTCCTCAACTACGGCGATTCGCAGTTCTCCCACGTTGGCAGGAGCTGGAATTCTGGACTTAACTTTTCTTTTCAGCAAGTCCCAAACGTGCTCTATTGGGTTCATATCCGGTGATCTCGCCGGCCACTCCATAACAGTGATATTCATATCATTAAGATAAGCTTGAGTTACCCGAGCGGTATGCGGCCGAGCATTATCCTGCATAAAAACAAAATCTTCACCGATATATGGGGCAAACGGTACGACATTTTCTTCTAAAACTTCTCTGATATAGCGGTCTGCAGTCAGACTGCCTCTGTCAATCACTACCAAGTCTGTGCGAACTCCCAAACAAATGCCCGCCCAAATCATTATTAATCCACCACCGTATGCAACTGTAGTTTCAAAATTTGTCTAAATGTATCGTTCTCCTTTGCGTCTGTATATTCTTTGCCTGCCGTCAATTTGATTTAAGAGAATTCTGCACTCATCACTAAACAATACCTTACTCCATTGGTCCGCGTTCCAAAGTCGATGTTCCTGAGCAAAAGTTAACCTGTTTCTACGATGATTTACCTCGAGCCTTGGAGCCTTGGCGGGCACAAATAAACCCAAACCAGCTTCTTCGAGTCTTCTTTGTACCGTACGCTCACGTACGGTTACACCCCGAACTGTTTCTAACTCATGTCGGGCTTGGACGGCCGTCAAACGGGGGTTCCTACGTACACGAAGCCGAATGAAACGATCATCCCTACTCGAAGTGCGTCTTTTTCTGCCTTGTCCTGCTCGTCTCACGTAAGTACCGGTCTCCCTGAACCGTTGGATACTGCGATGGATCGTTGAAACTGGTCGACGAAGATCTCTGGATATCACTCTGTAGGCTTGACCATTTCTTCGCATTTTGCCCTGGCAATCTCCGTTGGGGCTAAGTCAGGCATAATTCAGTCATCAACTCCAGAAAGATACGCGATTAAAAAAAACTAACAAAAAACAGTATTTCAATGAAATTTTAAATCAAACTCAGAAGGAAGAAATACTCGAAGTTCGCAGATAAAGTTTATTTGGATAAAATTAAAACAATTGCATAAAATGTGATGTTCAGTTGTTTTCTTAATTTGAAAATATTTCTTTTTAAATTAAATGACGTATAAACCAGCCAGTAACCTTATATGATACTGATATCAAACCTTTTATTTATGTTCCGCTAAATATGCCGGCGAGTTTATTTTAGAGTTTATTATAACTATAAATAGTTACTTAGTAATTATTACTTTATCTTTTTTCTTTTGTGTTTTTGTGTTTTTGTGTTTGTCATACATTACTAGATGATGCCCGCGACTTCGTCCGCGTGGATTAGTTTTTTATTTTTCCGAGAAAATTTAGAAAACACCATAGATAAAGCCTATGTTCTTCCCCGGGATCTAAACTACATCTATCCCAAATTTCATCAAAATCGGTTAAAAAGACGGGCCGTTAAAGCGTAGCAGATAGACAGACACACTTTCGCATTTGTATGAATTATTATAAAAAGTACGATAGTAATAGCTTTTAGAAATTTAATTGAGTAATAGTTAAGTTTTGATATGGGATTTGAGCCCTTGGACAACAGATAATAAGTCCAGGCAGACAGGGTTGCCAAAAAGGAATAATAATTTAATTATTGGCAATTATAATCATTTTTTGTAACTGAAGATAGATAACTGTTCTTTTGCTTCTAATACTATACCTACATATAGGTCGAGTGGCCTAGTTGTGAGAACACATATCACTCGCTTGCGAATGTTAAGCAACGTCGAGCAAAGTCAGTAAATGGATGGATGACTGAATTTGGAGGTTCAAATTCGGCCTTTTCGTTACCTCCGTGCCTCGGAGAGCACGTTAAACCTTTGGTACCGGTTATTATCATTAACCTTTGATAATTATTGTTACAAAAACGAGTTTAAATACTTTTGGTCGAGTCGTATATGCAAGGACGTGGGAACTAGGGCTTCTGGCTTAGGGATCCTGGTCGTCGGTTTTTTCGTCGGTTTTCAATACTATAAGTATTAATAAGATTGTACCTATATTACAATGATGTGATGGAGTAATTTTCACCTTATACATTGAACAAACGATATTTTCGTAAGAATAATCTCAATACCTACTTGATATAAAATAGAGTGAAGGAGTCACTTATAGTTTCGTGATATAGCATTCTAAAACCGAAAGAATTTTTCTCGCTGAGTAAAAAAACGCCTTTCCTTCACTGAATTTAAGCAGAGAAGGCGTTTTTGAGTTAATTTGGTGATTTTTTTATTTATTAAAAAACTATTTGTAATGGTGCTTTACAAACCATGCTAGTTTTAAGTAAAAAAAAAACATCTACCCCATTTTAATTTTTTCCAGTACCGGGATCCCGGGATCCTAGGATAACGGTATTGAAAAAAATCTTTCCGGTATTAATATCGGTATTGAAAAAAACCGGTAGTCGGCCCTAGTAGGAACCCACCGCATTATTATCTCAAGAAAACTCTTAAAGGGGAAATTGGTTACGACCTTCAGTAATGAGGAATACGATGCAGAGAGACTATACCTACCTGGAAGGTAGTATTAAATATTTTGTGCTTCCTTTTTGATTTTTTCTTCTTCGTCTGGCATTCAGATCGGTAGAAATTGTAAGTAAAAATAAGACTAATAAGTTCATTTTAAAGATATTTTATTAACAATTTCATCATTACAATACATCCAATAATATGTACAATAATATAATTTATAGGCTTAATAGTAAACCATTTTATTAATTCACAAATTCTATTCAACTTACAACATGATAGTTTCTAGACGCACCTACCAATCAACAATGAATACCTATTGATATTATTCATGCATTTTTGTTTAAAAAGTTACGGATTCTCTGGAAGCAACTCCTCATCTTCTATTATTCGACAGCATAGAACGTATTACTCGAACTGTTTATGGAGTTTATACATGCTTTATTTATGCTTTATGCTTTGCAGTCATCTAGGAACTCCCTAAACAGGTCGAATTATCTGTTTGATAAAGTCGAACAATCGGCTGACAGGGATTACTTATTTAATCCAAAAAAATTGTCGACTTTGAAAAAGATTACATTCGCTAGCATTTTTGAGTTCTTTCCCCTCGAGTAATTTTTTCTTTAGTTAGTTAACTATCACAGTAGTCAGATCATAGATACAATAATATACAAAACAGATTCAATATTGATCTAACAATATCATACTTAATCTTGATCGGAACTTTTGTTCAACATTTTATTGCACTTCTGAATCTCTCTATTAAGTTCACGAAAAAATTGGTTTAGGCTTTCGAGTGAAACCTGGTTGTAAAGGTATTTTAAAATCCTAAGAGGTCTTTTAGACAGATTTTGAAAAAATAAAACTTCCGTTAATAAATAAACTAAATGCCGTCAAAGTTTTAGCAAGTAGTGTGGTTATGGAACCCATATTTATGTGTATTCCGACAGGTACATAATATAAAGTTCTTATTTGAGTAGCTGATTTGAGGACATTGGGTAAAAAAATTCAATTTTACAAATTATATTTCTAAGTTTTCAAAAAATTTGTTACATCTTTTGAGACAGCCCATTACATTTTTTAAAAATAGTTTTGATTAGAATGCAATAGAATTAGCTACAGAAATATTTCTTATCTAAGCAAGCTTTTAAAAAGAGCTTTCGTATATTACCTAAATTCTCTACATCAGCTTGAATTTTTATAAAGAACCCCAATCCCGCAGACAAAGTCGCAGGCCTCATCTAGTATTATGATAATGATAATGAAACGGTGATAATTTATTTCTAACGCCTAACTTTCTATTATTTCCTCTTTCGAGTCCTCTTTTAAATACTAATATTTACGACCATAGAGGAACTTAATCTAGTAACCTATTACTGTTTTCTATTATTATAAATATTTTACATTAAGTATATTATAAAACGCAGTACAGTCTTATAAGAGCCCTAAAACATTAAAAAAAAGATTACGGGACAGCTACCTAATTTATCTTTGGGATTATATACGTAGTCTTAATTAAGTGTGCAGTGTTTATTGAGCTTCGTTATTAAAAAGAAATCAAAATCAGGTACATATTTAACAATCAAGTTTAAGCAAATTGGTATTTCAGAGGATCAGAGCGTGCAATTATTAAAGCTTACTAATTTAATAACATTATGTTTAAATGATGGCACATAAAAAAATGTGAGTTTTCTTATAAAAACATGTCTCGTACTTCTATAGCTTCACTTTATTCGAGAAATCTTGAAAATATAAGTGTAAAATGTGTATTAAGTACATGTTTCCATATTTTTCAAAGTCATGATAGGCGAATAATATGTTAGCTAAGGTGCTAAAAAGCTGGTAGGAAACTTTTACATCTTTTTTCATTACAGTCTCCGGACGTTGTTATAAATAAAAGTACTTAATTTGTATTTACTAATGTAAGGATGATAAGTATTATTTATAATTATTTTTAATGAAAAATGGAATCTGACACCGTCTTCTGAAACACTGGTTTTTTTATCGTTTAAATTTTGCAAACATCAGCAGACATTTTCAGCCTATTTAAGACTCTATTGAGCACCGAGTCACCTCGAAATGAGAAGGATTTGGCCATAGTTCACTAAAAGTGTAGATTGTGATATGTACGGATATTATTTTGTAAATACATAATAATATATCAAGCAATAATTACTGACGATTTTAGAATTTTATAGTAATATTACATGTAATAATATAACTATGGTAGGCGTTTTATTAAAATTGTCCATTTGTAGTTGTTGTTGACTATTGATTTGATCTGCATGCACTTCAAAAACTAGATGCACTAGGTGAATAAAAATTATCATTTCAATAATAATGCTATATCAATGTAGCAAGAATTAGGAACAATCCTTGAGTTGAGTGGTTCAGTCATCGTCGTTCAATAGATCTGTGCAGGATTTCGCTTTGGTAGACCTGAAAAAAAAGTTTATATATTTTAAACACTAGACACCCAATATATTAGTATTGCCTATTTACTTTATTGCAATACAATATTATCAAAACTCTGAGTAAATATTATTATACCTATTACCTAGTTCATAGCACTTAATTTTATGACCTACACTATGGTCACATATTTTCTTACCATTTGCAAATATTCCACAAATGTAGTATCAAGAATACTCGACGATTAATTGCTTATTAACAGTTTATCTTACGCCAGCATAATATATCATGTTTATTAACATTACAAGATGACTGCACAGAACAGCGACTATGTGCAATGGAAACTTTTTTTTTAGCCACTTCAAGTTAGCCCTTGACTGCGATCTCACCTGATGGTAAATGACGATGCAGTCTAAGATGGTAGCGGGCTAACCTGTTAGGGGCATGGCAACTGTAAGGTGGAACGTCAATAAACGTACCTTCTTGTACATGTTCACGGGAATAACTTTTAATCCGATGTAGGTAGGTACGTCACACTCCGTGACGACCTCCGTGGCGCAGAGTTGAGCGCTGTTGCCTTAACGTGCGGAGGTCCCGGGTTCGATCCCCGGCAGGGTCAATTTGGGAAATTATAATTTATGAATTTTCCCTGGTCTGGCCTGGTGGGAGGCTTCGGCCGTGGCTAGTTCCCACCAAGCGTTCCGGTACACTGCCGGTAGAAACCGAATAGGGGTGACTGCCATGTCCCTAACAGGTTAGACCGCTACCATCTTAGACTGCATCATCACTTACCATCAAAATGAGAGTGAGATACGTGAGATCAAAAATCAAAAAAAAGTCTTGATTTCAGCCAAGTACTAGTCATTTAATAATTGAAACATTATTGCAGAAAGCGATGATGCCCGTATACAGCAATGGGATGAGGCAAAAACGCCCGCTTCGTATTGTGAACTCTTTGGACTGTTCCAGCAGTTAAAAACAAAATTTCTATGAGTCACATTAGATACGTTTCATTTTCTGTCCAAGTTTTTTTTGACCCCAAATCCCAATACTCGTCCCAAGCGTCGAATGGCAGTGCGAGATTTTTGAAAATTAAGTAGATCCTTACTGATTTTTAACTCTGCGACAAACTCGAAGCTCGATGGACCCGCTCCGTACAGCTTTAAAAAGCGCTAACGCTTCCACGTGCGCCAGCTCATGGCAAGCCTGGCCGTTCACTGCCAACACTTCATCACCTGAAACATTAGGAAAAGGCGACTTGAAATACCTATTTTGTACTCTATGTTGAGTGGGGACCTATCGTCAAAAAGAACCCAATCGGTATTAAGTTCTGTTGTACGAAATGTGCAAAGGTCAGATTTAAAACTAATGTCCTTATCCGTAATGAGATTTATGGAAATAAAATTTTACCCATTATTTTGGTTTGGTTTTGAGATTGTGTAGATACAAAGGAGCAAAACTACGTAAAAGAAATATTTTTATTTTTTTCATGCCTGTCTACTGTAATAATTGGGGGTTAACAGTTTGTATATAAAAGTTCATTGAGGTAAACCGAATTTTAATATATTTCCCAACACGGAAAAGATGTGCTAGTTTTATCATTAAAAATAACTGTGTAGTACCTACAACTACGTACATATTAGATACAATGGGATGACGAGCACCGAGTTGTCTTGCTTAATATATTTTTATTCAATACGATAACACATGTATAAATATTAACATTCGTTTATCAACTGTACAAACATAAATCTTACCAAAGTCCGAGTAGCAGCAGTTAATAGAACTGTGAACGCATAATTCATACTTATTACCTACTTTTTACCGTTTATGTATCAAACAATGCACAGAAGTCCTTTGAGTTGATAATATGCGTGTATTATTATGACTTGTGAGTTCGTCGAACAGTAACAATGTGACTTCCTATCCTTATCAAATTACATTCCTCAGAGTAAAATATTTGATTTGAACAAAACTATAGTTTTTTTAATTTGATAACTTACCAGCTTTTAATCTTCCATCGTCAATGGCTTGACCTTGTGGAAGAATGCTCTTTATAAATATTCCCAAGGGACCTCGTGGGGAATCTCGCCCTCCCACAATCGTGAAACCAAGTGGCTTCTTTCCATGGCCCTTTTCAAACGTAATGGTATGATATGTGTGTGTTGGCGCTCGAGGTCTTCGAGGAAGTGTGCAGAAGTTCGTAGCGTTTTGTGTCTGCATATTATTATCACTTTCACAATCATTTCTTTCATTAGTCCGTGTAGCACTATCGGGCACATCCACATCAACTATATCACCGGTACAACTAAGACTAAGCCCGTCTTTATTCGAACCGCCGTAACTGACGACCTGCCGACGTAATAACTTGTTGTTCATACTGCTGTAACTTGCGTTATGCCCTTTCAGGAAGCGTGACTGCGTGTCCGCCGCGACGTCCGCTTCGGTCGGCGCTGATAAAGCAACGCGATTACATGTGGGTTCGTCCCGGGTATGACGCGGGTCTACTCTGATGTCATACTTATCAATACGTCTTTCTTTGCCTAATATTATTGCATTCTCATAATCCACTGAACTTTCCCGCATCAAAACCACATTTTTATGAGGCGGCTCTCTTTGACGCGCTTCAGGTGTGGTTTTATCACGTTGCCTGCAAATAACAATATCAATTTCAGATGACCCAGATCTTAGTGCTTCCTTAGCTTCCGCCATTGTGAGATCCCGTAATCTTCTGCCATTAACATTGAGAAGTTCATCCCCTATGCGTAATGTGCCTTCCCTGAAAGAAAAAAAAACACTATTACTTTTTGTTATTAATTAATTCTTTATATAATTAATAAGCAGTACTTCTAATCAAGTTCTGTATTTGGTATCAGATAAAAATATCGAAATACCTACAATTTATTGATGTATGTAACTTACTTATCGGCTAATCCACCAGGTACGACGTGCGCTACTAGATACCCCACGTGACCTTCATCGACGAGTTTAGTCTTAGCTATGAAAATTCCTAATTCTTCACAAGGACTTTTTTTCATTATTCTTACGACTTTAAATTCTGAATGCGTTTTGTTAGAACTATTTTTAGTGGGTTTACGACAAGGTGGTATGGGAGGTATTCCACAATTACCTCGACTGGCATCCCTTTGACGCATCTTCTGCTTTTCAGTTAGCTGCAGATATTGAGGTTCTGAGCATTCAGGATTTTTAGGCATTCGTCTGAGTATTTCTTTACGATCTAAGGATAATGCTCTTTGTGTGTGGCGAGGCGTAGGCTTAGGATGTTCATTCTTTTGTCTACTTTTTCTGCAAGACATACGTGCTCTAGAGTAGCTTTGATCCCCAGATACGCTTCTACTATGAGAAGGTATTTGGGGATTAGAATGAGAAGCAGAACTCTCACAACGTGAAGATATTCTATCACTGTCAAATATAGATGAGGCTGCTGATTCATTGACTAGAATACCTGAATCTGCATCTTCACAGTCTTGTATTAAAACATTTTCATCATCACACGATACTTGATTAACTTCATCATGGAATACAGAATTATGGCCTTTTTGAAATTCGTCGAGTCCAGGCAAAGCACCATATGAAAAACTTCTTAATTTTGCCTTTACTCCTCCTCTTTTCTTACGACTTTTACTTACTACACTGGCTGGTTTAACTATGTTATCATTTTCAACATTAGTTCCTTCATCATCTTCTCCACTTTGTTTATATAGTTTTGAAAAGAATTTGTTTGTAGAAGATTTAAGGTACCGATCTGACATTGCCCGAAGCTTGGCTGATAGACATGAACTAGGTCCGATTGTGTCTTTGTCGTCTTTTAGTTTATCAGTCTTTTTAGGTAATCTCGTGGAAATCGGCGGATTGTTATAATACGGTTCATAATCATCATTAAAAATTTGGTCACTCGATTTTGAAAGCTTCGTCCCAGCTTTTGGTATTACATGGTATCGATCACACTCTGAACCAGAGCTGTAACATCGAGTTCCTCTATTGGTAAATGATTTTCCTTCTCGCCAATTACACTCCACTGGACTTTTAGCGAAAAATACATCATCATCGTAACTTGACATTTTAACCCAAGGATTTTGATTCTCAAATTCCGTGTGCTCAGGATAGCTTTCGACAAAACGACATTGTGCTTCTTCAATATGTCCGAATCCACTGCAATCACTTCCCGAAGTGGAGGCGGCGTCGTCTCCGTGACGGATTGGACCATTCGATTTAAAACACGATAGTTTTGTGCTTTTAACTTTATCGAGTAAAGGATTACGTCTTTCCCGAAACACTACGTGCTCTTTCTCCAAAGAGCCACCGCGGTGTTTGCGACTAGTGATATGATTTTCCGAAGGCGGTGAGGTGGGCCCATTTTGCAATGATATTCGTCGAGTTACTGGAGTTTCGCAACTCTTCTGACATGAATGGGGCGATTTCTCAACAATTATAATTTGGTCGCTTAAATTGTAGAAACTTGTCTCCACTGAGCTGCTGCTACTTTTTCGATTTGGGTAGCGCACTGGGGACATATCTGAAAGTTAATAAGGAAAGTTTGAAATGCACGTAAAGCGAATGTATTAAAATTAATAAAAACGAGGGTTCCATAATTGAGTGAAAAATAAAAAGATATTTTAGTAAAACTAGATGATGCCCGCGACTTCGTCCGCGTGGATAGAGATTTGTGATTACGGCGAATGAAACTCTTGAATTTTCCGGCATAAAAAGTAGCCTATGTAGCCTGTTTAGCCCCGGGGATACAACCTGTACAAAATTTCATCAAAATCGGTTGAACAGATGAACCGTAAAACCCTAGCAGACAGACAGACAGACACACTTTCGCATTTATAATATTAGTATGGATATTTTTATGTGGAAGTAAAATATTTTTATCAAAAGGATGAATTAACTGTCATTTAATTGTACGAATGAATTTAGTTTCATACGAATTACTGTCAGGGTAATCACTGTATCAATGCTGTAGGTGTTTAAATCTAATCTGTATTCTTTACATATACTCGTAACTAAGTTTCTAATCGGAAGGGTAAAATGGAAACCGAAGCTGAATTCGTGAAGCTCGTCTTAGCGTGAGAACGTAATTAAGCGTAATTTTTTGAGTTGTGATTCGCGTACTTTCATAATATTCTGTTTCATATACGAGTAAAAGTCTGAAACAGCTACACGTGAGTTTAAGGCGTCATTTCGGCCTTTTATATGAAATAGATTGAGCAAAAATTACGTGACCCAAACTCACAAGTCACGACTCAAAAAATTACGCTCGTCTGACCTCCCCCTTAGACAATTACAGTAGAGAAAAAATTACCGCGTTGCAGTTTTGATTGCCACTGACGAAGATAAATAAATTGGCTATAATATAATAATAGTTATTTTACCTATTCTGGATCTTCGAGTGGAGCGTTCAGCTTCAGGCGAAACAGCGAGCAGCCGCGGCGGCTCGCCCTTCCTGAACCACCGCATCTCGCCTCTTGTTATGCCATATTGTCACTGAAACAAAATACTACATTATATATCATCTATACTAATATTATAAATGCGAAAGTTTGGAAAGATGGATGGATGGAATGATCGATGTATGGATGGATGGATGTTTGTTATTCAATCACGCCAGAACGGCTAAGCGGATGAGGAAATTTATAGAGATAGTTTATAGTCTGGATTAGCACATAGGCTACTTCTTATCCCGGAAAATTAAGGAGTTCCCGCGGGAACCAGAAAACCTCGGTACACGCGGACAAAGTCGCGAGTATCAGCTAGTCGTAATGCGTCGCAGTAGCTATACGTAGAATATTCATACCTACTAATATGATAAGTGCGAAGTGTATCTGATTGTAAAATACCTTTTACCGGCTCAACATACTTAAACCCATCTTGGAGAAGTTTGGCACAGTGAAAAATCAAATAGTTCCCATGTTAATAAAACTCATAGAGAAATAATACAGAAACCACAAAGTAACTATTGCGTGTTAAAACATTCTGAAAAATTGTGTAATACCTATAGCGTTCAATTATCAATCTACTAGATTAATAGATTGATAATTAAAAGCTATAGGTATTACAGTAATTGATACGGCTTGCGACCTGCATGCCACCTTTTTGTAAATGTCAGATTTTATTTCAGAAAGCTTCCCGCAAGCACGCAAGCCCCTACAACAATTGGAATAAAAAAATAATCTACTCCAATCACGTGAGTGATATAAAATCGCATACAGACAACTATATAAATTACACTAGTAGAAAAGAATACGAATCGAACTATGCAGTATAGGTACTGCATGAGATACAAAAGAATATTCATTTTCATATAAAAATATCTATATAGTATTGTGAGTTTATAGTGGTACCTATCTACTATCCTAACATGAAAAAAATGCCATTACATTTACTAATTTAGTTATATATGTCACCGTAAGATTGTAAAACCCGTTAGATTATAATCTAACTCGCGAAATAGTAAACTGTCGAAAGATTGTAAACTGTTCAATGTTCTGAGTGTCAGTTTTTGAAATATTCATTGTATTTACGTTTTCTTGTCTCTTTCTTGTAGGTTAGGTTAGGGTTCGACATAAATAATCAAGTAGTGTTAGGTTTTATCGGGTTTAAATACCTATCAGATTACAATGTACCGGAAAATAATGCGTTAAATTGTAATCTTTCGACAGTTTGCAATTACGCGAGTTAGATTATAAACTAACGGTTTTTACAATCTTATGGTGACATATACATACTCATTGTATGCCACCGTAAGATTGCAAAAACCGTTATATTGTAATCTAACTAGCGAAATTGTAAACTGTCGACAGATTGTGAACCGTTCAATGTTCTGAGTGTAAATTTTTGAAATATTCATTGTATTTACGTTTTCTTGTCTCTTTCTTTTAGGATAGGTTAGGGTTCGACATGAGTAACCACTTAGGTTTTATCGGGTTTATATACCTAACATATTACAATGTACCGAAAAATAATGCGTTAAATTGTAATCTGTCGACAGTTTACAATTATCCATTAGATTACCATCTAATGGTTTTTGCAATCTCAATGGTGACATCCAATATACCTGATTAAAAAATTTCTGTTTGTCGCATGAATTATTATTATTGAATGCGAAATTGATTTGTCACTTGGCAAAACCGGTCGTGTTAAAATGAGCGGTGAAGAAACCGTAGCTTTTATTAATTCCATAGACACCACCATTCAGTGAATTCTTAAACAGACAATCCAATGACAACTACTTTTTGTAGTTGCCATTGGATGTAGTAATGTGGGCGATGGAGTGCATACAATTAATAATCTTTACACACACTGCAGTACTACGATCTAGTTTGGGATCGTTAACTGTAATAGTATGTCGTACATCTCCATATATGATGGATAGGTTGCAATTACTGTCTAAAAATACATAGAAACTAGCCACCAGGTGATTCTAGGATCTAAAGTGGAATTTCCATCTGTTTCTTGTTTAATTAATTTATACGAATATCCACCATTTAAAAAAACTAATCTTACAAAGCGAAAACTGGAATATTTTGCAAGCTGTAGTGTTTTTATTTGATGCAGTTGGTCGAAGCCATACTTCGACATGTGCATTTTGCACAATATCATAAGAGACATACCTATCCCGGTGTCTACTTTTTACTCCAAGCAGTGGGCCTATTGATAGATTTTGTACGTACTAATTCGATCGCATTATTTATAAAATAATATAAAAAGAATATAACGGCAAAGTAAGTTTACTTTAAGGATCTTTTAAACATTAATAAAACCTGGTATCATTATAAGCTTGAATGTGTAAATCTTTGGTAATTAAGCTAAAAAAATGACCCGTTTATCAATCTCTATAGCATCTAGTATTGCCAAAGCTAAAATCTATCTACACTTCTAGGAAGCGATTTCATTAAATCAAATAGGTACAGTGTACACACTACCTACCTAAACATAGACTTCACCTACGTATCGATATTGGATATCCATTTAATTTCGTAATACCTACGTTGCTAGCATTGTAATATAGGACAAATAGGTACTAAACACTAAATATGTACTAAACATAATATTGATTAGTTATACCTGAATTTAATTAAAGATTTTTAATTAAAGACTAATCGACGTAATTAATACGATTAGTAATTTGCCCAGACACAAGCTGTCAGTTGTCGGTCACCGTTTTCGCAAGTAGCCATTAGATATTAAACGTATTTATTACATAACAGCACGGTTAGACTCGTGACAAAACGATATTGTGTAATCGATTTTATTCATTTAATGCAATCGATTCTGTCGGATGTAAAGAAGCGATTGCGATATTGATCTTATCGCACAGATGAACGTCAAAACGAAATGATCACATAACGTGCAGTCTCTATAAACTTTGAATCTCTTATGTATCTATATGGTACTTCTATACTAATATTATATTAAATATTATAAATGCGAAAATTTGGATGGCTGTATGGATGGTTGGATGTTTGTCACTCTGGATGAAATTTGGCACAGAGATAGATCATAGTCTGGAATAGTATATAGGCTACTTTTATCCCGGGAAATTAAGGGGTTCTCGCGGGAACCAAAAAGCCTCAATCCAAGCAGACGAAGTCGCGGGCATCAGCTAGTCTATTTATATGGTGCAAGGTAAATAAACGCAAATATAGAAATATTCTGGGTTGTGCCTGCAAAAATAAATTGATTTTCCAAACCGCATACAGAGCTGGGTCTCTCTTTAGGTTGTAATAATATTTAAGATATTTAAAATTTTATCATATTTAGCGTATTTTTTTATCATAGCATATTTTATATTTCACAGAGGTAAATAATGCAAATAATAGTAAAAACATCTTAGATTCATTTAGGACCCTGGAGAGCGACATAGGCTACATTATAACCCGGAAAATTATGGTGTTTCCGTGTGAATTACTAAAAAGAACCACGCGATTTATTTTGCTTGACCAACTTTAAGAAATCATTATAATTATTGTTATCAGTGTCTTTAAATCACCATGTTACATTGATACATACTTAATACACTGTTAACAGCTGAAAGATATATTACCTAGATAGTGTACCGTGTTGTTATCAAAGCTGTTCAGTCGTTCGTTAACCTTTTGAACCGACTCTGAACTGCAGTGGTCCTTAGCGTCATACTGCGTTTAATTTATGCATCTTGCATATTATGTGGGACCACATCGTTAGACCGGGTTATCGAGTGTCATTTGGCGAGATGCAGATGCGTCGCAATATTAAACTCTCAAAAGTTGTAAAATGTACATGTTAAATGGGTAATGAATAAATATGGCCGTAAAAAGGTTAAAGCAGACATGGACACGTCATAGACTTTTGTTTTTATAATGTACCTACTAGCAACCGCCTGCGGCTTCGTTCCCGTGGGAACTCAGAAAAATCCGGCCTTACATACATTAGTAAGGGAACCTTTGTGCAAAATTCCAGCTTTTTAGGTCCAAGTGTTTGAACTGGGCGTTAATTGTTGTGTGGTAAGTAAGATTACATTTAATTTATTGCATGAGAAGTCATGACACTGGCATGGATAGGTATTGATTACGATTTTTAAAACAGACTATAAGATTGGCTGTGTTTTATCCTACTTATATTTGAGGAAATATTTTAAGGTAAATAAAATTAACTAACCTAAACTAGGAAATCTTTGATACAGCATGTTCTCAAATGTTTAGCTTTCATATGACATAATGTTACAGAAATCGATATTCTCATTTGAGAAACATACTTTAAACTGGTACCTACTTATGTTTATTTATTAGATAGAAACTTGTTTTGCCATACACTATTAGGGTCTGCGCAGATAAGGGACTAAGGGTCCGCGGAGGATAAAAGTCGGAGAATAAGATGTTTCAGCCTACCTACTAGTTATTAGTCCAACGTGATTTTTTTTATCGACTACAAGTTAGCTCTTGACTGCGATCTCACCTGATGGTAAGTGAGGATGCAGTCTAAGATGGTAGCGGGCTAATCTGTTGGGGGTGCGGTAGTTATAATATCAAACCCATACCCCTATTCGGTTTCTACACGGCATCATACCGGAACGCTAAACGTCAATTTTCGAAATATTCATTTTATTTACTTTTTCTTGTCTCTTTCTTGTAGGTTAGGTTAGGGTTCGACAAAAATAATCAAGTAGTGTTAGGTTTTATCGGGATTAAATACCTATCAGATAACAATCTACCGGAAAATAATGCGTTAAATTCTAATCTTTCGACAGTTTAGAATTTCGCGAGTTAGATTATAATCTAATGGTTTTTACAAACTTACGGTGACAGATACATATCGTATATCGCACAAGATGGCCGCAAAATCCACAATAGAGTTGCTAGGCTTTAATATACCTCTGACTATACCTCCGATTGACGATCATAATCAGTTACGTTATTCTAATGGATAACTCAAACTGTTTAAGGATTTCATTGATGAACTCTTTATTAGGCTCTCAGATGATTACGTAAACAATCATTGAAATAAACGATCTTGAGGCACTTGTGCCATGGACGGGTCATCTCCTGGACAGAATGCGATCACTTGAAACGCCCAAGTTCAAAATTATTAATGGATATTGTTCGTGGATTATATTCCCAGAGGTCTTAATATGTTCGACGTTTACACATGTAAGTAGTTAGCGCTAATATAACTTAAAAGACGACACAATTAAGAGGCAAGTCTAGGGACCTAGGGTATGGCGTAAACACTCTCACTAATGAATTCAATATGCAGGTAATGACGTCCTTACGTGTTTTCCGTGTAAATTCCACCCATACAAGTGCGGAAGTTGCAAAAGGAAGGGGCACTGTGAATACTTACAATGAATTTTACGCAACGTGTTGGTTCTTTTGAGATTGAAGTCAATTTCGCAATCTATACTAACGTCGTGGTTTTGACGCGAATTGGCTTATAATAGTTTGTGTGTGAAAAAAAAGTTGGTAAGATATAAAGCTTGGTTCCGAAATATGATAAGAATAGAAGAGGTGATTATACTTTTGCCCTACTCTACATTTAATATACCTACGTCACAGAATACTGACTGTTACTACGCACCTATATGTAATTAGTGTTCTGTATGTATTGCATATTTAAATTAAGGAGTTTGAGTTGAAACAAAGGAGGAGATATTGAGGAGTTGTATTTTGATGAAGCCTGCCACTTCCTCAGGTGCAAAGAACCTGAGTATTTTCTTTATTTCAAAGCCAGGCAGCGCTTATTCACGATATCTTAGGAAAGCTCTAGCTTCGAGGATTTTAAACGTTTCTATGATAAGTAGATGATAGAAACGAGCTAACTGCATGGCAGTTTTTGAACGTTTCTAGTAATACGCCGGAGTATTCCACCAGAATAGTACAAAGCTATATTGCTTGCACGTCAAATAAGTTCCTATCAAAGAATCTTCTCGCCAGAATCTCCTTTCCGAACCGGTGGTAGTCAAAACATGACGTAATATAAGAGAGACTTGTATGTCTTACATGTTTTAATTGAATTGAATTGAAAGAAGTCGTGAAATTGACTAGATAATAAAATTAACTTCCGTTGTCTTGGTCATGTTTACATTTCCCATATACTGGTCAGGAAAGGAATGTTAATTATGTGTTCACGATGACAATTTCACGACTGCGGACATATAGGACGGTGGAAGAAGCTTCCGCGTTATTTGTATCTGTATGAATCATAGCCTCTATGGCGCTTTGCTTAGGGAAGTGTAGGGCTACCATGCGAAGGTAAATAGGTTATGATGATTTTTATATTTTAACCCATTTCAGGTATATAATAGTTGTTCTTTGCAGAATGAAAAATAATATTATGTTATCAGGTCTTTCCCTTACAGAAATAAACATAAAAATACTAAATATACAAGTAACAAACTTTTTGAAGTGAAACTTCTTTAGAATCGTTGTGATTTGAAAATTCGATGAAAAGAAAAAGCGACACTAAAAGGAGGCAAACATATTCATAACAGGATTTAGTCTGTGAGAGAATAAGAAAGAATACAAGTTATATTTTTCTCATTCTCTCGTAGGCTTATACCTGCGAGATAATGAGATACAAAAATAGAATACAAGTTATATTTATCTCTTTGTCTCGTAGGCTACATTTCTGAAGTTTCACTTCTGCCGTGTCTGAATTGCACACACTCTTTTATGTTTATGTTTATATTTTGTTTGTATAGGGCAATGATAGTCTAAGATATGGACTGACAACAAAAACTAAAACAAAAACTACCCTAGAAAGTACAAAATGTAAGTAATGATAACGCGTCAATATGACTCCTGAAGATTTGAATCGCCTGGCTACTCTAAGAGCAGGTGTCGCGATATAATATTATGTACGGAAAATACGAGATAATGTTTAACGCCCCTATGCGCTTTGTTTGAATGCCTTATAAAGCTAAGGCTGGGCACACATTGGGAAAAAGGATTTGAAAATTGAAAAGTCTGGCTTGTTTTGTTTCAAAAATATACAGTCGATTTTAATATCTTGGTGTGATCCTGCATTTGAAAATAGAGGAATAAAAAGACAAATCCGAATAGTATTTTTTCCTAATAATAACGTCTACAACTTTTACGATATACCTAGTATATTGTAACACAATCTGAGAATAAAAACAATGATATTTTGTGTGACTTAATGTTACCTCAGTCCTCACTAGCCCAGTAGTTATCCTTGCATCTATAGCCCGCACGCGAGCTCTGAGGAATCCTGTGGATTGTTAAAGTAATGGCCTGTAGTTGTTTAAAGTTCAAAACAATTTTTCTATCGCAAAATTACATGCGTGAAGCTCGAAACTCGTGCTGCGAGTGAGCTGGATATGGAGCGACGATCGGGGGTGACGTCCAGCCGTCGTTTCTTCAGACCTCGATTCCTCGGAGCTCGTGCGCGGATTGTAGCGTTAGCGTTACTTTTTAGAATTTCAAATTCATATTAACGTAGTCAAGCGATTGACCTCAAGATTTCCTAAAGTGTAAAAAGATTTATTTACGGCAAGTTTACAGTTCGTTCCAACATAATGCATAATCAGCTGCCGCCACGGAGATAACAAGGTATTGTTTAAGTAAGCTTTAGTAAGGTACAATGACATGTGGGCAGACATTTGTGGCAGCAAAAATACCCAGATAATCCTGTCTGCACATCAGAGAACCAGTTCTGCGTTTAATATATTTTAAATACACTTGCATAATCGTCAATGCTCGTGAGAAATTATGTTGCCATCTTCAATAATGAAACGTTGAAAAAAACATATTCATACCTTTATCACAGTTCCTATAATCGTTGCAGGTATATAGATATAGTACTTTTTCTTTGGCCTACATAAAAGATAAATTATTGCCCAGATTTACTAAAAAGAAAAATAACTAGGTTTTTAAGAAGACTTCTCTTGTCACTTTGCAGTTTAAAATGTTCGAAAAGGCAATTATTCGGTTCAAAATTATAATGAATTAATTAATAATTAAGTAATCTTCAGTAATCTATACCTACTAATATTATTATTTTTTGCTGGTTAACTTTTTAATTTATTTATAATGTTTTGTGTGGCAATAAATCATTTATTTCTCTATCTATCTAATATTATATATATACATATAAATGCGAAAGTTTGGGGGGATGAATCGATGGATGTTTGTTACCCAATCACGCCAGAACAGCTGAACTGATCTGGATGAAATTTGGCACAGAAATAGATTATAGTCTGGAAAAACACAAAGGTTAATTTTTTTGCCGGAAAATTAAAGAGTGCTAGCGGGAAGCAAAAATCGCCTGTATCCGCATCTTTTAACACCATTACCATGACGATCGTTCAATAATCATAGTAACTACATCACTTTTGGTATATAAGGAAATACCCTTTTTTAATATTTTCTTAAGTCGGTTTTTTTCCCGAAAAATTTGCGAAATAGTTACAATTTAGTAAACAAACACCCCCCAAGAAACCCGACTTTTTTTTCATTTTTCAAAATTCAAACGCTCACACATGTCTCGATAAATTCCTCAAATCTTGGTACTATTCCCATCTCGATCCTCCCAAAATCCTCGTAGCTATGTCTAAAAATACGTCTCAGGCGATTTGCATCTGATAACCATTTTAAATGGTAAAAATCTTGCTCAAGGATCCGATTGTAAATGGAAATTTGATTATAAAACAAGCCAACAGAAATATAATATTAGAGACCGAGTGTCGTTTAACTCGGTCTATACTCTGGAGCAATATGTAAATAATTATAATTTTAGCTTTATTCAGGACTTTTCGTCCGTTGCAAAGAAGAGATGTGAGGAGTCATGCATGTGAAAGTTATGTGAGTGATGGGGCCTAGGCTTCGCAGAACAGTAGCTCTTCGCTTAGGTCTTTCATAGTTTAGCTTTTAAAAGATAAGCCCTAGTAAATAGTGGGTAGTATGGTTTGCTAGTTGCTACGTTACCTCGCACATCCTTGGCTTCAATCAAAGAATAGCTAACAAGAGAATAATATTATGTTTGAGATTAGACGCCTTTGCTGTCATCACTCATCACTAAAGTCACCACAGCAGGACTTTTTCAATTTTGTTTAAATCAACTGGTTTGCTTAGTAAAAATACACCTTATAACAGTGCGCTATAATAATATATTTGACTATTTTTGACGAACTCCGTGGCGCAGTGTGTAGCGCTGTTGTCTTAACGTGCGGAGGTCCCGGGTTCGATCCCCGGCAGGGTCAATTTGGGAATTTATAATCTCTGAATTTTCCCTGGTGGGAGGCTTCGGCCGTGGCTAGTTACCACCCTACCGGCAAAGACGTGCCGCCAAGCGATTTAGCGTTCCGGTACGAAGCCGTGTAGAAACCGGATAGGAGTTAAATATAACATGCCCGTAACAGGTTAGCCCGCTGCCATCTTAGACTGCATCATTACTTACCATCAGATGCGATCGCAGTCAAGGGCTAACTTGTAGTGGATAAATAAAAATCGTTAAAGTAGTATAACAATATAATAAATAGGTAAATATTAGACAAAGGTAACGTTAAACTACTAATCTTCGTAATACTATACGAAATTACGAAACCCCTTACGTTGCATGACGCATACGTTCCTCACGTGTGTTTTAGTGAGTCATGAATCATGATCGACATTAACAACAGATATTTGCTCTATTTTTTATTATAATGTCCGAACATTATCTTTTTGTTGATTTAATGCATTCTAAGTAGATACTTGGCATGCTTATAAATGCGAAAGTTTGGATGGATGTATGGATGTACGGATGTTTGTTACTCAATCACGGCTGAACGGATATGGCTGAAATTTGGCACAGAGATAGATCAGTCTGAAATAGTACATATGCTACTATTTATCCCGGAAAATTAAAGAGTTCCCGCGGGAACCAAAAATCCTAAATCCACGCGTACGAAGTCGCGGGCATTCGCTAGTATTTATTTAAATTATTATGAGATAGCAATAACTATGTTCTTCGTTTAGCGTTGTGGTACAGCACGACATGGCAGTCTTCTTTGAAATCTTATTGTCATTGTGTCAGATTTGACTGATAGATATTTAACTTCTAGAAATTATGTATCTCGTTCTATGCTACACTAGCGGCACGCTATGATGGCCGGTTTGACACATTACAATAGTGATGTGGAATGTCAATTTATTCTCGAACAAAAAACAATTAAGTTTTGTTTTTGTACCTGATTAAATAGGTTTAATAAAACAAAAATGTATATGTTTATTTAATTTATTTGAACGAACTGAATATTTGAACGAAAATGAATATACATACTTTATATGCACACAAGAAACATATGAATACAAAAGATACCAAAAAAGGTGCCACAAAAGGCCATAATTAATCAGATTCGTCCATACTACTATTTTCACTGTCGTCACTGCTATCATCACATACATTAATTATTATATGTTCGTTTTCTATAATATTATCTATTTTCACATCTCTTTCATAATCTTCCCTTATTAATTTAACAGTTCTATTCACAACCTTTTCCCAGTCTCCTTTAGTCACATGTTCACAAGCTTCTTCTAATAATTTTAGCATTTTTTTTGAGGTAAATGGGGGTTGCCCATGTTGACGCGAGTTTGCCGGAGGTAGTAGTTGTGCTAGCCAGCGATCCTATGTGACGATCGTATTAGATTCCATTTTTAAAAATTTATTGATATTTTTTTGCGATTTCAGAGGTTTGTCCACATAGTGAAAATTGTTCATATTCACAAGTACATTCACCCCTTAAATGGTGCAAACTGATTTTTCTACACTTGTATACATTTAAGAAATCAATTTAATAAATAAATTTTGAGTCCTAAACCTAAAACTACATTCGATAAAATTTATGAATCTCTGCACATCACTATCGTCAATAAAGTAATACAATTATTTCCTTCAAAGTCGTTATCAATTAATACGGAACTTCATGAGCGGACAAACGTCAAACCGGCCATCATAGCGTGCCGCTAGTTTAGTTAATAAAGCGACAAAAGAACTTTAAACTAAAATACTGAAGAAAAAAGTAATATTTATAATCGAATCCAAGTAGACCGTACATTATCATTATTTTACAAACTGTGTTTATGTACTGTTACTTCACCGTTATTGTCGATAATGTTAACTGGGTTGACTTAACAATTTTTCTAATATAATGAGGCAATTATGTTGTCCACTGAACGGTACAGGTAGGAAAGGCCTAGTAAGCAATCTGAAAATGCACTGCTAAATCAGATGAGTAAAATCTAAGTTATAAATTTTCTTTAAGTTTCCGGTTTTCGTCCATCCTGAATAGTGGATATGGCTTATACTTCTAATCATGAATTATATATTGCGTTCAAACATCCTTGCTCTAAAATAAATCAGAATGCCTACTTAAAAGCCAAAAATCTAATTTATTATTTTTACTAGAAAATATATGTTTGTAGTAGGTAGGGTAGACACGCTATTTAATCATAATAATTTTTCTTCCAGATGGGAGTTATGGACTACATTTGCATTTGTATCCCATATTTGGCTCAAGTCCAGGAATAAGACTATTCCAAGAAGAACATTTTTCTGGTTTCCCTCCATTAGGGACGCTGACCGAAGGAAACTCAAAGTTATGGAAATAAAATCACGAGATTGTGACGTCTATGCATCATCCCTCTTAGAATGTATTTCCTGTATATTTTTAGGTTATATGATTTACGAAATAAATGGAAATAATATATAAATTTTTAGCTTAATAGCGTAAAAAGCTATACAATACTATAAAGCTATACAAGCTTTGAGATAAGCTTATTATAGCTTTTCAGTCTGATTTTGTATGCTGAAAAAAGTAACGCTATTTATGTTGATTAAATGTTACTTTCATTACATATTATCTAAATAAAGTAATTATGATTATGTGTCTGAAAACTAATGTCAGTTCATTACCATCTAATAAGATAGGTAGTCGTTTGCATTATTGTCACAAAAATGATAGTATCCGTACCTATTCATAGAGATTATATACACAAAAAATTATATTATATTTCGCGTTTTTCAACGATAACGTAAAGTAGAAGAGAAGAAGAATGAGAATGTACCTAATTGATGGCTAAAATATTATAGGTACGCACCAAATTTTAGAATGGTAGATTTGGTTAACCTAACGATTTAAAAGAGCAATTGATTAAAGCATTTAGAATTTGCAGCTATACAGTTTATTCGTCCAGGGGCTAAACTGCCAAAACCCAAAGCCATATTCTTTCACTAGTGTTGACTTTCGTGTTTTAGGATTATAATCCTTATTTTAGGAACGCAAAGGTACGTGAATTGTCTTTGCCAATAGGTATGTCATTTTGGGTTATATTGCTTAAGTATTGCTATAAGCGTAGGTAGTATGGCCCCAGAGATTATGATGAGAGTAACAAAATATAAATTAGTGAAAATCTTAAACAAAGAGAAAACTACCTTATTTCGTTTAGATTACGTCTATGTCTTGATCAACAATTGGTGTCGCGATGAGGAACGATTTCGAAAAGCAACGTGGAAAAGTTACAGATGTAGGCACAAGACGTGAGATCCAGTTCTACAATGCTTATCCGTTTTCATTATTTCGAAGTAGGAGTGGCGGCTTCGAGTGGCTTATTTTTATCAAGAGACTTTATATTGGTACCACAATTTTCCAAATCTGTTCAGTAGATCCAGAGATTACCCCCAACAACGTCACAAATTCGTCACAACTCACAATTCACAACCTCACAAACTTTACCTCTTTAAAATATTAGTATACATTAGTAATAAGTATTAGTATAGATTTGTGAGTTTGTGTTTGAGGTCATTTGAAGAACCCAGGGGGACTTGTGGAGACAAGTTACAAGGAACATTTTTTTAATGTAAAAACTGTTAGATTATAATCTAACTCGCGAAATTGTAAACTGTCGAAAGATTGTGAACTGTTCAATGTTCTGAGTGTCAATTTTTGAAATATTCATTGTATTTACGTTTTCTTGTCTGTTTCTTGTAGATTAGGTTAGAGTTCGACATAAATAATAAATTATTTGGTGGACTTAGGTTCTATCGCGTTAATATACCTTTTAACAGATTACAATCTACCGAAATATAATGCGTTAAATTGTAATCTTTCGACAGTTTGCAATTTCGCGAGTTAGATTATAATTTAACAATCTTACGGTGACATATAATACACGGTGAAGGAAAAGAATGGGCCACGGAGGAAAAGTACTTTAAATATTGAGGTATGAAATTTCACTCAAAGGAAACATTCATGTATTTTTTTAAATAAGAATATCTGCGTAATATTTTTTTAAAAAGCTTGCCTGAGCCGGTTGTTGAACCAGCTAAAAATGCAAAGAAATAATCTAGTCACTAATTTATTGAACCAAGATCGATAGGGTCGACCAGGCTGACCGTCGGTCAATGGTAAGGATAGAACCTCTCACACAACCATTGTAACTTAAACGGCTATGCTAGGCTTTTTATCCCGCAAAATTAAGGAGTTCTCGCGGGAATTAAAACAAACGACGAAGTCGCGGGCATCAGCTAGTTGAAAAGCTAATCTATTATTTTGCTTGACCTACTTTAAGAATTCACTGTAGTTGTTGCTTTCAGTGTCTTTAATAATATAATCAGTAATAATCTTTATGCTTTAATAGGTTCGAAGAAAGCAATTGGGGCTTTTGCTTGCATTTTGTTTATCTTATTATTTTATTTATTCTGCAAAAGTTACGTTAAATTTTTTTAAACTATTCGTCGCGTACCTAATTGATAGGATGTATTCAGGTCGCTCAGTCCGTTAACTTGAGTCTTTTCACCAGAGCTATTGAGTTGTAAGGAATCAATGTTCAAAATACGCCGCCAGAATTCCTAATGGCCACGGCCTTTGTAAAGTTTGAACCAATGTTTGGACTAATCAAATATGTGTCATTTATCGAATACATATATGCTTGGCCCAACGTATCCAACATTTATAAAGATCTCCCACATTCCCGACGCTTGGTGGTCAAACAACCGCAGAATAACAGAGTTTATATCCGGTGGTCGCGGTTTACCTATTACCGTGGTTATCTTTTACCATGGAATATCTCTGATGTTGTTAATATAGTATTTTTATTAAACTGATTTATTCGTTGAAAACAGTTTTCATTACATGTCTCATTAATGAGTGGCCTTGTGAATTCCTACACTGTCCTCTGTAGATACTTTATTACTATTCTATTTTTATGACATACCTACCTATTAAATATTGCTAAATTACTAAAAAAGTAATGTAACCAGGTGACGGCAGATTATAACAACTCGGTTTGCCTATAAACCTATACATAGAGGATCTCATAATATTCATAGTCGACACTCGACACACCTGGCCTTCTAGGTCTACCAGTTTAAACATTGTTCTTATACCACTTTTTGCTGCGTCCATGCTTGGCTTGTACGAACTAATATAATTATTAGTCAAATTACCGCGACTATTAATTAGTCGCGGTAATTTGAAGACTTTGACGTCCCATATAGACCTCGTAATTGATCTTGAATGGCGTTAAACTTCATTTTCTATTGAAATAGAAAATAAATAAGTTTCGAAACACTTGTATATAAAAACAATTCAAATCCATTCATTCAAACTGCAACCACAGAAGTCAAAATTACAGCATAAAACATTTTGATTTCTATGGTTGAAATTTAAATAAATGGATTTTTATTGTAAATTGAGTTGTTGGAAATTTTATAGAAGCGTGGGATTGTCGCCACGCCATGAGCAGTACCATAGTACCAGTGAGTAGTGAATAGTGACCCATCCCATCAGTGCGCTATAGACAGAGAAGACTTATTTGCACTGGCAAAAGTGGAAATCCATATCCATACTAATATTTTAAATGCGAAAGTGTCTGTCTGTCTGCTACGCTTTCACGGCCCATCTGTTCAACTGATGAAATTTAGTATGAGGATAGTTTGTATCCCGGGTGTACATAGGCTTTTTATCCCCGAAAATTAAAGAGTTCCCGCGGGAATCAAAAAATCTTAATCCACGTGGACGAAGTCGCGGGCATCATCTAGTAAATCTTATATACGATGCTTTGAATGCTAGAAATAGGTTCATGAGCGAAAAGCTTAAAATTTTGGCGACACGTGGACATACCTATTTAAACAACAGATAACATTTCTTTATTACATTCCAGACAGAGTTCTGTGCTAGAGCAAATGTAAATTACTTTTGGCAGACAAGAAAAATTAAAATGCAAACACGTTAAGGTAATTGGCATTTTTGATATTAATATTACGCTGTTGAAAAATGTCTAGACGATTAATGGTTAATCGTACTAAATCAAGTTCCATCTACACGTAGATAATTATTACGATTAACTTGATTCCGTAATTAACAAACGCTGTTTTGTCCGGATTAAGAATCGTGACCGCTTATTTAAGGTCGTAATGCGTCACAGGCCAGAACTGTGAGCTAAGATTAGAGATGACGCATCGCAACTAACGTGATGTCTCTAGATTTATCGTACACCAGTTGGTGCCTGTGACTACGTCCGCATAGATTTGAGTTTTAGAACTTTCGGAGATTTTTTGTTTTCCGGGATACAAAGTAGCCTATCATTCTCCAGGTCACGTCATGCAAAAAATCACACTCTATTGCAGCGTCATTGAAGGACAAACCAACAATCAAACACAATTTCGAATTTATAATAAGTAAGTATGGGTAGAACGCATTAGGAGGTCCCACCCACCCCTGGCTCTGTCCAACTAATACAGGTTTGAGGTTGCACCAACTAAGGCGCACGAGGCATAACCCATTCACGGGATGTGATTGGGAAAGATTTTTAATCTGTTTTTTTTTTAATATTTTCATATTGCCATTTATAGTGGCACGTGGGGTACACAGCGATATAGAAAAATATCGCGCTTATGGTATCCAATGAACATCAGCGAGAGGAGAGATTAAATGGACTGTAAGGACAAGCAGAGAAGAAAGGTTTAATAGAGATGAGGAATAGGGTAGAAAACAAGAGGGATTATGTGGTGTGGTGCAGCTATCCTCAAAGAGATTGTATAAGTTTGTGCGAAATTGTTTGACACACAACAGAACCTACCAGAACGTTTTCTCCTGTGAAGTACAAATTTCCTTAAAACAGATTATACGACGTTTGGTAACATTATGCGATGCTTATAAAATTAACCGCCCTATGTTTACTTTAGTCAAGCAATTTGTGATGACCTAAGACTAAGTTAGGCAAGGGTAGTCATTAAGGGACTCAGCCAATCGGAAGTATTGTAATAATTGTATTGATTACACCGTAGCTGCTAGTCAGCCGTAGAGCTAATAACAGTTGCTGTGTCACTTTTCATATTTTCTGTCTAAATTGTGAACGCTACTGATTAATTATTCCTCTGAGTCTAATGTAATTTTAATATTTTACTGATCGCTTTACCAGGTTAGATTGTAAAACACTCTATTCGAATATTTATGTCACCGAAAAATTGCAAAAACCGTTAGATTGTAATCTAACTAGCGAAATTGTAAACTGTCAACAGGATATATTTTAACGTTATTTTTCGGTAGATTGTAATCTGGTAGGTATATTAACCCGATAAATGGTTATTTATGTCGAACCCTAACCTAACCTACAAGAAAGAGACAAGAAAACGTAAATACAATGAATATTTCAAAAATTGACACTCAGAACATTGAACGGTTCACAATCTGTCGACAGTTGAAAATTTCGCTATTTAGATTAAAATCTAATGGTTTTTGCAATCTTACGGTGATATTTATAAATCAAATTCTAAATTGACAACGTGACAAACTTAGCTTCTTTAAAGGTATATTGATATACAAAGTAAGTTCATTGTACCTACCTTTATTCAGATTGCAATCATTTAATATCCATCCATTTCTTGAAAATGTTAAAAAGAAAATAAAAAGGCTTTCAATAGACCCCCGATAAAGGCGCTATTTTGTGCCTACCGAGGCGGTTGGCAATGTCTTTATTGCTGAACCGGGTTAGGCTTTCACGTCGAAACTGGGCTTTTTACCTCCCGGTTAAAGCGGGAGCTATTGAGTGCAGAGCCTATATTGTTCCTCCGATTCAATGAATTGCAAGCTGACGGTTAATAAAATGGATTGTGAAAGAAATACGAGCATTTCCTTAATGTGTTGAAGTGTTCACAACGGATTTATTTTTAACATTAATTTATGTAATAACTAATGTAGAGTCATATCGAATAGAGATAGTCTCTCCTTCATTCTTATACTTACTTCTTAATAGATAGTGAATCATCAAATTACTTATAAACAAAGTTAATTTAAATAACTATACTAAGAAAAATTTAAGTTCAGAGTTCATAATATTCGTCATAATAGGCGGGAGTGATTTGCGATATAATTATAAATAAACTGGAAAAGCTATTCCAAAGTCATAAATACAAACGTTAATTAAAATTTACTGACGTAATAAATATAACATCTTTGTTTATATCTTTAGTACAGAGACGGGTAACAAATTTTGTTTTACGACTTGTTACTTTACGACTTCGAGTTCTTAAAAGTTAGGGTGTTTAGTCTGGTAAATTTCAGATATGTAGGGAAATTTATTTAATGATTTCTTTTTTTTAATTATTACGCACTTTTAAATAAGATTGCTCGCGGTCGAAAGGCATTTCACTTGCTGACCGCCGAAAATCAATTTGAAGATGGCACCTTATTATGATGGTTTTTTTGTCAAATTGCAGAAACTAACCTCTCACAATAAAATGTAGTCCTAAGATTGAATTAGTTCTTGTTAGACATAAAAATTTCACATTTTCTTATTATTAATCAAATTAAGCACTCACTTTATTATTTTCTATCTCAAAGATAATTTCTCTAATACAAGACGTGTGGGACAAAGTTAAATTTGCTAAAGAGATATTTTTAAAAGTAGGTTTTTTAAATTGTAACTGCATGGAAATTTTCACCTGACTTTCATATTATTCTTTTAATATTGCTATTCAAGACATCGTTACACCACTCTTTAGAATTTTATATTATGTACACGGTGACAAAGTATTATTGTAGAGGTACTGACATGTGTGAAATGAATATTCATTGTTTCGTGACGTTTTCTTTTGGTAAATAAGTTTTTATAGTTACATATATATTTTCATAACAAAGACACAACATGAAATATTCACAAGTCACATTGTTAGGGTTATGAAACTTAGCCGTAAATATGGGTATTTACAAGATAAAAGGTGTTTTGTATTTGTAATGACTTGCAGCTGAAATTGTAAATGAATTTTAATATGTGTTTAAATTTTCCTAACAATCTAGAAGTATTTATGTAAACATAAAAATCACATAAACTTTGCATGGATATAGACGCATTTATCGGACATCCATTAAAGTAAAATTCGTGTTAATATTTTTATCTACAGGAGGACAAGAAATCATTTAACCTAAATAAATTACGTGTATGAATTATAAATACGTGCCAGTACCGCAAAACGAAAAGTTATACTTATTTGTAGCGTTCAATGGAATGTTTAATACCCGTTCATTATTCGCTTATAGAAGAAAAATAGATACCGCTGTGACAGTGCAGACTGCAGCGCTCCACGAAATATCGCTGCAGTCCAGTGTTCCCGTAACAATGAGTCGGAACTTATGCAAAATAAATGGGCATTGTTAGAGGGTTTACTGAACTCTATCTTATAATTCTATATCCTTTCGTAATACTAAGTTATAATTTAAAAAAGAGCAATTTAAATAAATGAATTTACAGAAAGAAAGACGCCAATGACGATAAAGAGTACCAACTCAACTCCAATAATATTAGATAAACTTTGAAGCGGATCAAATCAAAACTATAAAGAGTGTTATGAAAAGGCGACCTTACTAAGATGAGAAATAGAATGTTGAGAGAGAATCGGCAAAGATTAAAGACCTAAATTAACTCTCCATTGGATGATCTATTGACGTAAATATAAATCAATACGTAATTCAAAGTAAGATCTATACTGTAGGCAAGTTGCGAAGTAGGCAAGCGGTTTGTTGTATGGAGACCCCCGCAATAAATCCTCAGTCGTTGAAACTTGGCAGGGTTGTTGTATGGTTTATATACTTATACAAAAATATCCAACAACAAATCCCACTGGAAGTTAGGTATTTATACCTAAAACTTAATATTTATGACTGAATATTTTATCGATTTCTTTTTAAAATAATAGGTGGTAGTATATTTACACTCAAAACCGAAATATCAAACGAAATAATCATGCAGAACATCGATATTTAAACCGATTTTATTATCAAACCTAAACTGCGTTTACGCGATAATGTACCTTCCGTCTTTGACAATTAGGTATACCTAACATAAAAAACTTACTTCCTTCCTGATTTTTTATTGGATATTTATAATATACGTTTAACTCATGATATTTTATCATACTGTAAAGTCTCGTCGCCTGAGGAATTATTGTTGGGGTCGACTAGCTTTATTGCCTAGACAATAATACTGTGGAATTCGAATTAATAGGAAATATTGTTTACAGTATTAATTATCTAACGAACGGGTAGGAGACAACATTGGGTTAGTATTATCACCACATTCCGCTAACCCCGTAGCAGCGGAACGGAACTAATGCAAAATGAATGGGCAGCAGGCAGTAGCGGTGAGGTTCACTGATCTCTATCCCGTTCCCGCGGTAGGTACACCGTACAGGTAAAGTTTTGTTTCATTACATTAGTTGGATAGTCCAATTATAATGGACTATATAAATAGGTCTTCATACGGATGCTGAGTCAATAACACACCTATGGGATTTCTAACATATAGTCAGTCATTATCATGGACCAAGTAAAATCATGATATATTTTTTTCTCTGCTATGCGTTCAAGTGATTTGCGCTTATTAAAAATAGATTTTTCTTCGCTCATGCTCTAAAAGTGTGTCAATTTAGCTAAGCGTAGGCGGACTTAAATATTAATCCTCTAGGGATTAAAATTGTCCTTTTTAAATTTTAGTGTTTAATAAAAACAACCTAAAATATTGATATTTTTTTTAAATTTCATTCTACGGCACAGGATTCAAATCTTTTTTAACATGCTCGAATATAACTGTGCATAATTATTTATATTTTTTATGCAAGAGTAATTTAACTGTAAACCTGTAGTTATACATGTAATAATATAAAAGATCATTAACAATAAACGTCATGATCGATTAATTGATTAGGAGAACCAGTGGTATTACATTCTTGAGTTTTGTAACTTGTTTAGAGCAAATATTTCGACACCTGACTGTGCAGTCAGGTGTGCACCTGGGCATACCGCCGCAAATACTGATCATCATGTCATATTTTATCGTGCTATAATATTTTGCAACTTATCTTATTAAAATTAAAGGTTGAGTGAAAATAATTAGGTAGGTACATTATTTTATACTGTGTAGATGAACCCGTTAGCCTTTAGCTTTAGCTATCATCGATTTACCAAAAGTCAATGCTTTAGATGGTAAATTAATTTTTTAAAAGATTACAGGAATCAACAATTTTGATTCCAGTAATCCAATGATGTTTTTTGTACAAAATTGTAATTCTAAATTAAATCAAAAGCAAAATAGTCCTATATACTGTTAGATGGAAATTAAAAGCGAGCTGAACATGGTATCACTGCCTGCATGGTCTACGGTGGCAACACTGGTCTATGGTACTCTCTGTGATGGCGCCGGCTACCTTATTCGTGTAAATTACTACAAATTAAAAATAATTATTGTGTGGATAACCAGTGTTTCCTTGTAAAAATACCTAGTATCACTAGTATTGAGTTAGATAATGCCCAGTGGAAGTGACAGAGAAAGTAAACAGTGATGTAAGTTTTCATTTATGGATTGGTTGTAATGAGGTGATTTCTTACAATTTACTTTCTTACAGATAGATTTGCACGACCTATCCGAGCCGATTAGAAGTGGATACTATTCCTGTATTACTGATGTGAGCTTAGTGAAAGTTATTGCTTGGACGTAAACGTAACTAGCGGATTATATTAATGGCGATATAATATGTCTCTCGGTGAAATATGATGTGGGTCTTACGTATCCACTGACAGCTTATTGGAATTGGATCGGATGGATATTGAACGGGAAATGATATCAATGCCTATTAAATAGTTTTCGTTTGCGTTTACGATGAGCTTGTTATGGAGGCACTACGCTACAAGAAAATACAAATATTATGATTAGATATTCGCAACTAATCAGAATTTTGACACTACATTGGTATTTGGTAGGTATATTATTATAAAAATAAGTAGGTACTTACACAGATCTACTAATGCTAAATGCAATGGGTAGGTACAGGATATCACGCAGACAATCACCTAGTCATTTAGTACCTAGTAGATTTTTTTCTGGGGGAAATCTTCATAAGATAACTTTCTGGGGGAGAAGTCTGGTTATGCAGGATTTATATCTACTAAAACCCTCTCGGTGGCCACTGACCACCAACTGCGTATATTGATAAGTAGGTACTTACACAGATCTACTAATGCTAAATGCAATGGGTAGGTACAGGATATCACGCAGACAATCACCTAGTCATTTAGTACCTAGTAGATTTTTTTCTGGGGAAATCTTCATAAGATAACTTTCTGGGGGCGAAGTCTGGTTATGCAGGATTTATATCTACTAAAACCCTCTCGGTGGCCACTGACCACCAACTGCTTATATTGGGAGGCTCCGAGACCTCTTAGAGAACGCCTCGGTGCCTAGTCCATTTTGTTTTTATTTTAAAATAATAAACATCAATATTATTGAAACTTATGATTGATAGCTTGTAATAGAAGAACAACTAGTTTTTATAATAAAACCAGTTTCCTCAAGAATCAAGATGAATATAAAATTAAATGCAGAAAAACATATTTATTGTATTAAATTATAGTGTCACGGCAGAGATCATGCAAGGCCGGTTTTATTAGCAAGTGTATGACAACATAGATATTTTAGCCACGTGGAATTTTATTTATTACGTATTGTTACCAATAGACATTATGTAGGATGACCATGAACTGAAAACCATAGCCTATGGATCTGCATATTATGAAACCCGCATCAAAGATGTAGATGGAACGTAATTAGCTTAAACTCACTCAACTTAAACTCTCTATTTTTACTTTCGAAACTCAAAATAACGTGAAGATCTGCTCTCTGCACCCTACAAGTACTTAATTGGTATTCTACATATTAGTTATGCGTAGGCTTGCATCTAAGCTTCCTTGTCTCTAATAGATACGCAATTATGTAGAAAATACATATATGGGTATCTTCAATGTAATATTGAGGCAATTTTTTATGAATAATATGGATAATATTATTTGCATAATCTCGAAAGTATTTGTAAATGGGCATGTCATCGTTCTAGTCATTTCTCCTTCAGAAATGGATGACTTTAGCCCTTTGAATGGGATAGCAGTAAGGACCTGTCAATTGTAATACATTGATGTAGAATTTTAGTACTCATTCTATTTTGATGATTGTAATTCTAATTTTAGAGAAGTGTAGATCCATTAGAGTTAGCTACAATGTCTGTGCCACAGACTGCATCACTTGTTTCATCATTGTCATCGCAGTGAAGAGATACAAGCGTAGTAAAGTCTACATCAATGGTAGGTACAATTAATTATTATCTAAAGCAATGGAAGTGGATTGATGGAATTATTATTACCAAATATCATTAAGAATTGAGATGGATGCTTTGAACAAAGAACAGGAAAATCTTCCAACGTTCGTTGACTTTGGCTCGAAATAGAGGACCTTTTTTTTGAAACAGGTTTTGACCACAAATATTGTAACTTCCATTAGGTATTTCCATAATCCATTTACACACTGAATATCGCAATACAAAAAAATCATTTGCTAAATCAGTAAGATAATAAAATTAATCTTATAGCGTGCGGATTACTTTGCGTGCCGTAAGTTCACATTCTCTGCTACAAATTAATATGTAAAACGAAGGCTGTAGGTAGGCTGTACCTGTATTTGGCTTACAGGCTAGGCTCACTTCAATTGGGTCGATGAAAAGCCGTATTACGTACACAAAATGTGTATCACGGATAGCTACGTGCCTGATATCAATTTGGAATGGTGTATCATTTTTGACTTCATCGGGTTTAATCAATGCATCTATAATATTTTTCTGGGTAGGCAGTTTCCCTACTTTGATTAAAAATTCAAAATATCTACCTTATATATATTACGGTTAGGTTTTTGAATATTATATTGCTACTAGCTGATGCCCGCGACTCCGTCCGCGTGGATTGAGGTGTTTTAGGGTTATGAAAAATAGATAGTAGCCGATTTTCAGACCTACTGAATATGCATATAAAATTTCATAAAAATCGGTCAAGCTGTTTTGGAGGAGTATGGTAACTAACATTGTGACACGAGAATTTTATATATAAGATATATTATCATTTGCCCAAACCAGAGGTCCAGATTTCCGGGTGTGTGTTAAGTTCTAATAGCATACTACAGTTTCAAAGCGGTGATGATGGAATGCAAAACTCAGGTTGCCAGAGGGGTCAACGCCTGACGCTATAGGAATGTTTTACAAACTTTAAGTTATCTGTAGATTATCAGTTCTTAACGGAATTAATCGTGTCATTAGATCCGGACAACCGCATATTTTTATTGTGATTGTAAAGACGTGTGAATCATCCACAGGAGTGCATTGATTTATCGCGGCCTTAATTCTTGAATCGTGCCCTAATTCATTTCAGTATCTAACTTTTACTACTATGTATTGCTTATCTACTACTAATACTACTACTACTAGTACTAATTGACTTTAGCGTCAAGTGCAGAGGAGTCATATCTGACAAAGCTTAACATATACCTAGCTAGAAAGCTGGATACGTTTAATGGTACAACGTTAAGTTACACTGAAAATGCATATAGCTTCTCTGTTTTTCAAGATTTAATAGAAACTTTCTTTGAATTAGATTAAATTAAATTATTAGAATCTATTCATTTAAATTAAATCAAAACTGATTAACTCGTTTCTAAGAAACTGGGAAAAAACAAATCTTAATCCGAATCCAAGCCAATTGCATTAAAAACTAAATTTTCGCTAAAATTACCTATTTCTAGTTTAATTGGAATGGGTAACTATTGTCAATGATAGTTCTATAATATTGCATATTGTTATATTGGAATATTAAATGGTACACAATTTAATACCTTGTAAAGCAATCCAAGAACACATGTGTTTAACCTAAACTTTATCCTGGAGTCTTACTATAAATTTATATTGAAAGAAACTGACCTTCAAGCGTGTCTTCATAAAATCCCAGGAAACAAAAAATCACAACACTTCGTACGTCAACAATGTTTCGGAAAAGATTCACTTCTCATTGAAATGTATTTTTGTAAAATACCGCCGACGTTACAAAAACGTTACCGCGTTCACTCAACAAGAACGAAGAACTGACTAAAGCTATTCCACGACATCGCTAGCCTGAGCAACTTCCCCGTACCTGGCGATATGTTTATCTTCCATTTCCCACACCTCTTATCTTCGTAATATCAATTCCGAATCGATTTTCTCACTTTCACAGCAATGGATGTTACCTCCGGCAAAGACATGGCTTATAAGTCAAGTCAAGCCAAGGTATAGCCGGGCGGAATTTCTCAGGTAAACAAATTCGATGCAAGAATGAGATTATAATACCCAGGTGAAATTGTCGAGGCGCACGTATATTCCTGTGGGCTGTGGTAATATGAAATATTCCGTGAAAATTGTGGGAACCTTTTTAAAATTGCTTTTAAATTTTCATCTTCCTCTGGAGTCGTAGATAGGTATTATGTAAGCTTTATCGTTAGAATTACAGCTCTTCAAACCACAATCTTGTGTATGACCAGGAGTGGTTTACCTAGCTCTGGTGATCGTTTCTAATACTTATTAGATTAAGTTTTATTCACCTAAGAATGAAAAATGATTTCCTAACATGATATCAGATTCAACAAATCTTTTATTACGCATTCCACATGGCTAGATTGACCTTTTTACATGAAGGTTGACGTCCTCGCTTTTTTCGAATGATGCTTAATCTTTATACCTACGTAAGTAGAAGGTACCCAACTACCCACCTATAACGTATGGTTAGTAACTTGCCGTCCTATCGATCCAGCAGTTTAAGCTTGCAAGGGCTAAATTAAAATTTACGAAGCTTTCTATTCAAAAGCTGATATATCCTCCGTTGGTTCGCCGTCAAAGAAAACACTAATGACCGTTACCAAGTAGCCCAAGCAAAATCACCATGATACAACTCTTTCCTGGATTTAGCATTGCATTGTCGTAATTAAAAAGCAGCGAGAAATCTTTGTCGCACTAAATATTATGCTGCTGTATGGGATGCTGTACGTGAAAAAGGATGATGGCAGTTAAATATACTCGTATCATGTCAGCCGCGCAAATTGCAAACACAACACTCGCCCGTTGTTTTTCTTAATAATTTGAACGTTTCTCAGAAAACTTGTTCGAATTTCTTGTAAAGTAACGTTCTTGTTTAACTATGCATCAAGTTACATATATAAAACGAACGAGGCTTAAGTTTATATATTTTAAGTTTGTCTTTTAATTTTCCTACTTTTCCTTAATTCTTCAAAAGTGCTTTCAAATTAAGGCAAAGAGTTGCTGTCACTGTTAGGATCCTACTGATTAATTTCTGACCCTGATTAAGCTGAAATTGTAACACAACAGTTTTTTGTAAACAATATTCTATCATATAAGTTATAAGTTATCATATAAGTTATAACAATATTCTATCATAAAAGTTATAACATTTGGTAGATGTTTTAACGATTTAGCTTTGACATTATTGCTTTTGACCAATTAGCCGAATTGAAAATATCGCTGCAAAATTCTAAAATAATACCAATTCTAAGATAATTTTGTTCTATTGCACGTAAGTTATCAGTTATAATCATTTGGTCAGAAATCCTAAGGTCCCTCTACAGATTTATGTTACAACAATTTGTTTCACATAGAAGAGATACCTACTCCCCGTAACGCTGTTTTCTATCCCAATCACGCGATCTCGTTTCCATACATACTGAAGAGATTTCAGATAGGAAATATGGAATGAATGGGGCCAAAAATAAAGGTTCGTTGAGTCCGCTTCTCGATTAAGCGGGGTCACTTCCGGGGATGTCGGGGGAATAGCCAGGAATCCGATTACTAACGCCGTGCCTACTCTTCCGTTCAGGCCTGCATTGCCCTGAATAAACAAAGCTTAAAAGAGTTTGACCTCGTATGTTTTTATTCTTACTTTATTCACAGATATTTATCTAAGACTAGCTTGCACCCGTAGCTCCGCTCCCGTTAAGTTTAATTTGGTTTGACAAGTTTCGTACCGCTATTTTACCTCCTAAAGGGTTGAGTTTTCATTCATAAATCGTATCCTACGTCATTATAGCTATCAGTGTGCCTTTCAGCCGGATCCAACCAGTGGATAGATCAGTCAGGCAGTCAGTTACCTTTTCTCTATAAATAATACTAAGATTACAGACTAAGAAAACATAACTAGATATATATAGATATATATATCTAGATATCTATTTATTGGACTAAAATTTATGTATTTTATCATGTATGCATTACTTATTTATTTATTTTTGAATACAGCTGCACATACCCGCGCTCCGGGTTCATTACATACATATCAATAAAACAGCATTATAATAATATGTACAAGGTGTTTAGATCTACTATTTACCTATCCTTAAGCGATCCTTATCCGCGTTAAGTGGAAGATCTATATTTGGTAGATGTTTTGACACCTGTGCCATCTTTTGCTTCTTAAAATTCTCCGAAGCGATTCTATAGCACTTAGGAGAGACTTCAAAAGATCTCTAATGATCTTCCTGATTTATATCATATCTCTATTACTTAAATAAAAGCGATAAATGCTTCATCTTTCTGTGACAACATAATGATTTTCATAGAATCAGCGATAGAGGAATATAAAAAATAAAATCAAAATCTAAAAAATGTGGAAGCAAATAAAACCAGATTAATTAATCCATACTAATATTATAAATGCGAAAGTGTGTCTGTCTGTCTGTCTGTCTCCTACGCTTTCACGGCCCACCTGTTCAACCGATTTTGATGAAATCTGGTATAGCGATAGTTTGTATGCCGGGGAAGACATAGGCTACTTTTTATCCCGGAAAGTTAAAGAGTTCCCGTGGGAATCAAAAAACCTTAATCTACGAGGACTAAGTCGCGTGCATCATCAAGTACTTAATAGTTATGATAGTTCAGAATCATAATTATTATAAATTAATTGAGATAATATAATGACTGCTGCGATGAAAATGTTGTAGGTATTCCACACAAGAACATCTTTACCTAATTGTGGTACAAAGGTAGGTACGGACTGCAGAACGCGATTAGTACTTTTAGCCTTGGCTCTGCAAAAAGAAGCCACTACAACACTACCGCGATAAACATAATTAAAATATTTTTTCAATATTCCTGTTATTACTTGTCAGCGCGCGAGCTCCGAGGAATCCTATGGAATGTTAAAGTAATGACCTAAAGTTGTATAAAGTACAAAACAATACTGCTAACGCAAAATTACATGCGTCAAGCTCGAAACTAGTGCTGGGGGCGAGCTGGATACGGAGCGACGATCGGGGGTGACGTACAGCCGTCGTTTCTTCAGACCCCGATTCCTCGGAGCTCGTGCGCGGACTGTACCTACCTCTGTCTACAACACACAACATTAATTTTAAATGCAACCTATTCTTCATACTATTATGTTAATTGTTCAATTCCCAGAATCGTTTACAATAACTATATTATGGACCCAAAATGCACAAAAAAATTCGTTACAATCAAATAGTAAGAATATTAGCTACTATTCATTTTCAAATTCTGAAATAGGTAAGTCGGATTTTTTTACTGCTCAAAGTAAAGAGCAATGAGTAACATCGTAAGTTACACAAGTCGGTTTCATAAAGTCAGAAACTTTTAGGTTTATGGCACGAATAAACGTAACAGATTACTGTGATATAGGGTTACCAATTATTCTACTTTTAAGAGTATTCCATTTTATTACACCACTTGGTTTTTGTAAAGTTAAAATTATTATTTTTATACTGTTTGGATGACCTTTTAGAACTAACATAGATAATTCACGAAATTATGTATATTTATCTTACAAACGTCCATTTCATCAAGCAGCTCTTCGCTGTCAACTCAACTTTCATTACACACCTAAAGCCATACTTGAATATTAAAAATCTTATAAAAAGGATAACCTGAGGTTACCGCAGCAAATAATTGTAAATATGCACTTTTAATAAGGAGTAAAATAATAATTGTATTGGTTGTGATTTATTTTTATTTTAGACGAATTTGGTATAAATGAGTTTTCGTTCCGGTACGATGCTGTGTAGAAACCGAATAGGGGTATGGGTTTAATATCTGCCATGCCCCTAACAGGTTAGCGCGCTACCATATTAGACTGCATCGTCACCTACCATCTGGTGAGATCGCTGTCAAGGGCTAACTTGTAGTGGATAAAAAAAAGTTTTAAAAACAAATCTTGTCCAGTGTCTTTTTAGGGTTCCGTACCTCAAAAAGAAAAAACTGAACCAATATCGGATCATTTTGTCGTCCGTCTGTCTGTCATTTACCCTTTTTCACCTTTTCCCTATACCCTTTTACTCAGGAACGCATGGAGGTATCAAGCTGAAATTCAAATCAAATACTCAAGTTTACTCTCCCTTCAAACTTCTAAGCCAACGGAATCAAAAGATACAGCCGTATGCTGTAAATTTTCCACACTCGCAAGGGAATGAAAACCTACAGGTTACTTCCCGTGAACTCAGAATCTTGAAATTTGGTACGAAGACAACGTCATATAGCACAGATAAAGGAAAAATTGCGAACAGCATACATCATGTATCTAACATGATACAATAAAAATATTTTTAATAATTTTAAACTTAATACAGGTTTGTACGGAACGGTGCGGTGCGGAACGGACGGTGCGCGAGTCCGACTCGCACTTGGCCGGTTTTTTTGGAGATGGCAGCCCTATTCTAAGGAAGCCACGTACCGATGACGAATATACTGGCGGTCCTTGACCCTTCAAGGTTGGGTTACAAATTACAATTAAAGTATAAACTTAATAGCATCCAGACGCAATACGATTACAATCAAATTGACTTCACATTTGGAAGAGGAATGTTTATTGTATGTGTTATTGCGACGGACGCCTGCATACATTTTGATGTGACATTAATTTTATTGCTTTACACGATTAATGGGATATCAATATGGAAAGAATCATTGACCTGAATTACATTTTTGATTTATAACAAAGTACCTAGATGATGCCCGTGACTTCGTTTGCGTGGATTAAGGTTTTCAATTCCCACGGGAACTTCTGAATTTTCCGGGATGAAAAGTAGCAAAAATCCTTCCCGGGGATACAAACTATCCCTGTACCAAATTTCATGAAAATCGGTTAAACAGGTGGGCCGTGAAAGCGTAGCAGACAGACAGACAGACAGGCAGATGGACAGACAGACAAACAGACATACTTTCGCATTTATAATATTAGTATGGAAGTATGGATTTGCACTTGACCGCGATATCTTATCTTACTTATATTTTAAATGCGAAAGTATGTCTGTTTGTCTGTCTTAAGATTATAGTCTGGAATAGCACATAGGCTACTTTTTATCCTGGGAAATGAAAGAGTTCCCGCGGGAACCAAAAAAATCTCAAACCACGCAGACGAAGTCGTGGGCATTCGCTAGTTAGATTATAAGAGATCATCAGTCTGCTCTCTTGTAAGAATTGCGAGAACTTTTTTTATGTGCAATACCAATTATCTGTCGTCTACCAGTTACTGGTCGTCATCTCCTAGAAACTGATCCTCCTAATTATTTCCTGACCGGATTCTGTCTAAAGAAATTAGAGTGAATACACTACGGACCGGATAGGAGGTCGAAAAGGAGGAGAGCGAAACGTTCGCGTCAAGGGGAAGCTTTGTTCTGTCGCCCTAAATGTCTTATTGGCAAATAAGGGTTGATAAGAATCAACCCATAATTGCCAGCTCTCTAGTGACTACTGAGCACGAGTCTCATCTCGGAATGAGAAGGGTTTGCCCATAGTCCATTACGCTGCCTAAATGCGGATTGGCAGACTTCGCACACATTCCAGAACATTATGAAGAACTTTCGGGCGTGCAGGTATCCTTACGATGTTTTCCTTCACCGTGTGAACCAAGTTATCTTTAATTTTTTAAAAAGCACATAACTTCGAAAAGTTGGAGTTGCGTGCCCGGGGATCGAATCCGCGACCCCGTACATGAGGGTGGGATTCGGGTGTCTTAACCATTAAATATTGCACCGCTTCTAATAATATGAGCTCTCCATTCCACCAGTCATTTTTTTTTGTTCGCAGTGTATTTATTTTAGATAATTACTATAAAAAACTAAAAATATATCATTTAAAATATGTAAGTAGACGTGTATTTACCCCAACCGCGTATAATTTTAGTAGTAGATAGTACATTCGCCCCTAAAATATTATGACACAAAAAAGCTATCTCTACTATAGTATTTAGTTTATGGGTAAGTAGCTAAGTACCCAAACGTATGTATACCGGCGCCAGGCCCAGAAAGTAGTAATTAGTGTGAAAATCCCCCGACAAGAGTCTCAGTGGTTTTTCAAGTGCCCTCCAGGGGTTACGTGTTAAGAGACTCCAGTACTTTGCAATGGTGCTTCGCCCGCCTCTAATGATGGCTATTTATTTTGAAAAACCGCCATCGTACGAGAGTGCTCAGCCTTTGTGGTGGACGGGATTAATTTTTATGCGCCTAAACCACTTGCGGTGACAGCTTTGTTCTAGATTCATACACATTTCAGTTAGCGAGTAAAGTTTATAATAATTTCGTACCCGTCTTAAATTTTATTTATTTTACCAATTTAAGATATAGCCATTTACTTCACAAGTAGGAAGACAGTTTGATTGACAAAACGCTAGCTTCCAATATCAAGAAAGAAAATATTATAATGACGGAATTTTGCAACAGCCTGAAAGTCTGTAAAAGTTTTGCTTGAGAAGCACAGAATTTTTGTTTTTTCATTAATTTGAAACAAAATAATTTCGTAGCTAAAAGGCCAACAGTGAACATCTTGATACTGTTGAAGGAATAGAGCGCAATGTAAAGATAATCTACTCTGTTACATCCCCTGGCGTTTATGTAGCCGTGATCAAAGCTTTACTATACTCTATGGATCAAAGTGAGGGCGTGTCAAACCACAAGAGCTATCAGTGCAATCTAAGTGGCATAGATTACCCCCAATCTGTGCAGATTATGTATTTGGCTCTTATATTTATTTAGAAAAAAATATGAGTTTTATGAGAAGGAAACTACTGTTACGCGTTACTAGCCCACGTCACAATTTTAGCTAATGAAACTTGATTGCAGACTCCTTACAACCTCGGAAATTTTAAGTAAGTTTTTTGGGTAAGTATAAATTTGATCATAAAAATAAACCGCAACATAGTAAAAAGAACTCATACTTGACTCAAGTTCACTAGTAATATTTTGAAAATTGTGTTCGTATTCTAAATATTATGGCACGCAACATTGAAATTGTAACCAGAAAAGAAACTAATAATACAGTGTTGAGTGTTCAAAGAAATCACACGCATTAAAATAAATAGTGGAACCAATTTGTTAAATATAAAGATCGGTGCGCTCGCGCCGTTTATCGCTTTCATAACGAACTTGCTTGGTTGGCAGATGGCACCACTGAATATAGGTGTATCTAATGGTTTTTCGAATCAATTGTTGTGATCAAATTGTGGCTACAAAATTGTCGCAAAGGCTACAGTTCTGAGTTAATCTTTTAGAACTTTACGCTTTCCAGTGACTATTGAATGTTCAAATTTAATTTTGCTCTACGTTCAACGCGGTGTTCTTATCCTCAAAATAGCGTTAGATAAAAATCTTCAATTCAGACAAATTAGATTCGTTTTGGACGAAATTCTTAGCATAGAGGTGTCTGAGCTACACAGTTTTCTCATAGAAACACGATTAACGAGCCAATCTTCTACGTTATTACTGCAGTGACTTTCTATAAAAACTTAAAAATTAATTTTGCTTTAGCTTCGCGTTCTTTTCTGTACAAAGGACGAGAGGTAAAATGATCTCACGCTCTGCCAATGGTTTTTTAAATGTTACTGCTTTCAAAGAAAATACTTGTAGACAGACTACGTAGTTACTAATAGGTACATAAGTATCATCTACTATATATAATATTATACATCTTGCGTTTATACTCGTAAGCTACCTAACTAATATAATAAGTTATAGCGATAAGAATTTTGGATGAAATAACGGAAGAAATAAAACATAAAAGACCGAAAAGATGAAGAATTACGAAGAAGTACATTAAGAAAAAATTTTGTTCATTGATATTGTAATTACTTATTCGTATTTTGTATTCAAAATGGGTGAAAACATGCCTGAAATGCTTATTATTATTTATTTAAGAAAAAGATCAAAGTTATTACTGTCAACATAGAAACCGTTGCTATCTTCATATAAGTATTTGTTATTTTAGCGTTAGAAGTTAGATTTTCCTGCAAACAAACATTTTAAGAGACAATTTTCTCGCTTTGGGTAGTACTGGTGGGTGGTGCTGCTGTAAAATATAAAAATTGTAACATGAGAGATTCAGTTATTTAAGATTTTGATACAATACCATGTTCTAAGATTTTGTTACAGTACCATGAATTACACTTAAACTAAGAATAAGATAATTTAAGATTTTGACACAATACCATGTTTTAGGTTTTTGTCACAGTCTTACCATGAATTAAACTTAACCTAAGATCGCAAATGTAGACTTTAATGAACCAATGAATAAAGTTGTGTGAACTTCCTAGAAACCCTTATTACGTTCTATTTAAATTATTATCATGCCTATCATTCCCCACTCAATAATTAAACAAGTTCTCATCATTTACCCTAGTTTTATGAATTTCTCAACTGCTGTTTAGAATACTACATGTCATAAGCGCGTGATTTTTATCTTGTAACTATAAACGCTCAGAACTAATAGCTGTGTGAGTGAACTTCAGGTGTGGGGAAGAAACCTCGACAGTCGGCAAAGTTCACTGCTCCTCCAGACGCTCTTAAAAGACACGACAATGGAAAACTTACTCTAAAACGCTACAGTAAGCTCGCTTTTAGATCAACAATGTATTTTTTTATTCAGACAAAAGTCTTTAAATCAGATAGAATGAGACCACCGCCAACGATTAGTTATTAAGTACGCAATTAAGAGCATCGGCAAGTTGGTACTACGAATCATCGTGGTTGATTAATAGAGGAGGTAATTACGAAGAAATAATTGTTAAGGGCTAGGTTAATTAAGTTTCAAGTACCTATCTATATTATTGAAACAAGCGATAGCAATAAATAAATAGTATGTATCATGTCACAAAATATATTTTTCTTACTGTAACTGATCTATAGATTACCAAATCAAGGTTTACCGTTTAATGGCACGACTCTGTATACAAGAAATCTTCACAGTAAAGTACGCGAGGTAATTGTCATAGAGAAATGGCGTCCTTACTCCTAATTTTATGAACAATATTTCCAAATTCCAAGGTAATTAAACCAAGTAGGAATTTTGGAACCCCTGTATTCAATTGTACTAACGCAAGCTTCTTCTATTTTTTTAGAATCTCAAAACTATACTAGCGAGTTATAAGGGTCTAGCCCCACTACAGCGGCAAATATTTCTTTCTATCGGCTATCTTTGTATGAGTTAGTATGAAGCTGGTCCCACTTTTGCGACGCGGTTCTGAAATGCACTGCGACTAATTAAATGTACTAAGAATACTTGCCGCTATACGTACCGCGTCGCACGTCTGTAGTGGGGATAGACCTTAACGCAACCGTGTCTGCCTTGGTGATGTCATCGTATTTTCCAGTTTTTCTCAATGGTGTCACCTGTCAGTAGGAAATAGCTGCTTACTAAGTAGATATACTAAACTCGCCGGTATATTTAGCGGAACATAAAAAAAAGGTTTGATATCAGTATCATATAAGGTTGCTGGCTGGTTTATACGTTTAATTTAAAAAGAAATATTTTCAAATTAAGAAAACAACTGAACATCACATTATAAGCAATTGTTTTAATTTTATTCAAATACACCTTATCTGGAGCGAACTTCGAGTATTTCTTCCTTCTGAGTTTGATTTAAAATTTCATTGAAATACTGTTTTTTGTTAGTTTTTTTAAATCGCGTATCTTTCTGGAGTTGATGACTGAATTATGCCTGACTTAGCCCCAACGGAGATTGCCAGGGCACTCGAAATGCGAAGAAATGGTCAAACCTACAGAGTGATATCCAGACATCTTCGTCGACCAGTTTCAACGATCCATCGCAGTATCCAACGGTTCAGGGAGACCGGTACTTATGTGAGAAGAGCAGGACAAAGCAGAAAAAGACGCACTTCGAGTAGGGATGATCGTTTCATTCGGCTTCGTGTACGTAGGAACCCCCGTTTGACGGCCGTCCAAGCCCGACATGAGTTAGAAGCAGTGCGGGGTGTAACCGTAAGTGAGCGTACGGTACGAAGAAGGCAAGAAGAAGCTGGTTTGGGTTCATTTTTGCCCGCCAAGGCTCCAAGGCTCGAGGTAAATCATCGTAGAAACAGGTTAACTTTTGCTCAGGAACATCGACTTTGGAACGCGGACCAATGGAGTAAGGTATTGTTTAGTGATGAGTGCAGAATTCTCTTAAATCAGATTGACGGCAGGCAAATAATATACAGACGCAAAGGAGAACGATACATTCAGACAAATTTTGAAACTACAGTTGCATATGGTGGTGGATCAATAATGGTTTGGGCGGGCATTTGTTTGGGAGTTCGCACAGACTTGGTAGTGATTGACAGAGGGAGTCTGACTGCAGACCGCTATATCAGAGAAGTTTTGGAAGAAAATGTCGTACCGTTTGCCCCATATATCGGTGAAGATTTTGTTTTTATGCAGGATAATGCTCGGCCGCATACCGCTCGGGTAACTCAAGCTTATCTTAATGATATGAATATCACTTTTATGGAGTGGCCGGCGAGATCACCGGATATGAACCCAATAGAGCACGTTTGGGACTTGCTGAAAAGAAAAGTTAAGTCCAGAATTCCAGCTCCTGCCAACGTGGGAGAACTGCGAATCGCCGTAGTTGAGGAATGGCGGAGACTATCCCAGGAGACCATCGATAACATCATTCTCAGTATGCCTAGACGGGTAGAAACTTTAATAAGAGCACGTGGAGGAAATACGCGATATTTATCACCATTTTTCTAATTTAATTAATTGTTATTTTAATATTAAATTTCACTTTTCCCGGTTACATGAAAAGTTCAAAAATGTACCATTTTTCACAAATAGCCTTTACTTGCAAAATCTGTTCTTAATGTGATCTCATTTTAAGTAAAACAAATGAAACTTTAAATAACAAAAGAAGTGTAGTAAGTAGATTTTAAAATAAAACCATATTTTTTTAATTATGGACCTTTTTTTTATGTTCCTCTAAATATGTCGACGAGTTTATTTGTGGTTCTGTAATGGTAATTTTTTTGTTTTTCTGAGAAAGCGTCACCGCAAACATTTCAAGTATTGAACGTTTAATGGCGTTTAGTATGTAATACCGTGGTCATACTTACACCTACTTAAATTACGCCTCAAGTCTACTTATTGTGACCATATCTGAAGTATTGTGTAATGCTTAACATAGATTGGACTACTGTTATAGCCCGTAGCCTTAGTTACCCACCCACCTGAGACGCCTTTTGTCAGAAAATGTTTCAGTTCCTATTGTACATATAAATTATAAAATATCTTCGTATCGCGTCTAATCAGCATTCTATAATTCTAAGTTTAACATAATAAATGTGAAAGAGATTTCTATCTGTCTGTCTGTCCATCCATCTATCTGTCTTATTGTGCGTCTGCTACGCTTTCACGGCCCTCCTGTTGAACTGATTTTGATGCAATTTGGTACAGAATACATATATTATAGAATATGAAGTTACGGGCATCATGTAGTAAATTAAGTATAAAATATAAAAATACGCTATCTTAAAATCTTTGCTTTTTACCTACCGGAAAATTTAAACGAAGACTCAAATAAATAACACAATCACAAAATAAACCTGCCCGTGCCATGAATTAGCGAATTTAATAAGGGTCAGATAAAGGATTAAGGTCGACGGCAGGCAAAATGTGAATATTTAGGTATTTTCCTCACAAAGCCAAAGTTATCCTTCGAATAATAGTCTGTTTAATATTTAACTTTATTTCTGATTCCAGACAGTAATAATATAATCTTCAAAACTTATGCGTACTTGTAAATAATACAATTCAAAATATATTTTTGTCAAAAATGAAATCTGCAGACTGCCTCATTGGTCTAGTGGTTGGTGTGTTCGACTGCGGCCGAGGTTCGAATCCCGGGTCGGGCCATAATCAAGTGTTGGATTTTTCTGGCTAGAAATTCTCAGTACTAGCCCGGAGTTAGGAAATTGGCAGTGTCTCACCCCCGTGCCTCGGAAAGCACGTTAAGCCGTCGGTCCCGGTTATTATCACTAACATGTTAATAGTCGTTAAAGACCGCCAACCCGCATTGGAGCAGCGTGGTGGGTCTAAGCTCTTCCCTTCCTATTTTGCTGTCTAATATAATAAGGTAATGTTTTAGGGGAAACTGATCAACAAAATTCGGTGACTAGATACAATTTCAGACCGTTTATAATTATCATCTGCGCAGGTGTGCCAACGACAATTTAGTAGATACGACAGAATTAGGCGATTTAAATTCTAAGCGGGGGCGGGAAGGAACTGCCGCGTCTATCCTTAAGCTATATCCAACTAACCTGATTATATTTGCTCGAATACCTACAATAATTAGTGTCATCTGAAAGCTGTATTTTCAATAGTTTTCAGAAGATTAAAGACTAATATGATCAATCACTGTTGACCAAACAAAATAATCAATCAAAATAATCTAAATACATAGTTAATGACAACTTTATACTCAAAGTAAGCAGTTGGTGTAAAGTTAATTAGGTAAGATCAAAAGGTAGTTTTGGTTTTACCTTTAGTCTCTACTATTGTATCGTGGATGAGTCATTATTACAGATAAAACTCTTACATTTTTATCTAGTTACCTATCTTTGTATGTTTGACAGTGATAAATCGTGGGTAAACTGATCTATTACCTCTTTATACTGGCAAAGGCATCTTAAGTTTTTATTTAATGGGAAAATCGGTTCAGATAATATAAAAACTGTATTCATCTGGTTAAAATAACAACACCTAGTAAATCATTTCACCGTTACTTCCATACTTTATTTAGTATGTTTAACTATACTTATATTTATTTTTATTTTAAGTAGGCGGGTACATAAATAATAGATAATACATTGCCATCTTACACGAAATCCAGTAATTAATAAGAAATAAACTAAGTACTCTGACATATATATCGGAATGTGAAATGGACTCGTATAATTACCTGCGTGTTATCAAGCTAACATACGACATCTAAGCAAGCGTTGGGTACATAAACATTCTTAGGAGCAGGACATTACCCTGCCTTATCAGGCCTTTCCCCTGCAATCTCATTGCCATATTATTTGTTATATTTATTATTTCCTTTGCAGCAAACGGTCGACACATAAGTATCGTCCATGTAAACCTCATCACGAAGATAGTAAAGTCACAGTAGTACACTTGTCAATAGGAATGATAGCAAAGTATGTATTAGATAAGCATAGCTTGATTTCTAATTCCGGTAGCAGTTTCGGTTTAGTTATTATTGACAAAAAGTGAGGAAATGTTAACTTTGCAGGGTAAATTGGAGACCTGTATGCAGAGTACAGGAATATTAAAGTTTTAATAATGGTTCTGTAATCTGCAGTGCGATTATGTAACTTAAGTTCATGGATGGATATTAAATAAGATTGTCATTGATCGTAAATACGATACTGATTTATTTAGGGGCTTTTTTACGTAAAAAAGAACGCTAATAACGCCATATCAATCGTCGGGCCGCAGAAAATTCACTCACTACTGCTCGGGTCGATTAAAACATGACTAATAGAACTAGAACATGTAGTATACTAAGGTAAAAAGATTTTAATAGATACAACTAGAAAACGATCAGTTGATAATTCTGTCCTAAATAAAGCACTTGGAGGCGAAACCTCGATAAGATATTCGGAATAATATTGCCTCCCATGAAATCAATCGCCGAAGTGAAGTTATAATCAAGACACGCGGAAGCGTGTCCAGCCAAAGTTCAAAAAAACTGGCGAGCAGCACCGTGTGTAATATTACACGAACCATTTGGAGCCACTTTTGACCCCCTCATAACTCAAAAACTATTTCACATAAACATGTCAAATTTGGCGCATATATTGAGACCCGTGAGATACATATGTGCTCCAAATTTCATAAGCACACCTCAAATGGTTATTTAGATATAAACGTACAAAAATCGTCATTTTTATGATCAAAGGATAGATCAAAACTCTGACACGAGGCATGCTACCATTGCTTAAAGCCGTATTATTTTAATATTGTTGACGTTTATGTTGTAGTGTTATAATCATTATTTTAAGGACGTCAAAGTACGTGACATTCAACCGTTAGTTTGAAACAATACTGCTTTAAGCGGTGGTAGTAACTCCTTAACTATTGAAAATGACACATAATTATTATTTTAATGTAAATAATAATGAATAATAATATAGTTGCATTAAAACCTTACCTTCGTATTCATACATTTTGTGCAACGAAACGTCATTGACAGAAAAGAAGAAGAAACGTATTTGAAGTCGTCAGTTCAAGCTGTCAGTCATTGTGATTTGTATTCATTGTTTATAGTGGTTTTAGTGATATCGACTGTTTACCGTGCTTGTTTTCAATGTTTCACAAAAAACTTTTGATTTTGAACTTTTGCAATCAAAATTGATGAGATGTAGAAATGTGCTGTAGAGGTAGTCTGACCATAGATGTAATCTGTCAATGTCAGTGTAACTCTAGGTACACTATATATTTTTCTTGAGAATTCTCGTCTTTAATTATCTTGTACAATGAGTCGTACAATAGAATTACTGGTGGGTGACACACTGACCTTACACCAAATAATAAGTACCTACTAATGTAAAACGTAAACTAAACTAATAGAAAAGTCCTATTACAGTGTAAAGGATTATTTGAATGATAGCAAGGCATGGGTATGAATTGTTACAACGGCTGATTATGTAATGTTATATTATAAGTACATATATATAATTTCAAATATTTGTGAGATGGTGATTATAAAAAAAAGCGGAGTTTATTGCGGGCTCTTCTCAGACCAGGGCACGTTTGGAACCCTCGTAGCTTTAGTTTTAAGATATCGTAGTTAATTATCACCATCACGTCTTATGCTCTGTAAGCATGACGTTCAGAAGGTGTACTTTGTAGGTACATATTTTGAATAAATATGTTTTGAGTTTGAGATTGAGTTCAATAATTTCTGTACAAAAAGTAATGATATCCCATCAAAAACATAAATGTAAAATGAGAGCCAAGTTCAAAATTGTGATATATATGCCTTGGTTGTTGACTTCAGCGACAAAAGAAGTGAGATCTAAATGGGTGCCAAGTTCAATGGTCAGTCCTGCAATTTATATATCCCATCAAAAACATAAATGTGAAATGAGAGCCAAATTCAAAATTGTGATATATATGCCTTGGTTGTTGACTTCAGCGACAAAAGAAGTGAGATCTAAATGGGTGCCAAGTTCAATGGTCAGTCCTGAAATTTATTTATAACAACATATAATATTTTATAACAACTTAAAATATCATTTCTTCTTATAACTTAGTATAAAATGTTGAAGACTAAGGCTTTGGCTTGGCTAGTTTCCATATACGAATTATTATTAAGTAGGTACCTAAAAGTACAGTTTCTACCAGCAAGCCAAATTTTCGGAAGAATAAAATAAGAACTTACAGCTTTACAACTTGTGAACGCTATAATTCGTATATGAAAACTAGCCAAGCCAAAGCCTTAGTCTTCAACATTTTATACTACGTTATAAGAAGAAATGATATTTTAAGTTGTTATAAAATATTATATGTTGTTATAAATAAATTTCAGGACTGACCATTGAACTTGGCACCCATTTAGATCTCACTTCTTTTGTCGCTGAAGTCAACAACCAAGGCATATATATCACAATTTTGAATTTGGCTCTCATTTCACATTTATGTTTTTGATGGGATATATAAATTGCAGGACTGACCATTGAACTTGGCACCCATTTAGATCTCACTTCTTTTGTCGCTGAAGTCAACAACCAAGGCATATATATCACAATTTTGAACTTGGCTCTCATTTTACATTTATGTTTTTGATGGGATTTTAATTAATACGAGAGTCAAATCCTATCGCTGCGTGGGTAATTAGTTCGAGCGTTCCGATGAAACACAAAATCAATTTTCCTAGATTAATCTACGGATTAATCCCTAAAGACGTGACATACATGATGATAAATTTCTTCGATAAAAATTTACAGTTGGCTGCGTTTATCAAGTGGCCTTTTTATACCTCAGTGTTAGAAAATCGTTTCCGGTTGATAGGATTGTTATAATTTTTTTAACCGAAATGGAATATATTTTATATATTGCAACTTGTTATTTGTATTCACATAATACAAAAACAATGCGTTTTTCAACCTGTTCGGATTAAGGATGTCAAGAGGGAGAAGCAATCAACAGATATCCAATTGACACAATTAAAGGTAGGCAGCTAATTGGATTCCAACCCTACTATCCTATCACTTGAATAGTCATGAATGATAATAATTAATTACCCACATGGCATTCCTAAGAGAAATATTGGATTTTTTGTGTTTAAATCATCATCGTTGTGGTGAATAATGCTATGGTCCTTGCACTTTGTTACTCGTATAAACGTTTACACCTACACTTACAATTTACACTGTTCTGAACACGGAACGTGTACATTTTTCAGATTAATCTAAATAAAATTACAATACAAATATCTATTGTAATTTTATTTTAATATGTTATAAGTTTAATAGCTCATATTTACATACTATTTACATACATTATACTCATTTTTATCGAAACAGCCTGTTTGCCCGTTATGCAACAATCGAAGCGTGCAGGGTGTTCCTTTTTGCCTCACTTGTTACGTCAATATTCTGATGGTGTTTCGAGGTTTAACACATAAAGCGCTGCGACAGCGCCTGGGGGCCAGTGTAATTGCTCAAACACATTTCGTTGAAATGTTGAAAGCGCTGAAATATTCAAAAAGTCCGTACCGCACGGGTAAGCAAACAATAGGGGGTTACTTTACATTGCGGATCTTTTTAACAAGTTACATTAGGTGCACGGGTTGGTAACTCGCGAAACATCGAATAGAATTCTTAAGTGATTTTTATTGTATATTGTATTTATTATAATCTTTAATCGTCCTTTTAAATTATCAACGATGCTAAGAATTTAACCCACGTAGTTAGTTATAAAAACATCAGTTTTAGCTAGCAGCTAGATTTTTAATGGGATTGTTTGGAATTCCTGGGCCTTGGGATCGACTGGAAGCAAAAAATAATAACAAACCACAGCAAACTATCATGTGTCGAAGAACGAGTTTGTTGGCGGATGAAACCACTTTGTAATAGACATAACATGCGAAGCTTCCTTTTTATTGCGTGTTGAACATGGTTAAAGTTTTAATCACATATCTACTTTTTACCTGAGTCGTTATATATTGGGTGAACTAGAAAATACTTTTCCATTATTAGAGACTTAATTATTTGAGAAAAAGTTATAAATAACAATCGCCATAACAAGTTTTATCTCACTGTTGCAGCAAAAAAATATTTAGGTTTAACGACAAAGATTTATTGGAAATAGTTAACTTTAGTGGGTTATTTTCAGTAACTTTAGTAGGTTAACTATTTCCAGTAGGGTAGCGATTCTAGCGCTAAGGTAAGTGAACAAAAATAAACTTTACTTACCTCCGCAAACAGCAATTAGTGAACTCACAAACGGGGCCGCCGAAACCAGAATTAAGCTCCGTTTGGTTTATTTGTGAATGAACAACACTATATTATTAAGTATTAACAAATCGTCCGGTAAAACAACGCGTAATTTAGTCCTGTTTAACTTCGCTTGCTGTCAATATTAGCGACGAAGAGAATAAAACTTTGGCAGCGTAGGTTATACGTAAGCATGGAACGCTCGTTCGTTTCCGACTGGCTCTGTAGTCGGTTCGGCGATACTCGGCAATCGTCAGCGGTGTGCGAAGCCCTAGTAAGCTCGATAAGGGTGAACTTCGTAACTTTTTGGCTACTATGCAGCTCGAACACCCCCATACTGTGTACTCACCCCCGGTGCGTTTCTAATTAGCTATTCGTTAACTGCCTAACGGGCACTAGCACGTGTTTAAGTAGCCGTTGAATATTGAGTGGTGTAGAATTGGAAATGGTGCTTTATAGGGGTTAAGAAGACTCTTTTTAACTCGATTCTCCTTATCCTGAAGTGAAATTAAATTTATTTAGAAAGTTGTGACTTGATGGCCCTGGAAACATAACATTATATTCCCTTCTTTATTTTGGGAAAATTATTAGGCAACTCCATAAATAAGGTACTTATACCTAATATTAGTAACTACATAATAGCAAAACTAACCACTTAAGGTATTTTACTTATTATAGTTACAAATATCGTTACTTTGTTAAAAAATATTAATTTTGAATTTTTGAGTACGTAAAGCCGTCGGTCCTGCCCCTGATCTCTCTCCAGTCATAATGGGTTTTCCATCCCATAAGGCTATGGGCGTAAAGGAACAGAGAGTGCACCTGTATAAATGCGCACAAACTTGTGCACTGTAATATTTCCCGCGCAGATGGCTAATCTCTCTATGGAGATTTGACCGCCATGGCCAAAATTCGGTCGGGAAAACATTATTATTATGTTAATTCGCGTTGTTCAAAAAACGCGAATACTTATATCGGTCCCTAGTATGTCCTGCCCTTACGAGCAGATGTACGGGTTACGGGTAAATGTAGTAATATGAAGGTACCTCCATGCTCGACTTGGAGCTACGATGAAGATGAAAATAACTGATAAAATGGGTTTTACTTAAAACGGGCTAAGTTCTCGAAGTACGTCAAAGAGTTTCAGGAACCTTTTTTTGAGCAATTTTATTTAATTAAGATTTGTCAACCGAAAAAGACTTAAAACCAAAAACTAAGCTCTGTGCCATAAAAATGTGAAGCGAAAAGGGCTTTAAACTACACTTTGTACCAAGGGGTAACTACCTATCTATTTTGTACGCGCTATTTAAAATCTGTGCGTGTGGCTGCAGTTTGTTGTGTATGCGCCGGATACTGCACATGTGCGCACGTCGACGCAAATCCATTGTCTTGACGTCACCACTACCATTCACCATGTGTACAGATACAGACGATTATTGTAGAAATACATCCATCAACGTCAAACAATGCAAAAAGCGACTTGCTTGGTTGTTTTATTCAGGCCAAACGCTTTGTTTTTATTCCTTGCCTGTATTTATTTTTGTTTGTCTGACAAATCCTGACAAATCCATTTATGCTCAGTTTACGTACAATGTTGGAATTGCTGATGCATTTCGAACATTTTACGTAAACAATTGCTCACATAAATTGTACTAATATGTATTATATTATTATGATTATATATTTCGAAGGGGAAGCCCGGGGGGCTGCGAACCTGCAACCATATCTGAAGAATGTTTCCCAGACCTATCCGTGCTTGCGTCCCACAGGGCTCAGTACTTTCCCCCCTTCTTTACTCTCCGTTTACCAGCGATATCCCCGCGTCCCCTCATGCCAGCATGGCCCAGTACGCGGATGATACCGATGATGATATAGCTCTTCGCCAAACCGCCTCTTTATTAGATCCCGTCTTCAAGCGGCAGTTAGTTGTTTAGGTGACTGGTTCCGCCGTTGGAGAATCGAAGTCAACCCCGAAAAGAGCACCGCTATGCTCTTTTGTCCCTCCAAGCGTAGGAAGAGGCTAGACCTCCCTGAAATCACCTTGTACGGTCGCCTCATCCCCTGGCAAAAGAATGCCAAATACTTAGGTGTAACCTTTGATGCACCCTACTTAGGGCTACACACAAACACCTGTCAAACACAGCGTCTTCGCCGGCGAAGACGAGGACCCCGATATGTTACATCACCCGAACGTGGTCTTTACCCACGGCCTTGGGGGCGTGTGGACTAATCCAGTCCAACCGACCTCCCCTTCATCCCAACGTCATCCTAAGCCGTGGTCCGAGCCTCATAGGAGGTGCCCTTAGGAAGACATTGCCTCCCCCGATGTCATCGAGCCCTAGGGCTCTTTTCTCGGCGACGCTTAGCGCTCGCCCATCCCCCCGCTGACGCTGTAGCGGCCAGTAGGGCCTATGCAGCATACTCAATCCGAAAAAAAAAGAAGAATGTTACCATATTAACACTAAATAAAAAAGATTTTCATGATGGAGTCAATAAAACTTAATTCAAGCGGACGAAGTAGCGGGTCATGTGTGTTTATATACCTACTAACGTGGCACTATATAGGTACTAGCTATTATTTCTAAAATTGAAAAAATAAGACTACTACTAACTTTTACTATCGTAAAGGCAAAAATGAAATTGTATTTTACATTTATCACTATTTTGTTGTTTAACAACTATGCATTTTTATTTATCTTTGCATTAGTGATAAGATAGCGTTCCTCTTTTTGGTCACAAATGATAATATTTACAACATACTTGGTCACAACTCAAATAATTTCAAAAGGGGAGGTCAAAGTGTTAACTTTGCAACTTAATATTAATATTTTTAACCTTACCTTGTCCTTAAGGACAATAATGGGTTATGGCTACCATGAATAGAAAACTATAAAAACATGGATGATATGACGAGACCATGCGCTAAATAGGTAAGTATTAAGTATGATTGTTAATCAGTAACATAATATTATGCACTAATTGAATCACACCTTACATTTATATAATGCACTTTGAGACTTAATTATCGATTAAATAAGTAGATAATCAAATTAAAAATAGGCATTAGACCCACTTGCAGTTGCACGTCAAATAGGACGTTTCTTCAACTGAGGCCATTGGTTTATTTAAATTTAATTATAATTTTAATATCTACTTCGTTGACGAAAAACAGATTACATCACACAGACCTACATTCTACATAAATCAAGTCCAATGCACAAGAAAATTATTGTTTTTAGGTCAATGGCAATATTACCGACCTCTGGCGCAGTGGTGATAACTGATAACATTCTTCTTAGTCATTTATTTTGATACAAAAAAAAAACTTTTTAATGATGTGGCATAATTTACGAAGAACAGCAGCCTGCAGCGTTTGCCCCCCAACAAACAACAAACAACTTAATTAGGGAGTATACCTACCTATATTAGGCCTAGGTACCTACATATTGATTCCTTCTTAACATTGTTATGTACTGTGTATACCTAAGTCTATATATATTCTTGCAAATTTCTAGAGGATACTTGAAGAAGAAAGACGTAAAAGCTCTCTTGACTCATTTATTAACATGAACAATAAAAATATGACAGCGAGAAAATAAAATCACACAAGAACGATACGCAACGACGGGTGACAATGTAGTTCGCAGCAGATGCGCACGCATCCTTTTATAACCTCGTCTCTGACACCATCGTTATTTTTCTTAATCGCAGGGAATGTATTCCATTCTTGAACTTCATTTCTTTATGCTGAAACAAGTATCTTATGTTAGTAAATATCTTCAATACGGCCAGACTGACCCGAGACCGTCCCCGGGCTCCTTCATTTCAGCTCCTCTAGTCCAGCAGTGGCATTGCTTAGACTCCGTTGGACACAGACCAGGATCTAGAAGCTCTTAAATGGCAGGCGTAACAGAAGCACCTGCAGGCCTCGGCACCACAGAACGTTGTTGGTTGCTGGCAACCCAGAAGATCATCTCACGTCCTTGTCTGCATCTGCGCACATAAAACAACAAACTTCACATATCTTTTTACGGCCATTACCGAATACAACGCTTCAAATTTCAGAAGACACGTTAGACGTATAAATAAAATTCGAAACGATACGGCCACTGGTTAAGTCATTAAGCGCGACGTTAGCATGACCTAGCACGACAAGACAGTGGCACAACGTTTTACCCTATCTGGTAAGCAGTGTTAGAACAACTTGGGCCTAAGTCATTAAGCACGACGTTAGCATGACTTAGCCCGGCAAGACAGTCGCACGACGTTAGCTTGTCTGCCCGATACGATGAAGAGTACACATCTAAGTCATAGGCACGACGTTCGCATTAACTTAGTACGGCAAGATAGAGGCCCGACGTTAGCTTTTCTACCCAGAGTGTACAGACAGCACAGGCCTAAGTCATTAAGCCCGACGTTAGCATGACTTATCCTGGTTAGACAGAGGCGCGACGTTAGCTTGTCTCGTTGCGGCATCGTTGAGAAAAGTATAAAGAGCAACTTCATGGCATAAGACATAGGCGCGACGTTAGCATAACTTAGCCCAAACAAATAGTGCGCTCGGCCAAACCTGAAACCACATCAGTCACCGCATCCCTGCACGCAGTTAGTCGCGTAGCGTCACACCTCCCAGTGTGACTAGCGAACACGCAGTGTCACGCCTCGCAGCGCGGCAGGCGAGCGTGAAGTGTCGCGCACTAGGCAAGCGCGCAACCCTGCGCAACCAGCAGACGCGCAGCAGCAGGCAAGCGCGCAGCCCTGCGCGACCAGCAGACGCGCAGCAGCAGGCAAGCGCGCAGGCCTGCGCGACCAGCAGACGCGCTGCAGCAGGCAAGCGCGCAGCCCTGCGCGACCAGCAGACGCGCAGCAGCAGGCAAGCGCGCAGTCCTGCGCGACCAGCAGACGCGCAGCAGCAGGCAAGCGCGGAGCCCTGCGCGACCAGCAGACGCGCAGCAGCAGGCAAGCGCGCAGCCCTGCGCGACCAGCAGACGCGCAGCAGCAGGCAAGCGCGCAGCCCTGCGCGACCAGCAGACGCGCAGCAGCAGGCAAGCGCGCAGCCCTGCGCGACCAGCAGACGCGCAGCAGCAGGCAAGCGCGCAGCCCTGCGCGACCAGCAGACGCGCAGCAGCAGGCAAGCGCGCAGCCCTGCGCGACCAGCAGACGCGCAGCAGCAGGCGAGCGCGCAGCCCTGCGCGACCAGCAGACGCGCAGTAGCAGGCAAGCGCGCAGCCCTGCGCGACATGTAGACGCGCAGCTCGGCTCAGCAGGCAAGCGCGTTGCCCTGCGCGACCAGCAGACGCGCAGCAGCAGGCAAGCGCGCAGCCCTGCGCGACCAGCAGACGCGCAGCAGCAGGCAAGCGCGCAGCCCTGCGCGACCAGCAGACGCGCAGCAGCAGGCGAGCGCGCAGCCCTGCGCGACGTATAGACGTGCAGCTCGGCTCAGCAGGCGAGCGCGGAGCCCTGCGCGACATGTAGACGCGCAGCTTGGCTCAGCAGGCGAGCGCGCAGCCCTGCGCGACATGTAGACGCGCAGCTCGGCTCAGCAGGCAGGCGCGCAGCCCTGCGCGACGTATAGACGTGCAGCTCGGCTCAGCAGGCGAGCGCGGAGCCCTGCGCGACATGTAGACGCGCAGTTCGGCTTAGCAGGCGAGCGCGCAGCCCTGCGCGACATGTAGACGCGCAGCTCGGCTCAGCAGGCGAGCGCGCAGCCCTGCGCGACATGTAGACGCGCAGCTCGGCTCAGCAGGCGAGCGCGCAGCCCTGCGCGACATGTAGACGCGCAGTTCGGCTCAGCAGGCGAGCGCGCAGCCCTGCGCGACATGTAGACGCGCAGCTCGGCTCAGCAGGCGAGCGCGCAGCCCTGCGCGACATGTAGACGCGCAGCTCGGCTCAGCAGGCGAGCGCGCAGCCCTGCGCGATGTATAGACGTGCAGCTCGGCGCAGCAGGCGAGCGCGGAGCCCTGCGCGACATGTAGACGCGCAGTTTGGCTCAGCAGGCGAGCGCGCAGCCCTGCGCGACATGTAGACGCGCAGCTCGGCTCAGCAGGCGAGCGCGCAGCCCTGCGCGACATGTAGACGCGCAGTTCGGCTCAGCAGGCGAGCGCGCAGCCCTGCGCGACATGTAGACGCGCAGCTTGGCTCAGCAGGCGAGCGCGTTGCCCTGCGCGACCAGCAGACGCGCAGCAGCAGGCAAGCGCGCAGCCCTGCGCGACGTATAGACGTGCAGCTCGGCGCAGCAGGCAAACGCGCTGCCTGGCGCATCCAGAACGCCTCACGCCGTGTTGAGCGCCGAATACGAAAGAGACATAGAACAGATAATGACCACACCACACACGTCTGTCACAGGTTCTGAATACCCTTACAAGCCATATCACATGAACCACTTTTCGAGTAATAACTTCGTAACATATCCATCGAACGAAACTAACTTGAACAACATTCTCTAAATGCGAACAAGTAGAAATGTTCCTTTTTGGTGCTCTCTATAAATGTGAGCATACAAGCGGTCCTTTATCTGTGAAAGAAATACGAACAAACAAACCAGACTTTATTCTACGTACACACCTTTAACAAGATCACAAAACGACCAAAAATTAACAGGTCAAACTTCAAATAATTTTACACGAAAGTAAATAAACACAAGTAGACAAATAATTGACATGACATGACAATATGTCATGGCTGATATGCGCAGAACAGAACAAGAACCTGAACACCCAATGTTTACATCTTCAGGTTACACGGCAACGATGACAATTAGACTGCAATCCAGTTTTTCAAAACATCAATTACCCAACACTGAGCCCTCTCACTATTCGTAAACGAAGAAGTGAACAACAAGCATATTCAACATATGTGCAGTAACTATCTGAACTCTTACTCGTTACTTCAAACAAAATGATTGCATATCCGCATACACGTCACTTACAACACATTCCGATTCAACACCCAACATTTGACCCCTATAAGGGTGCACCCAACGGCTGCAACATGACCGCCGGCTCATAGAACATGACGGAGGTTTTTCCAACAACGCAGGCCTATCAGGCGATGGTGATATTAGGCGTAGCTGTCTGACTTTTCAAAGCGCCTGACGCGAACTAGTATCGCGTCCACTTCATGCTTCAAACAACCATTATGACCAGTTCTACGACATTCACGCGATCACAATCAGGCATTCTTGCCTTCTTTCCTCAAGTATAGAATTATAGAATCAGAATAGCCGGTAGGATTAGGCATCACGTTGATACCGAATCCCACTTCTGATCTTGCAAATTTATAGAGGATACTTGAAGAAGAAAGACGTAAAAGCTCTCTTGACTCATTTATTAACATGAACAATAAAAATATGACAGCGAGAAAATAAAATCACACAAGAACGATACGCAACGACGGGTGACAATGTAGTTCGCAGCAGATGCGCACGCATCCTTTTATAACCTCGTCTCTGACACCATCATTATTTTTCTTAATCGCAGGGAATGTATTCCATTCTTGAACTTCATTTCTTTATGCTGAAACAAGTATCTTATGTTAGTAAATATCTTCAATAATATATATATGTCACCGTAAGATTGTAAAAACCGTTAGATTATAATCTAACTCGCGAAATTCTAAACTGTCGAAAGATTAGAATTTAACGCATTAATTTCCGGTAGATTGTAATCTGATAAGTTTTTAAACCCGATAAAACCTAAGTGCCCGGCCTGCGGCCGGGCATTACTTGATTGTTTATGTCGAACCCTAACCTAACCGACAAGAAAGAGACAAGAAAACGTAAACAAAATGAATATTTCAAAAATTGACACTCAGAACATTGAACAGTTTACAATCTTTCGACAGTTTAGAATTTCGCGACTTAGATTATAATGTAACGGTTTTTACAATCTTACGGTGACATATATATATATATATATATATATATATATATATATACTAGTATATATATATATATAGATAGGTAGATGGTTTGCTGTCTTGAGAAAATCTTCATACGAGTTTCCGCCTATGAAAGGGGAATGACATGGTGGAAAATCTTATCATGTAACTGATACATAAATGATGTGGCAAGCGCTGGTTCATCGAATGCCTGAAATGAATAATCTCATCGCCATAGCCTTCTTCATGCATTTGAAAGATAGTAGGGCTAGGCACACGAGAGGACACAGTATGAGAAGGTTATGTACCAATCGTTTATTTTTTTTGGTTTGGAACGACGATGACGTCGTTGTCATTTCAACTGATAGACGTCCACTGGACAAAGGTCCTGTATGAACCTCTGCTTGCTTCCAGCGCCTCCCACTACTCACTAACTTTGATCGTCCGCCCAAGTGATGAACGGTCGTCTAACGCTGCTCTTTCCTGTGCGTAGCCGCCATGTAGGATGCCAACGCCTAACTCTGGAAATCATTACATTATAGTATAGCAAATATGAGGCGCCATATTATAATGGTATGCGCTATGTCATCAATATGTTGACCAATGATCGAGAAATGGAACAATGCAACTTCATCGTTAGGTATAGGTTCTGACACTCGTTACGTGCCTAAACCAAATCATCATTATTGAGAAATGGATTATTTATGAGTGACCTTTAAGGTGTAGACGTTGGTAACTCCTCTACTATGAGAATACATAAACAATACCACGTGAATGCTGACCCAAATAAATGGTAGCCAATATCTAAGAGAAAGTGATGTATCACCGAGGTAACCTTACGCAAGCAACGTAGGTCTGAGGATGTTGTTGACCGATGTTGTCTCAATTATGTAACTGGTCTAATTTATTCTTACTTCTCTTTTTTAGATCATTTTTGTGGGCAATTGACTTGTTCGCGATGACTTGTTAAAAATGTACGATCGCGTTTGGTTCTTACCGGTTTATTGACTGCTGATGTAAGGGATTCTGATTTTTTGTTTTAATAATCAGGGTTGCCTTATACACATAATTGGGTATTTGACTGCTATTCGAGTAAATTATTTTTTTGTGGTTATTAAATAGAGGATCTCCCAAAAGTTGTAATGGCACGTTCCCTAATAGTTTAAAATGTTGAATAACCAATTTAAACAATCGATCAAAGTAAAAAGTGTGCCGAACTCTGATGACGTCACATTTCAGAATTTCATCTAAATTGTAATAGGACGCGTTTTAACGTTTGAAAAAATTTGCTGATATGACTATTTGTCAAATACCCAATTGGAATCGTTCATCAGTTCTGTGCACATAATAAAGAATATAGTTACTTCGTAAATATTATGAGAAGAATTTAGTTCAGAATATCCATTTATCACTACTTCAGTAATCCTAACCAATATTATAAATGCGAATATGATTTGGTTTATTTAAATGTCAAGTACTCTTTCGCGGTCCATCTTTTCAACCTAATTTAATGTAATAACGACATAGTTTTAGTTAGGTTATGTCCTGGGGACAGAAATATGCTACTTTTCCGCGTAAATAAAAAACCTCAAACCACGCGGGACGAAGTCGCGGGTATTAGCTAGTAATATTATAAATGCGAAAGTGTGTTTGTTATTTGGTTTGTTATCCTTTTGTCACGCCGACCGCAACGCCAATACAGAGCTACGGATCGATGTGATTTGCATGAGTATAATTGGGAATCTGGAGAATAACATAGGTAACTTTATATCCTGGAAAATCAAAGAGTTCCTACAGGAAATTCGGAAGAAATTGCAGCTTTCTAGGTCTAAAGGTTCGGGTCCGGCCGGTATTTCAGACTGCAGTAGTTGGACTAGTTCTTTTTTTGATAAAACTGACAACCCTGTGCCTAATAAGGTGAGAACAGACTCGTATCGGTACCTTCATGTTAATTAGTTTGGAATCCACACTTTCACCCAATATTGAGTAATGTTTGATAATACGAACTAGTTATGGTATTTATATATCGTAACGTGCTATGCAAGCACATGAGTAAAGATCCTCCTCGTAGTTAAAATATCCATAATAAAATTAGTCTCTGTAGCTGTCCTCCCGACTCTGTGCCTGGGAAACTTACAGTCCTTGGCTCCAATATTCAGTTAAAAACTAGTTTCGGTTTAATATCGTGATATGACAGATGATTAACAAGTAGTAATTAACAGCCAGCAAAATAGGCATTGAAGGACGAACGTGTAAATGTGGCCGAGGCGAAGCCGAACACATACTACACGTATGTGTTCGGCTTCGTCCATCAATGCCTAGTTGTGGCCAAGGCTTGTATAGTACTTTTCTCAAATAATGCGCGGAAATTAAAACTCAGTACCTAGAACCTAGACAAAACTTTTCATTTAAAAATATTTTTCCTTCGATTTTGGAGGTAGCAAGTTTTCTAATACGGTTCTTGCCGCCTCTAGAATTTCAGGTGGCTAAAGTGTTAATTTGTTTTTTTTCATTAAACAGCTTTCTATTTGCAAGCTAGTTCGAAATTTAAATAAAACCTTTGATAAGTTACCTCCATGATTCGAAGTAAAAGATCGTTCCATTTTTAAATTACACGTCAGATATGAATTTACTATGTAATTTATTTGGCCGCTAAACCACGACAGATATGGATTTTCATACAAGTTTTGCCGGCCGCTGCTCGCATGTATTTGGCCAGTACAGCAATTTGGAATAAGGTTGTCAAAATAATGCTCAAATTTTCAAGCATGTTTGAGAAAAAACCGTAAGCCGACTACGGACGCGGATGCGCCCTCTTTTTTGGATGTAAATTCCTTCATATCGATTTTGTTAATGTAAAAATATGTAGCCATTTATCAAAATCGACTCAGTAGCTTAGGCGGTACGGTGGAACATACATAGGTACACATGCATACTTACACAGATAGAATGCTTAAATCATAACCCTTCCTTTTGGCTTTGCCCTAGTCGGGTAAAAATTGATCATTCTAATCTAACATTATCACAAAGCTTCATACCAAAATCCAAATAGTAATGAAAATCTTTTCACAGGAGTATGTCAATGCAAGACGACGCACGTTTGAGCCATCAAAAGGCGTACAGAGCGTTCCGACGCGAACAAATAGCAGACAGAAGCCGTGCACTTGTGTCAATACTGCAGGGGCTCAAATACGGACTCGTTAAAGCTTCAAAAGTGAAACTAAACTCCTTGCTTCGTCATACTCCTCCAAAGTATAAGTTTCATGTTTCGTATGTCAGCAGCCAGCTTGCAGACAAGTTCACAAAAACGTATAATTTTTGCAGGCGTGTCTTTGGCATTTCTCCAGTTGAATATAATTCGGTAAATTTTCGGAGGTCATCAGATATGAGATAATATATAGTAGGAGATAAACGTAAGATACGTTTATCTTGATGACCCGTACTGAGAAAAATGGGGTAGGCAGATTGTGCTGTAACTCGAAAGGAGAGGATAAAAATTACAATACAGTACAAATTATTGTGATGAGATAGGTTCAAGATCAGCTCACTGAGTGAAACTTACTCTAAGCAAAGTTAGTCCTTCAGGTCTCATTACGCTATTTTAAGTTACTTGAAAAAAAAATGAATATTATGTATTATTGGTGTAGTAAAAAAATGGCAGTCATAAGTTCTGCCGATAGAAGTGAAAAGGAATATTTAAAATATAAACCTTAAAACTAAGGCATGAAAGTTTAATTATGAATGTACTCAATTTATATTTAAGACCTTTTGTCTTCGTAAAAACGCGAGGTGTCGGCCACGCGTTTCCACAATATTTTTACCCCCTAAAAAAAGCCTAAAGAAGTTTTCACTTCAATAGCGCAGACATAGCTCTAGCTACTTAATAGTAGTTAAGCTGTAGGTACGTACGGTCTTTATTACGCGGATCTTTGGCTACGTCACGTAAGTTAAACGTTATTTTATGCCCCAGCAGGGAAACAAATTACGGGAATTAAAAAATTAATATTACATAAGAATCTATACTATAATATATATTAGGACGGGTAAAACTTATTTTCTTTGGGTACTAACTTGTAAGAATTCCTTTTATGGCTTTTTATAGTCCCATAGTATGATAAGCTTCAAACAATTAGATAAGTTAAGGAGATCATTTACATAATCATGGAAGAATCCACGAAAATGTGGAAACATTATCCTCACATCCGCGTCAGCCTGCTGTCGTTACTCTATCTACCCTATACCTATTAAACGACTTCCATTAAAATTTTGCGAGGGCGATGAATTACGTTAGCTTTTTAATTATCTTCTTGTAACTATGTAACCAATTATTTTGCAACTACGAGCCACGAAAGCCTAATCCCTACGGGCAATCCCTTTAGATATTTCCAGAAATATATACCCCCAACCCCAATCTATTGGAGAAGACTTCGCAGCCTTTTTTACTCAGAAAGAGTAAGTACAAGGTAAGAACTTCGTCTATCGAGAGAAGGTAAAGTCTAAGCTAGCTGAACTTGCAACCTGACACATTGGCCAATGAGAACGTGACAGCATCCCGCCTCTTATTATCGTATCGAGAAAGATGAGCCGTGCATATTTAGGTTATGTTTGCAGTTCGACACGTGTCGCTGCGGTTAAAGGCACGGATGAGGGAGGTACGAGATATCAGATTATGTTCCTCTTGAACGCTTCGTTTGGTAGACAGCCATGAAAGTCTACAATCTAGAAATTCAAGAAATTCCAACACCTTCGCATTTAAAAAGAATATAAGAATGGATATATAAGTAACTGGGACTTTTACAATCTGGAGCAGGTTACTAAGTACTTATACTACTTTTAACACAAAATCAGCGAATGCTTGACACTTCTTGACATAAAATACTTTAGACTCACACTTGACGAAGTTAATTTCTGTGTTAAGTTTTCAGTTTCCTGGGGTCAAGCATAACCATTGTTCGAACGCACTGACGAAAACGCAAGAATATAATAAAAGAAACAGTAGGTCTACCTAGTACATACTATATCTATAAAGTACGGAACGGTTGTGACACGTAGCTAACTAGTCACGGCCAAAACCTACGGTCAAAGCCAAAAACTAACCTTGAAGGTGTTTTATATGGATAATTAAAGTAACAACACAATTTATATTGAATCTACTTTTATTACTTTAATATGTTTTAATCTACAGAGAACACACGCCATGTTACATTTCTTCTATATTGCGGGACCGTCTATGATCAAACGACAGAGTATATATTATAGCTGTTATAGAACAATAGTTACAATATCCTGACACCCGACCTAATTTAGAAATGTATGCTTGAATTCCCAAATCCAGCCTTTCCGTTTATAAAACCAGTTGCTCACAACTAAGATAAAAATCGTCAATCTAAGTACCTATCGATGGATTTTGATTGTCGTGCCTGTAGGTTGAAGGTAGGCAAGTCATAGTCTTTGTCAGGTCAATCAGAAATATTAATCAGTGAGCACAATAAAAACGTTCAGGAAGTTATTGGATCGTGCAGTTCCATTATAGGTACCTTGCTAGGTAGCAAGCCAAGCCTAGATGTTGGTACACTGATGATTGGTGATTCAGTTCCATCTTCCAACAATATTCTATCTGAATATTGTTGGAAGATGGAACTGAATCCTCATTTGTGATCAATAAATCAACTTTTACATATGTAGGTATAGCTTATTAATTAGAAGAGATAACTACTTAGTTGATCTTGATGGAGTATGGTGCAAGAAATAATTAATGTAGTAAAGAAAGATAGCTTAAATGGGAAAATATTAAGTACATAAAAGTAGGTAGATAGGTACTTAATAAGTAGTACTTATTAAGTACCTAAGTACTTAGATGATATTATCTTGTTGACTAATTTCGTCATTATAATATTGATATCTAGTTATTTAATACTCAGGCTATTTTCTGTAAATATTTCAATGTATTGTAAATACTATGCATATATATTATCCATATTAGATATTATTTCTTCATTTCAACAGTTTTTGATTCAACTCACTAGCTACATCTATGATCTACAGAGAGAAGATATTTTAAGTCTTATAAAAGCGAGCTAGAAAGCAACCTCGGCCCAACCACTAACATAATCTCACCCGAACGATGCGAAGAGTATTTTTGTGTCGTGGCGACCTAGTTTTCTGTGATACTAAAAGATGGCGCTGTACTAAAAATTTGCAAAACAGCAGCCCCGTGGCCAGTTCATGTTTTTCTAAACACCCATTATAAAAAAATACTTTATAGGGTTAATGCGATAGGATGATACTTGAAGCGGCGATTGTAGCCTAATGGTTAAGTCACCCGACCTCCTGTAATGTGGGGTCGCGGGTTCGATCTCCGGGCATGCACCTCCAACATTGCGAAGCTATGTGCGTTTTAAGAAATTAAATATCACTAGCTTCAAACTGTCAAGGAAAACATCGTGAGGAAACCTGCATGCCCGAGAGTTCTTCATAATGCTCTCAAAGGTGTATGCCAATCCGCACTTAGCCAGCGTGGTGGACTATAGCAAACCCTTCTTATTCCGAGAGAAGATTCGTGCTCAGCAATACCAATAGCACATTTCTTGCATGGTTTCCTTTGCGACAATAATATCTTTCTTCATTTTCTGATGGTCGGACCATAGTGACGTAAGTTCCATCTATACAACCAATGACTCCGGGGATTTTATACTTTTCGAAGAACCTGGAATTTTATTAATTTTTTTCTTAACTACTTATCTATATTTCGATAGATAGGTAAGTACCTAGCTAAAATTAGAAACTTTTTGTTTAGTACCTTTCTTTTAGCTTAAGTCTTTCTTGGAAGTTTTGTGGAAAACGGATATACTTTTTCACAATACTTGGATGGTTAAGTGCTTCGACGACCGCATGTAAGCAACGGGAAGCCGAGGGCTGCGACATAAATGAATTAACATTCTTGCCACATAACCGTTCATCGCTTCCACTGGCAAGAAACGAGAGAGCACTTAATAACTGAAAAATACAATCAAACAAAATATAACAAGCACTTTTACTCAGATAATTTACAAAGTAGAAAAAGCAAGAAAAAAGTTTTACTTACTTTTACTTTGATTGATAATCCACGTCTTGGACGCCGAGGTGCTCTCATAAAATGTTTAATTTCGTCCAATAAATTATCAATCATTTCTTCAGTTAATCTATAATTAAAAACAAAGTCTCTGTGCATACTAAACAGTCCTAAATTACGTATGTCAGCCGCTTGACGTCGACTTTTTAGACATTCTAAGGAATAAGCTTCTTCCAATAAAAAATTTAACGCAAATAACCGAGCCATACTACTAAAAAAAACTAAAACTTAAATTGTAATTAATACAAAATCAACAATTCACTCGACAATTCACTGGGAATTCGACAGCACTCGCTTAACTTTTTTTTTGGCAAGTGAATTCGAGCTTCGCGGTGACGTAATTCGACGATCGAAGTAAGGAATTGCGTTATAGAATACCAATAATGTCAAACTAGCACTTAGTTATCCTGATCAAGTAGTTTTACTCGACTCCGCATTCGTCAATGCGGCGCCACCAGCGCTATCGAATTTTACAGAAAACAAATTAGCAAATTCATCTCGAATTCATTTGCGAAATTAACAAAATGGCTTTACAGAATAGACTTGCAGTAGTGAGCCAGCAATAGGTTCATAAGATGAGACCATAATCTCGGACTTCATAAGTAAAATAGCATGAATGAAACGTCCGATTGTAAAGACTATAGTGTAAAAAATTATTATCATCGTAAACCCCCCAAAGAAGAAGAAAAAGAAGAGAAGAGAGAGAAGAATGATTGAAATTTGGGCACCACGACCCCACACCGTTTTAGCTGCCCTACCCGTAAAATGTTTTTGTAAAGCGCGAAGCCAGGAACTCGGGATTCGGGAAAGAGGTCCTCATTGAGTAAGCTTATGAAGGTCGAGTAGGTGAAGGTGAAATTTTTCAGGCGTAGCCCTTTATTTTGTTACTGTATAGTCACTCTTTAATGCGGCTTAGCATTAGCATAAGCCGCCGTATTGTAGAACGTCAGAGAAATTAACCACGTAGGTATAACGTATCGAGATCTGGCTGAACGTTGAGCCGCCTTGATACGAAATTCCTCCGCTTTGTAAAACGACTAGTCTTATGTAATACTGTGAAGTTTAAATGCTCGATCTTTTCAACTGTCATTGTTGAATTTACATCCACTACCGCTATGACCATTACTGATATTCAGCTTGCTGTCCTCTAAATATTTCTCCTCAAACGTGAGTCTATCTCGTCGCCAATGTGATGTCTTATGCTAAAAAGGAATCCAACAGGATTATTATTAAAATACGTTAGCTGCTTCATTCAAACATTTTTATTATCTTGACAATTATTGACATAATGTCATACATCACCAATACCACAGAATAGGGAATAGTACTTTGGTAATACGGCGGATTCCACGATGTAGCGGTGATAAATATACCTACCAAACATAGCATATGTTAGAAATGTAGAGAAATTCATTGAGAAATGACTTTTTGTTGAAGATTAACGGAAACGCACCCCGCGTCGGTGTCACAAGAAAGTGGCATTAAGTGCGGAAATTGCCAAACTTCGTGTCGAGGTTCGTAATTTTCTTGCTCCGAATGCCACTGAGAATGAAGGATGGTTTCCCAAAAAATTAGGAAAAGACGTTCAAAAGTAAGTACCAATTTTAAAAAGTTTCTTCACAATTCGAAAGCAAGATTATATTAATTAACTGTGCAACTAGCTGTGCAATAAATAATGAGCCAAAAATTTACTCAATTTCGTTTCGAGCGTTTCTTTAATAAAAGTAGCTATGCAATATGATTTTTATTAGGTGGTTTTACAAATAACAGATATGGCAAAAGTCTTATAAACAAAAAAAATTAAATAGGTACCTTTTATACAAACTTACCAAAGCCGCCAAGCGATTTAGCGTTTCGGTACGATGCCGTGTAGAAACCGATTAGGGGGTATGGGTTTTATATTAACTTATGGGTTTAATACTAACTATTAACCCATGCCCCTAACAGGTTAGCCCGCTACCATCTTAGACTGCATCATCGCTTACCATCAGGTGAGATCGCAGTCAAGGGCTAACTTGTAGTGCATAAAAAAAAAGACCATTCTGTGCCAAGACTCTAAAAAAAAAGCTAAAGTAGCAACTAGTAAAATGGAACAAAAAAACGGATAGCAGAACCAGTCAGCCGGGATAATTAAGCTCGTAGGTAAACTATATTATGAAAATTTACGCAAAAATCATTGAAAATTGGAAAAAGTCGGGACTCGGATGGCAAAGTGGAAAGTGGCTTTTTCTGCTAAGGTCGCAATATATTTAGTGAAGGCGCAGGAATCATGGCGTCGCGTGCGTTTGATTGCGTTTTCTTCCCATTGTGTTCCATTAACTAAATAGCCTTCTCCCCGTATTAGTAAAGCCAATAGTAATTTCCTCAGGATGGCATAGTATGAACGCGAAAAATTATATCAGTTATTTTTCTCCCTTCTTACAATAAAATTCAATGGGTACAATCTACAAGACTTTCACTCAAATAAAAAGCCTTTTTTTCAAATTTATTTTGTAGGAGGTAACGCAACGAAAATAAAAAATTGGCAGTCACAGGGACTGCCAATAGAAGTGAAAACTAATATTTAAATTGATTTTTTATTCTAATATATATATATATATACGCGAGATCGACAACATTCTTCGTAAGAACAAAGGTCTTAAGTATAATAATATAGCACATATACATATATATAAGGCATTAAAGTTTAATTACGAATGTGCTATATTATTATACTTAAGACCTTTGGTCTTACGAAGAATGTTGTCGATCTCGCGTATTCACAGTTTTACCCCCTACCAAAAAGCGCTCAATAAAGAAGTTCTCACTTAAAAAAATAATAAATTATAATAGAAAGTAATAAAAAAAACGCTTTATATGGGTACATTTCACGAGTAAGCTAGCGGGCGTTTACATTTCACAAGCGTTTCACGAATTCTGAAACGAAACAAAACAGTAGCATGACGTAAAAACCACATTCTGAAAAAGTTGTAACAAAACATCTAAAGCGGTGAATGTAAAGCGATGAAAAATAAAAATGAAAACATTTGCGGAATGCTTTGGTTTCGCTGCTCTGGACCAAAGTATACATACATAATACTCAACATAGTTATGCAGACTAGTCCTTCCAGATCTAAACTCAGCCAGATATCAATTTATCACAGTAATTAAATAATAATTCCTAGGATAATAAAAACGTACCGTTATCTATGTTTCACTATTCTCACATTCTAGGGCTGGGCTGGAAGAAATCTCTTCAAGAGATAAATTGTCCTTATTATCCTTTCAATGTTTATGTTAAGTTTTAAAGATTGGCACAATTAAAATAACTATCGATAAATATAAAAAATGATGAATGGACCAGGAATTTTTTGGGGGCCCTAGTCAATGAGCGCAAATGGAGTGAAACATGACATTCGCTGGTATCATAGACAATTATCAGACGTCGGACAAGAGTGATGTTTTTTTAAAAAGTTGTCACTCTGACGGAGCGTCGCATTGGTGGTGGCGTGGCGGGAAAACCAAGTTCTTGCCGCCGGCCCACCGCTTTCACGACGAATCGTTTTTATCTGGCGCAATTCTAATTCTTTATTTAATTGTAATAATAATAATAGAAATTTTATAATTCGTAGTTTAATTTAACAGTTTGGGTTTAGTGAATTGGATTATCAATGAATACCGACGAGAGCCATCCTGTGCCTATAAACTTATGGGTAGAAGTTTTTTGTTTGGACACGACTTTGATACTTGATTTGATACTTTTTTTTGTTTTTGTTTTAGAGTGAGAAAAATGGAAAAGAGTCTTTGTTTCGTATTTTTTACTCTGAAATGACTAACCATAAAGTGAACCATAGATTAAAAACAAAGATACTGGTTTTTTAAAGGGTTTCATTGTTCATTTTATTCAGTTTTTTTAAGGGTATTTTTTTGTTTATTTTTAAACCATAAAGAAGAGCGATAACATTTTCAAGGTTATCGCTCGCTTATTAGGGGCATGCCCCTAAAAGGTGCACCCGCTACCATCTCAGACTGCATCTCTTGCCATCAGGTCAGATCGCAGTCAAGGGAATAAAAAAAAGAAAAAACGAAGGTTACGCACACAATACCGATTTCCCTGTTAGGTGGCAATCCCTATCTATTGTATGCACACGAAATATTATGTTAAGCAAGTACCTACCTACTTGTAACAAATACACTCTTCATCGCATAATAAATTCACCCCCAACCTCCGTCAGAGAAGGACCTGTTAATTACAACATCACAAAGTTTTTGCATCCAGGTAACCTGCGTCTTACAAGATCTAAGTATGCCACTGAAGACTGTTGCCTGAATTTCTTAATTACTTAAGAAAGGTTGTATTAAATGAGTCGAAAGCCTGTATTTATAACCAAATAGTTAGGAAGTGCACGCAACTTCGTTTGCGTTGGTTTTGGAAAATTCATTGGGAACTCATTGATTTTTCAGGTATAAAACGTACTTACTTAGCTAGTAAAGTACCTAGGTATCTAACTTATGGCCTGCCCCGCGATGTAACCTATTGCTGTAACAATTTCGTCAAAATTGGTTGTGAAGATAGGCCATAACAGCATAGCAGACAAACAGATAGATAGACACACTTTCGCATTTATAATATTCGAATGGATAATGTGGTAAGTATGGACATGGATAAAAAGCATTAGAATATGTCGCGCTAGCTTACTAGCATATGAAATAAATTCTATTATCTAGGCAGTGGCGTGCACGACATAGAGGCATAAAAGCATTGTTTACCTTAGTTAAAAAAGTTCAATGCTTAAATTTCATCATGCCCTGCCTGAAAATAGATATCTCCCTACCTAATGCCTACCCCGATTACTGTACACGCCCCTGAGTCTAGATAGTAAGTCATAGGTATTTTGACCAAAGACAAAGCTCGTCGATGACGATGTCGAACCTCACTTTCTTGTTTTACTTGTATGTTTCACCTACTTGGTTCTTCTTGGTCAATATGCACATAGAAATATTGAAACTGTGGTACTTCTTGATCAATTTTCCCTGTTCCAAGGGCTCGAGTCATTTGCATCACAAAAACACAATGTCGGGAGAACGCGAGAGCATTAATCACGCGTAACGGAACATCAGCGCATCCGGAAAAGCGTCATCTACCATGCGAGTGACGTAGACGCTAGCAGCTATTCACCCACGAAATCTTAGTAGGTTCTCTAAATGTCACCGGCAAATCGTAGAATCCGCAATGTTAAATAATGGCTTGCCATATATCTATACGCAACAGCAGCGTTTTTTAATACGGCGGCTAATGTTCAGACTTATTGTCGTTACGATACGTTATTAATTAATGCCGTGGCCCACGTTTAGCCGTATAGTAATCAATTTGCATAATTGGGTGACAAAGCCCACCAACCTGCATTGGAGCAGCGTGGTGGGTCTAAGCTCTCATTCCCTCTCTCCTATGAGATGGCGGCCTTTGCCCAGCAGTGGACGTTAATGAGCTGTAGCACTGGTGGATTGGGTGACCATGCGACGAAATAAATGGGCTACGCCAGAAATCTCGCTTTACAAAAACACTATAAGAACGTTAGGACTTAGGACAGACAAGAGTGCGTGGGGTCAAGGTGCTTAGATAGAATAGGCCTAGTACACTGGCGTGGCCGCTAGATAGAGCGTAGCTTATTACAAAGCAATAAGGGCCAATTTAGGGACTCATTCTCATTAAATCTTATTACACTACACTGACACAAGTGTAAGGGTCCCTGTGAAAAGTGCAGTGTAATAGGCCTATTATTCTGATTCTGGACTTTACATTAATATGGTAATTTGACCCTTGATGTCACAAACTTTTCATTTCAGGCTGTCATACAAAATGTCGTCTAATCACCCGCCTAATGAAATTACGGCTTGCCACTTTAAAGAACGTGAAGCGCTGATTTAATGCGGCGGACATTCGTTCAGGCGTATTACAATCTGGCTAAACTGATAAACGTTTAACCGCTGTTTTATAAAACTGCGCTGTTCTGCGATTCTAGAATCTGGTTGCTACTTGAACACTACCTTGTCTTTTTAGTGTCGTGTAACTCCGTACAATATGGATATCTGTTGGCTCTTTTAATGCGTGGGACTGCAATTTATGTTCTTTCTTAAGTATATAACTTATTGAAATTAAATAAAAAAATTCAAAGTAGCCGCTGAGTATCACGCTGGTTCTTCTTGAAATGAAGGAAATTCTAAACCCATTGGTATGTTGACTTGCTGATTCGAAAGCACTTGTAAAAGTTTATTAGAGTAGTATTTTTACTCAAGCAGCAAAAGCATTCAAAAGCATTTAGACGTTTTTCGTAGGTGTATGAAACGCCATATAGAGTGGAGCCTAGGCTTTAAGTATTCATTAGACATTAGGCTCTGGACACATTGAGGGTCCAATATAATAACTGTTTCAGGATACTGTTGGGCTTGCCGCGGTATTGTTCGGCATCTGGCATGTTTGCGCATGAGCAAACAGAAGACTTTTATGCCATGATAAGGAAGAAGACGTTTTCCCTTCTGACAAGACTGCGTTCGAGCTCCAATAGTATCCTGAAGATGTTAGCGGGCAAGTTGGACTCACCAATCCTTGAACACTTCTTGAAAGTGCTGATTAGGTAAAATCTGAAGTTGTTTTGTTATTGTGTCTTTTATTTTTATTCATTACTAACATAGTCATAAGTTTATGTACTACTAACAAATGGGCCATTTTTTGGTTGCCTCAATAAATAAAGTTATTATTATTATTATTATTATTAGTCTATATCTGAATATTTATTGATACATTTAGTCGATAGTATCTATGAAAAATAAAATATACACAGAAACTAAACAGGCATAAAAATCAGTTCCAATTTTGGTCACAGGGTCAGATAAGTTTGTGGATAACTTTTATATTTAATATGGCATATGGAAGTGGCGCGGGACGTTTTCCGTTTTTTTTTTATTTTCAGTAATTAGTAGGTAAGTATCTTAATTTCAATAGCGAGTATGTTAATGAATAATGACATGAAACAGAATTTAAATTGTTATCAAAAAGAGTTTGTTTGAGTTATCATTTCACTCCGTCTGTATGCGAAGTCTCTAACAATAAAGTTGTCCTATTTAATTATCTTATCTTGGGAAGTTTTATGTGTCAGAACAAGCAGACTTCGTTTTAATTGCGCTCCAGAAAGGGGAGAGATGAATGGAAGAAACGACAGATGAATGGAAGAAACGACAGCCAACCGCCCTACATTATTAAAACTTACCTCTCTGAAGTATCGCGTCTTCGTCGTCTATCGCAAATCCGCAACTTTGAACAGTGCTCTTATAGAACTGATGCTTACAGTATTTTCTTCAAACATGTTTATGTTTACAATCCATACTTAATTTCATACAAATATTATAAACTTTTAATTCCCGTGTGAACTACTTCATTTTCTAGGATAAAAAGTAGTCTAAATTAAAGGCCGATCCGTCGAGTGGTAAAAGCTAAACGTTGAAAGATGAGCGAGTCAGTCACTAATCATTTCCAGTCACACTGACACAGTCCTTTTAAATAATTTAGATTTTATATCAATAGTATACTTTTACAGCGAGCTAATTTACTTTATTTTATTGTACCCTTGAGACGCAAGACCATTTTGCAGATCCTTTCCAGGTACCTACTTTGTATTTTACCTTATAATGATATCGTCTGTAAGGGTGAGAAACATTTATGGGTATCCAGGCGATGCTGCTTTCATATTACATTAAATTATATGCACCTGAACAAAGCCTCTTTCGTGCCTTATCTGGGGCATCGCAAGAAGCTCATATTAAGCTAGGTTACTTAGTTACCACAAACATAATATCGTTGCTTAATATTGATGAATTATTTTTGATTACTTCGTTGACTGGTCATGATAGGGCCAGGGGATGTCTGAGCAGAGGACATGTTGTCCTGTCGCACTAGTAAGTGCGGCTACATATAAACGTAAATTACGTGGAATTTCGGCCCTAGTGTGAGCGCTCTAAAAAAGAAGAATTATACAGGTCGTTTCTCATTAAAAATGATAAAGAAAAATACAGCAAAAATGACTGACTGCAACTTACCAAGGAAAGCAGTAAGATTTTTTTTTGTTTGTTTTTCCTTTATCAATGAAGAGATATTAAGGTACCTACCTAAAGTCTTGCAGTGCAAGTCAACAACGTGCGTTGTAACTTTTAAGTATATGATTGGTAGCGCCTACTTGTAAATCATTTAAAATCCAATCCCAACTCAACAAAAACGGGCACTTTTGGCGAAGTCTTATATTCCGTTTCAATAAAATGGTTGATGTTTTTTGACGACCTCCGTGGCGCACTGTTGAGCGCTGTTGCCTTAACGTGCGGACGTCCCGGGTTCGATCCCCGGCCGGGTTTGGAAATTTATAATTTCTGGATATTCCCTGGTCTGGCCTGGTGGAAGGCTTCGGCCGTGACTAGTTACCACCCTATGATACTATCGGATAAGCATCTCCAAGGAACGTGTATATGCAGTTTTACCACAGAATAGGTAATTGGTTTTACCCTTAACATGAGTTTGCATCTAGTTTGTACAATAATTAGACGAAATTGATAGATTTTGAGTGTTGAAATAATATTACAACGTCTTAATAGTATATTGATATAAGTATGTTGATATAAGACATAAAATCCCGATACTAATTTATTTTTAGTGCATTAAGTTTTTTAGGGTGCCTATTGTAGATATTTTAAAAGAACTAGCTTAAAATTTAATTGTATTGATCTCGATAATGACGAACTTGAGTTTGTTGAGGTTCATTTCACTGTGACGTAATATCGAAATATATGTACTTTTCGATACTCGAAATATATGAACGTTTTCGACTCTGCTGATTTCTGTTACCCTGTGGAGAATTCTCGCTCTGTATAAGGAGCGCTAAGAAAATATTCCATTTGTCAACTCCGCGAGCCAACAAATCTCTCTCTGATCCCTTTTATGTGCACCCATTCAGTCTCATTCTACTGGCTTGCTTCGAATGTATCATTTTCATTTACCCTCGTAGCTTTAGTTTTAAGATACCGTAACTGATTATCACCATCATATTTTATGAGTAACTTTAAAAACAAAAAAAAAACTTACTAATACTTGACCAGCGTAACCGCACCCTAAAATATAAATAACTGAGTTTGAAAATTGTTGGGAAAATTCAAGAAACAGATGAATAATTACTAAATAGTTAAAAACAACAGGATTCTGATACCTTCTGGAGGGCTTTCTCTGTGCTCTTCGTTGAAATAGGTTTAGCGGTTGAGCCTTAAAATTAATTGACACATTCGCATAATATTATTTCTCACCTATGAATGTCGACGATTGATTACGATTTGACTTTTTGTTTATTAGTTTTGTAATTTAAATAGTTACTTTCTGTTTACATACTGCTAATTATATAATAACTTTTTATATAATTTGTACATTACTGTTATATTAATTGTTTGTATGCTAATTATATAATAAAACAAGATGAATCCCGCGACTTCGTTCGCGTGGATTATGTTTTTTTTTATTTCCGGAGGAACTTCTTAATTTTCCGGGATAAAAAGTAGCCTATGTCTTTCCCCGGGATGTAACTTACGGCTATAACAAATTTTCTCAAAATCGGTTGGATAGACGGGCTGTGAAAGCGTAGCAAACAGACTAGTAGTATAATAGGATCGTTTACATAGCTTGTAATCTGGATTTGTTTTAAACAAATGAATTGCATGCTATGTAATACGCGTTACTTAATAAGGCCCATTAAAAATTTACACAGAAAATAATAAGGGTTCCAAAGTTATGCCTTGCAAACTTGTAAACAATTTTGGTAAAAGAGTTAAATGCTAAGTCTTGGTAACCCAATCTCATTTAAGATAAATGAGTTGTTCTTAATTTATAATGAGAGCCCCGATGGGGAAACTCGCTCTAGTTAATTAGTTCGAAATTTGAATTATGAAGGTAGGTATGCCTCGTACATATATCTCGTATTTTATGGCTCGATTCCAAAGGCTCTATAGATTTCTGAGTTGAGAGTTCTACCTACGTTCACTGTAATCCATAATTACTCTGCGATCTTAGATCGGATCTTTACACCCATAGAACGTGGTAGGTATATGGCTAGATATCTTGAAAAAGTGAATACATCACTTAGAACTTTTAATTATGTCTACGGCATTCGTCTCCGTAGAAAAAGATCCGTTAAGAAAAAGATCAGTAGGTAACTAGGTATACATTTTGATTGATTATTACAAAATTTCTTTTAGGCGTTACTAAACCGGAGGACTCAAATTTTATTTATACTCAGTTCCTATAGTAGTACCTATATAATTCAGCAAGCACAGTGTATTGTGTCTTTAAATTTTGGTTGCAAGTAGTGTGACATTATAAATAAAAATCCACCAAGGGTAGAAGTGGAGAGAGATAATGCATCGGTTAATGGAGTGCCATCGGTGCGGCGTGGAAACGGCAAGCGACATTTAACATTATATTGTGCGCGAAATATGAAAACGAATGAACGAGAACGACACTAGATTGATCATTATTTATTCAAACCTAATTCATTTTATACTTATCATAATATGAAATTAATATTTATTGATGCCCGCGACTCTGTCCGCGTGTGTTAAGATTTTTGATTCTCGCGGGGATTTTTCGGGATACATCTTTCCCCGGGATGCACCCCGGGGTATGATAGATCTCAATGTATCATAATCAAAATTAGTTGAAAAGATGGGCAGTTAAAACGTAGCAGACAGACACACATTCGCATTAATAATATTAGTATGGATTGTCACATTTGAAACAGTAATATATCCATCGAAGTACCTCATTGATGTATTATTTTAGTACCTATTAGGTATAAGTGCTAGCTTACTCATAATATTTTATGATATTTTGTTTGTATCTGGAAATATGAATACGTATACGATTCCACGAATATAATAATGAAAATAAATTATTATTCTATATTATAAACTTAATATGAAGTGAAGTTATTTGACAGTTTAACAAAGCTTTTTTCCAGTTTAAACTTATTATCAGATTATATTTCGTACTCAGAAACCTCTCACTGCCAGAATAAGGCAATGATCATATTTAAGGCTTCGCTAGATTTTGACTAAGGTCCTTTGAGCGTATGATGTCACCGCCACAAAGGAATTAACTGGGTTTCAACGGTTTAGGGACAAAGGATACAAAGATGATTACATCTTGCCTTTTATAATCCTCCAGTGATTATATTATTAATATTCAATAATAGATATTGGTATGTAACGTTTGTAACATGAAAAATATATTTACATACTTTTAATGTACCTATATTCTTGTATGTATAAATACGTCTTTTTTTGTTCGTCCATTAGGAGTTTTAGAAACGCAAGGTATAGTCTAAAAATAAGTGTTTAAATCCACGTCTCAGGTGGAGCACATCCTATTCGCCTATAGCAGTAAGGCATGTCTAATAAGGACTTAAGGTTTATAATACAAAAATGACATCAAAATAGGTGCAGCAGTTTTTCTTGTCAGGTTTAGCTGGGTGAGGGTTTTTGTTATACATACTTAGTGGCATGCAACATAAAAAGCTCTCAGTTAAGTGTGCTTTTATTTTGAACTGCACTCGTCTTACTATCAGGTAAGTCTTATAATAATGTCCTCCTGACCGAATTTCGGCCACGGCGGCCAATCTTCAGAGGAGAGATATGTGAGCAGCAGATATTAAAGTGTGTGTACAATTATGTGCGCAAACACAGGTTCACTTTCTGTTCCTTTACTCTCATAGCGCGATGGGACAGTAAATCCGCCATGACCGGAAAAAGATCAGGCGCAGGACCTACGGCTTTACGTGCTCTCCGAGGCACGGAGGCGACACACCGCCAACTACCTAACTCTAGGCTAGTACTGAGAATTTATTGTCAGAAAAACCCATGCATACATGCTTAATTGCGGCTCGACATGGGACTCGAACCCGGGACCTCATCAGTCGCAGTCGAACACGCTAACCAATAGATCTACGAGGCAGTTGAGTCCTAAGTTTTCATCGAATAAAAGAAATGGTATTTCTTAACCCTGTTGATCGGGCTCAAAAAATATTGGGTCCTTTAATAAATATTCATATAGGTCAGTGGGTTGAAATGATCAACACCATTTACGATGTTGAAATTGCTTTAGCTATTTGCCTCCCAGCGAAATTCTATAAGGTCAATAACTTGCCCAAGATATTCGCCTCGAGCGGTTTTATGGGAATGAGCGGAGATATTGCACCCGGCGAATATTAGAGTCTACAACTTGATCCGCCGGAGCGCCATCTTTTCCCAATATCCGTGAATATCGAGTTCGTAGGTAACTACATTTACATTGTCACAACGTCGCTGAAAACCAGACCGCTGGCACTTATTTGAAGATTACATAGCAGACTGCGCAGCGCAAAGTGAGGCGATGTGACCATTATTATAACATTACGATTTTTTTAACTCTCTTTATGAAACTCTATACTGTTGGCTCTTAATTATTATTCAACAAGAATTGGGTCTTCCCAAAAATTAAAAATTATTACTAAATAAATAACCAACCAACCACCAACCACTTCAGGCCATTAACGTCCCTCTGCTGGGCACAGGCCTCCACTCTCATAGGAGAGAGGGAATTAGAGCTTGGACCCACCACGCTGCTCCAATGTGGGTTGGCGGGCTACTACTAAATAACGCTCACCTATAATGGGATAACATGCCACTAAGACCTGAGTGATCAAGGGATGGGACGGTCACCTAGTTGATCATGGGACCCCATTAACCTTTCGGAGAATTGACCGGGCCATTATTATTTATTTTAGTAGGTGAGGTAGTTACTGACAATCAAAATCGATATTAACTTCCTTGCAAACTTTAGTTTGCAGGTAAAGTTACGTGTTTTTGGTACGTAGAGAGAATACGTGTCTACTAAAGTTTGTCAATCGACGATAGGCTTGTACACACCCAACGTACACGGAATGAGTTATGCGTTTGTTGGTGCCTCACCGCCACAATCGGTGTGTGACGAACTGCTGACAATTCCAAGCCAGTCTAAAGATTTGCCTGCCTACAAAGTCGGAGCGAAAAGACACTCTATGGACTTGGCAGGACAAAACTTTTGTGAAAGTTCGAGAGGAACGACGTTTTGTCCTATTCCGCTAATGTGTGCAGATACCTAGAGAAGTAGGTACGTGGAGTTGCGTTTTCTAGTGCGTTTTCATGCTTAACTGTGCCTTACCTTTTTATAGTTAGTCTAATATAATATATTATTGAAGTACCCACTTGCTGCTAATTAAAAATTGAACACCTAACGGTCGGCTACGCCTACAAAAGCGCGCGTTCTAAGGGCGCAGCGCCACGCTTGTCTCGATTTTTGACTCAATTAACACGATTATTGTCACGCGTGTGTGACCATTTAATTTTTTTAATTTTTTTACTGTGAATTTGTGTTAGTTGTGTTAGCAGCGCTCAATCTGGTGTTAATTGTGTTAAGATTACAATTTGTTCCATATTTAAATTGTTTTATTTTTCTTGGGGAATGAGACCATTTTAATAAACTATACATATATATTAGAATTAAAAGTAAGAAATAAATTAAAATCTAAATTAAAAACTAATTATATTTACAAAAAATACACGCCATCCAAGTGATCGTTAATGGGCATGGTGCCCAAAATACTGGCGCTATTACCTATTTATTTATTTATTTATTTATTCCATATTTGTTAATTTTAGTTTTGACCTGAAAGCTTATTTCTTGTTAAATTTGAAATCCTTTTTGGTTGAACTTTGTGTGATTTGTATGAATTGTGTAATTAAAAAGTCCGGTTTGACTTAACTGCTTATAAAATATTTTATCTTACCAATCAGGTTCTAACTTCCAAGTTGTTTCCTCCCTCGTACAACTTAAGTACTGACCTTTAAGTTAAGAGTGAATAGGCATCTTATGTGCAAGTGCACTACGACCTAGTCCTCATCATTGCTTGCTATAGCAATGATTTTCTGGTCAAGTGCAAGCCTATCCTGTAAAAAAAACTCTTCTTTGATCTATGCCTATCACATTTTACCGAGCGTGTTTTTTTTATCCACTTCAAGTTAGCCCTTGACTGCGCTCTTAACTGACAGTAAGTGATGATGCAGTCTAAGATGGTAGCGGGCAAACCTGTTAGGGACATGGCAGTTATATTAAACCCATATCCCTATTCGGTTTCTAGGCGTCATCATACCGGAACGCTAAATCGCTTGGCGGTACGTCTTTGCCGGTAGGGTGGTAACTAGCCACGGCCGAAGCCTCCTACCAGGCCAGACCAGGGAAATTCAGAAATTATAAATTTCCAAACCCTGCCGGGGATCGAACCCAGGTGTGTCGGTAGTTAACTACCATGTAAACAAAAATAATCTCGTAAGATAAAATAACTCATCGTAATCGAAGCACGTGTTTGAAGTACAAAAATCAAATAATAATTTATTGTTTATATTCCTATAAAAATATGATTCCCTTGAGAACAGAAACTCGCCAAAGAAATTATTTTGCTATGAGAGTGTTGGGTTTTCACATCGTTTCTGAGGCTGTCGTCATCTTGGCTCATGGGATCGATTTGTACTTTTATTACTACAAACCACCATATAAACACACCATCGTATGTATAATATTAATAAAATTTGTATGATGGGTTGATGGGTTGAGGGACGAGTAGTCTAATTGCGACAACGCATATCAGTCGATTGCGATTGTTAAGGAACGTTGACCCAAGTCGGTAACTGGGTGAGTGGCTGAATTTGGAAGTCTGAATTAGGCCTTCTCGTTTTCTCCGTGCCTCGGAGAGCACGTTAAGCCGTCGTCGATCCCGGTTATTATCACTAATATCTCATAATAAACTTTAGTAACCTAAGAGTTGAAATAGTACTCTTAGTCGAGTCGTATGCGGAAGGACCTGGGAACCCACCGCATTATTATCCCAAAAAAACCCTGCCATTATGTGATTAATGGAATGTGGTCACGACCCTCAGCAAAGAGGAATACGACGTAGAGAGAGTATAATGGGTAGACCTACTCATTCATACAGCATAGCAAAACCTAATAATTACAATTTGGTCTAATTTGGTGGAGAGAAACCGTGAACATAATACCCAAAATAAAGCGAAATATAAAATTACGTAAATTTGATTTTGGAACAAAATGAAAGGTTAACGGCTCAGTTAGATTTAATTTTTTGCTCAATTTGCTGTTCAAATTACGAATACACCATTACCTAACTTTGTGGTTATCCGATAATAGTTGTATGGCCTTATAACATAATGATATTTCCAGTTAACAATTTCTTCCTAAAAACGAGCATAATATTTATTATAAATACAATATAAAGTAAAATAAGATAGCCGCCCCAACCCTAGTTTCTTAGTAATTCTTACTAAGAAATGAAATTATAATAGTCATTGATGTAGAATTTTAGGTACTCGTTCAATTTCGATGTTACACGTATTAGCACAGAATAGGAATTGGTATTAGATAGATGTTAGACGTATTAGATATAATTATAGGTTAAACCGAATATCTATTCACATAATATTTTGGAATTCAAAGATCTACGCATCGAAAAATATGATTCTACTTCTAGAAACTAACTATATTTAAAATTGAAATGTTTTGTATTCAAATAAATATTTACAAGTGCTTTTGAATCGTCAAGCGAATCTACCACTATTATATTATTACTGTGCTCCATTAAAAATACAAAACACTACTTAAAAAAGTTTTATAATATGTACCTAGTATGGGATTTATACGGGCATTTTGCTCATCTTTTCAACTTCGAGGTGAGCTGTATCTCGTAAAGTTTCACGGAACGCCGCCCCCGGCCATCGCTCGGAGCGGTACCTTCTCATCACAAACCATTTACCACGATCAATCACGACCGAGCCGGAAGCTTCTTCAGCCTATATCGTTTTAAGAAATTGACTCAATTTTCGCCCTGTTCAAAACAGACTCCTTTTTATTACATAATACATATCTTAAAGCACAGTCGCCTTATCGTTCTAGGTACTTGTTCTGAACTAGACTAAATTTTATGAAAATTAATCGCTACTTTTAGCCCCCCAAAAGATATAGTTCAGGAGAGATTAAAAAAAACTTAAGTCAGCTGATAAAGTTGCTGGCATTAATTCACTATATACATGCGCTCACTTAATAAATAAACAATTTATATCATTCTTATATACTAATACTTATACAATTACACTATACTATATACTATACTTCATATCATACTAATATTATAAATGCGAAAGTGTGTTTGTTTATTGGTTTGTCCTTCAATCACGCCGCAACGGAGTAACGGATCGACGTGATTTTTGGCATAGGTATAGATGAGGACCTCGAGAGTGACATAGACTACTTTTATTCCGGGAAATTAAGGTGTTCCTGCGTTAATAACAAAAAACTTAAACCATGCGGACGAAGTCGCGAACATCATCTAGTAGTAAATAAAATCATTAAAGCATTCTTAAAACTTTCCACATCTATTGGATTCATATTAAACATAAATAATTATCTGGTTAAGCCACGTACACGATTTAGCCATTTATCACGAGAGCGCGCTGCGAACGAAAGCCGTTCTGCATCAGATATTGCTTGGCATGACCCAGCGCTTTTTTGGACGAAAGGTATAAGTAGACCTATGCTGAATATGTGTTGAATGATGTAATGTACTGAGGTGAATGCAAAAAAAATTCAAATATTCTGCTGTTTCTTTCAAAACAAACTAATAGATAGAATGCTGTTATCTTGGTATACTATAAATAATATCACTTTCTTATACACACATGATTTTATGACACATGATTATTATAAGTATATATTTAAGAAACCCTATTAGTTGGAGAAACAGAAATGAATGTTTAAGTCGTATTTATCTATACTAATATTTAGAGGTAAAGTTTGTTGGTGTTTGAGGTTGTAGGGGGTAATCTCTGTATCTACTGAACCGATTATGAAAATTCTGGTAACAATAGAAAGTCACATTATTAGTCTTATATATTAACCCGAAAAATTAGGAAGTTCTCGTGGGAATTTAAAAAAAACTTATTTCACGCGGACGAAGTCGCGGGCTTCTGCTAGTTAATTATACACTCATTCGTATTGTACAAAACAATGAATTACGTAAGGATAAAAATGTAAATAATAGTCTCGACGAGCTAGTAAAGCTGTGATGGGTTTACGGAGCGTCAGTTTTTTTATGCAACTATTATATAAAAAAAATTTATCTGCTGGAGCATTTATAAACAATAATAAAGCTTTTTATACACTTTGCCTGCGAGCGTCGCATTGTTCAAAAAAGGCGTGCATTTTATATAAATGTTTAGCCGAGTAGTTTTCTCTTTGATATTAAATATGACTATTGCAACATAATAGCTATTTATAACTATTTTATTGTTAGATAGAAATAATAATAATGTCCACGAATGGCCTTTCTCCAGAGAGATTAACTATCTGCGAGGAGATTTATAGTGCACAAGTGTGTGCGCATACCCAGGTGCACTCTCTGCTCCTTTAGTCTATAGCCCAATGGGACGGAAAATCTTGAAAAAAAGCCTATATGTTTATTCCAGACTATAATCAGATAGATTATAGTCTGGAATAAACATATAGGCTTTTTAGTGCCAAAAGAGAATGCCAGATTTTGCCCCACCAATTTTCATAATTTACACAAAATGTAAGCTTTTTAAAATTATCTTAGGAATTTATGACCACGTATGATTTAATAATTATTGATAAAAAAGTTGCGGATTTAAAAATGAAAAAATAAAGTAATTCAAGTCCCTCGTCCACTTCCTATTTCTCTTGCGGCAATTTGCATTAGGTACATTCTACGCTACACGACTAAATAAAACGTTTTTAAATAAAACAAAACTCCTATTTATGTTTTTAATTATTGAAAATGACACAATATTATTATTCTAATGTAAATAACAATGAATAATAAAATAGTTGCAGTAAAGCATTTTGTGCAATGAAACGTCATTGACAAACGTATTTGAAGATCTCAATGTCATTGTGATTTGTGATCATTGTTTATATCGTGGTTTCAGTGAAGTCGACTGTTTACCGTGCTTGTTTTGAATGTTTCACCAAAAACTTGCTAGAACTTCTATCATATTGATTCGATCTCGCCGACTTTACGCTATATTCCATGGATGACCATTGTTTGCGATTTGGGTAACGACGTTGAGGTGCATAAATTGTCACTGGAGTGTAAACAGGATCCTAAGACATGTTGTTGCCATGTTGGGCTTACCATCAAAATGATATTGATGCACCACGGCAGTATTTCTTGATAATGTAGATTACATATTTAATATGAAGATTAATAAATCAATGATTACTAACAGTTGTTTTATTTCCAATTAGTCAACCATTCTATCGTTAGAGAAGATAGCACAAGCTTATTAACTAGGTATCATATTACTTCAGGTAGACCTCAAGCTACGCAGGCATTTGAGTCTCCTACTTCATTTTAAAGCCCTAATATCTCTTCTTGTTTGTAATGCTCAAGAGCATTGTAACGATACACAGCATTTTTTTTACTTATTTCACAATTAAAAATGCATATAACCTAAAATAATATTGCAACTTAAACTTAGTTTTAATAAAAAAACCGCAAGTGTTAGAAGATTCAAAATATATGTATAGTTATCAGTAATAAAAAATCTATTAAATCCTACATACGGCATGCTTGTAAACGAAATTTAATAAGTGGGGCAAAGCTCTATACATAGTCTGGCGTTTTCCTTTCATCCAGATCCGTGCATTCGTTGGGGCGTGATTGAGTAACAAGCATCCATCCATACATCCATATATCCATCCATCCAAACTTTTGCATTTATAATATTAGTGTAGAAGTATAGAAGTATCTACTAGTATATGGATTTTCTATCTTCAGTTTTTCTACGACACTAATTATTTATGTATGATAAAATTTATATAAATTTTATATTATACTTACGTAAATATCATCAAGAGTTATAAAATAAACCGGTGTGTACAAAACGTACCTCAAACAATGCAGACACGAAATGGAATGAAAACATAAACATTATTTTCATCACAAAGAAAACGATTTTATTGTAGGTATTCAATTCATATTATCAACACGATTTTAGCAAATAAAGGTTTGATTTTAATTAAGAGATATGGTGTCGGCATTCGAGATATTTGTAACGCTTTTTTAAACCTATCTACGTACTTTTATGATAATTTTACTTTATTTTTTAATGAAGATTATTATAAATCCAGATTGAAAAATACCTCATTTCGGAAACTTACCTACTTAATTTAAAGATGTTGCGATAATGCGTCAAGTTGACTTAATTATATTAATATTATAAATGCGAAAGTGTGATTGTTTGTTGGGGTTTCCTTAAATTACTCCGCAACAGAGCAACGGATCGACGTGATTTGTTGCATAGGTATACGGAGAGACATATTTATCCTGGAAAATTAAGGAATTCTCGCGGGAATAAAAAAAAAACTTAAGCCACGCGGATGAAGTCGCGGGTTGCTAGTATCAGTAAAAGTCAAAATTGTTAATTTAATTTTAGTACACTATAAACCTTCTACTAGACCTTAACTTCAAACGTGAAAGGAAAATACGTCAAATACTAAACTTATTTATTTAACAAAAGCGCGTTGTAAGTTGTAACTTGTACTTACCGATAAGAAATCCACCCTTGTCATTGCCGAGGGGACAAAGAGATTTATAACATCAGAGAGCTACGACTTTTTGCAAAGATTAACTGCCTTTTACAAGCTCAAAGTATGCCAATGAGGAGTGTTACCCAAACTTCGTAATTAGTTAAGAAATATTTTTTTATTATTACGAATTCAATTCTGGCAAGTAAATTTTTTGTAAAATCCCTTAACCTTTTGACTAGACGATGCTGACGACTTCGTTCGTGTAGGTTTAGGTTTTTTGGAAGGTCCGTGGGAACTCTACGATTTTGAGGCTTGTAACGGACAAGCATATGTCTGTACCAACTTTCGTACAAGTCAGTTCAACGGATTAGCCGTGAAAAGATAAAAAACATACTCATTCACCTAAATTAAAGATGTTAGCACAGTAACGTTTACTTGAAAAGTAGTTTTAGTAGTAGTAGTAGAAAAGATCTTAAACTCCTGACCGTTGTAGATCGAACCACACCTCATTACTGCAAGAACGCTAGTAGGATCATTAATGTGATCAAAGTTAATAACTTTTGACTGTAACGATTCATCGGTGCTTAGCGGTGAACCATTTTGAACCATATTAGCTATGGGCTTCGCTGTTCGCCTCTCCCCCTGGATTTTTTTCATTTCGACGAGTTCTCATTTGCATTACAAAAACCCATCATTGGGCTGGTAGGGGTGCTTACCTATCCTATGTGTACCTAATTGCTACTCTTTGTTGTATTAATAGTACCACTGTGGCCCGTGGCCGACTGTCAGTCGAGAGGAACATTATGGCTCTAATCCAAGGGCTTAAAAAGCTGATTTAGGGCAAAAACACACTAGAGACTCGACGGAACTGTGCGTCGGAAGGCACATTTTATTCTATCGTGCTAGTATGTGATATTACAGTGAGTAAAGCGATTATTTTGTCCGCTAGCCAATTTCTTTATTTGTCTGTAATATTAGAAAAACCTAATATTAAGTGTTAAAATGCTCTATTCTGAGTACACTGCATGATTTGATAATGTTCTATACTCTAGGACAAGTAATTATTTTAAATTGTGTAATAATTGGAATAAAGATGTGTGTTGAACGGAAGGAAGCTGTTTGCTTGCCAACCGCTCTACATTATTAAAACTTGACATTTACTGAAGTAGCACGTGTTCACAGGAACACTGCAAGCTTAATGATAATAGAATAAGAAAAATTTTCTTAGTTCAATAACCGTGTTTGGCTGTTATACTTACAATTATCTTTTACCTAACCTACTTCTTGTACCTAAAAAGGAAAAAACGGAACCCTTACAGGATCACTTTGTTGTCCGTCCGTCTGTCTGTCAAGACCCTTTTTCTCAGGAACGCATGGAGGTATCAAGCTAAAATTTATATCAAAAACTCAAGTCTACTGTCCCTTGGAGCTGTGAAAAAATCAAACTCCTAAACCAACACAGTCAAAAGATACAGCCGTTTATGCTGCAAATTTTCGACACTCGCAAGGGAATCAAAACCCGTGAACTCAGAATCTTGAAAGGACATTGACCAAATTCGCCTAACAATCAAGACGTGTTTGAAATATACAGTAATTCTTAGCTTATTTTATAACTTCAATTTCAAATTTTATTTTATTTCAAATTTTAGAATTCAACGGAAACTTCAATTTAATTACAAAATAAATAAATGAGTATTAAATTGATTACTATACGTTTCCGTCTCTCCATTATTAACCACAGATCAATAACTTAACGGTTAAAATAATATGCAATACCACCGCTTCAGCGCTAGATCCGTATCGTAAGAAACAAGATAAAAGCAGCTTAAAGTGCTAAGTGCGCTAGTATTCTGAATCTTGTAACGCCATCTATTGAAAGCATAACAATTTAATATATCTAACGCCATCTGTAATGTTTTTGATGAACTACGGCGAATCTTTTCTTATCTACATACTGTTTACAGCTCTATCACAATTGGATAAAGATGGTATTTATTTGTTCAAGCAGATTGATTGTTAAAGTTGAAATAACCTCAAAATTGAAAATATTTTTGGTAATAAGTCATTTCTAAGCAAGTGTCCATTGTTTTAATCTGCTCTCAAGTATAAAAAGGTATTTATTTGAATCCAGTAATCAATGTTTTATGACTGTTGGTTCTTAGGCGAACTTTGTATGGGGACGGAACATTGTCCTTTGGTACGAAACAACGCCTTATAGCACACATACAGGAAAAATTGCGAAAAGCATAAATTTTAGTTACATCATATAATAAAAATATTTTTAATAATTTTAAACTTATTACAGGTTTGTACGGAACCCTCGGTGCGTAAGTCTGAGTCGCACTTGGCCGGTTTTTTTTATAATGCTTCCATATAGGAACAAATATTATAAATCTGATAGTGTGCCTGTCCGGTTGTCTGTTAGTTTATCTGTAACATTCACGGTCGATTCTTTTTATTCAAATAAAAAGTTGCTTAAGTCCGTTCCCGGGATGCCTATCCCTCAAAAACTTCAAATTTGATTGAGGAATCCCAACTATGATTTACGTCGATAAAGTCGTAGTAAAAAGCATGCATCATTCATCTTCATCTATTTTTTAAATCAGCTAACTGCTCATGTAGCGTAAGCGAATTTTCACACTTATGGAAACTATTACTTACTAGCAAATGCCTGCGACTTCGTCTGCGTGGTTTGGGGATTTTTGGTTCCCGCGGGAACTCTTTAATTTTCCAGGATAAAAAGTAGCCTATTCCAGACTATAATCTATCTCTGTGCCAAATTTCAGCCAGATCTGTTCAGCCGTTGGGGCGCGATTGACTAATAAACATCCATACATCCACATATCCATATATCCATCCAAACTTTCGCAATTATAATATTAGTAAGATAGTAAGATTACTAGAAAAAGGAGCGAGCAAATTAATTGTGTCCTTGAAACTAGAAACGAGTTTATATGCGAGTTCTAGTGAACATTGTCTATAAGCACAAAAGCAAATTCCTAGTTCCATGTTCAAAATCTTGAAACATGTTCAAGTTCGCGTGCGAGTTGAATACAGAGCTAATGTATGGTGAGTGGTGACACAAGCTCTGCATTCAACTCGTGCGTGTATTATAGGTACGTTAAATTACTCTATATGTTATGAAATAACTAGACAAATTTATAACAAAAGAAAGCCGAAAGTTGTTTGTTAATTATGTTATCATAACGTTTTAAGGATTTTCATTAGAAAGCGTTAAGCCAGTAGGTTATACACAAAATGACGATACCTGCAAGGATGAACATTGTATCTTTGATTTTCGCAATAAATAAAATTTCCAAAAAACCTAGAAAGTATATATGCATTCAACGCAGACGAAGATGTTAAAGAGGACCTGCTAATAAAAAATAAAGAAAAGATGTGCATGAAAGAAACACTTTCAAGATAAGAGAAGTAAGAGCAATTTTTCGGGTCATTGACAATACTTCCGATTGAGTCTAGGCGCGCGCTCCGCGCTTTGTCCATTTATCACGTCACGAAATGCGAAAAAAAAATCACGGGCTTACTGACCCGTTTCATTTCCATTTACAGAGTGTTCTCCTTTATCTCATCCGTGTAATACTCTTTAACCCCAACTCGGATAAGGCTAGACGGCGACGTTTTCGGAATACCGGAAACGGTTTTATCTCGGAAACGAGGAAGGTACGTATTCGTTTCGAGCTTCATGCTTTTAAAATGTATTCCTCGCGACACTGCACTAAACTTATTCATATACAATTATGTTTTTTTTCCTTATCTACGACGTTGTGACTGGAATCAAGAATTTTTCGTTTTTCAGAGGAGTTTCATTTTATTTTTGAACTAGTTTATTCATTACGTTGTTTAAGACAGTCATTTGGTGCTCAAAAAGGGAGTTACATGGAAAGTTTCTCAGGAGTTTTGAAAATTGGTGTATTTTATAGATTTGGACGTGCTTTTTCCCAATTTTCACTTTGCCACTTCTTATCTTTGCCGTTCGCGCCGCCATATTTGAAAAATGGCGCCCACAAACAGTTTATTGACAATAACTCCATTCGGACTAATTTGACGATGAAAATACTCATGTAATAAATTAAACTAGAAAAAATTTACTATAATTTATGTAGTAACCTTTTTTTTGTAAAATCAATAGTTTCATCGCACGAGAGCCGCAAACTAAAACCTAAATTCACCTTCCACTGTTCAAATAAATTTGTATTGTTGTTGTAATTTATTATACTACCAAATGACTGGGTTATTTGAAGTCGGTGTCCTAAAACCAGTAGCCCAGTTCAAAAAATGCATGAAAAAATTATTTACTATTATGACAGTCTCAATTGTTGTGATTACCTAAATTTGTAATAGTCCGCAGTGTTGCGTTAATTTGTATGAATCAAATATGTTTGAAGTCGTTTGCCTAAATCACACCACAGAGGCCCGCAAATTGTAATCATTTGACAGCCTTAAACGTATAACTCGCTCTGTTTATGGAGTTAATACATGCTTTGTGACGTGCAGACATCTATGAAATTATTCTTTTGACAAACGATTACGATTACGATTTCCTTACACAATCGGGGGGCAGGACATGATATTATGCTTTACGATGAAAGAAAAACGTGAAAAGTTATACGCGTATCAATGTTTTGACATGACTTTCGATATCTAAACCATTCCACCTCTGTTTTTTTTCAATAAAAATATTTGTTTTAGTATACGACATCTGAATTTCGATTGAAAATGAACGTACTCCCGCCGCTTGCGGAAATATTGGAAAGGCAGTATAAATATGTATTAAAAATTACGTGGCGCGTATATCGGATTTAAGTATTTACATAATATGTTGCTCACGTAATATATTGTGGGTATATTAGCCGTCTTTAACTACTTATCTCTTTGAGACGTAGCTTTCGTTATAAAATTATCAGCAAATTCAGGAATTTGTCCAAGTCATCCTTTAGAGCGAAAACACTCACAAAGAAAATTTTGCCTGGCAGACAAAAAGTTTGCGTGGCTCAGTTTTATATGGAGCTGTAAAGACTAGTATGCCTGGTACAAATTCATCTTTGAAAAGGTGTGTGTCCGGGGATCGAACCCCCGGCCAGCCGACCGACTACTAGACTAACACTTTTAAAAATATTTTTTTTCCTATTATATTAGAATATTATAATGAAGATATTTCTGCCCCTGCTCACGCTGTGCTCTCGAATACAGATTAAATATCTAGTGCACTTGTTTAGCATATTTCCAGATAATATCTGCTGATATTACGAGAATGTACGGACTGTGCCAAACGATTTTTATTCCTTTGTTTTTGATTAAATCGCCAAGACGAGCCAAAGGAACGGTACTTTTATCTTCTTACTAATGCCTGCATCACCTATAAGTACTACCTAGTACTTACCTATTGATTTTAAAATGCAAAAGTGAGTCTGTATGTTGCTCTGTCTAGCAATAGTGATTGCATGTAGTGATGGGCTATAAATACCTTTCGACCCTATCTAACCGATTTTGATAAAATTTTACTCAGATAGCGGGCATAATATTATTAAGATCATGAGATGAATACAAACAATTTTACATTCCAGAAAATCAAGGATTTCCACGTGATTTAACAAAATTTAATAATATTTAATAATAATAAAGATAACAATGAACTTCAAATAAAATTTAAAAAATACTATGAATTAACTAAAATAATAGTTTATGACGATAGATAATAGCGTACAGCGCTAGATGACAATAAATAATTCTATATGTACCTATTGGACGCCATCTTTTAGTATTGTATTATTTATTATTGCAAGGGAGTCGCAGAATAGAGAAAGCGCGCATTCCTTTTTTTGAGTGGATCGTCTCGTATAATTTAGAATACCTATTGTAAATTTTTGACGATACTACACTGAGACCCTACCGTCAAAACAGACTATACTGGTAAGGAAATCAGTAGAATACAATCTTTTGAAAAATCGTGGGTAAAGTGTAAAAATTAGATCACCATAATATTTTTTCTGTCAGTGATAGTAGGTATGCTAAAAGTAATTTTATCTTCTTATGCAATACCTCAAGGACGTATAACGTTACCTTTAAAACGTAAAAATATTAATTAAAGTTCTGTATGGGATGTATAAGATACTTGGCAAACAAAATGCACGCCAAGCTTTACTGGCAAAGTAAGGCTTAACCTCGGTTCGATAAGAAGTTTATTGCACACTCGCCCTATTCCCCTTTATTAGGTAATTAATTTCACACATGAACACCAGTATGGGTTTCGTTGTGTATTAGGAAATTCACACACGCAGCGTTGTTGAAAACAATAGGTAGGTACATCGTACAGTACGCTCTCTCCGTGGGGTATCGTAAAACCCGTTGTTTCTCGTAAATACCAATTTTTAACGGCAAACCGAATTATCCTCCATAAAATAAACTAAAAAATAAACACTGCTAAAATGTAGCTGTGTTTTGTTTTCCAAATTGATTGTGATTTTCGGTTTATCGCGGAAATTCTTTAATTTGCGGGGATAAAATCAGCCTATGTGTTATTCCAGACTATAATCTATCTCTGTGCCTTTAATCCAGATCCGCTCTGCCGTTCTCGCGTGATTGAGTAACAAACATCTATCCATCGATCCAAACTTTCGCATTTATAATATTAGTAAGTATTGAAGTAGATCTCTTGCAGGGATCATGCATAGCTTTGATCCCTGCGACTCGCTTGATATTGTCCTTCAACCTACGTGGATCTGCAGAATCTGCAGTGGGTCTGTTAACGATGAGCGTTGCACTGCAAGGTCACCACATTGTCAGCACCTTGGAACCCCAACAATTTATTGGTTCTTATATTGGATACAAGCAGGCATTACTGAGCGGAAGTAATTGTAAACAATCGTGCATTATCTAGTCAACATCTGAGGATGCACCGGTGTCGTAGTGAAACGGGTATATTGAGAGTAATTTGGAAGATTTGTGTTGTGCCGGTGCAAATTGTTGGTTTTTTGAGCGGTGCAAATCGCAAGCTACTCATGCAAGCTACAATTATCGGTTCTTATATTGGATAGAAGCAGGTGTTACTTTGCGGAAAACCATGATAATTGTAAACAATCCTGTATTGTTGAGTCAACATCTCTTAAGATGCTCCGGTGTCCTAGTGAAACATAATATGTTGAGATTGAATAGACATCTTCTAGGCAAGCGCGCTCCAACCTAGACCTCATCATTGCTTTACACTAAACATGATTGTCGTCAAGCGCAAGTCTATCTCACAATAAAAAAAGACTAATTTGGAAGATTTGTGTAGTGTTGTGTTGTGCTGGTGCAAATTGTTGGTTTATTGGGCGGTGCAAATCGCAAGCTACTTGTGCAAGCATACACGTTGTATCACATATATTAGTATGCTTTGGCGGATTATAGCGAATTGAGCTTCTTGTTCCATTAATTATCGGTTCTTCGAACTACGTGCCCTGCACATTACCAATTCTGTTCACAATGGTGTAACTAAATAATCGAATTATTGAGTAGACGCAATAGGTATAACAAACGAAGATCCTGCATCTGCATGTAGCACACGATCCAGCTTCTCTAGCAAATTTTCTTTTCTCTCTAGAGAACGTTAGCTCGTAGCGTAACTGACGTACGCTTTACTTTGTTGCCCTAATTTACAAAACTCAAAATTATTTTACGTTGGTATATTAAAAGTTTTCGCATAAATTTAAACAAGCCACTTCCTAAACATTATCATTAGATCCTTTGAAGGTAAGCTTCTCGAGACGTTCGCTTCTCTTTGACATTCATCTAAGCATGTCGTTTCGAAGTTCATGAATTTGATATAATCTTGTAGAGCGAGAGACTGTGGCATAGATAAAAATAGTTAGTAGGTAGCGATTATTAATACCTACTACAGCCTAAAGAGATACTTTATTTCCTACCAGTTATCCGACGGAGACATCTATAGTCCGACAAACTTATCTAACCCGGTGGCAGCGTCGCTAGTATCTATGAAAAACAAAATTTTAAAATCAAAAAATAAACACGCCAAAACAGGCATAAAAATGGCAGGCAGGCAATAAAAGAACTGGCTCAAGCCGGTTCCACGTCGCTGGGTGTGGGGAGACCCTAAGACTAATGTTGCTGTAGGGGATAGTTTTACAATGAAATACTGTTTTTGGTGAAAATTTGAGATCAGTGATTTTCCAGGATTTATGATTATAATATGCTGCCGTCTCCAACAATTTTATGTACTCGAGATGTGATAAATCTTACCGCAGTCTCTCTCACTATTGTCTTTCTCTAAAAGCGACACACCGTCAGCTGAATATTTCGTGCTATTAATCACAAAGACCAAACTTAACCAACTAAGATTTATATTTTGAGATCATTTTATAATACCGACTTACTACACAAAATATAATAGACCCAACTCATAAAACCTGTACTATTTCCGTATAAGTTCAAAAACATAGTTCAGATAAAAAAATTGGTTTTTTACCTCGACGTCTTTGGTATCTACTACATTTTTGGTTTTATTCTTGTGCACCTATCTAGTCCTACCACCTTGTGCACTTACGAGTGAGTCTTCTTTTTATTTATTCCTTAGTGGAAAATAGGGAAATAATTTCTTAACTTCATTCAAATGAAGATGATTTCCCAATAGGAGAATATTTCATTCATTGTGAATTAGCCAAATTAGAATAATATGTGACCGGAATTCCGTATAAGGGTCTCACCACATCTATTGACGCGAAACCGAACTATGTATCAGGGTTGTAACGGAGGCGTTCTTAGCGGAAGCAGAGGCGGATGCGGAGGTGAAGGGGCTTTATGCCTCCGCGGACCCTATAGTATGTATGTCTCCGTGAAATTGTAAAAACCGTTAGATTGTAATCTAACGTTTTTTATCACTATAGATTGTAAACTGTGCATACTGCTTACAATTTAACGCATTATTTTTCGGTAAATTGTAATCTATTATGTATATTAACCCGACCTGTATATGGCATTAAAAGTGAAAACGCGACAAAACGCCGTTTCCACATTGGTAGCCGTCGCGTCGTATCGGCTGCGGCGGGTGACTTTTGCTCACTAGCTTTTGGTTTTAAGCAGTAAAGGCGTCCTTTTTAGCTAGCGAGGTGAAAAATTTATATTTCCATTATTGACTGACTGAAGAACTATTCAAATTTTATAGTTATTTTACATGGCGTGCTTTCCATTCATTAATACTGGCAACTTTTAAAGTAGGGACACGGTGAACTTTTTTCCCAGTCTGATGACAAAGTAAGGGCCCCAAAAAAGTCTTGCTAACTACGCGAATCACCAAAACTTAGTGACTTTTTTTCTTGTTCTAAATGTCAACGTAAATTAATGATGGCTCTTTTAAAAAATTGTTAAAGAAATTGGGAACAGGCGTTTTTAGTATCATGGCTTCGTTAACAACAGAAAGGAAAAGTTTTCAAATGGAATAAAGTTGTCGCTGACTTTCTTTGGAAATTCTCAGCTTATGTAGCTAACTACCTACCCATAATTTACGTGTATCTACCTATACAAAGTATCTATAACTAAAAATAATAGGTACCTAGCTTAGTGAAAAGGAAAAAGAGTAACCAAATGGCACTTAAAGCTAATTTTATTTCTGTGCAATGATCATTAAGGGGTATTAGAGCACCTTTTGCTTCTTTTCCCCTTTTCTAATTGTTAACTAAACCAGACGTAATGTGGGTGGGCTATGTTTATTAGTTTGCAGAGGTTTTACCGCGTATTACCAGTTTAAATCATAACTTTGTAATCCATTTAAAAAACTGTAAACTATGCAAAAGGTTGTCTGTCTGTTTACCTTTTAAAAGGCGGATGTGGCCTTTAAAAGGGCACTTAACCGATTTTGAAATAATCTTTTAACTGTATCCTTACGATGGAGAAAGGCTAGTTTCAGCGGATTTTTTTAAAACTCAAAATGTGCGGACGAAGTCGCGGGCAAAACCTTATGTTATGTTAGGATATATCTAAGAAAGAACATTCACTAATTGATGTTCAACTTTAAAAAAGAGTTTATCTTTGGGCTTTATTACCTCTTAGTTAGCTTCATAATTATTTTCTTACGAGAGGTAAGGTCCTCTATTTTAGTAATGACGATTTTAAAGATTACTAGCGAATGCCCGCGACTTTGTCTGCGCGGTTTGAGGTTTTTTGGTTCCCGCGGGAACTTTTAAATTTTCCGTAATAGAAAATAGCCTATGTGCTATTCCAGACTATAATCTATCTCTGTGCCAAATTTCAGCCAGGATCGTTCAGCCGTTGGGGCGTGATTGAGTAACAAACATCCATACATCCATACATCCATACATCCATCCAAACTTTCGCATTTATAATATTAGTAACAAGTAAGATTAGTAAGATTACTATTTATTGCTAATTAAGTCGGAAAACCATTCAAATCGTGAGATCTAATAATAGAAATTGAGGTCGCAGGTAGGTATATATATATTGAATTTATTGAAGTATATATTGAATACCGCTTAGACATTCATGGTCCGTTCTCATAGCAACAGGCGAGTCACAACGTATATAAATAGAACTTTGAGAAAGCAAACCACAACCCTCAAGAGATCCGACCAACTAGCCCGAAATAGCTTCTTGTCGTAGTGCTTTGTCACCGACTGAGCGTTCAGAACTATCACCTGATATCCATACTAGTATTATAAATGTTACTCTTTAACGGCCCATCTATTTAACCGATTTTAACGAAATTTGGTATAGAGATAGGTTGTCAAAATGTCCTGGAAAATATAAGAGTCCTCGCGGGAATCAAAAAACCTTAATCCGCGCGGACGAAGTCCATCATCCAGTAGGTACATAAGGTACATCGAAGTCAGACCATACTATTCTGTGGTCAGACCACAAGACGCATTTTGATAATAATAATACGATAACCAATCCTGATTGACTAACTCGTCAATATCCAACTCGTAGCCGGAACTATTACAGTTGGGGGACCCGGGTTAGTTAGTTTTGTAAAGACAATTTAAAAATTATAATTCTCAAATGGTCCTTGCTAGAAATCGAACATAGGACTCCTTAGTTTTAAGACCAGTTACGTTCACTGTAACGGTTGATTTTTCCCCGTAAGCAAATGATTTATATATAGTAGCCCCGTAGCATATTTATAGTATCCATACATAGGCAGCAATCTTTGACCCCCCAGGCAAAGTCATAGGAAACCGTAATCTAACGCAACGTAAAGTTTTCTATATAAGTACATATAAAATAATCTTCAATGTACGCGAATCATTAGTATTCAGCAATAAAGTAAATGGGGTAATTCTCGCAACTCTCGGCCAATTTTCTTATTGCGACAGCACAAGTTATTTGCATTACAAAATCTCACGGTAGTAGGGAACCCAAAAGCATTTATCACGACTATGCTGCCGTGAATAAAGTCGACTACACGAGTGATTCAGACGCTTGCTTATCTGATAGACAAGATAGTGTCACCTGCCTCCAAATTCCGTGACACGATTACGAACACTGTTTACCGAATTATTGCGATGATAGCAGCAGCACAAGCATGACACATCTCTCAGGCAAATTTCGTGCCGACAAAGAATAGGGTTGATGACACTTAATCGAATCAGCGACTCTTTATCTAGCTTAAAAACGCGATTCTATAGTATGGATGAAAGACATGAGTTGTGACGTCACCAATATAAAAAAAAAACAGCTTTAAATAACTAACTGAGGATGTGAATTAGGTCTTTTGGAAGACCCTCTATTTATTAAGCAGTAAGTAAAAAAAAAAAATTTGACATCATTCTTATGTACTGCAAAGTCCGTAGGAAACTGTTGTCGCAATTATTGTTATTTTAGCGAATTAAGCTTCTTGTTCCTTGATTATCATGGACTTCCGCAAAGTAACGCCTACTTCAATTCTTCAGGTCCTTCTTTTCAGCTTCTTCAGCTTCCTCAATTCAGATTTTTGAAAATCATGTAGGTTTGTTTGGAATAAAAAGTTTATGCCTACGTCCTTGTAGCTCAAAATCGATTGGGGAAAACTGGGCACAAACAGGTTCATAATAATACATAATTTACCCCAACGAAAGGACCATATCCTTTCTTCGAAATTGGTTCAACAGATGGGCCAAGAAATCGATATACTAGACAGATATACACATTTTCAAACAGGTTCTAAGTTTCTCATGCAAAGGCAAAGTGATAAGAGAGCAGTGTGATTAAAGAAAAATTGGATTCTGCATCATCAAATATAATCAAATATAAATATTATAAATGAAAGTTTTGTTGGATGGATATTTGTTACTCAATCACGCCGGAACGGCTGAACGGATCTGGGTGAAATTTGGCACAGAGATAGATTATAGTCTGAAATAACACATATACTACTTTTATCCCGGAAAGTTAGAGTTCCCGCGGGAACCGAAAAACCTCAATCCACACGGACGAAGGCGCGGGCATTAGCAAGTTGTATTATAAAATGATATATACCTACGTAGAGTTTACGTTTTGATACTAAAACCTTGAAACCTTGACATTTTTATTGAGTTTCGGAGATCCTATTTTTACATCAATACTAATTTATTTCTTTGTGGTAAAAGACCTTTGCATTAAAAATACGCAACGTTCGGGATAGTCCCAACCATTAAGCATACCATGTAAGGAATTTCACCGCAGCCGCGAAAAATGTCACCGACATGCGAGTGGTTGAGACTTTGTTTATCTGATTGAACGGGGAATATATCGCGTGCTACGAAATTCCAGGACATGGTGGAATTGGGCCACGAATATATTTACCTATTGTTAGGCTTACAATATTCAGGGCATTATTGTTATTATTATTACTCTTTATTTTGTACACCACAACACAAAAATATAAAGCACACAAATAAATACATAGGAAACACTAAGAACGAAGTAGAATACAAAAAGGCGGCCTTATCGCTTAGCAGCGATCTCTGCCAGGTAACCTTAGGATTAGAAGAAGTTGAGGAGATTATCTCGCGGGTGGTGTATTAATATAAACATACAAACAAATACACACAAATACTTATACATAAACAGTTACACAAATTATATAATACTTATAATAAATATATGAAAATAAACTTATATATATAATAATATACTTTATGTTACTTATACTAAATAAAAATTAAAACTAGTCGTCTGTATTGACATTATTGTATATATGTGTTTGTATATGATAGACTGGCAACCCTAGTCTAACCCTAGCATAGAGCTTTGTGTAAAATGGCGCCGACTTCACTGTTCATGTAAATTGCTAAATTAAAGTTTAAATAATTGGATAACAATTGTTTCCTCATAATACTATGTATTAATTGTACTATGTATTCATTGTAATTGGATTTATTTTTTTGTAGGATATATTTTTCAGTTCACCTTTCATCTAATTACACAAAATAATATAATTTATTACGATAGATCATTCCAATACACTAACTGATTGAGTTTATCGAAGTTCAAGATCTAGAAATTGAGATTTTGTTAGTAGCTTCTTAACGTAGATCATAATAATATCCTAACAAACGATAACGAATCATCGATCATCGATAACGAAACAAAGATATTCTACCCGAAAGAAGCTGAGGTCAGTGGCTAGCTAACGGAAAAATATTGCGTGAGTTTGAAATAGTGCAAGCCTTTCTTCATTTTCAATGCTCTTTCTACAAGCCTGGTAATATGAATATTACTTCTATGAAAATAGTGCCTTTTCGTAAGGTTACAAAGTTACACTCATTAATACCTATACTAGTTTTTAGTTTGTTTGTAATATATAGAGGTGGTTTTATGACGTAAATAATATTATGTACAATCCAAAAGAAAAACACATTGTGTTTCTACGAGAAACAAGTTAGACGAGTGAGCGCTCTACGACGGTTGTTTACAAAGGTGCGAAGTAAACTGCCGCACCTACTTGTGTTCCCGTGCCTTATTACATTATACGAGCACCTCGACAAAGCCTCTTTCGTGCCTTATCTATATCTATGGAACCGCAAAAGGCTCATAAGCTCAGGTAGGTAACCACAAAATATATAGGAACACATTATGTGGTAAGACGGCCCACGGCAGTTACCTGTTACGCGTGTCCTCGCGTAACTAGATTAAATTTAGTTACGTTTCATCTTTGGACACTCGGTACAGATTAAATAATTGTAACTTCGGCCATAGTTTACAGAATATTTATAGATGGGACTTCAAGGGTCTGCGCCTATAGACTATATACTATAATAGATTCAAGCGACTAATAAAAATAAATATATAACTTAGCCGTAGACAGAATACTTACTCTGAGAACTTACATAATAGTATGGCGAAAAAATTGAAATTACAATGATGATTCTAGGTACAAAAATACTTTTGGGTCTAGCGGTATAATGTTTTATAGGCATTGAAATTTCAATTTTATTGTCATATTATTTTAAGTTTTACTTCTAGTTGGAAAATTCTCCTGCCGTGTCATGATTTATATGTTCCGTGTTTGTCGTGTTTTTAAATATGTTATTTAATATATTCATATAAATGGGACACCATTTTTTATATGATCTTTTTAAAACCGTACACCGTACTAAGTTTTTTATTTAAAATTGTTCTGATACAAGGTTTACTAAAAAGAACTTATTCATAACATCATCATCATTTTGATGAAAGTTGGTAAAGGGATAGTTTGTATCCCGGGGCAGGGCATAGGCTACTTTTTATCACAGAAAATTAAAAATCCCGCTTGAATTTGAAAACCTTGATCCACGTGGACGAAGTCGCGGGCATCAGCCACTAATATGATGTTTTCTTTCACAATGTGAGGTAAGTGCTGAGTACTGAGTAGGGAACTTAAGGTGCTGAGCATTATAATTATTTTAGAGGCTTCAGTAAACCGACAATAATACTAAAGAAGAGGGTGCTTGAATGCTGCAACTAAGTTTCAACATACCTAATGATCCTCTATGCCACGTACATTCTGTCTATACTGCACTGCACTGCTCGTATTTGCCAAGTTTGCTTTCACTCTAGTAACACTAAAGTTGCATTAGGTATAAGGTATTAAAGGTACAATATTGCTATGCTTTGATATAAACACTTGTTTCGATTAATATGCAGATTATAATTATCTTACTTTAGTCTGGTTTGTTAATTGTAATACTTACGTAAATATTTAGTAGGTACTTTTTATAGTAGAATTGAGATAAAGTTGAGACGCGTAGTCGTTGACCGATATGTTGCGTCGTCAAACTTCGAGCAATTATCATCCGATACACGTCCAATGCTGAATACATAATTTTGGACATCACACGTTGTACCTGCGTCGTCGGCGCCCGTATCTAGCAGTTTCCTGCAACTCGTTTGCCATTCTGTCCATACAAATCCCATGACCTAAATGGGGTCTATATTATAAAACTTGAAAGTTGTTGACTTTCTTAGTCTTCATGTACTCATATTGTACCTACTAACTTGCGAGAAATTGTAGAAATAAGAAGTTGTATCTAATATTGTACCCAGAAAGGTATTACGATTAATTTATTCTGGCTCAATAAACCTTCACTGTTCCAGAACAAAGCGAACTAATCTGACCCCTGAACATAATCATGGGTAGCAAGTTTACCAGTCTTATGGAAAAGGGTAAATTGTCCACCGAGACGTCAATCAGCATTAAGGATATTATGGCCAAAGGATTAAGGATATTTTAATATTGACCCTCACAATTTTTACCTTCATTTTATTCAAATTTAATACCATATTTTAGCATTTTCTGATTCTAGCTTGCAAGCAATGAACTCCAATGCTAAAAATTACTACCGAACGTTAGTATTTTCTGATTCTATATATCCGACATTTTTGTTTCTCAAAAAGATGTGGAATCGTACCTACAGAGCTAAATTAAATGAAATGTATATTCTATGTAGGATAACTCGTGCCAATAATTATTTGTCAGGACTCTTTCATTGAGTTTACAAGAAAAAATATCAATATAAATTTTAGTCAAGCAAGTTTATTGTTATTCTTGGTACTTACTAACAAATATTATAGTTAAAGGAAAAAATGTATTTATTTTGTTATTTCTTGCACACATTTTAAAATAAATTGTTTAAATTACCGTATAAAAAAGCAAAAAAATTCCGCACGAGGTCGTCAGCCACATTCTCTTTGGTTTACGCAATAATTAGAAAAAAGGGGAAAGAAGAGGTGCTCTTAATCCCTTAATGACCGACCGCAGCGGTAGCAAAATTCGCTTTGAGTTGAGAACACCCCTAAATATTTTGCTTTCAGTAGAAATCTGATTACGATCTGTACTTAAATATAAAAATTTTGTTTGTTCCTTTCTTATTAAACCTTACCTATTTTACTAATATATACGTATAAGTTTGTGTTTATGTTTATGTGACTAGAGACTGAGTAGGGAAACCTGCAAGTCAATTGTTTAGATACTAGCATACTTGATTATACAAAACTCAAGGTTACACAGAATTAAAAAATATATTGTTCATTTAATATTTTGGGTATAGATACATGACCAATTTTTTAAAATTTCCCACCATTTTGCAGTTCTAACTTTCACAAGATATACACTACCTATTGTATATTTTTTATCTATCAGCTTAGTATAAAATTCGTGCCTTTAAAATAAAGGCATTTTGAAGTTATTGTACAATACCTACAATATAATTAAATAGATATTATCTCATTCTTAAAATACGTTTTGAATTATGCAGAATTAGGTGAATGCAATTAAGTCTAGCAAGACTATTCAGTAGTTTAGTTTAGTAGCTTGCAAATAATCTAGTTACTAAAACAAATGTCTCAACTTCAATTCTGCAATCATTAGACACAGTTACCTCGAGCGAACGAGATATATAGGGTACCTTGCAGCATTAACCCTAATTGTAATTAGATTTCGTTATTAGTAATTTGGGAGATTTTCCTCGGTGGAGTCTGCGATGGTATAATTAGATACGTTGGTAATTAGACGGTATACTACAAGAGCACTCGGGCCTCGTTTACTTATACACGGTATAAGCCTTTATAAGTCTTAACATAGAGCCTTATTTGCAGATTTGCAAAATTTCGAACGTTCATTTGTCAGTGAAAGTTTTTATTAAATTTCACCTGCCAACTTCCTTAATTGAAATCTTGGTAGTACTCTGAATATCAGCTATCTGCTTAGTCATATTTTGATTACGTGAGTGATATACCATATGAACTTGGTGCATACTCTAGCATACAGTAGTTAATTTATCCGAGCCCTTGAACAATACATTTCATATTTAATCGATTTTATTTTCAAATGTTAAATAAATGATAAATGATTTATTTATCCTACATGAAGTAGGACAACTTGTGTCACTTATGAAACGTTAAGGCTCTACCACCGGTTCAGAAAGATGATTCTACTGAGAAGAGCCGGCAAGAAACTCAGCAGGTGCTCTTTTCATAGAAAAGAAAAGGTTACAATATGTAGATAACACAACACATATTACGTTACATGTATTACACTGACTTGTGGGTCACTGGATGCGAGGCTGGTTGCTTCCATGCAACTTTGTCATTATTCATGTCATGTTAAAATATTTTTATCCATTAACATAAAAATCAGGTAGAGCATATTTTTTAATTAATGCCCGGTAAGCGCTACAACGCCTTTTCAAATTCACAATTCATGCACCATCAGTTGTACATTGATGGTACTCTGAAAACTAATACACACAATTTATACACAATTGATGCACAATTTTGCTAGACTCAATGGAATGAACAATGCACAAAAGTATATGTAACGAACTGACAATTATATTTTTTTATTTAACAGATAAACTGAAATAATCAAATCCATCCATCCTCCAGTAATATAAAGACAAACATTAAAGATCAGGGCTTCATAAATTTCTATTATAGTAGAGCGCTCCATCATTACTAAGTAGTAATAGTATTTTTTTTGGTTAGACACAGCGAAGAAACCAAAGTAAAAAATAACTATTGTATAACTATTATATATTAAGAAAAGATTTGACAGAGTTTCACTCGATAAAAAGGTTCAAAAACTTCAATGTGTTGTGGTGATATCCAACGTGGAATCTGGCGCGTAAGAGATTGGCAAAAGAAAACAGTTCTTATAAGAAAAATAGCAATATTAATATGCGTATGTAAGAACGCAGCCATATAGCATAACAAGGGGAGGCAAAAGCTATTTAGCGAATGAAGCAGAATGGAAAAGAAAACTCAATCAAGCGCTCGAGTCGCTGTGATTTCTGGGCCTAACTACGAAAGATATATTGCGGGCCGGGGTCGTCATTAACAGGAACTGGCGTTTTGCCTCCCGGACGTTTTTGTGAATAACCTTTGCGCTACTTTTCATATGCGAGCCTAATTTACCGACAAGCATTTGTTAACTCGGTTTTTCCGAGATATATATTAGTATGTTTAGTTGTGAGTAGGTATAACACATAATTCTGGCTGATATTAGCTTATTGTTTTAGTTATTAACTATGAAATACATAATATCTAGTATTATGACGTTAATAAAAAGTTAAGATACCCTTTTTCAATGATAGATCTGTTTTTTTTTACTTTTTCATCCCCAACTTGGGCGTCCAAGTTCGAAAATAGGAGCAATATGGGTTTATGAATAATCCCTTCAATGAACACGATGTAGAGAGAGATAATTATTTCAATCAACCCTTACAAAATTTAACTTAGTATAAATTTACAAATACATTTCACTCACTTCTTCAAAATCGATCGATGTCCCGCAACGATTCAATCAAGGATGTTTTATTTAATTTTCAGGGTTTGCTCAGGCACACGGGCTATTCAAGTTGCAAATCTTGATTGATCGCTCGTGCGGGATCCCATCAATTTAGATCAAAAACCCACATTTACAATTTAATGGACACGAGAGATTTTTCTAGTAGAAAAATGTGATACTGGTGCTAGCAGAGCAGAGAGCAAATAACATTTAAAAAATAAAAAATAATTTGATAAAAGAAAGTTTTGTTTGTACATTTGTCATCACCGCAACGGAGCAACGGCTCGACGTGATTTTTGGCACGGGTATAGTTGAAGACCTGGAGAGTGACATAGGCTAAAGGCTTTTTATCTCGGAAAATTAAGGAGCTTCCGCGGGAATATGAAAAAATTAAACCAAGCGGACGAAGTCGCAGGCATCATGCACCTTGAAGTTACTAATATAAGGATTATAATTCTAAAATACGAAAGTCAACAATTACGAAAAAATAAGGCTTCAAGCGTTGGCAGTTTGGCCCCTGTTCTTTCACTTTTTATCATATAAAAAAATTCCAAGCCAAAGTCAAAAGATGTACGCTTTTTAACTGTCAATAAAATATAAAGCGTGATAGTAATTTTACGTAAACGGCATTTTAAAACAAAAGCTATATGGGTTCCAAACGCGGCTTGTTATAAGAAGAGCCCATTTATTTCACTATTATGGAACTGTTACGAAAAATATTTGAATATACTAATCTGAAACCACAATGGAAGCACAATTTAAAAGACTGCAATATTAAAGAATAGTTTGGCTGTTGCAAGAAAAAACTTTCAACATTTCACCAGTGCACTCAATCTGCGTCTTTTAAACTTGAAACTTTTCCATTTAAACTTTAAGAGAACTTTTTGATGCCACATAAAAGATTGTGTTAGTTTTTTTGTATCTTTAGACTATTATCATGAACGAGGAGATGCCTAAGCGCTATTATGTACGGCAAACTTCTTGAGTTCCAAGGAGGAAACTCTTGAGGTACTTTTACACCTAAAAAGTAGAAAAAAATGCAATCGGATAAAATTTTGATTCTTGTTTGTGGTACCTCAGGAGTTTATGATTCAGTCAACTTATTTTATAATCAACGTTTACCGAGTGAAACTGGGTCGAATCATTTCTTCTCCTCAACGCTACAGTTGGCTTGGTGGTGTTCGACATCTTAGTTGTTGACAAATGAATTTGTTTGGTGGTAGGCTTCGGTGGTTGCATGTTACCATCCTACCAGCCAAGATGTGCCATCAACCGATTTCGCGTTTCGGTATGATGTCGTGCAGAAACCGATTAGGAAGTTATATATAACTGCCATAACTCAGGTTAGCCCGCTACCATCTTAGATTGCTCCATCATTTACCAATTATTTCGTTAATTACAAAAAACTCATAATTAAAAAAACAAAGTTCACCAGTGACTTCTAAATGGTTTTAATTTAAAACTGGCCAGTCATACCCCTTGGTTGTGCCAAAGCGCCTGAAAGGGTAGATAGCGGGGTAGGTATATATGTCAATCTTCGCAGGTCCACCCTAAACTTAAGACTGTGGGATTATGAGGGCAAGGATAAGGTTTTAAACATACAATTAATTTTAAACTTTGAATTCTAGACCCTCCACAGAATTTTATGTTTTTCTTTACGTATTTTGTTGCATAATATGGTACGAGTTAAAATATTAAAAATGAAATCAAAACACGAAAAAAACATGTGCTGTGCTTTGTTTATATAGTCCTAGATCTTTATTTTTTTTTTAATATTACAGAAAGTTCCATCATTGTCGTACGTACTCAAAACGCTAAAGTCAACACAATGCCCATCAAGCAATTGCTGCTATAGATGCAATAGTCTTTAGTACTATTACCTATTCTGTGCTTTAGCCCGGACTCCACCAGAGCGGAGATATTCGGAGATGTCTGAAGCGGAGACGAGAAGAGACGTTTTTCAGATAGGGTGTATCCACCGAAGCTGTGTGGAGATGCGCACTGGCTAGACTGGAGCGGAGATGTGTACTGGCTAGAGCGGAGATGTATGCTGGGTAGAGCGGGATTGAGCTGCGTGCGGTGAGCGTTGGATTTTGAGATGAACGCGGCGCCACTCACATCTCCTCTCATCTCCACTGTGCGCCGCCGCCAGCTTGCAAGCCACAGGTCACATCTCCGCATCGATCGCGCCATACAACTCCACATCCATCACATCCACTCCCATCTCCTCTCCTCTCGCCTCCTCTCCGCTTTGGTCCAGTCCGCGCCTGAGACTTAAGTAGTAAATTGAAGTCTATTGATGATATATAGCTATCAATGTTAAATTTTCTTGAGTTTATAAACTTGAGAGCCAATCTGTTTGTTTTACTCTCGCCTTTCCATTGCTGTAATAAGGGTGACAGATTCTACGCTAGAAGCTTATACAAAGTCTAGCGGAGGCCTTCATAATACAATGATTACCTTAGCAACGAGAGCTTTCTAATCAATTAACGAGATCTGTTGAACTTTTAGTCAAGTTTATTAATATGTTCTTTAATATTTGAGAAAACTAGGCACTTTAGGTAGGTTAGCTTATTCTCTTATCAACTCATTGCAGGCTTAGTACTCAGCACGAGTCTCCTTTATGAATGAGAAGGGTTTAGCCATAGCCCACCGCGCTGGCCGAATGTGGATTGGCAGACATTATCGGTTTATTGACTAGTAATTATTTATAGGAGTTTACAAAACCCATATTTAATTTAAAAGTAAGAAAAAAGCTAGCGAAAGCAATACGTTTGCTCCATATACCCTCCAATGTTCAATCTTTTGCAAGTTGCAAATACAGAAAAGATGCTTGCAACGCGCAACTTTCTTTGAACCAACCATTCATGAAATGAAATTCCAGGTAATTGGATTCTCAAGAGTTAAGGATCTTAATCATTTTAGTTCAGCACCCTACCGGCATGTCTTGTGAAAACTTTTTTCACTTTATCAGTTGGTCTACCTCAGAATATTTAATCTGTAGAAGTTTTAATGCAGAAAAGATGTTAAAAATGGAAGATACTTAAGAACAACAAAGTTTCATAGAAATAAAATAGATCACAATCATTTTGTGATCTGTTATTTTGAGAGCAAGATTATTTTTGAAAACAGGTACTTTACAACAGCTGTATTTACGGTAATTCACGTGATTTTAGAAGTAAAGAAAAAATCAAGTCGCTTACTTTTAGAGATGTTTAATAAATCTTACTTCGAAATATAAACAATTTTGAAAAGAAATTCAATACGTTATAATTTCAACGCGTATTATATTAATAAAGTTTGAAAATTCTTTTGTCTTAACAATTTAGTAGCACAGTATTAGATTACAAGATCTTAGAAATTAAATATCTTGGCCTCTTTTTAAAGATAAGAGGGTTTTAATGAAAATTTAAGATATCTTACACCAGATATTTTAAGGTAAGAGCAGTTTACATACAAAAGGTTTTAGTCCGAATACATTTTCAAAATTATTCGGATATTTCCGGAAAATTAAATATTTAACTATTGTCGTGTAGTTTCTAACGACACGCTTGGATGAATTTCAAAGAGGTATCGGATGCCGGATGTCTTCTCCTCAAAGACCTTGCCGTCAAAGATGTTAAATATTAATGTTAATATTATTTTGAAAGGAGCTTGCTTTTCGACAACTCTAACACAGAGGGGTTTTTTATTATTGAATTATGATTGAACTTCTTAATAAGATTCTCGTAGTAAGAGGATGAGAAGCGTCGTCTTTATCTACAGGTTAGTAAATTCATTATTTACACAAAAAAAAAACAACTTTTGTTTATAACTACAGACTAAAAACTGCTCAAAGAACATTAGGATAGAAATATTGACAAACATTTCGGTTGGTGCCTATGCCACTACCAATTATTCTACCTACAACTGTAGTGTACGAAAAGTATACTTCAGTACTACTGCTAGTAGGATTGATTGTAGCATGGGCAACAAAAGATAACTTCTGTGTATTTGAGGTACATACTTCTCTTTTAAATATTATTTAATATATTCTTTTTGTGAAACGTTTTTGACCTTTTGATATAATATTTTTTTCATCTTGCAAAACTTAAGAGTCAAGAAAACGAAATATTGTCTAAGATCGTGATTAACTAATATTCCTTTATGTAGTAGGATCAAGCCTCCATAATCTCGTCCTTCAGGTTTATCCTCCGGCGTCCAGAGTCTGATTGACGTTTCAGTAGACGATTATTCTACGTCCGGGCACGCCCGTTTGCTGCCGTTACCCGTAATTATGTTAAGTCAATTAAGATCCGGATTAATTCACTCAAGTAAGCTGGGGTTTAAATACTTCCACTTAAGTCTTGGGTACGAAATGTAAGATAAGCGACATTTTAAAATATTTCAAAATTTATTTTTAAGAACATAGATTTTTAATCCCGACAATTGACTGCTATATATGAGTAGGTTACATTGAAATACTCGTACTCACATCTGATTTGCTACTCGTTATCTGAAATACCCAGCCGTAGTAAGAATCCATGCTAATATTACAAATACGAAAATATCTGTCTGTCTGTCTGCTTCGCTCTCCCGAGTTCCCGCGGGAGTGAAATAAACTTAATTAACGTGGACGAAGTCACGGGCATCATTTAGTATAAAATTATTTTCAAAAACACATTTTAACGACCTACCTGACTCAGTGGTTCCAGCAAAGGTATTATTGTGAGTTTATAAGTCCTAAAATGGTTCTAACCCTTACTTCCCTACTTCGTGTTCTAACCAGTCTAGTTTGGCCGTATGTCTGTCTGCTGCGCTTTTCCGAGTTCCTGCGGGAGTAAAATAAATATTTTAACGACCTCCCTGAGTCAGTTGTTCCAGCAAAGGTATTATTGCGAGTTTATAATTCCAAAAATGGTTCTAACCAGTCTGGTTTGGTCGTCTTTGTGATGTGGTTGGTTTCAATCTTAATTTAGTGTGTCCATGCAATGCGTAGCTTACACCTGGGAGACAGAAATAATTTTTATTTCCTCGCACACTTTATTTTCCGGAAAATCAAGGATTTCCTACGACCTTTTCTCGAATGTTCAAGAAAAAACAATAAAGGCATTCAAAATTCATAGGCACCGTTCACAAGGTCTAATATTCAAATGAATGTACAAACTGATCAAAGTTGTGTGTTGTTAGAGGAAACACAAAGTTGGCAAACAAGCGCTGTGTACCGATAGAAGATCATAGTACGTTAAAACTTTGTTGTGCAATTGGAGCGCTCTGCTCGCTATTACCGGATCACTGGGGCTGGCTATTAAGCTACCAGACTTGGAAACTAGTTACCTCTAATCTCATATTGTTGAACGTAAGCTAAATATGCATACGGCTAATGCCGGGCAACAAATATCTTGCAATATGTTCATCTCAATAAGTTTAGAATACGGGGATAGCACGGTGGTCGGGGGCTCGATCTTCGTATATGCAACTCTTACTTTTCGGAGCTATGTGCCTTTTTGACCTTAAATATCACTTGCTGTAACGGTGAAGGAAAACATCGCGTCGTCATAAGGAAACCTACATGCTTGTGAGTTCTCCAAAATGTTCTTAAAGGTTTTTGAAATCTGCCAAGCCTCACTTTCCCAGCGTGGTAGAATATGACCAAACCCTTCTTATTCTGAGAAAGTAATGGTGCTAAGTAGTGAGCCAGCAATGGGTCGAAGTGATAAAGTAGTAATGGCATGGACCCTGAGCACCTATGCCCAGCACAATCAGCGTGACTTTCGTGGCTTTTACAATACAGTGTTCAATAAAGAAGAACACACTGTCACATTGTTTATACTTTGCGTGCAGGCCAAAGGTTCAGACCATTAATACTAATTAATATCAGCAAATATAATATAATAATTTAGTCTTAAAAGTACTTACGTATGTAGATATATCCTTGTTTCAATACTTTCCATTGACTTGACTCCCTCTAACTCTGGATATTAATAATTTGAAGTCTTTTTACGTCCCAGTAAAGCTTTAAAAATAGACCTTAGTTACACAAAGTTGGTATCAGATCCAGTGAGATAGAACTTAGTGAATAGGTTTATCATCTTAACTGAAATTTTATTCTTTTTGTACATTGATGCAGAATTTTAGCAAATGTTTTTGTAGTTAAAATAGCTTACAATAAAGATAAACTGACTGACCGACATTTCATCAAATTTAAGAAAAAAATTATAAAAAATGTTGCAAATATAAAGAGTAACGCAAGACAAGATAAATTTTAATAATCGATATTCAGTTTGCCTGATGAAGTCTATTCGAGGTGCGCATTATGTTTTTGTACCACTAAGGCAAGCGAATAAAGGTGGGAACTCATGTTAAGGCAGGAACTGATATTGCAGTCAGTAGGCGATCTCACTCGGCGAGTATCAGCTTAGTAAAACACTGCCAGTGAACCGGTTTTTTTTAACCAACATCCTTTAATGTTTACTGGAATAGCCACATAACCCGAAAACCTGGCCAGCGCCGGCTATACGTGAGTGTTCATCAAATGCATTAGCAAATCGCTTGGGGCCTATGTGTACATAGGTTATTACCCGTAGTAAACCTACAATTTATGAACCAGTGCAAGCCTCTCTTATGTTAGGTTTGGTGAACAACGCACACATTATAATTATTGGTAACAACGGGTATAGACACAGATCCCAAATGCGTTACCACCTTTATGTTTGTACTCGAAGAGTTGCAAGAATACGACGCAGTACCTACTTCAGTAAGAGGCAAGTTTTAATAATGTAGGGCGGTTGGCTGCCGTTTCCTTCCATTCATCTCTCCCCTTTCCGGTTGGCGCAATTAAAACGACGCTATGTTCCGGCACTTATAAAACTTCGGAAGTATAGGTTGAGAATGTTTTTAATGAAACTGTTTCTGACGAACAATAATTGATATTCTTTGAATAATATTTTTTCTTAAAGAGATCCCGCAGGAATCAAAAAACCGCTTCGCGTCATCTAGTGATCTAACTATACTTTTAAACCTAGAGACTTATGCAAAGTTTTCCTTTAATGCACTAGTAATGGTAAGTGAAACAAACAAGTCCATTCTTGAAGAACTCGGCATCAAGCAGCGTCTCTCCTCCACTGTACAGGCTCTCATTCTCTCTCTTTTTTTGGTCATGTAACTAGACGCAACGATAACATCTCCATTAAGCGTCTGGTTATTCAAGGAAGTGTATAGAGGGCACAAGGGCACGTGGCAGATCACCCATGAGGTGGACAGACCAAGTGAGGGCTGCGGTGGACGTCCCCTTACACGAATGTACTCGCAAGGCTGCTATCAGGGAAGAAACGGATCGTTAAGCGTGTCACAACACCAAAGTGACGACAACGACCGCTCTGACAAGAGCGATACGACGGAGAAGAGATGAAAAATGGTACGTGAATGCGATTAGGGTATAAATTTACCAGTACGTTTGGGTAGCTCTATTTGAGTAGTATGTAGTGTGAAATATAGTAGTGAGTTAAATCTGGAATATACAAGCAAGGTTGTAGATAAGAACGTTCAGTTAGAGACAAAGGAACACGCTACAAAGCTATTCCGGGCGAGTCAGCCGAATCTCCTGGGTGGTGCAGTTTGCATTCTCAATACTATGTTTGCGTTGCGACTCGCTTGTTGCTTCTGGGACGGACAGTGAATGTTTAATCAAATTCCTATTAACTCGGAAACTTCTTCAATTAAAAAAACCATTTACTTTTTATCCGACTACGAAACATAATGAGGTTTTCGATGCGACGCTTAGGGTAATCCATATCCATACTAATATTATAAATTCGTAATATATACTTTGTGTCTGTTTCACGGCCCAACTACTTAACCGATTTTGATAAAATTTGGTACAGATACAGCTTATATCCCGGAAAAGGATATAGGGCTTTTTATTTCGGAAAATTGAAGTTCCGCCGGAAATAAGACAAAACAATCCACGCGGACGAAGTCGTGGGCATCATCTAGTAAATTAATATAAATTCGGAGATATCTAAACAGCTTTCAATTTGTTAAAATTAGCTAAAAGCTTGGTACTTAATCCTGAAAACGTCTGTTCCTAATTTCTTTTCCGAATTTGAAAGCGTCATCATTCATTTGTAACAACATTCGGCACAAGAGCACTATGGGCTTTGACAAAAACTTTTGGCAATTTCCGTACTCAAAGTGGAGTTTTTCGTGACTCCCTACTTTGCCGTTAAATCATGGGGAGCAAAAATATTTGTGTGAGTAAGGATTGTAATAACAAATTGACTGTTAAAAATAAAAATCATATTAACAAAAACTATCTTTAAACAAGTATATACCTACTGAATTGCAATGCTGTTTTATTTTCAATATCCAATGAGAAGTTTTCACGAGAAAGTTTTGCCTGTCTATTAATGAACAAAATATTCACATATTGCCTTCGGCCCTTGCAAAGTGGGTCAGTTAGCTTTTACTGCATATAATTAAATTTAAAGTATCTCTATTAAATACAGTTGAAAAATTATACCTCCACTTTTATCATGAAATAACTTATCTAAAAATTCATATACGCTTTTCAAAATAAATGCGCCGCACGCAAGATAAAAGCACTATTTTAATGCTCTAAAAGATGAAATTTTTCATTTAGTGGCTACACGAACCGTCGAATCGTGATGCCGTCAGTTCGTTCACGTGCCGCGTACCAAATACCGTTGGGTTTATTATACTTAAGCTATGCTACGGTTTACGAGCAGGAAAATAGTATTATTGTCATCTTTATTGCGTTATGTTGTTGTTATTCCAGATCTTCTATCTCTATCTCTGTGCTAAATTTCATCCAGATCCGTTCAGCCGTTCTGGCGTTCTGGTTAGTATGGATTAAATAAATTCATAATTAGTTTTTAAACTACGAACTCCGAAATTCGTGTTGCTTTTACATTTTCAACACTTCTAGGGTTTCCACAAGCAACCAGTGCAAAGTCCGGCTGTGCCATTAACTACCATATTATCTCCCCGCCATAGCGAAAATCTTGAAATGTTATCTTAATAACATTTTTTAGCGCAAAAATACTTCCTCACGTCTTTTCTATAAATAAATGAATGACAGAATTTTTTCGAAACCAACTTGTCCAGCATGGTGGAATACGACCTAAATACCTCTTAATGTGTGACCCGTGCTCAGTCCTAATGGGTGAAACCCATTTCCAGCACGATCTGGAGATGGATTCAAAATATAATATAATTTAAATGATGACCATACTTCGAAAAAAATTGCTTTTCCCAAACAAATTATTAATGCTATCATATTATATTAAATGCCTATGTGTGACTAATAAATACTCTTTTCATCTCTCATGCTCTAAAAAGGTGTCATTATAGCTTAGCGTATAGGCGAACTAAAGTAAGGATTTAGGGTCTTCTTATTAAAGTTTTTTTTTTTTAATAATTGCCGTACTATCTACGGATATCCTCATTCGGTTATCCACAATTTTTAGTCTATGGTTACTATCAACAGCCCAAACATTTATGTCACCTTGATGAATGTCAATGTCAACCATCGTATCCTACCATTAACCTACAGCTCTGTGTCTATGGTACAATTTTTTTTTTTAAATTCCTTCTTGATAACGATACGGAGAAAAATAAAGTGGATATTGCAGTTTGCCGCGAAATCATAGATTTTTTTTGTTGTAATTATTACATTTAAATAAATGGATGTTATAAGGATGATAATTAATCCATTTCAAAAGACAAATACATAATAATATAAGGTGAAGGCAGGTAAAGTGAATGTGACTATTTATTTTCAATATCATCAAGTAAAAATAAAGATCTTACTCATAATATGAAAATATAACAGAGAGGCAAAGAAATTTTTTATTATATTTTCTCGCAATCGTAGTGAAAAGTAGACTGTTTACCACGGGACTAAAAGCCATTCTACTAGTTTCTATAGCATCCTTCGCTACGCTCGGGAAGCTAAACACCTCGTATGAAATGGCTCATTTTAGTCCCTTGATGCACAATCTACTATTTTTTCTCTAACTCGAAAAGAAAGAGATTCTAATTTGTTTTATTTTGAACACTAATCTATTGAAGATCCTTCGCAATAATTGGTGAAAGTACAATAAGTCTCTACCTAGTGCAACTTGTAACTATAGTCGTTAAAACCCGCCAACCTGCAATGGAGCAGCGTGGTGGGTTTAAGCTCTAATTCCCTCCCTCCTATGAGTGTGGAGGCCTATGCCCGGCTGTGGAACGTTAATGGGCTGTAGTGGTAGTGCTACTTGCATATTATGTTCTTTTAATATGGATGAGAACTTGATGGCAAAGCGTCGCGATTTGTCATGTCCATACAATTATGGTATAACTTTAACTTGAAAAATTATACCTACTCAGACATTTTTTAGTTTTTTCTTAATTTATAACTTCTTTATTGAATTTTTTGTAACCTACATAGTTGGAACTAATGAATCAAATTAAAAGTTCCTTTTCCTACTCAGAGATTTCAATTATTGTGTGTAATAATGATCTGTAGCATTAATACGTGTCATCGTCAGCACAGATAGAAATTACCTCTTAGTAGGTAATTAAAGTTTGCGAGATAGCTAGTATCGGCCGTGATTGCCGGGAACTACTTAATTACAACTTGAGATGATCCCGGGGGAAGCGATCGTAGACCTCAGCTTGCGAGTGTTTTCGAAGATTTACTGCTCTTGACCCCACTTGATCTAAGTCTCCAATGCCCATATCAAGCTACGTGTGATTACAGATTCTAATCAATTGTGTTTGGATATCTAATTGTGTTATTAACCGACTTCCAGAAAAGGAGGAGGTTTTCAATTCGGCGCGTATTTATTTATTTTTATTTAATGTATGTTACTGCATGTCTCTATGGTTTCTAAACCGATTTGAATATTTTTTTTTTCAGTAGTTAGAGGAAGCTTGCGAGGTAGTCCCATAAAAAATTCTGGCTCCAAATCCACAATCCTGATGATGTAGGTGTACCTACGACTCAAAACTAGGGAGCTAGGAATATTTGATGGTGAATTCATAAAGTAGGTATCAAGCCACGTGTATACGATTCAATTCTGAGTCCCAACTCCTCAACCGTGATGCTGCAGGATACAGAACTCCTTAAAAATAGCGATTTAGGATTTTTTATAGTGAATTCATATTGTAGGTGTCAAGCAACGACTTCATACTTAAACCCAAGTCCCAACTCCTGAACTCTGACGCTACAGAGTACTGCATTTCTAAGCCATGGGGATTAAGACTACACTAAAAAGTTAAAAATAAAAATTATTTCCAAAAAAAATCTTTTTAAATTCATCATTGAATCATTAAGACTTCAATATAGTATGTAGGAATCAAAATTATTTTTTACTTTACAGTGGCTTTGGAAGTCGATATTTTGGAAAGAATTTTTTTACGATCTTTCCTAATGATTCAATGATGAATTGAATGTTTACCGAATAAAAATTCGGTTAAAATTATAAATATACAACGCTCTTTTCGTTAGGTAGTTTACGGTGGACAATTTTTGTAAAGCCATAGTTCGAAAGTACAGTTCATTTTATAATTTTTTACAGCTGAGCAGACTTTGGTTAAACTCAAGTTAGATCTAAAAGGAGCCCTGTATCATTCTTCAAGATTTTCGTATTTGATACGACACATCAAACTTTATGATGGCTGCTGCGGCGGCAAAAAGTGATAAATAAATTTGGAATATATTGAGTTGTACTTAGATACGAACTATGTACATGCTTTACAAAAAAAAACCACCGTAAACTACCTACTTTCTACGTAATATATTAAATAAAAAGGAAGAGAACAGAAAAGTTCAAAAGAATCCTACCTCTTCTTCTCCCTTTATTTACAATCTCAATTAAAACCACGGGTGTCATTCATAAGGTTACAATTTTGTTTCCCCTTAACAGAAAAGAAAACATTTGAAATGCAAATTGGAATCGCCTTAGACCAATGTTCACTTTATATTTTCACCTCGCTTTCATTTGCAAGTGAAATATATTAATAAATTGAAGAATTTGAATATACAATTGGGACGTTTATTAAAATAGCTGTGAAAATTTGGTAGAAAAATATTATATTTAGCTACTTTGTATATTGATATCTACAGAATTGTTGTAAAATTTATATTTTTCGGAAAATCCGCAGCGTTATGATAAAGCCACAACTTTTGCTTTTCGTAACAATAGAATAGTATGACAATTGGGCATTTGACTACTAGTCAAATTAATTATTTTTTTGTGATTATTAAATAGAGGATCTCCCAAAAGTCGTAATATCCACGTTATATTATATTATATTAGTTTTATGTAGAATTATTTAAAACTATCGATTCAAGTAAGAAAAGTGCGTCGAACTTTGATGACGTCACAATTCAGTATTTCATACAAAATCCCATACTACATAGCACGCGTTTTGACATTTAAAAGAGGTTGCTGATTTGACTAGTTGTCAAATACCCAATTTGAGATCTAAATCAATTAACCCACTACACAAGTATTTAACGCAACGGGCTGGGGTTTTTAAAGCTATATTAATTAAATAATCAGATGATAATTATTACAATAATAACCTAATTTAATTTAGGGCAAATTTTAGGGCAGAAGTCATGTTTCCAGGGCGTTAACGTCTTTCTTAGACCCTCGTCAAAAGTAAACGTGTTATAAAGCAATTAACACACATTTTCATAACAGCAATTCTATTTCCATTAACAGTATTTGCTTTAAGGTAAGTGGTCTAAGGAATTATAACAAAGTAAGTTAAGTACATGAGTCTGAATTTTTTTATTCCGCCTAATGGAAAAGTCTACGAATGTTTATTTAAATATAGTAATTGAATTAAGAGCAAAGTCTAATTCAGAGTCAAATGATATTTTTTATTTCCTTTCCAACCATTTATTTTACTTTTGACATAAGCATGAAGTTTCATAATAATTATTGACAGGCAACCATCGAAAAAAATGCAATATTCTATAGAAGTGCCCTTTTATCCAATATTTCGTAACTCGTATACTCATTTAGTAAATAAAAGTACGACTTTCCTTTTCAAAATAGTCATGGAGCTGCAACACTTTCTTGATAGTCTTTTATGCACCAACATCTTTGGCGATGAATGATTTCTTTGCCTTGACGGATTCATGTACATTTACTGTACTGTTGCATAAAAATGATTTATTTTAATACATACATTAATATAAAATATAGTAATTTGAATGCTTGGGTACGTTCATAAAACAATTTAAAAAATGTTGAGCAAAGATCAATGTGTCAAATCGATTAAAACTTCTTGATAAAGAAAGTTGATTGTTATCAAAACTCGAATCCGTAACGCATTAGGACATCATTGAATTAAGTCGAATTCAAATAAATAATTGGACAGAGAATAATATTTTGATTTAACAAGTATTTAATGCAAGATATATTTAACATTTATTGAAAATAATACAATAGAACTTAATGTTAGCTAGCCTAACCTAATTACCATACAAATCATGCCCACGTGGAATGGTAGCAAGAATGCTGGCTGCATTTCCGCAAGATAGTATTATATGATATAAATAAAAATAGATAAAAAACTAAGTAGGTATTTGGAGTAGGCTTGAAACTGCTCTTAGACCCATTTAAGTTCCATCCCAACCCTGACCAAAATGGAACAGCTCTACGTAGACATGATATTTGGAATAAGATAACCGACCTAATAATATGTCTATTACAGGCATACCCACATTTAATTAAAACAGAAGCACGCGATCGATTAAAGTTTTTGTTTAACAAAAATTTATCCAAGGTCCATTATCAATTTTTCGTTCATACAAATAACGAGATTTACAGAAAAAGACATTAAAAATCCACCTGAGAACGTAAAGAGGCTAACGGGGACAAAATAGGCGCTTAAACTGTGAACATAAATTTCGAAAGTTTTCCAATTTGCATTAAACTAACTGAAAAGTTCCGACCATCAGTCACTTAAAGAAGAACCAAAGCTGTTTTAAATGATGTATGACAGTTCCAATATTATGAGTAAAGAATACTAAATATCGGTAATTAGATGGTTTAAAGGACCAACTGATACTTAAATAAAAAAAAGTAGTAGATAACAGATAAATGAGAGGAAATTATTATTTAGTATGTAAAACTAATAATATTATCAAAGCCATATAAAACTATCAAAATTGAAAAAATTAAAACACTAATTTTGTCACTGGGTAAATATCTCGTTTTGAAATAGATGCAAAGTCAGTAAAAATATAAAGGGTTATAAGGGTCAATTTTAGCACGAACTTTTAAAGAATTATTACTTGTACATTGGTATCGTAGTTAATCTCTAAAGGGTTAATGGAAGCGAATTTTCGCTCAGGTTGCATTTTAAGTTTTAGCGTAAACTACTCGTACTACTGTAAAACACCTTTTTTATTACTAATAAGTTTCTAATTTTATTAATTAGCTTTTTTATGGCTTGTAAAAGAAAGACTTGTTTTTACAACACCTTTGAGAGGGTGACAATAATAAAAGGGACTTCGGTGTTTGCTATAAAGAGGAATAGAACTAATGTGCTGTAATTTTTTTACCTTAATAAAAATATAAAGACCCTGTTACATTTGTTTATGTATCTTATGGGTCTTTATATTTAGTAGTAGTAGTTAGTAGTACTTATTATATAGTTGATCATACTTAGACTTAGCTTTAAGTTGAAACTGAGTAAAAATGAGACAGATTTATGATGCGCACATATTATGTCTATCCCGTTTGAACTTTAAGTTAAGCCTCAGCAAAGTCAAAGTATGCTCTATAGATCTCAGCATTAATCTATCGACGCCCTAGTACTGTTCCCAGCTGGTGAGTAGATACTCGCAAAATGAGAAGGGTTTAGACTTTAGGCCCTAATCCCTTACAATCACTAAGTGTGGATTGCTGGCTTGACACACCTTTGAGTACAATATGCAAAACGAGAGAATAGGCCTAGAGCGTATTTCTTAAAACATCTTATTTATGTTTTCCTAATTAAAAACTTGGAGAGTTCATGATACATGGAATTTATACCCAACCAAATAATACCTACCTTTATTGATACCACTGAGTAGGGTCTTGTCTTTGTTATTTTTGATTAACACTGTTCTTTTTTTATACGACTGCCTGAAAAAAGGAGTATATTGTTTTCAGGGTTTATGGATGTATGTATGTATGTATGTGAGCTTGTATGTTCCACCATAACTTCTATACGCCTGAACCGATTTTGATAAATGAGGTATCGTTAGAATTCCTAGCTTATTCCGGGTGACACGGGCTAGTAAAATTAAAAAAAAATTGATGGGGTGACGTTGGGGGTAAAGACTAGAGTTGAAAAAAAATCGAAAATAAGATTAACTACATAATCATCATCTAGAAATGATGAGTAGATTTCAAAAATATATAACACTAAAGTTCAATATACAGTGTTTCACAAAAAATATCATTTAATAAAATCGTGAATGAGATTCTAATTTATCTAGAACAATTTAGATTTTTAACTTTTTAGTTCGTATTTGGCAGGGCTATCGTGTTTTTTAATTTCTTTAATTATGACTTGTTCTTAAGGTGTGTCCAAACATTTGCGCGGCATTTGGTGGCTGCCACGCATCGATTGCTGCATTGTTATTGGACTCCTGCCGCGCAGGATTCTAACTAAGTAGTGTGCGGCTTAATTGTGTGTATGATGAAACTAAACATACACAGCTGTTCAACGTTAGACGTTTACTAAAGGTCGATCAATCGTCACTTCTAAATGGGCCCTAAAGCTTACGAGTGGGCCTGTGGTGGTAATTTGTGATGCCCTCGCAATAATAACCAACTGACGGTGACGGCTTATAGCCGTAAAATCACATTTTGTTATGCAGTAAATAACTGACTTGACTTATACAATATTTATTATTAACGAATTTCTCACACTTCTTTTAATACAGTAAAAATAACACGCTCATTTACTGACTGACTCATCAACGTTCAGCACAAACCATGCCCTAGAAAGCTGAAATTGTATTGCTTTAACTGCGATAGGTTAACTTATGTTAAATAAACTCGTAGTTTCGAGAAGTGTGTTGAATTTTGAAAAGAAGTAACTGCAGTGAATTATCTCAATGATTTGAGTTTGAATTTTTAACAATAAAATTAAGCTCACTTACGCAAACGTGTGTAATAGAAATTAAATCCGCACCTATTCTCATGTCAATTCCGTAATAAAGTTATCAATAAGTGAGACTGTCAAAATCGAAATCTGTTAAGGCAGTATTGTGCAAGTCGCCCTAAGTGTATGATTAATGTCTAAGTTTAGGAACATCTTAAGTGTATAAACAATCTGATTATAATTTGTATAAATACCAAAGGATATGGAAGGATACCGTATTATTATGAAAAGAAATCATCCACCAGGATGTGAATAATGGAAGGGAAGACAAAACCAGAACGACATACACAAAGAGAAAAATATGCTTACAAAATGGAATTGAAGTATCTCTTTTACACATAACGCGAATCCGTTACGAAATTCATATTATTCCTGTTCGTGTTTCAGGGTAATTGGTTCCTTATGCTCTGGGGTGTTTATTCACCCCAAACTGTATTTCGTTATTACCGAATTAGTTTACCACATCAACTTGACTTATGTTAATTACAGTTGGGACCATTTTCTGGTGCTCCTGTGTGCCTATAGGCACATACATTTTAAGCTCATAGGTACCCTAGACGATATGAAATTACTAGAGCGCGCAATGTTCCGAATACTGAGCATAAAATAATAGCTGTTAGGTACTATTAGGTACCTATACAAGTTGTGGTTTTTGATATTTCTATAATATTATTCATGACTTGGCACTGGACCACTGTAAACAATACCAGATTTATTCCTTTCGCAATAATATTGTGACGACGTATTCTTGCAGTGTTTAAAAAAATTAAAACGATTTCTCAAAAATATGTGCCACATAAACATTACTAGATATGGTTAATTATTGTTACATGAGTCCTATGATACGATGATGATCTGTTGCAACTATTGACCAAATTCAAAGCAAATGACGGACTGCTATAGTTTATCATGGCATGGTATCAAATAATATCTAGCGTTCTGACGCTTTACAGCACGCCACAGCATAATATATATAATGCCTGCAGCTTTATTCGTTCCAAGCGTCTGACAACAGATGGGGCACTTTTAATGCCTAGCGTGTGAAATCTGTTGCTCCTTAAATTATATATATCTCAATGGTTAATACCTACCTACGTTTTATATTCAGCAGTGTTCATGGAATGAGATTGGTGCTGCGGTGGTTTTGCAATTAATTAAATAGCTTTAATCACGTTCCCTTCTCAACAGTGAAACTACTTCAAACGCAATTTTAAATTATTATGCCTGCGTCGAATCTTCATAATTCTTGAGTATGCCGCTGCAAGTAGTATGAGTTTTCTATTTAGTAGGTAACAGTAATTATAAAAGACTGGGAAAAAGATATTATTTATAAGACAAGGAGGTAAAATAATAATTTATAAATCAAATGAAGACTAGACGAGAAAAATACGGAATGTCAGTTAAAATCCTAATTTGAGTTAACAGTGCCATCTAACAGCACTTTTCACCCTGCAGGTAAGTATTATCAATTACATTTCCCGCAGTGCCGAAACACCTGGACTTGACACGGGCCGTGCACGCGGCGGTGATGACGTCATCCGTAGTGCCGACCCAACATTCAGCCACGACATCCGGCCTGTAGGGGCCCGGAGCCTTGAACTAGGCAGGCTCTAGCCAACCACACGGCTAAAAGACACACATACCGGGGTATAAAGTTAGCCCGCGCCCTACCAGTGTAAGGCGGCTAGGGCTCGTCCTGAGCTAGAGACATGAGGTCATGAGCATTGAGCCATGAGTCGGAGCCTTTCATCATGCGCTGGGGGATCGTCACCGGGGGGTTTTAGTGGGTACAATCCCACATAACCCGGTCTCCCCCCCCCTAGGAGACCACGTATCGTAGGAAGATTTCCCCCCCGTCAACAAAAAATAAAAAGGCCTCGAAGCCCGTACCCCCGCTCGGCTTTCACCTCACGGGCCAACCGGAGAAGTCCCGCATGCATAACTTAGTTAATTATTAATAATTTAGATTTTAATCACACAATTCTAAGGTTTTTAAAATATGGATACCAATTAATTTAAAGTTATCCTTTTTGACATTCCTTGTTTGAATGGAATACAAATTCTACATCAGAATTGAGGTGTTTTGGCCAATGCAATTGAAGCATTGGTAGATTTTCTATTTAAAAAAAATATTTATCATATATTTGAGTGTTTGTATGTTTTTCCTTCTTTTACGCTGTTAATATGTTATCCAGAGCTAGACGTGAATTTTCAATGCTCGTAGAAAAATTCAAATATCGAAGAGATAGGACACATGCTAGGTGATTACAATTATTTTTTTAATCATTACAAGTTAGCCCTTGACTGCGATCTCACCTGATGGTAAGTGATGATATAACGAAGTTGGTAGTGGGTTGGGGATGTTAGGGGTACGGCAGTTATCACACGTGGCGGCAAGTCTTTGCCGGTAACTAGCCACGGCCGAAGCCTCCCACCAGGCTAGACCAGATAAAATTCAGAAATAATAAATTTTCAAATTGATCCTGCCGGGAATCGAACCCAGGACCTTCCAAAGTACCTATAATTTTATCGGAAGATGTTGATACAAACAAAAGCATAAATTCACAATACGAGTCCGTATTTACTAACATGCGCTTTACGGTAATTTGTTCTCTCTGCGCCTCGTACCTACGAGTATGTTAACCGGAAATGCATTTCGCTATTTCAAAATTAGTTTACCACTTCCACTTGAACTGAGTTAATTACAATTGGTGGCCATTTTGGGCTAGTTATATTATATATATGCCTGCGTTTTGATATCCAGCTGTGTGTGCCGAATCTGATTGGCGCTGTGGTGGGTTTTGCATTTAATTTAATTGATATTAATATGAACTGTACAATATAGTGAATTAAAATTAGATAAAAAGTGACTCTATCATAAAACTTTTTGCATATCTATTAGATTACCACATGATATATCGGTGCCCGTGTTAAAGCATTTCTTCTGGCTTCAATGTTTATAATGTTCAACCATTTCCTTCGTTACTTAATACCTACATTTGCATAATGTTATTATGTTAACTTTTTGATTAATAAAGCTATTATTTATTATTATTTATAATATCCCTCAGAGGGATTTGTTAATCTGACAAAATCAACTTGGTATCAAATTCTTCATAATTTCTGAAATTTATGATTTTACGGATGAATAAATAAACCCCCATACGCAGTCCTAATTTTTTTATATTTATAATTTCTCATATGAAATGGTCGGTTGAAAATAGAGTCCTACAGCTTTAGCTATACTTAAGCTTAGAGCTGTTCTCAGAACATAGCAAGGGTAGAAAAGATAGCATTATTTTGTCACCGATGATACGGTGTTTCTAAGCGTTATTTAGGGAACAAGACATCTTGTTCAAATAGACACTGTTTCGGTTAGACACGTTACTACAGCGATCACTACGTGACGGCACCACCCTCCTAGAAAGCATTAATAAATTAATGTTAATAAAGAATACAAGGTATTAATAAATTTAAAAAAAAAAAAAACTGAGCAATAGAAATACAACACATTGTGTTTTTCATTAAACATTAATAAAAGGATACACGGGTGAAATCGAAATAATCTTTTTAGTCCCGCCATTTATTTTATTAAATACCTACAGAGAACAAAGGATTCAATATTTCAAATGTTCGCAGCGATTAAATACAGCGTGCAAACTGTTCCATAAATACAAATCAAAATTCTGTCAAACAATTAATGGAAACATAAATTCTGGGAACGAAAGCTTTTGGGGAGTAACTTATTTGAAAATTTAACGATCATTTTTATTTAGGCTAAAATCTGTGGTTAAAACAATTAATTAATAAGAAACTGTATATTCATGTTGCAGTCTATATATAATATAATAGCGAATGCCCGCGACTTCGTCTGCATGGTTTGAGGTTTTTTGGTTCCCACGGGAACTCCTTAATTTTCCGGGATAAGGTCATAACTCCTTAATTTTCCGGATAAGCTAGTAAGTAATAAGTAAGGAGAACCATCTTATATCTAAACTCGCCGGCATATTTAGCGGAACATAAAAAAAGGGTCCATAATTAAAAAAATATGGTTTTATTTTAAAATCTACTTACTACACTTCTTTTGTTATTTAAAGTTTCATTTGTTTTACTTAAAATGAGATCACATTAAGAACAGATTTTGCGAGTAAAGGCTATTTGTGAAGAATGGTACATTTTTGAACTTTTCATGTAACCGGGAAAAGTGAAATTTAATATTAAAATAACAATTAATTAAATTAGAAAAATGGTGATTAATATCGCGTATTTCCTCCACGTGCTCTTATTAAAGTTTCTACCCGTCTAGGCATACTGAGAATGATGTTATAGATGGTCTCCTGGGATAGTCTCCGCCATTCCTCAACTACGGCGATTCGCAGTTCTCCCACGTTGGCAGGAGCTGGAATTCTGGACTTAACTTTTCTTTTCAGCAAGTCCCAAACGTGCTCTATTAAAAGTGATATTCATATCATTAAGATAAGCTTGAGTTACCCGAGCGGTATGCGGCCGAGCATTATCCTGCATAAAAACAAAATCTTCACCGATATATGGGGCAAACAGTACGACATTTTCTTCTAAAACTTCTCTGATATAGCGGTCTGCAGTCAGACTCCCTCTGTCAATCACTACCAAGTCTGTGCGAACTCCCAAACAAATGCCCGCCCAAACCATTATTGATCCACCACCGTATGCGACTGTAGTTTCAAAATTTGTCTGAATGTATCGTTCCCCTTTGCGTCTGTATATTCTTTGCCTGCCATCAATTTGATTTAATAGAATTCTGCACTCATCACTAAACAATACCTTACTCCATTGGTCCGCGTTCCAAAGTCGATGTTCCTGAGCAAAAGTTAACCTGTTTCTACGATGATTTACCTCGAGCCTTGGAGCCTTGGCGGGCAAAAATGAACCCAAACCAGCTTCTTCGAGCCTTCTTCGTACCATACGCCCACTTACGGTTACACCCCGCACTGCTTCTATTCTTTAATTTTGTTTTTATGCAGGATAATGCTCAGCCGCATACCGCTCGGGTAACTCAAGCATAGCTTAATGATATGAATATCACTGTTATGGAGTGGCCGGCGAGATCACCAGATATGAACCCAATAGAGCACGTTTGGGACTTGCTGAAAAGAAAAGTTAAGTCCAGAATTCCAGCTCCTGCCAACGTGGGAGAACTGCGAATCGCCGTAGTTGAGGAATGGCGGAGACTATCCCAGGTGACCATCGATAACATCATTCTCAGTATGCCTAGACGAGTAGAAACTTTAATAAGAGCATGTGGAGGAAATACGCGATATTAATCACCATTTTTCTAATTTAATTAATTGTTATTTTAATATTAAATTTCACTTTTCCCGGTTACATGAAAAGTTCAAAAATGTACCATTTTTCACAAATAGCCTTTACTCGCAAAATCTGTTCTTAATGTGATCTCATTTTAAGTAAAACAAATGAAACTTTAAATAACAAAAGAAGTGTAGTAAGTAGATTTTAAAATAAAACCATATTTTTTTAATTATGGACCTTTTTTTTATGTTCCGCTAAATATGCCGGCGAGTTTATTATCAAGCATTTTAGCCAGTGCTGTTTTGCGCTTTTCACTAGACTGCATCATTATTTAATAACAGGTTCGTAGGTACCTAAATAAGAATATATATTATAACCAAGTATTACTGCAAATTTAGTAATTTTTCTGCCTTGTAAATATAAATTACTTATTTTAGACAGTTTTGCAGTTACCATAAGGTATATTTACATTAAGTATATGGCAGTAACCATCAGTATTATGTCAATAATTATTTCATTTACGAAGGCCAATACGCCCCAAGTGATAGACTAATAATATTTCTAAGTAGTGGCAACAGGGATAAGGATGAAAAGGGCTCAGTTTCACGTCCCAGTAGTCGCAGCAACAAGAAGAAGAAAAGAAGAGCGACACAGTACGGCAAGCTATGCATGATGCGCCGGTTCCCCGAGAGACGCGCAAACAAATTGATTCGCCCACCGTCAAAATTAGCACTGCACAGCTCAAGCCCCTATTCAGTGTCAATAAAAATATTTAACAATCTGCCAGACTACATTAGGAACATCGGAAAAGAAAAAGAGTTTAATAATACGCAAAAAAATCTGATTGAAAAATGTTACTATATAATATTAATGAATTCTTAAATGATACTGACAAACACTAATAAAATCGGTACCTACCGCCATGTACTGTTCTGTTGCTCAAACAGTTTGGGTAGTCATTAGACTATAATATGTAACTATGGAATTGCAACTAATAAAGAAACTGAAACTGAAAAGTATACCTGTGCTAGTACTGCGAAAGCGTTGCAGTACTTTCGATCAAAATAGCAAACATCTGAATCACTCGCGTGTAGTTGACGCTATTCACGGCTACATTGAAGTTCCGTTACGCGTGATTAATGATCTCGCGTTGCCCCGACATTGTGTTTTTGTGATGCAAATAACTCGAGCCGTCGGAACAAGGAAAATTGAGTGGGAGGAGCAAGCACTACCGCAGTTTCAATTGCTTCGCCGCTGAATACTGATGAACCGGTACAGTTTGTATTATTCCTGTTGCCGTTAAGCGTGAAAAGCGTTTAACGCGTGGAATATACGGTTAATAAAAGCCTTGGTTAAATAATTGAGTGTACTTATTTGAACGAAGTACCGAATGGGATCTTATTAGTTGGAATTTCCTTTCACACGTGTTGCCTCGTTGTCCTAGGACCTAGGTGAGTGACAAAAGCATCACGTCGCAATACAACTCCATAGGAAATGACAAACTTATCGACGTGGTAATTTAGGCCACGTGAATAGTGCTACTGTTTGATAGCAGTACTGTTTGAATAGTGCCTGGTGGGAGGCTTCGGCCGCGGCTAGTTACCACCCTACAGGCAAAGACGTCCCGCCAAGTGATTAAGCGTTCCGGTACGATGCCGTGTAGAAACCGATTAGGGGTATGGGGTAAATATAACTGCCATGCCCCTAACAGATTAGCTTGCTACCATATTAAGACTGCATCGTAACTAAGCAACAGGTGAGATCGCAGCCAAGAGCTAACTTGTAGTCGATAAAATAAAAATATACTATCGCGTAAAGTCCAGTTGCTTTGTTGCGTTGTCGCGTTTGTCGGTCACCCATAATCCTAGGTGCGACTTACGCGATGCGACGCCATAGAAAATGACGTTAGGTCTACGTTGTCGCGTAGATACGTATCTCATTTGCTATGGCGTCGCATCGCGTCGCGCCGCGTGGCGTCGCTTTTGTCGCTCCTAGGACAACGGGTTACGTACGACATGCCTATGGTATTGCCTCAATTCGCTGCTATGCGCTACCTAGAGTAAATATAAAACTTTATCAGTAAGTACAAATAAATTTTGGTGTGACAGATAATATAATATACTAGCTGACCCGGCCACGCGTTGCTGTGGCTAAAGTTTTTGTTATATTACATTATAGTAAACAATTGTGACTGTCAAATAATAACAGACAAATAATTAGCTGAATTATACGGTATTTCGTTCACTACAAAATAAATTTAATTAATTTTATAGCGTCAACAACACGTGGTAATTATGCTGTTAAAATGTAGCTTATATGACACGTTCGTAGATTTACCATAGCAGCGCCATCTATTGATCTTACTCAACCCAGTCGAAAGGTATCGACATCTGTTAGAATCATTTGGAGTTAACAGATAATTGTGACTGTCAAATAATAACAGACAAATAATTAGCAATAAATTAAAATTGCGACTATAATTTGAGATTTAAACTATCCTATCTCTCAAGTTGGATCGAACTGCACATGGTGTGCGAATTTTATTATAATCGGTTAAGTGGTTTAGGAGTCCATTGAGGACAAACATTGTGACACGAGATTTATATATATTAAGAAGATAAACGTCGTATGTTGCGCACGATTTACGTCTGTTTGAACTTTACCTTAAGGCATATTGCGCATTTTAAGAATATTTCTTGCGTCTTATGAGAAATGTCTTCTAAGAGATTCAGTCGCAATGGTTGTTATATGAGGTTAATACACATTATTAAAAGATATTTTTTCTTGTGTCGGATCAGACACGCGCGTAAAAAATATAGGATACTAGATGATGTCCTATAGCCTAGCCTATGTCCTTTCCCGGGATACAAACTATCCCTATACTAAATTTCATCAAAATTGGTTGAACTGATAGGCCGTGAGAGCGTAGCAGACAGTCAGACAAACAGACAGACAGACACACTTTCACATTTATAATATTAGTGTGGATTACTTATTAGACACAAGACGTTTTCTTATAATGTGCAATAGGGCTAAGGGTTTTGTGATAAGAAATTGTTTTACTGGTAAGTAGTCAAAAAATAATTTACCTACTGTATACCTATGTTGTTCACAGTAACTTCAAGTGGGTCTTCTAGTGTTAATTAATTGATTAACCTATAATAATACGTTTTTGTTGGTAATAAATTAATAAGCTCGCATTGTTTACGTATCGACGTCGTCTGTTTGCAACAGTAGACACTATATTGTTGACTTCTTGGTTGTGTTTGCTTCCATTACCTAACTGAGAGCTTTGCTGAGAGCTAACAATACTGTAAATTAATTGACTCAATCAAGCTAACCAAACTATTATTAAAGCTCTATGGACATTTTGGAGATTCGAGTTTGTAGATTTAATTGGGAATACAAAACAGTTACCGTCTAAGGGGCACTACCCACGTTAGACAATAGGTGTTTTCAGCAAAATATTAAACACTTACGTAAACGTTTCATCCCGGGGAAAGACAAAGGTTACTTTATATCCCGGAAAATTAAGGAGTTCCTCGGGGAATTAAAAAAATTTATCCACGCGGACGAAGTCGCGGGCATCATCTATTAGTATCTATGGCAATTTTCATCGGCACAGGCAAATATTTGTCCCAAATTAAACAGATACTTAATAATTATAATAAGATAACAACATAAACTTTACATGATTTCTTGCACAAACTTGGGAAACACGTGCAAAACACTGATATAGAATCCTGTTAGTAGTTTAAAACTTAGTTGCTGGTACAATTGGACCGTTCTGTTCGCTATTATCAGCTCACTTGAGGTGACGATTAAGCTAGTATTAAACTCTAGAACTATAGTTACCCCCAACTTCACATTGTCAAACGCAACCGTAATATTTATAAAGTGAATATTAAGAAACCGCAATATTATAAAGTGAAATGTTCAGATTCTACCGACAAAATTCCTAGATTTCCTAGTTCTGATTTTAAACATCTTCCAGGAGCAAATTTAATATACAGAGTAGAGACAGATAACAATCGCTTGATATGAACAACCTAAATATTCATAAATTAGTTCGATCGGCTCATTAAGGAATACTTAGGTATGGTAAGTACAACTTGATCTTTTATTTCTGATTTGATCCTTAAGTAAGTAGGATTACTAATCCATATCTACTAATATTATAAATGCGAAATAATGTCTGACTGTCTATCTATCTGTCTGCTACAATTAACGTCCCATCTTTTTAACCAATTTTGATGAAATTTGGTATGTATATAGGTTGTGTATACATGCTTATAGATAAGAAGTTCCCACGGCAATCCAAAAGAAGAATATTACCACAGAATAGGTAATAGTACCTACGTGGTTTTACGCAGTCTCTACACTTGTCACGTGAGAATAAATATAATCTTACAGCATGTTCCTGTTGTCTTACCGCATGATGTGTTACAATATGTTTGAGGTAAACTACTTTAGCTTATGAGTCTGTTGCGGTGCCGCAGATAAGGCACGGAAGCGGCTTTGAAGGTGCTCATATAATGTAATAAGACGGTCATCGCAACACCAGTTAGCTTGTCTATTTCATACTCGTATAAACAATGTACTTTAGCACTAGCGGAACTAGTATGCGAGCAGTATACTAGCGTGCTTTCCCCGAAATTAGTTAACTTATTTTTTATAGCTAAATTTATTAAGCGTCAGTAATAGTTACATCTGGGCTTTTCTGTAACCTTTCATTAACCATAACTGTCCGTTAGTCTGACATTTATATGGAGATGTTTAACGTGTATACTTAACAGATCTCAGCAATGGAAACATCAACGTGTAAATTCTAATCAGAGCTCTGATATCGCGATCATGATAGGTAGTTGGAACGCAAAATTCTTGATAGATAATATGATCGTCGAACTAATAGGGACCTAACAACATAGAAGTACCTGTACTGATCGGCAACAGATCTCGGAATTTGTGGCGTCGACGCTACGTTATGGTTACAGATAAGTAGCATTTAAGGTTACATCGATAATAGAATTGATCAGATGGCATACAATATGGAATGACACTAAAATACATACGATATGCGTGCTTCATAGGACCATGCTCAGCGATTTTTTATATTATAACTTCTGTGAGTGTAGACCATGATTATCAAAATCATCGGGCGTGGACGGGAACTATTAATTACACCTAGGACCCAGGATCACCTAAAGGAAAAAAGCTAGGGCTTAGGTGATCCCTAAAATTTAGAGATAGACGGTGAACATGGGCATTAGTCGATTATGAAACGTTACATTGAAGCCTACAATAGTGTTATTTAGTATTCTTAGAACAAAGTATGTTTGAAAAGTGAATAAACCTACATTCAAGGTTCACTAAAGCCCATAATCCGCATTAAATGTCTGTTTCTAAATTCTTTCCCGGTTTTAAAAGAGCCATCATACATTTACGGCGACACTTAAACTAAGAAAATGTTGGGCTCGACACGAAGTTTTGGCAATTTCCGTCCTCGGTAACGCTTTTTTGCGAACCATACTTTGTCGTTAATCTTGAGAACAAAAAGTTCTCCGCCGAGTCGTTACGGTAACAGTGAAAGACGACAGATTTAAATGGCCGTCCAAATTGGTCCTTCTTGGAATATTGTTCAGCTTATAACGGTTATAATAATTTGACGGGTTTCTGTATTCGTAAGTAAGTAATCTTTACTAACTGTTGCAAACCAGATAGGATGCTGGGCATCTAAACCACTAGATTATCACGGCATTAAGGTATATCTTGACGCAGCTGTTCGTCCACCTTCGATTATTTACGATTAAAGTATCGGGATTCCATTACACTAGTGATGAAATATACACACACCTATGTAAATCAATTTTTCGAACGAAATTGCTGAATTCCTTTAGTGTGAAAAAACAGTTAGGCTGAATGCCAAGCGCACTTGTTTTCGTAAGTTATTGCTAACTCGTCTCAAAAGTTGTTGTTTTTCTTTTAGGATTACCAAGAAACGATGGCTAAAAATAATAACTGTGTTATATTTTTGTCTCCAATTTGTAAATAAGTATAGGCTGCAACTGCCTCGTTGGTCTAGTGGTTAGCACGTTCAACTGCGGCCTACGAGGTCCCGGGTTCTAGTCCCGGGTCGGGCTATAATTAAGTACCTTTTGGGTTTTTCTGACTTGAAGTCTCAGTACTGACCCGGAGTTAGGATTAAGAAGTTGGCGGTGTTTCACCTCCGTACCTTGGAGAGCACGTTAAGCCGTCGGTCCCGCTTATTATAACTAACATGATAATAGTCGTTTAAGCCCGCCAACCCGCATTGGAGCAACGTGGTAGGTCTTAGCTCTAATTCCTTCTCTTCTATGAGAGTGGAGGCCTGTGCCCAGCAGTGGGACGTTAATGGGCTGTAGTGGTGTTAGCGGTGGGATAGGCTGCAAAATTATTGATCTATTATCTCTCTATCAAGTAACATTTTTCTAGTTAAGATTATTTAAAAATAACCTATAATGAAAAAACGTAAATAATTAAATATTCCTAGTAATTTTAAAGTTCAAATGATTGAAGGTATCGATAAGAGGAACAGAATTAATAAATATCAGTTTTATCTTTATTTTTTTTAATATTTTAAAATATTCATAGTAATTATGAAGTACGAGTACAACAGCTGAACCAACGGTATATTGAATGAATAGTTTTTCAAGATGATTTATTTTTACTTTGAGGCACTGGGGTTGCCTGGGGTCGAGGTCTGAGTGAATAGGGCTTCTTGAATACAATACCCTGGCCCTGGAGGGGGCGTCAGCAAAGTCGTTAGCCCCGTTATAGGCTCAGATGCGAACCTTCCAGATCTAAAAACAACAATCATAAATCTTAATTTAAGGGCAGGTTTCCACCAAAGCGGATATGATCGCTTGGCAGCACGTCTTTTGCCGGCAGGGTGGTAACTAGCCACGGCTGAAGCCTCCCACCAGGCCAGACCAGGGAAAATTCAGAAATTATAAATTCCCAAATTGACCCTGCCGGGGATCGAACCCGGGACCTCCGCACGTTAAGACAACAGCGCTACACACTGCACCACGGAGGTAGTCAAAATGTTCTATGGGCAAGATCAGCAGAGATGTGAGCGAGAAAGCGCGTCTGGTGGCGCGCAGCGGAGATATGAAATGTGTGTGACGGCGTCCACGCTTCCCTCCCAGATAGGCCGGCTGCCGCACTAAACTGTTCTTTGCCTCTACTTGGAGGCAGCATAGCTTTGCTCTAGCTAGCTCACGTTTCCGCTCTGCAAGGATGGAAGTATACTCCCTACTACGCCGCTCGTTTTTTTTTTTAATCCACTACAAGTTAGCCCTTGACTGCGATCTCACCTGATGGTAAGTAAAGAATGCAGTCGTCTCTGCATATCTTCTCTACTCTTTAGTGGAAACCCGCCTCAACTTCGATCCGTACAAATGGTACGACAAAGGTTTAATACTTACAGGGGACCCCATTGAGGTATCGAACCAGCTCTTAAGCATGTGATGATATTTTGCACATCTGATACACTGACATCTTCCTGCGAATTCAAAACATACAATAATTACGTATCTATAACTAAGTATATCTACGGCACGGTGATAATATTATGACGGCCCTTAGAACAGTTCACAATTGTGATGGGCCAAGGGGTTTGAGTATTTTAGTATGGAGCCTGGCCTACCTACCATCCCGCCATTTTATTTTATTTTCGAAATAATAGCTCTCTCTCTCTCTCTCTCATAAAACCTGAGTACCAATTGTCTAAGCCAATCGTAATCATTTGACAGCTTAAAACGTATTACTAGAACTATTTGAAGTGTTCATAAATGCTTTTTGACGTGCAAACATCTATGAACTCCTTGTACAGGTCGAATTAGCCGTTTGACAAACGATTACGATTACGATTTCCTTACAAAATCGGGGGGCAGAGGCCCAATTGTCTAAGCCAATCGTATTCATTTGACAGCTCATAACGTATAACTCGAACTTTTTTAGGAGTGCATACATGCGTTTTGACACGCAAGGAGGTCATAGATCCTCCTTAAGCAGGTCGAATTATACGTTTGACAGACGATTACGTTTACGATTTCCTTACAAAATCGGGGGTCTGATTTAACTAATAGCTGATTCGTGCGAACGCACTTCTTTGGAGCGGGCGCGTACTCAGTAATAATTGATACTATTTTGGCCTACCGACAAAAAAAATATCAAAATGTAAAATGAGTGAATTAAGCAAGAAGTTGGATTGCGAAAATAATATTATTTCGTGTGTAAATGATTTTGACGAAAGTGTACGGTGCGAGAAAAGGCAGAGGGATACTTTGCGCGATAGTAGCGGTGCAAGTATGGATGAGGAAGGGTTTACCATGGTGGCTAACCATTCACATTTCCTGTCACGCAGTGCTCTACCTGCTGGCGCTATGGCCACTCAAAAAAGTTTTGTCCAATAAAGAAGGAGTTTTGCCCAAAATGTGGAAAACAACACTCAAATTGTGAAGCTAAGGTATATTGTTGCATTAACTGTCATAGAGATCATATGGCCATTGACAGGATGTCATGTCCAGTATTTCACAAAGAGAAGGAGATTAGGAAGATAATGTGTGAGGAAAATTGTAAATATAGAAAAGCTTTGTTTACATATAATAGTAGAAGAAAAGTAGGTGATAGACTTCAGCGTAATAATTTAGACGAAGGAAACGAAGAGTTAAGGAATAGCAGCATAAATTACGATGAAAGGAATTTGAATATGACATATAGAAACGTTTTAGTCACTGAAGCTGAAGTTCATAATGAGAATAATGAAGAGTCATCGAATAGTGAAAAAGAAGAGGAAAAAATTGAAATGGTACCAACCGGGACACAAAAAGTAAAGAGAAGGAAGAAGAAAGGAAATAAAGCAGAAAGTGCGGCTTGGGATATGGAATATATTTCTGAAAACATAGAGAATGAACGACCCCAAGAAAAGAATAAAGAAAATGAGAACAGACGTAAGAGATTTGACTTCGTAAGGTTTTTGTTAAGAATAAAGAAGGTATGCTTGTCAGGCGCAAGTTTTGAGAATAAAGTGAAATTAATTTTTAAAGTTGTTTTAGAGGAAATTAAAATGCTAGTAGTGGGATTAATAAGAGATAGCGACATTCTGAAGAGCTTCTTTAATATATTTTATCATGGATAATAAAGACAAGAGGCACACTTTAAATATAATTCAATGGAACTGTCAGAGTTTGAAACCGAAACTGACAATTTTTAAAGCATTTTTGGAGCAAGAAAAGATACACATTGCAATTTTGAGTGAAACGTGGCTAAGTGAAGAGGATGATTTGAATGTTAGTGGATATAATGTATTTAGAAAGGACCGATATGATGGGTATGGTGGTGTAGCGATAGTAGTGCATAAGAGTATAAAAGCTAGGCTTTGTAATATTGATATTAGTAATATAGGAATAGAAATAGTTTATATTAAGGTTCTTAATTGTAATAATTTAGAGAATATTATTTCTGTATATTGCCCGTCATCTGTTCGCACTTTTCAAGAAGATTGGGATGGAATCTTTTCAAAGTTCGTTAAAAAAAGTATAATTGCCGGTGATTTTAATGGTCACCACACGAATTGGGCAAATAAATGTGATGTTAGAGGTAATCAGTTGCATGATGCTTGTTTTGATTCTGGTTTGGTTTCAATTAATGATGGTGAAGCTACGAGAGTCAAGTTAAGTCAGAATGGTTTGCAAGAAACTTCACCAGATATTACATTTGTCTCTTCCGATATAGCGATTACCACAAAATGGCAGGTTACAAAAGAAAATTTAGGCAGTGACCATTTGGTAATTAAATATACTATCGATTATGAAGAAAAATTACAATTTGTTCAAAAACGTAATTTCAAAAAAGCCGATTGGGACTCTTACCAAGAAACCCTTCAGAAATCATTTAATTCTCCTACAAACATTCAAAGCATACAGGAAACTTATGATTCAATTTTAGACAGAATAAATGATGCTGCGGATAGCCATATACCAATTATTAAAATTTGTACTAGTCCAAAGTCTAAATTCAAACCACAATCTTATTGGTGTAGTTGTTTATCGGAAGCTGTTGCTCAGCGTAGGTTAGCATTGGGAAATTTTCGTCGTAACCCAACACCCAACAATCTTGATAAATTAGAGGAAAAGATTCAAGCAAGTAAACGGCTGATATCTCATTATAAGTCACTCGATTGGCAGAATATGTGTGATGGCATCAGTGAGGAGACTTCAGCACCTGTTATGTGGGATAGAATGCGATGGGTAAAGGGATACAAGAAACGTCAATTTTATGCATCTGATGCACAGAAAGTTGCATTATTACAAAAGCTGGCACCCGATTACGTAATATCATTGATGCCAGAATTAAAATCTAGAAATACTTTGTTGGAATCAGCATTTACTTTACAGGAATTCATAGTTTGTTTAAAAAAGAAAGACACAGCACCTGGGGAGGATTTAGTGACATATTCGATGATTTATAACTTGCCTTTGAACGCTAAATTAGAGTTGCTTAATCTTTACAATTCCATTATTTTAAGCGGTCAAGTACCGAATCAATGGCGAGATGTAAAAATTGTTCCAATACCAAAACCAGGTATTAACGGTGCTGTTTCTAATAGTTTAAGACCAATTGCACTTATTTCATGCATTTGTAAAATATTTCATACAATGATAGCTAAACGTATAGAGTGGTTTGTGGAAAAACATCAGCTATTATCTCAAAATACCTCGGGGTTTAGAAGAGGTCAATCTTGTTTGGACTGCCTTTCACGATTGACCTCATATATTCAGGAAGGATTTTCTAAAAACGTACCAACTTTAGCTTGCTTTTTAGATATAGAAGGAGCGTATAATAATGTCGTGGTTAATGAAGCTATTAAAATACTTGACCAAATCGGCGTTGGTTCTCAATTATGTAGATATTTATGGTGTTATCTAAGTGAAAGATATTTAAAGATAGATGCTAATAATAAGGGAGATTCAGGTATAGTGAGGTGGACTAATATGGGTTTAGCTCAAGGAGACCCAATTTCTCCACTAATATTTAATATAGTTACGCGGGAAATTACACAAAATATTGTTACAGATTTAGTTATAAGCCAATATGCAGATGATTTTGCGCTATATATCAGAGGGGCTAGTTGGCAGGAACAAATTTTCAAAATGCAGTGTGCTATTAATATAGTGGTGGAGAAGTTGAGATTTATTGGTTTGGAACCCTCTCCTAATAAAACTAAAATATGTTTGTTTACAAGGCAGAGAAAAGTTGAACAATTTAATATTAAAATTCACGGTCAAATCATAGAGGTGGTAAATAACATAAAATATTTGGGCATTTGGTTGGACCAACCATTAAGGTGGTCGAAACACTTAAATGAGATTAGTGAGAGGGTAACCAAACATCTAAATATTCTCAAAATTTTGGCTGGATCGGGTTGGGGTGTTCATCCTAAGCATTTGCGCAGAATATACATTGCATTGATTCGTAGTAGAATAGATTTTGGCTGTTATTTATATGACAATTCTGCGAAAACACACCTGTTAAGGCTGGACAGAATACAGAATCAAGCACTTAGAATTATGGGGGGCTTTATTCGTAGTACACCTATACACGTGATGGAAAATGAAATGGGTATCCCTCCACTATTCATAAGAAGGAAATATCTCGCGTATAAGTATTGTATTAAGTCACAATCGTTGTGTAGTAATCCTACTTACAATAGTATAGATGAGCTCAGTAAAACAGAAGAATCAAGATATTGGCTCAATAAAAAGAAACCTTTGCTTGCAACCACATTTGGTGAGACCAAAACAGAAACTATTAATTCTTCTAAAGTGATGGAAATGTTTACTTTAGAATCATGGGTTAGCAATATAAAATATGATGATGTTATTATGATTAATCTAAACTGTGTTAATTCGGCTAAGAAAACATATGAAATTAATAATTTAAAAAATGAAGTAATTTGGGAAATAAACAGTGTTTACAGTGGGTTTTACAAAGTTTATACTGACGGATCAAAGAATGAATCTGGTGTAGGTGCCGCTATATATGATCAGAATTGTAATAGTAATAAAATATTAAAAGTTAATAATAAACAAATATCAATATTAACAGCTGAATTAATAGCAATATTTGAAGCCATTAAGTATATTGTTGACCTTAATGTGAGGAAGTCAGTTATATTTACAGACAGCAAAAGCGCACTGCAACATATTATTAAATGTGTCAAAAGTTGCAATGGAATATCGATAGCATATTCCATACTTAGAATGATACAGGGATGTAAAGACATGGGTATTTATTTAAAATTACAGTGGATTCCATCCCATATTGGGCTGATTGGAAACGAGGAGGCTGATCGATTAGCAAATTTGGCTCATTTAAGTGGAAATATCTATCATATTAAACCACATTATACAGAGGTTTTTTCAAAATTCAAAATCATTTGTTTTGAAATTTGGAAAGAGTATTTTAACGAAAGATCCCTTGATAAAGGTATATGGTACAGAACAATGCAATCTGAGCCTCCTCGTATACCTTGGTTTGTAAATAGCAAGATAAATAGAAATAAGTTAGTTATAGCATTTAGACTTAGATCCGGACACATGCCATTAGGCAAGTTTAAACATCTTATGAGGAAAAGCGACTCTCCCAATTGTGAAGTATGTGGGCAAGTTGATGATATTTTACACTTGCTATTGGCATGTGTCTGTAACCGCAATTTGAGAGAAACACTGACGTGTGAACTTAATTTAAATTTAATGAATATTGGTGTTTTTAACTCTATTTTTAGCGAACCTCTGAGTGTTTCAGCAACGAAAGTATATAAATTTATCAGTGATTCTCTCAAATTGCTATAGATTTAGAATTAGTCATAATTAGGATTAATGTATGTAGCGTGTAACGATAGGGCTGACATATAGGTCACCTATAAAAGCTCTTTAAAAAAAAACTAGAATAAAAAAAAAAAAAAAAAAAAAAAAACTAATAGCTGGAATCGATACAAGCAAGTATAAAATGTGACAAAATCTTCTAAAGCGTCAGGTTTCAGAGATATAAGCTATCAAAACTGGACTGGTAACGCCATCATCGAGTAGATTATATTATGGGTATAGTGATGTTAAGTTACTCACGAAATAATCGTCATTCACAACTACGACGGGTGCATTGACGCAGGCTCCCTGACACTGCACTATGTCGACTCCAAATAGTCCGTCATTGGAAACGTCGCCAACTGTACAACACGTCTCCTCCTCTACCACCTGGAGGATACAGTCAGACCCTCGGAGCATGCACGGAGTGGTCACGCAAACTTTGACGTTAAACTTTCCCCTGAATTTCCTGTAAAAATATTCAGACTTGTTCCTACTACAACTACTGACTAATGCTTTTCAATCCATGTAATTGTCAGGCATCTGCAAGAATTACATGGATTGACAAACATTAATCAGTAGCTGAGCCCCGAAATGGTAAGTGATAAAAAAGGAGACGGAAGATAAAGAAAGAAAAATTTCAATTTTAAACTTTAGTATGGGTAAAAGTTAGCAAGTCCCATTAAAATATGGTATGGCTACAAGTTCGCCTGCGTTGAGATAGGTGTTAAAAAAATCCTGGTAATTTACATTTTCCGGGATAAAAAATTATCATGAGTAACCTTATGTAACGTAACCTATATCTGCAAAAAATCAGGATGATGTGATGCTCATTTGCGGCATGATTGAAATATAAACCATTAAACAACATTATTTGGTGATTCTTATACGCCTGCAGTATAATTATTGGTCCCAATACAATTTAAATATTAATTTACCTCTTAGTCATAGTATAAAAAGTAGCCCACTCGTAAACTCTCATTCTTGGGATGCTGAGAATCTCAGCAATTTTGTGCATAGCCGATATAGGTACCCATCCAATCTGCCTCTGAGCAATGTCAATTGCAGAAGACAATGCTGAACGCTGAGCACCTTCTGGATAATTTTGAATCATTGCTGATAATCTCTAAAAGGATGACTTTATAAATTACAAGATCTAATACGAGGTACAATCAGGAACAGTTTCGTACATTCAGTTTGTCCGATTTCAGATTCTCGATTGAGAATCCTCGAAGGGACAAACTGAATGTAGACAATCGTCTATCCGTCTATCTGTCAGTCAAAGCCATTTTAGCTCTAAGTTTATCTGAAATCTAGTACCAAATCTATTAGTAGTATTTAGAAACCTCTAACTGGCTCCACAGAGGCTTAAAAACGAGAGCCGAAAAATGTATTTTGGTTTACCCCCTCAGTGATAACTCTTTGAATAGACATAACAGAAAAAAAGCTACCATTTACGATGTCCATAAAAGTTTTCAGCAATTAATTAATAAAGACTTAAATAGTTAATGAAGATTTATTGTTTACAGGGCTAATAGCATCTCATTATATTGACTTTACTAAATTCAAAGCAATAATTAATATAGAGAAGGCTAGGTTTACGGTTTTGAATTTTATTACTTTTATATTCGCCTCGGAAAAATCAAAGGGGGTTGAAGGATTGTTATCCTTGCTATCTCTATGAACGTATAATTCTTCACTGCAAAGCCATCCTGAAGTCGAAATATTTCTTTTCAACAATGGAATCTGAAATAAATTTGACTCTTGTCATATTGATACACCTGAATATAATCAATATTCCAAATAGTCATCATAATTTATATACTTAAAAATGTGTAAAAGGTTTAGAATATTAAAACTCTTTAGATAAAGTATACTACAAAGTATTACATAAACCAATAGAACTTGTTAAAATGTCTATGTTCTGTATTATAATATAAAATCTTCAGTTTATTTCATCACAGGCCCACAGTCCTCCTACATCACTATTTAAGATGCGTCGCATCGATCCTTCAATACTTGGAACTTTAATACTGTATTCGCCGTGAAACTTTAAGAGACTGCTATTCAAGGTAGCTAATTTTAGTAATTGAGGTTAGCAGACGTGGGCTCAGCTATAGTTTACTGCCCGCTGAGTTGGACGTTCATATTTTTTTACAGAAAGACCTTGATGTGATAAGCCTTGCACTAAAAAATTTTACTCCGGATTCCTTACTTTTCGAGAAAGAATTTTTTGAAAATCGCAATTTTTCACCACTTTTCACTATTTCTTACGACATTTGCCATAGATTACAGACTCATTGACGTTTAGTTAGCGTACTAAAGTTTCGTTTTACGTATTAGAATCCGTTCCAAACATAAAAAGTATTACAAAATGTTAATAATCGAGTATTAATCATATTGAAACCACAAAAAATGTCTATCATTGCATTTATTAGGCATAATAGTATATATTTTCTGTACATGGACGTTTTTTATAATCATTCGAATAAAACATCGAGTTTTATGTGTACTGATTACTGGAAAAACGGAACGCGTGCGTTGGCGCCAAAGTGTCCAAATGTTACTATTGAATTCAAATTTCAAACCTATGAGTCATCGTTTTACGTGCTTTTTAGTTGAGAACATTTTTATATTTTTTTTTTGTTTGACTGCCATGGCGTCTTCGAAGCCTCAGGCCTCGTCGTCGTAACCATCTTCTAGCGTTTCGTCGAGAAAAGTGCAAGTGTTAGACTCTAATGAGCCACTTGCGCTCACCTCTTCGCGTGTTTTTGCTTCGCCAGTCCAAGTTAGACTCTAATGAGCTTGTGCTTGCAAGTGCTGCGTTTTGTGTGGTGCAGATGTTGGACTCCAAAACCGAATCGGCACACCCCGACTCCACGCAGTCTTGTCTGTCCTACCCTTAGAGTGTTTTTTTTAAGCGCGAAGCCAGAAGCTCGCGTAGGAGGTCCTGAACGAAGGTCGAGTAGGCGAAGCTTCATTCAGGGGCGACGAAGCGAGTCTTCTGGCGTAGCCCATTTCAATTAATAAATTAACCTCTTTTCCTCCCTCTCCCACTACTTATACCCCTCCCCCTACTTCCTCCCTCCCTCCAAGCCACTTTTACCCATTCTCCGTCTTAACCATCAGAGTTAATAAGAATTTCGGTAAACCTAACCTCAAAATTTTAAAAAATTAATTTCTCGGACCCTTCTAAAATTCGGAACGTCTTACTTGCAGGTTGGGTAGATACCCTCTCTCCCCTCCCCTTCCCCCCTCCCCATCCCCCTCCGGCGCGGGCAGTATACTATAGCCGAGCCGCAGACGTGCCTTAAGAAATCATTTTAAAAGACAGTATTGGTCCAACGATCTATGCCCAGGTTTAAAATACGCAAACACTTTGCAATTTGAAGACAGATCGACCAGACCAGAAAAAGACCTGGCTGGTTTTAACATCATTGCCTTCAGAGTTTTTCAATATTGTCATTTAGATAAAATAATTAATTAATAAAATTTTACCTTTAGTTTCTTGAATATTTGGAGCATTTTTGTAATATATAATTAGTTTTATTACGTCTGGAATTGACACAAAATAAACTTTGACGTAGGTTTACCGTCAAATTCTATTCAAATTAGTACTCATAAAATTATGTCAATTTTTTAAAAGTTTTTCATGTTTGTCATTTTTAATCCAACCAGTATATAAAGATTATTAAAAGAAAACTGCTTCTGTTTGTATCTCTTCTTTAACATTTTTGTTGTTAAGCACTCCCAATAGCACAGGTGATGTGAATTATAATCCTCTTAAAATTATTATAATTAATTAATAACAATACGTCTACGGTTTAACCGAGAGTAGGACCTGTTTACGACGTATTTACTTTACTACGTGTTATAGATAACAAAATTGTGGTTTGCATACAGAGGTATACCCAGTGTGAGTCCAATTTATTTAACGTAGGGATACGAGATATTATAAGAGGCAAAAACAGTATTAATGTTATGTCAAAAATTATGCTATACGAGATTAATGAGCTCGTTAAAAGGTTTAGAGAGAGGCTTTTGTTTACTGCTCTGACCCTCGTCACGAGTAAACGTGTTATAAAACAATTATCACAAAATTTCTTTACCGAAATTCCCTTAGCTTTATCCTTATTTTTCACTGAAGTGAGTGCTCTCAGATGTAAAAGAGATTTAACTTTTAAAGCCTTTTTGACAGTGTTGTGACTCGCTGCCAAGTATCGTGGATCGTAAATGTGTGACTTATTTTGTTTGTTTTGTGTTCAAATTAATGAAAAGCAGTGTAATTCGAGACACGGTTATGAATAGGAGTCAGTAACGACAATAATTGTAAACTGACAAGGAACTTGATGTGTACATCAAGTAGTAATAACATTTATTTTTATTTATTTTATTTTATTTAAAACGTTAAACGTTTACTTACAATATTTTAACTTTATTAATTAAATATATATAAATACAAGTTAGAGTAAAGTGATTACTTATAAGTAAACACAGCATGGACTAAAACAAAAGCAACAACCTTATTATGTTATGAATTGAAGTTTTAATCTATACTAATATTATAAATGCGAAAGTGTCTATCTGTCTGTCTGCTACACTTTCACGGCCTATTCGTTCAACCGATTTTGATGAAATTTAATACAGGGGTAGTTTGTATCCCGAGAAGGACAAAGGCTACTTTTTATCGAATTCTACACGCGGACGAAGCCCTCGTGTCATCGTCTAGTATTAAATAAGCCAGAAGCTATATTCAGAAACTACAGACGGACTGACGGATGGACAAACTGCGCGACAAATGCCAATCCACCCAAATAGACTCAGAGACCTTCGCTTTGCTTGGTCAATTAATACACTAGCCGCAGGTTAATCTCCACTTCTCCTAATCCTAAGGTTGCCTTGCAAGGATCGTCACTATACCTTTTGTATTTATTCTACTTTCTTCTTAGTATTTTCCTTATATATTTTGTGTTAAACTTGGCAAACGTTATTGTTGGTATGATCAATTCATCTCAACGCTCAACGTCAAAAATATACATTTTTTCTATGAAAAATACTCATATGTGATACACGCAGCGCCTTTTTTTTTAATCATTCAAAAATACTGCCGTTCCGATTTTACCACAAGCGGCTTTGGGTGGCGAAGTACACGCAAATTTTAAATTGGATTTCAGATATCGCTTATGGAGATATTTGTTACGTAAAATAAATTATCTCGATGGAACGGAGATTGAAATTTGAGTTTTGTTAAGCCTTTTAATATTCGTATGGAATTTTCGAATCCTATAAAAAATGCCCCTTGTCCTTTAAAATTAAGGTTTTAGGTGTACAAGGTTGTGTACATCTCAACTACGAATTGAAAGCAAAAAACATTTTTATTTAGATTATAATATTGGAATTGCCTATTCACAAAAAAAAAAAAACGAAAAAGGTATGTACCACAATACTGTATAGCGTAATATGAAAGTAAATTAGATCCATCATTCATGGTCCTGAATATTAATATTCCTTTTACCCAGGAGAATTAGACCCTTATAATCTAACCCTCAGCTTTACTATCCTCGGCTTTCGTCCACCGTGTGATTGACGTTTCGGGATGAATTTACCACGCCTTTATAGCCGTTATACTGTAACCCGAGATTACACGGTATAAGTAAGAGTCTTATTTACTTAATATTACACGAACAGATGTTTGAAAGTTTGGATGTTTTAAATTTTAAACGTAAACAATTGAACATTAAATACATAATTTTATAAGATTCAAGGCCTTGAAGGAACTAGAAATTAAATTCGCTATAATCCGCAACAATAGGTCCAAAGCAAAAACAGCTGGCAAGAAACTTGGCATCCTCAACAAAGTCAAGCGGTACTTCAGGCCGGAATAGCTTCTTATCCTGTACCAAGCACAAGTTCGATCGTGCATGGAGTACTGCAGTCATTTATGGGAAGGCTCTGCCAAGCATCAGCTTGATGCATTGGATTCGGTGGATCGTCGCGCCAGGAGATTTATTGGTAACAAAGCGCTGGTCAGTTCGAAGCTGCAAAGCATAGAAAATTGGCGCAAAGTTGCTTGTCTGTCGGCATTCTACAGGATATATTTCGGAGAGTGTGCTCAAGAACTATTCGATCTGGTTCCTCCGTCACCTTTTTATTATCGAACCGCAAGGCATCGACAAGGTCTGCACCCTTACGCAGCCTATATAATTTAAAAAAATAGGTAAATCTATGTGGTACAGTCATAGTGTCGAGTCAACACCTTCTGAAGTTGCTCCGGTATCTGAGTGAAAAGTATTGAGAATAATTATTTTGGAAGATTTCTGCGATGTGGTGAATATCGCGTGCTATAGATGCGGGATACACACTGTACCACATAGATTTACCTATTGTCGCGGATTATAGCGAATTCAATTTCTAGTTACTTCATTATCATGGACTTCCGCAAAGTGACGTCTGCTTCTATCAATATTCATTGATATTTAAATCGATTTTATTATCAAATCTAAACTGCGTTTACGCGTATAGCATAAAAATGTCTTACTTCCTTTCTGATTTTTTATTGGATATTTATAATATGCGCTTGTCTCGTGATACTTTATCATACTGTAAAGTTTCTTCGGCTGAGGAATTATTGTTGGGGTCAACAAGCTTTATTGCCTAGACTAATTCATAAATCATATTTTCATTACGTGTCAATGAACACAGGGTGACACTAACAGTAGATAACACGTAGCCGTTTAATGTAATACCACGTAATATTGGGCATTGTGCGATAATTACCTGAGATTGTCCAGATTTACGCGCGATTGGAGTAGCGGCGCTTTGATTACACGCTATTGTGAGATAGCAGAGCTCTATACATTCCGTCCACATAATTATACTCTCGAATTGGGCCATTCGGTTGAAAATTGTTTGTAATTCGCAAACTGTCAGAACCTTTCCACGCATGTTCACCGATTCAATCTGTCGGAAGTGCACCTAGTCAGGAAATATATATTTGGTTGAAATAAAATACTGAGCAATATTTTTAGGGCAGGTTTTAATAAAAGATGGTTTAGCACGAGAGTTGCAGCCAATATTAATGTTTATATAATATCTCCTTCCCCGGGATGTAACCTACCTCCATGCCAAATTTCATCAAAATCGGTTGAATTTATATTTATAAGCCGTTAAAGCGTAAATAGACAGACAGACACACTTTCGCATTTGTAATATTAATATGGATTAAGCTTTGGAGTTCCGCAAAGCAACGCCTGCAATTCAACTACTATACATGTTCTAGTGAGCTTTAAATGATAAAAGTTGACCTTAAATTGCATAATAGTTCGTATTACTGAATTTATTTTTTCTGGGAGTTTATGTAATAATATATTTACCTCGTTCGGTATAATACCAGTTACTTGAGTTATAAAAAGGGTCTCGACCCAACTAATACCCTTGTCATGTCGGGACGAAATTAGTTCAACCCGTGCAGCTGCGCCTTATTACCCCGTTGTTTGTCCAAAATTTAAACTGGCAATATAACATCATTACACAATATGTTGAAATAATAAACTCCACAGAATTGATGTTAATATTCGTATCCATTAAACTACGATATGAGTAGTTGAGTACCAATTATCAGAATTAATTTATTTACAACTAGATGATGCCCGCGATTTCGTTCGCGTGAATATAGGTTTTATGATTTCCGCGGTAATTTCCCGAGATAAGCCTATGTCCTTCATCAAAACTGGCTGAACGGATGGGCCGTAAAAGCATAGACAGACAGACATACTTTCACATTTATAATATTAGTAGTAGTAAGTAGTAAAATATAATAAAATATTAAATCCACAAAGCTGTGTCGCAACTGTAAATATATTTTGTAATATTATGATACTTAAATATTGCTAGCTGATGCCCGTAACTTATACCGCGTGGAATAAGTTTTCCAATTTTCACGGGATATCCTCAATTTTCCGGGATAAAAATGACACTTTCGGACACCAAATATACTCATGCAAAAAATCACGTTGATCCATTGCAATGTTGCGGTTTGATTGAAAGACAAACCAACAAATAAACACATTTTCGCATTTATAATATTACTAGCTGATGCCCGCGACTTCGTCCGCGTGGAACAAGTGTTTTAATTCCCACAGGAACTCCTTAATTTTCCGGTATAATACGTATCCTATGTCACTCCCCAGGTCCTCAACTATACCCATGCCAAAAATTACGTCGATCCGTTGTGGCGCGATTGAAGGACAAACCAACAAACAAACACATTTTTGCATTTATAATATTAGTATGATAATTTCGTAGCAATTCATCGTAAGTGCTACGAGGGTACTACGATGTTAGGTGCGTAGTATGCCGGCAGACTCATATACAGCGAAAAGAAACTACACATTTTGTCTTGTCTTGTATACGTACAATACGTATACCCGCACGATACTTTGGCGTCACATAGGTAACACGTTTCGCCATTTCGCGCACGTCTGTTCAGCTCCACACAAAAGTGCACGCGTGGAATTTTTGTCAGCCAGAATAAAATACCAAAGTACGGGTGTTATAAGACAAGTGCAGATATAGTTACTTGTAATGTGGTTTTGGTCTTAAAAAACTATAACGTACATATTATTATGAATATATATAGTTTAGTTTTCTAAAATGACATATTTCAAAAGAAAGAAAGGTTGGCATCAATGTATTAATGTGATCTTATACATCGCTTTACTGCATGCTTTGTAAAATTATTATATTAGCGAGCTTGTTTCACCACTGCAACATGTTACCTAATTGTAATTTCAGTTGTTTGTGAGGATTATGGATTATGAAGTTATATCTAATAGTGAAGTGTTTTACAGTCAACCAATAGGGTAGAGCTTATAAAGATAAAGCGCGTAAAGCACAGGGAACGGGCGCGAGTCGAGCGCAGGACGGGTCGGATGCGCGGCGGGTGTATTTATATGGAAGATAACACACAGAACGCGGGCACGGGTCGTGTGCAAGACGGGTGGTTCTGGTTCTGGTGGTGGTGCGCCCGACCCGCGTCCGCGTTCTGTGTGCTTGCCGCTTTAGTCTTTAAAATCCCGCTTAAATCGGTAGGTTATATATACAGTATACCGATATAGTTTTATCTTATAGTGCTTTCAAGTAAAGAGATTTTGTATGAATAGTTTTTCACTTTTATTTTGTACCGTTATAATTAAACGGTTGGCACTTAAAAAATCTTGACACCAAGTATAGGGATAAAAACATCGACCGTTGAAAACTTTGGCCGTAAGTACTTTCCAAACTGAATAGCAGACCCGGTCGTCTTAATTTCCACCTCGCCTTCGGCAATAAATGTTGGAAGTGGTCTTTCCTTAATTACGAAGCAGCCATTAAACGCCTTCTCTTATCGGATAAAAATTTTTATGTCGCAGTGACTCTAGTAGTAAGTTATTATTTGCACAGATGTTACGGCAAACAAGATGATAGGTACAAATTGAAAATGAGCTTTAGTATGACTAAAACTTAGTTTTATGTTCGAAACTTTAGTATAACTAAAATTTATATCGATATAAAGACATTTTATTCATAAAAATTTATTTATTCAAAAACGTTGGTTATGGAGACACTTATCTTTGGAGACTCTCAAGAGTATATCCCTTGAGATCTATATATCTCCAAAGAAAATTGTGTCCATTATTACTATTCTTGTCGCTTGCAGAGAAAAATTCCACCACTACAACAAGGCTATACACTCATATTATACCGTATGAGATTAATGAAGCCATGTGTAGGTAACATTAAAATAGGGATTCTGACCAAAACTAAATCATAAAAATCCCATTTACTTTTAACTGGAAGTGAAAATAAAATTTCTGATTCAGAACCATCATTTTTGGGGTAGTTAACGTCTAAGGCAATATTTTTAAGCATCTTCGAAGACACTAGCCAATGTGAAATACGGGTTCCGTAATAACTTTCGCCAAGCTCGGTTATTGTAAGTTTTTTCGCATCGATAATTTTGAAGAACTATAGGTTTTATTTTGATATTTATTTATTGTACCTATTTAGCTTAATAAACTAGTATTATAATTGCAAACGTGTGTTTGTATGTCAGTACGTGTGTTTATCTGTCCTTTGTCTGTTACCTTTTTATGGCGCCTCTGTTGAATCGACTTTGACAAAATGTTGTACAACTTTTCAGAGTTGCATTCTGGGGACAGAAGTAAGCCATAAAAAGATAAAAAGTTTATCCTAAAACCTGCATTCAATTACGCACACGATATTAAATAGCAGGTATACCTTGACAAACCTGCGTTTGCACAGGTCCAAAGTTAAACGCAAAACTGCAAACTAATAATTCTATTTTTGAAGTGAAAACTTCTTTAACCGCATTAAGCACTTTTTGGTAGAGGGTAAGAATGTGGATTCGCGCCACCGTGATCGATATGCTCGCGAGCAGCGACATGCTCGCGAACACTGACATGCTCGCGTGGTTACGAAGACAAATATAAATATACTACACTCGTAATTAAACTTTAATGGCTTAGGGTTAAGGTTTATATTTAGAAACCGCCATGAGCTAGTAACAGCGTCGTATCGTGTGCGCGAGGTGCACAAATCCTTTGTGGAGTCGAGTGTACGCTTCTATAATATGTTTCCCAAAGAGTTTCTGGATTTGCCACTACATAGATTTAAAGACTTTGGTAAACAGCATTTGTTAAGTCGAGGTTATTACACTATCGATAATTTTATTAATGACAAAGTTACATGGAAGCAACCGGCCTCGAATCCAGTGAACCACAGGTCAGTGTAATACTTGTAACGTATGTGTTGTGTTGTCTACATAATATTGTAACCTTTTCTTTTCTATGAATATAGCAACTACTGAGTTTCTTGCTGGCTCTTCTCAGTAGAAGTTGTCCTACATGATATAAATAAATCATTTATCATTACTTGAATTTTTTTTTTATTAAAAATTAAAAATTAAGAAAAAATCGTTTCCACTTCTATCGGTAGTCCATATGTCTGCCAATTTTTTTTGAGAAACCAATTTAAAATTTTTGCTTGCGTGGATCAAAACAGAATGGTAAAATACTAAGGCACTGTACGCGAGCTGCACCTGCATGCGTCAGTAAAATTAGGGAATATTTATCTCGGCATGCTACTCAGGCACAGCACAGAAAGCTCTTTGTGACTATTTGAGATTTGTAACATTCCCCAGAGCTATTTACAGAGCGACATAGAGAAATGACCTTACTTCGCATTTTCTTAGAGCTAAAAGAAAATCTACTACCGTATTATTTATTCCAAATTAATCGAGTTTATTCCAAAGCATCATAATGCGATTGAGTTTGTTTGTTTGTCCCGCTAGGTACTTTTTATCCCATTATATTAAGAAGTTCCCGTGGTAAGTAATAAAACTTTAACCACTTGGATTATAGTAGCGGGCATCAGCATTGTATTATTCAAAATTTTTAATATGTAGTGTTGACCTGGCGTAGAAAAATAAAAAATAGACCTACTCTATGCTACATGACATGTAAATTAGTGATGTGCCACAAGCTATAAAAAAAATTACATCCCATTCGCTTCTATGCGCCACCACCACCTTTTTATAACTTTTTAAGCAATGTTCGGCATCAGTTTACATCATTACATATTATTATGTTTAAAATTTATGTTCTCTAAATTAGAAGTTTTGAGGCCCCGACAGACAGACACGAGCAAGTGCTAATTCTCTCTACAACTTAGCCCTTGACTGCGATCTCACCTGATGGTAAGTGACGATGCAGTCTAAGATGGTAGTTATATTAAACCCATACCCCTAGTCAGTTTCTACACGGCATCGTACCGGAATACTAAATCTCTTGGCGGCACGTCTTTGCCGGTAACTAGCCACGGCCGAAGCCTCCCACCAGGCCAGACCAGGGAAAATTCAGAAATTATAAATTCCCAAATCGCCCCTGCCGGGAATCGATCCGCACGTTAAGACAACAGCGCTCAATACTGCGCCACGGAAATCGTCAGAAACTAGTCAACTCAGAGATCTCGCTTCGCTAGGTCAATAAGAATCAAGAGGATATTTAAATAATATTATCCTGCATTAAAATTATATTTAAGTTGTCGACATAGGTATTTTCCTCCAGCATGTAAACATCCGTATAAACGTCCGCAATGTCTGTCATGATAAGAAATGGTATTATGATATTAAGAAAAAGTATATAATACGGCGCTACGTGACGTGGAAGTTAACTTCGTTTTCCATTATCTACCTACTTATTTTGTAGGAAGCGAGAGCGAATAGACTGCATAGTACAGGTATTGCCATGATTATTCGAGAATCGTTTGGCATGTCTTGTTGTAAATCGAATATTAAATCGAAAAGACTATGAGAAATAAATCTCTGCTCTTACGAGGCCTTATAGTCGACGCAAAAATTATAAGTTATCTTTGCTTCTCTGTTAAATTATATATTCTAATGACATAGATATATTAAATCAATAAGTTATCATAAGTTATCATAGCTAAACTATTTAGCTTCTTCCTTTTTTTCAGGGACAGGGCAATTGTAACCCTCATGAAAATTTCTTAAATAATTCCACGGCGAATGAAGTTGAAAGTTGCGCATTTCTTGCGCAAATTCAACAGGCTCATAAACTATTTTCTTGAACTCATCGTCATATCTCACTTCTATGTAGCCAACTAAAGGGAAATCCTTCCTGAGAGGGTGTCCAACAAAACCGTAGTCGGTTAAAATCCTTCTCAAATCTGGATGATTTGTAAATATTATTCCAAACATATCATATATCTCCCGTTCCAGCCAATTGCAGTTACCCCAAAGACTGTATGCTGAATGAAATGGAGTGACTTCATCTGTATAACTTCTAACTCTAGCTCTCTCGCCATATCTTAAGCTTAAGAGATTGTAAGCTATTTCAAATCTGTATTCCCTACTCGGCACGTCTATGGCAGTTGCGTAAGAGCATTGATTAAAACATGCATGTTGATGATGTGCCATGAAACTCAGAACGGGGAATAATCCTTCGGGAGACGTGAGTATATCTAGTTCATCCGTGTGTTGCATCTCGATTTTTTGGACGAATTTCGGCATACAAGCAGCGACGTAGAGGCCAAACTCGTAAAGTCGCTGCCTCTTGCAGTTATCATGCTTCCTTAAGGTGTGGCTCTCGTATTCTATAGGCTTAAGACAAAATGGGTCACCTATTTGAACATCTCCAGGTTTTTCTTCGCAGTACAAGCTACAACCTGCGTGTAGATGTCTTTTAGACATAGATGGTAAAGTTTTCTTTATTAATGTTAATAATTTTGCAAACATTTTGGACAAAAAATATTTATTATAATAAATGTTTTCTTGCAGGAAATGACGGAACCGATTGACACTGACGTTATTTTACACGGATTGACATAGATTTTATATTTTTATGAGATTTAAGTAGGTATATATTATAATCTGTGAACCCAATAAATAACCAAAAACAAACCTCTATAAGGTAGGATAGCTATTGTACGCACCTGAGTTGAATGCAGAGCTTAGGAATGTGCTAGTGCTGTGACCTTATTAATGGCATTCATATCGATAAATTATAAAAACAAGCAGTGGTTGTATTATTTTAAAAACATTTATAAATATATTGATTGAAACAAAATAATAAAGTCAAAACTTTACTTTATTTCTTAAGTAAAGAAAATAAAATCATTCGGACAATAGTGACGATTGGTTTAGTCAGATAAAAGTCTTCTATAGTTTGTGAATTACACTATGATTAAAATCATATCACGTAAAAAACGTATCACTTGTTAAGCTTCTTTAGCTTCTTTTTGCATTACAGATAATTACAAATAATGTTCTTTTTGATACTCCGGTATATCGACTCAGTCTGCCGTTAAAAGCAAGGTCAAAAAGTTAATTTGCCTTTTTTCAGTACACATATCCAAAGCCTTTTTCGCCATTTCGCGTGCTTGGCGATGAATAAAAACACGTTTTTTGTTACTGAACCTCTTATATCAGTCATTTTTAAAAAATTACACGGAAAACAACTTAATTATTAAGCGACAAACAAGCAACAAGCGTTCGATCAAAGAGTATGTACCTATGTACATCAACGGTTTCGATTCGTTAGAGCTCGAAATTCGTCAATGAGATGATTTAAGAACTTTATCCAGGGATAATAAACATTAACTGCCAAATCGCGAAATCATATAGCCCATTTCATGGAATAATCAAGTATATCATTGAATGGTCATAGTTTTCATCAAGAATGATCACCTAATTAATTTATTATATTATGATCAAACATCTAATGTTGGGTGTCCATAAAAATGTAGAAGGAAAACGGATGTGCTACACCAGAAGACTCGCTTTGTCGCCCCTTCATTCAGCTTCACCTCGCTTTATTCAGGACCTCCTTCGCGAGCTTCTGGGTTCACACTTTACAAAAACACTCTAGGTGTAGGGCAAACAAGACTACGTTGAGTCGGTTTATGCTGATTCGGTTTTGGGACAGTCCACCATCACCACAACTGACACCACCACCATCAACTCAACCTATTTTCTCAACTCTAACGAATACTTGACCGTTAGACAAGAATTCCCGTACTCCGTATTATCCGTATCCGTTTACTCCGTATTATCTAGGAAATGTCAACTTACATAGCCTAGGTAATATGAGCAAGAAATCAATTATTCCAAGTCTAACGGATTTGATACGTTTATGTTGAAATCACAGCGTTAATGTGAACATAAACGGTTTTAACAACTTTAACATAGTATATTTCCTATTAATTAATTAACACTCCTTATACGTACGACTATGTATATCGTACGATAGATGTCAAAGACAGCACAACACTATTCACAGGGTTGAGGGGCGGACGGGGGAGGGAGATGCTCCCGCCCGTCACCTCATGCCCCGACTGCATTCAACTCGGTTGCGTACCGCATTATCAGAAGACGAGCTCGCATTGTTATTTTTGATTATAATAGGTATATAGGTATATTTTGTTTAATACCAACCAAAGATAAAACGATATAACAAGCCTTTTTTGTAATAACCTTTTGAGAATTTTTGGTCGTAATATTTTTTACAAAGTAAAGGTATACTAAGCCTCATAGCGCACAAGAATTTAATTTCAGCGTTGACAACTCCCCTTTTATTAAACGACTAAATTCCTGACAAAAGCGGTCAATAGATTCCCTTTATTTTTAATCAAAATTATTCGTTCGGTTTCATATCTAACGCAAAGGCGTATAATATTTTTGATTAATACCCGACTGAATTGGACTGAAATTTGCAAATAGCAACACATTTAGGCTAATTCTCCTGTACACAACCTCTAAAGTAAACTAAATTGACAGCATTTATTCTATATATTAAATATATTGCTAACCCTTTCATAATACTCCTTGCGGAAAGGGATAGGCCAAGATTTATAGCTGTCATTTTAGTTTAGAGATTGTATTTTTAAATATTTCTCTGCGTGTTTAGTATTAAAATTGTGTCGATATTGTGTGCATACATCACGATTTTAAATATCAATATGTGTAACTATGGTCTACAATACATATCGCATTGTTTTGATATCTGTTTTATGATTTCTATGATACAGACAACAGATAGAAGTTGAGATAAGCCCAGATGAAATAATTCATGTCAAGCTGTATCTTATTCTACTCAATCTATCTATATATATAAAAAAAAATGTGTAATTTAATCCAGCCAGCCCTCTCCAGCCGAAGCATCACTGTTTTACCAGCACCACCCCAGACCGTGATGCAAATGCAATATTGTAACCTTCAATCTGGAAGAGAGCCAGCAGCTAAACACACACAGAATTGAAGGATTCTAGCTAGCTGCTGGTTCAACCCAATTTTTACTGGATTTGTTTATACTGCAGTTTAATTTTTTGTAATAATTTATTTATTATTAGATAGAGTTATTAATAATTTGATTAGATGGATTTCATTGTGTAAAATTGGTAAAGTTATATTATATATTCATTTCATCGAGCATCCTGATGCTGATCAATTAATCAATCAATCTGTCAATCTGAAATTTGTTAAATTTAGGTACACTGTAGGCACACATATTGACGTCAATTACTTACATAATTATAAAACATGATGGTGATAATTGGGTACGGTATCTTAAAACAAAGCTACGAGGGTTCCAAACACGCCCTGAAGGCCTATTCGCTAAATATTTGACAACAAGTTACCAACACTCTATTGTTGGTAACTCATTATTGGTTGCTAATGCTTACGTCACATGTTTCGTATTCAGTAAAACATTTTAATGTCAACTGCATAAAATGACTATCAGATTGCTTGATAGTCACTGCTAATTTTATCGACTATAATGTGGTCAAATTAAACATACCACGTCTGAGAAATGTTGTATGAGCAAATGTCAGACTTTTTAATTAGTACGACTAATACTAGAGTTCAATAATCTGCGGAAGGTAGACATTAAGATTTGCGATGTTTATGTTTTTCTCTGTGGTTTATATTTTGAAGTTTGAACGTCATTAATATTCTCAGTTTTCGTATGATTATAACGGTGGTTTTTAATAGAAAAAAATAAAAAGGAATTACGAAAGTTTTGTCGTACCTACTGCGTTCAAAAGTAAGTATGGAAACAAATTAATAACTAGGTAAAGAATTGTGCGATTTGTGAGTGCTTATATCAAGTGTTTTGGCATAATTCCATGCTGAAGAAGTCTTTCTTCAGCATGGAATTCATATGTTGTTGTTCATATTCATATGTTTGTATTAACTTACTAAGTACTACAAACCTATTATAAAATCCCCTTTACTTTATTATGAGTAATTCAAACGCACTTCATTTTAAAATGAAGACCAGTTTCTGCCTGTGACTTCGTCCGCATGCGAAACTTTAACCGTTTACGCAGTGCACGTAGTGGAAGCTCTCAAAAGGAAAAAAAACCCTCATTTTGAAACATTCTCCGCTCCTATTGGTCTTAGTGTGATGATATATTATAGCCTATAAGCCTTCCTCGATAAATGAGCTATCTAACACTGAAATAATTTTTTCAAATCGGACCAGTAGTTCATGAGATTAGTCCCTTAGATTAGATCTTTGAACCCTTCAATTTGAAAGTATGTACCTACTTTCTAGATAGAAGTCTGGCAAATTAATCCTTTTTGTTGTAAAAGATATATTCATTGTTATTTTATTTGAGAAATAGTAAATAGATTTCAATTATTATTTTGCAGGCTACTGCTTCCACATCTACAAATTTGGTGGCAACTCCAAATATTGGCGGACCTAGCCACTCCAATTTGGAGCAGTCAGAGGCAGCGGATGCCTCTCCTGTTGTTCTGGTTGTTTCTGAACTGGATCCTGCGATGCAGGAAAACGAAGTTCCTAATTAGTCTATTCCGTTAGAGTTAATATTTTAATGCATAAGTGCCTCTTTTATTGATTATATTGTTATTGTAATTTCTACTGCGACTAAGTATATTATATAACAGTTAAATTAATAATCAATAATAATAATGTAATGTAATGTTAATATTGTAATGTTAGAAGTAATAAATAAATAAAGCCTTTATTCAGACATTTTACATTAATTCTTAATCTTAACTATTATTTTCCTGCACTGCCTCGACAAACCCATCCATTTGATGATGGCAAAGGCCTCCTCCAACATTTTCCACAGCTCTCTGTCTCTAGCTGTTCGGGACAATATGCCACCTGCCAGTACTCTGATATCGTCGACCCATCTTTGCATTGGTCTACCTCTTTTTCTCTTGACATGACCCGTGTACCAATTCATTACCTTTTTGCTCCATTTATCTTGTCCCCTGATTGTATGCCCCGCCCACTTCCACTTAAGGCGCTTGATTGTAACTGTAACACCTTTGTTTTAGTACAACTTCTTATGTTTGTTGTTTTTATCCTATCGGACAATTTTTCACCATCATACTTCTGTTCATGGCGTTCTGACAAGATTCCATTTAAGTAAGTGTAATGCAAGCCATGTCTTCTTCTTCTTCTTCTTCTTCACGGCTGTCCTTCGACGAACGGCTGGGAGATGATCCCTGAGTTCTTCAAGAACCTGTAGGTACCCAACCTTGCTCAATCGAAAGTTCGCAATGAACTCTCTTTCTGGCAGCTCCATAGGATCGTAAAAGTCCCGCAGCCTACGCCTATGAACGCGTAAAGCTTTCTCTTTACGCAGTTCGTCAGCATGTGCAATTAAAATTGCGCGAGTCATTGTCGTTCGCTTGGCTGTTGTTTGTTTTACCTTTAATTATATAAATAGACGCTATTTCACTTCTATTACTGTTGTGAGCCTAAATTCATTGAAAATAATTTAAATTTTCTTTATCTTACTAACTTGTTATCATTGTTGATGTTCAAAAACACTGCTCTCTACTAGTTGCTAAAGATATAGGCACTCGTCTTATTAAGTTTTCAACAATGACCTGTCATTCTGCTTAGCGAATACGAAAGTATAGTTGTCGATACGAGAATTTAAGGCAAAATGCGTTTCCAGTCGCCATCCCAACACTATGCGTGGCCATCTCACTAAAGATGTACTTTTGACGTCATTTCGATTATCAACCTCTTGTCAACTGAGTTACAGAATACAAAATTTGATTTTGACAATTTTAGATTCTAACAGACACGCCGGTGCCCATCAAATTTTAAAAGCCACTGAGATACAGAATAGGCCGGCTGGTCTGAGAAGAGCCCACAACAAACTCAGCCGGGTTTTTTTTATTATTATCACAATATCACAAATCAAAATGATAAAATTAAGATGATAAAATTGTCTCAACTTAGAAGCTTACCAGCTATGTTAGGTAAAACAATGATTTGAACGACAGACTACAGGGCAGCAACGCTCAATCAGCTCCATGATATACGATAGCAAGTACACGGCACCGAGCAACGCCCATTCACTGCGTATCTGGCCGTTGCCTTTGATGCCATAAATAACGGTATTGGCATATTCATACAATTTTCCATTTTTTATAGTCGCATAGTATTTTTATAGCAGCTGTATTCTAATCCAACATAAGGATTAGAATACAGCTGCTCCAGGTTGTATTCTAATCCAAGACGGTTGTAAATATTATAAGTCTATGAATCCAACTGGGTCCGCATTTTTTGTTATCTGGATCAAAATTTGTGATTTTTTTCTGGTTTACCCTAGGTAGGTTCCAAAAACTTCATTAAGGCTTAACCATTACGACCAAGAACATACCAAGAACTTACCTATAAATATTTGATTTAGGTTTTTCAAAAATCCCGTGGAAACTCCTTGATTTTGCGTGATAAAAAATATATTCTTTCGCGGGATGGAAAAAAGGATAGATGTCCTCAAAATTTTATGAAAACGTCAAAACATAGCAGATGAAAACAAATGGAAATACAGGTATATTTTCAGATTCATCATTAAGTCAGATGCGGTGGGTTGGAACGGAAATTGTCCTTGTATACTTTTCCCTCTGCACATTTCCAGCCAATATCTATTCTTTCTTTTACGAACGTGTGGTCAACAAACAACTAAGACTCTTCCTTGCCAAAAATAATGTCCTATCCCCTTACCAATCTAGCTTTAGACCTGGTCACAGCACAGTCACTGCGCTTAACAAAGTCTGCGACGACATCCGTCAAGCCATGGATAACAAATTGGTCACTGTTCTTATACTGTTAGACTTCAGCAATGCGTTTAACAATGTTGACTACGAATTGCTCCTTGCAGTTTTGAGCTCCCTGAATGTCGCATCTGGAGTTGTTGATTGGTTCTAGTCATATCTATGCGGTCGCTAACAATGTGTCAAAACTGATGGCAACTGTTCTTTGCCCCTATCTCTCTCTGCAGGTGTTCCACAGGGTGGTGTCCTTTCACCACTCCTCTTTTCTATTTTGATTAATTCTGTTGCTATAGCTATTTCCTCCTCCTTTCATTTTTATGTCGACCATGTAGAAATTTAAGCCTCAGATACTGCTGACCGTATTTCGACTACCATTAGCATCCTTAATTCCGATTTGACCAATATTTGCGAGTGGTGTAAATCCTATAGTCTTACAGTGAACCATAATGATTCACAAGTTATCATCGTTGGCAATCCCAAAATATTCCCTAAGCTAGATAACCTTTTTTTTTGTTGGATGTAGGTGGAGAAAATCCTTATATACATCCAGTCCGGACCGGATAGTGCTGGACTCCTATCGGCTAAGAACCCCTCCTGTCTCCAAGCAGCAATGTACCTGCCAAGTTGGCACCACTGCTGCCAAAAGCCTGACTTCACTCACGCCCGTCTCTTTCGTCCTTCTCTTTCTTTAAAATTACGTCAGCTAATTCACTTCTGCTGCCTATACTAGACTACGCTGACTCTTGTTATCCAGACCTATCACAAGAACTTCTCAGTAAGCTTAAGTGGCTTCAAAACATGTAATCCGCTTCATTTTTAACCTGCGAAAATACGACCATATTATCGAGTACCGTGCTAAGCTAAAATGGTTGCCGATCAGAAGGCGCAGGCACATACATGCATTGAGCCTCCTATACGGTGTTCTATTCTACCCCCAAACACCGTCTTATTCGAAAGAACGTTTTAGCTACCTTGGTAAGGAAAGCCGGTTCTTTCTTCGTTCCTGCACCGATAATAAACTAAAGATGCCGTTCAGCCATACGAGATTCTATGGTGATTCTTTCACGATGAATTGTGTCATATTGAGGAATTCTCTCCCCACTGCCATACGTCAGGCAAAATCTCTGCACATTTTCAAACTTCGTCTGAAAGATTACTATTTATAGAATAGGAGTAGAATGTAGTATATTTTAATATTATGTGTATATAGTTATATAAATCGTACATATCTATATGTAGTATATCTTATTATTAGAAATTGCAGGACCTAAATTGCTTGCCACACAACCCATGATTTCGCAACTCCTATCACCAAAGGTTATCTGGGAGAGATCGCTTTAGCGATAAGACCGCCGTTGCACGCTTCTATTAGATTAAGCTTCTTTATGTATTCTGTATGTATGTTTCTTATGTAGTTGTGTGCAATAAATAATTCATAATTATAATAATAATAGTATATTTTCAGATTGAAATTATAAGAATGGATTTTTGTAGGTTTTCTATAAACAAAAACTGTTTCTTTGTCATAGTTCCTGCAATCAAACTTACGACTTTTGTTGTGAGACACGCCTATTAAACCAGCAGCTGCGATCGACGTCACCGATATTACTTATTGATTTTTCACTGAAAACGTTTACAAAAGCCTTTGGTTTTAATTTAAAAAAACTTTGAATAGGACTTTAAATAATGTCAATAATAGCTTTTCCAGTATGACAATGGGCTTCCGTCCACCGTTGTGCTGCTTTGTTGACTTTCAATGGAAATCCTCTGGGAGGAAAATGGCTTTCACAATAATTTGATTTTGTTAAACTTAACAAGTGATGAATTACCTTTAATATATGCTTTAGAGCAGGGATTCCCAAACTATTTTGGGCAAAGTACCCAAAATAGTTTGGGAGTTTGGACCCAAATTTTTCCAAAATGCACTGATACCTCAGACCCCATAGCCAAATTATTTTAAAAATCCTATCTCTAGTTTAACAAAATCCTGTCTTATCTAGTTTTCCTATTGATACAAAATACTTACCAATTTAAAAACTTTGCAGTTTGATAAGTGAGTAAACTTGAAATCATTTTCTCTTCAAAATCTACTAAATTATGTAGGTAATTATTTTTTGAAATAAAAAAACATTAAAATAGGGGCGATTTTTAGACCTCGTCGACCCCCAAAATTAATTTTCGTTTATGTCGACCCCTGAAAAACCGATATCGATAACCCCTTGGGGTTAATATCGCCTTAGAGCTATTTTGTATAATAATACCTTTGTTCTTCAATTTTTAAGGTTCCGTATTACAACAAGGGACATAAAATTATTATCAAAGTTTCATTCTGTGGACGGACAGACAAAGGCACACAAAAGACCCGCGAAGACGTATACCTTTTTGGTAGAAAAATAGATTATCCAATATTTTTCTAAAAAAAAAAAATTCTACTACCAAAGTGACAGGCACAAAACAAAATTTGACAAGTAGCGCTGTGAATTTTGGAAATATTTTAAACTTATTTTGTGCAGTTTAGTAACACGATAATAATTTATGTGTAGAAATATTAATGGCTTTCTCTACGTGCTTTAGGAGGCAAGGTTGTATTCTTTTATTCGTTCTTAAAGTCAGTGGATAAATAGATTGTAATATTAAGTTAGTGGTAGAGTGGGGTAGGAACATAGATTTATTTTGGGTAGGAACATCGATAGGGAATATCATTGGGTAGAGTCCGGTAGAGTGCAAAGTGGAAATTTAATGCAGGATGTTATTTCTAAGAATTATCCTATTTACCGCATAGATAAGCCCAGTGGTTTTGAGGGAGCCTTACCGGCTCTAGTAAGAAATATGCACTGACCTAGCTCAGAATACAATGAATTGGGTCGTTAAAGCCCCTACAGTACAAGCTGCTTAGTCTGGGAAATCTTGTCTATTTTCTCATTAACGTATGGGATTTACTTTAAATTAATAAATCTATATTTATACCTGTCGGAATATCTCATGGATGCCTATATAGCTTGTGGTTATAATATATTGTTACTTAATTCTTTTTAGGAATAATCAGCACGTTTTTATACCAACGATTGCGTGTGGCATTAATACCTACTACACAAACTAATGCCCTCACAAATGGGCCTATATTCAAAACTAATTTTACTGGGTCCAAAATTACACCTATTTATAACCCTGTAAGTATTTAAATTCTATTTAAAAAATAAAACAAATTATTCGTACAATAAATGTCAAAGTGTGTCTGTTTGTCTGCTACGCTTTCACGGCTCATTGTTTAAAGCGATTTTGGCGAAATTCAGCACAGAGATAGCTGCTTCCCGGGGAAGGACGTATGCTACTTTTTATCCCGGAAAACTTGAAAGTTCACGCGGAAAATCGCGAATGAAGTCGCGTGCGTCATCTAGTTTTAAATAAATAATCATGATTTCAGGTAAAATACTTCAGTACATCGATTGTACGAAGACATGAAGAAAAACCTCATGACCACGCAAAACTATGGATAGTCGAAAAGGGTACAACAGCTTGTCTTGTCGTACTTATTCCTTTTGGATTATTGATTCCTAATAGACTTTTTGACACCTTTCTAGCTATTTTTATTACAGCTCATACACATTGGTAAGATTTTTAACCACCTTTAATTTACTCTTTTAAATCTAATAGCACGCTATTTTAGTATACGACTGCTCAAAGAAAGGAGTGTAATGTTTTCAGGATTCATGTATGTATTTATATGAGTTTATTTTTTCCACCATAACTTTTAAATGCCTGAACAGATATGGAATTATGGGGTACCTGTAGAATCCTTACAATATCACCCCAGTGATATTGGCTGTACATTAAAAAAAATATATATGCTGCCATGTCCGTTTGGATTTTTTTATTGTTTTCAATTATGTTCAATTTTTATTCGTATTATTATTCCTTATTACTTTATCACCTAAATCTGTGAAAGCTTATTATTTCCATCTCGAGCATCTCAAGCAAGCGCAAGGAACAAAAGGATAACGGCGCGTTAAAAAACTAGACTTGACTAAAGCACGTAATGTCAGGAGATTCAACACTCTGGAGCCCTGAATACCGACTCATTTCTTTTCTTGGAAACCTCCACTCAAAAAGCGAAAGTGAATATAGGAAAATAGGTTTTATGTCCCTTCTTCTTCTTTTTCATGTGCCTCTCCAATAATGGAAGTCAGCAGTCAGTTTTGTAAGCTTCTCCTTTCCCTGGCTAGGCGGAATTGTTCTACGGTTGTCTTTATTCCAGTCCCCTCCCTTTTATTTCGTAGCCATTACTTCTTTCTTCCCACCCCTCTTGTCCCTTACCGTACCTTTTTGCCCCTTACCTTGTAATTAATATAGTTTCCTTTGATTCCAGGGGCTTGGAAGCTTGTGTGGTTGAATACGTAAGAGTACTATTATTTGGACCTACGCTGCCTAAAGTTGCTATGGGAGTTGTATATGGAATCACGGCGCTCATGCTAGGGGGCTTATTGTTTCTGAATTTCAACGACATCGGTCTATGCAGAGGGTTTTGGAGAATTTGGAGAAACATGAGGAAGCCAAAAGCCTAGGAGGGGCATGGGAACGGGAGGTTCGAGGAGCTGTCTCTTATGTCTGTGATCTTAGCGATCTTATAAAATTTCTTGATAATACAAACAAAAAAGGCTTAAATTTTATAAAATTTTGTTGTTGCGTATAAATTTTTTGTATGGTAGGACAAAAACATACTATAAACAGGACAGGAAAAAATGTCCACCTCGTATGTGAGACACGTTTCGTCTTGTCGCAGTAGCCTGGTTAGCTACATATAGTTTATTAGTTTTAATTTTATTTAGTTAAATACTGTTGTGTGTGTTATCGATTTAGACTCAAAATAAATTGCTGTTAATTACTATGAAGATCGGTTATTTGATTTTCAATTTCTCACGTTTCAATAAAATGTAGCCAAAATTCGCTTATTATAATAAGTAGGTTTTCGTCCACAATTTAGATATAGGTCAACATATACCTTATTTTAACCACGGCATAATTTTTTGATTTTATTGATATTTATTGGGCCAATATTACAAATACGAGTCTTTCAGAGTAGTACTCGCAAACTGCAGTCCACAGTCTGCACCAAAGAGAAAATTTGTAATGATTCTTTTTCAGGCAGAAAAGGGTTGAAAAACCAAATGGATCTTCCAACAAAACATCTACTTCACGTAGGTGAATTTGTCAGAAACTTCCCAGATAATGATTATGGGGCAGGAGAGTATGTTTTGTACTGTTTTTCATATTTGATATGCAATAGTAAGTAGGTGCTCTTAAAGTTGTTTTTTAGAGTACACCCGGCACAAGTGAAACTTCAGAAAAGTAGTCTACGAGAGAATGAGATAAATATGACTTGTATTCTATTTCATTCTCTTGCAGGCTAATAGACCTATTACACTGCACTTTTTACAGGCCAATGTGTTAAGGGCGAGCGTGGCCAATAGTCAGAGCGTCGCTTATTACAAAGCAATAAAGACCAATTTAGGAACCCTTACTCCCTAAATCTTATTACACTATACTGATTAAGTGTGAGGGTCCCCGTGAAAAATGCAGTATAATAGGCCTATTAATTCTGTTATGAATGTGTTTGTCTCTTTTTGGTGTCGCTTTTTCGTTTCATCGAATTTTCAAATCACATCGATTCTAAAGAAGTTTCTTTTCAATACCATATGAACAGCTAAGATGACCGAAACTGAAAATGCAGCCTGAAACTATCCTAAAACGGAAAAAAAATCCATAATATTATTAAAATGCAACAAAGGATAAGTTTTAATCGATGCCATAAGAAAGCAAAACTCGTATTCTATCTTTCGAGGTAGAAGATTTTCAAAGTTAACGCAAACAAACAATAGACCACCCTGCCTAAACTTTGGCAGAGTTTATATCAGTTCTATGTTCAAATAAAAAGAATGAACGATTTATCCTAACCTGTTAAATTGAAAAAGTTACGAAGACCAATGTAAGGGCAGATTTACGTGCACCGGCTGCTGAGTAATATCAAAAAACTTTATCGCAAACATTTAACGTTTGGTGCGAGCGTGAATTTTAATAATTTGAAATGAATTGAAAAAAATATGTAACTCCAATATCGACAAAAGTGAACGGGAATTTATAAGAAAACGGAATGGTGTCAAAGAAATATAATAATTGGTTTTTCGTTCGTTTTATGTTTGTTTTATGAATCACCGCTGTTACGCCGGCAATTTGCGCGATTCGTATTAAAATAAAAGGTGGCCGGAGCTTAAAGGAGGGTCTGAATTGTTTAAAAATTTGCGGTACTTGTTTCATTTAATAAAAACATTTTTCAAATTTTTGCTTTGACAGTCACTGGGTGTGGAAAATTTTATAATTTTTCGGTCGCTCAGTAATCATCACTATTAATTCGTTTGTCTTTTAAAACTAAACTCGCCGGCATATTTAGCGGAACATAAAAAAAGGTCCATAATTAAAAAAATATGGTTTTATTTTAAAATCTACTTCTTTTGTTATTTAAAGTTTCATTTGTTTTACTTAAAATGAGATCACATTAAGATCAGATTTTGCGAGTAAAGGCTATTTGTGAAAAATGGTACATTTTTGAACTTTTCATGTAACCGGTAAAAGTGAAATTTAATATTAAAATAACAATTAATTAAATTAGAAAAATGGTGATTAATATCGCGTATTTCCTCCACGTGCTCTTATTAAAGTTTCTACCCGTCTAGGCATACTGAGAATGATGTTATCGATGGTCTCCTGGGATAGTCTCCGCCATTCCTCAACTACGGCGATTCGCAGTGCTCCCACGTTGGCATGAGCTGGAATTCTGGACTTAACTTTTCTTTTCAGCAAGTCCCAAACGTGCTCTATTGGGTTCATATCCGGTGATCTCGCCGGCCACTCCATAACAGTGATATTCATATCATTAAGATAAGCTTGAGTTACCCGAGCGGTATGCGGCCAAGCATTATCCTGCATAAAAATAAAATCTTCACCGATATATGGGGCAAACGGTACGACATTTTCTTCTAAAACTTCTCTGATATAGCGGTCTGCAGTCAGACTCCCTCTGTCAATCACTACCAAGTCTGTGCGAACTCCCAAACAAATGCCCGCCCAAACCATTATTGATCCACCACCGTATGCAACTGTAGTTTCAAAATTTGTCTGAATGTATCGTTCTCCTTTGCGTCTGTATATTCTTTGCCTGCCGTCAATTTGATTTAAGAGAATTCTGCACTCATCACTAAACAATACCTTACTCCATTGGTCCGCGTTCCAAAGTCGATGTTCCTGACCAAAAGTTAACCTGTTTCTACGATGATTTACCTCGAGCCTTGGAGCCTTGGCGGGCACAAATGAACCCAAACCAGCTTCTTCGAGCCTTCTTCGTACCGTACGCTCACTTACGGTTACACCCCGCACTGCTTCTAACTCATGTCGGGCTTGGACGGCCGTCAAACGGGGGTTCCTACGTACACGAAACCGAATGAAACGATCATCCCTACTCGAAGTGCGTCTTTTTCTGCCTTGTCCTGCTCTTCTCACATAAGTACCGGTCTCCCTAAACCGTTGGATACTGCGATGGATCGTTGAAACTGGTCGACGAAGATCTCTGGATATCACTCTGTAGGTTTGACCATTTCTTCGCATTTCGAGTGCCCTGGCAATCTCCGTTGGGGCTAAGTCAGGCATAATTCAGTCATCAACTCCAGAAAGATACGCGATTTAAAAAAACTAACAAAAAACAGTATTTCAATGAAATTTTAAATCAAACTCAGAAGGAAGAAATACTCGAAGTTCGCTCCAGATAAGGTGTATTTGAATAAAATTAAAACAATTGCATAAAATGTGATGTTCAGTTGTTTTCTTAATTTGAAAATATTTCTTTTTAAATTAAATGATGTATAAACCAGCCAGCAACCATGATACTGATATCAAACCTTTTTTTTATGTTCCGCTAAATATGTGCCGGCGAGTTTATATTATGTGTCTATATTTAAAATATCATAATATATTTTACGTTTTAAAGATCAAAAATTCTATGAATTCAGGGATTCTTCATTATTGTAAACAATTTATTTTAAGTTGGTAAATATCTTAACGTATAAGTTCAATATCGACGTACAGTCCAAAGAAGGACATAAAACGTGATAAGCGCTACGCAAGAGCGCTGTGCAAATATTGGTTGAAGTCTACGTCTACGAGATACGTTACGGCAAAAGCTTTGTAGCTAGTCTACAGACTCTACAGCGCTCTAATTCAAGTTGCGTAGACATGATTCAGATATTAAGTATATCCGTAGATGATTCGAACAGCTAAGAGCATTAGTTAGGTAATAATCCTTACTAATATTATAAATGCAAAAGTGCATAGGTCATATGCTACTTTTTATCCCGGGAAATTCAAGAGCTCCCGCGGGAATTATAAAACCTTAATCCACGCGGATGAAGTCGCGGGAATCATCTAGTAATAATATATCTGCCATACCTAATCTTGTAAATCCAACTTGAAAAAAGGGCCTATATCAATAACTAATTTGACATAAGAAATAAAAATTCTTGGATCTTAGTTCTATTCGTTTGTAATAGAATTTAATTTACAATCACTCAATAAGATTTATTTTTTACCGAAACCAATCACTATAATAAGTCATAGAATAAAAACTATAACTACGTTACTATAATATGTCGTCGTTCTGGTTACGATGAATAAATACATTTTGGTAGGTATATCACATCAGACGAAGTTTTTTGGGAATTTGTTACCACAATTGAAGCCGAACCCGGAATTTAATAAAAAATAAGCGGGCGTGGGTCGTCCCCAATCTATCATGCTCCGCCATAAGTTGACTTTAATGCTGGGTCACTTCAGAACTTTTTGTTGGCGGCAATATGACTTAACACCCTCAAAAAATTAGGCACTTGCTCTTTGATTGAAGCTTCAGTTTTGAATAATGAGTAGGTAATGCATTTTTATTATTTAGCTATAATTACTATGAAAGGCAAATCAGCACCATCGTGTCAGCGATTTATCATTTTTATACATACACTAGCTGATGCCCGACTTAGTCCGCGAGGATTGAGGCTTCTTCTTTCCGGCAGGAACTCTTTAATTTTTCGGGATGTTTTATTCCGGTAAATTAAAGAGTTCCCGCCTATGTGCCAATGTGTCAAATTTATATGTGTCGTTCTGGCGTGATCGAGTTACAAACATCCATCCATATTAGTACAGATTGATAGAATTAACATTTGAAAGATAAACCATTATTTGTTCATATATTTATCGAGGTATAAAACTTTTAAAAGTGGTCTTTGAAAAGAAATTGCATTACTACCCATATTCGAGAAGAAATTTCTGTTTGATGTTGGAACTTGCAGCAGGTGAAGAATTTTTGCTTACGAAAACAAACGTAGATGACATAATATCCAAAACACGACATTCACATTCTAAGGAGTTCATTCAAACCACGTTGGGCGAAATTGGTCCAAATGTCCCACTATGTGCACCTATGTAGCCGGATAGTACACTAAATATGTAAAAACTTTTACTCAGGTACCAAGAAAAAATATGCTGTCAGGAAAAAGATACGACCTAAGAAAAAAAAAATATTATTATAATTATTAAAATATTATTTTAATATTATATATATTATTTTAATAATTTTTGTTAATATTTTAGATTTTCTATATGTTATTTTTTTTTCGCTCTTTTTCTTTGTGGAAAACTTTAACCTCACTAGCTCAGGCGCCTTTGCTGCTTCAAACCAGTGAGTAATAGACGTTTGTTTTTCTCACTTTGTGAGCAAAAGTGGGTTTTGCTCACTCGGTTAGAAAAAACGTCTTGTGCTCTCACTCTTATTGTATTTATTTGGAACTTATAGGTTTACTTTCCTTCCCTTTTAGTTGATCTTTGGTAATATAATACACGTATGAGCGGTTTTACAAAAAGTAGACAAACAAACCGCTTTGCTTAATGTCCGAAAATGTTGTTATATTCTTACTTTTAATCCCATCATATTTTGTTATTTTGGAAGCGGATATGAATTCGCAATTTCCAAAATTAACAAAGGAGGATGGCGAAAATGCATGTATTTTGGGACCCACTGAAAAGGGTAGCGTTCATCATGGAAACTTAGTAATAATTGTAGAACGTAACAAAACTAAGAAAAAAGCAAATAGTAAGTAAGTCTAAAAATGTGGGAGAAAAAAGATACACCTAAAAGTAGAATTTAACCTAAAAATTATTAATCAAAAACTATTTCTATCAATAATTTGTATCAGTATTAGTATGAATGAGTAGGTAGGTATTTATGCCTAGTTATAATTGGGTAGGTACTTATGTCTGCGAGAATTCCGCAATAATTCTACTCACACCATATTTCTAAATAACTCTTATCTGCTTAGATCTTTCTTATCTTTTAACAAATTGAGTAACAATAATATCAAAATAGATCTCTTTTGCACCACTGGTACCTATTTGCGGATTCTGGCCAGTAAATTCTTCGACACCTATAGCCCAAGTTGAAGTGATTCGCTGACCAATAATTCAGATTGTTTTCCCATTCTATAGCCTGATCTTCCTTACATTAAGCGTTTTATTCCTCTATATACTTTGATTAACACTTTCATTAAGTACTTATTTACTTTTCCTATGAGAGCTTTTTTCTTTCTCTTATAACCAAATCCATGAGAAGTAAGTCGCGGGCATCAGCTAGTGTCATATAAGTAGTGATCACTGATACTGGTAAAATCATTTACATAAAAATTAAAAAAGTATCGATACGATTAGGTATCGATACTTTTAAAGTACTCGTGTTAGTATCACAAGGCGATAGTAATATTAAGAATACTCATTTTAGTAGGTATCGATGGTGCATCGATGGTGTAGGTCCCTACAAAAATAAATAATAATGACAAGTGTTGTCATGTCAACAAAATGTCTATCTATGTCAATTACGTTCCATTAGTGCAAGATGGCTTATTTTTTAATAAATTATAATAATTTCTTTCTTTTGAATCCCATATCTCAGAGTCTCAATATTTTTTTATATAAACATATGATTATAAATAATATAAACTTGTACTTGAACGATGCCTCCTTAATTTTTAAATTATGTGGGTCCAATTTCGCCATTGTAATTAAGTGTTTCTTATATTTTTTAAATTAATGCAACTTCCAACTTGAAAATATAGACTGCTCTGTCTATATTTTCAAGTTGTAAGTTCCATTGATTCCAGTCTCTATGTTTTTTTCTATTGTTTTAAATTTCAAGTTGGTATCAAAGGTGTGAAAGCTCTCTGCAACCTGCAAAGCTGCACTAAAGAGTTCCTGATGCTAAAAGTCTTTCCCGTACAAACAATGGGAAACAGGATTCTTTGAAGTGTCGTGTAACCACGCTGGCGTCAAACGCGGTCAACGCACGCAGAACAGCCAGGTAGATTACCCTTGAAGCAATTTCACCCTTTGTTTCAGATGACGCCAAGCCGTCTTTATCACGTGAAATGGTGAGGTGGAGAATAAAACACTCAACGATAAATTTGAAGAAAATTTTAATAAGATAGTTCTGTGCGTTGTGTTACGATTTTTTTATTAGTAACTCAACACTTGGTTTTTAAAGATAACCAGATACCTTATGTTGTAAATAATTCATCGGAACTATATAATTTATAATGCTTATTAACGAATACAAAAAGATCGTTGATTAAAACTCAATATTTTCTGCTCATAACCATAATATAAGTTTTTAAATTATTTTATAAATATTAAAGTGTGTCTATCAAGCCCAAAGCCACTCTATGAAACCGATTTTGATAAAATTCTATTAAGTGATAGCTTTCATCCTGAAGACTATGGGTACTATTTATTTCGGAAAATCAAGGAGTTCCCATGGAATTTGGAAAAATCCCAGAATCCGGCGGAATAACACGCACAGTCTTAGTAAAATTTCTCGGTAAACTATTTTAATAGTAACTTAGGGGAGTATTCTCTATACATGTGTTGGCGCTCGCTACTAATATAAATGCAAATGAACTTCTTCAAAACTATCATACAAATGAACTTTTTTAAAATTGCTTGTTTTTAAAAGTTACTGGTATTAACATCTACTTCAAATAGAATGCGAATAAAAATTAGAATACCAATTTTATTTTAATAACTAAGATAACCTTTGTTAACCTAACCTATCCAAAGTGAAGCTACTAAATACGAGAAGAAAAATTATGGATGAAAGAAAATTATCAATGTATTAACAAGTAGGTATGCCTAAATATAGTGTTGTGAGCTGAGACCTACTCTGGTTTACCTCTCGAATCTCAAGTAGGTATTTTGTGAGCATACGTCTTACCTCATACTGCGCCTACTCGATATCCAGTGATTTCCCACACATGATTAGTGTACGTGAGACATGTACGTAAATATTCATTAACTGAATGTAATAGCTTTAAAGACTCTTAAAATCTATAGTTTCATATTCGTAAATGTTTTGTAGGTACTTTTACACAAAAGTGTATTTTTTGTAAAATATAAACTTATTGTAAGCACTCTCGTTTAAAGTCGAGCATTCATCTCGTCTTGCAATGCATAAGAGATTCACATTGTTTTGCCAAGAAAACACTAGACTCGCGTCATAAAATTGTTATTGCTCTAGGGATTTACGATCTAATGGTTTTCATCTACCTAATGTACTTAAGATATAGACCTATTTGGACAGCTCGAGTTCATTTTCATTCTCAATTGTGAAGAAGTTATTACCGTTCGTTTGTAAAAATAAAAACAGCGTTAATGTATCAATGTATTTTGTGATAATATTAACATAATCGTTTTAAACTTACATGCGATCCCGTCAAGATACTGTTTATCAGTTTGACGGAATATATTATATTCTTCGTCTGCGTGGATTAAGATTTTTGATTCCCGCGGGAACTCTTAAATTTTCCGGGATAAAAAGTGTCCTATGTCCTTCCCCGAGATACAACCTATCCTTGTACCAAATTTTATCAGAATCGGTTGAATAGGTGGGCCGTGAAAGAGTAGCAGACAGACAGACAGAAACACTTTCGCATTTTAATATTAGTATGGATTGAACATCATCAAATTATTATAGCTAATAAATAAAAAAATTAAAAAAAAACTCCGTGTTTAACCTTTGCATTTATTTAAGCTTTACTTGATAACTATATGATATTATAATATTAGACAAAATATTACTGAAACTACTTACCTATTTAGATATTTTAAAAGATTTTATAATAAACCGTCCGGGCAAAAAGTTTAGTGAACAGCAAAAACGCACACAAAATCGACTTTATTTGTAGCGGTGTTTTATCTAATACCTATAAACGAGCAATTCTTTTTTAAGTGTCACCGTAAGATTGTAAAAACCGTTAGATTATAATGTAACTCGCGAAATTGTAAACTGTCGAAAGATTGTGAACCGTTCAATGTTCTGAGTGTCAATTTCAGAAATATTCATTATATTTACGTTTTCTCGTCTGTTTCTTGTAGGTTAGGTTAGGGTTCGACATAAATAATCACTTAGGTTCTATCGGGTTAATATACTTAACAGATTACAATCTATCGAAAAATAATGCGTTAAATTGTAATCTTTAGACAATTTGCAATTTCGCGAGTTAGATTATAATCTAACGGCTTTTGCAATCTTACGGTGACATATATAAAAAATGACGTTTTATCCGCGTTTTCAAGCAATGAAAATAATATCACTACAATACGAAGATAAATAATTTCGCCATCACCCACAAGGTTATAATAGTTCAGGTGGGAAACAGGTCGGTCCCGAAACTAGAAGACCCTGGTTCGAGTCCAGATGTCCTCCAGTTCGTTTATTTTTTCCCCTTTTTTTAAAAATATAATACAAGCAATATTTTTTTTAGTGTTTAGTTTTTAATTTAGTTTTTTATTTTATTTTATTATTTAAATATAATTTCCAAAAAACACGATATACCAAAAGGAATACCGAGCAAAGTTCGATCATCCAGATATTTAAAGTACTAAACGAAAGATAGGTTGTAACTTCCAGCCTGATGAATAGAAAAAATAAACTCGCCGGCATATTTAGCGGAACATAAAAAAAAAGGTCCATAATTAAAAAAATATGGTTTTATTTTTAAATCTACTTACTACACTTCTTTTGATATTTAAAGTTTCATTTGATTTACTTAAAATGAGATCACATTAAGAACAGATTTTGCGAGTAAAGGCTATTTGTGAAAAATTGTACATTTTTGAACTTTTCATGTAACCGGGAAAAGTGAAATTTAATATTAAAATAACAATTAATTAAATTAGAAAAATGGTGATTAATATCGCGTATTTCCTCCACGTGCTCTTATTAAAGTTTCAACCCGTCTAGGCATACTGAGAATGATGTTATCGATGGTCTCCTGGGATAGTCTCCGCCATTCCTCAACTACGGCGATTCGCAGTTCTCCCACGTAGGCAGGAGCTGGAATTCTGGACTTAACTTTTCTTTTCAGCAAGTCCCAAACGTGCTCTATTGGGTTCATATCCGGTGATCTCGCCGGCCACTCCATAACAGTGATATTCATATCATTAAGATAAGCTTGAGTTACCCGAGCGATATGCGGCCGAGCATTATCCTGCATAAAAACAAAATCTTCACCGATATATGGGGCAAACGGTACAACATTTTCTTCTAAAACTTCTCTGATATAGCAGTCTGCAGTCAGACTCCCTCTGTCAATCACTACCAAGTCTGTGCGAACTCCCAAACAAATGCCTGCCCAAACCATTATTGATCCACCACCGTATGCAACTGTAGTTTCAAAATTTGTCTGAATGTATCGTTCTCCTTTGCGCCTGTATATTCTTTGCCTGCCGTCAATTTGATTTAAGAGAATTCTGCATTCATCACTAAACAATACCTTACTCCATTGGTCCGCGTTCCAAAGTCGATGTCCCTGAGCAAAAGTTAACCTGTTTCTACGATGATTTACCTCGAGCCTTGGAGCCTTGGCGGGCACAAATGAACCCAAACCAGTTTCTTCGAGCCTTCTTCGTACCGTACGCTCACTTACGGTTACACCCCGCACTGCTTCTATTCTTTCATTTTGTTTTTATGCAGGATAATGCTCGGCCGTATACCGATCGGGTAATTCAAGCTTATCTTAATGATATGAATATCACTGTTATGGAGTGGCCGGCGAGATCACCGGATATGAACCCAATAGAGCACGTTTGGGACTTGCTGAAAAGAAAAGTTAAGTCCAGAATACCAGCTCCTGCCACCGTGGGAGAACTGCGAATCGCCGTAGTTGAGGAATGGCGGAGACTATCCCAGGAGACCATCGATAACATCATTCTCAGTATGCCTAGACGGGTAGAAACTTTAATAAGAGCAGGTGGAGGAAATACGCGATATTAATCACCATTTTTCTAATTTAATTAAGTGTTATTTTAATATTAAATTTCACTTTTCCCGGTTACATGAAAAGTTCAAAAATGTACCATTTTTCACAAATAGCCTTTACTCGCAAAATCTGTTCTTAATTGATCTTATTTTAAGTAAAACAAATGAAACTTTAAATAACAAAAGAAGTGTAGTAAGTAGATTTTAAAATAAAACCATATTTTTTTAATTATGGACCTTTTTTCATGTTCCGCTAAATATGCCGGCGAGTTTAGATATGAGTACCAAAACATTACAATAGACATGAGTACCAAAATAATTTTAGCGCTGGGCTAGTCATTTAAGTACAAGTTGTAAATTTTTAATTATGTGTCTGTTTTATACAGCATCACGAGTTTTCCCGGTCAAAAATATTGTATTGAGTCGGTACGAAATGTCCCTAAATTGAGATGCACAAAATAAATATATCTATTTTCAAATCTGGAATGTCGTCTCGATATAGGTTCGTACAGCCACAAACCTATAACTTCGTAACTGGTATCGATTTATTCGGATCGTTGATTTGGAAACATTTACTTGATTAGGTAGTCGTACATGCCTTAGTAGTCATGAAAATCTCTCCCCTGGCCGCAGGGATTTACGTATATCCCATGTCACGTAAATTGCTTTAATACGTAAGAGGTTAGGTAATAATAGAAAACCGCCATTTATGGCGCGGTTTATGCAAAAGTGGCAGGCGGCTTAGATATTATGGTGACGACGGCAGAATAATTATCTCTTGCTGTAGAGGGTTTTTACGCTAGGTCGCTCGTGAATCACTAGTTCAACACTTCTGTATTAAAAGCGACTATAACTTTTTAGCCTCTTTGATCTAGTAGTTGGCATGTTCAATTGCGGCCGACTCGAACCCGGGACGGGTTCGAGTGCCGGGTCGGACCATAATTAAATATTGGGTTTTTCTGACTATAAATTCTCCGTACTAGCCCGGAGTTAGGAATTTAGCGGTGTGTAAGCCCTGTGACTCGGTTGCCCCAGGTAATATTATCACTAATATAATAATGGTTGTTAGCCGCCAACCCGCATTGGAGCAGCGTGGTGGGTCTAAGCTCTAATTCCCTCTCTCTTACGAGAGTGGAGGCCTGTGCCCAGCAGTGGGACGTTAATAGGCTGAAGTGGTGGTGGTGAAACGCTTTTTGGATATTGGGCTTTCATGATCACGTCGTAATAGCCAAAGTTTTGTTTTCATTATGGATATACATAACAATACATTAACTTATCTAACAACCCGGTATCGTGTGAATAATTATTTATCGAAAACCTGTTTTCGTATCAAAGTGCTGTAACTAGGTCAAAGTCGTATCAATATTTAGTACTTTTCTAAAATCTTGCGCTTTATTTGTGGATTATTTTAATTAAATTATTTAAATTAAAATATAATTTAATTAAAGTATTATTATTATTTATTCAATTAGCTACGTATAACTTTGCTTCATCATTTTATTTTCCAAATTACCGAATATATTATTACCTGTTTGTTGAGAAAGTGTTATTTTAGAAACTTTAACCTTGCTCCTCTCTGACTATGCAAATTTCATTTAAAGTTGCAGCCTTGCAACGCAAAACCAAGCAGAACTTATATTTTTGAGTCACGAAATCCGATACGTACCTACTACCTAGTCTCCCAACGCACGGAGAGCCGAGCGGAATCCACACTATATTTCATGTTCTTTACCTTTGCGCTTTGTGAAAGAAAATACATTTTTCACTCTCTTTAGAACTGTAGTATAAATCGCTTGTTTCTTTAGCTGTAGTTTTATGCAGCTTTGCCCTGAAAATTCTAGAAACTGTTACTTGATCACATCTAAATACAATTTATTTAGAAATTATAGGTTAGTAGGTACCTTATTATTCTCAAAATATTTATAGGTTACCTATTTGAATATAAGTACGTACACATACACAAAAATGACAGACTTGTCGAAAAATCTTCCATTTAAAAGTTATCTCCAAATACGTAACAAGACGAAAAGCGTAAGCTCTAAATAATAATACTTAAAAGAGACAGCGCGGAGTGGTACGTCTCCATCATTAAAAATAACTCAGTGGAAAAGATGTCAGTAAGTATTTCTCTGCGTCCTACATTTAACACTAAGGCGTTACTGGGTCCAATGGACCCAGTGCTTGGTATTTCGCTGTATAATATTATCACTTTGATTTTGTCGCTCTTAGTAGGGTATAGCAACATCGACGGTGTGCGATCACTTCAGGTCAGTAGGAATATGCATATTGAGAAAGTGGTCAAGGAAGGTGATAGATCGAAGGAATACCTTAAACAGTATTGGACGCAAATATTTGATTGATTGATAGATTCCTTCAAAGCTATTAGCCACAAACTACTGGAGTCTAGCCAACTACATTGTAATGAACAAATGTGTACGTGAACACAAGTGCACTCAATTTCCCAGCCCGAAACCCCAAGAACTTTCTTGACTAGACCTGACCCCAGGACTATAATATTGTCAATAAGTAATTAGACCAACGGAGTGCACGAAAAGAGACTACTAAATGACTTGTGAGCCGATAGAAATCGGGTGTCTACGTAAATAATAGTGTGTGACTGTTTAAGTGTTAAGCATTCTTCGTTGGTAGATTTAAAGTAAGTCTGGATCGTCTGTCTTTTGTCAGTGCTTAGCCACATGTGAAAGAATAGCGTCCTCGCACTCAGATATCTATCTAATGCCTTTACGGATATCTTCTAGAGTATTGCACCATTACATAGATTTTTCACATTAATATAGTGCGATAGTGATAGTCACGTCTTCTCAAATCAATAGGAATGGCATTCCGAACCGGTAGTAGATTCACATGTCGAATCAAAAGCACTTGTAGAAGTTATTGTCCAAAAAACAAAAATACAAGGGTAAAACATTTCAACTGCAAAGGATTGTAAATTATTATTTATATTATCAGGGACAAAATTAAAGGCGGATCATTGTACTGTGGTTAAATATCTATATGCAAATGCTAACTACAAGTGAACACATAGATAATGAACAAGAAGACTTAAAAATATTTTTTAAATGAGTTATTTAGAAAAATAGCCTAATAAAAATTATTCTTCTCACCGCGAATCTAAAAATAATTTCACTTGGATGTATTTTACTGAAAACGCCGATCAAATGGCAAAGTTTTAGTATCCGACAAGCCGCTGTAAGTGCACTTTGTCACTTAAATTGGAAAATATTGCTCCCAGAAAAGGAACTAATGTTCAAAGTTGAAAATCCCAATAGTCTTTGATAAAACCATTCGCAAGATGAAAATCGAAGAACTTTATAAAGACATAAAGCATGAAATATGGTTTATGAATTCTTCTCCTCTTTATTTTGCTTCTCTTTTGATTGAGTATTTAGTTGTGGTTAACGGATGCTCGGTTTTGGTTTTTTTTTAATATCACATTTTCAAAACGAATAATCTTATACTACTTCACAATTACAGCGAAGTTATTAAATATGGCAACTAAGTAGGTCTGTTCTTCCTAGTTAACTAGAATAAAGGTAAACAATTGGCTTCTCCCTGAAACGCGTAGATACACGCATTTCTTGGAGGATCGGAATTTATCGCGAACTAACAATTATTAAATCGTGAAACGAGTAAAAGCCTAACTCAAGAACATCTAAATAGCCGAGCACAGCGCGTCAATTGCGCATTCCGATACTAAAGTTTCTTACAATATGTTCACTATTAATAGTTGATCATGGTTACAATATGGGCCTCTTAAATCAAATTGGGCCATAATATGGACACAAGCGTTACCACGCTTGTGTTGCCAACGAAATCAATAAAATGAGATTCAGGTTCGGAATTTTGCCGTCGGGTCACGAGAAGGCGGGTCACTTGATGATAAGTGATAACCGTCACCCATGAACATTTGCAGTACCAGAGGAAACGCTAATGAGTTGCCGGCTTTTGAAAAATGTTTATCCGCCCTTTGAAGAGGCCCATATTGTAACCATGATCAACTATTAATAGTGAACATATTGTAAGAAACTTTATTATCGGAACGCGCAATTGACGCGCTGTGCTCGGCCCTATTTAGATGTTCTTGAGTCAGGCTTTCACTCGTTTCACGATTTAATTGTTAGTTCGCGGTAAAATCCTTTCCTCCGAGAAATGCGTGTATCTTCGCGTTTCAGGGAGAAGCCAATTGTTTACCTTTATTCTAGTTAACTAGGAAGAACAGACCTACTTAGTTTCCATATTTAATAACTTCGCTATAATTGTGAAGTAGTCTATCATTATTCGTTTTGAAAATGTGATATTCGATAGGCGGAATATCTTGAATGGGAAAATTTACTTTTATGTTATGTTCTATTGCGTTGAGGGTAAAACCAAACAATTTCTTGTTTACATAAACCGCTAATCCCATTTAATGTTAATCATACCGTTAATATTTGTAGCGAGAATGTTAGCGTGACGTTATACGTTCGTATTTAGCTCTTAACATAACAAAGGTTGGCATTCCGGATCCAATTCGCTCTGATTACGTAAATTCTCGAAATATTTGTATTACTATAGAGATGAGTTAACAATCAAACGTTAATAAAATTGTTATCTAAAATTACTAACTCTCTTTCCACATTTTATGTACCAACCTAAATAGGTTCTTTATATAGGATGTTCTTGGATAAAGTGCAACCCCGAAAGGGGGTGAAATTAGTCCATAAATTATCGACAAAAAAAATTGAAAAAAAATTTTCTCTACGCAAAAAATAAACGATTTCTTCAAAATTTGTGGGTCGATTGCTTTGAAATAAAAAAATATATTATGCTGTTTTATGTTCTCGCAATTCCTATTGTATGGGTGTAACTATATTCTTGCAAATTTCTAGAAGATACTTGAAGAAGAAAGACGTAAAAGCTCTCCTGACTCATTTATTAACATGAACAATAAAAAAATTACAGCGAGAAAATAAAATCACACAAGAACGACACGCAACGACGGGTGACAATGTAGTCCGCAGCAGATGCGCACGCATCCTTTTATAACCTCGTCTCTGACACCATCGTTATTTTTCTTAATCGCAGGGAATGTATTCCATTCTTAAATTTCATTTCTTTATCCTGAAACAAGTATCTTATGTTAGTAAATATCTTCAATACGGCCAGACTGACCCGAGACCGTCCCCGGGCTCCTTCATTTCAGCTCCTCTAGTCCAGCAGTGGCATTGCTTAGACTCCGTTGGACACAGACCAGAATCTTGAAGCTTTTAAATGGCAGGCTTAACAGAAGCACCTGCAGGCCTCGGCACCACAGAACCTTGTTGGTTGCTGGCAACCCGGAAGATCATCTCATGTCTTTGTCTGCACCTGCGCACATAAAACAACAAACTTCACATATCTTTTTACGGCCATTACCGAATACAACGCTTCAAATTTCAGAAGACACGTTAGGCGTATAAATAAAATTCGAAACGTTACGGCCACTGGTTAAGTCATTAAGCGCGACGTTAGCATGACCTACCACGACAAGACAGTGACACAACGTTTTACCCTAACTGGTAAGCAGTGTTAGAACAACTTGGGCCTAAGTCATTAAGCACGACGTTAGCATGACTTAGCCCGGCAAGACAGTCGCACGACGTTAGCTTGTCTGCCCGATACTCTGAAGAGTACACATCTAAGTCATAGGCACGACGTTCGCAGTAACTTAGTACGGCAAGATAGAGGCCCAACGTTAGCTTTTCTGCCCAGAGTGTACAGACAGCACAGGCCTAAGTCATTAAGCCCGACGTTAGCATGACTTAGCCTGGTTAGACAGAGGCGCGACGTTAGCTTGTCTCGTTGCGGTATCGTTGAGAAAAGCATAAAGAGCAACTTCATGGCATAAGACATAGGCGCGACGTTAGCATAACTTAGCCCAAACAAATAGTACACTCGGCCAAACCTGAAACGACATCAGTCACCGCATCCTTGCACGCAGTTAGTCGCATAGCGTCACACCTCCCAGTGTGACTAGCGAACACGCCTTGTCACGCCTCGCAGCGCGGCAGGCGAGCGTGAAGTGTCGCGCACTAGGCAAGCGCGCAGCCCTGCGCGACATGTAGACGCGCAGCTTGGCTCAGCAGGCAAGCGCGCAGCCCTGCGCGACCAGCAGACGCGCAGCAGCAGGCAAGCGCGCAGCCCTGCGCGACGTATAGACGCGCAGCTCGGCGCAGCAGGCAAGCGCGCAGCCCTGCGCGACATGTAGACGTGCAGCTTGGCTCAGCAGGCAAGCGCGCAGCCCTGCGCGACCAGCAGACGCGCAGCAGCAGGCAAGCGCGCAGCCCTGCGCGACGTATAGACGCGCAGCTCGACGCAGCAGGCAAGCGCACAGCCCTGCGCGACATGTAGACGTTCAGCTTGGCTCAGCAGGCAAGCGCGCAGCCCTGCGCGACCAGCAGACGCGCAGCCCTGCGCGACGTATAGACGCGCAGCTCGGCGCAGCAGGCAAGCGCGCAGCCCTGCGCGACATGTAGACGCGCAGCTTGGCTCAGCAGGCGAGCGCGCAGCCCTGCGCGACCAGCAGACGTGCAGCAGCAGGCAAGCGCGCAGCCCTGCGCGACATGTAGATGCGCAGCTCGGCGCAGCAGGCAAGCGCGCAGCCCTGCGCGACATGTAGATGCGCAGCTTGGCTCAGCAGGCGAGCGCGCAGCCCTGCACGACCAGTAGACGCGCAGCAGCAGGCAAGCGCGCAGCCCTGCGCGACGTTTAGACGCGCAGCTCGGCGCAGCAGGCAAGCGCGCAGCCCTGCGCGACCAGCAGACGCGCAGCAGCAGGCAAGCGCGCAGCCCTGCGCGACCAGCAGACGCGCAGCAGCAGGCAAGCGCGCAGCCCTGCGCGACATGTAGACGCGCAGCACGGCGCAGCAGGCAGGCGCGCAGCCCTGCGCGACATGTAGACGCGCAGCTTGGCTCAGCAGGCGAGCGCGCAGCCCTGCGCGACCAGCAGACGCGCAGCAGCAGGCAAGCGCGCAGCCCTGCGCGACATGTAGACGCGCAGCTTGGCTCAGCAGGCGAGCGCGCAGCCCTGCGCGACCAGCAGACGCGCAGCAGCAGGCAAGCGCGCAGCCCTGCGCGACCAGCAGACGCGCAGCAGCAGGCAAGCGCGCAGCCCTGCGCGACATGTAGACGCGCAGCACGGCGTAGCAGGCAAGCGCGCAGCCCTGCGCGACATGTAGACGCGCAGCTTGGCTCAGCAGGCGAGCGCGCAGCCCTGCGCGACCAGCAGACGCGCAGCAGCAGGCAAGCGCGCAGCCCTGCGCGTCATGTAGACGCGCAGCTTGGCTCAGCAGGCGAGCGCGCAGCCCTGCGCGACCAGCAGACGCGCAGCAGCAGGCAAGCGCGCAGCCCTGCGCGACGTATAGACGCGCAGCTCGGCGCAGCAGGCAAACGCGCAGCCCTGCGCGACATGCAGACGCGCAGCTCGGCTCAGCAGGCGAGCGCGCAGACTTACGCGTCCAGAACGCCTCACGCCGTGTTGAGCGCCGAATACGAAAGAGAAATAGAACAGATAATGACCACACCACACACGTCTGTCACAAGTTCTGAATACCTTTACAAGCCATATCACATGAACCACATTTCGAGTAATAACTTCGTAACATATTCATTGAACGGAACTTACTTGAGCCCTGCGCGACCAGCAGACGCGCAGCAGCAGGCAAGCGCGCAGCCCTGCGCGACATGTAGACGCGCAGCACGGCGTAGCAGGCAAGCGCGCAGCCCTGCGCGACATGTAGACGCGCAGCTTGGCTCAGCAGGCGAGCGCGCAGCCCTGCGCGACCAGCAGACGCGCAGCAGCAGGCAAGCGCGCAGCCCTGCGCGTCATGTAGACGCGCAGCTTGGCTCAGCAGGCGAGCGCGCAGCCCTGCGCGACCAGCAGACGCGCAGCAGCAGGCAAGCGCGCAGCCCTGCGCGACGTATAGACGCGCAGCTCGGCGCAGCAGGCAAACGCGCAGCCCTGCGCGACATGCAGACGCGCAGCTCGGCTCAGCAGGCGAGCGCGCAGACTTGCGCGTCCAGAACGCCTCACGCCGTGTTGAGCGCCGAATACGAAAGAGAAATAGAACAGATAATGACCACACCACACACGTCTGTCACAAGTTCTGAATACCTTTACAAGCCATATCACATGAACCACATTTCGAGTAATAACTTCGTAACATATTCATTGAACGGAACTTACTTGAACAACATTCTCTAAATGTGAAAAAGTAGAACTGTTATTTTTGGTGCTCTTTATAAATGTGAGCAGTATCAGCGGTCCTTTATCTGTGAAAGAAATACGAACAAACAAGCCAGACTTTATTCTACGTACACAACTTTAACAAGATGACAAAACGGCCAAAAATTAACAGGTCAAACTTCAAATAATTTTACACGAAAGTAAATAAACACAAGTAGACAAATAACTGACATGACATGACAATATGTCATGGCTGATATGCGCAGAACAGAATAAGAACCTGAACACCTAATGTTCACATCTTCAGTTTACACGGCAACTAGGCAACGATGACAATTAGACTGCAATCCAGTTTTTCAAAACATCAATTACCCAACACTGAGCCCTCTAACTATTCGTAAACGAAGAAGTGAACGATAAGCATAGTCAACATATGTGCTGTAACTATCTGAACTCTTACTCGTTACTTCAAACAAAATGATTGCATATCCGCATTCGCGTCACTTACAACACATTCCGATTCAACACCCAACATTTGACCCCTGTATGGCGCACCCAGCGGCTGCAACATGACCGTCGGCTCATAGAACATGACGGAGGTTTTTCCAACAACGCACGCCTATCAGGCGATGGTGATATTAGGCGTAGCTGTCTGATTTTTCAAAGCACCTGACGCGAACTAGTATCGCGTCCACCTCATGCTTCAAACAACCATTATGACCAGTTCTACGACATTCACGCGATCACAATCAGGCATTCTTGCCTTCCTTCCTCAAGTATAGAATTATAGAATCAGAATAGCCGGTAGGATTAGGCATCACGTTGATACCGAATCCCACTTCTGATCTTGCAAATTTCTAGAAGATACTTGAAGAAGAAAGACGTAAAAGCTCTCCTGACTCATTTATTAACATGAACAATAAAAAAATTACAGCGAGAAAATAAAATCACACAAGAACGACACGCAACGACGGGTGACAATGTAGTCCGCAGCAGATGCGCACGCATCCTTTTATAACCTCGTCTCTGACACCATCGTTATTTTTCTTAATCGCAGGGAATGTATTCCATTCTTAAATTTCATTTCTTTATCCTGAAACAAGTATCTTATGTTACACTAGCGGCACGCTATGATGGCCGGTTTGACACATTACAATAGTGATGTGGAATGTCAATTTATTCTCGAACAAAAAACAATTAAGTTTTGTTTTTGTACCTGATTAAATAGGTTTAATAAAACAAAAATGTATATGTTTATTTAATTTATTTGAACGAACTGAATATTTGAACGAAAATGAATATACATACTTTATATGCACACAAGAAACATATGAATACAAAAGATACCAAAAAAGGTGCCACAAAAGGCCATAATTAATCAGATTCGTCCATACTACTATTTTCACTGTCGTCACTGCTATCATCACATACATTAATAATTATATGTTCGTTTTCTATAATATTATCTATTTTCACATCTCTTTCATAATCTTCCCTTATTAATTTAACAGTTCTATTCACAACCTTTTCCCAGTCTCCTTTAGTCACATGTTCACAAGCTTCTTCTAATAATTTTAGCATTTTTTTTGTGGTAAATGGGGGTTCTGTATTGTGTCTTGCAGCATATCCCTTAATTTGAGCCCACACCAACTCAATCGCATTATACTCACAATGGTAAGGCGGTAACCGTATAACTCTGTGCCCATGTTCTAATGCTATTTCGTCAATGACGTATCGGATCTTGGTTGGTTTGTTTTCTTTTAAAAGACGTACTAATTCCGCTTTTAACATATTCATGTTTGCATCTACGCCATTTTTACGAAGCCATGCGACGATATCAGCTTTCTTTTGGGATTGGGCAGGTGGCTTGTCAATTTGCATCGAGTGGTATGGGGCGTTGTCCATAATTATAATAGATGGTTCAGGGAGGCTACACAACATTGAGGTAAACCATTCAGTAAACTTTTCTCCATTCATGTCTTCATGATAGTCTCCAGTGGTTTTTGACGCAAAAGCCATGAGAGAACCTTCGACAAACCCGTTGATGGTTCCGGCGTGACAAATTATAAGTCGCGATCCTTTTCCTACAGGAACTTTGGAAGTAGATGCTGCTGTGTCATCGTTCCAAGAACGGCCTACAGTATGGTTAGCATTAAGCCATGTTTCATCCAAGAACACAACATTTTGCCAATTTTTGATTTCTTTCACTTGCCGTAAAAAAGTATACCTTGCCATCGCTATATCAAATCTTTCCATCAATATTTTGCGTTTGTTACATTTTTTGTATCGAAATCCAATGGTCTTCAAAATCTTCGTTAAAGAACTTTCCCCACCGAAGAATAATCCAGCTTCCTTCAGTGAATGCACCAACTTTTTTCTTGTTGGATACTCCTTCTGTAAATAGTAGCCGTAAACATGTCTTCGGATAGCATCGGCATCAAAGCTATCGATGCCTACGACTGGTTTTGCTCGTTTTCTCTTTTTTGGTGTGTGAAGTTTATTTTCTTCTGTGCCAGTCTCGCCATATTTTTTTTTAGTTATCCGTCTAACAGTTCGTTGTCCAATATTAAGCGCATCAGCTACGCGTTCAACCACTGACGTTATAGGTAAAATTGGCCCTCCATTTTGAGCTTCACGATCGAAATAGTTACGAAGGCGTATTACGAACTCACGTGTCTGACTATTTAGAACAGTTCTCTGCGTACGTTCGGTCATATCGACGAAATCCACAACAAAGGGCTTGAACAGAGTCCAAATTAACGAGCAAGGGTCAACAGTAATGCAGTATCAATATTTGAAATCCAAAGCCAGGTCAAAACTATATCACAATCGCATTGCACTGACAGTTTATACTTTTCGAAGCAACGTCAATTCGAAACTGCTTTGTTTTGCATTGAGCATTGACGCGAGTTTGCCGGAGGTAGTAGTTGTGCTAGCCAGCGATCCTATGTGACGATCGTATTAGATTCCATTTTTAAAAATTTATTGATATTTTTTTGCGATTTCAGAGGTTTGTCCACATAGTGAAAATTGTTGATATTCACAAGTACATTCACCCCTTAAATGGTGCAAACTGATTTTTCTACACTTGTATACATTTAAGAAATCAATTTAATAAATAAATTTTGAGTCCTAAACCTAAAACTACATTCGATAAAATTTATGAATCTCTGCACATCACTATCGTCAATAAAGTAATACAATTATTTCCTTCAAAGTCGTTATCAATTAATACGGAACTTCATGAGAAACTACATTCGATAAAATTTATGAATCTCTGCACATCACTATCGTCAATAAAGTAATACAATTATTTCCTTCAAAGTCGTTATCAATTAATACGGAACTTCATGAGCGGACAAACGTCAAACCGGCCATCATAGCGTGCCGCTAGTTTAGTAAATATCTTCAATAATATATAATAAACTCTCTGACAACACTAAAAGTTTACCGACATCTAAGTTTAAGAAAAAATAGTTTGACAAATTTTTTGATTGAAGAATGTTTTTATAATGTTAAAGATTTTTTATCTAAATGTCAAATTTAACCGAGGTGTATTTTAATCAATTTTAATTTTGTTATTTAACATAGTAAGTAATCGAATAATCTATTTAATTTTGTAATTTTACATATGCTAATAATCTAATAATGTATTTAATTTTCTTACTTAATATTATATATAACCTACCTATGTATTTTGAGCAGCAGGTATGTGTTGTGCCTACTGCCAAATAAGCACGCCAACTATTTGGCAAAATGTGATAGACTTATCAATCCAATTTCCAGCTTATTATGTATTTGAAATCATATTTAGCAAAATAAATCATTTATATTTGTATTATTTGTATAATATAAGAAATATATTTAAAAATTACAGTAGATTCTCCACCTCAGGGGGGCTACTGCCACTTGTTATAGCACTATTATTTTGATATTGTTTCGCCAAAACCTACCATGACGTGCCCAAAAGTAAGCTTATTAGAACATTGTTTCCTAAGCAATTTTGTGACGTCATTAAGCAAATCATTCACTCAATTCGTACCATCAAGTGTTTTTTGAGAGCTAGCATTATTGTTTTACGTAGGATTTACGTCAAATTTAGCAATCATAAAAAAGTTACTTTCTTGCGACGGATCAACAACGGATTGACTTTATAAACAAATAAATAGGAAATAGTGAGGTTTTCCAAGTGAATATTCTACTGGATTAAACTAAGTTAATGAGATATAACTTTATGAAAGTGAGTTATATAATTTTCCAAATGGTATCAAATTGCAAAATCAGGCACCCCTGGGCGAAGGGCAGTATACTTGGAGTATTCCTACATGCTCAAATCAGATATGAGGAGCCTGCAGATACCTAATTTAATACCAATTTCGAAGAACCGACGGACGTTTGGTTCGCAAGGTGCTTGAATGGCGGCCTCACAATGGAAAGCACCCCACTAGGTGGACAGACGATCTCAAGTGTGTAGCTGGAAGCAAGCGGCACAACACCGTGCCTTGTGGAGATCCATACAGGAGACAGCAGTTCAGCAGTGGACGTTTTGCGGTTGAGACGATGACGACGAATACGAAAGGTTTGCGATGACTGCGATCTCACCTAATGATAAGCAATGATGCAGTCTAAGATAGTAGGGTTACAACAGTTATTAGTAACTAGCTCATGCCCGCAACTTCGTCCGCGTGGATGAATGTTTTTTGGTTCTCGCAGGAACTCTTTAATTTTCCAGGATAAAAAGTAGCCTTTGTGTTATTCCAGACTATAACCTATCTCTGTTCCAAATTTCATCAAGATCCGTTCAGCCGTTCTGGCGCGATTGAGTAACAAACATCCAGCCATCCATCCATCTAAACTTTCGTATTTATAATATTAGTATAAAAGTATTGAAGAATTAAAATAATTCAAATGGCAAAGTAATGTATGTAAAAATAAATATATTTATTATATAACAGTTATCTCTAAATTCACAATAATTAATTCAGTCATATTTGGCATAACATAAACTGATTTAAACTATAATTTAAAATTTCATGTGACTAAGGATATCCATTGAAAAAAGCAATGAATTTGCATGTTTGCACGCAAATATGCGCCTATCGGAATGCCCTTATTCAACAACTCCGGGCAAGATGGCATGCATTTATTGTTCTGAAAATAAACATAATACTCAATTCTATTTCATAACAAACATTTAGGTACCTATTATAGATTGTTTAATTCATATCAAACTTGTTTCCATATAAATAAAAGTAAGAAAATCAAAAAAGCTTATTATTTTTTATCATTATTAATACTGTTGAAGGTTATTTAAATGATAAAAGCACTTGGGTTTGACTTGCTCCAGCTATGCTTAGTTTTGCAGTTACTAAATTAAAATTTATTATTTTTTCATAAAAGCAATCGCCGAGTTTCTTGCTGGTTCTTCTTAGAAGAAATAGCATAACAAGCCAGTGTTAGATTCAATCAACGATTCAAAAGCAGTTGTAAAAGTTTATCTCAATAAAATCATTTATATTTTGAACATAATATTTTTGTTTATTTTTCTTCGACATCTGCTGCAAACCAACAGAAACCACTTGAAATGCACTGCATTAAGTGCACTGCTGCATCACAAATCCTGTTCGATCATCGCGCGTAGCGCCACAATAATTATACTTACTCGAGGCCCGACATATAATTCAAAAAAGTTATAAAACTATTATTTATTTACGTGCCTTGCTTGACAATTGACATTTAAAACAACCGATTCGTTTTACACAACGATAAGGAAACAAAGAGCAAACAAACAATTATTATTTGGTTTCAAATTATTACATCATATTAATAAACTTTTTGTTAATTGTTGCACTTTATGAAGGTATAATTTTTAGTAAAAAATGTATCAACACTGTTATTTTATGCATGAAATAAAACGTGATGCAGACGAGATAGCGCTACAAAAATTTATGTAGCTACATCTCGCTTACTCTGAAAGCAAGGAATAGACAATTTTAGAGTATCATTCGTTCTGTCCATCATGTAGGCAAGAGTAGAACCATAATACTTTTGTGCGGTCATGGTAGCTTTCTCAGTAAGATTACTTACACATTGAAACAAGATGTTCCCGTTTCATAATGGTTTTCTAAATGTTGATAGTAACCGCCCAGATATTGGATTTGATAGTAGGTAAGCTTAAGTGACCGCAACAACTACATTTCGTCTTAGTCTGACCAAATAGAGGAGTGGTAGTTCGCTTATAGAGATTAATAATATTATTTCAGTCACATAGCAACTTTTTATACTTAATTTGAAATGAAAGGCTAGTGGAACTTTCATTCAAAATTATATTTATCCTATGAAATACAAAATTTTTACACAAAACAATTCGTTGAAAAAAACAAACGAAATTACAGAAAATTATTAGAATCTGTACTAAATGAAGAACGAGTTCCTAAAGAAGTTTATGAAGAAAAATATGTAATTTTCAAAATTAGTAAACAAATATTTTGTACTCAACATCTTTTTATCGAATAGATGACTAAAAAGGACGAAACAATATGAGTAAGTGCTTAGTGAATAGTGAATAGAGATGTGAAGTGCTGCCTGAAAGAACACATGAACAAATAAAAAGTGTCTATTATAACAAGAAAGACTAAGATACGTCATTGATCACTTTCCTATAATAAGAAGTAATTATTTATAAGCTTAGTTTAAAGGTAAATTACTCATTTATTCATTTGTTGTATAATCTGGCTAGATTTTTATTATATTGAGTAGTGATCTTTATATTGGCACTCAATAAAAGTAAAAACTAAAGAGCTTTGCCAAACTTTTATACAAATACTTCCCTGCTTAATTGAATCCGGCCATTGCATGGGTTACAATAAAGACGTGGCTTGTCGAATGTCGAACCGTAATGAACGTCACTCTGCAGTCGTTCAGACTTAAGTGATGTTACAAAGGATGTAGACTATTTGTCAGGCACCCAACTTCCCTAAAAGAATTTGCGGTAGGGCGGACCGCGGAACTGAAACTGGATTGATATAGCTTCTTTGCCATATTGATTAATGCCAATTGCTCTCGAAGTTTGAATGTTCTTGCTAGCCAACTTGGGAAGATTTGGAGTATGTATTAAGTATTTGTAGGTACAAATATATTCAGGGGTTTAATATAAAGATACGTACTTAAGTGTCTTTATATAAAACCCCTGAATAACGATGAAATTATTATTAGACTAGCTGTTTCTCGCGACTTCGTCCGCGTGGATTGAGGTATTTTGGTTCCCGCGGGAACTCTAATATTCCGGGATAAAAGTATTGTATGTGTTATTCCACACTATAATCTATCTCATCAGCCAAATATCATCCAGATCCGTTCAACCGTTCTGGCGTGATTCTAGTATGTTCATAAAATCCATCACGGCTCTTGAAATGAAATACAACATTTCTTATCTCGTTTTGTGCAATGCGCGATACTTATTTCAGTTTTAATTCGTGCACAGAAATATGCTTATCGAATAGGATTGTATTATTGTTTTAAAAGGATGAATAAATATTTTCTACCAGGTAGCGCAAAGCGCAGATTATAATTATTTAAAATACGGTTCGGATTTCGTTTGGCTCAGTGCGGTGAATACGTATTGATTCAACGAGTAAAAAATCTGCCAAAATCTACACTTCCTCCAACTTACATTATTAGTGTGTTAATGTAAACTGGTATTTAGGTACTACATTTCTGAGTGAAAAACCAAGTTTGCTTATTCGTATTTCAACCGATGGACTGATGCCTGTTTGGTATAGGTTCTTACTTAGATTTTATTTTTACAATTGCTGGTATTCTTTTTTTTTCACTCACGTAACTGCGACTCGGTTACGATAGTCAAATCCGTTCCCTTACGTTCGGTCTTCCTCAGTTGCTTGGGTTGATAAAAATGCTTTACTTAGCCTACGGGTGTTCTAATTCACGAAGTCCGTTGTGCTATGTTTGTTGTAGTGCATACGTACACTGTCTCCTCTCATGGTCGATTGTTCTGGTGGCGGAAGAGGCGATACATAAAATTAATATTTATGTATATTCAATAAAAAATCTCGAACGCACTACATTTTTGAACGTACTATGTGCTTCGTAAACCTGACTTGGAGAGCTTCCGACGATAGCTCATCTACCTATGGTGGATTTATATACATTCTTAAAATACAACATACACGTATTATGATCACATATTACTAACGCAGGTTGAGTCAGGCTCTGTGGAATATAAATTACTCGCTTCGGCGATACCTCAGCACGGCTGGTTCTGTTTTGATGTCTACCTAGTTGGACGTTAAGATGGGATTGGTTAGTTGTTGAACCAGAGAGCTTGCTTTCTGCGCGCAGTGCACTTCGTGTGCATTTCTATGTTCTACAGTACGTCTCATTTTACCTTGCGATCTACTTAAAGATGACGACTTTTGCTTACAATGTGTAAATTTACGATGTTCGCTACGTTCGAACAATAACCTACCATGGTCGATAGGACTCTATTTATTATTATCACTATCTATCTTACTACCAATGTCCTACTACCCATGGTGGTTTCTGAGCTGTATTTAAACTAACATACTATTACTGAAGGTTGCATCACGCTTGTGGATTCTGTTTCGTTTCAGCGAACAACCCTGTCGGGGGCCTGGTGCATCCTTGAAACCTACAGGTATATGTGGGAGTACACCACTCTAAAATTTTAATTATCTAGCTATACGCTGACATAGTGGAACTAGTTGCGCTATTTCCACGATTGATGACCTAGTAGTTGAAGCACTAGGTCATCAATCGCGAAAAGCTATTGATTTTTGGTATTTTATGAGACTCATTAGTTGATGACTTAATATGCCTCTTGGGGTAGCAAGAGAGGGAAGAAGCTTACCGTTGGTGACGGGGCGGAGCCAGCCAACCATCATTAACTTTTTAGAAAGTAAATGATGCCATTCACAGCATCTTCCTTTTCTTATAAAAGGAAGATGCTACCACTAGGATTAGTTCGTTTCACTGTGAACTTATGGAAAAACATTTACGTTGTTAAATAAGATAGAAATCTTAACCTTGGGTTTCAAAGTGTATAGTATAAAACAAAAGGTCTTAATCAAAGTAAATCTCATGGTCAAAGTATAAATATCTCGGAGAGATGTATGATATGATGCTTTAATGAACCTATACATAATGACTGGCTCACTTAGTATACGTTCTAGAAGTAAGGCATTAGAACGACCAAAGTACAGTGTACTTGAACTGAAAGCATGGCATAAATTAGTATTGATTCAGTACTCGAACACACGTATAAAACGCGTGTCATTGTTTAGTGTTGAATCAATAATCGAAGACGCGTATTATAATTCATATACATTCATGTATATCTCGAACTGAATTTATGTATTGATACTCGTATTAATCAATGCTTGAACGCGTTATAAATTTTCTATTACTCGAACGCGTTTCTAAAGTCAGTCTTATGTAACCTAAATTTCATCTAAATCTTACTTCTTACTAATAATATAAATGCGAAAGTTTGGGTGGATGTGTATGGATGTTTGTTACTCCATCACGCCCCAACGGCTGAACGGATCTGGCTGAAATTTGGCACAGAGATAGATTATAGTCTGGAATAGCACATAGGCAACATTTTATCCCGGAAAATTAAAGATTTCCCGCGGGAACCAAAAAACCACGCAGACGAAGTCGCGGGCATGTGCTAGTTGATATACAATCAAGTCGTTGGTGGGTTGATTGAACTCGAAGCTTCCGAAACTCAAAAATATCTTGGTTTATTATCGACACAACAATATATTCTGTCTTACTGCTGGATGATTTACGTGCCTTTATAAAGAACTATTGAAATTTATAGGTAGAGTAAGGCTTAGATTCTTAGGGACCCCGACCTATGAGTTAAAATACTCTAAGTCGAGTCATATGCGGAAGGACGTGGGAACCCACCGCTTTATTATCCCAAGAAAACTCTTACCATTATTTGATTAATGAAAAGGTGTCACCACCCTCAGTAATTAGGAATACGACACAGAGAGGGAGAACTCTCAATTACTGATACTGAATTATTACTTCTAAGGGCGGACATACGAAAAACTTAGGAAATTGGAACGATTGAAGCCCCATATGTATCATTGAGAGCAAATGAACGTTAACGATTATTTCGGTAATGTGGAACATGCCTCAGCTTGACACGTCCCCGAAATTACATTCGTCGTTGACAAGCCTCGAATTAATTAAAGTCAAACAACGCAACCATTTTGTGAAATTATCTCCTACGCAAACGGAATTAATAATTTCATTTCACGTATGCTTGCGTATAAGATTGAAATGCGTATCAAACTATGTAACTGTTTTGCAACTGATCACGTTTTATTCAAATCAAATCAAATAATATTTATTCAATTTAGGTAGGTACACTTCCAGTTATTTATAGAATATAATAGTGATAATCAGTAATATTATCTTAAAACTAAAGCTACGAGGGTTCCAAACGCGCCCTGGTCTGAGAAGAGCCCACAACAAACTCAGCCTGGTTTTTTTTTCATTATCACCATTTCACAAATCATCATAAACAAGGAACTATCAGAGCCCTTTGGGCAAATTATTGCCAAGCTTCCTTGTCATTTAAATGTAATTCTATAATAAAGATATTTGATTTAAAAAGTAGGATATTATTGTGTTACTTAAATAGAAATAAAATGAATAGAAAAAATGTTTGCTTGCACAATCATCATCATAATGAAAGCATTTTGTAGATATTTTTGATGTATTATGTACTAGACCTAGACCTAGACTAGATAAGCTTTTTGTCATGGAGGCATACTACTATCGCTTGAAGCCATATTATTTTAATTTAGAATTGTGTTTTAATATTATAATCCTTATTTTAGGGACATCAGGATACGTGAAATAAAACTATCATACCTACCATACCATAATACTAGTAACCCCCCTCAAAAAATAAGGAATTCCCACAGAATTTCGTAATATTCGAAGTAAGGTTTTTTTGATTCCCGCGGGAACTCTTTAATTTTCCGGGAAGAAAGTTGCTTATATCTTTTCACGGGATACAAACTATCTTTGGACCAACTTTCATCAAAATCGGTTGAACAGATGGGCACACATGAACACACTTTCTCATTATATATTATTTGTATGTATTAGTATGGGTAATAATATGTACCAAGAAGGTATTTTGAAATGGAGACAATAATATTTTCTGTTACTTTTGGCGGTAATGATTTTGTATAGGTCACTGAGCTCGTTATTGGATTACGTGGCAGGTAAGCTATTTGACCGCAAACATTTTACCTCGCTTTTATAGGGCAGTGGCGTCGTAATTCAATAATTGAGTTAAATGTTGGACCAAAAAGCTTTAGTCTTTAGAGGAGCGCTTGACATAAACCTTGTTTCTTTTGATGTTCTGGCGTGATTATACTTTTAACTATTCCGTTGCATTATAGAGTTGAATGTAAAAACTCTAATAAGACATGTGTGTTTTAAACTATAATGAAGTATAGCATAATGCCGTAACGTTGTAATTGATATCGTTCTTCTTACTAATATAATAAATGTGATGCCTTACTAATATAATAAGTGTTTGGAAATTTGTATGTTTGCAAGTTTGGATGTTACTTACCGATTATCTGAAATTTGGAAATGGAGGTAGCTTATAACCTTAATTAACGCATTCTGATTTTATCCCTTCTTTTTATCTCTTCAAAAAAAGTTCCTGTATTTTCAAATCGCGCCTGTAGTGTAGTACTTTTGCGTACCTTATTTACTGAGCATCGCATAATATTAATATGATGCTGGTTTAAATTTAACATAATTTTTCCACGGTCACCTTATTAACCGATTTAAAAAGAAGGAGGAGGTTCTCAATTTTTCGACTGTAGGTATATAATTTTTTTGTATGTTTGTTACGCGATTACTCCGCCAATTATGAATAAATTTTGATGATGCTTTTTTTGTTTTCAACACTCAGTATCATTTCTTCAATATAGGTACACTGTAGGTACCCTTACTGACGTTAAAAATTACTTATTCATAAGTGATAATCGGTTACGGTATCTTAAAACTAAACCTACGAGGGTTTGATAGATCATACTTCAGAGATGGTCCCATATAAATTTAGTGAAGATTTGATGAATATCTTCGGACATGAAGAACGGAACTCCTTAATGGATAAGAGTAAATTGCTCACGATCAGTGTAATAGCTTAGTTAACAGTAGGTTTTTAACCAGAAATAGCATAATTATTATTTTAATACATGATAACTAAAACTTGTAAAAAAAAAAAAAAAGCGACTATAATAACCACAACCACAAAAAAAAAAAAAAATTACCGAATATATAATATTTAGAAAATTTAGCGCGCCGCATTATAATATTAATTCCTGATCGCCGTGCATCCTACGTACAAAAAAAGGGACCACGAATGGACTCATGCTAAAAATAGATTACGCACTTTCGAAATTGCAGCCCCTGGCCGATACGCACATGGCAGTCACCCGCTTTGACTGAGACACAAAGCGGAAGCATAATTCCATGAATATTATATTCATAATAAATATTCGGCAATAAATTAAAATATTTGTTTAGTGTAAGTGGTTATTGAAGTCGGTTTTTATTTATTTTCGAAGTATATTTATCGAACACTAGCGACGATTGTGCAGAACCAACTCCTTTACGTGAAGTAGTATTTAGTAAACAAAATTTTACTCAAGTAAAGGCATCAATTTGATCAAAGAAAATCATTTTGAAATGCATTGGCTTTCCTTTGAGTAAATACACTGTCCACAGTTTGCGAACTTGTGTTTAAAAGGTATTGCAGTTCATTGAATAGATATTGAAGGAAAAGATTTTGAAAACTGCCTCGTTGGTCTAGTGGTTGGCATGTTCGACTGCGGCCGACGAGGTCCCAGGTTCGACTCCCGGGTCGGGCCATAACAAGTATTGGCGTTTTTCTGACTTGAATTTCTCAGTCTTAGCCTGGAGTTAGGAAGTCGGCGGTGTTTCACCCCCGTGCCTCGGAGAGCACGTTAAGCCGTCGGTCCCTGTTATTATCAATAACATGATAATAGTCGTTAAAGCCCGCCAACCCGCATTGGAGCAGCGTGGTGGGTCTTAGCTCTAGCTCCCTCTCTCCTATGAGAGAGGAGGCCTGAGCCCAGCAGTGGGACGTTAATGGGCTGTAGTGGTGGTGATGGTGGAAAAGATTTAAAATTAATCCGAATTAAATATTTTCGCATCTGACTTATTTCTATCTAAACTGTATCCAATTCTTCAATAGTAACACGATGGAATTGAGAATCGTGGCGTTATCCTCATAGTGTAAAACTAAACATACAGGTAAATAGGTCTCTCTTCCACATTTGAGATTTCCGGTGGCTCCCTGCAGCTTGTATGTTGTTGTGTAGCCTATAAGTAATAGTGGACCGTCTACCAACATTGTGTTTCCCTGCCCAGGGCGCCACCTTAACCCCAATGTTAACATTCAGTGATCCGAGCCAAGCATAATATTATTTTCACTGCCCACTGTGAGCATTATTTTCAGGTCCACAGCTAGCAACCCTGTATAAGCACAGAATAGTTGATAATACAGTCAGTCGTATGTCAGCTCTGTCTACACGACCGACTATAGTCCTGAAAGAATCATGTCAAATAATGTGCATTCGAAATCTTTAAACAACCATTAGATATCTGAACTGTAGCCTGTCTTTTTGTCCTTCCATCTGCCCTTCTATTTGTCCGTTCAACAAATTTTGACGAAAAGGATACGATGCATCCCGGATTAACGTAGAGAACACAGGCTACTTATTATACGACTGCCTGAAAAAGGAGTATATTGTTTTCAGGGTTCATGTATGTATGTATGTATTTTATACGACTGCCTGAAAAAAGGAGCATATTGTTTTCAGGGAAAAAACTAAAATAAGATTAACTATATAATCGTCATCTAGAAAATGATGAGTACATTCCAAAAATACATAACACTATAGTTCAATATCCAGTGATTCACAAAAAAATATCATTTAATATATTGTGAATAAGATTCTAATTTAAGTAGATTAATTTAGATTTCTAACTTTTTAGTTCGTTTTTTGCAGGGCAGTCGTGTTTTTAATTCTTTTTAATTATGACTTGTTATTCTGGAAAAATTGGAAGTCTCCAAGAAGAAGAATCCACGCGGACGATGTCGCACTCATTATCTTGTTCTTATTCTAACTACCATAAAATGCAACCGAAAATAGCAAAGCCCGTTGTACTAAAAAGGAAATTCATACTAGTGATAAAAGTTCATTTTTCAATGTGCAGTCATAGAGAGAACGTGGAGATAAATTTGGTGTTCATTGTAGAATGTAGCTACTGTGAATTTATTTCGGTACATTTAATTTCACAGGTTTAGGGGTTATTTAGGGAATCCTTATTTTGGAACTTTTTTCAGTATATAATAAACACACAACTCCTGTCGTCGTTGCCGCTCTGTTCTAAGAAAAGATTTAAAAAAAAATATATTTCCCTTTTATCTTCAAAAAGCGTGAAACGTACCTACTATAGGTACTTAAGAGTACAACAAAAGTAAACGCGTAGGATTACAAGTTACACCCTCTCCGTTTTCAGTTTTTCAGTTTTACCTAAGCTGGCTACTGGCTTTAAAACTATTATTATATTGCTTGGTCAATTTTTTTTTAGGTTATTATTATTATCTTACCAAAACGGTATCAGATATTACATTGGAACTAAAACAATAAACGCAATTTATAGATTTCGTTAATTTACAACGTAAGCTAAATATATGGCGAGGGTCCGATCGGAAATATATTTTATCAGTTTTGGCGGATAAAAGCTATCAACTACACCTGAGTCTTATTTTATGCCTCGTGAGCCAATATCCCTATTACGTGTCTACGAGAATACCTGCGCCGTCCGCAGGCTATTTTCATAATATATCATATTATTACCTATCACTTATACGTGAGTACAACAAATGCCTGGCAAAGTTGGCAAAGAACTTGGTCATAATTGTGATCTCAGTACTTTAGTTTTGATAGGCAGAAGGACGTGGGAACTCACCGCATTATTATCAAAAGAAAACTCCTAGCGTTATTTGATTAATAATGGAAAGAGATCACGACCCTCAGTAATGAGGAATACGACGCAGGGAGAGATTTTTTATTGAAAGTTGGCCATGTAATTTTACATTATAATGTTTTTTGGTTATTATTTCAGTAAAAAAATACTTTGATCGTGTATCGCCAAGAGGGCATACCTATAGTATTGGATCAATTTGCAGAATCTCGTATGCAGCAAGGCGTCGGTGATCGCTCGTACTCGATGTGTCCCGAATAACTCATTGATACCCCCTTTTTCGAGAAAAAGGTCACGCCTGTTTCCACTTTGATCGCCGAATTTATTCCGACAGCATGAGCCCAATAAGTCATATAATGCAATTTACATTTCATTTTATTTGAAGCCAAACTACCAAATGTAGGTTGGAATAAAAACCTCAATTTTGATCTCCTAGCATTGCCTTTTATGGAATGCGACTGCAATATTAATATCATATTAAATCAATAAACATTAATATTATTAATAAATATATATTTTCATTAATAAGTTAACATACAAAAGTACTAAATATATCTTTATGATGAAAAGAAGATTTTCCTTTTCATACACATTACTATAATTTCTTTTCTTACAATGATCTAATTAGTGTACTGAAATGATGTCAGGGAAAAAATGTTGCGGATACGATACAAGCATTTTGTTTTTTTTTTTGTAAATATTGGAACATTCATTTTGGATCCGTGTTGAACATGGATTTTGAAATATTACCGGGCATAAAAGGCCCTTCGCGATCTTTTTCACATAAACTTTGCAGTAATGTTTATTTAAGACTAGTGGTTCGCCCCGAACTGAGATCTCGGGATATCCATAAGATAGTTTTAACTATATTGTAATAGTTAAGTTTTAACATTAGACGCAAAAGAGCTTAAGAGTTATTGAAGAAATGAATAAACTTTTACTGAGCGCCATCTATTGACATCATTGTGAAGTTCTGTTAAAAATACTGAAGCTCATTAAAAATTTTATAATTTCGTTTCCCTAAAATATCTTATTTTAGTATTATTTTTTTCAAGTACAGTATATAATTCAAATAATTGATCAAGTTTCAGGCTCAGCCTTTCAGAAAATTAAGAGTTCTGAGGTCAACTTTGGACGTTAGAAAATCTCCACTTTGAAAACCCATTTTGTCAATTTTAAGGAAAAAATTTAAAAAAAAATGTTTTTACTCTATTCCTAATTATCTTTAAAATGATATACAGCAACCTTAAGTAACGCTATAAAAATATTTTACTTCACATTCGCTTCTATGAGAGCCCTCCTGAAATAAAGATTTTTATAGCTTTTTAAGCCATATTCGGCTGGAGTCCATCGGTTTACATATTATATTTAAATTTAAAGTAATTCAGAAGTTATAAGACTCTGACAGACGGACGGACGGACGGATGGACGGACAAGTGCAAATTCACTCAGTAGACTCACAGACTTTTGCTTCGTTCGGTTAACAAAAAGCAAGCCAACGCTGAGGCTTTATCAAGTAGTAAACAAACAAATCCGGTCATTGAAATTCCGCTAGAAGTTTTTAGAAACGTTAAATTAGATCCACAGTGAACGTGACTTGCTTAGTAACGACCACTATTTCGAATAGTTTTGTACTACTACAAACCATTTTGTCGTTTTCTTACTTATTGAAATATAATTAAAGTTTTTCGACCCTTACCGAATAGTAGCTTACACAACCAACTTTTATTTTATTACCTACTCTGTGCTTTTATTTTATTATATTACCTACTCAAAGTCAAAGGTAAAAAATACTTTTGCGCCAGTGATTTGCCTACCTGTTCATTAAAAAGGTCTGCAAACTTCTAGGTTACTTTAAAAAAATAACAAAGTATATTCGCTGCATTAGGTCCGTCTTTAAATAATAAATGAAAGTAATAACCTAGGCAAATGAATACCTAGATATATACTAGATGATGTCCGCGACATCGTCCAGGTTAAGTTCTTTAATTCACGGGAATCCCAGAGACCCCGACCTATATCGGTATCAAATTTCATCAAAATTGGTGGAAAAGATGGGCTGTGCGTAGCAGACCGACAGACAAACATACCCACCTTCACATTTATAACATTAGTATTATAATATCTGTGAAATATCAGTCATTTTTGTCTGTGAAAACTTGTAATTGGCGTTATACTTATTCTTGATTTATGTATCCATTTCTGTTGTAGCTGTAAGTTTTCTGTACTAAATAAAATAAAATATTTATTACTAGATGACTCCCGCGAGTTCGTTCAATTGGATTATTGTAAATCCCGAGAGAACTCTTTAATTTACCAGTTTCATCAAATTGTTTATCAGATGAACCGTGAAAGAGCAGCAGACAGACAGACATACCGACAGCCTTGTGCATTTTTTATATTAGTATGGAATCTGTATTTACTATAAGGTGCAATGATAACATCTGTAATTATTTAAATATCTAAATTACACAGAAAACTGCGCTTTCTATCGACAGGTCAGCAAGCACACTGCATATTTCATTTCCATTCAGTAGATAGAAACACTTTTTTAGCAATGGACTACAACGAAGTTACTATCAGTAACTTGAAGCAAATTGCTCCATACTGCAAATATTGAATCGGAAATATTATAAATTCTTCTAAGATTCTTTGACCATGGTTTGTGCCGTGCCGTGATTGCAATTTCATGTTGAAAGTTTTCTTCCCTCAGTCTCTTCTTTTACTCGTAAGCTTTTTTTTACTTGTCTACAAAACTGATTGCAATTATAAAATCAACCTTACAAAATTGAACAAAATTCATAGAGGTATTTATAATTGCGTCTTCTCAATGTGGACCTGGCATGCATATTAATAGGGTACTAATTAAACACTAAAAACTTAAACTAAAACTAAAAACTAACTTAGCGTAACTTACGTTAAAAAAAAGTTTTATATTAGTATCTATGAGGTAATTTTATTATTTTTACCAAATTTTTACAGATTTTGGGTAATAGGTAAATTTTGTTTAGATTTTTATATTACAATCGAGGTAATAATTTTACAATATCATTTTAATAATAAGCTAGATTTTTTGAACTGATTGATTTTTTTAAACATCTAAGTCCCAGTTCTTATAATCAGATAATTTACGTTAACTATGACTCTGAAACCGCGCGTCAATATTGAAAGCAGAGAATAGATTAGCTAACAGGTGTTTGGCTGCATTCACGATTTATTTCAGTTGTTCAGCAATCAACATTAAACCGGTATTTAGCCGCGATCCTAAATTACGCCGTGCCGGGGTAATCATTGACTGGCTGTCTGCGTAGCGCGCAATTATGCCCCGGCTTTGATACTGATGCTATGACTGCCGTACCATAACTAAAACGCAGTTAATCTAAACAAGGTTGATTTCGAGGTTTTGATACCGTTCTATGAAGCAGATTATTGTGGAATTTTCGTAATTTAATAATTTTTTTAAGCGCTCATTACTAATAACCATTAAACTGTTTGAAATGAATCTATATCAATACTACATTATAGGCATACAAGTTTTTTCTGCGGCTTCGCTCAGGTAAATCCACCACCAGGTTATCAACTATACACATACAAAGCAAGTTGATGCTCTGTTACGGCATAATTAAAGGACAACTTTACAAACAGACGCGCACGCCTTTATAATATTAGTATTTTTACGGATTATAATACTTCGATTTAAAAAACTAATCTACTTGAAAACGAAACAGTTTGAAATGGGCAAATAGAAATACAAAAGCCAGTACAGAGCAAAATCTATTTATTCTGTTTCTATTAAAGTAATATTTGAAATTGTATTAAATTTTTATTGGTTCTACTTCAATTCGAGCTATTAACGATTAGGTAGTTTTGAACGTGCAGATAGGTTTAAATGAGTTGGATCGAAAAATTTACAACATAATTAAAACTGTCAGCGACAGGCACTCTAAACAGCCAAATTGGCAGCTTTATTTCTGTAAATTAGCATTTTATTTTTAGCTGTACCATTTCACACAGAAATCCCGTCCCAAATTTCGCACTCGTTTCGAAACTTGCTATTTGCAGCTACGTTTTATTTAAAGGACGACAAATGAGTTGGTTTCACTGCACAAACTATGATGTGTTCATTATAATATCATATTTACGAATACGTAGTAGCCATTGATTATTTTTTAATTATTTGGTTAAGTCACAATTAAAATATAAAATAATCCATTATGATGGTCAAAATGGTCAAAGATCACTCTAAAGTGGAAACGCTTCTTTATTCACCTCAGATTTGATACATTCTGGTAAAATGAGGTGTATTTTACACGAAAATCTTCCTCCAGTAAGTACGTAGATTATTTAATTCAAAAATCAACATTTGTTTTTGAGAACGTGGGATTTTGGAGTCAGATAAAAGAGTTATGCTGCCAAATTGGTTTCATATGAATTCCGTGAAAATTCGATGAATAGCTCCGAGATATAGGATGGAACCTTCCATCCTTAAAATGGCGTGCACCAAATTACTCGCATGTAAAAGTTTTATAAAATGGAGATATATATCCATACCTTTATTAATTTGTAACAAAAAAGTACATCAGCTTAGGCCATTCTTGCGATGCCGCGCCAGTGCAGTTCATCTCATATAATTATTAAACCTGATACGACATAATTTTGGACCGATCTATTGTAAAAAAGACAAAAATATTTTTGTTGATTAAAATTGTGATAGATGCGAAAGTGTGTCTGTCTGTCCGTCAATCTCTCTGTCTGTCGCTTGAACGGAGAATAAAAAAACTGAACACAAGTGTGTCTGTCTTTCTGTCTGCTACGCTTTCACGTCCCACTTATTTTAACCGATTTTGATGAAATTTGGTACAGGGATATTTTGTATCCCTGGGAAGGACATAGGCTACTTTTTATCCCGGAATATTGCGCAGTTCCTGCGGGAATTGAAAACCTTAGTACACGCGAACGAAGTCGCGGGCATCGTCTAGTCTAGTATAAAATGTAAAAGTATTAAATTTACCCCAGATTTACTCTAACAGACCGGTTATATTTCGTTACTTGATCTGCTTAAATACATAAACAATAGAGCCATAAGCGCTCGTGTTTCGAGGCGTATATTTACGCACCAAATCGAATTACCGCTTGAAAGATTGCTTAATTTCTTATTTAAATATTTGATGTAAGCATATGTAGAATTTTAAGTATGTTGTAAGTATTAACAAAATGTATTTGTTTAAACTATCCTTTTTTTTTATAAATATATATATTTAATTGTTAGAATAATAAATAAATCACTTAATAATCCTTTGTAAACTAATTTCAATTTGGTGTATAATTTTATCTAAATTTTATATCTTATGTATAGTTAAAATATGTCTTGGTTTAGATTTAGTTGAAGTATTCAAATTAGTTATTATTGTACAGTTATAATAGAATCTGTTCAGTCAGTTATAATTGGAAACCAAGTTATGCTCTCCTATAAGAGTACGTACATTTTTATCTTATGCGTAGGTTTACTTTAGTATCCATACAAATTTATAGCATAGCCTTACTTGAGAGCAACAGCTGTCACGTTGTATTATTAAAAGTGTATATCCCAATGTTATTGTATTTACATAAACCTTGGGGATGAAATATATTCGTAATCTGATGGTTATATATATATTTCTATATTCTTGCCACGTCCGCTCTATCTCAGCATTGGGTTTTATATCTGATTTCGGCGGGGTAGTCATAAAATCTATACTTACTTTTTAAATTTCGCCTTCCATAAACCAATACTATGTTTGTCCTACATTCGAACCATATCTAATTAAAGCTGTGCCAAGACTCAAGTAGAGTCATCGCAACAAGAAATAGCTCGAAAATAATATTTAATTTACCACTTAGATGTGACACCTCGATAGATATGCATGAGGTATGAGAATAATTAATTATGAGGTATTTTGGACTGTTTTCGGATAAAGCTACCGTTAAAGAAATTTAATAAAGTCATAGAATATATTGAAGTTTTTAGCAACTATGCAACTAAGAAAACCTACCTTATGCGTATTCTAAGAGTCTCATGACAAATGATAATATGTTAAAAGGTCATATTACGTGAATAATATATATTTCATATAAATAGTTTTTTTTTATCCACTACAAATAGCCCTTAACTGCGATCTTACCTGATGGTAAATTATGATCAAGTCTAACCATGCCCCTAACCAGTTAGGGGCATGGCGGTTTTATTAAGCCCATACTCCTAATCGGTTTCTACACGGCATCGTATCGAAACGCTAAATTGCTTAATATAGTTTTTCTAATGCAAATAAGATTTGCTCGAGGGATGGGTCTGAGCACTAAACAAATGACAATTGAGTGAATCCGACTCGGCAGTCGGCACCGCCTTCCATTTCGCTCAAACGCAATTTACTTCGAAACCGATTCGCTTTCCTGTTTGCATATCAGAACAAACTATTTAATATAAAAATAATATAGAGAATATTAAATCTTATTAGAAAGTGGTTAGAATGACCCGTGACTTTTAAATTGTTATTTTTATCGTACGGTGACAACCTATTAATTTTGACCTTCTACTTAGAGGTCCGGGTCTAATTCGGCATACTCTAATTTATCTAAAAAAATGTGCGTTTTAAGCAATTAAAAATATCACTTGGTTCTAACGGTGAAGAAAATATCATGACGAAACCTGCATAGACCTGTAAGTTGTCCATAATATTTTCAAAGACGTGTGAAATCTTCTAATGCGCACTTAGTCAGCGTGGAGGACTATCTTTACCCTATTATATTCATACTAATTTTCTATGTTCTGTAAAGTCTTAAGATAGAAATTATAACTTTAATAAATATTTGTATTTAAATAAGTTTCTTCAAATGAATATAAGAACCGGTGGAATTATTGGAAATTTTCTAAGCTTGTCAGGGGCTATTTTCAATTCAGATCAGCCGGCCAACAATATACTAACGGTATTTATTATCTATACTATTAAATAAATGCGATAATTTGGTTGGATGGATGGATGGATGGATGAATCTGATAGATTATAGTCTGGAATAACTTAAGGGCTACTTTTAATCGCGAAAATTAAAGTGTTCCTTCGGGTACAAAAAACCTTAATCCACGCGAACGAAGTCGCGGGCATCAGCTAATTGTCTAATATATTATACTAATAATTGCAACATACAGTCCGGTATTAAATTATCAATTTATGTATGTTCAGCAATATGCTAATTAAGTTAATTTTCTAACTCATTATTCGATTATGGCTCACTGCGGGTTATAGTTTATCACTATAAAGCATTGTAATTAGTGCATTCGTTTAATTGGATGTTGTTAAGCATTTGGATTCAAAATGCCAATATCGTTGACTGAAAAATTTCCTTTTCGATTTTTTCCAGAATGGAACACTTTTACATTTCCTCATTCAGTTGCTCATTGACGATTCAACCCTTGCACGGTCGAACAAACTGGATTAGCCGGTACATGTTCCCCCGCTAGGGAAATAAAACGTTATTTTTATTTCGTCGAGTTCCCGTCTCGTACACAATAACAGCCAACAGTGAAATATCATAACACACGCTATTGAATGATAAAAAGTAGATCTACGATATAGTTTTACACTATAAATATAAAAAATAGTATTTTCTTTTTGCTCCAGTATAATATGGCAGCCTATATTTATTGCTTTATTTAATACATTCATGTTTTATTTTAGTACCTTCAATATCGTAATTTATTAAATTGAGGTTCAAAATATTTCTTTACTAGATAATGCCCTCGACTTCGTCCGCGTGGATAAAGATTTTTTTGTTCCCGGGAGAGCTCCTTAATTTATGTAAAATAGTCAAAATTTGAAGCTTTCTGTTCGCAAACAACACTAAATCTAAGTATTTAAATGTTTGTACTCAAATTGACATTACGTAAACATGCAAAACTTTTCCAGTTAATAACTTTTTGTATTGTATAGAACAAAACTAACCGATAAGTTATACATGATTATCTAACGTAAAATTGATGGTTACACTAAAATGTTTATTTGTTCACACTCTGAAAATACCTACCAAAGCGCTACCAATCAGTCAAAAATACCTGCCAAATATTTCCTTGGCTTTATACGAGTTTCGTCCACTTGTTTCGTTTACTCATTGACGACGTCATATTATTTATGAGTTTCGGGTTTTAAATAAAAATATTCTATAGTCACCCTGCGCCATCGTCGTTGCCCACTGCTGGACATAGGACTATTGTAGAGGCTTCCTCAAGCTACGTTCTTGCTTCGCATGCTGCATGCATCAAGTGGTTGCCTGTGGACTCACTTAATGTCGTCCTACAGAAATCGAATGAGAGGAAGTACCTATTAACCTACAAAAATAAATAAATTATGTTAAGTCATTTAAACCTGAAACAAAAGCAAATAGCATCTCATCTGTAAAGCTTTTATATGGATAATGGTTAACAAAAAAAAAGCTCAAACATCAAAACTCATCGCCAACGAGTTGGATGCTCCGACTGCAGACTTTGGGGCAGAAAAACTTATGAATAAAAAATGAATTCCTTGGTTTTAAAATTAGCATTACAAAGAGAGGTAATTCTCGTACCTTTGCGCTCCGAAAAGAAATTTATAAACGACGTGCTCTTTGTCGTTTGTTAAAAGAAAAAATCAGAGCTTTAGCAGAAAAAAGGGAGGTTTTTAAAGTTATTTTCATCTGTGGATCGCCGTTCAATCCCAAGTTCCCCATACAATGTGGCGTAAGTAATATAATATAGGTATCAAAGCATTCTTTACCGTTAGAATGGCTCAATATTTATTTTTCTAGTGCTTAATGTGGCTTCAAACCGTTATGATATGTATTTTCTAAATGTGGACGTACATATTTGATTTGTTAAAATTTTAAAAAGAATTTTCTCAAATTTACTACTGCTCTATACTGTGTCAGCTGGTTATGGTCAGCTTAACGTTTCATAATTAGGTAATCGGAATTACCTACACTTAAATAACAATTATCATAGTACTCTGGGACAAAGCAATAGGGTTTAGGCTAGTATTGAAATACCCTCATATGTAGTTTATATTTAAGGTGACAAACGGAAACAATACGGCGACCATATTCAACTACAGAACAGTGTGGGAAATTCAAGAAAATTCGTTTTAAAATTCTGTTCAACAAACTTTTAATAATGGTGTATCATCTTTATGTACACGTTGTATTCAAAAACGCTTCCCCGTTACCGTGATACAAAAAGCGATGACAGCGGAATTTCTCATTACGGCCCTGGCAAGATACCCATACATCACGATGAGGGAATATCGCTTTTAACAATCCCCCTACGCCATTTATAGTGAAACATACGTATAAGACACGCAATATCTTTCTATCTATCAAAAGAAGACTAAAAGGGGGGAAGTTATTAAGCGAATTTGCGCGTTGGTGCAATTTACCTACAGTTTTTTTTTTGTTTGATGGGAGGTTTCGCCCGTGGCTTCACACTACCGGCAAAGACGCTACCAGATCACTACTTACCACCTGTTGAGATCGCAGTCAATGTGTGTATAACTTGTAGTGGATGAAAATACATTATTATTGATTTTCGCTTCTCTGTCTTCATAAATAGTGGGAAATTCATGTAGAAAATAATATAGCTCCATATCATGAGTCTATTAACGTTAATATCCTGTCGCACTGGCGACAATACTATCGAACACACAAGTTCAAATCAATTCAAATCTTTTTTACTCAATCTTTTTTACAAGTACTTTTGAATTGTCAAGTGAATCTACCACTGGTTCGAAACTGGTGTTTCCAAGGTTCTATGTAAACGAAATTATTACTTCTACTAGGTAGACCTACTCAATCACTAGTTACACAAAAAAACATCAATTATTGTCAAGGTGTCCAGGTCCAAACATAGACGGACAAGTGCGCGGCGTTTGCAGGATACAATTCTGCCGCGTCCTGGTAAGGACTTGAGGACTATACCCACGAGTATATTACATTATATATTAGAGTTATTATAGTGGTCCAATAGACCAATAATCAGGTGATTGCAATAGTACTCGTACCTGACCTGTTGGCAGCCAAGCGCTGGCCTATATAATTGAAAAAAAATATAGCGCATCATTCGCCATGATTGCCGCTCTATGTTTAGACACACCTTTATATAAGCAATCCTCAATGAAAAACGTGAGTTTATTTACCTTTACGGATCAACACAAGTAATTAGACATCGCGTTGGGAGCCAAACCATTGCTTTAATTAGGATGAGAAAACACGGGCTTCCTGCCCCGTACTGCAATAATATAACAGAGCTGAGATGCCACTAATTAATCTCACCGTGCAATTTAACGTGGCTTTTTAAATTGGTTTCAGCTGTTAATTGAAACGAAATTGTCTTTTGTCAGTTACGGGCGGAGTTCTTTGAACGCTGGAGCTTGAAATTTACCTATCTTTTTACTTCTTTTTTCCGTCGCTATACTTGTAAAGACGTTTAATTTGGCATTCGGGTTAGGAAGTATCCCTGATCTTATAGAGCGATTTTGAGGTAATTTAAAACATATACGTAAGTGATCCATACTAATATTACAATTGCACATTACAATTGCACAAATCTGTCTTCTAAGTATATATTCGCGACTCTTCTGTTTAACCGATCTTGACGAAAGAGCAAACTTCCATACATAAATATTATTGTGAAAAAAAATTATATACACGTGTGCAAAAAATATATCGTCTGGTACAAATCTCACAGAAGCAAGAATTTTTTTAAATGAAGCTAAACAAAAAATATATTTCGTTTTATAGTTTTGTAGGAAATCCACTAAGAAAAAGACAGATGACAACCACAGACCAGTACCAGATTCGGCACAACCATAGACAATCAGCATCAGTGCTGCTATAATATTCTTTCATTTATTACCATTATGTTAGCGATGATTAAATAATGTTTGTAAGAAAATTCACTATAATACAAAAATTACACTAAAATGGGCAATCCTATTGTATATGCAAACATCACTCAGACTGATATTCAATTTTTAAACTGATACAAAATAATATACCAATTTAGATGTATTCTGGCTACTAGGCCGATTATACATAAAACGGTAACACTAAACTGAGAAACGGAACTAAATAATCAAAAAAGATTCCATAAATATTTTATTTTTAACCTAGCTTTAATCAATCAAGGTGAATACTTGATAAAATTGAAAAAAAATACGAAAATACTTCTTGTCTTTATCTTAATTGTGTACAATCAAGATTAAGTTAATCATTCCGTACAAATTTCGCCATTGCTCTCTGATACAGAGATAGGTTTCATGTCGTGGAAAGACATTGGCTATACCGGAAAATTAGATAGGTAGTCCCAACAGGATTTGAAATAAAAAACCAAAAACACGCTGATGGAGTCGCGAAATTTGGAATTAATTACGTTTAATAGGGTGTAAATTATTTTATCTGCAGTTTCCCTCACAGGTGAGTAGGTGCTGTTTGTTGATCTTTTGTATAGCAAGGAAACTTCTCTGGTATAATTTTCATTGTTTCCTTAACATAATTCATACGCTTACAGTGTAAACTCACCACCTACATTTGTTTTATAACACCGTGTACCACCTACTAGTTTTAACCTTTGAATTAGAATATTCATGAAACACCCGTATACTGTTTTGTTGAAGTTAGAAATGTGTAGTTTATTAATAGGGAGATTTTATAATTAGGTATAATTAAGTTTTTAATAGTAAAGTCGACGTCAAAAGTCCACCTATATTTAATATTACAATAAATGCGAAAGTTTGGATGGATGTATGGATGTTTGTTACTTAATCACGCCTGGATGAAATTTGAGACAGAGATAGATTATAGTCTGGAATAACACAAAGTCTACTTTTTATCCCGGAAAACTAAGAAGCTCCCGCAGGAACCGAAATATAGAATATGCAAACAAAATGGCTTGTTAAAAAGTCACCCTCAAACCTACATAAATAATATTAATCTAGTCGGTTGACATTGTCATCAATTTATGGCAATAATCTAAGTAGTATTGAATACTAATGGGTTGAACCTAATGGTGTTAAATTAAGTTAAATATTTTGGACAGATTATGTTTGTATGGATGAGTAGTTCAGATTGCTTGCACGCAGTTTTAGCAGATAAGCTATGCGATTAAGTAATAAGGTTTACTTTAGGTTGTAGTTTGATTACACCACACCGATTTATTTAGAAAAGGAAAGTTTTGCGTACGCGCCCTTGTGAATGATGATTTTTTGAAAACGGTCGATTGTCTCTGACGTCTGACAGTTGTAGTACATGTTTTTGACGCAGGCGGCGTTACAGGCCTGCGTTCAGGAATTGTGACGAATACATTCGTTTTGAAATTGAAATCGTTGAAAAGGAATTTGGAAAAAAAAAGGAAACTTTTGAATATGTGTATTAGCACTCTTGTTCTACGGAACAAGGTTGTTTGAGGCTCACTTCGGGTTTTATAGCAATGTACAGGTACTAGTAATGCATGCGTAAACGTAATACAAAATGAACTTTAAGAGGAAAGACAATTTTCAATCAAACTCTATGTTAATATTGCCTCTAATGTTATGTTGACTCTATGTTAAGTTTGACGTCGACCGTACGTAATAATATTATTATTTTGATCGATTTGAAAAATATACTAACGAACTAACTAACGAAAACATACTAACGAAAAAAGTCACGGGAAATAATTAAGTCACGTGCATTATCTGTAATACCCGCGACTTCTTCCGCGTGGATTATGGTTGTTGATTTTTGCGAAAACTTTGTCATTTCGGAAAATTAAAAAGTTATTGATGGGGGATAAATAGTCTTATATTTTCTTCCCCGCAAAACTATCCCTAGACCAGATTTCATCGAAATCTGTTGAACAGATGGGCCGTGAAGGCGTAGCAGACAAACAGACAAACATACTTTCGCATTTATAAAAATAGTATGGATGTATGAATACAACTTGAGACTACTTAGATACTTGTCTACTCAGGTAGAATAATTTCAAATTACATTCCGGGTTTCAATTTCATTGGACCTAATACCAAATGAGGATTGTAATGTATGTAATTTCTGAACTACATAACCAATGACCTTGAAATATTTACAGTAAGGGACAACCTTTAAAGTACTTCCTTTCTAATAAAAAATAATGAATTATAACCAAACACACATTTTGCTTTCATCCCCTCTCCCAAGGGAACCGTGTTGAATTTCAGGGTAAAAAGTATCCAATGTCCTACCTAGTAGTATGAACTCAAATCATGCCAAGTTTCATTTGAATCCATTCAGTAGTTTCGGTGTGGTGTGCGGCCAAGTGTGTGGTGTAAGACAGACAAAAATTATAAAAATTACAGTTTTGGCTTTAGTATGGATTATAAATTGTCCTTCAAAATTCTAAATATCAGATAAATAGGTTGGGACAAAGAGTCATAAAGAGCAAATTCGACTCACCCCGCCACCAGACGTGGTTTGTTGGTATAGCCAAGAAACTAGCTTTGAGTAAATACGATTCCGGAGAGACACAGATTATAAAAAATATCTAAGTAATGTACCTTTGATAAAGTTATGAATCTATTTCAGGTTAGCATTCCATCTTAGCCTCCTACATCATAGCAACATTAAATAGATAAATAAATCGTAGTCAGTCAGTCAGAAAACATAAATAAAGGAACAAAAATACTTACAATGTAAGTCGTTAGGTTTTCAAATTAGCTAAACAATTAGATAAAACGATCTTCAAAGCATTTATTAAAGTATTTATCTCAAAACATTCTTAACACTAAAAATTTTATTTGCCTCAGAAAAACCTGTTGTTTATGTATCCGCTTTACAACGAGCTCTCTCTCTTCTCCTATTACTATTTTAATAACAGGCAGATAAGCCGCAGTTGGTATGAAATGCACAATTGCTGCACAAATCCATTGCAAATACGCAGTTATTGCGATTGAATTTTGTTATCTATTTTCTCGCAGGATTTTCTTTTTAAATTGCTTGCGGCATATCGAAATAAAAATACTGTTACAATAACATTCAAATACCTATTATCATTATATAGCCATTAATAGTACCTGTCCTCAGAAGCGGTGCGGGGCGGAGTTGTATTTAGTAGAACAGTCAGAGGCCCGATTATTTAAGAAAATTGCAATCATTTTAGACCTTAAAACGTATAGTGACGATTGTCAAACGGCAATATCGAACAATTTTTAAGGAATTCTTAGATGATTTTCGATATGCAAGTATCTATGAACTCCTAAAACCATTCGTATTATCCGTTTGACAAACGACTTATTCTTTTAGCGTGGTAAAAATATGATGAAGTGTTTTCATCAATACAATCTGGTTGATCTAAAGTTAATAGTTAATTATAATATAATCATATAACTTTAACTTAAAAAAGCTTAGACAGCTGTTGCAAATTAGCTTACAGGCTATTTTCGGTCGTACAAATTTAAGAAAAACTTTTTGGCGTTGAATTGGATCGGTGAAGCGCGTGACCTGCTCTGTGATGTCCACTTTCCCACACCGCTGTTTGCTTCTCTGTTTGCTTTACAAACTACTCCGTCTCTTTCATACTTTCGGAAACGAACAAAAAGACATGTGTAACTTAGATGCGGGCGTGAAATACGACATAGATAGCAGTTTAGTCTCGGAAAAATATGAGACATTTTTTTTAGTATGAATTAAAGTTAGAATGGAATGGATATAAAACTTTCTGTCTAATCTAATCCTGATCTCAACTAAGAATATAATAATCAACTAGGATAATGTTGTCATAACCAAAAATATTGCCTCGTATAGTGATTTGTAGAAATCTTAATAACCCCAAAGTGCCTTTTAAGTTACCATACCTAGCAATTTAGTAATCAACCCTTGTATCGTTGTTTGCGTATAAGTTCACTGATGCAATCCGCGATCCATAATTGGGCTATGCAGAGCTAATCATAGAATGCATCCAAGTACATAGTATGATGATGTGTGCATATGTTTTGACGACCTCCGCGGCGCAGTGTGTAGCGCTGTTGTCTTAACGTGTGGAGGTCCCGGGTTCAATCCCCGGCGGGGTTATTTAGAGAATTTATAATTTCTGAATTTTCCCTGGTCTGGCCTGGTGGAAGGCTTCGGCCGTGGCTAATTACAACCCTACCGGCAAAGACGTGCTGCCAAGCAATTTAGCGTTCCGGTACGATACCGTGTAGAAACCGAATAGGGGTGTGGGTTTAATATAACTGCCAGGTTAGCCCGCTACCGTCTTAGACTGCATCACCACTTACCATTAGGTGAGACCGCAGTCAAGGGCTAACTAGTAGTAGTTAAAAAAAGGTATTTTTAAGTAGTACAGATTCTGTGAATATTTAATTGGTTACATATAATAAATAGTTGCAAACGGGTTTAAGCTGCCTTTTCATAATAAAACATATATGAACGCAAAAATAAACAATAGTGATTTATATTGAAACAGTCGATGGGTAGCTAAAACTGCCGTCGAAGAAATGGGAATGCTAAAATAATAATATTATGAAAGCGAAGATCCATACTAATAGTATAAATGCGACAGTGTGTCTGCCTGTCCGTCTCTCTGTCTGTCTGCTTCGCTTTCACGGCCCACCTGTGCAACCGATTTTGATGAATCTGGTACAGGGGTTGGTTGTATCCCGGGAAAGGACATAGGCTACTTTTTATCCCGGAAAATTGAAGAGTTTCCGCGGGAATCAAAAAACCTTTATGCACGCGGAAGAAGTCGCGGGCATCAGCTAGTATACAATAAATACTAGCAGAGTAAAGACTCTACGTAGGTAGGTGTAATTTTTGTACAAATTATACTTTATTCTAACTCATTTACTTTTTAAGCAGACAAGATAAAAGGAGATTTTGCGAAAAAACAAATGTGAATGCTAAATTTATTCAGCATAGAGATTTATTAAGGCGCGTTTGAGGTACCACGAGACATTTGTTATGGACCAAGATAAGGCGTAGTCTAATTTAAATTTTCGTCTCCAAGCGTCCCGCGTTCTTATCATTTTAGTGGTTTGAAGCCGTATCTCAAGCGAATTTGTTTTAAGAATAAACATAATCGTCTTAGCAAGGATTATAATAAGTATCTTAGGATTAAACAAGGGAAATGGTAATGAAACAGAAGTTCATTACTCATTCATTCCTGAAGTAGGTGTATTTTAGGGTGATAAAATATTATGAAAGGTTATTTTGAAATACATTTTGTATTTTAGTAGACGTTTTATTTTATTCTATATAATAAAATACGAATCAACTTTTTATTAGTGTATTTGTTAGGCTGACTGGTTTTCCGATACATTTATAAAACAATAGTTCCTAGTATTACGGAACTGAAATTGATAGATAGATAGATAAATACTTTATTGCACACATGAAAGAAGAATACAGAGTAAAGTTAACTGTAAGTAGGTATGCAAAGACGGCCTTATTGCTATCTGAGCAATCTCTACCAGGCAACCTTCGGTGAGACGATAGAACAAGAGGTGTAGGGTAGTGTGGCACAATAGAATACACGTTATTATTAGTAGGTGAGCAAATATTATAAAACCTATTTGACGTATATTTATACAATACATATAAATAAAATAAATATTATACATAAATAGTACATACATAATGCATACATAAGTTACACATATTATATAAATAATCTTACACAAGCATAGTAACGAATTACAATAGAAATATAATTTAGTTATTATGGCACGTCTTGGGGAAATATTATTTGAGACTATTTTTAACAATATTTAATATATAATACAGGAACCATAGTAACCATGTAACCATATGTTCCTTTTTTCTAACTGAATAATATATTGATATTTTATAAATAACTAGCATCTAAAGCCTAGCATATTTAATTAAGCACCCGTAACTTAATAAATTCTTTCTTTTACTATACTAAGGCCCGCTTGCAGGAATGCAACGAACGGGTCATCCTTTTAACCCAGAGTTAGCACCTACTATGACAGAATTCGTATAAAATTTCAATTTTTGTCCTGGGTTAAACGTAACCCGTTGTCTCTGCAATATGGCCAAATCACTTGGTGGTAAAAGCTGGAGCTATTTAATATTAGGAGCTATTTACTTGACGTTTTGTTTTTCATTTTTTTCTCAGTGAAATAGGGGAAAGGATGAAAAAAGACAAACACCATTACCCTATTTCTAAAAGCGTAGAAAAAATACGAGGATGATTAATTAACAGTGAGCTAGGCGCAAGCGAAACTCTGGGAAAGAAAACTTAATTACTTTTCTCCGCTGAACGGTTCATGATACTTCGCACGCTGGAGTGTTGGGGTGAATCTGTGTCATGCGGATTATATATGAGTTTCTATTACTAGAAGAATATTTTGAGTGGAATATAAACTTGTATAGGAATAAAAATTAAGTTTCAGAAATGACTTATCAAAAATTCATCTTATTCAGTTCATTTTAGTTCAACTATGCCATTTCAGAAGTCAAAGTTAGGTTAGGTTAGCCACCCATACGTCTCTGTCTTTGGACTTAGTGAGAACTAGAGCAACATCATCATTATCGTATCATTTTTACCCTGACTTTTTCTTCTATGTAGCGGACGGTTTTTGTTTATTTTTGTGTTACTGTAATCTTATTTGTCCGCTTAATACTTGTATTTATGTACTAGATTTAAGAGGAATGTGCAGCCTCCAGACGAGTCTGTCGACTAAAGGCTAAAGGGGTGCTATGAAACCATGTCAATGTTAAAATTTCTATGTTATTAAATAAATTGGAAATTGGAATTGGACCTGAACGGTACTATAAGGCTTTCTGTATTAAAGATAAAAGGTTTCTATTACAACTGTACTTAATTTTAATTTTTCAGCTCTTATAGTTTACATATTTCCAAAATGACTGCGCCATAGACTGACAGATGGACTGTAAAAAAACTATGACATGGGTTTCACGCTTTACTATAGAACTCTAAAAAGATTAACTGGAAAAAGTTCAGGGAAAATACAATACAAATAGCGGGAAATATTGTTGACATTTTGCCGATCCATATGAAGTGTTTTCTTTCTTCATTCCTAATGCGTACCTCGAGTGGAATACTCTTGGGCTGTCGCAGTTTACTGACACCTACAATCTGGATAAGTATCTTTAAACGTAGAAAGACGTCTTCCAGATATACTGGTCTTATCTTAAGCTGTAGGATATTTCTTTAATATATTTTTAATAGAAATTTTCATTCGATGAAGTGTTTAAAGACAAAAGTAATAGAGCTAGTTAATGTAAAAAAAAGCATTATTTTTGTTTTCATAAACAAGAAAAACCAAAATAATGTCCATTTTCACCATAAAAATTGTATGCTAGCAGAAGTATTTTTTGGGATTCATATTTATAACTAGCTGACGCCTGCAACTTCGCTTGCGTGGATTTACCTGCATAAAAGTGTTCTTTGTTTTCAGGATACTTAAACTGTCGATTGAAAGCGCACCTATAGGAGAGTTAAAAGTTATAAAAAGTTCTCATTTATTATTAGTTACGTACTTACCTTAATGATTCACAAAGATAGTCTTAGAAGCTGGTAAAATGGACATCATCCTCGCAGCTTAGGGATGAATCATAAATATTACTCATTCAATCGTGTGTAGGTATACCGATCCTGAGGGTATACATTACTAACTGATTTTATGCATCCCCGGGGTTCGTATCTCGTCTTCGGAAACGTGAAACGTGTTTTGAATACCTTTCAGTACATAAATTCACATGTACACTATTTGACATACTGTATGGGGATTTTACTACTGTAATTTCAAGAGGCTTATGTTTAATTGCTTACCAAAATTTAGTCAAACGTTAATCCAAAAAATTACGTTAAGTCAGCACGGGCAAATGTTCACAAAAATTTGACACCCATAAAAATGTGAAATTATAACCAAAACTTTTACATCTTGCTATCACATTCTATCTCTAAAGGTCTAAGCTCTAATTCCCTCTCTTCTATGAGAGTGGAGGCTTGTGCTAAATAATAGCCGAGTGAGCATCAAGTAAAGCTTAGACTAAGACTTCATTACCTACTTCTCTCCGTTGAATTATTAAGCTGAATAATAATTCATATTCTGACTACAAGTACCCACTCTGAAGTCTTGAACATGTCACAGACTCACAATGCATCCTTCCCAGCACTCTACGGAAATTGAATTAAATCTTATGCTACGCTGCGCAGCCATTTAGGGCATGTAATCGTCAATGTTGGCACATATTCCGTAAAATGAACTAACAAGCTAGCCCCTGACTGCGAACTCACCTGATGGTAAGTGAGGTGGTCAGCCTAAGATGGTAGCAGCCTAATCTGTTAGGGACATGGCAGTTATATTAAACCCATATCCATAATCGTTTTCTACACCGCATCGCACCGGAACGCTAAATCGCTTGGCAGCACGTCTTTTGCCGGTAGGTTTGTAACTAGCTACGGCCGAAGCCCCCCACCAGGCCAAACCAGGGAAAATTCAGAAATTATAAATTCCTAAACCTGCCGGGAATCGAACCCGGGACCTGCACCAGGGAGGTCGTTAAAAGTAAAAGTTGGTTGCACTGTAAAAGTAAAATTGAAGTAAGAGCTTATGGCAGCTTAAGAAATCTGCGGCCCCCACACAGAGTTACATCTCATTTATTTATGGATCAAATAGAAAGAATGGAAAAGGTTTGTAAAGCAAATACCAAATAAAATTTTTAAAGCATTTTCGAGATAGAAGAAATTGCAGGCATCCGTTAGTACAAAATAAAACCACTTGAAGTAGAGAATGACGTGAAATCACAATAGCATCGCGTGTACGGCGCAATCGGTTTATCACTTTATTAAAAGCTGATATTGTGAAAGTAGAGTGGGATCGCTTCGGTGCCTTTGCAACATTTATATTTTTCATCCGTATCTTTCAATTCTCGTAGAAAATCACTGTTTGAAAGGGAAGTTTTTCGAATTTTTCATTTACATTATAGTAACGTAATAATTATATATTTCATATAATGACAATATCATCATGATTAAAGATATTGCGGAAAAGTGACCAAATATGTAATTGTTCTATTTTAATAATATTATTATGATCAATAATATGACAGCATGAGACCTAAATACCGTTCACTAACTAGTAAGTATTGGGGAAAAGTTTTGATAAATATTTTCATGTAAATTCTATTTATTCGCGCATTGCGAGTAAGGCAGAAGCAGAAAACGCGACAGTTGACTCTTTGGCTAGTATCTTACTAAGGTGACGATATTTGAAAATTATGGAATTATCCTAATATCAATGTTTAATGCATTCTAAATAGTGTTCTATTATAAAACTGGTTAACAGCTAAAATTTATTAATGTAAAATATTAAGTCATAGTAGTTACAAAAGGTAATGACTGTAAGTACGACTAAAAACAATATAGTATAGCTGATGCCCGCGACTTATTCCGTGTGGATTAAGGTTCTTTTGATGTTCTGAGATAAAAAGTAGCCTATGTATTATTCCAGACTATAATATATATCTGTGCCAAATTTCATCCAGATCCGTTCTGGCATGATTGAGTAACAAACATCCATCCATCTATCGCATTGATAATGTTAGTATAGATAATTAAAACTAATAAAATTAATAGCTGTTACCAAAAACAATTCAGACTGTTTTACACGGTTTACCAACTTGTCTGTGGTTTCCACAAGTAATTTGCCAGTGGAATTAAGTTGAAGTTACGACACCTTGCCACGGTAAGCGTCAAAGTTTAATACCACTAAACATGCAACATTCAATAAATAGTGGTAAATTAAACGATACAAAAAAGGTGTATCGGGTCGGAGTTGCCCGAAGCTCTACAAAGCTATTATGAGGTAAGGTGGGTAACATCCGAGTGTGCATGACATAAGAAAACGCCACATTAAATGTAATAATAATAATTATTATTACATGCAATTAATTATTACTAATTAAATTTATATAGTCAAGCTACTGAGAAAACTAATTGGCGTTAATTAAAGAATTCGTAGTAAAACATAATTATATCATGCAAAAAAGTTCAATGCTCTAAAAAGAGAAGGAAAGTATTTGAAAGTCTCAACAAGTTTGAGTATACATAAGTTGAAGCCGTTTGGTCTGGAAGTCATTGTTGCTTGCTTTTTATCGTCAAGGATACAATATAGAGACACTTAGGTACTATGATCGTGTCGCATTTCATGTATTCCAAGGCCAGACAACAAAATCCGTAAAAGGAAAAGAAAATACGTGTTGAAGCCGTTTGGTCTGAAAGTCATGGTATAGGTTGCTTTTCATCTACAAGGTTACAAAATAGAGACATTACGGCAATAATATGATCGTGTCACATCTCCTATATTCTAGATCCAGACCCACAAAAGCCGTATAAATAAAAGAAATCGTTTGATGATTTTGTTTTTATTTTAATGCCTCAGCAAGTTTAGGTTTTACATAATGGCAAACACTAGGTCGCATAGTCACGGTAGGTTGCTTTTCTTCTACGACAAAATGCACTCACGCCTCCGCCTCGCACCGCCCGTGTGCATTCACGAAAGCATTTACATATTGATCTTGAAATCACAATGGCTGCCTGAAAAACTTTATTTTTTCTATCAATATTTTACCTATAAAATAGAGTTTATTTATTTGCATGTTTCGTTACTTTGGAAATATTGTTACTGCATATTTTTTTGTAAATGCAATGAAAAATATTTATCTCATGAACTAACGTAAACGGCGCGGCTAAAAAGTCAAGATTCAACCTTTGGATTGGAAAGCAGATTTTTATATGGGGGAAACTCAGCTGTTTCAATTATTTATTATTTCATTGAGGAGTTTTGTTTTTGTTTATTTTCTCACGATATAAATATTTGTACATGAAAATTGAAATATCGGTTCATTTGTACGCCCACCAAACTAAACTCGACCGATAGTAATTAAGTAAATACCTAATCAGGTTTGATTTACCTATCCTACTGCTACTTTAGAAGCTAGTACAAAAATAATTGAATATATAAACACTTTGTTATACGCAACTTAAAACGATAATACATATTTTATTATGACTTCATATTAGCATAGCTAACTCATTATGTCAAGTTTATACGTTTAGATATATGTTCACGAGGGCTTAACGCCACAGGCATGGCACAGGAGCGTGGTGGTTCTGTTCTTCAAAAAGGGAGACAATACCTTGCTGAAGAATTATAGACCCATCTCGCTGCTCAGCCATGTCTATAAGTTGTTCTCGAGAGTCATAACGAATCGTCTCGCTCGTAGGTTCGACGACTTCCAGCCTCCCGAACAAGCCGGATTCCGGAAAGGCTTTAGTACCATAGACCACATTCACACGCTGTGCCAGATTATACAGAAGACTGAAGAGTATAACCGGCCACTATGCTTAGCGTTTGTGGACTATGAGAAAGCCTTCGATTCGGTGGAAACTTGGGCTGTGTTGAGGTCGCTGCAGAGATGCCGGATAGACTACCGGTATATCCAAGTGCTGAAGTGTTTGTACGAAAACGCCACAATGTCAGTTCGTATACAGGACCAGACTACAAGGCCAATCCAAATGCAGCGGGGAGTGCGACAGGGAGATGTAATCTCCCCGAAGCTCTTTACCGCTGCGTTGAAAGACGTCTTTAAGCTTCTGGATTGGAACGAATTTGGCATCAACATCGATGGCGAGTACATCACTCACCTTCGGTTTGCCGATGATATAGTCATCATGGCAGAGACTCTGGGTGACTTTAATGCAATGCTCAATGACCTCAGCAGAGTTTCCCAACAGGTGGGCCTTAAAATGAACATGAGTAAGACGAAAATCATGTCTAACGCTCATGTGCCGCTCCACCCAGTAATCGTTGGGAGCTCTGCACTCGAAATTGTAGACGAATATATATACCTGGGACACATGGTCCAGCTAGGTAGGTCCAATTTTGAGAAAGAGGTGAGCCGCCGAATCCAACTCGGATGGGCAGCGTTCGGGAAGTTTCGAGATGTCTTCTCGTCCAAGATTCCTCAGTGCCTGAAGACCAAAGTCTTTGAACAGTGCGTGTTGCCAGTGATGACATACGGTTGCGAGACTTGGTCGCTAACTATGGGCCTCATAAGAAAGCTCAGGGTCACTCAGCGGGCGATGGAGAGAGCAATGCTCGGGGTTTCTTTGCGCGATCAAATCAGAAATGAGGAGATCCGCAGAAGAACTAAAGTAACCGACATTGCTCGACGTGTTGCGAAGCTGAAGTGGCAATGGGCGGGGCACATAGTTAGAAGAACCGATAGACGTTGGGGTCCCAAAGTGCTGGAGTGGCGACCACGCACGGGAAAGCGCAGCGTTGGCAGACCCCCTACTCGCTGGGAAGACGACATTAGGAGAGTCGCAGGGAGCCGCTGGTTCCAGGCGGCGCAAGACCGAGGCGTGTGGAAATCCTTGCAGGAGGCCTATGTCCAGCAGTGGACGTCTATCGGTTGAGGATGATGATGATGATGAGACGCAATATCTCGAGATAGGAAATAAACAGACACACTTTCGAATTTGTTGTTAATATCTTTTACTATGAAATACGTAGACGTATGATTCAACTAATACTACAAATAATTAACTTTTTCTTTTATACAAGAGTTTAGCCCGCGGCAAGCTTACTGTTAATTATTCATCTGTTTGTCTCTATAAATACTCTTTGAAATAGGCCCATAGCCATTGTATTCTTCACAACATTGCCTTTCCGCTATGTAAACTACATAAAAATAGGTACTACAAAAGTAAGGTTAGTTCCTGTATGTTCTATAATTTAGAAATGTACTAGCTTATGCCTGCAAATTCATCTGCGTGGATTGAGGTTTTTTGTTTCCCGTGGGTATTCTTTAATAATAAATAGGAATAAAAACTAGCCTATGTGCTATCTATAACTGATTAGCCGTTCTGGCTTGATTGAGTAACAAACATCCACCAATCCATCCATCCATCCAAACTTTCGCATTAATAATATTAGTATAGAAGTAAATATAAATATAAATTTATAAAATTAATAAAGCAGTTTATATTAAATAACTAGCTGACCCGGCCACGCGTTGCTGTGGCTAAAGTTTTTGTTATATTACATTATAGTAAACAATTGTGACTGTCAAATAATAACAGACAAATAATTAGCTGAATTATACGGTATTTCGTTCACTACAAAATAAATTTAATTAATTTTATAGCGTCAACAACACGTGGTAATTATGCTGTTAAAATGTAGTTATATGACACGTTCGTAGATTTACCATAGCAGCGCCATCTATTGATTACTTACTCAACCCAGTCGAAAGGTATCGACATCTGTTAGAATCATTTGGAGTTAACAGATAATTGTGACTGTCAAATAATAACAGACAAATAATTAGCAATAAATTAAAATTGCGACTATAATTTGAGATTTAAACTATCCTATCTCTCAAGTTGGATCGAACTGTACATGGTGTGCGAATTTTATTATAATCGTTTAAGTGGTTTAGGAGTCCATTGAGGACAAACATTGTGACACGAGATTTATATATATTAAGATAAGTATGAAATTGTGACACGGTACTTATTTATTGTAATTTAAATAAGAGCATTGTCCCATCGACAAACTGCTATGTAGTTTGACGGAATATTATAGAATAGTAAAAAAAAAGTATATATAATTAATTCCCTGCGACTATGAAGAGAAGCGCTGGTGTCAGAGAGGAGGTTATAATAGGATGCGTGCGCTGCTGCCGGGCTCTCTTTTCTTTGTCATCCGTCGTTGCGTATCGTTCTTGTGTGATGTTATTTTCTCGCTGTAATATTTTTACTGTTCATGTTAATAAATGAGCCAGGAGAGCTTTTTGTTTTTTTTTTCTTCAAGTATCGTCTAGAAATTCGCAAGAATATATTATTTCTATAAATTGATTTAGGACGGGGCTGGTGGTATGAATTTATTAAATGGATGGGTGACCTCCGCAACATGTTTTGGTGAGCATGTTCCCAGTTATTGTCACCAACATCCATACTATTTATATTATAAATGTGAAAGTGGGTCTGTGTGTCTGTCTGCTATGCTTTCACAGCCCATCAACTCAACCGATTTTGCTGAAATTTGGTATAGTTGTTCATCCTGGTGAAGGAAACAGGCTACTTTTTATCCTGGAAAATTAAAGAGTTCCCGTGGGAACAAAAACCTTAGTCCATGTGGACGAAATCTAGTAATATTATAATAATAGTGTATAAAATATATAATAGTGTGTCTGTCTGTCTGTCTGCTTTATATATTTAGATAAATTTAATAAAGATTTTAGGCAAGATAATAATAGATTCTCAGCAATGAATATTATGCACAGGGATGGATGGCTCTGTTTCACCATGTAAACCCAAATGAGCAATAAATAAATTATTGATTGATTCCAACACTGTGTGATCATGTATTTATTGTTAAAATGGGGTTCTCTCTCAATTTGGTTTCTAGTTTTTGGTGCAATCAAAGAACCAATGTTTAAAAATAACAAAAGTAATAAAGTAAATATACAGGTAGGTATTACAGCCACGGCTTCAGCTGTGGCTATAATATTTTGATCTACCAGAAAAGACGTGCTGCCAAGCGATTTAGCTTTTCAGCACAGACGAAACAGTAGTTACTTATTAATGATGCCACTTGTAAAGTGATATTTGTCATTTACGACTAGGAAAAGCTAAAATCAAGTGCTCAGTTGCTATCGAAAGTTTATTGTATTGTACTTATTTATGTTATTTAATTTAAAAGAAAACAGCCTAAATTTTTGAACTGGGAAATTTATTTAAATAGAGTTGGATTAACTTATATTTATAGATCATATTATGCTTCATTGCACGTAACGCTTTATGGATGAACCAAACTGAGTAGCCCTTCTTATTTAGGTTAAGTGCTCACGTAGCTCAATGACTTGCCTCAGAATTGAAAATACTCATACCTTGTAACAAACTTCTTTGATGTATCTTGGTGGCTATTTTTAGTGGATATGTGGGCAGCTAATTGTGGCAAATATTTTGCCACAATTAGCTTTCTTAAGAAGAACTTTCAATTAGTCGCCAAAGTTATCATATATTGGATTCGATATTACAAGTAAAAGAAACTTGGGGTATTGTTTAAGTATTAGTAACATTAATAACTCTACTTAAGTACTAGAAAATATAATTTGCCTGATAATTTATTTATAAAGTTCGCAAAAATCAAATAGCAACTGCTTATTTGATAATTTAGTTTGTGGGATGTTTGAAAGCTTAAGAGATATAGAACTTACGATTTTAAAACTCCTCTAATGGATTATTACTCCTAACAGGTTCGCCCGCTACCATCTTGGACTGCATCATCACTTACCATCAGTTGAGATCGCAGTCAAGGGCTAACTTGTAGAGGAATAAAAAAAAAAAAGTCAGATCCCAAAAACACAGCTGTCGACATTGTACTGCATATGCGGAAGGATCTGAGGCACCGCACCGCATCGCGTTCGCTTTGTAGTTGATCCAAAATGAACACCCTTAGAATCTATAAAAACTTAATTAAAAAAAAATGACATTGGTCAAGCAACGATAATACCTTGATTCTACTTTGATGCTACCCAAGTATCTGATTCCATCTTAACGGTATATGTACTTTGACTGCCGTCGGTACTACCACGCTTCGGGGGCTTGTCCTCTACAGTTTTCCTTCAATTAGTTATATCCTTTACTCCTTTCTTCTACGTATTTTTTCCTTCAATCTATCCAACTAATTCAGGTTTCTTTTAAGTCTTTATTGCAGGGGTTTCCATCATTCAAACCTTTTCATTAAATACGGCATTATCGTAACTAAACTTTACAAATGGTTTTGTACTAAATTATACATCAACGGTTTTGAGCGACATTTCTAACTCTATATCATATACAAACAAATAGCTGTTGATCTGAATACGTGCTTATTAAATTATATTGAGGGTAGAGCTTGAATTTAACAAGTAGCTATCTATTACTATGCAGAAATTATAATACTATGTACTTAGTTGTGTATACCTTTATAAGTTTTTAAACAAAAATTTAGGTAGGAAACTGATTTTATAGAGTCCCTTCCTATTTAAAAGCACAACTTTTTAGGCAAAAGAATAAAACTCTATACTAGAAATTTAGCATTATGGTATTATATTCAAGAGTAAATAATTAACCTATTTCACAGCAAAAGTAGTAACGGAAAAGAAATTAAACGAAATACAAAATTTAACACTTTTTATATTATTGAAAGATTCAAAGCATCAGTTCAAAATGAATACAAAATATTTACACACTATAGATTATATTTTCACACAGGAATTAGTACACATATAACAATAAATACAACAATTAAATATAAAGAGTTACAGCAAGAATACTTATCTTTACTCTAGGTGGCTCGTAGACAAAAACTCCCTATCCCATAAGAACAGTGGGTTTTATAGGTTAAGATTCCCCCCCATATACCCACACCTCTTTCCTATTCCAAGTTTGACAACGTAACAGCATTTTGTTTATAACAAACTGTATAACGGAATTAACAACGAATATATATTTCCAATCACTAATTAATATACTTAACTCTTAATTATTAAAAGCATTTTCAAGTTAATACACCATTTAGTTTAAGCTAGAAGTAGAAAAATACACCAAAGTCCAATCTAAGAATCAAAAGGAAGTATCAATGGATATACATAAATTCTTAATTACAGTAAATCATTACTCAAAATACAGTTAAGACTAATCATTTATCACAATAATAATTATCAATAGTTCTCTACATTTAAAACAGAATTATAATTTAATTAAGTAACTAAGTATTTTACAATATCTCTTACAACGCTATGATAGTCAATTAACCTATTTCTAAATTACATTATTTATTTGAAGCTTAACTATCAACACTTTGTGTTGCTAAATTAGTTATTATTTATTTCAATAATGTCTACATTTTCTTTTTTGAATAAATTTAAATATTTAGTTTCACAAATATAACCTAAGGATCATTACCAACATATCAAGTGAGAATACAAGTGTTACCACACTTTAATATCAAATAATGTTTACCTAATACAAAATTCAGTGTTTACCTACTGTAATATTTAATTATTCCTGAATCACAAAATAGAGTTCTTTTATTTTCCAATAATCTATCATGCTCATATATTTTAAATTGTTTCCACACATAATATTTTTATCAAAGACATTTACACACGTGTAAACCGTGTAACAATATAACATGGTATAACGTTTAATGTTTTTAATGAAACTAATCTGAGTACCTCTAATTTGGGTTAAGGTCTCACGAGCTCAAAATATATTTGTTTGAGAATGTAAGACACCTTTGAAATAAGTAAATGTAATACTTACTTTGATGTACCGTTACCTGATTTAATGATACGAATAATGTTTAATTATTTTATAGGATGTAATATTGCATAAAATTTTAATAACAGTAGGGGTAATAATCTATACTTCTATACTAATGTTTGGAAGGATGGATGTTTGTTACTTAAGCACGCCAGAATGGCTGAACGGGTATGGATGACATTTGGCACAAGGATAGATTTTAGTCTGGAATAGCACATATGCTACTTTTTATCCCGGAAAATTAAAGAGTTCCCGCGGGAACCAAAAATCCTCAATCCACGTGAACGAAGTCGGATCCATCAGCTAGTTTATCATATATTGATATCCAGACAGTAAAGTTTGTACAGTTGCTAATAATTTCAAATATTGAGTATTTTATTTGAGATTTAACTGATATATTTTGTAGTGGTTACGCCCATCCTGACTACTATAATTCAGGTGATCAAGGGTTCGATCCTCGGGCATGCATTTCTTACTTGTTTGAGTTGAATGCGGCTTAAGCAATTATTAATTTTAATGTTGGGAACATAATTATTTTGAACCTAAGTTAACTACAGCGTTCCTGCGACGTGAAGTGACGAATGTAAAATAATAGGACTTGGATCATACCATGATTGGAACAACCTAACCGGGGTACGTTTTCCATTCGGAAAGGAGTTATCATTGAGAAACTTTCAACCTTCATTAGTAGAAGACTATAATGAGAAGAGAAATAAATAAAATAGTGTTACAGTTTATACTGCATTAATCCAAAAATCGATAAAATAAGCCCGAGACAAACACAACGCGGAATGGCTGCAGTCATGAACTCTCACGTAGGAGAGAGCAATGTTATCCTTTACCTTACCTTAGTGCTTAGTGTCAAAATAGGAAATAATAAGCTTATTTAAGCTAAGACGGCTCCAATTACCTACTTTGCAATTTGACGTGCTTATAGCATTTAGGCCGATTGGTACAACATTGTCTAAACTGATTTGGTAAACTTTTTGATACATTTTTTTGACATGAAAAGGTCGGGTATTACAAAATTTAATGGCCTTGTGCAAATGGGCCTTATTTTATTAAGTAACGTATACCTAGACGCCTTCGGACTCAGTTCTTTATGTAGATAATGTTGTGCATTGCTGCGCGTCGCATTGCATTTGACTAAGCCTTTAGTGCATTAAAATTTCTAGCTGAGTGCACAAAAGACTCAACGTGAGTGCATTTTGTCGTCGATGAAACCAGTGACGCGGATCTGTTGCATAAAAACAACACTGAAACAGCACAGTTTCTCGCCAGTAAACCAGAGAACATTTCCTGCAGCTTTTAGTATAACTGTGTAGTTATTATTGACTTGTTTTCAATATTAATTTTTGTATTCCACTACCTACCTTTTAACTATGTACCTATATAGGTACTTTTATTACTTATGGTTTAATTTCTTACTATATTGTGATCAATCGATAATTATAATTATAGTTCAATGACCAGAGTTGAAGCAGCATTTAGTAAGAGACAAAACACAAATTGGCACAGCTTGGAAACCCTGTACAGCAGCCCTATTCTGTAACTCAGTGGTTATCAAAAAATGAAAGCCACTGACTTATATTTTTAATCCATTGAAGATTTGCTATGAAATGTTCTTTCATTTTTTCATAGTAAACCTTCAATGGACAAAATACATAAGTCGGTGGCTTTCATTTTTCGATAGCCACTGAGTTACAGAATAGGGGAGCTAGTCAGCGTAATATCCTCAGTTTACCTACTCACATAGCTTGGCAACCCTGCACTGGTCAGACTTACTACAAATACCTACTATTGAAGATGGACTGGTGATAGCTAATAAGTTTCAGAAAGTACCTGCGCATAAAAGTGAAAATCAACGAATTATATTGGCGTAGATGGAGACATAGCACAGACTTCATTGTAGAATGTGGGTTCAGTTCGCGCGCGAGTTGGATGCAGAGTAAAAGTATGTGTTACCATACATTTACTCTGCATTCAACTCGTGCACGAACTATACATAATATATTCATATTTGATGTGTAGTGTGAAGTAATCCAATTTCAAATATTAAACTTGATGGTCTAGTAGCTGACAAACCATCTCTATGAACACCTACTAAAAAAATTGTGTCCTTAACCTAACATGTACGAAACTCCCCATTTCTGTACAAGGTACGCTTTTTGATTTATAGTCTAATGTAATTGAGTATATATCTATAAATTGTAATCTAAGATAACATTAACAAAGGTGCCCGGTAAATCTATGGCGCTAACGGCTCCAGGGAAGTAGATATACACGTATATCTAAAACCAAACACGATTATAATCCGGCTAATTGCATATCGATCTCAGAATTGCTTTCATCTTCAATTATTATCAGCTTCTACGCCATTACACTATCCAGGTAATTTATGTGATCAATAAACAATGGCTTTTGCGCACATTGGATACGATTTTAGTACCTATAATATCATAATTTGGACTTTCTGAATATGTTCGAAAAAGATATCGTCTCGTGAACGAACTACTTGTATGTAAACTGCCCTAGGGTTGAAACAATACCTATTGTTAAAAATGAACACAGATCTTGTTTTTAAAATAGTATACTTCAAAATCACTGTGCATTCGCTTAAACTTTTAAACTTATAACGGATTTCACTCATACGAATTAGAGAAATAGCAATTCAAAATGATGCATTTACTGAATATATTATCAATATAAAGTAAAGTATACCTACAGCTCGAACCACCAGTTACAGGTTCAGAAACATTGCTATAAAAAAATGCTTTAGACTGTATGTTCTCTATAACATAGACTTCTCAATAAACATTGAGGGTTTTCAGAAATTCCCCTTCATGTCACAAACAAACCTCATAAGAAGAAAAATCTATTTTTATTTATTATTTTATCTTTAAAGGATAACGTAAACAATTTTGAAAATCATGATGAAAATGCGGTATCTAATAGGAATCTGTCGCGGTTTTATGAACGAAAGACCCTTGCCGGAAGCGATTTTAATATAGCAGGCTTACGCTTTCAATGAATTTTATCTCTTAAAATATCATAAACGAAATAAGGGGTGACTTGTAGGCCCTGAAGCTATACTTCTATTCGCGCGACTACGTCCGCATGGATTCATGTTTATTGGTTCCCGCGGGAACTCCTTAATTTTCCAGGATAAAAAGTAGCCTTAGTATGTGTTATTCCAGACTATAATCTATCTCTGTGCAAAATATCATCCAGATCTGTTCAACCGTTTCGGCGTCATTGAGTAACAAACATCCATCCATCCAGACTTTCGTTTGTTTAACTGTGTGGTAATATTTTATCACTAGGGTGATAAAAGTCTACAAATAGCAGTGAAGGAAGCGCCACTTTACAAGCAAATATTTTACTGTGAAATTAATGATTTTTGTCCTTAACCGTCGAATGAATACCTTACATCATTTTAGCAAACCGAAGATGTTGCCATGCGCAAAAGGTATTCTTTGCAATGAGGATATAAATTATTCAGTGATTCAACCTAGAAAAGTAAGTAATTGAGTTACCCACGGTACGCAGAATTGTAACTGAGTTTCGTTTGCGGCCAGCTAATTGGTAATTAACCATCCAAGCAATTATTTCTTTTCTAAAATTTCGTATACAAGGAATACAGTGTAATCTATAGATGATGGCCGCGATTCTTCATCATCTATAGATTATGGATTTTTAGAAAATTTGTCAAAGTCGATAAAATATAATGCTAAGCGGATGCGCCTTGAAAATTAATAGACAGACAGGCTGAGACCATTTCGCATTTAAAGCTTATGAATGGATTACTATAAGTAAATAGGCAGTTCAACTAATTAAAAACACTGTAATCCGACTAAGTACGGAAAAAATTTCAAAGGCACACTCTTCTTTGGATGTTAAACCGAGGTAATTTGAAAGTTAATTATTTTGTTCAAATTATACTCGTAGCTACTTTGCCAAGAAAAAATAAATTGAAATATATGGGCAGGAAATAATTATGTATCTTTTCTATAATTTTCTTTTTTAACAAGGTAAATAAAACGGTCTCTGCAAATACCTAACTCTTACTCAATACTATTTGCTAATTTATCTTTCAGTATTTATATAATGAGACTTAGTTCCTTACTCTTCCAAAGTAGAGAACCAATTCGAAGAATCCCGTCGCTGTTTAAGTGGTGCCCCCGCAAATAAATCGTGTTAAATAACTTTCATTGCAACCGCTGTAGCATAGACCTGTATCCTTTTTATTTGCACTCTCAGATAAATAATACCAACTTTACCTAACGCAATTATGAAGGTTGTGATTAAACAATTTTTTTTTCTTAGGTATTCAATTTATTACAAATACCCAGGATTGGGATTGCTATTGTCTTAGCTAAACACCGAGGATTTTTTTTAAATCTTTATTAATGTCGATGATAAAATATATACTATGTTCGGTATTATAAATGTATTGATCCTGGTAATAAACATGACCACAAATGGGATTAAAGAAACTCCGGAACAGACCTTTAATTTAATAATAACAAAACCGGCCATGTGCTAGTCAGGCCACGCGCTGATCTATTACCTACTCTGTGGTATGAATAAGTCTGGTCACAAATCTTCAAGTTTATTTTATAAGTTGGTCGACCATTACTCGTTAACTTATAAAGCATATTAACTGTACTTTATAAACTACCGGAAAACTCACGTGTTATGTCGGAAAATTCCCGATTAGTTTCAAACCCGTTCGGGGCCCTTATTCATGAGCCTGCTCGCGCGACGCGATTGCTGTCTGATAGTATGCATAGCCTTAACTTTGATTGTTTTCTATTTGTCTTCGTAATATATAATAATTATGCTGTGAATTTTTTCACTCGTTCAAGAACAACTGGCTGGCAAAAATTAGCACTTTAAACCTTAATATTTTGCAAACGGATCCCTAAATCGAAAAATAGTTTTTCACGCCCGCAATATTTTTGTTAGATCTATCCTAAGAACACCAGAGGATATTTGTTGGATTATAGTGAATGCAACCCTTGATGTGTAATTTTTATTCTGTGCTTCTCTAATCTGTGGTTCCGTTTCCGCTAGCTAGACATTTTCTTTTTTTCCCCTCTCGACTCTAATGGCGAATTTCGATGACCTTTGTGCGTGTCCCGTGTCCGTGTAATATTTCTATATTTTTGATTAAACTCTTGTTTAAAACTAAGTCGTCGTTTTTCTACATGGTAGCAGAGCGCGCAACATGGCCAAGATGACAAACGCAATGTCGCACTTCCATCTTGAAAAATTAACAGGTCGGTCTAACTATGCTTCATGGAAGTTCGGGGTGAAGACTTACCTGGAACACGAAGACCTATGGGATTGCGTGGAGCCGTCGGATGATAGTAAACCCGTAAATAAAGGTAAAGACGTAAAAGCTCGCGCTAAAATCATCCTTTTGTTGGATCCTGCAAACTATGTGCACGTGCAGGACGCCATCACCGCAAGGGACGTGTGGAAAAATTTAGAGAAAGCTTTCGACGACAACGGGCTGACACGAAAGGTCGGGCTCCTCAAAGATTTAGTTACAACGACATTGGATAGTTGTGGAAATATAGAAGAATACGTGAATCGCATTATGAGCACTGCTCACAAGCTCCGGAGTATCAATTTCAAAATTGAGGATGAATGGATTGGTACGTTAATGCTTGCAGGTCTCCCTGAGTCATATAAACCAATGATCATGGCTCTAGAAAGTTCTGGAATAGACATCAGTGCAGATTCAATCAAAACAAAACTCATTCAAGAGGTCAAAAGCCCCGAGCCTTCTGCATTCTATATGGGTAAGAAGAAATTTGGGCAATCTAAGCCCCGGAAAGGTCCCCGCTGTTATACGTGCAATAATTATGGACATATTAGCAAATTTTGCAGAAATGCAAAGAAATCGGACAAGGAACAGGCCTCAAAACAAAATAAAAATAGTTCTGGTTTTATTGCAGCTTTTTCAGCTTTCACCCATACAGTGGATGATCAATGGTACATTGATTCTGGTGCAGCCATGCATATGACCCATAGAAGTGACTGGTTGTATGATATCAAGGTGCCTCCAATACAAAACATCACTGTGGCAAATAAATCGCCACTGTCTGTTGAGAGTGCTGGTAATGTAAATATCAATCTAGGTGAGGAGAAAAGCGTGCAGGTGAGAAATGTTCTTTATGTACCAGATCTTGCTGTCAATCTGCTTTCAGTTAGTGCGATGAGTAAAAGTGGATGTAAAGTAGTATTTCATAGCAGCGGCTGCGATATATATAACAGTGAAGATGTATTTGTCTGTTCTGCCACGCTGATAAATAATCTGTACCGATTAAATTCTAGTACAAATGTGCAAGCTAATTTAATATGTGCTGGAATTGCAGATGAGTCTGTCTTGTGGCATCGCCGTATGGGACATTTGAATTTCAATGATGTCAATAAACTGCCAAGCTGTGTTGAAGGAGTGAAGCTGCCGACGAGTAAGAATAAAAGTAACATAACCTGTACAACATGCAATGAAGGTAAACAATCCAGACTGCCATTCAACAATGTGGGTTCCCGAGCTACACAACCGCTAGAACTCATTCATTCTGATATCTGTGGCCCTATGGAGACTCTATCAATTGGAGGTATGAAATATTTCATTAATTTTGTAGATGACTATACAAGGAAAGTGTATGTATACTTTATGAAAGATAAATTAAATATTGTGAAAATATTCAGAGATTTTAAGACCAAGGTAGAGAATGAACTAGATAGAAAAATTAAAATTGTCCGAACAGACAACGGAACCGAATTCTGTAACAGAGACTTTGAGAAATACCTTACAGATTCTGGTATTGTCCATCAGACTAGTACACCGTACTCCCCGCAACAAAATGGTCTCTCTGAGCGCATGAACAGAACTTTAGTTGAGCGTGCACGATGTATGATCTTTGATGCTAAATTAGGAAAACAATTCTGGGCTGAAGCTATAGCTACCTCAGCATATATTATAAATAGGTCACCCACGCAGTCTCTGAAGGGAAGAACTCCCTATGAAATGTGGACGAAGCGAAAACCTAACATTAGTCACATGAAAATATTTGGTTGCGAGGCAATGGTACAAGTGCCTAAAGAAAAGCGAGGCAAGTGGGACCCTAAATCAGTAAAAATGCTTTTTTTAGGATATTGTGATGACACAAAGGGATATCGATGCTGGAACGCTGCTACTCGAAAAATGATTAAGAGCAGGGACGTCACTTTCTTAGAAAAGGATAGTAAACATGATGATAAACTTGTGACTCTTAAACTTGCAGATCAGCCAGCTTGTGATAGTCATAGAAATGACACTAATCCTGTTAACTCTGCAAGGCCATCATCTCATGTGGAACTGCCAGAATTATCGAATGACTCCTTGGCTGAGAGTGTATCAGAATCGTCCAGTGAATATGAGACAGATCAAGGAGATCTTGATGAAACATATAAGCCCTCCAGGCAGTTATCAACGGAAAACTTCAGAAAAGTGACGTTGAGGCCGCGAAATCGAAATTTCAACCAAGAAACTGAAGGTAATCCGACCAGTTATTTTTGCTACAGTAATCTGAATGATCCTCAGACAGTCGAAGAAGCTTTATCCACTCAACAAGCAAGTAAGTGGAAAGAAGCCATGGAAGAAGAGTACAAAGCTCTGTGTGAAAATCAAACCTGGACATTAGTTGAACGCCCTCCGGACAAAAAGGTCATACCGTGTAAATGGGTATTTAAGTCTAAGACTGACCAGGATGGTAAAGTTATACGTTATAAAGCTAGATTGGTGATAAAAGGCTTTAAACAAAAAAGGGGTATAGATTATGAGGAAATATACTCTCCAGTTGTACGCTACACTTCAGTAAGATTTTTACTAGCAATGGCTGTTAAACATAACTTAAACATAGATCAAATGGATGCAGTTTCTGCGTTTTTACAGGGTGATATAGATACAGAAATATATATGCAGCAACCCCCATTGTATGAAAAGGGATCACAAGTATGTATGTTACATAAATCAATATATGGGCTGAAACAAGCAAGTCGCCTATGGAACAAAAAGCTGAATGGAGTTCTACTAGAAATCGGTTTTCAGCAGTCTAAAGTGGACCCTTGTATCTACTATAATCTTAGCATCATGATGTTTATTGCAGTCTGGGTTGATGACCTACTTTTGTTCTCAGCTAATAATGAAACTAAGAATCAAATCAAAGAAAAATTGAAAACAAAATTTTCCATGAAAGATTTGGGAGAAATTAAACAATGTATTGGTTTGAATATAACCAGGGATAGAATTTCTGGAAATTTAATGATTGATCAGCAAAAGTATATCAATGAAGTTTTAAATAAATTTGGCATGCAAGAATGCAAACCAGTGAAAACGCCTATAGAACCGGGTAAGAAGCTAAGTCCGTGTACTGAAGAAGCAAATTTGAGTTTTCCATATCATCAGGCTGTTGGCTGTCTTTTATACCTGGCGCAAGCTACTAGGCCAGATATCTCATATGCAGTCAGCACTCTCAGCAGATTCAATAAAAATCCTCAAACGGAACACTGGATGGCGATCAAGAGATTAATGAGATATCTGCAAGGCACAAAAGACTATAAGATGGTATATAGCAGAGATGAGCTTAAGCTGCACGGATACTGTGATGCAGACTGGGCAAACGATACACAGGATAGAAAATCCTGCACAGGTTACATTTTTATGTTTCAGGGCGGAGGTATATCTTGGACCTCTCGCAGACAACAGACGGTCGCACTGTCGACAGCCGAGGCCGAATACATGGCGATGGCGGCGGCCGCGCAGGAGGCGCTGTGGCTGCGCCAGCTGCAACGCGAGCTGGGCGAGAGCGACGACGCACCGCTTCGGATTCTCAGCGACAACCAAAGCGCAATCAAACTCTCCACCAGTGATAGTTACAAACCACGGACCAGACATATAGATATCCGCTTTCATTTTCTTAAAGATTATGTAAACAAGTTGTTGCTCAAATTTGAATTTTGTTCCAGTAGTCAAATGGTAGCTGATATCTTAACTAAAGGAACACCATTAGATAAACATTTGTATTGTTGTTTAAAAATGGGCTTGCATTCTAGGGAGGCTGTTGGATTATAGTGAATGCAACCCTTGATGTGTAATTTTTATTCTGTGCTTCTCTAATCTGTGGTTCCGTTTCCGCTAGCTAGACATTTTCTTTTTTTCCCCTCTCGACTCTAATGGCGAATTTCGATGACCTTTGTGCGTGTCCCGTGTCCGTGTAATATTTCTATATTTTTGATTAAACTCTTGTTTAAAACTAAGTCGTCGTTTTTCTACAATATTCAAGAAAAACAAATTCATCCCCACGTTACGTGTAGGGGTGGAGCTTAAAAAGTTTTTTCTAGGTTTTATTTTGACGGACGGACATATGGTGAACTGTCGTGAGTGGGACAAATGTAACGTAACTGTACTATGTAATGTAACTTAAACTGTGAAAGGTTAACTGAAGTATGCCACTAATAACTCCATCGGGGCAAGACTGAAATTTTGAGGCATCTTCCGGGCATCTGCTCTAATCCAGGCTTCATAATTTATTTTCATAATGGCAAGATTATGGTCAAGCTAGCTCTTTATCTTGTCTTGTAATAAAAAAATCATGCTGCTTCAATGACAAACTTGAATAGCTATTGAAATAAATGACAAAGAAAGATCTAAAACATTTCAGTTTCTTTAATTAGCGGAGACAAATCTCTTCAGTAGTTCTCCTCGTTCTAATTGCAGTATTAGGCGAGCTGAATGAGCTATTGTGTACGGTACTGCAGCTGCCTGTCGGATCTATTTTATTTTAAAAGCTTTTGGAGAACACAATTGCAAGTTCCGCGCCCGTAAAAGTCAAGTTTTTCGAAAATAAAGTGTTCCGATTGTTAAAATTGAGCATGCATTTTTTTATCAATGCAAAGGCGTTGTTACTAAGATAATGATATTATTTTCTTTTGCTCAATAGTATCTTTGACTAGATGAAGCCCATCCTACGTGTCTACACCCCGACATAAATTGATAAACAAATGGGCTGTGAAAACGTAACAGACAGGTCAGTCAGTCACACTTTCACATTTAACAATACTATACATTAAGCATTTAATTCTGTATGTATTTTAGTTCAAATTATTTTGAAATAAATTAATATCCACACAATTTTAATTAGTAATTACTCCCAAATCCCGAAACGCCAGAAGCCAACAAAATTATAATTTTTATCTTTTATTGTTTTTCCTTAATCGTATTCCTGTTTTGAAGGGACTGATGATAGAATGGAAATACTTTTCTGATAAGAAACTCGATTGGATTGCCAAAGTTTGAATACCTAAATTCACGCAATGATGAACGGAGGAGTACCTGCAAAAAATAAAAATACAAATGCAAGTAGATAGATTTTTAATCCTAAAAATATTCCTCCTCGCCCTGTTTAACTTACAAGTTTTACTTTACTTGTCCTTACGTGGTGATAAAAATAATATACTTTGCGCAGTAAAGTACTGGCTAATATTAATATATTAATTTATACCGAAATAACTAAAAGAGAGACCTGAATTGCGTAAACAAGGTGACCTAAAGTCTAATCAACTCTAACCTCACACGCTATTTCAATCCTTGCGTGCGCCCTTTGCGCTCGTCGCTCGTGGATTTCTATTACAATGTAATTGTTGTTATTTTTTATTTATTCATTTAATTTAACGAAGAACATTAAAATTAGTACTCATGCAGTGGGCGATGGAGAGCGCTGCCGGGAGTATCCCTACGTGATCAAATCAGAAAAGAAAAGATACGTAGGAGAACCAGAGGCATAGTTCGGGGAACCGATGAACGTTGGGGTCCCAAGGTGCTGGAATGGTAACCCTGGAAGGCGTAGCGTCGGCTGACCCCCCACACGGTGGACGGACGACATCAAGCGAGTCGAAGGGAGTCGCTGGATCCAGGCGGCGCAAGATTGTGGCTTGTGGAGGACCCTACAGGAGACCTATGTCCAGTAATGGACGTCTATCGGTTGACGACGACGACGACCCATGCAGTGAATTCAGCGAACTGTTGCAAATCCTAAAAACATTCCTATTTGTAATATTGTACTTACCTATCATAATAAACTTGTTGTGGCCGCAAACACGATAAATGTACGAGCGGGCTAGTTTAGACAGGGTCGGTTTAACTTAGCTCGAGGGATCACATGCTCCATCGCGTGTTACGCTTTACAGGAGATCCGGACCTAGGATATTTCCTCATTTTAGATAAGTCCTCATTTAGCACGCCAAATAGTTTATTGTAAATGTGAAAATATTCTCTACCTCTCTTTAGTTAATATGTTTTACAGTTTCATGCTCATCGCGTCAGCATCTTGCCGTGAATAATGTCCCTCCACCATGTCCATGTCTTTAGCCACGCTTTATTTATTCACTTTACATTATATTAATTTTATTAGCGGCTAAGAATATAGTCAAGTCGTGGTGCATTGATGTAGGTAGGTATTAGGTGGTTTGGATCACTGAAATTATTTCTATCACTCGTCTCAGTGCGTAGAGCCGCCTTTGCAGCGCACTTCTGGCAAAAAAAATTAACTGTAAAAAATATGAATATGAATGGTTGGTATATTCTGAAGTTCTTTGATAATTAGTAGGTACGTGAGAGACCGTTATGGATCATAAAAATTAAAGTAAAATATAACAAAAAATATTGTGAAAGAATCATTTCAACAAATAAAGGTCTGGAACTTTAAAGCCGCACTAGCAAAAAGAGGCCACAATTAATATTAAAAATTATTTATGCACAGTAAATAAATCGATGGATTTCAAAAAAAAAACACTGCTTCACTAGTTTTAGTCTATATTTTAATAATTCCGGTACGATAAATTCTTAATTACTAGCGCTGCAGATCAACCTTTCAATTATGTTTGAGACATATTCCAAACAGGGTTAAAAAAACCTTTAGAGTAACACATCTCAAGACTGTAGAACGTAAGATCAATAATATCAGCGCATTCGAATTTCCAGTGAGTGCACGCGGGTCTCAACCTGAGTGCACTTTGTCGTCGAGAAAACCAGGGAAGCGTAGCTTCGGTATAAACACATGTCTTTGACTCAACAGCTTATCCATTTGCCACCCAAGAGTATATATAGATTTTCTGAAAAGCAAAATGAAAACCGTTTTAAACATTCTATCAAGTACCTACTCATAAAAGAACCATAAAGGATCACTTTGTTGACCGTCTATCCGTTCATTTGTCATATTTTTCACAGAAACGACGTGACTTTACCAGCTATAATTTAAATCGAATAACAAAGGCCATCCAACTAATATTAATGCTAAAGTGATTTCGTCTGCTACACTTCCCCGACCTATCTTTTCAGCGGATTCTAATAATCACTCCACACCTCCCCTTTTTACTTCCCAAAGTGTAATTAAGCCTTCAGGGTGCTAGACCTTCTCGTACTTGACCTATATTGTAATAATTATTATTATTCACGTAATATACAACTTCTTTACACCCAACCGACTCTATGATATATTCGCTTACTCAGTAATGCCCAACGTTTACCTATCGATAGCTGGAAGTGTTAATCCACTAAGTTTTATGGTTACACTGAGATGTAATCTATCCCTTCGTAATAATAGATCAAGAGATGTTTTTGAACCCATCGCTCATGCTCAGATTAATAGGGATGTAATCATAGTACGATTCACATAAATTGCGTTAATAATGTCAACAGATGTGCATGCAATGAATTTACAGAATTTCACTGAGAAAAAAAAATGTACCTTCTTGAAACCTACGGAACAATTCAATGCAGTGGAAGCTAATAATAATAATAATAATAAAAGAATCTTTGGTTTTACTACTGAAGTAGTATGAATTATGATATAGTACAGATTTTCTGATTTTCGGTTGTACCACCTCACACGACTGCAGCTCCAGCAATGAAGATAAATACGCAGAGAAACTTTCATAACATCTGATATTAGAACTATTAAGTTTTCTGATTCGAGGAAAGTAATTAAGTTTTCCTTCGTAGACCATCGCTCCCTGTGGCTAGTTCACTATTAATTAATCTTCCTAGCCGTCTCTTTTCTTAACTTTAGAAATACATTAATAGTAATGGCTGCCTTTTCGCATCCTTTCCATCGTTTTCATCATTCAATAAAGCAAATAATTCAAACAAAGTTTTTAATTTGCATTAGACTTTAAAATTTCATTAAGAAGCTTTGATATTTTTTACGGCTTTGCCTTTTAATATTTATGAAATGAAATTGTCTTTAATAACATTTCTTTAGAATGAATTTATTCTGTGGTGAGAATGGCTTGAATACCAACTACGTAGTCTAAGCCATGGCGTCTACTTCATTGGTGTAAACTATACTGCTACTAACTCTCTTTTTAATTACCAGGTTACTAAGTAAGGGTGGAAGATTAAATAAGGCCTCAAAAACCGTTAAGTCAAGGGCATGGGCGCTGAAGTTTGCAACCGAATACCCCTAATGATCAGAAATGCATTCAATTTGACAAACTTTAAAAATAAGCTGAAGTTCTGACTTGTCGAGAGCTTCGATAGCTACAATGAATTCTTGTATTGTAAAATTATATAGGTAATAATTAAAATAATGCTATAATGGTTTATTTTAACGATAGTAATGTTAGTATTTAATTTAATTAAAACACATGTAAGTACATACAATAGTTTTTGTAACAAAAATATGTTCTTTATCAAAATGACGAATTGTAAAATAAATTTACTATTGACTATTAAATAAGCGCCGATAGGTTCGTCCACAAAGGCTTATGATTCTGAAAGACTCCGTAAGAATTTCTCATAATCCTTTCTGGATTATCCTTCCCTTCTCAGGAAAGTTGTAATATAGAGGTAGCTTATATCGCTGAAATACTAAGAGTTCCAACCTTATACGTATTCGAAATTATGAGGTAAATTGAAGCGTAGAGTTTAAATCTCTGATTATAGGTCTAGCCCCACCATAGATGCACGGTGCAGCGCAGCACGTAGCGGCATATATTCTTTGGATGGGTTTGTATGGGCCCACTCAAGCGATGCGGCATGGAGAAGCACTATTGACATAATTGTACAAAAAGTCATAATTAACAAAATTAAAAAATACGACTGCCCTGCAAAAAAACGAACTAAAAAGTTAAAATTCTAAATTAATCTAGGTAAATTAAAATCTTATTCACATTTTTATTAAATGATATTTTTTTGTGAGTCACTGCATATTGAACTATAGTGTTATATATTTTTGGAATCTACTCATCATTTTCTAGATGATGATTATATAGTTAATCTTATTTTCGAAAAAAAAAAAACAACTTTACTTTTTAATGCGGGAACATGGTCACTCCATCAATTTTTCTTAAATTTTACTTGTCTATGTCACCCGCAATAAGCTAGGGATTCTAACGATACCTCATTTATCAAAATCGGTTCAGGCGTATAGAAGTTATGGTGGAATATACAAACTCACATACATACATACATACCATGAACCCTGAAAACAATATACTACTTTTTCCAGGCAGTCGTATAAAACTATACTTATACTTCCCGCTACGTACCGCGCCGCGGCGTGCCTCGCCTCCATAGTGGGCCTCCTAGACCAGCCCCACGATTGTGTAAGGAAATCGTAATCGTTTGTCAAAATAAAATTCGACCTATTGGAGTTCGTAGATGCTCGCACGTCAAAAAGCATGAATGAACTTTTTAAACAGTTCGAGTTAAACGTTTAAAGCTGTCAAGTGATTACGATTTGCATAGACAATTGGACCCCTTTAAGAGGTTTGGTATTCCACGGCTTAGCTCATTGCGTTCATGCAATCGCAAATTCAGCAGCTTATTACTATCTACTTGAAAATAAACGCATCTCTACAATATTTTTCCTTTTATTGCTTTAGTTTCAACATTGAGAGGATTTTCATACATACATTAAGTTTAACGCTCTTCTTCAGTTACTCTCATTAGTAGTTTGAATGCAAAACTATTAAACTGTTTTAATATCTGCCAAGATTCTCTGCTGGTCATGATTAATGGTAACGTCTCTAGAATTGTTCAAGCGAGATGAGTTCTGAAGCAGCATCCACGACCCGTGAAATTAGCTTTCGTCTTCGATGACCTGTGACAGTTTATTTTTTCAAGAAGTTATTTGTAGAATTTGCTCGAAAGAAATCGTTATTAATTCTTTGTGGTGAGTTTACTACCAAATTTTATATGGCATTTAATAATATCACTAAATCAGTCATAAATTTTTTTACAGACACGGTATTGAGTTCTGTTTTAGTAGTTTTACATTAGTTAGTCTATAATAAATTTGTTGCAATATATTGTCACACAAAATTTCTCTTGTTGGATAATCCAACAAATTATTATCGTTCTCTTCTACTCAATTATACATTCGAAGCTTATTCGAGTAGTGGAACTTCATCAGCCTTTGTAAATTGAGTTGAATCTATCAGATCACGCCAAAGTGTTCGTACGTGACTTGGTTCAGCCACTGGATTATGCGGAACTCGTCCTTCTCGTAACGTCCTTTCAATGACGTCAAGGACTGTCAAACAATTTATTATTCACTCAACTAACTAGGTTCTGTCAAGAATTTCTTTCGTAGATACTTAGCTGCAACTAATAATCACTACACTATTACCAATAAATTTACCAGTACCTTCTAATAAAATATTATTTATTTATTATTATTATTTATTTATTTATTTCTAACAAAATAAATAGATAAGTAAAGGAAGTACCTACACAAAAAGAATATAATATTATAACTATAATAATTCTACACGAAAGAATCTCGATATCATCAAAAGTACTTGTACTCAATACTCAATTTATTTATTACTTAATATGGGATAAACAGGATTCTGATCGAGGAAAGAAAATCTGTACAGTTCTACTCTGTAGGTATATATTGAAACTACAGGGATATATTGAAAACTGTTTCCGAACTTGCTTACACTGTTTGTTGTTGTACTGTCTCTGACAGTAGATTGTTTACAAGTTTCTACGTAAACAGCTGTTATTACCCACAAATTTGCAAAATAAATGATATAGGAGAGTAAAAACTAAACTAGCGGCACGCTATGATGGCCGGTTTGACGTTTGTCCGCTCATGAAGTTCCGTATTAATTGATAACGACTTTGAAGGAAATAATTGTATTACTTTATTGACGATAGTGATGTGCAGAGATTCATAAATTTTATCGAATGTAGTTTCTCATGAAGTTCCGTATTAATTGATAACGACTTTGAAGGAAATAATTGTATTACTTTATTGACGATAGTGATGTGCAGAGATTCATAAATTTTATCGAATGTAGTTTTAGGTTTAGGACTCAAAATTTATTTATTAAATTGATTTCTTAAATGTATACAAGTGTAGAAAAATCAGTTTGCACCATTTAAGGGGTGAATGTACTTGTGAATATGAACAATTTTCACTATGTGGACAAACCTCTGAAATCGCAAAAAAATATCAATAAATTTTTAAAAATGGAATCTAATACGATCGTCACATAGGATCGCTGGCTAGCACAACTACTACCTCTGGCAAACTCGCGTCAATGCTCAATGCAAAACAAAGCAGTTTCGAATTGACGTTGCTTCGAAAAGTATAAACTGTCAGTGCAATGCGATTGTGATATAGTTTTGACCTGGCTTTGGATTTCAAATATTGATACTGCATTACTGTTGACCCTTGCTCGTTAATTTGGACTCTGTTCAAGCCCTTTGTTGTGGATTTCGTCGATATGACCGAACGTACGCAGAGAACTGTTCTAAATAGTCAGACACGTGAGTTCGTAATACGCCTTCGTAACTATTTCGATCGTGAAGCTCAAAATGGAGGGCCAATTTTACCTATAACGTCAGTGGTTGAACGCGTAGCTGATGCGCTTAATATTGGACAACGAACTGTTAGACGGATAACTAAAAAAAAATATGGCGAGACTGGCACAGAAGAAAATAAACTTCACACACCAAAAAAGAGAAAACGAGCAAAACCAGTCGTAGGCATCGATAGCTTTGATGCCGATGCTATCCGAAGACATGTTTACGGCTACTATTTACAGAAGGAGTATCCAACAAGAAAAAAGTTGGTGCATTCACTGAAGGAAGCTGGATTATTCTTCGGTGGGGAAAGTTCTTTAACGAAGATTTTGAAGACCATTGGATTTCGATACAAAAAATGTAACAAACGCAAAATATTGATGGAAAGATTTGATATAGCGATGGCAAGGTATACTTTTTTACGGCAAGTGAAAGAAATCAAAAATTGGCAAAATGTTGTGTTCTTGGATGAAACATGGCTTAATGCTAACCATACTGTAGGCCGTTCTTGGAACGATGACACAGCAGCATCTACTTCCAAAGTTCCTGTAGGAAAAGGATCGCGACTTATAATTTGTCACGCCGGAACCATCAACGGGTTTGTCGAAGGTTCTCTCATGGCTTTTGCGTCAAAAACCACTGGAGACTATCATGAAGACATGAATGGAGAAAAGTTTACTGAATGGTTTACCTCAATGTTGTGTAGCCTCCCTGAACCATCTATTATAATTATGGACAACGCCCCATACCACTCGATGCAAATTGACAAGCCACCTGCCCAATCCCAAAAGAAAGCTGATATCGTCGCATGGCTTCGTAAAAATGGCGTAGATGCAAACATGAATATGTTAAAAGCGGAATTAGTACGTCTTTTAAAAGAAAACAAACCAACCAAGATCCGATACGTCATTGACGAAATAGCATTAGAACATGGGCACAGAGTTATACGGTTACCGCCTTACCATTGTGAGTATAATGCGATTGAGTTGGTGTGGGCTCAAATTAAGGGATATGCTGCAAGACACAATACAGAACCCCCATTTACCACAAAAAAAATGCTAAAATTATTAGAAGAAGCTTGTGAACATGTGACTAAAGGAGACTGGGAAAAGGTTGTGAATAGAACTGTTAAATTAATAAGGGAAGATTATGAAAGAGATGTGAAAATAGATAATATTATAGAAAACGAACATATAATTATTAATGTATGTGATGATAGCAGTGACGACAGTGAAAATAGTAGTATGGACGAATCTGATTAATTATGGCCTTTTGTGGCACCTTTTTTGGTATCTTTTGTATTCATATGTTTCTTGTGTGCATATAAAGTATGTATATTCATTTTCGTTCAAATATTCAGTTCGTTCAAATAAATTAAATAAACATATACATTTTTGTTTTATTAAACCTATTTAATCAGGTACAAAAACAAAACTTAATTGTTTTTTGTTCGAGAATAAATTGACATTCCACATCACTATTGTAATGTGTCAAACCGGCCATCATAGCGTGCCGCTAGTGTAGTGCAATGGCTCACATTTTTCACAGACAGTATAAAACATTATTTCACTGTGGCTTAAACTCATCATTTGTTAATTTTTAAATAGCACTTAGCACAATAAAGCTAATTAATAATCGTTAGTAGAAAATAAATTTCCCTTTTTAGTAAAACAAAATTAATTCAGCGGTCCAATGTAGCACGTGTAAAATATAAGGGTACAATTCACTTACTCATGAATAGCAATTCAGTAGGTAATTAATACAGAATTAATATTACATGCGACGCATTTTTCATTGGACTTTGTACTCCGTAGATAATAATCCATACTAATATTATAAATGCGAATGTAACTCTGTCTGTATGTGTTACGCAATCACGCCTAAACTACTGAATCGATTTAAATGAAATTTGGTACAGAGATAGTCTGGAGCCCCAGAAAGTACATAGGCTACTTTTTATCCAGGAAAATTCAAGAGTTCCCGCGGGAATAAAAAAGATTTGTCTCTTCAACCGAATTGGATGAAATTTGGTAAAGGGATAGTTTGTATCCAGGAGAAGGAAAAGGCAACTTTTTATCCTGGAAAATAAAAAGTTCCCGCGGGAATCAAAAACCTTAATATACGCGGACGACGCCGCGGGCATCATCTAGTATGATCATAATCATAAATCATTTATTTTGCAAAACCGTGGGTCATAACAGTTGTGGTTTACATAATGGTAAAAATACGTTTAGATTTTTAATAACGTCCTTTACATTTTAATCACACACTTTAAAATTTTTAGTCACTTGTACAACATCGACACCTAACTAACAGAAAATATATTATCTTAGTTCACTCAATTATTATCGGCATTGGGCATGTTACCTACCGAATGCTGGTTATAATTTCTTAGCTTATTTTTACCACGGTAGTCAATAAAAAGTAATCACGGCTTGAAATAATTATTATCAAAATAATAATACTTTTTACATTTTGCTGATTTAGATTTTATTGTTTACTTTATACCAGTAGTAAGTAATTTTTTACAGGCTGAAAATACTCAACAGTGAATAAAAAATCACAATAATTGTAAATATTCGACAAAATCTCCACGAAAATCGTTATAAGTAAAATACAAATATCCCTATTCTATCACGTCATTTCTTCACGTTCGAAAACAAAATGCAAATTTTATTATTAGCAATTTAAATACAATATGTAAATAAGAATTCCCTCACATATAGTCTGCGCGCGAGCTCTGAGGAATCCTATGGAATCTTAAAGTAATAACCTAGAGTTGTTAAAAGTGGAAAACAATACTGCTATCGCGAAATTACACGCGTCAAGCTCAAAACTAGTGCTGGGAGCGAGCAGGATATGGAGCGACGATCGGGGGTGGAGTACAGCCGTCGTTTCTTCAGACCCCGATTCCTCGGAGCTCGTGCGCATAAACATGTCAGTGCTTTTCAAGGCAAAGATTATTTCGTTTGAAATATTAGGTATGATTTAAACGCGTTTAATTTTTTTTTAAAGGCAGTTATGCTTCCTTGTTCGTAAAAAAAGTATTTTTAAAATATTAAACTCGTTGCATTTTTAATGCAAAAAAAACCTGTTAAATTGTTGAGATTTGAACATCATCATTCAACCCATTGCCGGCACTACTGAGTACGAGTCTCTTCGCGGCATGAGGAGGGTTTGGCTATAGTCCACCACGCTAGCCAAGTGCGGACTGGTAGACTTCACACACCTTCGAGAAAATTATGAAGAACGCCCGGGCATGTAGGTTCCCTCACGCTCTTTTCTTTCACCGTTCAAAGAAAGTGATATTAAAACGCACATGACTCCCGAAAAGTTTGAGGTGCGTGCCCGGGGATCGAACTTGCGACTTCAAATAGGAGGTCGGGTGCCTAAAACACTAGGCTATCACCGCTTTGCGATCTTTCTATGAGACTTCACAAAAGTAATTAAAATGCCAAATCCGGCTGCATGTTGCAAATTTGTTTTAGTCTTCATGGACTACTAGCTAATGCTCGTGACTTCGTCCGCGTGAATTGAGTTTTTTGGTTCCCGAGGGATCTCTTTCATTTTCCGGGATAAATAGCCTATGTGTTATTTCAGACTATAATCTATCTCTGTGTCAAATTTCATCCAGATCCGTTCAGCAGTTCGGGGGTGATTGAGTAACAAACATTCATAAATACATCCATCCAAACTTTCACATTTATAATATTTATATATGCATCTACTGGATATATTTGTATAAATTTGTAGCTATAAAAGGTATGAATAGGACCTGCATAATACATAATATAATATTATATTCATAATGGTTATATCAATTTGAACCTAACAAACGCTTCATTACATTTCGACAGAATTGATCGTCAATATATTCATAATATTAAATTATGAGATTGCATTATAGGGTATAGCTTCTATAGCGACACATTGAGGACGTGAATGGGCTTCGTGTGATATTGCGCATTAATTTATCACCTATGATATTCCGTATTCTGATTTAAAAGCGCCATAGACAACACAACTATCTCTAATTTCTGTCTTACTTTTATTTTCTTGAAAGATCTCTTTATGAAAAAAGTTACTAAAGCACTAGAGTGCCAACTTGCATCAAGTACTTGACTTTAGTCCAACCGTGAGAAGAATTTGAGTACTCGTACATAGTAGGCACTTAGTAAAACATAAAATGCGTTTTCGGTGTTAAATGATAGTTTTAATAGTAATAGATAGCACTTTTATAGATCTAATCGCTTACTGCGCGTTTTCGCTTTTCCCGAAACGAATGTACTACAATTTTCCACTTTATTTCCATATAAGAATAGAGTTTTAATTTGTTTGAAGTGTAATTTTATAGGCACCATCGCATAAAACATGCAAAGCATACGAGATCCATGTAAAATTTAACGGAGGCTTTTAGCGTAAAATTTAGCCGCTACACCTATTTTTGCGTTACCCTTTCTATATCAGTGCGCGAAGATAGTCTAGTCCCTAAACGAGCTTCACAAATAATCGTAGACTTCATTCTAATCTTATAAATGCTGAAGTATACTTGTTCCGTTTGTCTGTCTGCTACTTTTTCACAACACATATTGTTATCTAATTTTGACAATACTTAGATTAGTATAGAGATTCGGAGACATGGCATAGATTTTATACCGGAGAATCAAATATAATTAAATTAAAAGATAAGTATTATAATAAATAATTATGAGCGAATATTATCTCTTCATATTACTATAATAATATAATATCATCACATAATATCTGTGATGATATTACTATTGTCTACAAATAAAAGTAAATGCAAATTGAAATTAATAAAAGAAGATGTACTTATTCCTAATACTTATCAAAATTTATACTTTAATGTTGCAATACAGGGTAACATACGAGTACATTAACGGAAAAAGTAATTTGAGAGAAAAAACTCGATCGCACTAAATCTAAATTAAGATCGAACGTACTTGCGGTTATATAGGTGGGTGTAGCTTTACAAAGAGCTAAACTTAGTCGATGCTCCACTTGTATTAAAAATTAATTTGTATTAATTATTTTATTTAGTAATTACAAATACAAATCTAGGCAAATTAGAATCAACTGTTTTGTCAAAGGAAAAAAAAAAACTTAAAAAGACAAAAAAAGAACTAGAAACAGACGTACGTACGTATTTTCTCTGAGATTCTTTCTATCAAAAGTTTAAAGAACTAAAGGTCTAAAACTAGTCTACTAAAGGACTTTGTTTGTTATTTTATAAATTTTTTATTAAAATAAATATGTATAATACATTCAACATTGTATACATAATACAGTGTGAAGAAACACATATACAATCACTTAAAGGCTAAACAGGCACCTATTAAAATTTTCTACATAAAATAATATAAAGATAACTGATTTCAACTTGGATTTGGTACTTATTACACGATTATAGAGCAATGTGCGGGATATTTGTAGATATCTCCGCTTTATACAACAAAAGGACTAAAAGTTTATGTGGAAAATTACACTATAAAAACTCCTATGTAAATGTTCATAATCTAAATTACAGGCGATTTTCAATCTATCTTAATCACGCTAATTAAGGATTGAGGCTATATAGTTTGGCTTGTTGTGTAAGCAGTTTTTCTTGTTACCCCGGGACAATATCTTTGGCTTAGTCATCGATTTATCTTACTTATTTCTTCATCTAACATAATAGAAAAGTTGCTTTTGTACTCAGTTGTTAGTTATTACTTTGGCAGTAATATATGTTAGAACGGTATAATATAGATAATGCTTTTTCTTACATAAAACTGTGTGGAGGTGCTGTATTTAACAATTTTGAAGCCACCTTAGAAGTAAATCTAGCTCTTATAGCTCTATAACAATTTCTGCTACTAATGTATAGTTTCAAGAAATCAAAACCTGTAAGTTTAAAGTTATTGTTAAAAAAAAGTTATTTATGTGTGTAGATATTCTCGTTTGTATCCAGCAGCAGCCAATATCACAAAAGCAGGTCTTACTAATGAAATTATAGCAATACTTTAGCAGGAGTTCTTTAAATATATACCGCTATTTTCATCGTCATTAAAATGGTCCTATATAATTTACGGTCCTGTGCCTAATTTTTACTTAAATTACTTGATATATGTAATACCTTTAAACGAGTAATTCTTGTATATATATATATTTATATGTATATAATCTGAATCTCGGAGACGGCTAAAACGATTTTCATGAAATTTAATATGCAGGGGGTTTCAGGGGCGATATTGATCTAGCTAGGATACATGTCGTTTTATCCGTATTTTCAGTGCTACATAACTGCTACAATATCATTAAAATACGAAGCTAAAAGACATGACCAGTAATTGCCCTCCGATTCGGGACCATGCACAGGATTTCCGTTAATACAGTAAGGTTTAAAAATTCAAAACGAAATTATTATGGATTTATTATTCCAAATAAGGTCAGGGTTCAAATGACAAAAAAAACAGTACGTTTATTGTTTAAATCTTGAGCGTCCGCTTTCCTTTTTAAACACTACTCCATTTTGACGTTCCATTACATCCATGCCTAATAATAATCTTGTAACCCTACATGAATACCATTTAAGTACTTTAGTCATTATATTATGAATGATTTATTTTTGATCAATTAAATAGTAATGAAAAGGAAATGTATGTTTTGTTTATAATTATTTTTATTTTTTGACAAGTCTCAAACTAATAGATCGAACAAAGCATTTTGAAATACTGCGTTTAAAGGAACGCCCTTTCACATTGCATATGCCGCCATCTGTGGTCGAATAGTTGAACTGGAACGCCCTTTCACATTGCATATGCTGCCATCTGTGGTCGAATAGTCGAACTTGTTAATCAAAAGTAGTGAGCAATACTTAAAAATATTTTCTAGACTCACCACAATACATAGCGCCATCTAGTGTGGGAAAGCAGTTTTTGGTGAAATTTTTTTTAAATATTTTCTCAGTTTTCAGAGCCTTCAGACTCCTGAAACTTTTTTATCTGAAAACTATAAAGTATAACAATTACAATAATAAAGAAATAATACTTGAAAATATTTTTTTAGACTCGCTCGACACAATAAATAGCGCCATCTAGTGTGGGAAAGCAGTCTTTTGGTGAAACTTTTTTTGTTCATTTTCGCAGTTTTCCGAGCCTTCAGACTCCTGAAACTTTTTTATCTGAAAACAGTCAAATATTACAATTACAATAATAAAGAAATCATTGCTGAACATTGATTTTTGACACCTAGGCAAGCTGCCATAGTTCCACCGGTCAAGTCTTTTCACCGTCATTTACAAGTTACTATAGCTTAGATAGAAAATTGGGCGGTCCAAAAACCAGAAGATACCGGTTCGAGTCCAGATTTCACCAGTCCGATTATTTTTTCCTTTTTTTTCTAAGTTCCTTCTTTTGTAAGAAAAACTATTATTTGGAGCACAATTGCACTCGTGATTTTTTATTTAAATATTCAGTTCATATTTTTTTATAATTATGTCGGTAAGATCGAAAAATATTATTCATAGGACATGACCAGTAATTGCCCTCCGATTCGGGACAATGCACAGGATTTCCGTTTTTACAGTAAGGTTTAAAAATTCAAAACGAAATTATTAAGAATTTATTATTCCAAATAAGGTCAGGGTTCAAATGACAAAAAAAAACAGTACGTTTGTTGTTTAAATCTTGAGTGTCCGCTTTCCTCTATAAGCACTACTCCATTTTGACGTTCCATTATTTCCATGCCTAATAATAATCTTGTAACCCTACATGAATACCATTTAAATACCTTAGTCATTATATTATGAATGATTAATTTTTGATCATTTAAATAGTAATGAAAAGGAAATGTATGTTTTGTTTATAATTATTTTTATTTTTTGACAAGTCTCAAACTAATAGACCGAACAAAGCATTTTGAAATACTGCGTTTAAAGGAACGCCCTTTCACATTGACCGGTGGAACTATGGCAGCTTGCTTAGGTGTCAAAAATCAATGTTCAGCAATGATTTCTTTATTATTGTAATTGTAATATTTCATTGTTTTCAGATAAAAAAGTTTCAGGAGTCTGAAGGCTCGGAAAACTGTGAAAATTAACAAAAAAAGTTTCACCAAAAGACTGCTTTCTCACACTAGATGGCGCTATTTATTGTGTTAGGCGAGTCTAAAAAAATATTTTCAAGTATTATTTATTTAATATTGTAATTGTTATATTTTATAGTTTTCAAATAAAAAAGTTTCAGGAGTCTGAAGGCTCTGAAAACTGAGAAAATAAATAAAAAAAGTTTCACCAAAAACTGCTTTCCCACACAAGAGGGCGCTAGTTATTGTGGTGAGTCTAGAAAATATTTTTAAGTATTGCTTACTACTTTTGGTCAACAAGTTCAACTATTCGACCACAGACGGCAGCATATGCAATGTGAAAGGGCGTTCCTTTAAACACAGTATTTCAAAATGCTTTGTTCGATCTATTAGTTTGAGACTTGTCAAAAAATAAAAATAATTATAAACAAAACATACATTTCCTTTTCATTACTATTTAATTGATCAAAAATAAATCATTCATAATATAATGACTAAGGTACTTAAATGATATTCATGTAGGGTTACAAGATTATTATTAGGCATGGATATAATGGAACGTCAAAATGGAGTAGTTCTTAAAGAGGAAAGCGGACGCTCAAGATTTAAACAATAAACGTACTGTTTTTTTTTGTCATTTGAACCCTAACCTTATTTGGAATAATAAATCCATAATAATTTCGTTTTGAATTTTTAAACCTTACTGTAAAAACGGAAATCCTGTGCATTGTCCCGAATCGGAGGGCAATTACTGGTCATGTCCTTTGTATTACCCTATAAATTATATCAATCATGAAATATTGCGATGAGATAAATTTATTTATTCTAATTTAGGTAGTCGAAAGTAAATACATGATAACGTTAACCTGCTCTGTTTATCTTCGAACTACAAAGCGCATTGATTACTTACACCGAGACTATAATATCTTCAAAGGACGTAGGTGTATTTCTCCAAAACCAAGAGCATGCCACTTCTTGAATAACGGTATTGGTTTTGTGGCAAATCTAGGAAATATAATTAAGTTGGGTAAAATCAACATAGCTTGGATCGTTTCAAGAATAACAATAATAATATGATGATTAAATTAAAGTATAGACGTGATAAATTTACGTTAATTATTATATATATATATTTTTTTTTACTGTTAATAAGTATATATTATATAAGTATATGTATTACTATCTATTATATATATGTAGGTTTACATGTATTATATTTTATTGTAAGAATTATATTAATAATTTCCTTTTAAACAACGTGCACCCTTGAAGTTTTCTCTCTGGGTTAATCCGTTGTGTGCATGGTTGCCTGGTAGAGGTCGCTTTAAATCGATAAGCTGTTTACAAGTTTGTCTTTCTCGGTGTACAATAAAGAATCTTTCATTCATTCATTCATTCAATTTTTCATTTTTTTCATTTTGCTCATCTAAAATTTACAATAGTGTATTATAGGTAAGTTTTACTGTAAGTATGCAAACAAAATCGCCACGGCCGAAGCCTCCCACCAGGTCAGACTAGGGAAAATTCAGAAATTATAAACTCCCAAATTGACCCTGCCAGGGATCTAACCCGGGACCGCCACACGTTAAGACAACAGCATTACAAAATTCTAATTCTAAATAAGTATAAATGTCCCTGTGCTAGCGGCCTTAAAAGTTTAAAATAAAATACAAATCAAGGTTTTTAGTAAGAAGTCAACATGTTAATAAAAGAAGAATAATGTTTTTTAAATTGGACAAAGTATATAAAAGGAAAATATAAAAGTATTCACTCGTGAAATAGATTGATATATATCATACTTTATCGTCGGCATATAATCTTAACTAGACTGAATTATGGTGTAGAAAATATCCTCTCATTCTTTGCATAACCCATAAATCACCGAGCCACCGGAATCCCTCGAGAAATTAGGTATAGGGAGAAAAATAAGCAATATACATTATACTCGTATTTATTCACATTATATTATCCATACTTAATATTGTAAATCCGAACGCTTTCACGGCCCACCTGTTCAACCAAATTTGGTACAGGGATAGGTTGTATCCCGGGGAAGGACATAGGATTCTTTTTACCCCGTAAAATTAGTTCCCGCAGGCATCCGAAAAACTTTTTATTCCGGAAAATTCGTGGGAATTGAAAAAAAAATTAATCCACGCGGACTTTTAATCCTTCCAAAAACAAAATAATTTAAAAAGCAAATTGGAAATAGCTGTTGCAAATATATCGTATAAAATATGAGGGTACAACGAATTCACTTACTCAAAAGGGCGATTCACCAAACGCAAAATTTATTCCGTGCACTTCATACGACCCTCATAACAAAATTGCGAGCTGTGGCGTGAATACTTGGAAATCTGGAACCGTGACGATAAATTGCTTAATTTCACCTCAACGACTCGAACATGAGGTATCAGATTGTAATGTTATCATAACAATTGTCTTCGCACCTACCATTCAAAACAATCTGTAACCGTTTAATTCTGTTAATAAGTGTTTTTATCTGTAACCCTAATAGGTACGTGCCCTAACAAACTGCACGGTGTGACAACGCGTTCTTCTCGCTCAATTGGACTTTACACACACTGACAAAACATGGCCATGTTTTTCTTGAAACAATTGCAACCATCGGTGCTTTCACCTTAGGCTCAAATTTGAACATGCGTCAACAATAAATTGGCAACGTTGCTATTTCGGTTAGATTTTAAAACCTTTTATTTCTCAGATTTTAAAACCTTTTATTTACAGATTTGTTTCTGTTACAGAAATATAAGTGTTTCGGGTTAACAAAATTAAAAACACATTCAAAAGGGTTACAGCTTCTATTGTATTACACTTTCATTTTGTAACACTTATATTTCTGTAACTTTTTTGAATCGGTTTTTCAGGCTTTGCTCATCGCGGCATAGAACTTACACACTTCCCATTATTTTAAGTCAAAGTACATGAAAATTATGAAAGCACTTTCCACCTGCTGTGTCCTCTTTAAACAAAAATTTGCAGTTCAAGAGCTGGATAATAACGCTTTTTAAGAGCGGCGTTATGGATTATGTTACTTTGTTTGCTCACTTATTTAATAATTATTTAATTATATAATAAAAAAGCATATAGTGAAATTAATTTTTGTCTAGTATACTTGATATGTTTTACCTTGTTTCATTAGTAAGTAATAAGTATAAGTAGTTAAATATTTAGCTGCAAATTCAATGCATCGTCGTGGGCAAGGCTGCGGACTCAGTTAAGCTAGTTATGTCACACAAAGTTTACCTAAGTATTATTTAACTTGTGTGAGCGTGTGTTGTAACCGCATATCAACAAATTTTGACAGCGCGTACTTAACAACTATTATGGAACTGATACAAGTTAGTTGTGTTGTTGGAAAATCGCTGTCGGAAATGGCAAACGTTCGCCTAACCCTAAACTAAAAGCACCAGAGCCGCAAGTAGAACTGTCTTGCATGTTAGAGCATCAGTTTTTTTTTATACGCTGCACGTTAGCCCTTGATTGCGATCTCACCTGATGGTAAGTGATGATGCAGTCTAAGATGGTGGCGGGCTAACCTGTTAGGGGCATAGCAGTTCTATTCGGTTTCTACACCGCATCGTACCAGAACGCGTAATCGCTTGGCGGCATGTCTTTGCCGGTAGGGTGGTAACTAGCCACGGCTGAAGCCGCCCACCAGGCCAGACCAGGGAAAATTCGAAAATTATAAATTCCCAAATTAACCCTGCCGGGGATCGAACCCGGAACCTCCGCACGTTAAGACAACAGCGCTACACACTGCGCCACGGAGGTCGGCGGTAATCTGTAAAAGCCATCGACATATAAGTAGGTACTAGATGGGCCCTTTCATAGAAAAAGTTGGGCGTCCGACTTGTAGGGCATGCCCCTTACCCGTATAAGTCTATCCTTGTCCCCGCCATAGCGCTGTTCCGCTTTTCAGACTAGATGGCGTTAGTAGAATAAGTCCACATTCTTTGTTTGACAGGGCCCGTCTATGTAAATTGAGGTCGTTGTTAAAAGCATGTGGCCCCGTTTGTTTAGTCTTCAGCATATTCTGAATGCGCCCAAAAGAGCCTAATCATGTTGCTGAAGTCACGCGCATTTTCACCATTGCCACCAAAAAATGGTTGCGTGTGCATCTTGGGTCTTTTGAACCTGAAAATTGATTACAATTATGAATGACACTAGATGATGACCGTGACTTCGTTCGCTTTCGCTTTGAATGGTCTTCCATTTTAAAATACAATGTTTACTTGAGAGATTTAATCCTCCTCGTTAATTGATTCAATAAAATAGTGACGGACCAGGTTTGCCATTTTTAGTTGGTGTGGTTGGATCTCAGATTCAGATATTCTTATTTTTTTCTAATAAAATAATATTTCTTTTGACAGTCATTTGATTTTTTCCTGCATTTTCCGTTCGTTTTTTCCACCCTGTAATATAGAAGAAAAACTTGTATGCCCAAATATTGTCAGCACCCCAGTGTTTAATAGGTACGGCTAGATGCAAAGTGGTAGACAGTAAGTTGCACACTCACAGTTGGTGGCTTTCTTATACGACAAAATGCACTTACGTAGCCGCATCTGCTAGCCCGTTTGGACTAACAAATGCATTTACATATTGAACATCTTGAAATCACATTGGCTGCTTGAAAACCAATAGAAAGAGAAATGGTAAGTGACTCGTATTCAAAATGAACTGTGTCTAATCTATACTTAAGTACTGATTAGCATAAATGAGAAAATGCGTTCTTATGTCTAACGGCCTTCATTTTATTTACTTTGATTTTGACGAAAAATGTATCCTGATCCTTATCATCATAATCATAACATAGCCTTATTTTAATACCGGAATTCCAATGAATAGTTTCCACTGAATTTTAAGATAACATAAAGGTTAAATCTACGTCGATGAAGTTGCGATCTTCTCTAGTAGTATTAAATTACCTTTTTGAAACTAAGCCAAGCAATCCGCCGTGTCTGTCCGTCTGTCTGTCTGTCTGCTACGCTTTCACGGCCCATCTGCTCAATCGATTTTGAAGAAATTTGGTACAGGGGTAGATTGTATCCCGGGGAACGACATAGTTTTTTTCAAAGAAAATTAAAGAGTTCCAAAAAAGAGAATCAAAAATCCTTAATCCACGCAGACGAAGTCGCGGGAATCATTTCGTTTTTGTTATAAAGCAAAAATATACTACCATTATATATGTATGTTAGTATTTTTTTGCGACAATAAATGTATGTACCATTGTAAAATGGTACATACATTTATTGTCGCAAAAAATGGTATTGGTAGCATACAATGTGGTATTTTGGAAGACACATCAATAGGCTTAGGCAATAGGCTAAGTATACTTGCTTGAGCGTATTGATGTTACTTATTGCTGCTTAAACATATAAAATAATAGCGGCCCTTTTTATAAGAATAAAATATAACTGATGTATGTTTTGTATATATGTTATTCTTTCTATTCTCGTTAAGTTAAATTAATTAAATCGAATGTGGCTGCCGCGAGGATAAATTAGTTTAATTCTTAGGGTTCCGTAACCCCAGGAGGAGAAAAAGGGACCCTTATAGTCACTTCGTTGTCTGTCTGAGGGTATCGAGTTGAAATGGAGCTGTAAAAAAATCAAGCTCCTAAGTAAACGCAATCAAAAGATACGGCCATTTATGCCGCATATTTTGACACTCGCCAATAAATCAAAACTTATAGGGTACTTCCCGTTGACCTAGAATCATAAAATTTGGCAATAAAAAATCCTAAAATCGTTACTTATGGTTGTTTACTCATAGGGTACCGAACTGTTTGTCAGGCGCTACCACTTTAGCGCCACATGTAAGCCAGTTATTTCGCAGCTGATTCCGTGTAATAATGATACGTTTCTTGTTATTTACTAAAATAATTTATATTGTGTGGTGCTACGGAACCTTTTTTTTTGTTTTACAATGCACAAAGGCGAACTTAATACCTAGAGGTATTCTCTTCCAGTTAACCTTTGGTAGTAAGGACAAGGTTGAAATACCAGTGCGTACAATATAAAGAGAGAAGTTTGTGAGCGAGTCTGACTCGCACTTGATTTTCTTCTAAAAAAAACTGCCACACTTTCAAACTCTAAACGAATTTTACGGATTGTAGGCGTTAGCTCTAAATTCATTACACTTGAATAATTCTGTAAACCTGAGTTATCTTTGACATTGCGGATAACTAAATTTATTTACTTTTTAAAAAAAATATAATATGAACAATCATAATTATTATCACAATAAGTAAGAGTCCAGAGTCCAAGTTTTGTCAAGATTATTTGAAAGATAAAGCAAAAGCAAATAAAAGTATAGTTATACTTAAGTATTTTGCCCAAAATGTAAACTTTAATTTAAATCTTGTATGAAACACTATAATGGCGGGAACAGTGGCACGAGTAAAATTGTCTTCAACAGTCGTGTATATCTGTAGTGCCGAGTGAACGAAACGTGTCTGAAAAATCCCAAGGGATATCTAAGTGCAGTTAACTAGCTACATTCCTTTGAGTGTTCGCTTTCTGTTCGCTAAATGTTTATTCGCTGACAAAACTAAAACGTTTTTGAGTAAATGAGGGACAAACCAATAGTGTTTTGAATAAAGCCAATCATTAATTTCAGGATATTTGCAGTGCAGTACATACAATAACAATTTCCTTTTGTCGACTGAATCCAGCGTACTGGTGATCTCCTTATCTCTGATTTGATCCCGTAGGCATACTCTGAGCATATCCCTCTCCGTCGCACGTTGAGTGACCCTGAGCCTTCTCAGGCTCATAGTTAGTGACCATGGGATCCATGCGTCATCCGTATGGGATGAAAAATTTTAGTATGTATTGGAAATTAATTTTTTGCAAGTAAGGTTTTCCCCAGCCGTGTTTTTAAGTAAATTGTAAGGTAAAAATAATTTCCTTATACGACGTGGGAAATTTTTAGTGGTGAAGATTATGAGGGGCTGTTATTTATGGATCGGATGGTTAGTGATTTGATAAATATCCAGATTGTGAAATGGCTTTTTTAACCTAAGACGACTTCAGCTACTTGTGAATAATAATTATATAGTTAAGTTGCTTCAGTCGCCGAAACTGGCATCTTAGTTTACAATGTCACGGAAACTCCCACTAACTTGTTTAAGCACAGCTTGTCTTGAAACCGCATACCAACGAATTGTGACAGCAACAACGTAAGTGCAATTCAAGAACTGAGAGCACTTTAACCAAAATGCCTCAGTCTGCAACGGGAGCTTAAAATCTAATATCATTTGGTTCAGGGCTAATTATTTCATTTACCAGATTTATCAGGTAGACCTAAGTCGGATTTCATATACAAGCGTAAGTAGCCCGTGAGTGTGTCTGATAGTTTGTTACTTGTTTGAGGAAATGATCGATTTTTCGTTATGGTAGCTTTTTAAGAAATCAGCATCTATACTATAACATTATAAATGAGAAAACTTGGATGGATGGATGCTTGTTAATTAATCACGATTCGCCTTCGCAGAAATACTCACATTCTTCACCTTTTTTACTGCATTCTGTTCAATTCCATCACACCTCACTACTTAAAAGATCGATTTAAGTATATATGTAATTTACACTCTTTTTCCCTCCGTTCTCAAAATAATATTAAAAAAATATATATATTAAGCACTCCTAGACACTCAACTTCCTTCTATCAAAATTCTTTTCTTTACTTTTAACTGCTATACGGCTTTGGACGTTCTCCCTCTGGATATTAAGCTATCTCAATCTCTTCCTATCTTCAAAACTAAATTGAAACAATCATTATAATCTATTTATTCATCTGTCGTCTATTACCTTTTACATCTACACTTTTTATTTATCCTATATATATATTTTACATTGTTATTATGTCTCAGTACACCCCTCCCGCTTTCTTTTAAAGTTTTCTCTGCCCTAAGGTTGCCTGGAAGAGATCGCTGTTTAAGCGATAAGGCCGCCTGTTGTGCCGTATCTGTTAATATTATTGTTTTTGTCTTTTCAATTCTTTGTGTACAATAAAGTATATTTTACTTTTACTTTTTACTTTTCACGCCAGAGCGGCTGAACGGATATGAATGAAATTTGGCATAGTGATAGATTTTATCATACATAGGCTACTTTTATCCTGCGAAATTAGAGTTCCCGCGGGAACCAAAAAACCTCAACCCACGCGGACAAAGTCACGGGCATCGGCTAGTTAATAATGTGTCAGCGTGGTAGAATACTTCCTACTGGAAGTAAGTGAGTATTAGCAAATGGATTGTAAAGAGACCCCTAGACACAGTTTGACGTGAACAGATTCCTGCCAGGAACCCAGAACTTGTGTGCAAAGTTTACACAGAGTTTGTCATTATCGAACTTTGAGTTGGTGATGTATGGGATAAGTTACTCCCATCCTCGTATTTGTTTAAATGGAGAATATAGAAGAGTATTAAGAAGGAAAGGTAAACGTGAAAATTGCATACAATATTTCCGCCTACATATTTAGTTGGTTGCAATGACGCACTTACCTTTCTCGTTTTGAGAAAAGTAAGAAGGTTCTTTCCGAGCGGGTGTAGCATAAATAAATAAAGATTATCGTCGACAATGTAAGCATAGAAAAACAAGAACAAAAGTGAAAAAATCCGCCGCAAAGTACGGCGTCATCAGTCTAACGTAAAAAGTTAAAACTTTCTTTAGAATTTCGCTAAGAGCTCGTGGATGACATGCAAAACTTTGCCAAGTTATGTTATAAATCATACGAATCCACCTTACCGAGCGAAATATTAGAAGAAGAACTTAATCCACTTTTTTTTTACAAAACCGCCACCGATGTCTAACTTTGTTATCTCGAAAGAGTTTGATTAAGAAGTTTGATAATATACGAGTATAACGTTATTCTGTAACTTAAGATAAAATTTTATTTGCTTATTATTTTATTTATAAAAATATACCTACAGCGTACTTATCGTTGGAATGAAAATTGTGTTGTCAATTTGTCTGTAACTAACTGTCTACTGTTACGGCGGACGATTTTTTGTAGAATCTCCGAGAAATGACATGACCAGTACTGCCCTCCGATTCGGGACAATGTGCAGAATTTCCGTTTTTTACAGTAAGGTATAATAATTAAATCAGAAATTACTATAAGTACTATTCCAAATAAGGTCAAGGTTAAAATGCCTAAAAAAACAATACGTTTATTGTTTAAATCTTGAGCGTCCGCTTTCCTCTTTAAGCACTAATCCATTTTCACATTCCGTTTTATCTATTGCTCATAATAATAACCTTGTAACCCTACATGAATACCATTTAAGTACCTAAGTCACTTTATTAAGTGATTTATTTTTGATCAATTAAATAGTAATGAAAGGGAAACATATTATATTTTGTTTACAATTATTTTTGTTTGTTGACAAACCTCAATGAAACGTGTAATTGTGTAATTGATCGAACAATTCATTTTCAAATAGCCACTGCGTTTAAAGGAACGTAGCGCCCTCTGGCATTGCATCTGTCTGCCATCTGTTGTCGAATAGTTGTAAAGACTCGCTAACACAAACGTTAAGCGTCATCTAGTGTGGCAGCAATACAATGTAGCGTAATTTTTAAAGGAATTACCTAAGGAACCATTGCCCGCAGCGCCGAGACACCCGGACAGGACACGGGTCCTGCACGCGGAGGTGAGGATGTCACCCGCAGTGTGGACCCAACACCGGAATGACACCCGACCTAGGGGCCCGTAGCCTACAAGGCAGGCCCTAGCCGAATCACTCTTCTTCAAGATATTCACCGGGGCACAGTGTTGCTCCGCGCCCCGCCCGGTTAAGGAGGCCCAGCCTCGAGGCCCGTACCCTCACTTGGCCCTCACGGGCCAAACGGAGACCCACTCGCGGAATTACATAATTCTTGCAAATATAGTTTTATTATTCCAGTATTATCCTTATCCATGCTCAAATAATGCAAAGCTTAATTATTTTCCTGAGAAACGTGCTTAGAAATACTTGAAAATATTTTTTAGACTCGCCAACCATGACAACTAGCGCCATCTAGTCTGGGAAAGCAGTTATTTGGTGAAACATTTTTATTTATTTTCTCAGTTTTCAGAGCCTTCAGACTCCTGAAACTTTTCTAAAACTATAAAATATAAAAATTACAATAGTAAAAAAATCATTGCTGCGCATAGGCAAGCTCCCATAGTTTCACTGGTTATTTCTTTTATGCTGTAATATATACTTTGTACCTTATCTTTCATCGATTTTTGGTCGTGGGCCTCAAATATGCGCTCTTGAAACGGACCTTTATCGAGATTACCATAAAATAGCATCGGTCGCTACTTAATAGTTGGTCGCGGTTTGCAAATGCGACAAGACACCTCGCAATGCATTCGTGCGTTATTAAATCACTTTAAAATTCAAACACGATGGTCGTCGTTTGCGACCTCTCTTATTAGCTAGCTTTACTCAGCATAGTAACCTTAGTATTTTTTGATTTAATTGAAAAAAATAGAGTGGGATCCGTCAGTATCCAGTAACTACAATTAATTATTCACTAGGAACTTTATTAATAACTTGGTATTTTATTGGATTCCTACTAAAGTAATGCAATGCGAATACGTATTTTCTTGCAACGTTTTTGAAATGGCTTTAAACGAGAATTCCGTTGAAATAAAAGACTATTCGTCAATGAAATACTTCAATAAAATATGAAAGTAGTTTCGCATTCCACTTTTCAGGAACGAAAAATTATTGAAAATATTCTTTTTATATTTTTGTTTAGTCAGAAAATTGTAAAAATCCAACATTTATTATGTTTCAGATATTGACTGTCTTTATTTGAACTTTGTAAACCTACAATGGTGTGCACACATTTATACTCTATAAGGCATGACTACTATTTAATATTTTACAAAACAAATGCATCGATGTCCATCGTCAACTTGCAAGTGTCAAGCTAACTTTTCAAGAGAGCCGTTTGAGTTCCGAAAACACTAACGCCAACGATACGGTCTACGGCAGAGATTATAACCACTCATTCCACACGTTCCATTTCATGTGTAAAAAGTATTTTGATAAAAAAATCATTATGAAAACTAAAGAATCTTTTATGTGTATTGTTATAAGAGCGTCAATAAAGACAAATACTTTCAGTGGTACTGCTCGTTCTAATTGCAGCATTAGGGGAGCAGAATGAGCTATTGTGTACTGCACGCCGCCGCCTGTCGGATCTGTTTTATTTTAAACGTTTCCTGGGAACACAATGGCGAGGTTTTAAGCCCGTAAAGGTTAACTTTTGTTGGAAAATACAATGTCAGAATCTTATGAAAAAGTTTCAAGAACAAAAATGGGTGAGCTTCAGGCATTTGGTTTTATTAAAATTTGTTTTAAAAATATATTAATTTGTTTTTATTAGCGGCTTCACTCGATGGCGATTTTCAAAAATATTTCTATATCAAGAAACCATGTCAAAAAAAACCGGCCAAGTGCGAGTCGCACTCGCGCACCGAGGGTTCCGTACAAACCTGTAGGAAGTTTAAGATTAAAATATTTTTATTATATGATGTAACTAAAAATTTATGCTTTTCGCAATTTTTCCTTTATCTGTGCTACGTTACTTCGTAACAAATTTCAAGACTCTGAGTTCACGGGAAGTGTAGCCTGTAGGTTTCGATTCCCTTGCGAGTGTCGAAAATATGCAGCATAAACGGCTGTATCTTTTGATTGCGTTGGCCTAGAAGTTTATTTTTTTCACAGCTCCAAGGGACAGACTGTAGACCTGAGTATTTGATATGAATTTCAGGTCGATACCTCCAAGCGTTCCTGTGAAGAAGGGTCTTGACAGACAGACAGACGCACAACAAAGTAATCCTATAAGGGTTCCGGTTTTATCTTTTGAGTACGGAACCCTAATCATAATTTTTTAGGAGTTATGCCAGGCAGTCGACTTAATTTTGTGTGGTTTTATGTTTGTCACAAATCCCGTGGGATCTCTTTATTTACCGTTTTTTTTTTGATTGCGTTGGTATTCACCCTTTGTATTCCGTAATATAAATTATCCAGGATATTACCCTTGGAAATGGTCAAAATGGTTAAGTAGCTGAAGCAAGAAGTACCTACTTCCAACATAAATACACACTAATTCTACTACAGATACTACGAATACGAATTTTTCGACAAAATGATTTATTGTAAAGTCTGATTTTGATAACTGAGTAATAGCAGTCTCAAAATCTACTAACGACGATTAAAGACCTCCCTGGCGCAGTTGAGAGCGTTATAGTCTTATAAGTGGGAGACCTGGGTGCGATCCTCGGCAGGGTCAATTCCGGTATTTGTAATTTCTGAATTTTCTCTAGTCTGACCTGATGGGAGGCTTCGGCTGTGGCTAGTTACCACCCAACCGGCAGAAACGTACCGATTTCGAGTTCCAGTACGCTGCCCTGTAGAAACCGATTGGGGTTATGGGTTTAATATAACTGCCATGACCCTAACAGGTTAGCCCGCTACCATCTTAGATTGCATCATCACTTACCATCAGGTGAGATCGCAGTCAAGGTCTAACTTGTAGTGAATAAAAAAAATATAACTTCTTTACTTCCAACAAGTTAACCCGCTATCATTTTATACTGCATGATCACTTAAACTAACAGATGAGATTGCAATCAAGGGCTGACTTGTAGTTGAGAAAAAAACGATATCTTAAAAACAAACCAATTTTATAATTTTAAATATAATTCTACAGTACGTACATTAAATAATGGCCTTGGGACTGTTTTATGTTGTACAAAAAAATAAAACGTTTCTAATTTCAAGATAATAACTTTGGAAAGCTTGTGAAAACATAACTGACAGGTCTTCGAAGACGAAAGTTAATTTCACGGGTTGTGGAGGCTGCCTCAGAGCGCTTGAATAATTCTTGCGAAGTACCCATTACTCACCAACAGACAAATAACGTTACTTACGTTTCTTCCACTGGGCTGCAAACTGCATATTGATAATGCGATTGTAAAAACGCTTTCTGGCTATACTATTTAATATTCCTTACCAGTCCTTTGTTTAATTAAATTTTCTTTCCGTGATATTTTAGTTTCCCATTTTATTTTCCAGCAAATGGACGCACGATGGTAAAAATGATAAAGACTAGTATCTGTACCTACATAATACAGCCCACGGCTATTAGAAATTATAAATACAAGGAACTCTAGGAATGTTACCTAACTATACTGTGAACTGCATTGACACACACAAAAAACACAATAAGCTTACACCTCGTTATGTCCTGGACTGTACACGCGTACACACCAGTTCAGTGACAGCACATGTCAAACAGTCGTGTTCCGCTGCAGTTACGTGTGTTTCAGCCTATATTCACGAGTATTTCAGTACAAGCTGATGCCCGCGGCTTCGTCCGCGTGGTTTAAGTTTTTTTTATTCCCGCAGGAACTCCTTAATTTTCCGCGATAAAAAGTAGTAAAGTAGCCTATGTCACTCTCCAGGTCCTCAACTATACCCATGCCAAAAATCACGTCGATCCATTGCTCCTTTGCGGCGTGATTGAAGGACAAACCTAAAAACAAACACACTTTCACATTTATAATATTAGTATGATTTTCAACTTACCCGTATGTTTCTATGTATAACTCAGTTAACTCAGATCCAAATACAATAAATTCGTATAAGGAAATTAGATAAACTTTTATGAAATAACTAGTGGGCCCAGAAAACGTTGTCCTGCCCTATCTTCCTCATAATTTTTCCATATTTTTTCACCGTTTAAACCTTCCCGGGACTACGAAACAAACATTTCAAAACCAAATTCAGCTGAATCGGTCCACCCGTTCTCGAGTTTTAGCGAGACAAACGAACAGCAATTGATTTATATATATATATATATATAAATCAAATAATATATATATATATATATATATATATATATATATATATATATATATATATATATATATATATATATATATATATATATATATTATATATTATAAGATGAATTACATACGATAAGATAAAGGTATGAGACTCTGAAACAAGTTCGCGTTTCAAGCAAACTTCATCTAGAAATTAATCGGAACGTATGAAAGGAAATGGCCAGTGGAACTATGGGAGCTTGCCTAGAGATCAAAAATCAATGTGCAGCAATGATTTCTTTAATATTGTAATTTTTATATTCTTTAGTTTTCACACAAAAACGTTTAAGGAGGCTGAAGGCTCTGAAAACTGAGGAAATAAATTAAAAATGTTTCACCAAATAACTGCTTTCCCAGACTAGATGGCGCTAGTTGTTGTGGTTAGCGAGTCTAAAAAAATATTTTCAAGTATTGCTAACCACGTTTCTCAGGAAAATAGTTAAGCTTTGCATTATTTGGGCATGGATCAGGATTATAGTGGAATAATAAAACTATATTTGCAAGAATTATGTAATTCCTTTAAAAATCACGCTACATTGTACTGCTGCCACACTAGATGGTGCTAAACGTTTTGGTTGGCGAGTATTGTCAACTATTCGACAACAGATGGCGCTAAACGTTTTGTTTAGCGAGTTATTTCAACTACTCGACCACAGATGGCAGACATGTAATGCCAGAGGGCGGTTCCTTTAAATGCAGTGGTTATTTGAAAATGCATTGTTAGATCAAGTACATGTTTCATTGAGGCTTGTCATCTAACAAAAATAATTATAAACAAAACATACTTTTCCTTTTCACTACTATCTAATTGATTAAAAATAAATCACTCATAATATAGTGATGGTACTCAAATGGTATTAATGTAGGGTCAGATTATTTTGACAAGATTATTATAAGGCATGGATAATACGGAACGTGGAGTAGAATAAAATGGAGTAGTGCATAAAGAGGAAACTAGACGCTCAAGATTTAAACAATATACGTATTGTTTATTTTAGACATTTTAACCTTGACCTTATTCGGAATAATAAATCCATAGTAATTTCGGTTTTAATTTTTAAAACTTACTGTAAAAATGGAAATCCTGCACATTGTCCCGAATCGGAGGGCAGTTCCTGGTCATATCATTTTCCTTCGCATTCCAACGTACACAATATTTTGCATTGAGACGTGTGTAAATAACGCAAAGGTGAATATGAATGCATGCGCTGCAAACAGATTCTTTATATTTCGAAGAATTTGTATCTTGCATACCCGCAACATGAGACGTGATGTGAATACACTAAAGACGCTTGTATAGTTGTCTGCAGACTACCTTAGAAATTCTGTTTAGAGAATATTAGGCACACACATTTTTGTGAAAGTTTTTTCATGGCGTTCTTTGTTGTTACATTTCGTTCTTTAATAAAAAAAAACTCCTACCCATCGGACAACCTACAAATCGTCATCATAAGAATTGAAATACATTTATATAAAAGTTCTTCTCCGATAAAGCGTTTTCCCATCAAGATTTCCCATCATTTCCCAAAAATGGACCCCATTTTTCTATAATTTCTCATTCACTTTGCCCGGTCCTGAGTAGCCAATTTTTAGAATTGGATCTCAAGTTTACACTGAAGTCTATCTGTATTTTTTAACGTTCTCTTGGGCCATCTTGGGATATTTTTTTAATCTGTACGTGTATCAAAGTGTAAATCGCTAACATGCCGAACATAGGCAACAGACAGACAGACCAACTTTCGTATTTTTTTATGTGAATAATATAATTATTATTATTTAGAATGTATACAGAATATTGCAATATTAGAGTTATTAAAATACTTAATTTTTCTTATACCATTCACGTGGTTGCCAAGATGTTTTTCTTAGGCCAGGTGGTAAGACTACCCGTTAGTTCTTCTATAATACCAAACTACTAAAATATCAGTGATACTAAATATTTCACATTTCAACACTTTACCCTGTTTAGTGTTCACTGTAATTATTACCCATAGTAGCTAATTTGTAAATGTACCGACTTCAACAAAGGCACCACTAATGCTGTGGCTTTATTGACGGAGCCTTGTGACGTGTGCTGCATATCCATTAGTGGTTAGACCGCAATACAGAAATTGCTATGAAATGAATGGACTAGAATGACTAAGCCAAAAATCCATACTAGGATTGTAAATGCGAAAGTGTCTGTCTGTCTGTCCAACCGTTCAACCGATTTTGATAAAATCTGGTACAGGGCTATGTTGTATCCCGGAGAAGGACACATGACTTTTTATCTCGAAAAATTAAAGAGTTCCCGCGGGAGTCAAAAAACCTTTATCCACGCGCACGAAATCGCGGGTATCAGTGAGTTCAAATGCGTATTTCGGGTGTCATCGTCTGATGCAGGAGGATGACTACCAATCAAAACCGACTATTTATTGTGAATTGGTAATATGAATTCATCTGCGTGGATCCACAAATAAACAGTGAAGATATTTCTCCAGGGTATCTATCGATTTTAAGGAGTTTAATATACTGTAGAGTATTTAATGATTGAAGTGTCTCTTCGCGTTTGTACTTTTTAATTAGAAAATATTCTAGAGGATTTTTAAATAAACTTAATCCACGCGGGCGAAGTCCCGGGCATCATGTAGTAGAAGGATAATAATTGTCTCAAACATTTAGGAAGGAAAAAGCTCGGAAACATCTTATTTTCAGTAGCTTTCATTAGCAAGGACAAATCCTTTTAGTAGTATTTCTTGTTTTAATTGGAGCATTAGGGGAGAGAATGTGCTATTGTGTAGTATAAGCCCGCTGCCCGGATCAAGGCGAACACAGAACCGTGGAAGCGTTCGTTAAAAAATACACTGTTGCAAATTAAAAGAAAAATTTAAGATGAAACAGAACTTTTCTTAACGAGTATTAACTTGATTTTAAAATAGGTAGTGCTAATGTTTTAGTAAGTGACTAACTAGTCTATTGGTCGCTACTAATAGAGTAATTGGTTGCTTACTAAAACATTAGTACTACTAGTAGTTGTCTTAGTATAATGGGCCTGATTAGAAGGCTCAGGGTCACTCAGCGGGCGATGGAGAGGGGTATGCTCGGTGTGTCCCTGCGTGATCCGTAGGAGGTAACCGATTTAGCTCGGAGAATCGCTAAGCTTAAGTGGCAATGGGCGGGGTATATAGTGCGAAGAACCGATAGATAGGCGTTGGGGTCCCCAAATGCTTGATTCGCGGATTCGCACTGGAAAGCGCAGCGTTCAACGACCTCCCATTAGGCGGACGGACGATCTCAAGCGAGTAGCTGTGGAAGCCGCTGGAAGCAAGCGGCACAAGAACGAATTTTGTGGATATTCATGCACCACCATGAGACATTCGTCTAGCGGTGGCATCTATTGGTTGAGATGGCGATGACGATTAATGTTTTTTTATAGATTTGACTGTAAATTCTTATACTACAATTAACATGTCTGATAGTATTGATAACCACGATCATAGACGTCCACAGCTGGACATACTCTACTTATATTCATTTCCACTGCGCCCAGCAATGGGCTAGATAATTCATCCACTGGAGGGAAGTCTTCTAACGCGGTCTTCTTGGTACATTGTCCATACTAAACAAAAAAATATGCCTGAACTAGGGGTATTATCTAAATGAAAAATAATACTAATTTAAATAAACGAGTGTATTTAAAATAACAGAAAAAGTTTAGTTCGGCAGTAAAATATATTTCAACATCTGAGAAATGTTTTCTTTCATTTGGCTTCATTAGCCCAGACAAATAATTTCCTCCAGTAGTCCTCGTTCTAATTGTAACATTAGAGGGGTCAGAATGAGCTATTATGTACTGTGCTCCGAATGCCTGTCGGATTTATTTTATTTTAAACGTTTCCCGGGATCACAACAGCGTGCCCGTAAAAGGTTAACTTTTCTTAAAAAATACAATGATTTTGTAAGCTTAGAAAATTTTCAGTATAAAAACATTAAGTATTTAAGTATAATATGTAGCAATCGTAATCTAATCGTACAGAGGCTCTTAAGTCTCAGTTTCTCATCCATACTTAATACCTACTATAAATACGAGAGTGTGTATTCTGGCTGACTGTTTCTCTACTACGCTTTCACAACCTAAATCTCAGATTTCGGTATAGTTTGGTACACATGCTTCTTTTGATCCCTGGAATATCATTAAAATACACACCAAACCGTATTTATTTTTCAATACGAAATAATTATTAGATACATAACGTAGTATAAAGAACTTCATTCACTGAAGATTTCATTAAACGTATTCGTTTACTTATATTAGACAAGATGACAGAAAACGCGAGGTTATGAAAGGTTACTAAAGAAAATAAATTGGGGTTGATATATTGTCCGTGGGGACCCGCACGGAATGAGCCACATTGAAATATGATTGCTGAGAGGTTGATACTCGAAATCCAAGCGAGATAAATAATTTTTGCGAGTAAATAACACACACATTTATCAGATATAATAAAAATACCGTCAAGTATGTACCTAGGAGTTTGACTTCCTCTTATGATTTACTGTTTTGTATCAGTTATTATTATTAATTAAAGTCGTATTATGACTGATTGCACCAGAGAGATAAGAGTGAAAACAGATCTTGGACAATATTTTTGTCAAGCTGAGTGATGGTCCGCTTCATTCTTTCAGTAAGTATTTTTATGGAGCACACACACTATAGGCCACGAAATAAAACATCGTTATCCGCCTCCGCCGAGGTTTTGTCCTGTCCTAGTAATTTTTACGCTCTTACGCACAAAGCGCGTGTATTTCTGAATACTGCCCTATTGTCATCAGCAAGCTGTTATAAACAAATACATATCATAGTTAATGTAAAAAATCCCCGCGCACACTAAATTAAATGTAAAAATACCGCCGTCAAAAGGGGCAAAGGAATTTATGCAAAAACATTCCGACGGGGTGAAACGTGGAAAAAGTGTTTGAAGTTTTCTTTATTTAATTCCTTAAAAGGCCAGCTTTACGGAATGCCGGAAGGGCAGTCATGGCGGTTGCTTTCTGCGACGACAGAATGTACGAGGCCCGCGCTGCCTCTCATGGCTCGCATTTGCTAACGAATGCATTTACATTAGATATTATCAGATATTTTTCCTACTCGTACGTATATAATCTTCTATTTTTTACAACTTGGAAAAACCTACTTTATTGCAAACACTAGAAATAAGTGGGTCAGGCTCAGAAGATTGGACTAAGCGGACCAGAATTATTGTAAACTGAGTAGGCGTTGCCCGCAACTTCGTCCGCGAAGATTTAGATTATTTAAAATCCCGTGGAGCTCTTTTTATACGACTGCCTGAAAAAAGGAGTATATTGTTTTCAGGGTTCATATATGTATGTATGTATGTATGAAATATTCTAAAATACGATTAACTATATATTTAACATCTAGAAAATGATGAGTAGCTCCAAAAATATATAACACTACAGTTCAATATCCAGTGATTCACAAAAAAATATCATTTGATAAAAATGTGAATAAGATTCTAATTTAACAAGATCAATTTAGATTTTTAACTTTTTAGTTCGTTTTTGGCAGGGCAGTCGTGTTTTTTAATTATTTTAATTATGATCCTGAGATAAAAAGTAGCCAAGAATGTCCGTCTCCGAGATTTAACAACTTTTTTCCAAAATCATCGGTCAAAAAGATGGGTAGGTACTACACATAACACATAGCAGACATATAGACAAACCAAAAAACAGACAGACATGAGACATACATTTATATTATATCCGAATGCGGTTACTGGCTATGGTTCTTTTTAATATTATATATAGCAACGATACATAGAAATTCATAATTTTATATTTCTCATAAAATACAGTTCGGTATATCCTTAAATATTTGAGTTTAATATCTTCCCAATAGAATAATATATTTCTCGCACACAATCCTATTACTGCATGAGAGTATGAGACATGTTCAGGCTTTCCATTTATCGGAATGAGGGATAAGGGAAGACATCTGTGAAAATTTAATAACAATTGTTTACCACTACTGCAATATAATGACGATATAGAAATGAAGAAGATATTTACGTTATAAAGATAAGATTATAACGTTGAATAAAAAAGTGTGTATTTACGTAATACCTATCTGTTTTTGGCAAAACAATTTTTGAAGTCCTCAATTATAAAATAAGTACTACAGTTCGCGCACGAGTTGAATAGTTTCTGAATATTAGCATCTGTAAATGACGGACAGTCGGACACCGAAGTGATTCTATTGACGTTCAGATTTTCTACCTACCAACCCGAATAGGGAGGGAAAATATACTTACGTATAGAAAACCAAAAAGTTCTCTTTAGAGGACTTTTTCCAGAACAGGATGCGAGAAAATAACTATAATATAATGTAATGTGTCCTTGTTGATGAATGACTTTTTTTAGATACTAAAAAAAACGGAAACTGCCTATAAAACCTGTTTTTGTACACTGGAATTCTCTTTTCAGTTCACGTATTTTATTCGAATCATTAATTTAGGGTCCAATAATATAATATTACCTGTACCTCATTAACTCTATGTACTGTAAACAGTACAATTATTTATCATAAACAAGATGATGCCCGCGACTTAGTCCGCGTGGATAAAGCTTTTTAAATTTCCTTAATTCTCTGGGATTATAAATAGCCTAAGTCGTTCCCGGGATGCAATTTTTTAGTACCTCTTTCAAACATCAAAATCGGTCAAAAAGATAGGCCGTTAAAGCGTAGCAGGCAGACAGATTTTCGGATTTATAATATTAGTCACAATTAATTTAAATTTTATTATGAAACTAATTAATAATAATTACGGAAATACCGCCACCGTATGTTTTCCCGACATTTATTCGCTACTGTAGGATATTTAAGCAGCCATTAAGCGACAACGGAGCGCGATTCTATTTACTGAACAGGGATCTTACACGACTTGTACGATACGGGATAAACATTTATTACATAATTATTCTGATTAAGACCTTAACCAAAGTTATATTTCCAGCTTGTGTAATTAACACAAGCTAGAATTAATATAGCTTTTCTATGCAATTCAGCTCGCACGGTGCTTCGAGCGAAATTTTTTCATTACATATACAATCTATCTCTACCCTTTTTGACGCGGTGCATGTAGGGTTAGGGTTGTTTTCTAACTTCTTACAATGGATAAAGTGTTCAGAGTGATAAGTCCGTAATATCTAAAGTCCGCATACAATAAAGTTTAATTAATCAAGCGTGATTCAGTATCGCTCATTGTACCTACTTATTTCATTCATCTATGGCGTCGGATATACGCGAGAGGCGAAGGTCACCGTCGCGCGTTGTTAATAAATCTGAGGCGACTGGGGCACGGTAATGTGGGGTTCCATGGCAGTTCTCTCGCAGCCAGGATGCAGAAGTGGTGTTCCTAGACTCGGCTAGGATAGTCCGCCGATTTCAGCCTGTCGCCCTGACCTCCAGCCATCTGGTCTCCCCTGCCGGGATGTAATCCTCCGCCCGCTGCAACTAATTATTTGTGTATGTAAGTTTATTCACAACTATTTATTTACGTAAGTTTTTATAATTCTTTTGGCCATATATGTATTTATTTTGTATGCGGGTGTGAGAGTTAAATTTATATCGATAATAATAGTGTCAAATCGGATAAACTTCGAGGTGTGCGCAGCTGTAGGATCGTCTTCACGCGCGGAGTCAGATCCGGTGAACTCCGCACTGGGGGTGATTGAGTATAATATAGCGCCGGTGGCTGGTACCGATAGCTTTGGTTTGGCAAAGATAGTGGCAATCATCTAGAATGGCAAGACAATGTCAAACACATTTCCTTCTTACATCATTGGATTACTTTTAAGTTCACACTATGTAAAACATTGAAAAAACTGTACCTATCTTTCTGCCTGATGTTTCTGTAAGTAGCTCGTTTCAGTATAAGTGTTACATAACTTGTAATAAGTAGGTTTAAGTGTTAGTGGACAGCTCAAGTTTGGGGACAAACAATTTCTTGATAATTTTTTTCAAAGTTAATTATATGTTTATCCAATCACTGTTGCTGTTCCATCCATCACACTAAGTGATACATGCCAACGAAATATGACGTGCCAAACGATATTACTTTGCAGTCTCAATAGGCACATACATGGAGCGGGTAGCAGTAAATTGTAACAGTAGGTACCCTGACCCTTCACAATCGGCCGAGTCGCAGGGGTGGGATTAAACGATTTATTGTCACAGATTCGGATTTTCGATCGAGGCCCATGTCGCGGGTCGCTTTGTTGTTATTGCTCGTTCTGAAAACTCATACATAATTGAACCAGTTTTTTTATCCAGTCGTATCGATGACAACTTCACTGCGATCTCACTTGGTGTTATATTTCAATGCGCTAATAAGAGGGAGGCCTAGGTGTTGGATAGTTTTATTAAAGCCATACCTACTACGAAATTGGCTAAATAAATTTTAGCGTGGTAAATGCCATCATTTACCAGAACGCTAAAATTTATTTATCGTTGAAGATTTTACTTTTATAGGCTGACTAGCGGATGCCCGCGACTTCGTCTGCGTGGTTTGAGGGTTTTTGGTTCCTCGGGAACTCTTTAATTTTCCGGTATAAAAAGTGATATTCCAGACTTTATTCTATCTCTGTGCCAAATTTCAGCCAGCTTCGTTCAGCCGTTGGGGCGTGATTGAGTAACAAACATCCATACATCCATCCAAACTTTCGCATTTATAATATTAGTAAGATAACACGATGGCGAAATAATTTCGCCAGATCACCCCAATGAAAATTCTGATTCTTTAAATGTGCTTATCGCCTTCCCTGTACGGTGCGTAATTGCAAAGTCGCAATGATGCATATTGCTCGCTTTCCTTTCCCCACAGGTAATAATATAATATTGCTAGCGGATGCCCGCGACTCCGTCCGCGTGGATTGAGGTGTTTTAGGGGTGTGAAAAATAGATAGTAGCCGATTCTCAGACCTATATATGCACATAAAAATCGGTCATGCCGTTTCGGATGAGTATGGTAACTAACATTGTGACACGAGAATTTTATACATAAGAAGTAGTAGTAGAAAGGAAGGCGATACTTATGCACGCATGCTGCACGTTGATCGTAATACTGAAGTATCATACACGTTTTATTGTTTTTCTGGATTTATAGCAGATAAAGTTCGTTGCGTACCTTCCACTTCTGCTACTCGTTGTTTCTATTTAACATATTAATTTATAACTAGATGATTCCCGCGACTTCGTCCGCGTGGACTAAGTTTTTTCGATTCCCGCGCATATGTCCCTCCCCGGGATATAAAATATCTTTCATTTCCACTATTTATTGTTAGTTTTGTGCATTAAGTTATTATCTATCTCATTAGTAAAATGTTCACACTAGCTGATGCCTACTAGTTTTATTTTAGTAAAAAACGTACATAAACTGAATAGTTACTTATATAATAATGATTTGTATAAGTAAGAAAGCAAGTTGATACCTAAGTTATTACAATAATTGTAAAAAAATCTACATATTTCTTTGCTAAGAACAAATTGTTTTTATTAAGGTGTTTTGTTTACTATATATCCTATTGGGTACTTATTTTTCCGGCTATACATAACGCCGCAGGGGATTCCGGTTTTCCGTGATTTATGATTTATGCAAAGTAAGTAGGCATTCTTTATCTTTCATTTTCTTATCAAAATAAATACATGTTTAGTTCTCATAATAAGTAAAGTTTATGATTTAAGTTAAATCATGGAATCACAAAGTAAATTTCGGGTGTTTACCTCAGTGAAAATTGTATAATATTATTATATTAAATTCAATAAAAAAATAATATATTTATAATTTACCGAAATTTGGTAAATTTTGATAACTTGAAAGATAAAAACTATATTTTAACTCTTTTATAAACATTGAATAATACAGCAGCTGTGATTTACCAGAAAGAGGCCCATCTATTTGCCTTCCTGATACATATTGTTAATTCTACTAATAATACAGGTAATAAGCCCTGCGTGACCTTTCCTAAATTCAAAAGCAAGTTTACTTATCGAATAACACGGAACAACATGATGTTTTCGATAACGAACACGAAAACTGTTAAGCCAATATTTATTCCTTTCGATTCATTACTTATAGGTTGCAACTTATATAGTTGGAACATTGTATTGGGTTTCATTTTCTGTAGTTATCAATTAAAGCTATCGTGATTGAAGGTTGTAACTAAGGGCATAATTTGTCCCTCCCTCTCCTGTTATAGCCCTGTCGATTCAAGGGTATGGCCGTTGTTAAAGCCGTCATTCTACGGGATCAACCTGACCGCAACAGCCGATTTAGTTGGGCAAATTGACCAATTGATTTATGTATATTCTATACCAATTAATCAATGCCCAAAAAAGTTGGCATTGAATCTTACAAACATTCAATTTACGACGATTCGAGCACCACCTATCTATGTACGTTAATTTTACTATGGCCGCAAAACAAACTATGACCGCCACTGCTCCCTACCAAAATTGCAATTTGCCAAGTTTCTACTCATTTGTATGAACGAACGTATTGAACCAAGCAAATAAAACCTTTATTGTTTATACATAGATGTGGTATTATTTAAGGTCACAGGTTAGCATTAGAGCCTTTAGACTAACTCGGTAAGTGATGATGCTCTGACGTCTAAGATGGATGCGAAACGGGCTTATTGGAAAGGGGTATCGCAGTGTTGACTGCAACTATTGTTGCAACTTATGTTTCTTTCCAAGCAGCGGAATCTTCAGTGGGCGAGCCTGACTCACACTTGGGATTTTTTCCCCCTGCCAGTGTGCATCTGAGCTGGGCAGAGGACTTAAGATTCGTCGTCGTCGTCTCAATCTATACTATCTATATATATCTATAGACGTCCACTGCTGGACGAAGGTCTCCTGCATGGATCGCCACAGAGCACGGTCTTGTGCTGCTCGTGTCCAGCGGCTCCCCGCTACACGCTTGAGATCGTATATGCACCGAGTAGGGGGTCGTCTAACGCTGCTCTGAAGATTCAGTTAGTATATTAATTGTCTGTATTGTATTGTGTAATAATTGAAATGTGCAACGAAGTCAATAGAAAGCTTGAGCCACTTTATCGGTCTGGATTCCAGCGATAAAATATATAAAAATATATTTTAATTTTAGATCAAAACATAGATAAACCACGTTCCTGAGCTTTTCTTGGTTGTTTTAGGTAGACCGATAGTTTCGATGTACATATTGTATTATAAACTTTATTTAAGCACTTAATTGCTTTTATTTTGTGCCTTTGTAGAATTTCAAACAATCTTTATTACTCTGTTTGGAGTAACCGATAATGATCAAACTAGGGCAATAGGTGAATATGAATGAATGTTTCTTCTCAAATTTGATACTAGTAGGAAAAAAGAAACACTACTTATTTATTACTTGTGTACTTACATAATGCATAAAATGTTTCTTTTTATTATAAAATACTTATTATCTCAAAAAAAGAAAACACAAAATTTATTATGCAGTCTCATTTAATTTATCATCTGTAGGTATTTTAAACTAATATAGGTACATCAAAACACACATGCGTAACAAATAAGATCGGAAGATATGTTAAGAATCAGTGATACAACGTACTACAACAGTTTATATATTGCTGCAAACCCACAAACCACCCCCGGACGAATTTTCATCGTGGCTAACACCCTGCTGCATGGAGAGTAAGCAAGTATCTACAAATTCATTTTACATCGACCAATGTTTCCGAATCAACGGTAGGATGTCTAACCTAAATCTAAGATTGAAACGATTATCGTTTCCCCACGGACAGGGTCGTAGCCAGGGGAGTTGTGAAAGGATATGACTCTCCCTTAAATATTCGGTTAAGATGATATATTTCTACATATAACAAGCAAGTACCTAAGAAAGTTTAATTTAATGTTACAAAAACAATAATGTGTTTCCCCAATTTCCTGGCTACGGCCTTGGCCACAAAGCGCTATCATATTATAAAAGTAATTCTAGACGCCATGTAGATATTTTTAATATTGTCATAGTTTACTTTAAATTAGCATTTACGTATAATATTTTACAAGTACATCGTTAGAGTAGAAAAGTTGTATTACGTTAAAAAAGCAATAATCGACAACAATAAAAGTACAAAAGAATCTATTTTTATTAGGTAATTTAATTAATAAATGCTGTAGAAAAAAAATACTGAAGTAACTATAATATAACAAATACAATATGATGTCTATTAGAAATTCGTGATTGATAATTTTATCTCAAAACAAGTTTCAGCCTCCAAATTACCCTTTTACAATGGATATATAATATTGATAAAACAATTAAAATCATAAGTTCTTGTACTTAATTCATGGACAATAATTAGTAGATAATTATATTATAAGAAGCAGCAATTAAACACCTTGTAAAGATTCTAGTCTACGGCTTATGTACATTATATTACATACGTATCCCGTTAAACTACAAAGAAAAAATCAAAGTCGCAACATATGACGTAAGTAACCTAAATACAAGGAAAGTATCGAGCAAAATGTATTTCCATTTAAAAAGTTAGATTGAAAAGGTAAATTTGATTCACAAATCTAATATTATGTTATAGTTTGTAAATTTCGTTACCAAAAAAGCTCGCAAGGGCTTGTCAAAGTTTAACGAGTCCAATATTGTTTTTTGTCTTCCATCTATTTATATTTAAAGGCTCCAATAGGTACAATTTTCCCTAAGCGCTCGGCAATGTAAACGCTGATTGCTAACTCTGCAAAGATCTTTTGATGTATTAAAAAGAATTCGTTGTTAGAAAGCCAGTCAGCGTTGGCCGCACGTGCCACATCTATTATAAACGCTGAAATTTTAATGGTTTTCCTGCAGCGAAATATTTTGTCTCGGTAGTACAATCGATTTATTAAAACAAAAATTATTATTAGAATAATTAATAGCAGATTTATGATCGAGAAAAACAAAACTCGAAAGCGACCTCGACCCAATAGTAATGCCCCGCGAGCAGCGCGAGCGAGCAAGTGAGTTTATGCTGTATGACAACGTGTGAGAGTTCATTTTGCACTGAACTTTAAGAATCGCCCCTCACTGTGTAGTGTAGTGCGCGGTAGCGAGTACGATTTAAGTAAGTGAATTACTATTGTTTCTCACTCTTTGGAGTTGATGAATATTTTTTTATTTATATTAAAAAACACTTTTATTTTTAAAGTTTAACTTTATTTTTCGATAGATATTACTAGGTCGATACTACTATGGGCAAACCTTTCAGCCGCTCAATACAAGATCGCCGAGCGCATTTTGCTAGTGAATACTAAGCTCTATAAGATACTTTAAACGATATAGCATAAAATATTAAATGTGAACAGTGTTTATGGTTCAGGAATGCGTAAATATAATGATGATTAACAGACAAAAATTATCTAATTTATAAAGGAGTATTTTCAGTCAAATTACAGGATTAACATTTTCTGTAACTAAATATGACAGGATTGAGTTAAAAATTATAATTATTACAATATAAATAAATTTTACTTACTAGGCTTTTTAATGACTTATTCTATACCTATTTTCTAGTAAAATCATCTACTGTACAACTATGGCACTGATTAAATTATAGGTATTATTTATTATAGTTATAACTCTATACCTTATTCAACATGGAATGATAACAATGGAATCGCTAAATTAAAAACTTGAAGATAGGTAGGTAGGTTGAATATCTTTAATTAAAATCTTATATCTCACCTGGAATTATCATTTACTTAGTTGCCTATATTTAATATCGGCGTTTCTCAAGTAAATAGTTATTAGTTAATTTGAAAGCATTAAGATACTTTATAATACGGAATGTTAATATTAAAGCCCTTTCAATATTATATAATAGTATTATTATTCTCAATTCTCATAATTTCAATACCCTTTCTAACATTCAATATTAATTTTCATTTGGAATTTTCAGACATTCCCAGTTGATGAAAAGACCTTTTTCATTTTATAAACCAATATTATAATATTAATGCAATCTTTGCTATAACAATACAGTAATATGTTATATCATTTTAATATAACTTTGATGTGTAAACCGAGCACCGATGTAAGTTTTTTTAAATACCCTACAATATCTTAAACTTTAAACATAAATTATTATGGCAACATTATCTTTTGGTTATAGATATTAAAACAGGATAACCTATTAAACCGAGTATACAGTTAACCTAATGAAACCAGCACGAGTAAAGAGGGAAGGGCAAATAGATCCAAACTGTCCGAAATTTTTGCAAATCTTAGAACATCTTCCCCCAATCTTGAAGATCTTTCGCCTGCCCTCTCCTATTTTAATCGTGCAGTTTAGTGACGGTATTGATTACGACAAAAATAATAGAACGAGTATGAGCAGGATATGTATAGGTAGGTAGATTCTAAACGGTGACTGAATCTGTGTTGCAGCGACAGCTTCTACTAGTAGACCTAAGACTAGTAAGACTGTATATATATTTAGGCCCAAGTTTTTTTTTAATCTTTTAGTTAAAGGCTAGGCCCAAGTTGCAGAGTAGAAATGCAGCGACTCAATACTGTGTCTTGAACTGTAGAGCTATAACCGAACAATTTTTTAATACAGAACCGTTTACTCTCCGTATTTATGATTAATTATTAACTCATAAATTAGTTTGACGTTACACAGCTTAGGAAAGTTTTCGTTTAATCGTTCAAAATTAAATATTTATAATTTTCAACGTTGTAAGGACTTATCTACTTAAGGTTTCAAACTTCAAACTTCAATATTTTTTATTTAAATAAATTTTTACAAGTGATTTTGAATCGTCGAGTAAATTACAGTTTAAATTACCAGTAAGTTAAATAACTGATAAACAGACTCTAATATATTATATTGTAATAATCTCATATAATAAAAAGTCACTGATGAGTATGAGTGGTTCACTCACTCACTCACTCATACTCATATATGTCAAGCCGTACCTTTGGATCTACATAAGTGAAAGTTTGCATAGAGGTTTCCTTCATAAATGGATGGATTTTTCGAAATTTGCGGTCAGTCACTAGTACAATATTATAACATTACAATATATTGTGTAGGAACTGTGAGACAATATTATGTAACAGATAAAAAAGCTTCGCGGCAACACAGACGCAGTAAAAACAGCGCCTAACAGGTAATCTAAAACTATTACTATACACAAAAAATAATACTTTCATGTTTCAATTTTACATAATCTTCTGAAGATATGAATTGATATTCGTTTTCCGCTAACGAAACAAATTTTAAATTAAGTTTGTAATACTCGTAAAGAGATAAAACATCGATGTGTGCAGTGGGGTTACTACCATCGCTTCGAGCAGTATTATTTCAAAATGACTGTTTTATGTCACGTACGTTGACGTCCGTAAAATGAGGATTATAATTCTTAAACACGAACGTCAACAATATTAAATAAATACGGCTATATTGTGATGGTAGTATGCCACCAGATAAGAGCGGGTTTGGTAGCGGGACGGATTAGGACGCGTCTGTATGTCTTAGGATTTGCGTACAATTCGATATTAGGAAACCCAACTTTAATTATCTCCGCATAAGGTAATGATTCGACGCATTAAGAAGTTTTTTAAGAGCCGACGCGAGCCTAATGCCACAGTTAAAACGAGACAGATTTATGTAACTCACAATAATTCCATCTTTTTTTAATTTTATGTAATCAAAGTACGATCTACAAATCTCATTATTAGTCTACCTTTGCATACTATTATTATATTTTATTCGTATGAAAAAGTTCATAACTTATAATAGTTTTCTAGTAAGTGCTTTTTCGCCTTAAAGCAAGTTACGAGTAAAATCTCCTTACGAGTGCTACGATAAGTAACATGTGACGGGTTGCGACATTTTTAATCACAGTGTCGTATCATAGTCATAGGTCGTATCGGTGCAGTGACGTCGATGTGCCTGCCGCTTGATTTGACGCTCGCTACACAGCCCCGAAGCCCAGTATAAAGGGCCGCTGGTAATCCCAACGGCAGCGACGGTGATCCGCCTATCGTTGGAACGTCAAATTAATTCACTTCATAAAACAGAATAGAGGGTAAAGCAGAAAAATTCCACCCCAAATGGAATTTTTGCGCCAGCTTAAAGAAGACTACGATAGGAATATTTTGTATCTACTCGTTCCTTTGTTAGAAATGAAATAGGTACAATATTTTTGCTGCCTGCTACAGTTGTATATAACTGTAATATTTTCCTTTGGTACTAAAAGCTTGGGTTGATGCTTTTATTAAAATTTTACTTTGCATTTTAAGGTATGCTGGATGCTAATATTTGTTCCTAAACATAAATGTTATAAAAATCTATCCTATAGGTACATCATTACAATGTATATATAGCTTCAGTTTTAACTTACCGATCCATAATTTGGGATTAGCTTTCGAGGGTACAAGCAGTGACTGCGAATAACCTCTCACTGGCGGCAAGTCGTCAACTTGGAGCATCGCAAGCCTCTTGCGTCTCCTTACAGTCGCCGTATGCCAGAGTCCATCGTCGACTCTATCCTTAGACTCAATACATTGAAACCAGTCTTCACGCGTAGCCAAATTAATTTCCTTTGCATCTGTATCAGTATATATAAGCTGCAGTTTTCCACCACTTAGTCCAAGGCCGATGAAGTCTCTGGCTCGTATACCGATCTTCCGTCTCCACATCAATAGTCCTGAATCGTTATGAGTCCGAAACTTTATTTCATATCTAATACCACGAGAGCCTCGATTCCTAAAATATATTATAATATTTGTAACTTGCAAATAAATTAAAAGTCTAAAATAAACACATTCAAATACTGTGTTATGGTAAGCCGACACGTGAAAAAAGGCGATAGATAACATCAAAATCAAAACAAAATTCTTGTCAGGATCACCTATTTTATGGCGCGTTAAAAATGCATAGTGCTTACTAACATATACTCCCTAGAATTACCAGGAAAACATCTGTATACAAATAATTAGCTTTATGTACATAAATAATGGCATGCAATACAACTACGTCTAGCAGCAAGCAGCACTAAAATTTATGCTATTATGTAAATGAGTAACATCGGTTGAACTTTTACATGGCACCCGCTGTGATTCCGCACGGTAGCCTAGGTAAGAATATGAAACTGGAGTTTTGAAATGCATGCTAATAAAAAAATCGTCATCTGTACTTAAAATTATAAATGCGAAAGTTTGGATGGATGTATGGATGTCTATTTTTAAGAAGTTTTATTTTTAATAGAAGTTTTAGCAAAACGAGGCAATGCCTGCAATAGAGACGTTATTTTTTCGCGTTCGAGCCCAGCGTTAATGTTTTTTATATCAGTACAATTCTGGGGTTTGTACTGATATAAAAAACCGCCTCATTCTTAAAAGCCTTATTGTTGTTAAATTAACTCAGAAATAGCTAAAATAGTATGGTACATAAATAATATTGAGAAAAAAACAGGCTTAGTTTGTCTAAAGTCAAGGCTGCTCGATATAAGGCCGCTCAAATGTATACGGAGCTTTTAATAGAAAAGTATAAAAGAACAATTCTAGCGTTATTTATGGAAATTTTAGTCTCCCATATTGCAGTGCTATGGAACTTTTAAAGTCCCAGATTGCAGTGAGTTTTTCACATCGCTTTCGTGAAAAATACCGATTATAAAACTACCGAATGGAGCATCAAACCGCGTCATATAAAATGCATGCAAAATCCGAACGGATTTGGCAGTGCGTCACACCAATATCACTACATCAATAAAATATGCACCAATTATATAAAAAGCTAACGGATGTTTCACATCAACATAGATCGATTTTGTAAAGTGAGTAATGTTATGTTTGCAATGTTACTGCCCTTAGAACCTAGTCAAGGCCAACGTAACGCCATTAGTAGCAATTATTTACGTAAGGAAAAGCAAGCAACATATGCAGCAACACGAAAATTACCTGACTTGTAAAGTACTTATTATTAATAGCGAATGCCCGCGACTTCGTCTGCGTGGTTTGAAGTTTTTTGGTTCCCTCGGGAACTCTTTAATATTTCGGGATAAAAAGAAGCCTATGTGCTATTCTAGACTATAATCTATCTCTGCGCCAAATTTCAGCCAGATCCGTTCAGCCGTTGGGGCGTGATTGAGTAACAAACATCCATGCATGCAAACATCCAAACATCCATCCTAACTTTCCCATTTATAATATTAGTAAGATAAGATTTTTATTTATTATTTATTACTAATTACTTATATGATTTCATACCCATTCCTTTACGTAAAACAAACCACTATAAACTCTAACCGATTTGCTACTCAGTTTTAAAACATAATATACAAGAAACTCTACAGCAAATTACAAGTATAGAAATTTAAGTACAAAAAGTTGTATAGTTTTTTTTTATCCAATACAAGTAAGCCCTTGACTGCGATCTCACCTGATGGTAAGTGATGATGCAGTATAAGGTGGTAGCGGGCTATCCTGTTAGGGGCATGGCAGTTATATATTAAACCCATACCCCTATTCGGTTTCTACACGGCATCGTACCGGAACGCTAAATCGCTTGGCGGCACGTCTTTGCCGGTAGGGCAAATAATCAATATCTTCATGCTGTCTCGCTCTTGTTAGTACACAATAATATGTATAATATTGTTTGCGTGTAAAAGTGGGATGGTCGTAACAACGATCACAATATTGTGGTGAAACTTAGTTATAAAGTTCGTATTCCCTCATCAAACTAAACATTGGAAGCATATACCAAGTACCAAGTCGAACTTCATTAGCCTTTGTAAATTGAGTTGGATTTATCAGATCACGCCAAAGTGTTCGTACGTGACTTGTTTGAACCGCTGGATTATGTGAAACTCGTAACGTCCTTTCAATGACGTCAAGGAGTGTCAAACTGTTATTCGCTAACTTCTTACTTAAAATTGATGACACAATGATTTCACTCGGACAAAGACAGGGGGCTGCACTTAACAAGGCAAGGTTACTAACTAGTTAAGTATAAGATATACCTACCAAACACCTACCTGCCTTTTGCTTTAATTGATTTGATCATTGTGTCTGCTGATGATTAAGTATGGATACATTAGACAAAAAGCTAAGATTTTCCTGTCTCATCGTAAAAATCAATTGCAAACTCGTGATCACTTAAGACTATCACAGTGGGACGTGACTAATTAGACTTTTTCTTGTTTGTCACACTGTTAATATTGCTACACCCTTTATCACTTTTCATTACCAACTGGGCAGTGAAATGAATATAATATTAAAAACATTATTGAATCTTTTATGATCATTGACATAAGATTATAATGCAAATCTGAGACTTGTGAAGGGGGTCATGGCTCTCATGATGCGGGTTAAATCATGAGGATAGTAAAAGAATAAGTAAAACGTAGTGTGTCTAGCTTACATGCAGATTATAATCTAGTTGTTCCTTGCACTTGTTGTATCTAAAGGTTAATCAATGTTCTTATTTTGAGTGCTATTTAGCCATGTGCGATATAAAACGAATAAAATACATCATAAAAAGCATGCAAAGAATTTAGCAAAATTTTTACCTAATCTATGTTAAAATGAAGATAGTTTCATTAAAACTTATTTCTAAAGGCATAACTGAGGGCCTTCAAATGCTATCTTACATCATAATGTCCTTCACCGACCTCTGTGTTAGTTTGTAAGCTAGAAAAACATACAATTAGTTAATGGAATTCATTTAAAAAGTAGAGCTTATTACGAAGTCAAAGAGGAAAAATTAATTTGTTAATAAAAGGGATAATTACTCGAAGCAATAGCTTTTTTTACGTTTTATTATGAAACCATTGTTGTTTTAGTAATCATTTTTATAAAAATTCTGTACTTTTTCAGAGAAAAATTATAAAACGACCTTTGTGCGTTGTTTTCTATAACTGCCGTATACAGCATACAGAGCGTTCCAAATGCAAACTTTTATGAATTATTTGACACTTGTCATGGTTGTTATAAATGAATTAATTGTTAAAAATGACATTTTTGGTTCGATTTGAACATCGAAACACAATATAAGACCTTATTACCACACGTCTCTATGTGTGGAAAGATAGTCTGTGCATTTAAAGATTTGTAAACCAAAAGCTTTTGGTATCAGATGTACAAATCTTTAAATGCACAGAAAAAATATTTAAATGCACGTGAAATTCCGTTAGTTCAGTTGAGTTATATCATTTTGTTAAATCATTCTATACCATTAATATTATTACTCAATTCATTTCCACATACCTACGGCCACCCCGACTTCGGTACGAATAGTAATTATTTCCGTCGAACTTAATAGGCGCACCGTCGTTTAGCATCTCTACTTTTAATTGCACCTCGCAGTTCCTTCCTTGGTAGCCGTCCGGGCATATACATTTGTATTCGTTCAGCAGAGGTATGCACGAACCGTTATTTTTGCAGGGGGTGAGACCTAATGAATTAAAAGCTTTAAATATAGCATCAGTTAGTAAAAATTTCCGAGGACACGTCTTATCTTCTATGAAATTCAAATTAATTGTTTACAATGAATAAATTAAAAAAAAATGTTAGTGACAGAGTGATTAATACAATCATACTTACATATAATATTAATGCGAAAGTGTGTTTGTTTGTCCTTTAATCACGCCGCAACAGAGCAGTGGATCGACGTGTTTTTTGCATGGGCATATCTTAAGGGTATAGTTAAGGGCATAGGCTATTTTTTATTACCGTGGGAATTAAAAAACTAATTTCACGCGGTCGAAGTCGCAGGCATCAGCTAGTCAAAAATTAACAAGGAACTTGATACATAATAGGTATTTTAAAGCATTGCGCGATCTAAAGTCCTAAAAGCTATCCGCTAAGTTACGCTTATCACAGTAAAGGTATATTAAGACACAGCTACTAACTCACGCTGTGTGTAAAATTGTGTTGATTTTATTGATAGTTTTGTGACATTATTATTAAAACATTTTAGCACGGCGTCAAAATTGCTTACATGACTCACGCTTGTCATAATAACCAATTTAGTCTTGGTTGGTTTCCATTCCAAAAGCGAAAGTGTGTCTTTTTGCCTGTCTGTTACATTTTACCGCCTATCTGTTCAACTAATTTGGTACAGAGATACTCCCTGTATCCCGAAAACCGCGGACGAATTCCCGGTAATTATCTAGTTCTATAATATCTTCAAAGCGATAAGGCCGCCAATAATTTTACCATAGTCAAATCATTTATTAAATATAGGTACTCTGTAGGTACACTTATGGACGTTAAAAATTACTTAAGTACTTATAAAACATGATGGAGATAATCGATTACGGTATCTTAAAACTTAAGCTACGAGCTCAGTATTATTCTTATTGTTTATAAGTAATTGTTTTTTTGGTGTAAAATTATGAATTATTCATTTCATTATTTTAAAAAATATCACCGAAATTTGTAATAATAAATCACACCAGGGGTTTTTATTTTAGTCTAATACATTTTAACGTGGATTTTTACATAAAAATCACTTACCATCTCCACAAGGCGGTCCAGTGTACTTAGACACTCCGCTCGTAGCACAAGGCAGTTGATCTTCGTCGGCCACAACAGAGCACTTGGCAGTCTCTCCACTGTACAGAGCCAGTGGATTGCCGTTCACAAAGACCTGTTGCACCGCGCCTATAAAACTGCTGGTCACCCCGGACATTTTGTGGGGACGGACGTAAGCGCTGAAAATATTTCTCACTTTAATGCCAAGAAATATAAATGTCGACGCTCGAATTTAAACAAGATTGATGGCCTTCCGATTTTGTGGATAACATTCTAACGAGATATTTAACCGTCCATTCACGATTTTTGGTGAAACGGCATTTGTACTGGCGGGTTCGGTGCCGGAAAATAACTTGTGTGAGTGTGGAATAGCCCATACAAGAGCAGTTCAAAGTGCGAACAGTGATGTTGCGGGCTTACTGCTCATTTCGCCAGAAAAGTCGTGGTACATTAGTAAAATGCTTCCCTTTAAAAATTATTTTCTTACTCAAAATTTTTTTACAAATTCACAGATAATAAAAATTACAATATTCATTGGAAAGATGACAACTCAATCAAATCTGCAACTCTTTATCCAACTTAAAATGTGCTTCTAACATGAAATTTTGTATGAAATACATAGTCGTGACGTCATCAAATTTCAACACACTTTTTCCTTTAATCGATAGTTCATCATTTTATCAACTTAATACTATTTGCTTAGAATTACTTACGGTAAAGACCCGATGAAGAGCGGCAGGGTTAATTCAAGATGCGTGAGAGGCGGTGCGGAATTCCCGCGCTGTGTAGGGTGGTGGTCGAGTTGAAGGCTGCCATGGCGACCAACGCGAGTAGCGCGAGCTCTATGCCAGCGACCCTTTGTTATTGGCACAGGTGACCTATGGGAAACATACTTATAGTCCCTCGCTACACTCAGGATTCTAACTTAGAATCCTTTGCTCGCTCGGGATTCAAACTAGGCACTCAAAAACAACAGCAACATATAACTATCCCCTCCCGGTCTCTTTTAAAAGTTTCCTCTGCCCTAAGGTTGCCTGGAAGAGATCGCTGTTTAAGCGATAAGGCCGCCTGTTGTGCCGTATCTATTAATATTATTGTTTTTGTCTTTTCAATTCTTTGTGTACAATAAAGTATATTATACTTTTACTTTTTACTTTAACTATTATAGCATTACAAAACAAACCATAATTTATATGATGAGTACAAAGAGGAAACGTCTTTGTATCAGAGTTGTTTACTTGGATGGAACTAATAGCTTGAGTACATACTCTGTCTACTTAGTAAAGGCGTTGAAACGGCTCCCTCGGCGTAATTATTATTAGGGCCGTTACTCATTATGCTGTTGAACTATTAATTTTCATCCCAACTCCTCCTAAACTGTAAACTGGGTGAAATTCTATTTGCATTAAGAATAAATTATGGCCCGTGGGACTTAGCTGAGTTCACTTAGTTCGTTTAAATTAATTCTTCGGCCCGTAAGCCTTACTTACGTGATATTGGCGATTCCGCTCCCCAAATTGTACCTAAACTGTAGGTATCCATTAACTAAGTTAATCGCTATAAAATCCCCCTTGGCTTTATTGGACTGGCCGGTGTAAAGGAGCATTCCGGAAAAACGGTTCGTTAAAAACCAAATTTCGATTCGGAAAGCCTTCCCTAGCCCTTCGAGCGGCAGTAATTCGATGTAGCTCGTCCCATTGAACAGTGGCGACCAAGTCTCTTGCATCACATTTACATCTAAAAATATACCGGTACTTATTACAAAAATCAAACCGAAAGTTCGTGAAGTTCGTAAGTATAGACGTAGACACTATATCGGATGTCTCATGAATAATTACGAAATTTATAACACATTATACTCATAATATCATCGTTTGTAAAATGAACCTTTAAAGATTGTATTAAAATTTAGTTACAATTAAGAATAAATCCATACTTATTATTATAAATGCGAGAGTTTGTCTGCGGGTCAGCCTGTCTGCTACGCTTTCACGGCCCAACTGCTCAACCGATTTTGATGAAATTTGGTACAGGGGTAGATTACATTCCGGAGAAGGACATAGACTTTTTATCCCGGAACATTAAAGAGTTCCCGTGGGAATCAAAAAATCAAAAATCCACGCGGACGAAGTCGCGGGAATCATCTAGTAAAATATAAGATTAGTTACCATTGTTACAGGTGTTTCCATTGGAATCAATATCACCACCGAACAAACAGCGGCAAATGTGTCTGCCGTCCGGTCCGATATCGCACAAAAGCCCCTCATCATACCCACAGGGATTAGATTCGCATGGATCTAATCTCTCGTCGCAATTGGCTCCTTGGAATCCGATAGGACAACTACATGTATATTCAGTCGCCGAACCCTCCACAGACACACACGTGGCACCGTTCCTACACGGCATACTCATACACGGATTAGATTGACACTCCCGAACCTTTTCTATAGACACCACTAATGAGTCCGGACGACCCAATTTCTTTGTCACTTGATGGCGTATTATCCTCAGATACCTTATACAGCCAATAAAACCACTTCTCGTTCCTATGTTATCGAATACCCTGTGAGAATAGAAATAATCATATAATGTAATTCGATGCATAATTTTTGCTCGCACCGATTTATACCTATAAATAAACAAATAAATAAATAAGCCTTTTATTTTTCTTATCTTCACTATTACAATCATTTTTAATACATTCTTTGTCACAAGTATACTTTGGATTAATACCTATAAAAATTGTTAAATATAACTAAACCCTCTGCTTTTGTTAAATTTAACAGATGGCTCTCCGAAAAATACTGATTACTATCAATAATCTAACATTAACAATGAATTTAATTATTTACGCTGTCGATTAAATGATAATAATTTTCTGCCGCACGAAACAAAGGAGTACGTCCCTATATCAAGTAATTTCTCGCTTCACAAACTTCAAAAAAACCAGTTTAAAGAGTCAGTTAAATCAATTAATAAATAATTTTATCACTTAAAACAATTATTATGAAAATTATTATAAAGGAATGCAAGCCAGCTTAACGTTTAATGGGCGCTTTAATTTTACCTGGAATAATTTGCAGGCACACTACCAATATACGCATCTTCGGCAAGGTCCAATGCCTTCAAATTGCCACTCGATTGACCAGCCACATCCTCCATATCGTCAACTGATAGAATGCCGTCTCGGTGATATCTTTTTGCCGATACTTTATGGTATTCGTTTAACGTAATCTTTTCGAGGGACGTCAATATTATTACCCCATTTCCAAGATTGTACCTGTTATAAAGATAATAAATACTATTCAGACTACTTACGTAAGGAAACTATGATTATGTTGGGTATATTAGGACAACAAAAGAAAATACCAATATAGCAGATAAAAAACATAATAATAACATATAGCTATCACTTAAAGATAGTAATCTTTCATCGAGAAGTTGAACATGAACTCCAAATTATAATGTAATACGAAAATAATATACGAACATAAAATAAAAATGCCTCACCTGAACTCCAAATATCCATTTACCAGGGCGAGCGAAACGAAATCACCCGTACCGTCGGGTTTCTGCTGATTGTACAATATAACCCCATTTTCGGAGAATGTCTTAAATTCGATATCGATGTTCAACTTATGGTAAGCCTTCAGTGGTTTCAGGCGAATATACGATGTACCGTCGAAGGATGGAGTATCGATGTAAGTAATTGAGGAACCGTCTTTGATTAGAGATTCGCAGTTAACGCCCGTGTATAGATCAGAACACACACAAGTGTAGGTTGAGCTGGGTAAGTCTATACACGTGCCAAAATTATAACACGGTTCAGATAGGCATGCACTGTATTCTTCTGTTGTTTCTTGTGTTATTTGTTCTGTAACAAACGTCATACTGATATTTTATATTCAAAAGTGTATTTTTTGTTGGTTTTTCCTTCAATCACGCAGCAACGGAGCAACGGATCGATGTAATGGCATGGATATTGAGGACCTGGGGACATAGGCTACTTTTTATCCCGGAAAAAAGAGGAGTTCCGGAGGAGACGCGGGCATCAGCTAGTTTCACAAACTTGAGACTCGAAGATAAAGAATAAAGCCCGTTTAGCAAAGGCACTTCTTATTTATGGGTATGTTTATAAGTTTTACAAATATGCGCATAAATAACAAGAAAACATTTTAATTTTGATCTCAGAGACAAATTCTAATTTTTGTACACTGTGTAACTTTATATTGTGAATTAAATCGATTTAAAAAAAATTTAACTATCAAAAATTCAAAAGATTTGATAGACGATGATTACATGGCAGGTTTATATTTTACCTCGAGTTAATAATAACTTCCACAACATAACTCCATAATTGTAGCTTCAAATGACGTATGTATTTAGGATAATATCATGTTATCATAGGAAATAAAAAACATAAAACTTTTCACTCTAAAACTGGTAGACAACTGCTACTCAAACCGAAATTTTAATAATAACAGATTTCTGCAAATGTTAACATAATTTAATTGAATATTGACCTACATCCACACATAATAAGGCTACCCGACCTTTCATAATAACCTTTTCCTTATTTGGAACACGAGTGGTCGGAGAGAAAAACGTTTTCGTTAAGCTTACAATTTTAATTTACCTAAACCTTGTATTAACATTTATTTTTATTAAATTTAGAAAGCATTAGATTGTATCCGTACTAAAGGGAACCTTACTAAAATGTAATGGTGCTTTCACCCGCACCCGCGCGACTCAAACGGGTACGTATGCATAATACGCATAAGTAAAGAGCTTTGTTTCTTTACGGCGGTCTAGAAATGAAACGCTCCGCCCAGTTAAATAATTCTTGTAGGAATCCATATAATCTTGCGATGTCGCCAAATATAGTATATTACTAGCAGATACCCGCGACATCGTCCGCGTGAAATGGGTTTTTTAAATTCCCACGGGAACTCCCTGATTTTACGGGTATATAGCCTATGAAACTCATAAATAATGTAGCTGTCTATTGGTACTAGAAATTTCAAAATCGATTCAGTAGATCCAGAGATTACCCCCTACAACGTCACAAACTCACAAACTTTACCTCTTTATAATATTAGTATAGATGATAGATCAGCATCCAGTAGCCCTATCATGCAAAAGCTGCTTCAATCATCGTTAGTCTCAATCGATTTGCTTGGTTGAAGTTATGGTTTTATGCGTTATGGACAGAGAATTTTGACCAATAGCGAAAAAGTGTTAAGCAATCAGAGGCGTTTGCGATAGTTACACTACAGCATATATTTTTACGTAATTAGGACCCAGTAATTAGTTGTTTTACGATTTATAGGCTAACAGAAAGAAAATCATCGTCACCATCGTGTACTAAATTAAATTCTGATTCTGAAAATTACGCTGCTATCTTTCGCCTACATCATCTTTGACTGTACGGGTGGTAAGGTTCAATTATGCTTGTGTTACGTCGGTATAGTGAAATACGTCTTGTTTACTTGATCGTTTATTTGCGACTGACTAAGTATCGGTGATCGTGCGTTACTTATACAAAAATGCAATTCTACATCAAACATGCCGGCCCCCAAAAGGCCATTAGGGCCTTTTCCAAACTTTAATAAATATTTACTTACAAGATTACGTCGTTTGAAGTATAAACAACAAAACATTGAGCGACTGATTCCAACTGAACATTAGGGTAGGCAAATAATTTCATTGATACAAATTACAAATACAATACATTTCGATTATAGAGGGCTTACATGGTGGCAAAATCTAACATTAATTTTTAATATAATAACATAATTTTGTTAACATTTCCTTACATTAAACTTCGAAAATAACATGTTTTTTATGCACAATAGGTACACATACACACAATCACAAACTTTCACTAGTGTTACAGGATATTGGTGTGGAATACAATCTTGAGGTAAGTGGTTTTATTTTACTTTGTATTGTTTTTGATCCCTTTTGTATTATTCCTTTTCTTTTTAGTACTAATATTTTGTTTCTTTTTTATTTCTTTCAGGTTTTCAGGATTTTCTTCACTATAAGGTAAGTATGCTTTTCCCGTAGGAGTTTTTTGGTAAGTATATTTCCAAATAAAATTATTTTTCCTCATATGTTTTTTATTTTTATCTTGTTTAAATGTTATTTCCTTTTCAGCTTTCTTCTTTATATGTACTTGGTGATGAAGGACCAGTATAGATTTCTCCAGCAAGTTTGTATCGAACTCGCCGAACAAGATCCATCCCAGGCTGGTTTCTTGTGCACATGGAGAACCTGGTGGACCCCTGATTAGGGATTGTTGCACTATTTGTGCATACTCTTTAACGCCCAGAAGTAAATCAATTTGGCCTGGTATATGGTAGCTTGGATCAGCCAATTTGAGCCCTTCTAGGTGCTTCCAATTCTTGATCAATACAGGTTGGGATGGGATGGTTGTGGTGAGTTGGTTGCACATTACATATGCATTTATGTTCATTATGAAATCGGAATCGTAATGAGATACAATTTCAAGTCTTACCGCGTGATTCACCTTTGTCCTTGTTGATCCCACTCCAATGATTCTACCTTTCGCTTTCTGCTTGGTAAGTTTGAGCATTTGAGCCGCCTTTTCTGTTATAAACGCTGACTGAGAACCAGGATCTACTAGCGCCCTCAGCACAACCGTGTGATTTTGCTCATTCCTTGCTATCACGGATGCTGTCGCTAGCAGTGCTGTACCTGTGCTGAATTCTTTCGTGCTACTTTGATGTGATGCTATAATTGCATTCCTTTTCTCTTCTACACAGTGATATGATGCCTCCGGTGGTATGGATGCTGCTTTAACCGAAGTATCATCGTTCTTGGACCTGTGTACGAGTGAGTGATGCCTCTTCTTGCAAATGTGACACGTGACTCTTAATCTGCACTGATTGGCTGCATGAAATGGAGCCATACAGTTGTAGCATAGGTTGTTACCTTTTAAATAATCGCTTCTTTCAACAGGTGTCAGTTTGATGAACTCTTTACAATGGCTTAGAGTGTGGTTTTCCTTACATAAGACGCATGTTTTCTCCTTTGATGGTGACGTGGTTGCCGTAGCCGCTACATGACATGTTCTCTCTTTTACAGGTTTGTCACGAGATGCTGATGGTGATGTAAGCTCAAGAGTGCGAAACTTTGACTCGAGAAACTTCTTTAGGCTATCCCATGTAGGCATTTCTTCAGAGTGATGTTCGTAAGCATATTCCTCCCACTGCTTATGTGACTCTGGATCCAACTTCTGTGCAACCAGAAATATTATTAACAGATCCCAAGAATCCGTGGAAATCTTTAGGTTCTCTAAGTGGTTTAAGCACTCCGTAGTACTATCTAAAAGTAATTTCAGCTGATTTGCGTTCTGAGTGCTCAATTTCTTTTGATTAAAGATTCTTTTGAGCAGGGAGTTCACTATCAAACGTTTATTTCCATAGCGATGTTTCAGCATGTCCCACGCTTGTGCATAATTGTCATCAGATACTTGAATGTGATTTAATATTGTTGCAGCTTCTCCACTTAAGCTGGTTTTCAGGTAGTATAACTTTTGAACTTGACTAAGTGACGAACTATGTACCAAAGTATTAAATAAATCATGAAAGGTTGTCCATTCTTCATATTTACCAGTGAATATAGGTATCTTAATGGGGGGTAGTCTTACTTGCGAGCAGCATGAGTCCTCAATTGAAACACTCCCAAAATGATGTACGTTGGGTGATTCACTAGCTCTTGCCTTTGAAGCTAACATATCTTTTATGTCGCCATGCAAACACAAATAAATTTCTTCTTGTATAAAAAATTCTTCGTTAACAAAATATGACATTGTACCTCTCTGATCTCGCGTTGTGTTCTTGACTAAAGTTTCGTGTGCGTTCTTAAACGTAGTCCAATAACCTTCTAACATTTTAATTCTACTATCTAAATAACCTGGCGTCATTCTTTCTTTGGGGCATTTTTTCCAGTTTATTTGTGTTTTCTGTAGTATAGCAGCGGTATTTTCGAGAATATTAATGGCTTGATCCGTAACAGTAGTCATTGTTTTTATTTGGTACACAAATCTTCTTCAAAATGCGTTAAAATTGGTCGGTCACTTGTTTCCCGCTTGAAATGATGTACAATTCATTAAAACTTTAAAAATAACAATAACTTGCGTATCCTTATCGCTTCGATTGCACTTGCTATTGTTCTCAACCGGTAGGTAGTCTTTCGATAGCTCACTGTGATCCGGTTCGATATTCGACCATATGTACGGGTGGTAAGGTTCAATTATGCTTGTGTTACGTCGGTATAGTGAAATACGTCTTGTTTACTTGATCGTTTATTTGCGACTGACTAAGTATCGGTGATCGTGCGTTACTTATACAAAAATGCAATTCTACATCAAACATTGACATATTCATCAGATTACAAAACTCTGATACATATTTTATCAAATGAGGTTATCCGTAGGTATCTAAATATCTATAAATCTAAACATACCAATGCAAGCTTTTCTATGGACAGTGGGAGTGTAACCCAGTCGGCACACGCAACCTCCTTGTGCACAGTAAGCACCTGGTAAGGCAGAGCAGTCCCCATCATCTGTACAAAGATCCCCCAACAGTGCACCCACTGCTCCTACGGTAGCTGTTGTTGCTGTTTGTGAACCTGAGAAAAGGAGAGATAAGTCGGATAAAGAAGTAGGGCGGATCACATTCTATTAACAATAATTAATCGATTTTAGTAACTGCGCTACAAAGATGAAAAAAGAACTGAAACCTTTTATTTATTTATTTTGGGTTGCAAGTTAACCTTCAAAATTTAAAGATTCATAAGAGGCGCATTTGAGGTGGAAAAATCGATTTATCAGAAAAAATATGAGGAAAACATTTTTTAATATTCTTTTGTTAAATGTTAAGCACTTTACATTACACTTTTTAGAAAACTACTAGTTAAGTTAAAAGGGACTGACCGCTTTTGGATAGACTCCCAGTTTTTCTGCAACCCAAAATAAGTGTGCTTCGTACTTTAAATTCTACCGAATCCATGCGAGATATTATAAATGCTAAAGTATGTCTGTCTGTCTGCTACGCTTTTACGGGCCATCTTTTAACCAATTTTGATCAAATTTAGTACAGAGATAGGTTACACCCCGGAATATTAAAAGGTTCCCGCGGGAATCAAAGCCGCGGACATAATCTAGTTAAATATAAAACAAAAAATTACAAAGCTACACAAAAGTATTAGTAAACTAATCCTCTGTAAGCCGAAGTTGTCTAAGAAATAAGCAACAACTAATTCTATATAATTATTTTGGAACAATAAATAAGTAAGATAAATCGGCAACTAAGTTAAGGCTATGAGGAATAGTGTCACAGAGTGACAAGGGAAACTGCTCACACAACAAGCCCAACTTTACCTAATCTCCTACAAAATTAACGTGATTAAGATGAATTTAGATGTTCCCGAAATTCACTGGATTATAATAATTATAATTAATTAAATCAAATGATTTAATTTCAAGTAAAACTTTGCCTACATTGTTTTAGAAAGTTTTAAAAATAGCAAGGTATATTTAGATTTAATGGGAATTAAGAGTAAAAATTATTTAAATGTAAGTGTAGGCTTTGTTTGAATGAAACCTCAGCCAAGTATGATGTAATGTGGCTAATATAGCCACAAATTTTCTATGGAAAATAAGGAATCTCCATGGAAAAGTGAAATCAAGTAATAAATAATTAATTGTACAGCAATATAATACTGATTGAAATCCGGTGGTTTAAGTAAACTCCAACTGTATGAATAAGTGCAATTAAATTAAAATATCAATTAAGTTAGGCAATAGAGCGCGAAATTGCTTTACTGAGAGTCTATTGTCTTAGCTCGATCCCCCACTTACCTTTTAATTTCTGTCCCAATAGAATGTTGTCGAAATCGCTAGGCGTCTCCTTCCTCGTCCAATCATACTTATTGTAGTACTTATCGGGATTAAGTAAGTGTCTGGTTGATTTAGAAGCGGCGCCATCGTCTTGTTGGGTGAACTGTATTGGAGACGAGGGCCGCAGTGGGCCAGCGGTGCCAGCTACTTCGGACAGCTTGCAAGGACCAAATGCCTGAACTACTATGTCCTCCTGCGTGCGACACGCTTGTAGTTTCAAATGGCACTCTGATTCATACGTTTTGCCGTCGCTCCCGCATACCTGTTGATTTTCATTGAACTTACCAAAGTTAAAGAGCATTTCGTTTAGCTGCACTAAAGTTTTAATGAGTTCTTTAAACAGACCAGTAAAGTAACGACACTTGTTGCATCAAGACGTTTCTCACGGCCATGGTATTATGTAATTGAGAGTTTTAATTTGGCACTTGTTTGAAGACTTTCATATTTCTAATTAAAAAGTTGCTGATGTGCCCGCGCACACTTTAAATTTACATTGATATTGTGATCAATTCTGTATAACACAATATCTAAACTAAATTGAAATGACAGCTTTAAAACCAGTTCTGTCCTTTTTCGAAGGGAGTATTATGAAAGGATTAGCAATATTTTTAATGCTTGCAGTTTAGTTTAGAGATTGTGCATTACAGAATCAGCCCAAATGTCAGTCAAAATAGAATTTAAAATATAATTGAATATTTTTAGTACTCACCAGCATATTGAGATCGCTATCGGAACATGGCGCAGCCGCACATTCGCACAGCGCGCCTCCAGTACGTTCAGTACAAACCGCTCCAAAGTAACATGATAGCTCTGCGCATGACTCCACGATACCTCCATTCTCCGCTAGAATAATTGTAACTCATTTTGCTACATAGTATTCAATTAATATATATCGGAGCTATCAATACTCATTTATACGTAAACATAATATAGCTTTTATTAGCATCATCTCGCTTTTTGCAAGATTTTTGCTCAACGCTTTACATGATTCGCAGCTTTTCAGCTGCGTTATATGAAGTCATACTTGTCAGTAACTAAAGTAATTATAATTATAATTGGTGTCAATATTCTCACGACTTTATAACGCCACAAAATGAATATTATAGTTCGCGTTTAACGACCATTATAAATTCATCAAGAACCAAAGGTCTATTATGATCTGTTGTGAAAGTGATGCAATAAATTTTAATAAACGCTAACGTCTCTATTCCTTAGGAAGCCCTCCAAAAGCACATAAAAGGAATAAAAAGTGGCTCGTAGAGGGTCGATATCCCAATATAAAAACCAATATATCAGGATTATCGGGTACTTACGATCAGAACAGCCGTTAGGGCCCAAGCGGCGGCGGTGGTCGGCACACACCGTACATTTCTGGCCTTGAACGCCAGTTCGGCACACGCAGCGGCCTGTCATTTGCTCACAGTCTTCTCTAACTGAACCGAAGGCTGAACAACCGCAGGCTATAAAGAAACATTAGGTCTAAATACGTAAAGATTGTTCGCGCAAGCATATTTTAATATGATAACAATAATGATGTTCGACCATTCCTTTAACTACATACTCCAAACGTTGGAGTTTATAACTAATGTACGAGTAAGTGCACGAAACTTCGCGAGCTCATCGAAGTTTGGTGATGATACAATATTCTGACATCGAACTGCAAATACCACTAGCACTTGGGAGTCTCAAAGTGTAATTTATTATTTTTGGTGTGAATTTTTTTTATTTTCCTCCCAGTATTAATCGTTGCCATATATTGGATCTCATCAAATCATGACAAGAAAATTCACAGAATCAACAACGAACAGCAATAAACTTTTTGATTATTACTAGCACTTATCTACATTTTGTGCAAAATTTAAATTTTGAAAATATTCTTTTGCTTTATCAAACGATAAGTTGTATCCAAAAGGCAATAGGGATCTATTAGATCTCACGCAGTCCATTTGACTAGTATTGTTAAGACTCTCAAGCGAATTATATTAGTATGCATAACTATAGGGTTAGTACGTCATGTTTTCTCACAGATTTCAATGTCATCTAGGTATAATCAAATACGCTTGACGATACATGAAACAACTACAGCCATAATGGCCGAACGGCATGAGATAGAATAACTAATGACCAAATGGTGGGCTCGTAACGGTACTTATACTTACGAATGCATCCCGTGTGACCGGATCCTATCCGAGGCAGTCCCCAATATCCGGGCTCACATCTATCGCATTTAAGCCCTCCGACCCCGGGACGACAAACACACTGGCCACTGTCATCGCAGCGATCCGACACCGATCCCAGACGATTGCAACCGCAAGTCGAAGTTGTAATTGGGCATCCCTCTTCGCCTGGACCCGATGCGGCGGTCGATCCGTCCGAACAACAACCATAAGCACTCTCAGAGCAATGTACAATCTTCCTTTCATCCACTTGTTTTGTATCATCTGTATAAAATTGAAGTGCATTGAATAAACAAGTTTCCGTGTATTTTTTTCTGTCCGTAATGCTTTAACGTTTTACTGTTAGTTTTATGTTGCAACTTTTCTAAAGTGAAAATTTTATTGTATGAAAGCTTTTGCTGGGGTAAATAGTAACAGCATTTTAATATAATTTTTCCGCTATCATGCAAAGGTCTAGCCTCGGCCAAAAAAGCTGCTCGCGTACGCGTAATGTTAGGTATCATACTAATTTCAGGCGTGTTTCATAAAGAAAATAGTAAAGTATGTGCGAAAATGTGTTTGTTTGTTAGTTCGCAACGGCTCGACGTGGTTTTTTGCATGGGTATAGTCGGGAACCTGGAGAGTGACATAAGCTTCTTTTTATCCCGGAAAATGAAGGAGTTCCCGTGCGAATTGAAAAAAAAATGCCAAGCAGGCAAAGTCGCAGGCATCAGCTAGTCATTATGCATCTAACACAACACGTATAATCAAACGTATGTTTTTAAATACCTTTAATTTATACAATTTACAAATAACTAATATATTCACTCATAGGAAGGATAGTAAAACGCCTTCATTTCATTAACAAAAAAAGAGATACCATTCAGATACGAGGAGAGTTATATGAGAAGACTCAAGCGGTAACTAATAAGTAGTGTTATTTTGGTAGAATACAAGAGCTTCGTTAAAAATTTACATAACATGCTACGATACGTTTGGAGAATTTCTCAGAAATGTTCTTACCGAGTTACATGTAAATTAGGTACAACAATTATTCAACATACTTACGTTTAATATCTGGTTTAAATCATTACAAGAAACTTATATTTGCCGAAAGAACAAGCGGAATATTATTTCCAAATCAAACTAATTACAAGAAAACATCTGTGTATATATGGTTTACCAACCTACTAAATCAGATTTTTACACTTACTAAATTGATATCGAAATTAGTAAAATACTTCTATTTTTCACCATATTATCGAGGATATAGCTATAAAAAAATATCTTCACTGAGACCCTATAAAAATGACCGTACTTTTAATATTTTATAAATACTAAGCTCGAAAGAGACTATCAGTTACTTTTAGTGCTAAGTAAACAGACCCTCATGAATTTGAATGTTAGTATAAACTCACTTTTCGGGCAACATCTTGCAGCAGTTAACGTTATATGGCAGTAACTCCCCGGCGGGCAGTCTTGGCGGTGTGGTCCGTTACCGCAGTCAATTTCAAGCCCCGTTGACATATCTATCATTGCCTTGTTATTACCGCAAGGCCTTACTTCCATGCCTGTATAAAGTGAGGAGCTTATAAATAATAACTGCATTTCGTACAATGTTCATGAATCAGTCAGTACTATATTCACGTTAAACAAAACTAATTGATATTAGTACATAGAATGGTTATTAAGTGTTAGTGAATCATGCGATGGAATTAATAAATATGTAGATAGAGTGACCAACCTTTACATAGATCCAAGGGCCGTAATCTTAGCTCCAACTGCTTTTGGCAACCTTCCTTACGCATGGCGCACAGACTCGGATAAAGTCGAAAGTCAGACGCGCAAACCGGGAAGTATTCATCATCAGCCGGACATTCGAATAGGCAAGAGCAACGCGGGTAACCATCGAAACCAATCTCGCAACTGGCGTCGAAATCGCAGCGGATATCACGGCATGCCGATGGGCTCGTGGTACCATCCTCGGTCGCACCCAAGGAATCCGTCGAACCTTCTTCTGCCTCTGTTGTGGTCATCGCGGTCGTAGCTGCCCACATGACCCAAATGTTTACGTGTTAGTCATGCGAAAAGCGGAAAGTTAGTTAATTGGCCGAGCCCATAAGTCGCTATATTGAGATAACTTCTAATAACTGAAGTTGATTACGATCCGCCGTTCTTTAGAAAATATTTCAATAAACTTACTAGGTGCTCATAAGGTTAGAATATTGTTTATAAAGAAGTTATATTAGTTAGTTAGGAAATGTGAATACTTATTACAATAAATATACTTAACTAATATTTAATTAAACTTGTATGTTTATAGAGAAAGTAAGAGCGTATGGCTATTAGGTATGTTGTATTTAATGATGATACGTACTCATAGCGATTGGTGGAACTACGGCCAGCCTATCTTTGCAATCTCCATAGAAGATGACGTGAAGTTTGTTGGGTGGTTGTAGTTTACATGCAGCCTTTTGTAGTTCACACTCGTTAGGGTACGTCTGCATTGTGCTACCGCAGACCGGCTCGCGAAGGGCACTGGTGCAATCGGTTGGACACACGCATTCACCAGCTACGCAATGAGCACCGTATGAACATTGGACTGGTTCGCAGAGGGCTGAAACAATGGCTGACTTCAGTACCCAGTACTATTATATAATCAGTACCTACTATTAAATATCACGCGGGCGAAATTCCACGGGCTCGTACGAAGCGATTTGCTTTCTCATTTCTGATTCGAACAGCTAGGATATGGAAAGCCCTTCCGGCTCTCGTTTTCCCCTCCTCTTTTAATGTAGGTACCTTCAAATCAAGAGTGAATAGGCATATTCTAGGCAAGCGCGTTCCACCTTAGGCTGCATTACCACTTGCAAGTCTGATTGCAGCCAAGCGCTAGCTTATATAATATATATTATAAAATAAAATATTAAAAACAAAATGCTCGAGTAATATTTAGCCACGTAATATTAAAAAATATATATCAATGTTTAATTTATGAAGTACTAATCCAATCCAAATGCTATCAGGATAATAAAATATAACATCTGAGTTTAGATAAAAATCAGAATAGTAATGATATTATATATTCGAGCACAACTTTCAGTATATCGTCTAATATAACGATAAATTTCACTCACGCACTCCTATTACTGCATGAGACATGTTCAGGCTTTCCATTTAACGGAATGAAGGATGCGGCAAGACATCCGTGAAAATTTAATAACGATTGTTTACCACTTCGGCGCAATATGAAAGCCTGGTGAAAGCGGTTTGTACTAGCCACTGAGAAAATGGGTAGTTAGAAGAAAATTACATTTTTGCCTGTGGGCAACAAAATAAAAACAAAGAAGCGGCTAATTAAAAGGTTTCAGAAAAAATACACAGAGATTCATTAGATCTTATGTTATGGAGCATACTTGTGTGTGGAGATTTCTGATTTATGGTGATCAGCCCTCAATATATAGTAATTGCTAATAATAAATTCGAATTTTAACTTGACATTATGAAGTCAACGTAGTGGTCCTAAATGATAATAACTATTGATATTGGATGCATTCAAGATAGCTTCGTCTCTGCCTTGTCTATATATTATTAAAGTCGTGACGAATAATTACTGTCACAATATACTTCCCTGTACAAACATAGATCTCAGTAACACAGATTGACAGAATAATGATACCCATACCCATTACCCATGAGTAACTGATAATAATGGTATCTTTCTTTTTGTTTTGTTTGAAAATCAATACATTCATATAAAATGTTAACCGACTGATATCTTATTATCGACGTTTACCGTGCGTTGGGTAAACCGTTGGGTCTAGGCTAAGATCCACTAAAACTCTACCCAAGTGAAACTGGGATGGTTTAGCTAGTATTTGACTAAAGTGGAATACCAAAGAAAGAAAATTACTAACTCTACTAAATTTCACACTCAACGAATTTCTCTCAGCGATTTAGCACAAAGTAACTCTCACGGCATCAAAGAGGCGATTTACTTCATCTGACTTGGTTTTGGGGACCCCAATATGTGGAGCACTTAAATCCTTTATCGATCTGGAACCCCGTCGTCGGGCAAAGGAGCAGACGCCGCGCTTTTAAGGGAAACACGAAACATTAAGTTAGCAAAAAGGCCTTTGAGAAGAGTTTTTGTAAAGCAAAACATTGTAAATGAAACGCGAACAGCCGATATTTATGATTATGTGAAAAGACGTGACATTTTATTTAGCTTTCATTTAATTTTCACAGTGGAGAAAAGGAAACCATACTCTGTATTTCAATTCTCAAACCTAAGGTTGAAGAACTTTTTATACGACTGCCTGAAAACAGGAGTATATTGTTTTCAGGGTTCATGTAAGTATGTATGTATGTATGTATGTATGTATATATGTATTTTGTATATTCCACCATAACTTCTATACGCCTGAATATAAACGCCCATTTTGATAAATGAGATATCGTATGATATGATCGATATGATCGACCTTAGCTTATTCCGGGTGACATACGCTAGTAAAATTTAAAAAAAAAATTATGGGGTGACCATGGTCCCGCATTAAAGACTAAAGTTGAAAAAAGAATCGAAAATAAGATTAACTATATAATCATCATCTAGAAAATTATGAGTAGATTCCAGAAATATATAACACTATGGTTCAATATCCAGTGATTCACAAAAAAATATAATTTCATAAAAATGTGAATAAGATTCTAATTTAACTAGATTAATTTAGATTTCTAACTTATTAGTTCGTTTTTTGGCAGGGCAGTCGTGTTTTTTATTTTATTTAATTATGACTCGACTCATTTTAGTTGAAAAAAAAAAAGGTTTTCTCAGTAACAGTGTTTATTATAATATAGTTCTGCTTTCCACACCGGCACGGTGGTAGAGTTATTACGCAGACAAATCGGAGGAACTTTCAGCAAAACGCATAAGCAACGCACTTTTGCCTGGCTCATAAGACTTTCGCGAGCTACGTTTTCACTCGTATCACGATTTCATCGTTAGTTCACAGTAAAAACGTCCTATTCGCCATATTAAGCGCGTCTCGAATACGTTTCAGCGAGACGATAGGTACTTTTAAAAAAATTAGTAAGACTAAAATACTAGTTTCAATAAAAATATATACCTAGCTTATAAATGAATATTTGAAATTTTCCATTTCAAATCTCTCGTCACAAATCCTCACAAACAAATCTAAATTAGCTTTTATGTTAGAGAACTGCAAAGCAAATACTAAAAGTAATTAGTGTAGCAGGGTATTACTGTATGTTTTCAGACATTTATCCGCTGATGCAGGTTATTTATAGGCCATTAAGCGACTACGGAGCCCGCTTGCTTAACCGTACTAGAATCTTAAGCTGAGTATTCAGTGAATACATACAGTGAAACACAGTGAATACTATTCACTACGTTCGCGCATTACTTAACTGCGCTCGGCGCAACATGGCTCACTACCAAAGCTTACACTACGCGTGTTTACCTGGCCATGTTTTGCTTTTCCCAGCAGCAAGACTGCTGTCCATACGCTGCCGTGCTATCATAACCAATAGACATATGCGTTTTCTTGAAATACGAATATACTACGGAAAGGGCAGGAAAACCATCGAACAGTCCACGTCATTCATATTACATTATGCAGCCCTACTTCGCCAACGATTCGCGCTGACGTTTAGTCCTGTCCGGTCCGTTGTGTATTATCGCTCTATTATAGTTGTAATATATCGACAGCCATATTACATTGCAAAGCAAAGGAGACGAAGCAGGATATGGAGCTCTAGATCTATCTAGCAATGAGTTTTCACAAAATGAGTATGAATTGTAAGACTTTATTTTAGGTTCTACAAGTAGCTACGCTATGCTACGAATACGAAATACATTGCTTGGTAAGAGAGCTACATTAATGTATATTTTTAATGATTTTTAGCCCTTATTGGTAGAAATTGAGCGCCATTTATTATTAGTGGATAATTTAATGCAGAATATCTAAAGTATCTAGAATCACTTCAAGAATTTTGCTTCAAATTTTTATGATGAAAATTATTCATTAACTTCATTTTGACCCTAACTACCCTTACCCTTTCAGTACCTATATAAATCTATATTTATACCATATTATAAAAACGAAAGCGTGTTTATTTGTTGTTTGTCTTCAGTTTTAGTTTATTGTGCAACACAGAAATGTGGGTTAAAATTATGGTCAAAGATATTTAAAAAAATCTCGACAAAGCTATTTGTTTGCGATTTTGCCTATTCGTAAACGAAATGTAATCTATTCTAATAAATCAATAACGCAACACAAGGCCTATTCCAGCTATGTCGGTCTACGTACAATCTGTAATATTAATATGGATTTACTACCGGCCTATTCTGTCGATGACCAGTGGAGCGTATATTATTAGGTTCAGGCTGACATGAGTTGTTGGATTTAGCTAAGCTTAGGTACAAAATAATATATCGATATCAGCTATTATTGATAGTTTAAAATTACAATTTGTGTAATCATTTTATACATCCTATTTTGTTTCAATTTTATTTATTTGATAGTTTGCCCTTCAATCACGCCACATAAGAGCGACGGATCGAAGTATTTTTGCATGCGGACTTTAAGCCTGTATGGTTTTTGCCCAGAAAAAGAGAGTTAAAGAGTTCCCCCCGGTGTTTTAAATCCCAAATCCACGCGAATATCATTTTGTTTGAAATAAATTCTAATGATTTTCTTTCATTTTTTTTTACAAATCGCTTGGTCATTATAATTATCTTAGAATCGTTGGCATAAACCTACTATCAATCATACGATTTCAAGCTTTTTTGAATACTGAATTAGTCATACCTTTCATAAAGTACGTAGTAGGCATGCCTAATCATATTTTAACATAATTTACGTAGATATTATAAATCAACATTGCAACAACAGTAATGAATGTTCCGAAGCAATCACTCACCACAATCTCCTTTGTAGGCCAGCCGCAGCTCGCTTTGGTCGCGACACGCTGTCAAATCTAGCTCGCATTGTGACGGATAAGTCTGACCATCCGTACCGCACACCACATCCGAATCCTGCGACAAAGTGGTAAAATTATTATTCCTGGACGCCTCAATATGCCTTTGTTATCATATTTCAACTAGGTATTGCGTACGAACCTAAAACTTTTTGAGCTAATGTCAGTACTATCAATACTACTTAGGGGTCAGTTGCACCATATACGTGGTGATTAATGTACCTAAAAAGCCTGATAAAAATACTGAATTATGTTACTCACTTTGCTAGCTTTTTAGTTGGCAAGTTTAACTATAGCTATTTCCTGTGATGCAACTGACCCTTAATGTCGTTAAAAATTCCGTTATCGTAGTAGACCTCGTAAAATAATTTATGTGGTGAACGTTGCTACCGGATGCTTAAACGTACCTGGTATATTTGGATGTAGTACCAAACATTCTATTGATTTCTTTTCTTGTTGACAAATCTGTTACCTTTCAAATATTATATTTTGAGGTTTCACCGTGTAAAACTTCAGTGGTGTTTTACAGAATCTTTTCACGCGCCCAGTAATTAAAATTTTAAGAAAAGTTAATTTTCGGTACGCCCCGAATTCGTGTAGGGTAGCAAAGTGTACTTTGTTTTTAACAATGTTGAGTCACGGAAGCGTTGTTATAGGAATCTACGAGGAATATTTTAAAAAGATTTGTGTGTGCGTGTGTGTTAATTCATGAGTGTTGAGTAATTTCTAACCATTGAATTATGGATAATGTTGCTGCGAGTATTTTTTAAACAACTTATTTGAAAGTTTGATTCATAAAACCCAAGATAAAACCTTAATATTACATACCTACTACTAAATAAAATTGGGTTACAGATTAAAATAAACTAGTTAACTGACGAACTCCGTGGCGCAGTGTGTAGCGCTGTTGTCTTAACATGCGGAGGTCCCGGGTTCGATCCCCGGCAGGGTCAATTTTTGGAATATATGGAATATATGCCAATATATGGGAATAATAATTTCTTAATTTTCCCTGGTCTGGCCTGTTGGGAGGTTTCGGCCGTGGCTAGTTACCACCCTACCGGCAAAGACGTGCCGCCAAGCGATTTAACGTTCCGGTACGATGCCGTGTAGAAACCGAATCGGGGTATGGGTTTAATATAACCGCCATGCCCCTAACAGGTTAGCCCGCTACCATATTAGACTGCATCATCACTTACCATCAGGTGAGATCGCAGTCAAGGGCTAAAACTTGTAGTGGATTAAAAAAAAATAGTTGGTAAATAAATCAAACACAATTCATCAGATTCGCAAATTTAACAGAACAATGTAAATAAGAAAAACTAATTGTACAAATTAACTTTTATCGTTCTGTAAACAAAATAATACGCGAGCCGGGCAATAAATTAAATTTTGTATCATAAAATACTGCCTAATATTTACAGAAATTGTTATCTTTTGTTTTCAAAAGCTATGTAAGCATCAACATCAAGAGATAAATGATTGTAGAAGGATTGTAGGTATTATTAATTTAATACACAAAAGAACAGAATTTTATAATTAATAAGAGGGGCGAGAAATATCTAATAACTCTGTATTTACAGTAACTATTAATATGATATAATTAACACATAAAATATGAGTACATTTATCTGTATTTTATTTAGTCAATCTTTTAGTAATGTTGTTGAGTTTTTGCTGTTTCAATGTATTACCACAGAATATGGTATTACTTACTTGAACTACAGTGCAGTTGTGATTACAGTGGCACAATGGGCGACCGCTTTCAGAGTCTACTTCGCAGTCTCCTCCGCCTTCGCAAATCATATCGGCACATGTTTCTACACACAAATATAAACATAAATTATTGTATGGGTGCTGAACTGTAATATTATGATGTAGACATAAAGGATTTATGAATCCTTGAAATAAGACTTGACGTAAGGGGAACCGCGGGCAAAAGCTAGTTCTCCAAATATACCACTGCCACATTGTTTACGCTGACCCAAGCAGGTGGCCCAATTACAAAGAATCCCTGTTTTTTGCACGAAATATAAATAAAACGGACGGTTTCTTCCGCGCCAAATGAATCCGCTTAGGCAAATATTTTTGTAAATTTTTTAAACTCAATCCCAGTATCCTCGTTTATAATTTAATATTAAAGGACCGCGTGTTTAAGCAATTCTCTAGCGGATTAAAAGCTAGCTTAATCTCAATCCGAATACAGTTCGCAGTAAATTATTTTCTAAGTGCGAAATTGAAATTCCCTGAAAGAGGTTTCATTAAAATTTGAAAGCGATTTTAAGGGGACATCGTTGTCTATTAATGATTCTATAACTAATAAGACTCTGTAAAATTAATCCTTTGTATACTTTTATTAATCTTTCGTACCTAACATTATTCACCAGGGAGAGTTTTAAACTAATAATAATTTAATGAATTGACATAATAATATCTTCCAGGGAGGAGCAAGAGAGATTTATTAAATAAACGAATATTAATCGCTTCATAGTGAGACTTAAGACGGTGTAGGTAGGTAAGTAGATAATTTAAGTAAAAATAAATAATCGAGATATTTTCCGATACTTTTAGATACATGATCCTATTCGTCAAAAGTCCCATTCCTCCGCGGGTATTTATTTTTTCGATAAGATCAATATACTAATATCTTCTGCGTGAGTTTACGTCGTTCCTACATTAAAAGTGAGCGGTTTTTCATAAAAGCATTTTTACGGCAAAGAAATCTTTGCGCTCCTATTGACAACTTCATAAAAGAAAAAGACTTTCATCACGGGAAATTGATAGCGATTTTTCTAAAGGACGGAATTTTATAATTGATTTCATTTTTACCTTCAAATTCATTGCTTTCAGGCTCTTACAGGTGAATAGCTGATGGAAACATTTCTTTTTTTACATAGAAAAGGTGAGGAGAAAATTATAATTTGGATAAAAATCTTTATAAAACGTGACACGCACAGTATGATTATATTATTATTGTAAGTATTTATGGTTCCTATTAATAACTTTATGTATTAAGTTTACATTATTATAATTATTGTATAACAAAACGTAGGTCTAGAATATAATAATTTTGTAATTTATTGTGTTCTTGGAAACGGTTATAACTATTTAAGTGAAGCTTTATATTCAAACAACGTTTTACTTTTTGAGTTTATCTATGTAGGTTTCAGCCTTGAGCCTTATGTATATATACAAAGCTCTCCCTCCCTTAGACTGGATTGGCATACATGCATACTCATCTCACTGCCGTAGGTGTTTTGGTTGGAGACACAAGCTGGGGCTAAGGTCGAGTCACAAACGGGACACAAGCATACTTAGAAACAACTGCACGTGTTTGGAGGTAAAAGTAATACTCACGAGACGTTCCGTTATATAATATAACACACGAAGCTCTCCATCCCTGAGACTTTATAGGCACGCATGCATACGCATCTTGCACTCTTTGCCATAAGTGTTGTGGTTGGAGACACAAACTGGGGCTAAGGTCCAGTCACAAACGGGACACAAGCAATACTTAGAATCAACTGCACGTGTTTTGAGGTAAAAGTAATACTTACGAGACGTTCCGTTATTCACACGAAGCTCTCCATCCCTGAGACTGGATTGGCACGCGTGCATACGCATCTTGCACTCGCTGCCATAAGTGTTGTGGTCGGAGGCACAAACTGGGGCTAAGGTCGAGTCACAAACGTGGCACGAATAATGCTTAGAACCAACTGCAAGTGTTTGAGGTAAAAGTAATACTTACGACACGTTCCGTTATATAACACACGAAGCTCTCCATCCCTGAGACTGGATTGGCACGCATGCATACGCATCTTGCACTCGCTGCCATAAGTGTTGTGGTCGGAGGCACAAACTGGGGCTAAGGTCGAGTCACATACGGGGCACGAGCAATGCGCGGAACCACCACGTGTTACACACGCGCCGCCCCACGGACAACTTGCTCGGGCACAAGGGTTTTCTACTCCTACGACAACAAGAAAAAAATAATACAAACGAGGGTACAATTTATGAATTTCAATTAGGGCTAAATTTTCAATAACCAGCCACCATAGTATAACATCAACGATATATCCGGTACTATCACAGGAGCCCGGCGACAGTATTGGATACCTTAGTATCAAATGGAATAGTATAGTATTCTGTGCTAGTGTGACCAGATAATGAGGCCAGCGGTGGCTGATGAACTTTACGAATGCCGTAATCTTTAAAAAATATAAGTTGACTTAGAACCAATCGTTTTCAGAACATAATAAAACAACGTACCACAAGCGCCCATGTACGCGATCCGTATGTCTCGATTATCCAAACACGCTGTTCGATCTAGTAAACATGGGCTGTCGTACGTGCGGTCATCCGAGCCGCACACTGGGCGGACCACATCTTCGCATTCCGGGCCACAGCCACATACGGCCACGCCGCGCGCGTCTAGCGTGCAGCGCTCACGAACACTGCATTTCACCGATTCGCAGGGATGTTGAGCTGCAAAAAACTTTAGTGTTACTCCCAAAATCATTGATATACATTCTATAAAATTAACAAGACTCTTGGTGAAAACAGAGGCCAGGATTAAAATAATGTAATGGAAATTCGCGTGCAGAATTCTGCTTACGGGATTAAGCATGGATGTACTCAATAAAATGATATTAGGCCACGTCATATCCCGAGCAATTTTCCGCTTTTATTGTCTCTGGCTGTGGAAAGCGAAAGAGATTGAAAAGCTGGCTGTCCATTGGCTCAGGTATATTGTGGAATAAATTTATTAAAACTTGTTGCATTAGGTCTTTGAGATTTGCCTACGTAGCTTCAGATAGGCACGTTAATAGCATCCATTTTTTTTACAAAAATCTTAATTATACTGCACATTTTTAGTTTTTTTAGTTACTTATTGTACTGTCACTTTTATGTTGACCTGTAAATAACTTCATGTTTTTAATTCTTACAAGGTGCAGGAAGAGCACATTATAGCGATATTCTTGGATGCTACCTTTCGATTAAGAAATCTATTTTGACAAAATAATTTTCTACTCATTAAAATAACAGTTTTCGATATTAATTTCGAATCTTCAATTATCTAATTTCAGCAAAGAGAAGGTTTTCGTTTTATTGATGAAAGGATAGATAAAACGATAACAACCCTTCGAATATTGAGTTAATAACTCTCGAAAATTGAATTATATCGTAACTGTCACAATTGCTTTCAGGAAAGACTACGCTTCGCCGCTCGTGTTCAATTACTTTCTTTAGAACAAAATGTCTGCTCAACAGGAGCCCAATAAAGGTACCTCTGTACGTTTCCGAATAGATTTAATTTTAGATTAGGAGACAAGAGATTTAGATCACTATTTGTTTTTTAAAAAATCAGTTTTTTTTTTAATTAAAGGTTATTTTTTGTTATTTAAGAGATATTCTAACACGACAGTGTGATGAACTAACTGAATACCCTGCTCAAAATAATGGTTTTCCGATTTTACGCCTCCTACTAACTTTACTAACCACCAAATTTTTGAGTAAAAAGAGCGAAAGGCGTCAACCCATGTCTGTTAGAACTTAAAACATGAATAGGATAATAATAACTGTATGATACTCTACTTGACTACGTTTAACATGCATACCTGAAGCACATTCTCCTCTGTAGGCTATTGAAAGTTGTTGTCTAGTACGACAAGACGCTCTACGGAGCGCGCATTCACTCTCATAGTCTTTGTAATCGGATCCGCATACTGCAGATCCTGAGCGCGGTATCAAATCACAAGGGGGACCGCATCTGCATACTGGAGCACGAACTTCATTGAGCTGACAGATTCCACCATCTGCACACTCGTGGTCTGCACACGGATCTACGAAAAAGGAAAATAAAATTATTTCTCTATGTATTTTAACTTTGATATATTATTGCTTTGTGGATCGCTATCGGTAAACTGGGTGGAATTGTTATAATATAAAGGACTGATCACCCACGTGGTGATGTCAGGCGTCTAACTTGTCTACGTGGAAAGACTGTCGTAGATCTAGTAAAAAGAAATCTGAGTCAACAGTCGTAGTCTCCATAGACTATTTCATTTCCACTACTCACTCGACATCGGCTTTTTGTCTAAAAATACTCAGCGGTCTTGTCACTTGAGTTCAGCGATTATACAAGATTCGTAGCAGTGCTACGACGGCTGTACCCATACAAAAGTAGTAAGACGCCCGCGTCTGTCATGGCAGCGTAGCATTATTCTAAGCCGGCCCTCTAGTGCGCTCTTCCTTTTTTCTGTTTTTCCTATTTTTTGGCTGCTACTTTTCTCTTTTTCCTGTTTTTCTCCTGGTCATCATTTTAACTATACTAACGCTTTTAATCGTATCGTTGCTATGCTTCTCATGTTCAATGTGCAACGACATATTTTTAGGACATCCAGACACACTTTTGCATTTATAATATTAGTGTGGATAAAAAGGCGCTATGTATTTAAAAGAATTGAAAAATTTATTTACAGTTAACTGGGTCACATACTTTCGTTTGTTTTCAATTTAGCTTTTAAACATAAAATGTAATGGTTTCAGTAGATTCTGTATTTTAATGTTTCAAATAACGAAAAGCTAGAACGTAACAATCCAATCAGCGCTCGGAAGCCATCTACATAAAATTAAAAAAAAAAACTTCACTTTCTACATAAACCTAAAGTTATCCGCAGCGCCCTGATTAATAGAGAAATTCTCGCGTCGAAAAATGTTTTGCAAGTAAATGTTAGGTATAAGGCCGCAAGTGGGGCTTTTAATATTTTAACCAGTGCATACAGTGGTCTAATCTAGTTTTTTAACCTTTTTGCATATTATTTCAATTCTCCTCTGTGAACGTTTTTCCATAAAATTCATTTGATAGCAATGCGGCATTTATATTCACATTTCATGACAAAAGATTAAACGTAACGTACATTTTTATTTCTCCTATTCTATTTGATAACAATTTTATATGTATTTTTTAAAGTAAAGTACATGGAATCCTATCATAAAAAAATACAGAACGACAATTTTTAGTGATCAAATTCAATCTAAGTATATAAGTCTTTAAAAGTGTGTTGAGCAGTAAATGACCCGGGTTCACTTAAATTCTCAAGTCTCTAACTAGATTCACCTGCTCAAGCTATAGTTTCATGATATATGTCACTGAGTTAAGATTTGGAATGCTCTTCCAGCGCATGTATTTCCTGCCGCGTATAACTTAAGTATCTTCAAGACAAGAGCAAATTGGCATCTTCTAAGTAAGCGCGCACCAACCTTGTCCTCATACTTGCTTTGTATTAAACACGATAGTCGTCAAGCGTAAGCTTATTTGAAAAAAAGGGTATTTATCCTCATTCACCTACTAGCTGCTGCCAGCGTCGTCGTATCGTCTTTGTAAATAAAGGTTTATCAAAAACCGCGAGGAAACTCTTTTATTTACCGAGATCACCTATGACCGTCTTGGGCAAACAGCTTACCTCTATACCAACTCTAATCAAAATCAGTCCAAAACTGATGGGCCAGATAAGACAGATCGACCCATTTTCACATTAATTATAACATCACAAGTATTTTAGATCGAACGCTTTTCTACGTGTTCACTTTATCTTTTTAAAATACGCAAAATTAAAATAAAGACAACTCTATTAATAATCAAAAAGAAAGTTTAAGTAAGCATCTATACTAATATTATAAATGCGAAAGTTTGGATGGATGTATGGATGGATGGATGTTTGTTACTCAATCAAGCCAAAACGGCTGAACGGATCTAGCTGAAATTTGGCACAGAGATACATTATGGTCTGGAATAGCACATAGGCTAATGACGGAAAGCGGAAAATTAACGAGTTCCCACGGGAACCAAGAATCCTCAAACCACGCAGACAAAGTCGCGGGCAACAGCTAGTTCAATATAAGTACAATAGCGAAATATAGTAAGTACCTAAAGTAAACAGTGAAATTCACAAACGATGTTGAAATGCCCCGCACATTTGGTCTTACAAATTCAGTCCAGATCGAATGCTCGGGGACAAGTTTTGTGAAAAGGGTTCACAAAACGTGCACAGATAAGAGTGAAGCAGATTAAATTACTCTGTAAGAAAACAATTTCTGAAAGTTGTTTTATTTGTATTATTAAAAGACCTACTTCAGTCAGAAACCTTTTCCTTTTTCTTTCGGGATTCCTTCGGAGTTTATTTTTATGTAACAACAAATAAAGGAACACATTTTTACATACTTTAACTGCTATAACAATTTTTGCGCATCTCAAAGAGCAATTTTACTTGTCGTATATATCTAACGGCTTATGTGTAACTGCTTACCAAATAGAGTAAAAAATAACAGTCAAAAAATACACTGTTAACTCAAAATGAAAAAGAATTAGTAAGATTTTATTCTCGTACATCAAAAAATGCAAGCTCTTTTTCATTCGACGTAATTTCAGTATTTGAGCTCAGCTTCACACAGATAGAGAATGTTGACCCTTTTGAATACCTCATTTCTTTTATTTGGGAACGACCCCTACTTATAGAGATCCGTTAATATTCTTAAACTTTGAAAGAAACAATACTAAGCAATTTGTTCGTATAATTTTCGTTAAGAGAAGATGAGTTATAAAATTAATTTGTTACAACTTTGTTTGAAAATATTCTCAACTTTTAGATTAATTTTGTTTTTGTATCTTTACAAGTAGCTGAATGTGGTATTTTTAATAAATGAAACACTGTTTACTTTAGAAAGTAACTACTTTCATTTAGAAAGTAATAATTTGATTAATTTTATAAGCTGTACGTAGTTTTATTGCTTTTCAACAAAGTACCAATTGAATTAATCAAACAAGGACTACTGGTCACCTACCTCAACTTTGTGAGAATTTTGGTAGTCGATGGTTGCGATGTTTCGTAAGTGCTGCTTATAATTGCCTTCAATGTGTTTGCGCTCACTTGTCCTAGTAGTATTCTAATGTATGTATATTGCAATGTATATTTCACCGTAAGATTGCAAAAACTAGATTGTAATCTAACTTGCGAAATTGTAACCTGTCGACAGATTGTGAACCGTTCAATGTTCTGAGTGTCAATTCTTGAAATATTAATTGTATTTACGTTTTCTTGTCTCTTTCTTGTAGGTTAGGTTAGGGTTCGATATAAATACAGGTAGTAGTATTTAGTATTCATTTTTAGATTAGACAACCTCTATATATATATTTGAGGATAACCATTAACAGACTACCAGCATCAAAGCGAACAGTTATTATTGAATCCTAAGATTTTCGAGAACAAAATGAAAATAATAAAACCTGCAGGAGAAAAACCCAGAAAAATGTGACAAAAGAGAATTCTGAGATTTCTGAGAACAATATGAAAACCTACACGGAAATACGAAATAAATGAAAAAAAAAACAGAAAAACAAAGATGCTAACCGCATTTGCCGTGGTATTTGATAGTGATGTTAAGCAGATTTTCGCAGGCTTGTTTGTCGAGATGGCACGCGGACGGGTACTCCCGGCCGTCGCTGCCGCATACAGGCTTTCGTCTTTGGCAGCTTCGAGGACATCGGCATTCGGCTTGTCCGTACGTAACGATGCAGCGGGACCCCGTCGGACATGTTATTCCGGAACATGGGTCCCCAGCTTCTGCAGATGAGAATTCTAAATGTAATAATTATTTTGACACCAGAAGCTCTAGTGTAACTGCATAAAATACACTATCTTAAGTCTAAGTTGGCGGTGCCGTTTTGAGGAACTAAAACGGAAATGAATAGTCGCTTTGGACACTTTCAATTTCATTGTGGACATCGTTGCGAATCTCAATTTATTAAGTAGTACTGGAGAGATAGATAAAGGAATACTTGCACGGTGTCGCAAACTCATGCTAAGTTATATAGCTATCTACAGTTCGCGCGCGAGTTGAATGCAGAGTAAATGTATGTGTCACCATACTCTGCATTTAACTCGTGCGCGAACTATACCTATTGTGACTCGAAAATCTTTGATTTGTCATCCTTATGATTTACAGGTATGACATAACATAGTATAGTAGATACCTAATTGTTAGCGTTAACTGGAATATCTAAATTTTTAGCGTTTAACATCAATTCCTTTTATTCTAATTTTCCAAACCTCATAAAACAACCGTATACACACAACAGCGTCATTGTAGGTAATGGTACGTAAACAAAACGCATTAACTTCAAAAGCTTTCCAGTGTTACATTGTATTTTTATAATATAAAAGCTAAATATAAAATGAAGCTTACAAAATGGATGCATAAACTCTAGGTGCTCCGGTGCTCTAGGAGCATTGAATTTTTTGAAAATACCCGAGATGTTAAATGAACTAAAACTTCAGTTCAATTTACCGTGGCAAAATATTCGCAATTGCTGTCGCGAGGCGACATATTTTATGAGATGACTTGGGGGTAAGGGTTGTTCGTGTTTTGTTATTTACCCTCCTACGCTAATTTATGTTGAATTTATGCAGGAACGTAATGCACGTAGGTAGCTATAATTGTCTCATGAGGTGTGAGTTTAGTAGATAGTGATTTTATGATATTATAGTTGCAGATTTTTATTTCGTATCTGTGTACTGTATTTACTTTATTACTTACCGCTTGAGGATTATTTAACATTTTAACATTGCTATAACAACAACCAGAAATCTCTAACTACTTTTAATTTTTACAATTTTAGTAAGGCATCGACTTTGATGTAATTTGAAACTGAATTTAACTATTTTTTATTTTTTTTAAATATTAAAAACAGATGGTTAACTAATTTGAAATTTTAAATACCTACTATAAATGTTAATGGTACTGCTCCCCACAAGTAAAACGCAATCATCTTAGTTCCAGGGTATGATACTACTAAACTCTATTTTAGTTTGTGTCTGCTCTTTTCTAATTGCAATGGTAAGAAAAAATGGAAATTCTCTAAAAATAGTCATTTATTAGTGAAAACTCAGTTGTTAGGTAACAGTATAGTATTAGCATGAGCACGCACTTAGTAGTCTTATGATTAATACATTAAGTCAGTATGGAATACGGGGTCATCCTACAACAAATACACGTTTCAAAAGCTGAATGTCGACACTTACCACATTCACCCTCATGCTTGACGCGCAAGTTAAGCCGTCGTTCACACGCCTCCTTGCGCAAGTGGCAATGGTTTCGATAAGTTCTTCCCGCTGTGGAGCACACAGGCGCGCTCGAGGACGGGCAGCTAGTAGGACACGCGCAATGTGCACGACCATCTCCAAGTGAGACGCACTCCGCTCCCCACCGGCAGAAAGTCTTCTCACAGGCTTCTACAAACAAAACATTTTTAAAACCTTATAGTTTCATGATAATACTTTGATTTAAACCCTCCTATTCCTTTTATGAAGATTGTTTATTATTATGGTGAAAAAACAGTCCGGTACTAACGTTCCTAAATCCGCATATGAACCACCTTGATATAAAAAAAATATACAGGAATATCTCAGAGCACTGGGAGAAAAGCTAGAGAATAAAAACGCAGAAAACTAAGTAGGGCAGATAAAAATACTTTAACGAAATAGAATTTTTTTTTTTTTTGAATTGTCGTTTCTATAAGTATGAATGAGCATCATATTACCAACTAACAAAAATAAATGACAAACTGTAACTATGGGTGGTTAAAACTACTCATTATGGCAAGTTTACCACGCTATGCGTACAGCTTTTTCCATCGATTATTACATACAGCATAAATATTATGTCATTTCTAATACAAATAAATGATGCTCGCAAGTTCGCCCACCTGGATTAAGTTTTTTTTAATTTCCGCGGGAACTCTGCACGTCTATGTCCTCCCAGGGACTCAACCCATATCTGTACCAAATTCAATCATAAGTACATAAATATGATATTTTTTTGTAATTTTATCTTTCTATATTTCTTGTGTGCAATAAAGAACACAATAATAATTATTATTATATATTAATTATGTTAAATTAAGATATTACAATTTAATTTACTGAAATTTTACATACACCGCCACCGTAAAACCACAAAACAATAAGCGTACTCTGACATTAACTAAACGATCAAGACTAAAGGAGCATGATTAAACTTAACCAAACTTCGTAGAATCGTGCAATTCCCAATTTTCTACCTGAGGAGTTGAATCCGTGACTAAATTATTAAAGGCGGACTAAAATAAGATGCGAATATCCGCTTTACCACCGCATTGTGTTAGCAGGCTCTGGGTTTGGGATTACCGATTTCTATCGCCTAGTTAAAATTCCGAGCAGCGATTGTCGTGCGCGAGCTCACACAACGCTTTAGCAAAAGTTAATTCACAATTTTCTTCTCGATTCCGAAGTTGAAAATTCTTTGCGATGTACTGCACAACTTCTATACTATTTAAGCTTGCGTTAGCTGTACATGCAATCGACTTTTAGTAGTTCTAACTGTACAGATAGTATGTATCCATACTATTATTATAAATGCGAAAGTTTGTCTGTCTGTTTATCTATCTGCTACGCTTTCACGAAACATGTTTTCAACCGATTTTGATGAAATTTGGTATAGAGGTAGGTCACGGGGAAGGACAGGCTAGGCCGAGAAATGAAAGAGTTCCCGCGGGAATCAAAAAAAAATAATCCACACGGTTGAAGTCGTGGTCATCATCTCGGAGCGCACAATAAGTCCTGTAGAGTTCTACACCGAAACTCCCTCTTTGCCATTCCATCAGATTATGAGTGCAACTGTATTAACACTAGTGCACTAAAAAATTGCGTAATAGGCTGGCTCCCTTGAGATTGGCCACTGCGACCAAATCCAAAACTAATTTGATTTTACGATCACTTGTTCAGCAATTGTAAAAGCAAACGCTCGAATTGTAGGACGGAAGGATCGTCACAAATTGTAGGACTTCAATACGTATTCTAAAATTAGATATCTGACGGTCTTCTTTTCCTTACTTTTTCATGTTTGTACAAACAAACGAATAGGATTAGTAAGATTAGATTAGAAACGGATTAGAAACAGATAGGATTAGATTAACAAGGTTTCATAAACATTTCAATTATATTAAAATCTGTTTTATAAAGTTCTATCTTACTCTTATACGTATACTAATATTAAGGTTTAGGTTAGGTTTAGGAGCTGGCCAAGGAGGCAGCCATAGTTCAGCGGTGGTCGTCTTCCGGCAATTGTGCTGGTGCTGGCGTGGAGGAGCTCGCGAGTTCCCTACACAACGCCCTTAAGAACGTCTGCAACGCAGCCATGCCGAAATCTCGCCGTCGGCCACGTCACCGCTGCGTGTACTGGTGGTCAGCGGAAATCGCGGAGCTTCGCACGGCTTGTGTAAGGGCTCGTAGGGCATACGTCCGAAACCGCAGACGGAATGGGTTCGACCCGGACCTAGAGAGCCGACTGCACGACATCTATTGCCAGGCCAAAAAGGCACTCCAACTGGCCATCAGACAGGCCAAGGAGGCAGCCCGCGAGGAACTACTGCAGACGCTGAACAGGGACCCATGGGGGCGCCCCTATCGTATGGCACGCTAAAGCTCCGTGCCCAGTGCACCCCGATAACGGAAATCCTACAGCCGGATGCCGTGCTGCGCCTGGTGGAGGGACTGTTCCCGGACCCCCCGGGTCATACCCCCCCAATCATGGCCCCTCCTTCTAGGATAGTGTCGGAACTCCATATTCCTCCTGTTACGGAAGAGGAGATGGAGTGTGCACGCGAATGACTTGATTTTTTTAAAAACCCACTTGATTTTTTTACCGCGGAGCGTCGCGAAAACGATGCTTACGCTTCGCCCTGAGGTGCGCGACTTTAGGTTAGGTTTAGGTTAGGTTTAGGTTAGGTTTGGTTAGGTTTAGGTTAGGTTTAGGTTAGGTTTAGGTTAGGTTTAGGTTAGGTTTAGGTTAGGTTTAGGTTAGGTTTAGGTTAGGTTTAGGTTAGGTTTAGGTTAGGTTTAGGTTAGGTTTAGGTTAGGTTTAGGTTAGGTTTAGGTTAGATTTAAGTAAGGTTTAGCTCAGGTTTAGGTTAGGTTTAGGTTAGGTTTAAGTTAGGATTAGCTCAGGTTTAGGTTAGGTTTAGGTTAGGTTTAGGCTAGGTTTAGGTTAGGTTTTAGGTCCATAAATATGAAATTGCCGTTTTGTCGTACTAGCCACTTTGATCTTAAATATCTCCTATTTAGTTAGGATGGCGAAAATGCATGTATTTTGGGACCCACTGAAAAGGGTAGCGTTCATCATGGAAACTTAGTAATAATTGTAGAACGTAACAAAACTAAGAAAAAAGCAAATAGTAAGTAAGTCTAAAAATGTGGGAGAAAAAAGATACACCTAAAAGTAGAATTTAACCTAAAAATTATTAATCAAAAACTATGTATTTCTATCAATAATTTGTATCAGTATTAGTATGAATGAGTAGGTAGGTACTTATGCCTAGTTATAATTGGGTAGGTACTTATGTCTGCGAGAATTCCGCAATAATTCTACTCACACCATATTTCTAAATAACTCTTATCTGCTTAGATCTTTCTTATCTTTTAACAAATTGAGTAACGATAATATCAAAATAGATCTCTTTTGCACCACTGGTACCTATTTGCGGATTCTGGCCAGTAAATTCTTCGACACCTATAGCCCAAGTTGAAGTGATTCGCTGACCAATAATTCAGATTGTTTTCCCATTCTATAGCCTGATCTTCCTTACATTAAGCGTTTTATTCCTCTATATACTTTGATTAACACTTGCATTAAGTACTTATTTACTTTTCCTATGAGAGCTTTTTTCTTTCTCTTATAACCAAATCCATGAGAAGGAAGTCGCGGGCATCAGCTAGTGTCATATAAGTAGTGATCACTGATACTGATAAAATCATTTACATAAAAATTAAATAGTATCGATACGATTAGGTATCGATACTTTTAAAGTACTCGTGTTAGTATCACAAGACGATAGTAATATTAAAAGTACTCATTTCAGTAGGTATCGATGATACATCCATGGTGTCGGAACATCCCTACAAAAATAAATAATAATGACAAGTGTTGTCATGTCAACAAAATGTCTATCTATGTCAATTACGTTCCATTAGTGCAAGATGACTTATTTTTTAATAAATTATAATAATTTCTTTCTTTTGAATCCCGTATCTCAGAGTCTCAATATGTTTTTATATAAACATCATATAAACATATGATTATAAATAATATAAACTTGTACTTGAACGATGCCTCCTTAATTTTTAAATTATGTGGGTCCAATTTCACCATTGTTCTTTAAGCAACTATTTACTCATGCTTTAGTGTTTTGAAACCCCCTATTCATTTGTTTTTTCCTCTTTTGGTTTTTTCTTTGCGTCACTCAGTTTACAAAATGGAAAACTTGAAATATCTCGTTATTTACGAGTACGAGTTCCATCGTGGTACCAGTGCTACTGAAACGGCTCGAAGGATTAATGATGTGTATGGCGGCGGTGTCGCAAAAGAAAACACAGTACGTTTTTGATTCCAACGTTTTCGTTCTGGAAATTTCGACCTGCAGAACAAGCCCCGTGGACGGCCGGAGACCAAAGTTGATAATGAAGAATTGAAGGCTATTGTGGACGCGGATCCATCGCAAACCACGTCCGAGCTAGCTGCAGGTTGCAGTGTTAGTGATAAAACTGTTTTAATCCACTTGAAGCAAATTGGGAAGGGGAAAAAGCTTGAAAGGTGAGTACCTCATGAATTGAGTGCAGCAAACCGACAAACGCGCGTCGACTGCTGCGTTACATTACTCAACCGGCACAATAATGAAGGGATTTTAAATCGAATTATTAACTGTGATGAAAAGTGGACCCTGTACGATAATCGGAAACGCTAATCGCAATGACTGAACCCTGGCGAACCAGCCAAATCCTGCCCCAAGCGAAACTTGACTCAAAAAAAATTACTTGTAAGCGTTTGGTAGACTAGTGCCAGTGTCGTTCACTACAGCTTTTTTAAATCTGGCCAGACGATTACGGCGGATGTCTATTGTCAGCAACTGCAAACCATGATGGAAAAGCTAGCTGCTAAACAACCGAGGCTCTAGGCCACTGCTGCTTCAGGACAACGCTAGACCACACACTACACAACAGACGGCTACCAAATTAGAGGAGCTTCAATTGGAATGTTTACATCCACCGTATTCCCCGGACTTTGCTCCAACAGATTACCATTTTTTTCGAAATTTGGATAACTTCTTACAAGGGAAAAAATTCAACTCCGATGGGGCAGTCCAAAGCGCCTTTTATGTCCCTCCCTTACAAAACGGCAATTTCATAGGTAGAGACCTATTATTATTATAATTGTGAAAGTTTGGATGGATGTATGGATGTTTGTTACTCAATCACGCCCCAACCGCTGAACGGATCTGGCTGAAATTTGGCACAGAGATAGATTATAGTCTGGAATAGCACATAGGCTACTTTTATCCCGGAAAATTAAAAAGTTCCCGCGGGAACCAAAAAACCTCAAACCACGTAGACGAAGTCGCGGGCATTCGTTAGTATAAAATATAAAATACTACATTGAATTAAATAACTTCTGGTTCAAACGATCTCACTTTTGAAAAATACCGTACGAAAACTAAATCGAAACAATATCACCTTCAACACCAAAGACGTATACATTAGATTTATATCCCACGAAATAAGATCAAGCGTCGGGATTTAGCCAAGAATTCATTTCCTCGACTTTTATAAAGGCTGTAGACGAATCCGCTTACAGAAACGAAAGCAGGCGGAAATAACAATTTCGAAAGAAACAAACAAAATTCTAGAACGCGGTTCGCTGTAGACGGCTGATATAAATGGAGACAGGAGGGGAGATAAAAATGATGGCGGATGCCACGTGAATTGAAGAAAATTAGGATATTCGCCGCTCTTTCAGCCGAGCTCGAACTGTATAAATTATCGATAAGTAGCTCCGTTTATATTTTTCCTTAAAGCTATAAATGAAAGGGACTGGTGGTGAGTTGAATACAAACTTATATAAATGCGAAACGAGTTTTCCTTTATGGCTGTGTGTTTAATAATAATGAGAATGAATTACTATCGAAGCGGTTATACTGTCGTGTCTGCTTTAAATATGCGGTCGTCTTTGAAGATTTATAACTAGGTAATTATGTTGACTAATGTGCTTAAATTTTTTTACCAGTGTCTATGGGGCTTTCACTGCCGCAATTTTTCATCGCAATTGCAATTGCATTCGCAATCGCGAATTAATCGACTGAAAATTATTCAAATTAGATTAATTGCCGGGATGGCATAAATTAAATAAATGAAAATAAGGATTTTTCTTCCCTTTTCCTTCTCATTCTGAAAATATTCCTTAAAATATTATTTTTTGGAAGAGTTAGCTACTACTTAACTTTTTATAACCGATCTTGCATTTCAAAAATATTAGCTTTAAAGAAAATGGAATAAACAAACATACAGATGGATCGAATATAGAACCTCATTTTTGAATTTGGTTGAAAATCAGAATGATTTCGCAAATTCGACTCACACTTGACCGCTCGTTTTCCTTTTCATAAAGGGAACCACAGAAAGTCCCAATTAACTTTTCGTAATTTGGCTGAAAGGCAAAACGTTGTTACTTTGATCAGTGATGCATTTTCTGAAATTGACTATTTATATTTTATTGGGTTACTAAAAACAACCGGGCACAGAATATATTGCAGGAAATATGATGCATATTTATGGGCTACTGTTCTACCCTTTCATGATTTATTACTCAATATTACATACATTTTATATGATGTTCCCCTGTGTGAAAAGAATCCAAACGTTAACATAACATTTCTGGTAAAAAATTACAGGTTATCTAATAAAAGTCTACTTAAAATTTGATAACCCTGAAACTTAACACGCTGTAATACTTAGTATTCTCGGACGCAGATAAGGGACATGAAATAATAATCGTTTTCTGATATCCTAAAGGAGTGTTACACCTAAGTAACGGTTTTCTTTCCCACAGTTTCGCTAAAAACTTTGCAAGGAGTATGTACGTAGTCAGTTTTGTGAGTAACATAAAAAAATCCCTCATTTTGTCAACTGATAGTTATTTTCATTAAAACTAGCCGTTTTTATTTCAAGGGAAAGTCGACAAGCCAGGTGAAACAGTCACTAAAATAAAGTGAGGCACTCCTTTCGACTTTTCTGCCGTCGTCGTATGAAATATAATATGAGCATTTTCTATTCGTTAAATGATGCAGTAGTGGATGATAAAATGTAATATGGGACGGGCTTGAGAGGTTAATGTGGGCCGCGCCCTTCCAAAGTCTGAACAAAGCAATTTTGCTGTTCTCGCAGTAGTTGGCATGTCACCCGCACTATGTACTCGTGCAGACCAAAGATAAGGCTTGTAAAGTTCTAAACACACTGAACCAACGATGTGACTATGTTTAATTTGGATAGTTTGGCAATTTTGAATTTTCGTTGCAGTAGTACAACTATTTTGTCGTTATTACTCAGATTCTACATTGCTTAGTTCAAATGAGATTCAAATATTGTTGTCAAATTTCGGAGGAGCAATCGTAATTAGTTATCAATTTTATTCGATAATAATAGGGTTCATAATTTCTTTTAAAAACTTTAACCAAAAAACATTATAATTACAGAGGCTATAGAGTTCAAATACGGTCACCAACATAAAAAAAATTAAAAACACGACTCCCTGCCAAAAAACGAACTAAACAGTTAAAAATCAAAATTAATCTAGTTATATAGAATCTTATTCACTTCTTTATTATTTTTATTAAATGATATTTTTTTGTGAATCACTGGATATTGAACTATAGTATTATATATTTTTGGAATCTACTCATCATTTTCTAGATGATAGTTAATCTCATTTTCGAATTTTTCTTTTCAACTTTAGTCTTTAATGCGAGACCACGGTCACCCCATCATTTAAAAAAAAAATTACTAGCCTATGTCACCCGGAATAAGCTAGGGATTGTAACGATACCTCATTTATCAAAATCGGTTCAGGCATATAGAAGTTATTGTACATACATACATACATACATACATGAACCCAGAAAACAATATACTCCTTTTTTCAGGCAATCGTATAATTACCAACATAATAATTTCGCTGCGGTCTCTCTGTGGCATGTCACCCACACCATCAACACGTGTAGACCAAAGTTATCTTTGGTCTACACGACAATGTGACGACATTCAATTATGTTATTTTCTAGTTATCATAATATTATAATTAATGTCCGATTTAATAATTTAGCTTTTTAGTTAGTTTTTCATATGTATTGATTTTATGTTAATTGAACCTATTTTTTTTAAATACTCAAATTTTATTTGGTATAGCATAGGTAGATGAAATAAGGCATTTATATATTTACTAGATGATGCCCATGACTTCGTCCGCGTGGATTAGGTTTTTTGATTCCCTCGGGAACTCTTTAATTTTCCTAAATAACAAGTAGGAAGGACATTTTCCTCGGGATACAACCTACACCAAATTGCATCAAAATCAGTTGAACAGATGGGCCGTGAAAGCGTAGCAGACAGACAGGCAGACACACTTTCGCATTAATAATATTAGTATAGATTAATATATTTCATTTATACTTTTGTATTTTATAGTTAGTGTAAATATACTTTTAAAATGTATACGAAATCAGCAAATATATTATTATAATAGGTAAATAGAAACATTGCTAGTATTAAAAAGCTTTGGAAAATCAAGTTTGCATAAATTACAAATTAATATCAGGAAAAATAACCTTCTTTTAAATTTGGTATTAAATAAAAGATCATGTACTACAATTCATGTATTAATGTACACAAGTAATGTACCTAGATTCAATAAAATATAGAACTTTATACAGTATTATAATTAAAATTATTATAATAAGTTGTGATCATAGAACAAAATAATGATAGGAATAAGTGAATTCAGATACGAAAGTTTTGATGATATAATTACCATTTATCATTTTAAATACGTGTCTTTTTTGAAAATTTTTATTCGGTTTTCACGATAGTAAGAATCCGTCTTACTCACTAATGAAATTTTAGATTACAGTTATTAAACCTTAAAATAAGAAGCTATCTTAAGTTTATTCAGAGCGGATGAAATCAACGGCAGGTAGCTAGTATTGAATAAAATACGGTGCAAACATAGCCAAAAGCCATTAATGACTTGGTAGCTTATAATAAATTACATCTACGTCAGTAAAAATGATGTATTATCGCTTACCTTCTGGGGCGGGTGGTCGTGGTTGATAATGTAAATCTGAAACAAATTAAAACAACATTTACTTATCATTCATTTTCACAAGAAGGAAGCGACGGAGGCAGCTTTATAAACAACCTTTGACGTGACCCTACTCCATTGACTGATAAAATTAAAGATACTGAGGTTGCAGAAATCCATATTATATATATCCTTTCTTCCAAGTGATAAAATGTCTTATAATTGTAATATGTGTCTTTACATAATAGTACTAACCTTTCATTACAAACAAACGAAAAATAGAAAATAGAGATTTTATGTTTATGAAAAAATATCTTCATGGGATTGAACAAGACTGATTATTGAAAAAGGAATAACATCTTAGCCCTAAGGCGAAGTATGTCGTAGGGCTTAGATGTTATTCCTTTATATATTCCTGGTTGTTATTCCTTCTGATACTGAAGTGTAAACTATATACAAATATTAATATATGTATAATATAATACCATACGTGGCGGTCGGTACCTACGTACATCTCCACCTAAGATAAGTCTAATACTGCCTTTAGTTACCGCCTTTTATTACGTCTTCGTGTCTGCGCCTTGCTTCATCTCTATAATGCGCGCTCGAGAAAAACCAAAACTCTTAATAGTTTATTGAAGTTTAGTTTATTTAACCAACCTGAGAAGGGGACCTCTAGGTGACGTTGCAAGGTTTTTTAAATTCTCGAGAGGTTACCGTCATGTCTGCGTTTAGCTCTTTTCACGGCAATTTACTTTGACACGCTACTATTAGTTTTTTCCACAAAATTATTGCCCTCTGACCTTCAGCACAAATTGACGGGAACGAATTGGAAGCATCAGGCTTTTAGTTACGGTATGAAAATAAGTAAAATAGGCAGCTCCGATCATTAATTTTTACAAGTTCTCATAACTCTAAACCAATTAAAAGAGGTGAAAGTAGTGCTATTATTTTTCGTGAAAACAGTGTAAGAAAAAATTATACTCAGTACTATACAATATCCTTACAGTTTGAATTAAGTATCGGCCCGCTTGCCGAGGCACCGGGTTTCGTTTAACCCAGGAATAAATATGAAATTTTGACAGCTAACCCAGTAATTTGGTGCTCAAAAAGGGGGTTACCTGGAAAGTTTCTCGGGAATGTTGAAAAGTGTATTTTATAGATTTCGACGTGCTCTTTCCGAATTTTTACTTTGCCACCTCGTATCTTTGCCACTCGCGCCGTCATATTGGAAAAATGGCCCCCAAAAACAGTTTTTTGACAATAACTCCTTTCGGAATAATTTTACGATGAATTGAATAAAACTTTTTTATTGTATTAATGTATTAAATTAAACTACAGAAAATTTCCTACAATTTTTTTACCAACCTTTTTTTGTAAAATCAATAGTTTCATCGTACGAGAGCCGCAAACCAATACCTAAATTCACCTTCACAGTTCAAATAAATTTGTATTGTGGGTGTTTTACAAGTTCTTTAAACTAAATTAGATTGACTTGGCTAAATCTGGTCTAATAAACCAATTCTATTAAAGTCTTACCTAACTCTGGGTTAAAAGTTAAAAGACCCGGCGTTTCTACAGGGCCTAAGACTGTAACATCGTATCGTAACCAGAACAGAATCATTGCAACCAAACAATAATAACTATCACACACGGCTTTTGAAACGCAAATTATACGCGCGATATAGCGTTGTCACACAGATTGTCCTTGCCCTTCAGGTGTGTTTTATTTGTTTGAGGTAATAAAGAGAATTCGTTAATTCGAAAAGATACAGGATAGCTTTATTTTGTTGACATCCACCCTAACTTTTATTTCACTATAAACTTGGCAGTAAACAAAATAAATTTGGGTCTGGTTTAAACCAAGTTGCTCGGGAGAATAGATCACGTGCCAAACCACTCTCTGGCATGTCCACGCGGCGAACGACTCTACTGAGTGCTGACTGTATAGTGTGTGTAGTGTGTAGTCCTACTGGAGGCATACTACCATCGCTTATAGCAGTTCTATTTGAAAGTATTTGACGTACCTTGATGTCCCTCAAATAGGGATTATATTTCTGAAACAAGAGATCCAACAATTTAAAAATAATACTGCTTTTAGCGTTAATAGTAGCCCCTCTGGTCGAACTTGGCAAGGGAAAACTTTTGGTATTTTTATAAACGAAATAAAGACAGAGGGCTCGTTTATCGCCATTACAAAGCTAAATAATTATTTTTTGTACTTGAAATGAATGAAGTAAGTACATTATTGCAAAGGCTGGGAAATAGGCAATTGCAGGTCGAGTATGAGTTTGAAGGCCGAGCCGTAGGCGAGGACTTCACTAATACGAGACAGGCAATTGCCATTTCCGCCGAGGCATTTATAGTGCTGAAAATGTTCACTTTTTTGTCGTTTTTCCAACTCATAAAATTTTCATATACTTGCATGTATTTTTCTTTGGACTTCGCTGGAAGCAGGTTTTCCATTGCCAATTTGGCTTCTGATCTTAAATCTGGTGGAGTACAATCAATCTCCATTTCACTCTCTGAACCGTTAGAACTCATTTTACTTATTATTAAATTTATATTTATTATGTATGTAAATAACAAATCAAGACAAATTTTCAGCTTTGCCGCCAATTTTTTTTTATCATCTGTGCCGACAGGCAAACGCATTTATGGCTATACAGCCTCCAATTTGTACTAAGCAAAGAGACTATGGTATGTCAAGAATGACAAAAGAGATCCGATCAAAGAGTATTTAATAACCCCAGCACGCCGTTTCATACAACATTGCAGGAGCGTTGTAATGTTCCAAATTCAAAAAACGCTCCTGCAATGGATTTGATTTTCTTTGCCCAAAAATTCGATACTTCGAGTGTTCTTTTTTCGAAAATAATGACAATATTTCCATGCATGTTTGAGAAAATGCCTTTTATTAGGCCCAAGTTGTCATTATTGGCTTGTTTATTTGTTAACACGATTTATATTTTGCAAATGCAAATGCCTATAGTTTCAGTTGCATAGGTACATCTATTTGTATCCGGGCTAACTTCTAAGCAACTGAACTAATTGTGACTGTACTTTGATGGCGCATAATTAGATTGCAGAAATGTATTACAAAATGGGGAGTTGGCTACTTTTTACTCTGAAAATCAAACGGATTCATCGGGATATAAAAAACTGCCATAAACGCGGACGAAGTCTAGCTATAGCTATCTAGCTTTTGCCCGTGGCAAAAGCTAGATAACTACTTCAATCCAAATTTAATAAAAAATTCACAAACTCGCGAATAAAAATCATAATATTATAGGCAAAATAATTCGGTCGACTGCGCAGTTCATTTGTGAAGCCCATTTGAATTGTTATTTAGAGCAGAAACCACAATAATCTAATTATTAAGCCGGCCCATACATACCGCAACATTTTAACTTTACTAGCTCACTGTTCCATTAGTTTTTACTACTTTCTGGTGCCAAATGTAATGTATTTTCGTTCGGGCTTGGATCATGAAACAGTGCGCGTAATAATAATTCATCGATATATATGTAGGTAGTACCGATGGGCCTTTTCATAGAAAAAAGTTGGGCGTTTGACTTGTTGTGCATGCCCCTCACCTGTGTAAGCCTGTCCTTGTCTTCGCCATAACGCTGTCCCACTTTTCATACTAGACGGCATTAGTAAAATAAGTCCATTTTCTTTGTTTGACAGGGCCCATCTATTCATGCATACATACATTAGCTTTTCGAACCGGTGGTAGAGTTTTAACGTATCATAAGTGACACAAGTTGTCCTACATGAAATAAATAGATCATTTATCATTTATCATTATCATTTATCATGTAAATTGAAGTCGTTGGCGTAATCGAATTCGTGGAATAACATGTGAGTCTACATTTTAATTGGTTATGTAGGCAAAAAGCGTAGCATGCAGGAAAATAATTACACATAAATTGCACGCTTTTAAGCTATTTGTTTTATAATTGGTAAACCTTAGTGATAATTAAATCTTATTTATTTTAAGCTACTAGATGATGCCCACGACTTCGTCCGCGATCATAAAGTTTTTTGTATTGCCGCGAGAACTCCTTAATTTTCCGGGATAAAAGTAGCCTATGTCCTTCCTCGCTATACAAACTATCCTTATAAAAAAATTCATCAAAATCGGTTGAACATATGGGCCGTAAAAGCATAGCAGACAGACACTTTCGCATTGATAATAATATAGTATCGGGTATGATCAGAGATCAGAGAATTATAGACTGCAAATTTTTTAGTACCTACGTCTAGTTTCTCCAACAGCGTTTAACAATATGAACAGGAACACGGAATTTAAATAACAGTAATCTAAAGCTATATAACCAATTTTGTTTCAATTATTTTGTTAATGGCCGGTCCGTTATTGAATTGTGAGGTGACTCCTTGTTTTATTGTTTGAGATAAAACCCGTTCATCAAAGTAAATCAATTGAACGGGAAAATACTTGGTTTAATGTTGTATTGTATTTACTACCAGAATGTTGATCACTACCCACCTACATAAATTGTTGTGTATACTCACGTACTAATTGCTTATTCTAATAAAGTCGTGATTACAATTTTAATCTAATAGTCTACGATGCTTTATTACTTATTTCAAAAGAATTTTAATAAAATATTCCATTACTCATCAAATTAAAGGACGGAATATCAAAATGTGTTTAGAATGTAGTGTTTTATTTTAGGAACACTAATGCCTATAATAATTTATATTAAAATAGAGTATTATAAAAGTTGTACCATTTTGTATTTATGAAAATATTGCCTTGGAAATAGACTAAAAATTAGAGCAACTGAAAACAATATTCCGTGACTCGGTAATCCAGTTCCCCAACGTACAATAGAACCATATATTTGGCGAGGATTAATTTCACCTAGCGCACGGAACAACATTTTGGAACGCGACAAAATCACGGCTCACCCAATGGGTCCCACAGTAATTCTGATAAATATAAAATACAACAAGAGTTTGGCAAAACGCGCGGTCACAGGCCGGGTTATTCTGGGGTGCCATATTGTTTTATTGCAAATTGGTTGGACGTACCACGCCAGTCCTTTACATATACGAGGCTATTAAACTACGGCCGGTGCCCAGTCACGTGTTAAAACGAATCCAATCGCTGCACAATGTTAGACGAGCGGGGAATCTCATCATAGTTGACTAAATTTCACTAAAAAGTCACTATGCTTTTAAAGAATGCTGATGATCACACCAACAATCGATCTGATGAACATACTAACAATCAATCTGTTACTTATTGGTAACTAATAACAACGTTGTTTCGTATCAAAATTGTACTATAATTTTGGCAAATAACAACCTTCTGTATAGGTATGGATAGATTACTGATAGACTGATTTTTTTATTTCATCTGTTGAAGAATACAGTCTTAGAAACGGATCAATTCTGAAATTAAATCCTGGAGCTTACACAACAGAGCAACTGTCTATAAAAAAAGATATGCAAATATCAAACTAAATCACTCATTCAAAACTGTAGCTATGCGGTCTAAAAAACGCTGTACGTTTGCCAAAAACTAAAGCATTTAAAGCGTAACTGACGTTTTGTAGGAAGTGTACAGCAACTATTTGCATAAAGTTTCCACAGGCACAACATGTTGGTATTTTTTGTATATACCTCTGGTGTCACTTGATTAATATTATAGTATTGAGAATATCCAAGTAACAACTTGACTTTATTAAATACACTTTATACGTACTTAAAATTAAAATAATTAAAATAATTCCAGTTAAAAAACTAGGTACTTGGAATCGTGCCTAAGTAAAAAATTTCCTGAAATATTTTCGATTTAGAAAAACGTTTAAAAGATATCGGATAGATAGAATTTCAATCGAGTCCGAGATTAAATCCGGTAGATACGCAACAGGAAACTGAAGTGGTATCGATTTACAAGGAATCGAGGAGGCCGGTAGAGCCCGCAACAAATTGAAATTGATATCATCGGTGGGCAACCACCGGATATTACGGATGTCAAGCGCAATCACGCACTAGGTGCAATCTATACCATGATTTGCTTAACTATACCCTTTTTCTGATTTTAGAAATTTTCTGTAGCAAAAAAGCTTATCATTATAAGGACTGATATTAAAAAAGCGTGGCTTCCACTACAAAAGGGTACTGAGCGGAATCAGAATGGGCTCTGTGCTGACAAAATAGGTTTACACTTCCAATAATGCCGTGCGCGAGCTCGTTTTGACTCTTTTTGCTCGCTCAGTCCTTTTTTCCACTAGTTCTTTGTTGGTGAAAGTGCCTGGATGCAGTTTTTTATACAGATACATCGTCGCTGACAATGTATGTGTCCCGCGTGTCGATGCCGATAGATCGTTATCGTATCGGCTGATGAAAAAACGGCCTTATCCTCAAGTTTAGGGTAGGTTCCTTATTTTTTCATTACTTACGAAAATTAAAAAATAACGGCAAGACCTATTACACCATTACAGCCTTAGTAACGGTTGCTGGGTGCTGCTTATTAGGGTGAAAACCTGCGTGTTTAACAACCGTTAGTCATTTTCACTATTGTGTAAATTATAGCTATACACTCAATTGTATTGTGCAGGACACGGCCGTAGACGTGCGTGGTTCGAAAAGAAATACCGGCAAATACAACAAATCTTTTAATAATATACACAGCTCCGATCTTTTTTAATGTATCATAATGCAATAACATGATTAAATTTATATTGAAGACCGAGCGTAATAATAATATTAAAAATTATAAAATAATAATTATTAGAGAAATAGACGTCAAATCGACGTATCTTTTGTTAAAAACACATCATATACCAAAGCTTATTAGATTAGGACACAAAAGTAGATTGTTCATCAAGGGACTAAAATGAGCAGAGAGAATTTCATACGAGATGTTTAGCTTACCGAGCGTAGTGAGGTATGTTATAGAATCGAGTAGATTGCCATTCTGATGTTACATTTTAATAGTATGAGTAAGATCTTTATATTCACTTGATGATATTAACAAATAAATAGTCACATTCACTTTACCCTATGCCTTCACCTTGTATTTTGTATTTGGTATTGTGCATCGAAATCCGAAATGGATTAAATAAATATCTCTAAATGTTTTAATTACACTAAAAATTCTTGAGATTTCGCGGCAATACGCAATACCAGCTTTATTTTTCTCCTTATTGTTAACAAGAAGGAATTTTAAAAAATATATTGCGAACCATAGACATTGAGCTGTAACCGGTTTTGGCTGTGATTTGGGTGACGATGGGTAATATTAGCACATTGACGCATACTTGCATTCAACCAAGGATTGCGTGCAAATTATTTGAAAAATGGAACATAAAAAAGTAGATTGTGTGTGAATGGTATTAACATAGCGTCACTATTTATTCATTTCATACAGTGGGTCGACGCTCACACAAATGTCAGACCTGACTACCATCATACCATGACAGTTTTACCAGTCCTAGATGTACGGTACTGCATAAAAGATATTAGAGTGATAGAATTTTGTATTATAAAAATTCTGCTAGTTTCGTCTGAATTTACTACCTATATCTTAATAACGCCTGCAATTATTTAAAAAAAATACTTTAGTCCCTAGACCCTAAATGCTAACTTTAGTCCGCCTTCGCTAAGCTGTAATGACATTTTTTTAGAGCATGAGAGGTGAAAACATAATTTATATCGTAAACGTGGATGAGTCCGATACTTTTACAAATGAATTCCTAATTTAATTATGCTAATAATGCGAAAATAGGCGTGTAACTTTGTTTTACGGAGTAACGTGAAACAAATAAGTTACTAATGTAATGAAACTTTGAATATATAAATAAATCTAATATTTATTACCAATATACAGGTTACAGTCAATTTAATTTAACTTTGTTCCCCGCACTAGGGAACCTGTATCGCGGAGACCGTATTATCATTATGTACCTAAAATTAGACTTAAACGACTGACTAGTCCCTCATAGTGTATCATATTTCATGTTATATAAAGTTAATCGCACAACCCCATTTAACCAAATTAAATGCAGATGCGCAAATTAAATATGGCCTCTGATGCGGCGCACATAATGTGCCATGAGCCACATTAAAGACTACATTTTTAGGAGTGCCAAACATATTAATTTACTTGCTTTTGATGTCATTGACATTCTTGATATTACAAATTATATTGTCTAGGGCTACGGCAGTGTGAGATCAACACAACATTGTTGCAAGTTAAGCTTGAAAGTTGAAGAACTTTTGAAATGTGTCAGTATAGTTATAATAATAATATTATTATGAGAGATAGCGAGTATTTATTTTAATATTGCTGAGATGTCAACCTACATTCTGAAAATTGAAATTTTATTCTAGTTAGAAGCTTTTTATTATCCCAAGAATCCAGTTGGTGATGCGCACGCCTGTCAGTTTGTTACGCTAATGTGATTGAAGTTTACACATATATTTGCCCTGTTGTACTATAAAATTCCCTCTAGACTTGGTCCTTTCAGATTATCACGCAGTCGTTGCATTGATTGGATACTAGATTAAGTGGGATAGGTTTTTAAATAAATATTATCTGCTTTGAATATCCTTTTTTGTTGAAGTCGGTCGGTGTTCTTGTTTATTGGTCCTTTACGATGTTTTTAAAGGCGCTTATAGTGTGCTTGTATTGCTAGTCTGTTAGTCTATATGTATGTATCCACGTTGACCTACTAGGAAGTATCAATAGGTCAACGACAGGGACGCCCATATCGTGGATAGGTAGATTTCAACATAGTTTGACGATTAAACCAAGGATAAAACAGCTTTATTAGATAGCTGCCCTGTTTGAGTCTATGTAGATACTTCTGTTTTTACATTTGTACTTACATCTAATTTTAATTTTCGAATTCGAATTATAATTTAATAATGTTGTAAACATTACTAAGAGGTAATCTCTGATAGTATTTTTTTAAAAATTTTGACCACTAATCGCAGAACGGTCAGTCTCACCTATAGGACATTATATTATGACGAGATGACGGCTAGCCTCCATTAATCTCTTTTAGTAGAGAATTAGATCATCTTCTTCTAGATAGAAGATCTTAGGTATAGTCGTCTTTAACGGCACAGCGCTTTTGAGTAATGCGCAATTTTATAGACCTACTAATACGTGCTAATACTATAAATTCTTTATAAGTAGAGAGATAGAAAGCACCAACCTAATAGCTATAACAAGGTTTTATAGATAGTACGAGTAGTTAATCAAACGCTAACGAGAATGCGATAGAATTACATAACGTTAGGTGGAACTTCCCATAAATTGCGAACTCGGTTCATATATTCCGCAAGAATTTTGTGCTCGAACAGCGTGAAAATTAATCGATCGATTAGCCATTCGCTCCAAAGCTAAGGTTGAACGAGAACCGTGAATCAGTCCCCACCCACGGTCTAGTCCCGGCTAGTCGAAATTAATTCACTTGACAAAAAAGCGCAATCGTAACGGGCAGTGCAGTTGAAGTAGGTATTGAAATGTATTTACCTGTCTCACACGTTTTAAGGAAAAAAGTTTGATAATACACAACATTGTGTGTTATGCACAATATTGTGTGTTTTAATTTATTTATAGTTTTTTTAAATCTTGTCACTTTGTCAGCGTTGGTATAATAAACTTTAGTTTTAAAGCTGTGCGCCCTTCCACTATAATACCACGAGAGAGTTATTAATTTTGTCAACGGCATTGAAAGCAATGAAAAACAGTATTTCCGTGTAAGTCTCTATTAGCCTTAATCTTTCTTCAGTTTCCTTAGAAGAATGCCAAATAAATGACACAAATGATCTTTGACAGTAACAGTGAGATACTTGTAATCCTTAGCAGCCGCTTGCCTACAGTGTAAATCACTGGGTACAACAACAACAACAACAACTGTGGTTTATAACAACAACGATTTTAGCTAACTGTTGTTGTTGTAAATTCATACTATAAAAACAAATACACAAAACTGTTGAGGGTGAAATGACGTAAGTCTTGAATTAAGTAGTTCTATGAAATAGGGGTTATTCCACTCGACCTATATTAATAGTAATAAACTATCTGTAACATATTATTTATTTAGTAAGTGTTGATAATACTGCACATATTTTCTAATTACATAATTTGAAACACTAAAATGTGTGTTATGGTTTGTTATGTCAATTACTACTATTTTGTTCAAGGTTGTAATATCACTCAGCTTATAACCGTACAAAGATGCCGTGAAGGGTCTTTTATACACTATAGAATAAAGTTCGAGAACTATTCACAATTTTATGCCGGTAATAGTACGTATACAAGCGCCAGTTTAGCAAATATCCGCATGAGTAAGGCTTCGTTACCGGTGAATCAAATGTTGACATAACCTACTTTTATTGATCAATTGAATTACCATACTGTTTCATATGCATTTTATTCCGTTTGGGATTTTATTTTACATCGTACCTATAACAAAATCAAAAATATAGGTATATATTGCAATTTCTCGTATTCGATTTGTGTATACATAATCCATACATAAAAATATTGGGATACCAGTTACAGTTTGGGATGCAGCACGTATATCTAAAAAAATTACAATGGTTAACGTCTGATAAAATTTCTTATTAAATCTTTGTAGAACGCGTTAGTTCTACGTGAATTCGTAACGAACGCTTAGCAATTTTTTTTCCTTCTATCTTGCGATCAGCTGCGTGAGATATAAGCGCATATTATTGTCAATTTCCGTGGTGTGTGAGGTTGTCCTTCCAAAAAAGGCTCTACCTCTTATATTAAGTACATTTGTACGCAAGTGCTTAGCAAAAATAAATCAATTTTAATTTTAATAGATAAACATGAAAAAACCATTATAATTTAAAAAAGACGTAGAGATATCACATCCCTAATATTTTCCTGTTCAGCAAACGTCACACTTGTACCCAATCAATGCTTAAATCTTTTGGGTGATATAAGTTCGTCATCCAACCTTTTCAATAACTATAAAGTAGCAGATTTAGAGAGCAGATTATAGTCTCCTCTGTATTTTGTTAACACATACCAACTTCAGTGATCATAATTACTCGTGTCAAAGCATTTTATGAGAGCTGAGTATAAGTTGCTTTAAGAGCGAAAATGTTAGGAGTTAAAGGTTTTAAATAATGCCTAAAAGTTAATAGCTAAATATACTTGGGGCCTAAAAGGACAAAAGGCCGGCGCAAAACGCCCCTCGTTCCCCATTGACGCCAACGAAAAGCATTCCGAACGAATCTTTTTGTCCCCAAGTTTCTAGTTCAGTTCTAACGAAGAAATCGCTGTTACATCTCGGTGGCATCACAGACTAAGGATCCGCTTCACTTTGTAGGCACGCGATGCGCATAAAGACTGGAGGAGCGAGAACCTGATTTGGGGGAAGAAGTAAGTATTATGTCTCGAATTAGTGTTTAAATTTCATCCGATAGTTTCGCTGCAATTTGAAAATCTCCTACGTGGCGGGCAAAGTGCCACTAAAATAAATGTTCTGTCAGAGAGAAAAACGAGCGGAACGTCGGCTCCCTCACACCCGCTCCCCACTCGTTCACCTCACTATTTCATTTCAGCAGAATCAACCGTGAATTAAGGGCGTAGGCCATACAAAACAACACTTATCATTTATATTGCTTTGGAAATTCACGATTTAAATCCTCTGTTTATACGCCTTCGTGTTCCGCTTTGTTTTATTTAACATCAAGCTGTGAATCCAGCTCTACTATTGTATATTATTTGTCATGTACATTGAAAGTTATGAGCCGAGGGTGTGTAGGTATGAGTGTTGTATTATCAACTTAAACTTAATAATTTATATTTCATGCGATTATATTTCATTGTGTTAGTTATGGTGTGTTGCAGTCATAAATTACGTAATACTCAATATATTTATTATTAACTTCAAAATAGGATATACAGATGATGAAAAAAACTAGAAGTTTAATTCGCTATAATCCGCCACAGAAGACAAATCTATGTGGCACAGTGCGTATCTTGAACCTGCTGCCCGCAATAAGACCTCGAAAATACCCTCAACGTACGTTTCACTCCGATACCGGAGCATCTTCAGGAGATGTTGACTCTACAATGCACGATTGTAAAGGAAATCTTTCTGTGGCTGATTATAACGAATTAAACTTTTAGTTTTCTCATTATCATGGACTTTCGCAAAGTAACGCCTGCCTCTATCCAATATACATATGTTTATGATTCTACCACCTTTTCGCAAAAGAGGTTCTACTGAGAAAAACCAGAGAAATTCATGAGGTAAGTAACAAAATTATCGTCTCTATCGGTATAAACATCGGACGTTTTCAAAGCTTCGTCAAAGATCAATTACGTTCCAACTGGGTCGCTCATACGATGTACGACCAAAGGAAGCCTAGATTGATTAGAAGCCTCATTACGTTAATGCGGAATTAGGCTATAATATCTTGTCGTCCGTTTCTTGGAGTTTTGAGATTTAACAGGTAATTATTACTATTTATTAAGCTGTGAGATGCTCTAAAAACTTAATTTTCCTTTTAGGATTTTTAAGAAATATCACGTCAGATTAAAGAGAAAAGTGTAAAATTAGGTTAAGTAGTAGAGCTCGATGGAAGATAAGATGATGAGTTGCGTGATTCAAAATAATAATAAAATCTTAAAATATTAATTAGAAGTAAATACTTACAATTATTTGTTAGTAAAAACCCTGTTGAAACGCCCAACAATACTAGAAAAAATAGCAATAGGAGCACTATAAGCGTTGGTTTGCAGTAGTGGATCCAACAATAGTCTTCCGAATTCGCGGCTTGGGCATTCGAAGACCATGGACAGCACTTGCCACACGACGTATCCGTTGAACTAGCAGATCGTACTACGGCACTGTTCCCTTGCTGATTAACTATCACACCCTGTACTGGAGCTTCATTTCTTTGGGTATAAGTGGCATTTTTTTCCGATATACGTGCAAATCCCGAGCTGTCATCTTCTTGAGAGTTACCGTAAACCCCGTACGACGCCACCATATCGACGCCCGACAGCGACCTAGTTGTTTCGTTTCCACTACTGTCCTGCACGCCATTATTGTCTGAACTAGGCCAGCACTCGCAAGAACACCGGTCCTCTTTTCTCCTCTGACGGACTTGCGCTGTATCAGATCTCGCGATTTGCACATCAACTTTTTTCTCCTCTTCCTTTTTAATTTTCGTCTCCTGAGGAACGACTTCGTGAGTTCCATTGTAGTTACTTTGTAGATTTTTATGGTTTTCTATGTACCAGTGTCTCTCCTCCGCTCGGAGTGTAGTATCGTTATTGCCCTCATACACATCTGCGTAATTGGAGAGGGGGTGTGAAGAGGGACTGTAAAGAGGAACCGGCGCAAGCTGCCCGTATCCCCGCTCATATTGCGGGGGCCTCGAGTTCGTCGCGTAGTAAGTTGTAGATACAGGCACGTTGTAATCGTAGCCTGACCTGTTCATCTTTAGTCCTTATTCGCCACATTTGAACTTATTTTTTGTCAAAGACGACATCACTAATAATAAAATAGAGTATTCTAAAAATGGAACGGATATCATAATGCTATCAACGTTGAACCTTAATATAACGAGAATTTACGCACATAACGTGAAAATGTTTATACGTAAACATTTTCAGACGATACAAGGGAAATAAGTTGGAAGATAAACTTCGCTGATTTTGTTATGTGTTACATTTGGAGGCCGGAAGTTATAGAGTGAAACACACATCTGTTTATCTCAATTACTTCTCTTGTTCAGTGATGGTATTTATCTTTTGTATTAGGACAAACGCGCCTAGCTCGCAAGCTACCGGATAACTTAGACAAGGAAGTAACGACGTGAGTAAACAAACTTTCCTCACTTGTTTGCTCATAAATCTAATTTGTACGTGTGTCTTTATGTTAACACAAGTAAAAGTTAAGAACAGGCTTGTTAGACAAGGACAGTTTATTAAAAACATTTGTTATATAATTCATTTTCAAATTCATAGGAAAAGTTGCACTATCCTTCCGTGAAGTTAACAATAATTTAATGGAGTGTTAATCCCTGCGGTCAGTAGTAAAATCGGACACAATTAATTTAATTAAAAACAAACAACACAGCACAGTCGTCATACGAAAACTGGATTATTCCATAGATAATACGTAATATGATAGTCAACGCGTGGGATTTAAATCTAATGTAATTGCTGAGCTGTGATTATTACATTTTACTCGTATTTATAAAACTGAAACTGTTTGTTCTAGTTTTACACAGTAAAACTGTCCTACTCTAGATTAAATGAATGGTATTAATCTTATTCTCGGTTAAAACCAAATTAAAATCGATAGAACATAATAAGTCATACTAAGCAAATAAACTTGCTATAACCGAGAAAGAGAACATCGTGAGAAAACCTGCATGCTCAAGAGTATTTGATAATGTTCTCAAAGATGTGTGAAGATACCCAATTCGCACTTGGCTAACTTTGAGTATGGCCAAACCCTTCTCATTCTAAGAGGAGACTCGGGAATAATTATAGAAATGCGTGCTCGAGAATCGAATCCCCGATCACCCGAATGACTAATTAGGCTAACACCGCTTTTTTAATAAAAACAATATATAATTATAAATAAATAATTATTATTTATTTAAAATCCTTACCAATTATATTAAAAGCTTTTCGCCAAGTATTGACACGGATTAAAAGTGTTTCGTTTCATACCTAAGTATTTACTTAGCTTTTAATTGGTACGGAAAATCTCCAACATAAAATTAAAATAAAAATAAAAAAATCCTGGTTTAAAATTAATAATTATTATTAAAATAATTAATAATAATTACTAAAACAAATAATTTTGGTATGAATACATTTTTGTAAGCCAGTACCTAAGTGTGATACAAATATATATATAAATATGCTTATTGTTTGTACTTTATAATAAAATTGAAAAATAATAATTTTCAAAGATATCGATTGTAAAAACATATTGTCAGCAATATTGTTTACCTGATAGAAAATGCAGTATCTAATGCTACCAAGTTATATTGAGAGTATAAAAAAGTACGTTTGAGAAACTAGCTGACCTTTAAATGCTTATTAAAAATTAGAACATCCATGAATAAGTAGGAGTAAGAGAAAAATTATAGTTACATAAATAGTTTTAGCACCAGCGCTTCTTTATAAGTACTAATACTATGAAAAATAAATCCTTTTTGAAGTTGCTAAAACGAAGCCTGCTCCTATTTGCTTTCAACGTTTTATCTTATAAAAAATCTTGAACAACACTTTGAAAATCTAAAGCAGGTCAAGCGAAGGCATGCAACACTTCCAAGACTGAAGTCTTGAACGCATAAAGTCATTGAAACCGCCTACTATTTACTCTGAGCTATTTTCTTAGCTTTTCAGGTATATTAGACTTCGAGCTTTATAGATTTTGCAGTTTTAAAAAGTTAGTGGTTTTCTATAATTTAGTCGTCTGTAAATCAGGCATAGTATTCTAAATTGAAAGAGGAATAACACTACGCATTTTTTTTCATTAAATGATGCATTAATGCATTCGATACCAGCCACCACTCAATTTTTCTCCATATGCAAGATATTAGATGTTACCTTGAATTTTATTTTCATATAAGACAAAAACTAATTTTTTAAGGTCTGCTTCACATAAATTAAATCAAAAAGGGAGAAATCAAATGCCAGGGGATATACTATCATCGCTGAAAGCTGCATTATTTTAATATTGTCGATGTTCGTGTTTTAGAATTATAATCTTTATTTTAGGGACGTCAAGGTACGTGGTACGTTTTGAAATAATACTGCTTTAAGCGATTGTATTAACTGCCCCGCACACCTTCAATGATTTGTACACAATACAAGTGCTAGGTACCTAATGGTGCATTGTTTACAGGGGGTCGGCGCCTCGTGCATGTTACGGGCATATTTATCACCACCAAGATAGCAATCTTTCCAAGTATTGCAAAACAATTTTGTTTCTTACATACTTCGTATAAATGACTTAAATAAAAGACTAAAAGTATAAGGTACTGCAGCTAAAGTACATCATTGAACGTCTTGTAGTTCAAAGAAGGATATATGGCACCAGAGCAGGTGGCAGAACATCCATGGGGCAGACAGACAAAATTAAGCCGTACTTCTAATACCGCTATAACCGAATAAAACTTATTTACAATTGAATTATACCAAATACTTAATATCTTAGAAAACGCACGCAGGCGAAATCGTGGGCATCATATTCTAGTTTGAATTGAAAACATAAGTACGAAAATACTATTTACTTGTGCAGGTTCATAGGACTTGAGCTATACCTCTGTTGTATTAAAGGAATTTCACACACCACAGACAGCTATTGCTTTGAATAAATATTTTAGTACCTATATGCAGACAGCCATTGCATTTCATAAATATAGAGTGCTCGCGCGTGTAGCTTAATAATAATCACCCAGACCGCGATAGTTCGGGCGGGGGATTCAATATTATTATACAAATATAGTAGTAATGTGGATTTGATTGAACACGATAAAAGTGATGTAAGAACATTATGGGTCTCGATAACCCTGAGCATATACCTATAATAACCAATATTTCTTTTTTTTCTATCTATATAAAGCAAATAATTTTTGCACATTGCCTGCGTTGTCTCAAGTAAGAAGTGGACTCACTGAAGATGAGCCCGTTTTCCTAAAAGCTTAAGTTTTTTGGCCACACCATTAATACTGGTTTAAAATAGCTCAATGAAAAAGTTTATACGCTTAAGTAGTTTTTCCGACCGCTAGGCACGAGCTAAAAGTAAACCGAAAAGCTTTGTCTAAACTGTTGTAATACTGAGCCAGCTTAAACTGACATTATACTATAACTTTCTTCTACGCTACTTACCTAGATCGTTACTTAAATATCCTTTACAGGCTCTAAGTTTTTTCTCTTTAAATTAGAATCCTCTTGTAACTAGAGGGGTGGTTAAAATGTGTACTGACTTCTATAGATCTGTAAAAATATACTAATTAACACAATTTACGATATAAAAGGCCTCTCTCTCAAGTACCCTTTTTAATATTTGCCTAATAAGAGAAGACACAAAGCCAGTAGATACTTGTAATCCCCTTTCAACGTCTGTCAGCATTATTTTCAGAAATGACGCCCGTAGCATATTTCCGCGATAAAACCGTAGCAGCGAAACCGCTGTTGTACCGCTTATCGATGTCGAAATAGTAGCGAAACTGTACAATTTAAGTGAAATAAGACCTAAGCATATTTCCACCGCGAAAATGTATATGATATGAAATGAAACCACTATACATTCCACTTAGGCCCTGTCCTACATCAGTGACATACGCGACACGGTACGATGCGACGAGCGCAACACGACGACTTAGCAACAAACGGTAGCAGGCCTCACACGTGGCCTACGTCGTTGCGTAGATAAGTTTGTCATTTTCTATGGAGTCTTGACGTGAACTTCTACCGCGTGGGAAAGAGACAGGACTCATAGTCAAATCTCTTTGTTACGATAACTTATTTATTATTAGGCAGTTTCGCAATTGTAACGTTTATAGTGGAATGTGTAGCGGTTTCAGTATATTAATTTCGCGGGAGAAATGTGCTAGGTACTAGCGCACATTACTACATTTATAGTAGGAAGCTACGTGACACTGTCACGTTGGCAACTTACAAGGTTGATGTTAAATTGAATTAAATTATACTTCATTTATAAACTAGAATCTTTGCAATTTTCATTAAAGACTGTGAATGAAAGGAGCTATTATTTAAGGTAATTTAAATATATACGAAATATTTCCACTGCTCGTACATTAATTATAGGAAATTTTATTTAATTAGGTACTGGGATATTTTATGACGTCTGCCTAATAAGCAAAATTATAGTGTGCGATAGTGACACGAAGACTAAACTAATTATTATTTATTTTATGTGAAAGTAACAGTTATTAATTAGTATTAAAATAAATTATTTAGGTCACTAAATTTTCTTTATTTTATTTATAGTTAAAAGCAATCGACAATAAAAAAATATTAAAAAACTAATAGTTGCTCCTGTGAAAATCTTTAGAAGTGCAATGTCAAGCGGTCGGTGATGATATAACACAATGGATTTGCCTCTTAATGTTGAATTAAATAATAGAGTAATAGAGTAGGTAAACTACGTAAAAATGTACCTAAAGTAAATAAAGCGTGAGAGTTGTACACTATTCAGCTGTCAGCAGATGCACTAAAACGTTTTGGGTCTCGTATTAGAGCGATCGGCCACCTGAACGGTAAATGTATGCAAATAGCTAAAACATTCAAACCACGCAAGTTACCGTGCAAAACGCGTAGTTTGGTATAATTCAGTAGTAAAATCTGAGCTTTACTTTGTTATTTAATCTCTTGTTCTTACATCTTACAAAGATTTTTATCCTAAATACCTAATTATTACCTGTTGGTCGGATGGGTGGAATAATTTTTGATCGAAAACCTGGCATTGCGCTCGTAAGTTTTATATGAAATAAAATTGATGAATTGATTATTTTGAAGTGAGTTTGATAAAGAAGTTAACTGCCGAATGCAACTCGGCTGGACAGCGTTCGGGAAACTCCGCGACATCTCGTCCAAAATTTCTCAGTGCCAACGTGTTGCCAGTGATGACTTACGGCTCCGGAACATGGTCACCTGATAAGAAAGCTAAAGGTCAGTCATCATTAGGAGAACCAGAATAACCGACATAGCTAGAAAAGTCGCCAAGCTTAATACCGCGCTGTGGCGATGGTTTCCATACTCTGTGGAGATCCTTGCAGGAGACCGTCATCCAGCAGTGGACGTCAATATATTGAGACGACGACAACGACGACCATTTGAAGTATGGTCCTATAAGTGCCTTGTATGTATTTGTTGACACGTTCCTAAGCGTTTTTTTAGAGATGCACAATTTTTTTTTTTTACTTATTTAAAACGTAAAAATATTTGATTTAATTTATGAATAGTTGATGCCCGCAATATCGGTCGCGTGAATTTTGGTTTATAAAATTAGAACTCATTGATTTTCCGGGACAAAAAATAGCCTAGGTCCTTTCGCGGAATATTAGCTATCCCTCTGCCAAATTTTGTCAAACTAGGTGAAACTGATGTATCTACTATGAAAACGTAGCCACCAGAAGGCAGGCTAACTTTTGGATTAATAATTATATAAGTCTGGATATTTGAGTAGGCATATCATTTTGTTAAAAATCCCAAATGTATTTGTACTCAATGTTACAATTATTATTATAATACCTACCGCTAGACGAAACTAACAACACGTCAGTGATATTATTTCATAACTATAGAAGTTACGTATTTATCCATACTATGTATATTAACATTTCAATTTACAGGGAACCTTTACAGTATATTATATCAAAACATGAATAAGATTATTCAATTAGGCTTTGTTATGAAACCGATCTTTCAAAGATAATTATCCTTAATATTATCCTTACTCATATTTAAGATTCATTACGGGTAAATCTCAGTGAACTTTGCAATCTTAAAGAAAATATTTGCATGAAGATATATTATTATGATATTATAATGAACTCTCTCTAATTTTTTCTCTCTTAAATTTTATCTGACCAAAAAAATTATAATATAGCATTTACATGACATTAGTATGATGGTACCACAATGATGGAGTTCTTAAATTGATGCTGAAGAAATTTTAAAATTTTATTTAAAACATGAGTGTTATTTTTTTTTTTATTTATTTAGTTATGTATTTTGTTACCACAAGGCGCAAACGCTTATACATTGAAGTCAAACCTCTGTGGTTTTTTCAATGTATACTAAACTATTGTGTGTTATAAATTTGTACCTTGATAAATACATTAAAAAAAAAATAATTACATAATTTGAAAAGTATACCAACCTTACGCGTATTATTCGCATTCATGTTAAGTTATTAGTTTTGTACGTTATCTGTAATTATATTTCTTAAATCGTAAACATAAAGTCCCTTTTTTCAAATATCACCACATATTGTTCTGTTTTTTCTTTACCCATTAGCAAGCTCTTAAAGTAGTCGAACACTTGAGGGTTCAAATCCCTTCAAGTTAATATTGTTTTCCAAATAACGTAGACATGGTTGCACGCACAGGTAGTTTATCTTTGTAAATATGTTGTTAAGTAAAAATAGAACATATGATTACCGCCACCCATGAACATTTACAGCACCAGAGGAACCGCCAATGCGTTGCTGACTTTTGAGAAATTTGTTTAGTTGCCCTTTGAAGATTAATCATTAATTTAAGTTATAAAAGTTAGATGTGTATTCCACCTGATTTTTTGTTTAGATCAAGTTCAAAAAAAGTTTCCATTTAGGTACTCTGTATATTGAGGAAATGTTAAAAAAATATCAATATGGAAACCTAGTGAGGCATAGGCACAATAAATTGTGACGTTCAGTTAAACGGAGATAGCATCATAACATAACACATATTGGTAGCGATTGTAGATATTATATGAATAACACAAACTAGGTCATAATCGAAAGTGACTAAGGGACCGCATAGGACGATCAACCAATGCACTCATTTAAATTACCAACTTCACATACAACGAGTGTCTCATCCGTAAACACTAAACACATGTCGCCTCTCATTTTGCTCTCACAAGAGTCCTCATGTTACGGTAGGGACAGTGGGGTTACGAATTGTTAATGACATGTGGTTCGCGGTCTCGACGCAACTCCCGGGGGGCGGCGTAGCATCGACGTAGCCTCGCCGTAGCGCGTCGCGGACTGGCGAAGCGGCGATACTACGATCCCCGCCCGCCCTTCACGCCTCCCCTGTCACCGCCACTTGCCGAAATCTAGACGAGTTTTCATTAATGCTGTTATCGGTGTAAAGTTCAGCGGAGTTTAAATAAGAACCTACAGCTTTAATTAACTGTCCGTAAAATAACAAACAATAAGCTTCATGCGGGCTAATATTCGCTTGATGTTCAGGGACAAAACGGATTATCAGATATCGACACTACTGTTAATACTAAAAGCTATGTAACCACTAGCTAATGCCCTCGACTTCGTCCACGTGGATTGAGGTTTTTCGGTTCCCACGGGAACTCTTTAATTTTCCGGGATAAAAAGTAGCTGTGTTATTCCAGACTAGATTTATAACAAATTGGAAATTGGAAACTGAGGGCGACTTCCACAACACTGATTTAGTAAAATTTTGTGATACTGACACTTTTTGATTAATTCATTCCGGGGTTGAAATGAGAAAGCAGGTGTATAAAGTTTTACTTAAACAATGCTTCATGTAATAAAGTGTGAAATCTATGCAAAAGTTCTATGTCAAGCAGTGGATTTGTATCGGTTAAGATGCTAATACCTGCAAGAAATCTTTCTAATTTAACTTCCTTCCACGTGGACGAAGTCACCGGCATCAGATAGTCACCAATATTATGACAAGTGCTCTAATGATACAAGATGGTTTATAAGAATACTAGCTGATGTCCGCAACTTCGTCCACCAAAACCAAAAAAAATTGGGTTTTTGGTGTGTTATTCCAAACTATAATCTAAATCTGTGCCAAATTTCATCCAAATCCGTTCTGGCATGATTGATTAACAAACATCTATACATCCATCCATCCATGGTTGGTCAATAGTTTGGTTTTTCTGTGCTATTCGTCTGCTAGGTATATTTAGTAAAAAATTGTCGAGAACTAATCTTCTTTGTTGAAGTAAAAAATTTCAACAGTCTTTCTATGTACTTTCTATGTACTTGGTATTCATATCAATTTAATACTATCAAAGTCAGTCTATTTGTGATGTAAGATTCGGGTAGGTTTATATACATTGAATATTATATTACACGTTATCCCTCACCATTAGGAGCGGCACTGTTGATAGAGCATTAGCTAAAACAATATTTTGTGAAGCCTGTCACCACGAGAGGCAAACTATTATGATACGCAGAATTGGCAACATAGTTTCAACATTTCTATACAAAATATGATATAAATACCTGTATATCTAATGTATATTCAAAACGCCACTAAAACAATGTGTTTCATGTACATATCATAACTCATAACTACACCGTTGTTAAGTCTGAGATTTATTTCGTTGCGTTGCGTAGGTTTACCTACGGCTACCACCAACGTCCGTTTTTGTCTCAGATCGATGGTTATTCGACGTCACGTCAGCTGACTTTATAATGAGTCGTTTCAATTTTACTTGGACTCAATGCACAATCGTTCTCCTTTTGTTTTACGTTTCAAATTTTTTAAACTTGTTAAGTGATCAAAGTTAGTCATCATCATTATCATCATCTCAGCTTGCGGACGTCCACTGCTGAACATAGGCCTTTCCCAAAGAACGCCACCACACCCGGTCCTCAGCCTTCCTCATCCAGCAACTTGCCGCCACCCTCTTAATGTCGTCGGTCCATCGAGCTGGAGGGCGCCCCACACTACGCTTACTTGTACGCGGTCTCCACTCTAAAACTTTCCGGCTCCAGCGGCCATCGCTCCTTCGACAAGCATGGCCTGCCCACTGCCACTTCAGCTTGCTAATGGTTTGGGCTATGTCAGTGACCCTGGTTCTCTTCATTTCGGATCTTATCTTTAAGAGAAACTCCTAACATAGCCCTCTCCATGGCTCTCTGAGCGACTTTAAATTTGTGTATCAAGCCTTTTGTTAATGTCCACGTTTCAGCGCCATAAGTGAGGACGGGAAGGACACACTGATTATAGACTTTCGTCTTCAGGCATTGAGGTATTGACGATGAGACCTGACTTAATTTTCCAAATGCTGCCCAGCCCAGCCGTATTCTTCTGTAGGCTTCTTCGTCGAAATTGTTTCTACCCAGTTGAATGATCTGGCCAAGGTAGTTGTATTAAGAAACAATTTCGATAGCAACATTTCCTACGTTTATGGGTATCGGGATAACATATTGGTTGAACATAACCTTGGTTTTGTCCATGTTTATCCCGAGACCAACTCGTCTAGAAGAGCGACTAAGGCTACTCAGCATCTGCTCCAGATCTTCTGGAGTCTCCGCTAAGATAACCACGTCGTCGGCGAACCATAGGTGTGAGATGTACTCGCCATTTATATTAAGGCCTCGTCCTTTCCAGTCCAGCGTTTTGAAGAGGTTCTCTTAAGCACTATTAAACAGTTTTGGGGATATTACATCCCCCTGTCTAACCCCCCCTCTCAAGTTGATAGGTTTCGTTTGCTGGGACTGTACTTGGACGGTCATTGACGCAGTATCATAAATACATCGCAGCACCTCGATATACCGCCAATCGACTTGGCATATCTGCAGTGACTCCAAAACAGCCCAAGTTTTGATAGAGTCGAAGGCTTTCTCGTAGTCCACAAAAGCAAGGCAGAGTGGGAGATTATACTCTTCCGTCTTCTGTATAATCTGCCTTAAGGTGTGGATGTGGTCTACGGTGCTGTAGCCTTTTCGAAACCCAGCCCGCTCTGGAGGTTGAAAATCGTCAAGTCTTTGGGCAAGGCGATTTGTGATCACCCTCGAAAACAACTTGTAAACATGGCTCAAGAGTGATATTGGGCGATAGTTCTTCAGAAGCTCCTTGTCTCCCTTCTTAAAGAACAGGATTACCACACTCTTGCTCCATGCTTTTGGCGCTCTTCCGTAAGCAATGGCGTCATTAAAGATCTCTTTTAACTCTTTCAGGAGAGGGGTACCTCCTGCACGTAGAAGTTCTGAAGTAATGCCGTCATCGCCAGGTGCCCTGTTGTTTTTGAGTTGTTTGAGGGCTATTCGCATCTCGCCAAGGTCAATGTCCGGGATGTCCTCGGTGTAGTGGCGGGTCAATGTCGATCGTTTGTCGTTCGTGTCCTGGGCCGCTTTTGGAGCTTTAGAGGAATACAGTTGTGAGCAAAATCGTTCGATCTCCTCTAGTACCTCTGTTTGTGATGTAACGACTTTACCAACGGGGTTCCTCAACTTTGTTAAGTGGCTCCTTTCAAGTCGCTTAGCGAATACTTTCGAACCTCGATTTCGCTCGATCGCATTTTGTATATTGCGGGTGCTGGAGCACCGGAGGTCGAATCTTATTCACTTCTTGACGCGCTTGTTCAAAGTATGCCACTCAGGCAATGTCTCCCGTCTCTGCTCCATAAGTTTAAGGGTATCTTCGGTGATTTTAGACACCCTTTTATGATTCTTATCACAGTATTTGCGGCCCACTTCCCGAACGACATCAACTAAATTTGTGAATCGCTGGTCAATATCTAAGATGGTTTCCAACAGTTCGAAACGATTCTTGAGCTCAATTTCAAATTGTTTTGAGCTTACATTCTGCATTGGTTTGGGTCGAAGAGTTGACTTCATCAGACGCTGCCTCTCTAATTGCAGATCTATATTTAAGATGCTCCGCACAAGCCTGTGATTGCTACCAGTATCAAACCTATTGATTACTGAGACATCTTGAAATATATACCTACGATCCGTCATGATAAAGTCAATCTCATTCTTAGTCACGTTATCCAGGCTATGCCATGTCTACTTTCTAGAGGGCTTTTTCTTGAAGAAAGAATTCATCAGGAATAGCCCTTTCCGCTCCAAGAAGTGGACAAGCATTTGGCCCCTGTGATTTCGGTACCCAAAACCGTGTGGTCCTACTTTTGATTCACCGTATTCCCGTACTCCCACTTTAGCATTAAAATCCCCAATAATAACATTGAAGTGAGTTTTGGTGGTGTTATCCAAAGCCTTTGCAATGTCTTCGTATAAGACCTCAACTTAATCATCAGCATGTATCGACGTGGGCGCATAGACTTGTACTATCTTAAGGGAGTACCTCCGGTTGAGCTTGAGAATAACATATGCCACCCTCGACGACACACTACTGATCTCCCGTACGTTATTTGTGAGGACTTTATTGACAAGAAATCCTACACCGCCTTGCGAAGCCTGGTCGCCTTGCCGATAATAGAGCATGTTGCCCGATTCCAAGGTTATCGTGTCCTCCCCCTCTCTTCGGACTTCCGATAGCCCCAGAACGTGCCATTTGATCTTGCTCAGCTCTATTTCAATTTCAGCGAGGTGTTCGTCCGTTCTCAATGTCCGTGTATTATATGTTGCCAAATACATTCGAGTTTTATGGTAGCTATCCGAAACCCGGTGATTCTTTGCACCTCCTGCTCTACCGTGACCACGTCCGCTACCGTGGACGGGAATAGTAGGGCTGCCGGGGATTAGGGGCCGTTGTGTTGTGGTTCTAATCATGGGATGATATGCCCGTAATGGCCACGCTGGACAGGCGTGTTGGCCATCGCAGGGCTAGACTGCATGCACCAAAGTTAGTACCTAGCAACAATTAAAAAAACAAATAGAATAACTTTTAGGTGCCTAATAATAGTATTTTGAAATTGTGTATACCATTTTTCTGAGGCTATATATTTTTAACACTGGAGTGAATTTCATAGACAAGAATTGTTTAATGCGATTTAATGTTTTAGATTCACTTGGATTACAGAGATCAGACAATGTCTAAACCGCTTAGTGTCGATCTGTACTAATTAAAAGACTCCACTGAGCTCTTTCTCGATCATTGTATCGATAGACTGGACCCACATTGGTCAGCATCAATAGGGACTCATTAATTTTATAATTTCTTTATGGTTAATAACTTTGCAACAAACAGTCGGTACATATTCTTAATTTAATATGTCGAATATTGAGCTTAATTATTAAAGTTATACTTAAAGGATAAATTGCATCTATTATAACGTTTACAGGTAGAAGGTAAGGAAATATGTTACATTTTCGATTGTAAGCTTGTCTTATTTTCAAATACTTTAAATGTAATAATATCACCATTACGTTCCTAATTGTTTAATTCAACAATTATTTATTTATTTTTTAGATTTAATATAAGTATTTCGTTCAGAGGCTACTTACTTTAAAAAAAATAAACTTTGACTTCAACTTCCACCTAGATCAACCCAGTTGAACCGAGAAAAGCTCACCGACTGACATACTTTAACTGTATGGAAGTATGCGTTCAGGTAGTATAAGGTAGCGATAGCACAAACATGTTACGCGTATAATGTAAGGGAAGAACTGTGACTTTAATATTGCGAAATAGGGCCACCAATATCGATTGAGACTCAGTAGTAAGAATTATTGATATCTCGTGGGTAGCTCATACAAAAAGTTTATTAAAGGAAATGGAGCGAACAAACTGGCGGGGAACAAACTTTTCTGCGATGCGACGCGAACGGGAACGTTACTTATCTGCCGCAGCCGAGCTGACAGCTGCAGATGAAAAATTGAAATTGTGTGAGATAAAACTACCTAACTGGCGCTGCACTGCGCGAACAATGTGACGACAACAAGAACGCAATCATTTTGTGTTGGTTACTTCCCAACTGCATTATTTTGATTTTGACAAATACATTTTTAAGAGCCGACAAATACATGAAATGTTACGTTTTATTTCCAGCTGTGTACTTTGACTTTGACAAATACATTTTTAGGAGACGGGATACAATGGGAACAGTAGTTAGTGTCCTGAGTTCGACCGCTTGAAATATTTGGAGTAAGCTGTATCTTTGGTTTAAATGGAATAAGTTAAATGTGCTATCGTATAGTAACATTCATTGTAAACATAAATGAAAAACTATTAAGCCGGAATCAATATAATAAAAGACCTTAAAACTAAGGCTAATTATTTAAGTTATCGTATTTTCATTTTGCGCGTACACATTGCATTGTAGATATAAGTATTAATTCTAAATTGAATTTTTCTAAAGTTAACAATGTCATAACACCTACCTACGATTTACGCGCTTCACGGCTAAAAATAACGTTATTTTACTATCTGTAAACAAAGTTATCATATTGCAGCGAGACAAGGGTTGAAAAGTGAGCAATATGTAAATTCACGCCCGTGTTTATCCGCTTCCCATATCAAAGTTTCCCCACTACGCTCGATAGCAACTGAATAGTGACAAAAGCACTCAATAATAGTGAATAGCCCAAAAACTGTCAATCAGCGACCCCTTTCCTTATTTACGCAGGCAAGTCCGCAAGGGCCACGTGGATTTGCCGCGTCTGCATAAATCAAACTTCGGTCGATTGACATGCTATGAGGAGCGCAATCGACTTATCGCGCGATACAAACTACTAAAAAAGGTAGACCTGTTTATTCACTCACTGTTCAAAAGAGTCACTGGAATTGCTCGTCGTTTAAATCAAACTATGAAATTTGTAAAGTGAGGAATATAAAGCCTTGCCGTAAAAATGAAGTAGAACTCAAAAGCGCAAGCCATTTTGTTTACGCGAAAAGTCCATGCAGAGTTCCATCAGGCATCAAAATTGACGATCGATGAAGGTTTGAGCAGTGTCAAGCGCACTTGGCCCTTTTGTGCAATAGTAACGAGTTCTACTCAAAAACGTCAATCTGGGAACCTCTTCTATTTGCGTAGCAAGGCTGAAAGTGCTACGCCAAAATTTCGCGTAAATCAAACTAATAAATTCTCCTATCTTGAATGAATATTTCTCTTTCGTGTGGACGTCTACTGGCTGAATTGATAACGTCGACCCTCCCTCACGGGATCACCTCCATCGAGTCATTTGCTTTTGTTCTCATGCAATTAATAACTGGCAGAAGGGGCGTTTTGGAACCACCGGCTCTAAGGAAATATCTAGCTAAGCTTTTCAGTCTTATATCCGGAAATATCGTTAATAACCGTATTCACATTTAAGTGGCTATAGAGGTGGCATCCCAAAGTTTCATTATCTTTTGTATCAGGGCAAATAGAAGGAGCAAGTACTGGGGTACTCCAGCATTAACTCTAAATGGGGCTGAACTAGCGCCTTATATAGCCAGAACATGTACTAAGGTGTGAAGTATCTTTTCGCGGTGTTAAGAGCATTGGGTTTTTAAAATGTTACCCTTAAATATATTAAACTAAACAAATTAAATCTATAGGCGCTAGCCGATATTTCACCTAATTAGTTTTAAATGCACAGTCAAATTATGCATATGGATTAAACATTTTACCGATCTAACAGCTAATTAATCGTTTATAACATTCATCATAGTATAAACAATCGACTATAGTGCTTTTCTTCATAAATTATAAAAGTGACAAGAGTCATCAAATTAAATACATCCTCGCGTGAAAATTCAGTGAAGAATATTATATTCACACGTTCCGGTTGCCGGGTTGGCACTAATATGAGGACTTTGACTCATAGCAGCCTAAGTAAACCAGCATGACGATACCTTACCTTTGCTACGCTTTGCTACCGTGACGACGCTGGCTACTGGTACATGTGCAGAGGCCATTAGAATAGGTAATTGTTAAATGGCGTGTCCACAATACTTTTTCCGTTGATTGCGACGCTAGTAATGAGTTAAAATGGGACACATGTAATGCCTTTTAACCTTATGAACATTCTTAATAATTTCAATGCATATTTTTTTGCAATGACAGATTAAAATTTGTTTGCAATTGGTTTACATCATAACGAAAATCAAAAGACCATTTTCTAATGCCTGGAGTAACACCATAATTCATCACTCGAAAAGTTTTACTATACGACGAACAAAGTTTCATAACACGATGTTACACAAAATAAGGGTGTACTGGGTACTCTTTTTTCGTGTCACATAAGAAAGTTACGTAAATATTATAATAATATGCGCAGTTTTACATTGTTATTTTTCCGAAACAATAATAAATGTGTTCAATAAATAAAGAATAACTTTCTTTATTTCGGCAACAGAGGCCCATGTTTGTTAGTTAAATACAATTTTCTTAAAGCTAAGTTAAGCTAAAAATCAAGATCCGCAAGACACCGTTCGAGCACTGTAATGAAGTGTCGCTGTCGGTGATTCTATTTTATCCGCTATCATCCTCAGGATACTGTTTGAACTTGAATAGGTTTGCCAGGCGGGATTCAGTCTTTTTTCTGATGACGGCATAGAAATTATCAATACGTGCCTCTGAAAACATGCCTGATGCTGAGCAAAATAGCGGCAAGCCGAACAGTATCCTGAATCCATTGTTGTACTGAACTCGTGATGTATCTATAGCCTTTTGAGTGTAGTTAGTCCACAGGCCTCCCGTGTAGCAGGTTTGACAATAGGCTTTGAATAGCGTAATTTTAAAGTAATTAGCATATTATTAAGATCACTTACAATCATGCAATAAATGAATAAACAAATGAAAACAATAAATACTTTTATCAATCTATTTAACCATAAAAGCTATACAAACTTAAAATGTATAAGTAATAATTTTGCAGTCGAAAATAAATACAGATGATAATATGAATTATGTCGAATCGGATAAAGTAAAAATTCTTTAACGCAGTAAAGTACAAACAATCCTCAAATTATTATCAGCTGCACATAGTGCAAAACTTCAAAGTAACACAACAAACAAAAATTTTAATATAAACAGAAAACTAAGCGGCAAATTTCAGAATCCCTCGAGTAACGGTTTAATTTATCACTAGAAAAGTTTTACATAGCAGCAAATAAAGTTTCATAACACGACGTTTGACAAATTTTTCAGTGCGGATTTCTTTCCATTTTCCGTGTCGCATTACGTTGGCGCCTACTACCGTAGATCGACGAGGTACGACTTAAAATAGTCCGAAAGCAACGGTTAATAACCTATTCAGCCACACAGGGTGTATAGTTGTACAATTGTTTTTTCAAAAATTGTTTTAAGATAACGACCTTTGTTGTAACCGTGGCATAACCGTGCACTTCTCTCTATAAAATATCGTACTTAATCTATGAAATTGTTGATCTGTTGCTTTAAAGCGGCATTAATTTTCTATTCGTAACTTTTGTATACCTATCGTACAATCGCTCTTAGACGGGTTGAGCCGCTACTTGTACTGAAAGCCTAAACACATGCCAAGTTGTACATTGTAGTTTACGGTAAACTCCGAACTTAGAACGAACAATTTGAACTCATAAATTCTGTTGTAATAACAGCTTACGAGTTTCCCTAGACACTTGTAGGAGTACCGCAGCTAGGTACTGTGTAAAGGCCTGGACAGACATTAAACGTGAATTCAGATGCAGCACAATGGGATATATTTAATATATAATCGCTTTTTGTAATATAAGTACACAAAGCAAGGGATGCAACCCAAAAGGGTTATCGCCGCCTGTATGACATATTTGGCGCGTCACCTACATGCGTTCTGCACGCGTTCATATAGTTCCCCATATTGGAAGCCGCGTCGAACGCTCTTACGGTACGTTTTACCAGTTCAAGCCTAAACTGGGTCACAACATCGATACATTCCTAGTGCACATGTTGGATTAATGGGCATGCAGGAACTATATTTGCATTGGATTCCATTTTAGTGACTCCAATGGCTGCCGATGTCAACCACCGGAGCGGACAGTATCAGGTACATTATTCGGAAATAGATCGACAATTTTGTATCCAACGGCTATGATAGTGTGGCTACTGCAGTGAAGCTAAAATGAATACTCATGTTTTATTTGCGTTATATTAAAAGGTAAGTACGCTAAAACTAAAACTAAAAATCTCGAAAAGGTCTATGTCCAGCAGTGGATGCATACAGGCTGATAAATGGATGACGCTTATACTACATTAGTCAAGATTTACAGGTTCCGACCTCGAAATCTGAGTTTATTAATAAATAGACAGATAATCGTCCGTACAGATTGTTTTTATAATTCCCAGAAGAACTCCTTAATTTTATGTCGTTCCCCGGGATGTCTATACCAAATTTCATTAAAATCGGTTGAAAATATGGACCCGTTAAAGCAGACAGACAGCTACACACACTTTCGTATTTATAATATTAGTATGGATTTTCTAAGTGGCTACAACGAATAACCAAACTTTGGTTATTCGTTGAGGCATAAGTTAGCTTGGCATATCATACTTAATAGCTGTAAACATTTATTCTCAGGTAGCAGCCATGTAAATAATATTATTATCATACAAAATATAGTATTTAGATATTTATAATGTCGCTAATCTTCTTAACAGAGAAACCACTCGGAAGCCGATTACCGTTAAAACCTTTTCAAGACCGTCTACAGCTTTTGATCTGAATGATGTATGTATTTGAAGACGGTAAACATTGCAGTTCAAGTTTTAATCACTACTAAAATGACTAGTATTTTTTAAGACTCCTTTGAAACGCTTTTGGAGGAACCCCAGTGTCACAATCTGGGTGATGAGTTGAATAAATAGTCCAACTATTGACATCTTTTCCCTTTCCTATCTTTGTCATTCGGAGAAAGACTTTTTTGAAACGCTTTTTAAAATAAACTTGGTAGCGATTTCTAAATAAATAATTTATCTACATCTCTTCGCTTTCCTATCTCTATCTCTAAAACAGCTAAAATGCTTTGAGAAAAAAAGCGAGAATAATATTTAAAACACTGCTCATTATGAGATTATATTGAATTAAAAACCCCAAAAATTTTAAAAACTCATTAAAATATCTCTCAAGATTATTCACTACACGTGTAACTGTATTAACTGTGCCGACACTCTCACGGATGAAAACTAGAATTTAATAATAAATCTGTTTTAAATCCCTGCCTGGATCATAAAATACTACATAATATGTTTTTTTATTACACTACGTTCCTAACTCTATGAATTTTGCCTGATACTTTCTCTATTTCCGAAGTTCCCGACGTCCGCTTCATACTAAGTTTTCTTTTCTGCCGCTAAACAACACAACACAACAATGAAAACTTTATCAAGAGTTTTGTAGATTTTTCTTTGTGACATAAATATTTTCGAATGAATAGAATTTTAAAATTATGTAGTTGGTAGATACAGTATGTGCACTAACTGGTTTGAATGAAATTCATTCCTCTCATCAAGAGAACTTTTATTTCTGTGATAAAGATGACGATAGAAACTGTATGTCAAAAAAATTGCGTATGTTTATATTTTGTTAAATAAAGTTTCATTAGCAGGTAGTAATCGTGATTCAATTTTTATATCAACCCAACTTCAACATTTTACGTGTAAAAACTAAATTTTTATCACTAGCCGTACTCTACTGTCTATGATTTGATTTGTTCATTTCATATACATACTAAAAATATAAACTTAGGGGTGGATTACGAAACCTCCTTCATTGATATCGAAATCTTTGAATAAATGCATTTTTTTAGTAATTTCAAATAACAATATCGGAAAATAGACATCCAAGTTAACTCATCTTCCCACTTTAATGCCATGCTTTTTTCATACAGTCCATCAACTCATATTTACCGTAACATCAATCATTCTCTGTAACGTTCAAACGCCACAGAGAACAGCTATGTATCGTGCCTTCCTAAAAATAGCGCTTTTTCGCATCGCGATCAATTTGTGCAATTTATTACACACGCATGGTAAAAAATACGGCTTTTGTGGATTTTAAATGCAGGACCACACAGCTAGAGAGATGGTGGCAATTTTGGAATATGACTATATCACGCGTCCTGACTTCGCGTGGGTGGATTTTTTAAAATGCTTTTTATATGAGACCTTTTAGAGGAGACGTACATACAAATTTTATGTTTATAGAGCTAGTTGATTAAGCTGTTTTTGATAATATTTATTATGTCAGTCAAAGTTATTTGATATAACCTGCATCGAAAATACGAGTTTCAATGCCTATTGAGCCACCTGAAACTAGTCTATTTTAGACGAATACATCATGCAGCGGGTAGAAACCCATCACTTTTGTTTATTTCAAACCTTTTTAATTGTCATTCTACCGATCAACTAAACTGACCGATATGATATTTGTAAACAACAACCTAGCAATTAATATAAATAAGAAATACAATTTTTTTTAAAACTCGCCATTTTAATTCAGTTTATATTATGAAAAACTAACGGATGCCCGCGACTTCGTCTGAGTGGTTTAAGGTTTTTTGGTTCCCGCAGGAAATTTTTAATTTTCCGGGATAAAACGATACGAAATATTATAGATGCGAAAGTTTGGATGGATGTATGGATGTATAGATGTTTGTTACTCAATAGCGCCCCAACTGCTGAGCGGATCTGGCTGAAATTTGGCACAGAGATAGATTATAGTCTGGGAATAGCACTTAGGCTACTTTTTATCCCGGAAAATTAAAGAGTTCCCGCGGGAACCAAAAAACCTCAAACCACGCAGATAAAGTCGCGGGCATTCGCTAGTTTACATATTAGTGCAGTGAATATTGACTGCCTCGTTAGTCTAGTGGTTGGCATGTTCGGCAGCGGCTGACGAGGTCCCGGGTTCGAGTCCCGGGTCGGCCCATAATTGAGTATTGGGTTTTTCTGACTAGAAATTCTCAGATTAGCCCGGAGTTAGGAAGTTAACGGTGTTGAATCCCCGTGCCTCGGAGAGCACGTTAAGCCGTCGGTCCCGGCTAATATCACTAACATGATAATAGTCGTTAAAGCCCTCCAACCCGCATTGGAGCAGCGTGGTGGGTCTAAGCTCTAATTCCCTCTCTCCTATGTGAGTGGAGGCCTGTGCCCAGCAGTGGGAAGTTAATGAGCTGTTGTGGCTGCGACTATAAATCATCTTTCTGTCTATCTATTAATAATTTGTCAAAAGTCGATTTAAGTGGTTTTTGTAATCAAAGCACCCTAATATTTTATTTTTGTGCCATTAGCTCCGTATCTAACAGGAGTTTAATATTTTCAGTGACAATTTAGAGTAGTAGTAGTAGTATTTTCTCGCTGCGACACTGTCGACTCTCGGACGAACACGCGCCGCAGCGTAATTAGCTAAATATGGTTTTAAAACAGTTAAGAGTTTATATGTTGATAGGCCATTTTCATAACATCAACCACATAATTATTTTTATAGAAATAAAATATTATTATGAAATGAGCTGAATTTCTTAAATGCATAGTTATATTTACTAATATTATGCGAAAGTGTGTCTGTTTGTCTATTACGCTTTCATCGCCTTTCACAGCCCATCTTTTCAACCAATTTTGTTATAATTCGGTACTTAGTAATCGGTAGTAGTCACTTTTATTGTTAGACATCATCCAGATTACCAAAATAACGTTAAAAGTAACTATACTTATTTATTTTAACTCGATTAAGAAAATAAAATTGAATAAAATTGCATTGAAAAGTTTCAGAGAATGCACTTGTGAATTTTTCTAAACCATTTTAAAAACTAGCTCTAATAATTATTATAACAGTACAGTAAATTACTCGTGACGACTTGAGGCAGCTTAGAGTGAACTTAGGTAAAGGAGAGGTACGAAATCTTATTATATTAATAGTAATCAAACTAACAACCTCTATGATTTTAAGCGGTTAATTTTAAATACTCTTGTTTCGTTCTTTTTCTAAACAATACAGAAGATGTCCTTTAACTTACGTAGAAAATTCTAAGAAAAAAATCTACTTTTATTTATTCTACTAGAAGTAACCCCTTTACTGCGATCTCACTTGATGGTAAGTGATTATGCAGTCTAAGATGGAAGTAGGCTAACCTGTTAGGGGTTATACCTTTATTATTTAACCCATACGCTTATGTTTTTACTAATCGGTTACCATTTACCAATCGCTTTCTACACAGCACAGTATTGGAACGCTAAATCGCTTGGCGGTACCTCTTTACCGATAGGGTGGGTAACTAGCCACGTCTTACCACCAGACCAGAGTAGATGAAACTCAGAACTTATAAATTCAAAAATTGATTCTTCCGGGAATCTAATCTGGAACCTTGTAGAAACACAGCGCTCACCACTGCACCTTTTTATAACAGGAGGACACGCGCACTGCGCAAATCTCTTCTCTCGGTTCTGGCTCATTGATGTTTTCATAGGCATTAGTATGTATCTGTCAGTTTCTGGTTTTATATATAGTTGTATGCAGAGCTTATGTATGTGTCAAAAAATAGCATAACGTTTCATAGTTCTTTATATGGGTACGCAACACGCCCTAATTTTTAGTGCTGCAAAATAAAATATGTGGCTGTTACAGCAACCATTATAATTTGGAATGAGCGTTTTAATTTCACGTCACGTCCGCGCTGGAAGCTGACCGTAATACCAGTTTGTAAAGTTAAACTATAAATCATAATGCCATTTCAATATACCAAGCTGAAAACTGCGGTATTGGTAATAGGCCAAAAACCTTTAAGAAACGATACAACCATTTATTTCCTTTTTATTACGTGGTTCAAAGTTTTTTGACTCCAGTGGGAACTTTTAATTTTCCGGGATAAAAAGTATCCTATGTCCTTCCCTGGGATACAACCTATCCCTGTACCAAATTTCATCAAAATCGGTTGAATAGATGGCCCGTGTAAGCGTAGCAGACAGACAATTAATACAGGCATGCTTTCGCATTCATAATATTCGTATGGATAGATATAGGTCGAAAACGTTATGTTAAATTAAAAACAATTTGTCTTGCGAATTGCCTGGTGGAAGGCTTCAGCCGTGGCTAGTTACCACCCTACCGGCAAAGACGTGCCGGCAAGCGAGTTAGCGTTCCGGTACGATGCCGTGTAGAAACCGATTAGGGGTATGGGTTTAGTATAACTGCCGTGCCCCTAATAGGTTAGGTCGCTACTATCTTAGATTGCATCATCATTTACCATCAGCTGAGATCACAGTCAAGGGCTAACTTTTAGTAGATTAAAAATAATTCATTATTTTAATTTAACTATCCATAAAATTCTAGCAAAATTGTCCCTGCCTTTTAATTCTTTTTTTGTTTAATAACATCGTGTGTGAGTTTCCCACCACTTCAATGCACTGGTTGTTAATTAAAACACGGCAAAGCCTACCGACGAACTTCGATTGCCCTGTCAAAAATCCCAAGAATTATTCCAGCAGTAAAATAACTTTAGCGATTTTAGACTTTATCGTGCAAGTTCAGGCGTATTAGCGAATTTATACATTCGAATGCAATATCGACACGGTCCGTGCGGCGCTAGTGTATCGGGGTGCTTTTATTAAAAGCTGTTTTTATTTATTGACGGTTTAATCTCTCTAGGGCATTAACCTAGTTTCCCAGGTTTCAGTGAGAAGTAAAAACGATGTAGCCTATCTTCCACTGCTGCATTTGTCTCTGCTATCATTGCAGCGACGTAGTTGGAGTAAAATAATTTATCATCAATATTTAAACTAACCTCTAACAAGAAAGCAGCCCTCCTCTTTTATAATCCACATTAGAAAAGAGGACGACCATGTTTTGGTGGTGCATTCTGAGGCTTATTATTTGAAGATAATTTTAGGATCTATTTTGTGATTGTGCAAAATGGTGACAAGTGCAAAAACTTTGGTCGGGTACCCCCGAATGTACTAGCGTCTTAATTTTGTTGGTTAAAATGTGACATCTAGAGAGGATTTAAAATGTTTAAGTGCGCTTTGATCGGGTGATGTAATATACCAAATTGATTTCCACACTTTTGTCTGTTTATTAATGTATAACAATAAAAAAACTTAAATACCAAAATGAAACTAAGTTTTAAATATAATGTTAAAGGTTAGCATGCCTGTTACCACAGGATACTTAATCACCTTTGAGGCCTGTAGGCTAACATAATATAATACCTCAAATCGTTTTTAAGATATAAGAATTTTTCCATTATTTTTTTAGTGGAAAATTAAATGTTATATCCAACTCAAGTACGCGATGATAAGAGCATTCCTGTAAAATATAAAACCTTGATCTAATTAGACAAAATCGCGAAATAAAACTAATACTACTCATGGACATCGGTCTAATCGTTGATTCGTTAGTAGACGTAGTCATTTGTTATAACTGACATTAATTTGTACTTTCGTTACTGCAGGATTTATAATGAGGCTAAATACCCTCTTCACGAATTTCAAAGTGATTGATCGAGGCGGTCTCCAAAGAGCGTATACGAGAATAAATTGCTATTCATTGCTTTAAACATTATAGATCTATGCTTGAAACCGAACGTTACAAGGGTAGCCCGCGGAGGCTTACACATTGATTTGTTTCTAAATCACTCTTGATTTTTTTACAAGTGGAGTGAGTAATTATCATAATATAGCACCTTAGTAAGCACCTAATATATTATTTTGCGTTGGCTAACTACTATTGCGATAAGTATAGGTAACATTTTGTTACTTTTAAGAACGTCTTCATATTTTTCTGTAACCCGCGGACGTCCTTTGATTTGCACGTCATGCAAGTAACCAAGATAAGAAATTAATGGTTAACATATATTTCTGTTCTTGTTATTCGCAACCAATTCGTGACCGCTGCCTTCTTGATATCAGGACACCATAGATAATACAAGTGGTTTGGAAACATTTGTGTGACCAGTGCAAGGTGGCCATTCCAGCAGTTCAGCGCTCTAGCGTCCATCGTCATCTTTCGGTAACCATATCTTCCCTAAATGTACAGTCTTATGTCTGTCTCATTACAGTGTAAAGGATTATTTGAATGATAGGAAGGCATGGGTATGAATTGTTCCAGCGGCTGATTATGTAACTGTTATATTTACACATCTAATTATGTAATTTTAGATATTTGTGAGATGGTGATAATAAAAAAAATCCCGGCTGAGTTTGTTGTGGGCTCTTCTCAGACCAGGGCGCGTTTGTGACCCTCGTAGCTTTAGTTTTAAGATACCGTAGTTAATTATCACCATCACGTCTTATACTTTGTAAGCATGACGTTCAGAAGGTATTCTTTGTAGGTACCTATTTTAATATGGAGTTTGAGTTTGAGTTTGTACATAGATAGCATTAGTATTACTACTGCCCAGACTCATATAATAACGTCATAATAATATTTTTGATACATACTATACCAGAGGAAAAGTAACAAAAGTTACCGACAAAAATGGAAATGATCGCCGGATAAATTGAAAAACCTTCTTTTTATCGAGTTCATATTACTCATTAAAATTTTTGTTGGATAAAATATCCATTTAAAAATGTTTTACAATACGTTGGCGATATAAATTCAATTCATCGGCTACTGATTATTCGTTTTATAAATTAAACCAAAGCAGCTCAATACAAATTAACATTAATAAAACGGCCCAATCAACCGGCCGACACTCCCATTAATAAGCAACACTTAATTGGACGGGCCAATGTAAATTATTAAAATGATGAACAATATTATACCTACCTGATTACCCCCTTGCGACAGATAATTTTGCCATGAAATTTATATGCCTAATTTATGTTTTTCTAACATATTGCAAAAATTTGCTCATTGATGTAATTTACAAACAGTCAAAGATAATAATTATCTACAAATTAACACCAAAATCAGTTTACTAGGTCACGTAATTTCAGAGCTGTAGTTGTTTGAATATGACACTTACGTGAGCTTTATGTTTATATTTGAAAATGATTCAAAATGAAACCTTTAGATCCATCGAAATTGTTATCTCTTGGCTGAGTTATAAAAAATCAAAAATTAATTTTAAAATTTAGGGGATAGAACCCTGCATGGGACTGTTTTTGTTGATAAAATTATGTGTATAAGATGCCCTGAAATTATCGCTACGTTTTCACCGGACACACGCGTCATTCGCGTATATTTTACTTAATAGAAAATTGAAAAGCATTGTGAACAAGACTTTTATTAATATCAGTAGGTAAGCTTGTCAAAGTTTCAATAAGTTAAGAGCCGAAGCTCGTGTCAATTTGGAACAATGCCAATAAAAAGATACAGCCGGTAAATAATCCAAATTTAAGACAAGCGCAAATGGAACAGTTTCATGTTCAAATAATTTTGAGTGCCTTTACTTAATTTTTTTGTTGCAATATTGATTTTCCTCAAGAAGTCACAAAAGCATAGAAGTTACACATAAACACAGACAATATTTTAAACGACAATGTCCTTTTCATAATATTCAAGAATATTATTTTATGGCCCACGGTAAGCTCTAATAATTTTTATAGTTGTCAATTTAGTTGTACTTTGCTTTAATACAAGTTTCCAGTACCAAACATTAAATGATGTAACTTAAATTAGGAGACGTAGCTCTGCAGTAGAGGCAATAAATTGTTATCTATGATTTTACCCGTATCAGGCTTAACAGTATCACCGTGTTCACTTGGGCGTAACACGATCAGTGGTCTTGAAGCCAGGGCTTCAGGAAACACGTACATGTAATATTATTGATTACAGTGCGGCGGTCCGGCAGTGGTTCAGCCCGATTTGAATTTCCAATGAGCTCGTTAGAACCGGCGCGGATACGGTTCTCGGACAGCCGGCAAAACGGTCGTTCTTTTTAGCTGATTGTGCTACGTTGCGATTCCGCCTATTACTGTAATCGGTCCCCCTTTTTTTGTAGAATGTAGTCAAACTACCATCGCTTAAATCCATATTGTTTTAATATTTTTGATGTTTGTGTTTTAGAATTATAATCCTTATTTTAGGGACATCAAGGTACGTGACATACAATTGTCATGTTGAACTGATACTGCTTTAGGCGATGGTAGTAACATTTTATCGCCCATTGATCTTGTTACTAGTTTTTTTTTTTTATTATCATTTGCTTATGAAATTTTCTAAACGTACCTACTCTCGCTAGAGTATCAAGTAACCTAAATTTTAGACCCGATAATCAAATTATAATATCTACAGAATTGTATTTGTGATAAACACATATCTATTCAGTAAGCCCTTGCCTTGCTAGCTTGTCTATAAATATACCATTGAAGCATCTAAATAAGCTTTACAAAACAGATTTCATTTCAAGCAGAACTCGAACCACGACTTTTTGCGCTAATAGTAATAGTCAGTTCAAATTAAGCCATAAGCCACTCTAAATAGCTCGTAACTAGTTAAATACAAGTTTAACTCGACCATCGTCGCGCTGCATTTTTCAGTTAATCCTTTTTGCATTTAGAAAAATTTTTTTGCTCATGAATAATCATGTCATGGAAATTGTGGAACTACCTACCTAAATCTATTATTGAATTAATATACTGCAATACATTCTTCGTAGATGTTCTAGTTTCGAAGCAGTTTTTAATTAAAACAAAGCAACTTCGATTGGACTGTCAAAAATGCCAAGAATTATTCCGGCAATAAAATAACTTTAGCGATTTTTGACTTTACCGTGCAAGTTCAGGCGTATTAGCGGATTTATACAGTTCTGTTTAGTTGCAATATGGTTGCAAATCGTGGGGTGTTGGGCCAGGTAACCTCCTAGTGTGCTCGGGCACTGCTAGTCCCTTTGGATACGTCCGGAGGGAAGGGCAGTGCTTGGGCCGGTGCACCCCGGTAACATGGTTAATAATTTCTCTTTATGGGATTTTGTTAGCCATGGCTAATAACCTGGCAGGGGGGGAGGGGGTGGTTCTCCGCGTGTCCCTCAGACTAGCTGAGGGCACAGTGGAGGAACCCAGGGGGGAGGGGGGGCGAAGACGCCCAAGGGAGCGGGGGAACGCTCAGGGGGGGGGGGAGCGGGGGAAACGCTCAAGGGGGGAGGGAGCGGGGGAAACGCTCAAGTGGAGGGAGGACCCTCTGGAGGGGAGGGAGTCCTCGGGCGAGCTCGGTGTGCACTCACCCTGCCTCCGAGCGGGCTGCGCGGGAATTAGTCTCACGCAGTCCTCGCCACCAGCTCGGAACCCCTTAGGAGTGTCGGACGTGGTCATGTCTCACGACCGGCACTGGGACCGAGGGTCTTGGCTTGGTCGCCTGGACCGCGAGGAACAAACCTCTATAAAAAATGATCCAATCCTAAGCTTTGGTGCGCGGCGAGAGGATGAATGGCTGAAGGATTCGCCCTGACCTCACAGGGCATCAGTCGTTAACGCACCCCCGTCCGGGTACCGGCCGACCCCCAGGACGTAATAGGCTTATCCGGGTGCAGGGGGCACCGCTCGGATGGACTGTTTTTCCCCCATACTCGTGGGATTCATATGGAAAATTCAAATTTAACCCAAAAAACGGTGGAGGAGACGAGGAGCGAGGAGGGAGTGGGAACCTCAGGGAGGTTCTGGAAGGAGAACGGAGGAGGTATGGAGGCAGCGGAGATGTCGGCGGAGTCCGACTGCAGCCTCATATCGGTCGACAGCAGGCCCAGGTCGGGGTCTGCGTCGTCGACGGAGCTGCAGTTGAGAAGTATGCCGGGGGTGAAACGGCCTCGCCTCAGCGAGGGAGACGACGTCTCCTCCGATGAGGGGAGGCCAGGGTCACCAGCCGTCAGAGGGCGAGGGCGTCCGCCCACGCATGGACGTTACGTTGGCCTGGGCAAAGCTCGGGAGACTCTTGCCCTGGAGAAGAGGGCCGAGGCGAGAGCCCAGGCCAGGGAGCAGGCGGAGACGGCTCTCCTGAAGGAGGCCGCCGTGGCGCGCTTCAGGCGCGAAACGCGCGTGCCGGTGACGCGGGTGGACGAACAGACCGCCGCCCGTCTTCAGGAGAACGTCATGGAGGACTTGGACCTCATTGCGAAGGTAGCCACCAAGTCCTCCAACTTGAAGGGGACATTTGTGCGCGACCTCAAGGACGCAGCGGCCTCTATTAAAGAGGCCGTTGCTGTTCTGGCGTCGCGCACAATCTCGGATGAGACCCGGCAGCTGCAGGCGGACAATGCCCGCCTGCAGGCCGAAATGGCCAGCCTCCGCAGGGAGATGGCCCTAATGAAGGAGGAGATGGAGAGGGCGCGGAGGCAGGCTTCCGCCCCTACTCCCCCGGGCAGGACCGAGGAGGCGCCCTCTGGGTCGCGGCCTCCTCCCCGCAAGGACGGGGACAGTGGTGGACGTCCAGGGCCCACCCCTGCTGCTGCCGCTGCGCCCTCCGTGGAGGAGATCTGTCGCACAGTAATGATGCAGGTCGGCGGTATGTTGAACGCCCGCCTCGCCGCATTCGAGGACAGACTCCTCCCAGAGCGGAACACGAGGCCGCCTCTGGCCTCAGATAGGCGGAAAAACGGGCCCACGTATGCGGACGCGACGGCGAGGCCTGCTCCGGGACCCTCCGGAGTGACGGGAGCGAGGGCACCCCCGCCGAGAGCGGCGCCGGCCCATAGCCCGCCTAGTGGCACGCCCCCTGGCCCAGCCCCAGCGGGGCCGGCACCGAGGCCACGGACCCGGCCGGAGAAGGAGGCCCCGCCTCCTTCTTCTTCTTCCCCACCTTCCGATACGAGGGAGGCGAGGAAGACGAAGAAGAAGAGGAAGAAGACGAAAAGGAAGGGAGGGAAGGGCGGCCAGATGCCTGGCCCTCAAGAACGGCGGCCACAGCAGTCGCAGCAGCCGTCGTCGGAGTGGACGAGGGTCGGTCCTGGCGGGCGTCCAGAGGCGAAGGGTCGCGCCCGCAAGCCCCGGAAGCTTCGCATTCCTCAGTCGTCGGCGGTGGTCTTGACGCTGCTGCCGGCGGCAGAGGAAATGGGCGCGACCTATGAAAAGGTCATTGCCGCCGCGAAGGCAAAAATCGATGCGGCGGACCTGGGCGACGAGGTCGTCCGAGTCACCCGCCCCGTAAAGTCGGTCGACTTGCGGGTGTCGGGCTTGGACGACTCCGTCACCAGCGCGGAGGTAGCGGCGGCGATCGCCAGGGCTGGGGAATGCCCCGCGGAGCAGGTGCGAGCCGGTGCGGTGGGGGTGAGGCGCGACGGGCTGGGCGCAGTGCTGGTGCGCTGCCCCATCGCGGCCGCCAAAAAGATCGCGGCAGGGGGGCGCCTAACGGTGGGGTGGGTGTCCGCTCGGGTCCAGTTGCTGGACGACTTCCCCCTGATGTGTTACAGGTGCCTAGCACCTGGGCACTTGGGCACCCAATGCGCGGAGGGGGTCGACCGCAGCGGACTGTGCTACCGCTGCGGCCAACCAGGCCACAAGGCCCGCGGTTGCACCGCGGAGCTTCGTTGCGTCGTCTGCGCGGCGGCCGGGCGGCCGTCAGAGCACCGGGCGGGTGGCAGGGCCTGCGTGCCCCCGCCTAAGGGGAAGAAGGGAGGAGGGAGCGGCGACAGGCCCTCCCCCGCATCCCAGCAAACGGAGGCACCGCGAGGGGCTGAGGAGGAGGTTCCAATGGCTACGGACCAGTAATGGACCTGAACCTCCTCCAGGCGAACATCAACCACTGCGCCAGAGCTCAGGACCTCTTGTTCCAGAGCATGGCGGAGTGGTCGATCCACGTGGCCGTGGTCGCCGAGCCCTACCGCGTCCCATCTGGGGACGATTGGGTGGGAGACAGGGACGGCGTGGTGGCGATGACGTCCCGTCCCGTGGTGGGTTCCCCGGCCTTCGTCGACGTAGTCCGAGGTCGGGGATATGTCTCTGCCGTGGTGGACCACCACGTGGAGGACGTGGAGACACTGGCGGACCACCGCTACATCAGGTTCGCCGTCTCCGCGAGCGCGGCCTTCGCGAGTGTTGCGACTCGGCCCTCGCCTCCCGGTCCTCGTTGGTCTCTGAAACGTATGGACCGGGACTTCCTGGTCGAGGCCGCCCTCGTCGAGGCCTGGTTTTCTGCGCCTCGAGAGGGCGGCTTGGGCGGAGTGGAAGCCGAAGCAGCGCGTCTCGGCGAGGCGATGACGAGCGTCTGCGACGGGGCGATGCCGAGGGTGCACTCCATCCCCTCGAGGCGAGCGGTGTATTGGTGGTCCGACGAGCTCACGCTGCTGCGCAGATCTTGCGTGGCGGCGAGACGCCAATACACCCGCTGCCGCCGGCGGAGGAGACGGGACCAGGCGGAGGAGGAGCGGCTCTACTCCCTCTACAGGGACGCTGTGCGAGCGCTGCGTGAGGCCATCGGTGCGGCCATGGACCTGGCGCACGAGGAGATGCTCGAGACTCTGGATGGGGATCCGTTCGGAAGGCCTTACAAGGCGGTACGGAAGAAGCTCCGACCCGCGGCCCCTCCGATAACGTCGAGTCTCGAGCCCCTCGTAGTAGAGTCGGTGGTCGCGACCCTGTTCCCCGAAAGGGCCGACCGTGGAGCGCCTCGCATGGCGCCTCCTCCCGAGGAGAGAGTCCGGGGCTCGGTCGTGCCCCCGGTCGCGGAGGGAGAGTTGGCGGCGGCGGTGTTGCGCATGCGCGCGAAGAACACCGCCCCGGGTCCCGACGGCATCCCTGGCCGCGCCTGGGCTCTCGCCCTGGGGCCGCTCGAGCCGTGGGTCCGGGCCTTGTTCGGTGCCTGCCTCGAGAGGGGCCAGTTTCCCGGGGCGTGGAAGAAGGGGAGACTGGTCCTGATCGGGAAGCCCGGCCGCCCGGCCCATGAGCCGTCGTCGTACCGACCGATCGTGCTGCTGAACGAGGTGAGCAAGCTCTTCGAGCGTGTCGTCGCCGCTCGCCTCGTTCACCACCTGGAGAGTGTGGGGCCGGACCTCAGCGACCACCAGTACGGTTTCCGCAGGGGCAGGTCCACCGTAGACGCCATACTACGCGTGAGGGCCCTAGCGGAGAGTGCGGTGTCCCGGGGCGAGGTGTTGGTGGCGGTGTCGCTGGACATCGCGAACGCCTTCAACACCTTGCCCTGGAGCTGCATTCGGGAAGCGCTGAGGTACCACGAGGTTCCTCTGTACCTCGAGAGGATCGTGGCCGCCTACCTCTCCGGGCGATCGGTCGGGTATCCGACCAGCTCGGACTGGTCGGAGAGGACGATGTCGTGCGGTGTTCCACAGGGTTCGGTTCTCGGGCCCCTCCTGTGGAACGTCGGGTACGACTGGGTGCTGCGCGGGGCCTTGATGACGGGCGTCGACGTGATCTGTTACGCCGACGATACCCTCGTCACGGCTCGCGGCAGCACCTTTCGGGAGGCTAGACGTAGGGCCACGGCTGGCGTGGCCCACGTCGTAGCGAGGATTCGGGCCCTGGGCCTGGAGGTGGCCTTGCACAAGTCCGAGGCCCTGTGTTTTCACGGGCCTCGGAGGGCGCCTCCCGCCCGGTCCGAGTTGGTGGTGGGCGGAGTGTCCATCGGCGTCGAGCGTACGATGAAGTACCTGGGACTCGTCCTCGACAGCCGGTGGACATTCGAAGAGCACTTTCGGCGTCTCGTCCCGAAGCTCGTGGGAGCTGCTGGAGCCCTGAGTCGGCTCCTGCCAAACCTGGGCGGACCGAGCTCGCGGTGTCGGCGCCTGTACACGGGCGTCGTGCGGTCCATGGCGCTCTACGGAGCGCCTGTCTGGTCGGACACTCTGACCGCCCAAACTCGGGCCCTGCTGCGGAGACCGCAGAGGGTCATGGCGGTCAGAGTGATACGGGGTTACCGGACCGTATCGCACGAGGCGGCCTGTGTGCTGGCGGGGACGCCACCATGGGACCTAGACGCCGAAGTGCTCGCGGCGGCGTATTGGCGTAGGGTGGATGCCCGTATGCGGGGGGAACACCCTACGCCGGCGCAGGATCGCGCCTGGCGGCGGCTGGCGGAGGCCGATCTTGCCGCTCATTGGCGGGACCGACTTCTGGCGCCGACTGCCGGCAGGCGGACGATCGAGGCGATCCGGCCCGTCCTGGAGCTCTGGACCGGCCGGACGCACGGGGCCCTCTCCTTCCGCCTCGTGCAGGTTCTCTCGGGGCACGGCTGCTTCGGGAGATACCTGTGCGGGGTGGCGAGACGGGAGCCCAGCGAGGTGTGCCACGAGTGCGGCCACGCGGAGGACACGGCTCAGCATACGCTGGAGTCGTGCGCCGAGTGGGCGCCCCAGCGCGCCGCACTCGCGGCAGTGGTGGGGCCGGACCTCTCGCTGCCCGCCGTCGTCCGAGCCATGGTGGGCAGCGAAGAGTCCTGGGACGCCGTCGCCTCCTTCTGCGAGGAGGTGATGTCCCAGAAGGAGGCGGCGGAACGGCTGCGTGAGGCTGCTGCCGACGCAGACCCTCTCCGCCGCCGAAGGGCCGGGCGCAGGAGGCGCGCGCAAGACCGGCGCCTCCCACCCTGACGGGAGCTCCGGGCGGCCAGACCGTCGTCGTCGTCGTCGTCGTTGTCGCCCGTTGAGCCTCAGTCGCGGAGGAACTTGAGGGGGAGTCGGGGCAGCATGCCCCCCGCAGGAGGGTCCGCTTGGGCGGACGTCGCTGGCTGGGTCGCGGATGATTGCGTGTTCCCGTAACCCAGCCTTAAGGCGATGCGCAGGAGCGCCGCTGGGTTTTAGTGGGTATTCTGGAGTGCCAGTGAGTCCCACATACCCTCTCGGAAGCACCGCAGTTTCACACTGCCTGCTTCCGAGAGGGATGCCTAAACGCATTTCCCAGCGTCAAAAAAAAAAAAAAAAAAAATGGTTGCAAATCGTAACGGTAGTTCGAATGCAGCGCTTTTATTAAAAAACAGATTTTATTTATCGACAATTCGGGGCTAACTTACACAATACGTGTTTTTGCAGTGAAAAAGATTTTTGACGAATTTCCTTCCGTCAGCTGTTTGAATACTAATCAACCCAGGACTTCTCTAGTAATCGTTTGGAACGAGTTATTTTTTTATAATCTTCTATAAAAACTTGCATAAAATCTACTTGTATTTCAAACGTTTAATTCGCAAAAGAAGGATCAAACTTAGGATTATTGATATAAGAGTTATCCTTCTTTTGCGAATATTAAGCTGCATAACATTAACATATTTTATGGAATGGCTCAATCAGCCGAGGTACGTGTTCATTTATTGGCGGTATTTAATTGGCCAAGAAAATGTATATACGTAAATTATTAAAATTGTTCACAATCTGTACCGACATGTACGAAACAGGTATTATTTGCATATTATTAAGCTTCGTTAAGAATAATATTATGTATTAAATAAAAGAAAAAATGGATGAATACAAAGATTTAAGTAGCTATACAATATAGATATTGTATCAATGAACTCAAACGTCATGAACTTGTATTTTTGTGTCCTAAATTGGAGAACCAAGCAAAGCCTCATAATTTTTTTTAACTTAATGACTAATAATTATGGAAATCTTAACGTGCTCTAGATATTTTTTGCTAGGAATCTTAAATTAACTAGTCAAAGACAGACTGAAAGACGGGCTCGACCGTGGACACAAAATACACACAGTGTGGTCACAAAAAAGGCAATATATTATAATATAAAGGTTTCTTGTTTTACTATGAAACGCCAAAACGAGGTAGAAGCATGTGTTTGTTTAAAGAAGATGTACCCTTAGCATATTATAATATTACATTTAAAATACTAACTTTAAAATTTTAAGACGACTCTGAGTTCGTAAAATTAAAATTCTTTCAAACATGAAATGTATATGAAAAACATAAATAAATATTCAACCACGATTCGAAAGCTTAATGAACCGTGTGGAATGTTAATAGCGTAATATTGGATAATACGAAAGTATTAACTCGATTGAAGCTCCCAATTTGGTGCATAACAAATTTACTGCGAAATTTATAATGGCTACTAGATTGCCAATAAACTCGTAACGATGGCATGCGTGATTTAATTGTTAACGCCCTCATGATCTAATTCGGGTCTAAGTACTTTACTTTGTACTGAATTAAAAAATATTGCTTTTTATAAAATGAAGTAAATCCATATCCACACTAGTATTTTAATGCGAAAGTGTGTCTTTCTGTCTGTCTTTCGCTTTCACGGTCCGCCTGTTCTACTGATTTTGATAAAATTTGTTACAGAGATAGGTTGTATCTCGGGGAAGGACACATGCTACTTTTTATCCCGGAAAATTAAAGAGTTTCTGCGAAAATCAAAAAACTCAATCCACGCGGACGAAGTCAAGGGCATCATCTAGTTTTGTAATATTTCTTAATTAATTAATTGAATTCTCGCTTCAATAAAAGTAAGGTTTGACAAGTATTGTTTATAACTAATCTATGAGGTTCCAGACCACTTTGATGTTCAACATGGTGTGAAGCAGCCAAGAGGAGGCAAACGGAAACTTGGCATGCCAAAAAAGGTTGTCTTGACCCTAGAACTGGTAATGAAGTTCTGGTTTGAATCGCACTTAAATCGACAGGTAAAATCTGATCTGAAAGTTGTTTCGATTATGCACCACCAAGTGTTACGGAACTTTGAAAAAAAATAATGTCAAAGTGTATTATGTTATGGGCTTATTTTTCTCGTAAACCAATGATCATTTTATGCTGTGTGTTCTTCTATTATAATATTTGTTTCTTCTATTATAATAATAATAATATTAGTTTAAATTAGTTTCGACCCGCATAGGTGTGTGTAAGGTTTAAAAACCCATATTATAATTTGGGCTAAGTTTAATTTCAAGTCACGTACATGCGGAAGCTGAACGTAATACTAGCACGTGAAGTTCTACTATAAATCATAACGCCATTTCAATTTACTGAGTCTAACACAGTAGTAATAGGCCAGCTACCGGCCTCTACTGAAAGACTCAAATTTGTATTCCAGAAACGATACGATCATTAGTTAGTGCAATTTTCTTCGGTACACGAATGCCATCGTAGAAAGCGTTATGAACGGAATGAATTATACCTAATAATTGCTTTTGGCAAATTGGAACGCTGGTCTTATAATAATAGGCCGTTTTCCGATCCCGTTACACTACTCATTGCAAATGGTCCAAGTAATTATACAACAGTCACTAAACGTGGCTTGTTATTAAGGAAATCTATAGAATATATGTCATCCTAATGACCGAGAAACCTATGTGTATTAAAAACTCTTAACTTTTGGCTATAATAATTTGTTATTTACGATAGTTGCAAGCAAGTGTAATATCTTTGATGAATTGATGCTTGTTACTCAATCACGGCTGAACGGATCTGGATCAACTATGGCACAGAGATAGATACTTGTCTGGAATAACAAGTAGGCTACTTGTTTTTCCCGGAAAATTAAAGAGTTCCCGCGGGATCCAAAATACCTCAATCTAGGCGGACGAAGTCGCGGGCATCAGCTAGTTAAATATTATAAATAGTACGAAAACTCTAAGCGAACAAAGCGATAAAACATTTGTAAAAAGTCGAAAACTTGTCAAAGTTACGATAAGTTATTAGCCGAAACCCGTCTCAATCTGGAACAATGCCAATAAAAAGATTCGTTCAGTAAATAATCCAGATTTAACTCCAGGACTAATGGAATAAGTTTCATTTCCAATATTGAAGTATTTTTAGTCCATCGAAGTTTCTAGCAAAAGGAAAACTGAGAAACTGGATAGATACGTTACGTAATTACAGGTGAGATGACTACAGGCTACGGTGCAGAAGAAACTTTTTTTTCGTGCTTCGATTTAAGTTTTTTCTATTTAATCTCAATAAATGATATTACGATGCTATTCGGAAATTGCTTTCGTGAGGATATTTTGTTGATCCTTTTTTATCTAAGTATTACTATATTTGGATGGGTGGATGGGTGGATGGATGGATGGATAGATGGATGGATGGATTGATGTATGCATGGATGGCTGGATGTTTGATACTCAATCATGCCAGAACGGCTGAACAGAGCATGAAATTTGGCAAAGAGATTATAGTCTGGAATAGAACATAGGCTTCTTTTTATCCCGGAAAATTAAGGAGTTCCCGCGGGAACCAAAAAATCCTAAATCCACGCGGACTAGGTCGCGGGCATCAGCTAGTTATTTATAAGTAGGTAGTTCTAATTAAACTGTATTTATCAAAAGTTTTCTCTATATACAATATTATTTTATATTTGTATTGAAAGTTCATTTTTGTAGAGTACGTAATTCCATATAGCTCATAATGGAAAAGCGGGACCGAGTACCATACTCATAGAAATAAATGATAGTGGTTAATTTTAATTTTCTCTTTGCTGCTTTTATTAGTAAGACTTATGGGAGCCACTAGAATCTAGATGAACATAATACTAATTATTATTATTTGAATTTTTATAGGTATAATTTTAATCACAATATATTTCTCACACTAGTGTTCAGATTGAAATACGTTGGTATTTTCAGAGAACGCAATCTACCTTAAAACGTAAGGCTAAGCTGAACCGATGGATCCGCCACGCGAATGAAATGGCTGCCACGCAAAGCGATAAGGGCTTATAGTCTGACGCTATTAAACAATGAAAAGAAATATCCTGAGAAAGATTTTCGAGAGAGTGGTTTGAACATAGAGACAATTTATTCGTCTTCCCGATCAGCGGTCTTGAAGACTTGGCCTGGAAAACACGTACATGTAATATTATTGATTACACTTCGGTAGTCTAGTGGTTACGCTCGATTTGAATTGCCAATGAGCTCGTTAGATTCAGCCTGAGCAGGGGCCTCAGATATCCGATAAAAACTTCATTCCTTTTCAGCTGATTGTGCGCCTTTGCGATTTCACCAAATTACTATACCTACCCAATCGTTTTCTTTTTCTAAGCTATTGGCAAACTCAGGAGATCACCCGTCAATTCCATCTATCTCTATGATACTTATCTAACCAAGGTTATTAAGTTTTTGCCACACTTTGGAAGGAACACAGCCGGGAAATCTCAATCTAAGAGACCAACCAAGTGTTATGTGTACTCAGTTCAACATAAAGATGCAACTCCTCAATAAATCGATGTAGGTTGTATACTCATCGATTTGGAAGAAAGGTGTATTGAAATGTAAGTAGGTTAGATTAAGAAATATTATTAAACAATAGCAAGTCAGATTTCGATGTTAATTCTGTTAGTTAGTAAGGAGTAGATATTAAGACTGCTCATAGTAAAGACGTCTTCATCGAGTCTCCATCATTTTAATAAAAACAAAAAGCACATTACTTACCAAGAGTTCAAGTATAATGATTAGCTTGTCTAATTCTTATAATATTATTTATATAATAAATATTTTTATTAGTTAATTAGGTTTTGATACTACAGAAACAGACAACAGTATAGATTTTCTATTAAAAAGTACAATGGGGCGGATTCTGTATAATATAGTCTCTAAAATAAACTAAAATGACAGCATTCAAAATATTGCTAACCTTGTCATGATACTCTCTTTGCAGAAAGGGTCAGGGTAAAAGCGAAATAATCTGTCCAGTCCAAGCTGTTGGTTGTCGATTAGTGGTGGTGGATAGCATACCTACCCTATACCGGTAATATACCTACTTCATGATAAAGTTTGACCTTTTTAAGAGAGAAGCTTTTTAAAAGAAAACATGTAAACGAACTAGTCACTAGTACCGATAGATGTAGTAGCACATAATATATTGTGCTCTCAACTCAAAAACTTCAATGTTAAAACTCATTAATAAAACGACTTAATCAACGGATCGCCGATATCTGCACTTGATTGCTCTGAACCATGTAAATTATTAAAATTGCTGACAATCTACGCCAAGTACATAACAGGTAGCTACCACCACATCGTCTTATTTCTTACTCGTATGGTACCTACCTAGCCAATTAATTAAATAATTTATAGGATCTATTCTTAGAAATGTAACGATATCTCCGGTTCAGTGAGGACGCGTATCGTAGTAGGTACTCTGCCTTGCAGGAAGGATTTCCTTGGATCAAATTTTTTTATCTTGTTTGTTTTGTGTATGATTCCAAACAGTATGTTATTGTTACAGATTGTTTCATGATCTAATATTACAGTATCTCATAGACGCGCTCTGCTTATTACAAGCTTTTATTCAGTTTCACCTGTCCCGGTGTTTGTCTTTAATCAAATCTTGTAAGTTAAATTTCAGTCACTACCCGGCTTAGTTTGAATGCAATGCATGGTTAGCTCATTGACGTCATCCTAAATCCAATATGGCGAACTCCCAATGATGGCAGACTAGATAGTTTGTATGCACCTTCATGATAATTACAGGGTTTGCTGAGAATAATACGGAAAATAGAATAACTTAACACTAAATTCAATATGGTATATAAATGCTTGTTTAAAAATGTTTTTAATGTTATCTCGTTTTTCATTTTGTTGTTTAAATGAAATAGGCACTGATATTTCGTATTTCTACATAATTATTATTATTGAATAAAGCTCATGGAATAATGCAGCCCGAGTTCAATCAGTGCGACGTAAACTTTCTCATGCCATATTTTGTTTATGGAAAAGCCGCGTAAGATCGTTTTCACTTATACCTACCCTGGCTAAATAACTAACGCATTAATACAGCTAATCAAAACATGAAATATCTTTATTATTAGTAGATATTTCTGGAAAAAATTAGATAAATAATGAGCGAAAGTCTATCAGTGACACATCCTATGTTAACAACCATTCCTACGTTTCCACCCTCATTATATTACAGAATTATGTTTTTTAAAAAGGTTTTGCTCAGTTTTAGGTCCCTTTTTTCTATTTTTTTGACAGTATAATATAGATGTAGACCAATTCACGGGCAAAAGCTAGGTACTTCCTTTAGAAATGCAATGCTGTTCAATGTGTTAACTCTTTAAAAGTCAGTAGCAAGAATCAACACTTTAGTAACCATAGATAAGATTTTTGTTATCAGTTTATTTCAAAACTAATCATCCGGTTTGATCAGGGCTTCGCGTAAATAATGTTAGCTGATCGTGATTTTGTAATACCTACTCAATGCTTACTTAGAAGCTTTGAATATATTAATATGCAGTATCTGAGATATGGTATGAATATTGATATAGGTAATTTAAGTCTGAAGTGGCGCCAATGGTATTAGATTAATAAATAATTAAAGCTTCGTTTGCAACAGCATCATTAGCGATACAGCACTAGAATAACTACTATAGAATCAATTCAATTTTGCTTAGAATTTCTAATGATGAGCGTGTCAGAATTAGTTCGAAAACAAAACTCTGACAAGCTATAAAAACTTATTCCCTGATTGAGCTCCATTTATATTCACAGAATTAGAGTAATCGTTCCCTTTTTAGTGTTCTGTACACGATAATAAAAAGAAATTAAGCACTGGTTTTTTTCCTTCGAAATTATAATTATTTTAATCCTGATAGAGCTACATAAGCTTGTAGCTACTCAATTTTTGAAAAACAGAATCATTTTTATCGGAGATATTTATTAAAACACATCACAAATAAATATATATCAAACAGTTTCAGAAATAACTAATTATGCATTACTAAATCATTTTTAGTATAGGATCGAGTCGCGTCGATCCCTAACTATACTATTGAAAGACTCATTAAAGGACTTGACCGGTGGAACTATGGCAGCTTGCCTAGGTTTCAAAAATCAATGTTCAGCAATGATTTCTTTATTATTGTAATTGTAATATTTCACTGTTTTCAGATAAAAAAGTTTCAGGAGTCTGAAGGCTCGGAAAACTGCGAAAATGAACAAAAAAAGTTTCACCAAAAGACTGCTTTCCCACACTAGATGGCGCTATTTATTGTGTTGAGCGAGTCTAAAAATTATTTTCAAGTATTATCTTTTTATTATTGTAATTGTTATATTTTATAGTTTTCAAATAAAAAAGTTTCAGGAGTCTGAAGGCTCTGAAAACTGAGAAAATAAATAAAAAAAGTTTCACCAAAAACTGCTTTCCCGCACTAGATGGCGCTAGTTATTGTGGTGAGTGTAGAAAATATTTTTAAGTATTACTCACTACTTTTGGTTAACAAGTTCAACTATTCGACCACAGATGGCAGCATATACAATGTGAAAGAGCGTTCCTTTAAACGCAGTATTTGAAACTGCTTTGTTCGATTTATTAGTTTGAGACTTGTCAAAAAATAAAAATAATTATAAACAAAACATACATTTCCTTTTCATTACTATTTAATTGATCAAAAATAAATATAATGACTAAGGTACTTAAATGGTATTCATGTAGGGTTACAAGATTATTATTAGGCATGGATATAATGGAACGTCAAAATGGAGTAGTGCTTAAAGAGGAAAGCGGACGCTCAAGATTTAAACAATAAACGTACTGTTTTTTTTTTCATTTGAACCCTGACCTTATTTGGAATAATAAATCCATAATAATTTCGTTTTGAATTTTTAAACCTTACTGTAAAAACGGAAATCCTGTGCATTGTCCCGAATCGGAGGGCAATTACTGGTCATGTCCTTTCACTATATCTTTTTCATATTTAATATTTTACATCTTGCTTCACGGTAATTTTATTTTTTTCAAATATTAGGTAGGCATATTATGGAACACTAATTTTTTGAGAAAAACTTGCTTTTGTCCGGGTTTTCGTAGGCTCACTCGTGTCCAATAGTTATAATGAAACCAATTTCAGAGTAATTTTATCAGCTTATTATATACATAACGGAAATATTTTTAGTCAAAAAATTAGAATTTTGATACATGTTTTAATTTACATATAATATACTTACTTACGCCCGCGACTTCGTCCGCGTGAATTAAGGTTTTTTTGATACCCGCGGGAACTCTTTAATTTTCCGGGATAAAAAGATAGCCTGTGTCCTTCCCCGGAATACAAACTATCCCTGTACCAAATTTCATCAAAATCGGTTGAACAGATGGGCCGTGAAAGTGTAGCAGACATACAGACACACTTTTGCATTTATAATATTAGTGTGGATAATGATTCCATTACAATGCTGCTTACATTAATTGCCAATTTTTCCTTTTTTTCCCCTCAGTTTTACCACAATTTTAAAACGGTTTTATAGCTTCTCTGTTTAAGTGTCCTCTTATTTTATTTAACAAATGGTACTGGTTTTGAATAGGTTTGGCAAACTTCCATCTGATTATTACTATCCTGATTTTGTAATATGAAGATGAATATTATACTTACTTCGATGTGTTCTTCTGAAGGACCTACCGAGGTTTATATCTATTTTACAGTTTATTTCAATTAAAATAAAAAATAAATTAAAATCTAATTTAATAAAATATTATATTTACAAAAAATACACGCCGTCCAAGTGATGGTGGCATGGTGCTCAAAACACTGGCGCTATTACCTTGTTGAATGGCAAGGGTAAGCCGTTGGGCTAAATAAGCGCCAGCTCTTTGCTCACCGGAGGCACAGATCCTTAACTATACTATTGAAAGACTCATTAAATTTCAATAGTATTTATTGCCTGCTAGTAAAAAGGTTACCTTAATGCCTGAGCTAGCTAGCAAACCCTATAACGGACGCCACTATTTCACACTAGAATAAATTAAAAACTAGATGATGCCCGCGACTGTATCCGCGTGGATTATGCTTATGTCCGGTATATAATGTCACATAATATTATGTGTTAATTTAGAGTATATCAGCCAGCAAGATAATTATATTACTCAGTTAAAGAATATGGCTGAAATGCACAGTTACAGCAAGAATAAGTACATAACATACAGTATGTGATTAAAGACATGAAATAATCTCAAAATAACTATCTCCTATTTTGAAGTCGGTAAAGGGGCACATAGTGCAATAAGTGTTGTATGAAACGCCGACGTTTCAGATTACAGTCATACATATACATACTGTAAGCTATTGATAGGTATTCAACCATTATTAAGTTTTGGATCGAACTTTCATTGAGGCAGAAAACTCACTGCTACTTCATAATGCCTTCTAAATTGCCAATATATCGCGAACGTGCATCATTTAATTGTTAATACCGTAGCGATCTAAGTAAGGCAGTTTATGTGGGTTAATGGGTTCTCCAGTAATTCATACCGACACGGAAGTGCTCCCTGGTTGTGAACTGCGCTCAAGGCAGATGAGGCAAGTTATATGGCGTTTGTCATTTATCAAGCTATCCTTTTAGTTTTAATGATACGGTGCGCCGCCGGGGCCCGTGCGCGCTCTTATATTATACTTACAGAAAATTGTTAGAAAGTAGCATTTATATAACAGCAGACACCTCCTACACTCTTAACTTTGCTTCTAAGGCTTTAACCTAGCTATAGTAAGCATTATGTAAGTCAAATTCTTACTTCATACAATCACAACTGATATAAGGTTGAAAACAGTCCCTTGAATAGGTACTAACATCTTCAAGCCGCGTTGGCCCGGTTTCATTATCTATCCATAGGTATATACTACCATCATACTCGTATTAATAGTACATTACTGCACTGGCTGGAAATAAAGCAATTCACGGCTAAGTAATATTGAAAGGACGAGGCGAAGCCGATGACTTCCCAAGTGATTTTAAAAGTCATGTTTGAAGTCATTCAAGAAACAATGGTTTAATACATATTATTAATAGTTAAAGTGAGGTTTGCGTAATCGGCAATATTTTACATTTTCCTACAAAAGTATTGTAGATATAAATCGTCGATGTATGCTAAAGGATTATTTCCGAAAAAGACTTCTTTCAGTTTACCACTGAATGAAACTTCATAAAAATTTTCATTTTTTTTTAACCACTACAAATTAGCCCTTGACTGCGATCTCACCTGATGGTAAGTGATGATGCAGTCTAAGATGGTAGCGAGCTAACCTGTTAGGGGCATGGCAGTTATATAAAAACCAATCCACAATTCTGTTTCTACACGGCATCGTACCGGAACGCTAAATCGCTTGGCGGGACGTCTTTGCCGGTAGGATGGTAACCAGCCACGGCCGAAGCCTGCCACCAGGAGAGACCAGGGAAAATTCAGAAATTATAAATTTCTAAACCCTGCCGGGGATCGAACCCAGGACCTCCGCACGTTAAGGCAACAACGCTCGACACTGCGCCACGGAGGTCGTCAAAATATCATTAACATGTTTCATATGTTTCTTTGATTTTACTGGTAACAGGTTTTTGGACACTATTTGGCTACTTCTTTTATATCTGGCGGCGTAAAATCCTTCCGCACTATCCATTTTTATTTAGTCAAAATATTTACTACAAATAATTATGTTAAACGGGGTTTGCACGGTAGCTAAAAAAATTTTAAAAATCTAAGTGGCCTAGGGCACGACCTTCTAAATTTTAAAAAAATATTATAATAAATATCTCAATCCTATGATTGAGTCTTAGTCTATACTAAGAATGTCTCAACGAAAGAAATTTACATTAAAAAACTACTTATTATCATTCTCCGGTTTTTTTTTGGAAATTGCTGGCGTGCGGCTATAAAAGAGTCAATGTCAAATACGTATTGTTTTTTTAATAAGAAGCAATCTTCGAGCCAGTAGGAGAAAAGATAATTATTATATCGTTATAACTATTCAACAAGACAATGTGTATTTTAATTGCTGTTTTATAGAAATTCGGAAAATAAACAGCTTTGAAATTGCGTGGAAATTCATCTCTCGTTTATTGCATTTCTAACTAAAGCGTGTAATTGATAAATAATGAGTACCATAATTAATTAACAACACAATATTATTATTGGGTTATAATGTTCTATTGAATTTCATTATAACCCGCTGGTCAATAATGTGATTTTCACTTTCATAATTCTTATTGCTAAGTCCATAAAGTCTAATTTCGCTAAACAGAATGTGTCCTCAGCGGGCGCGGCCAACTCGATTTTCGAAGACCGAAGCCGTGGCCCACTAGATTCGCACTGAGACGAACTTCATTTGTTTGTCAAATCGAGTAGGCCACGCCAGCTGAAAGAAGTGGCTATATAGGCCGTGGCCCACTAGATTCGCACTGAGACGAACTTCGTTTGTTTGTCAAATCGAGTAGGCCGCACCAGCTGAAAGAAGTTGCTGTAGCCGTAGCTAGTACCTTTAGAAGATTCTATAAATATTTCAAAAAAAATATCAAAAAACATTAAACACTAAATGTAATAAACACTATCTACTAAGCCTGGTTTTTTATTGTCTCGCATAAAGTGAGAAAAGTAGAGTATACACCACAGGGATAAAACTGCTTTTTCTTGGGCGCTTGAATCCCTCACTGCACTCAGGACTCAATCTTAATTCCCTCCCTTTGGTCGGGAATTAACTTATAACACCCTCGCTGCGCTCGGGAGTTAAATTTGGAGTCCTTCGTTACGATCAGGATTCAATGTAGCGCCCGTGACATAAAACAGTGCTTTATCCCCTTGGTGTATAATCTACTATTTTAGTGGCTTTGGAAATCGGTTTTTTGGAAAGAATTTTTATTCGACGACTGGATAGCTTTTTCATGTTACTTTTTCGACCGAACTAACCGAACACCGACTTTTGCTCGGTGTAAAAAAGGCCTTATACTTTATTATATATGAAACTGATTAAAAGCAGAAAGGTGCTTTCAAAGTCGAGTGATGAAACCACCAAGGCTTCTTTTATTAAACGCCTTGAGTTATTAATTACGATTAATAATCAGCTTATTGTTATTATTAGCTTTTATACAATGTTGTGGTTATACTAGAATGATCTTGTTTCATGCTTTAATTAAAGTATCTAAAGGGTTCAATTAATTAATTATACTATATTTATTATATAAGTAAGAAAATGTCTATAGACTTTAGAAAATAAGCTCGGTACAGTTTATTTGCTATTACTTACGTAATTAAATAGGAGTATTTCTCTGGCAGCATAATAATTAAGACTTGTGAGTTTATTTTATACTTTTCTTATATCCATACAAGTAATCTTTATATACCAGCATATTATTATACTTACTGATCAGGTGCAGGGTCGCACAGGAATAATACCACAATTACAACGAGAATTCTATATTTTAATATATTTATTACGCGGCAAATCAGAACACATTTACACAGCGGCCGGCCATGACACAAGGAAGTACAAATCAATGTTGCTAGGTTAAGCTCAGTGTTACACTATAAAATTTATACTCCAATACTTACTTATGTGGCTAGGAGCCTTGCGGTTGCCGGTCCGGTTTGATGCCGAGCAAACACTTAAATTTTTCCATAGGAATTAAAAATATCACATGCAAAACCGTGAAGGCTTCGTTACACACCCTACATTCCTGAAAGTTCTCCATAATGTTCTCAAAGGTCTGTGAAGACGTCTAATCACTACTAGACCAGCGTGGTGGACTGTGATCTAAACCCTCCTCATTTTCAGTAGAGACAATATTAAGCTAGCGATGGAATGAATGACAATGCTAAGTGTAGTTGGTATGTAGTTGGTGTGCGGCACCATAGTAAATAAAGACTTTTTCTTGTACTTTATTTTGTTTACTATCTTTTTCGTACTTCTCTTACAAATTTAGGTATGAAAGATATGAACTACAACGCATTATGGAAAAAGTTGCTGGAAAGATAGGCGTTTGCCGGATAAATAAATCTTGGTTTCGCAACATACGGGAGTGGCTCGGGTTCGTGAGTGCTGCTGAACTGTTTCATCTCACAAAGAACAGAAACAAGTAGATTGCCAACCTTCGGTAATTGGAGTATCACGCGTAGAAGAAGAAAAGACGTGGGCTTTTTATCTGCCAGACAACTTTGCTTCTAGTGTGTTTGAGTTCTTAAAGAAAATGAAACCTGTGCAAAAAGAACTGAAACTGAGATACCTAACCTATAATAGACAACGCTCGGTTGAGTAGAAAGACCGGACCTATTTTTTTATATCACATTTACATACAAGAGTCTTATCCCGATGGTTATGGACTATTTTCGAACTCGGATTTTCGGGCACCCAATGTAAAGAAACTCTTTATCAGAAATTCACGCGGGCAAAGTAATTTTCAAGGGAGGAACGTCGTCAAGCCACTGTAACAGATCAAGGGGCTTAGTTGGGACCAGTTCAACGAGATCCTCTCCCACGCCTTTATTACGCGTTTTAAAATAATGTGGAATCGAAAGCAAAAGTGGGTGTTCGGTTACGAAATAACCGGCGTAACAGTATATTTCGTTATTGAATATTACCTTATCTGCGTAGCAAAATTATATTTGCTTTGAACAATATGAGCACGCAGATATTATTTTCATAATAATATATTTTTATATCGTTATTTTACTTAGTGCTATTTTTCAAAAACTTCTAAACTTTTGCAATAAATCTGTTCTTTGAGGATTTAGACTGTGATGTAGGATCATTTTAAAAACTTATGCATCCTTTCGGCAGATTTAATCGTTTAATTTTACAGTAAAAAAGAAAGTGTCAATAGTGCGTTTGTGTGTTAGCTTTTATCGGCCTATCCGCTAATTCAACTGAGATGAAATTAAGACGAAATTTACAAAAACAGCATATAATTATTACGGGAACAAGCTACTTTTTCCCTGGAATATTAAAGAGTTGCCAGGGTATAAAAATATCCTTAATCTACGTGGACTATGTATATCACAGACATCACCTCGTTTTTTTTATTACTGTACTATTAATGTAGGGCAACTGGGTAATAATCAATTAAGGTAGTTGCCACTTATTTTTATCCTGAGAGTTGACTTTTTCTTTCGTTCTTTGACTGTATGCTATGGGGTGTTCTGCCTGGCTAAGTAGCTCTGAGGGTTGTGGTAAATAGGACGACGTCATTAGGAAAGCTCCCTTTTTTTCAACACCGCTAGGATAAAAGATAGTGCTTCTCTTCTTTGATGATTTCTACTACCTACCTATATACCATAAGTGTATGTATGGTTACATAAACAATTACCAAAAATTACATTACATAAGCAATCTTTACTCTTCTGATGGTAAGTGACCATACAGTCTGTTAATGGAAACGGTGAACAAGTTTTATTCCCTTTTTCTTTTCCTTTTTTGTATTTAAAAAGAGCAACTGCTGGGTTTTTGCCGGCTCTTCTCAGTATAACCACTTTCCAAACCGGTGGTCTAAGTCAGACACATCATTGGTAATACAAGTTATCCAATTCTTCATTTCTTTTATTTATTTATTTGATGAATCGTCACAAAAGAGTATTTTATAGTGGGGCAGTGATTTCTATACTAAGATTGCCTGTAACTCATAACATGTAATATTAACATAATTTCATTTCAATAACGTATACCACGCCACGTACTCATTTTTTTTCTATGCTAAATCGTTCCGCATCATATTGTGTTGCTGTATGATCAAAACGTCCAGTTATATAATAATGTGTTAATTTATTATTATTACTATAAGTAAGTCGTTTTTAATACCGTAATATCGCCTGTCTTTTGGACCCCAGTTGAAAATCACCATTAGGTACTTACGAGTATATACATAATAATGTTAGGCTGGCAACTTTTGATGGATTGTGCCACCTGATGACACCTTTCATTTCGGCTTTATTGTTACTTTGAAAGAGTTCAAAGTCTACGTAAAGTGATGCGTGGCACAGTTCTTGAATACTAACTTGTCTTGATTATTTTTTTTTATCTTCATTTAAGCCCTCGCGAAGAGCGTAGAGGGCAAAGTGGCGCCCTGCCGCCACGTGGTGAAAAACTGTAGTAAAAATATGGAGCGCGACGCAATTTGAGTGGAGTAAACCCAAGAAAAAATGTCTTGGCGCAAAAATACCAGGAGAGCCAACTCCAAATAATTGCCAAAAACGGCTAGGAAATAGCCTGATTTTCCCCTGCTTATTCAGGACCTCAAACTTATGATTACTGCGCCAACGAGATCGTCCACATTATTAAATTAAAGCGCTCTATCGATCTATTTTACACAATCTACAAAAAGTTTAGAGTACCTCTAGTCTACGGCTCGTGTCACGTGACCTATCGCAAAGGACTTGGGCTAAAACTTTTAATGGATGCTCTCTAGCTCATAGTGCGCCAAGAGCTGACAATATATAATATTAGCTATATGTATAATAGGTATGTTACCTTTTGCTCCATGCATAGATTAATGTTCTTTACTTTCTATATACGTACTTCGATTAATCAATGTCTTAAGTTACTGAAGCATAACTATATTTATTGAAGAAGAAAACATATTTAATTTGAATGAAAAAGCTCGGATTGAAGATAATTTCGGCAAAAAGTTAGAATGTTGTTGATTAGTTCTTGATTTATAGCAGATGCCCGCGATTTTCTTCGCGTGGATTGAGGTTTTTTGGTAATACCGCGGGACCTCTTTAATTTTCCGGCATATAAAGTAGCCTGTGTGTGTTATTCCAGACTATAATTTTTTATCTCTGTGCAAAATATTATCCAAATACGTTCAGCCGTTCTGGCGTGATTGAGTAATAAACATCCATCAATCCATCCATACAAACTTTCGCATTTATAATATTTGTATAGATAATGCATGTGATATCGATTAAGAATGGTTGGGAATTTCTTACGCTAGACCTTTTTTAGGGTTCCGTACTTCGAAAGGAAAAAACGGAACCCTTATAGGATCACTTTGTTGTCCGCCTGTCTGTCTGTCAAGACCCTTTTTCTGAGGAACGCATGGAGGTATCAAGCTGAAATTCATATCAAATACTAAGGTCTACTGTCCATTGGAGCTGTGAAAAAATCAAACTTCTAAGCCTATCTAAATTTTATCTAAATTTTTGACACTCGCAAAGGAATCGAAACCTACACAGTACTTCCCTTGACGCGCACTTGGCCGGTTTTTTACCATTATGATTACAGCGCATGCCAAGGCTATTTTAAATATAAAATGAAATCGTTCAACGATAAATAATAAAAAAACCGATAAGTACCCTTTAGTTAAATACAGCAGTGTGAAATATTATCCTGCAGGAACATCCTACGAAACAATATTTATCTTCCACTACAGACACGGACGAACGCCAGGGGACGTGGCCAAGAACTGGCACTTCAATTCATCATTCGTAGCTGTCACCAGTGCATATTACGTTATCGAGACATGCTCTATAAATGGTTAGCTTGGTATATTATGTTCCTGCTCACCTGTTCAGCTTTTGAAAAGTAACTAGGGAGAATGCTTTGTCAATTTTATAATATCGCTACGGTAAGTAACGTTTTACACTGAACATTATATAAAACTCAAAGTTATTTATATTAAGCCTTTGCAGGTCCTTTGGCTTGTGGCTAACCTATTAAGGGTTTTTAGTTTATTTAGTTATTAGTAATGGTAAACCCATACCTCCAGACCAGAGGAAATCCAGAAATTATAAAATCTCAAATTCACCTTGCTGGGAGCGAATCCGGGACCTCTCACATTAAAACAACAGCGCTTAACACTGATATCGTCAGGAAGGTGCTTCAGTTTATGGGAATTATACCTGATCTGTGGTTCTAAAACATAATACAAACTATATTACTATTTGGTTCTAGTCTTTAAGCGGAATTTTAGTTAAAATAAGACATGTCTTATGAGACACAGTACATCCTATACATGAAATAAACAAAGGGTTTAAGTTTATTGGTAAAAATCTTGATTTGCAGTAAAAACCAACGAAACACTCGTTCCTCTCGTAACCTCAGGTATACTATTATTTTTTGTTTCAAAAACTAATGATAATAAGAATAAAGTAAACAAATTCATTTATTCAGTCGGCTGCCTCGCTTGTTAGTACCGGCTTAAATATAACGAACAGTTTATTCATTTAAAACACAACCCAACAAATTAATCAGCACTAGTTACATCACCAGGGAAAGATAGAACTCGACAAGGCAAACCTCCAGACATCATTAAAGAAGTCATCAGGGCAAGAGCAATAAGCAAATTGACGGTGTCTGTTCGACCATTCCGTTATCGGCCGGACGGCGCTCCCGAGATCCTATCGCGAGTCCGTCCTAAGGTTGTTGTTACATTAAACCGATATTAATTTAAATATCGTATTAATATACACTTTCCATAAAATTACAATGTTATATGTAAATCTTACGGTATGGGATAAAGTTTCATAGGCCGCGTGGTACACAGCCCTACGCGGGGTCTGCGGTCGAGAATCTTTTGACGATCTCAGGTTTGGTTGGCTTTCTGCATATCATTGATGTAGAATTTTAGTTGGTACTTATTTCTATTTGGATGAAGTACCTTTAGTCACGAGTCTTAGATAGTAACTTTTATTTAATCTGTGCTATTAGCAAATTCATTTCACCAAGTAGACGTGATATCCAGTACGAGGTCGCTTCTAAAATCAAAAAGCGAATCGAGCTATAGGTTATATTGACGCTATATCTAATGCCAAATAAGTGTGGATTAAAATAGAATAGACAAGAACAGAAGAAGCTGTGGAGCAACTTGTGTGGAAGAAGTCGCTTCTTCCACACAAGTTCTTCCGATGAGGTCGCCTAATGTACAGTATTCCTTAATTCTAGTTTTGCTTATGTTTTGTATGTATGGTGAACCTAAAATAAAGTATATTTTCATTTCATTTTCACCCTCTGTTTACTTTTCTATTTAAAACATGGTTCTTCGCAAAGATGAGTTATTATTTTTATTGTGAAAAAGTTTCGTTCTTTCGACTTTTTCTTTTCAAACATTTGATTCATGTTGATAAATTACGAACTAAGCCTTCGTTGGACAGAATCAAATAGTTTTATCCTGACACCCGTTGATGTGGGTCCACTAGTTTACGTCATTGGACTATCTTGAATCTTGACTTATATTAAGTGAAACTTAAATCTTCGAGATAAAAATATTATTTCCTTTGAAAAAAAACTTTTAATGGTATTCCCTTTGTGTTAAGCTACTTTTGTTCAATTAGGGTAAATAACTTTATCGACTTTCAATTTTTCTTTACGTTACTTTGAAGCCTGAAAGAATCCACAAGAAGAAAGGCCCCTATAGAGACATTATAGAGCTGACGTAGCGTAAATTCAGTAAAGTTTTTTTATCACTACAAGTTAGCCCTTGACTGCAAAAGGTGGTATGTGACGATATATTCTAAGATGGTAGCGGACTATAACCAGTTAGATGTATGGCTGGTATATTTTAAACCCATTTCCCTAATTGATATCTGCACGACGTCGAGCCGGAACGCTTAATCGCTTGGCGGCGGCCATAAGAGTGATAACTAGCCACGACCGAAGCCCAGACCAGAGAAAATTCAGAAATTATAAAATCCAAAATTGACACTATCGAGGATCTTACCCGGGACCTCCCGCGGAAACTCTTTAATTTTCCGGGATAAAAAGTAGTCTGTGTGCTATTCCAGACCATAATCTATTTTTTTGCCAAATTTCATCCAGATCCGTTCAGCCGTTCTCGCGTGATTGAGTAAAAAACATCCATCCATCCATCCAAACTTTCGCATTTATAATTTTATTTATTTTATTTAGTACAGAAAACTTACAGCTAGAACAGAAATGCATACATAAATATAGAATAAGTATAACGCCAATCACAAGTTTTCACAGTAATATTAGTATAGAAACAGTCCTACTTTATAATACGACCAAAATCATTAACAGTGTAAGCTACCCTTACAGATCCGCCCGCCCGCCTCCTAACCCGCCTAAACCAGCCGAGACCGTCGTCACCGACCCTTTCGAGCTGTGTTTCAAAGAATGTTACAACCGCTTATCTTCATTTAAACATGCAAACTCTGTTTGATCACAGCGATCAATTCAGTTTTACACGCAAATTGTCGTTCTTTGAATATTATAATATAATGTTATAGTTAGACTATAATTTTAACTAGGTAAGCGTAAATTATCTAATAATAATTTACGATAACTTTATTTACCTTTTTTCGTTAAAATATCTCTCTCTCTCTCTCTCTAGGTCGTATTCCTCATTACTGAGGGTCCTGACCACATTCCATTAATCACGTAATAATGGTAGGAGTTTTCTTGGGATAATAATGCGGTGGGTTTCCACGTGTTCCGCATACGACTCGACAAGAGTATTTTACTCTGTTTTGTTACGATTATCTGTTAAGATTGTTACTAATATCTGATAGGATATTAGTGATAATAACAGGGACCGACGGCTTAACGTGCTCTCCGAGGCACGCAGGAAACGAAAAGGCGAAATATGAACCTCCAAATTCGATTACCCATCCAGTTACCAACTTGGGTCAACGTTGCTTAACAATCGCAATCGACTGATATGCGTTATCACAGGTAGGCCATTCGTCCCAATATATGAACTAACATAATATAAGATGTTTCGATGTTCGAACCTCTTCGTTATCGTTGTTGTTAACTGATAGACGTCCACCGCTGGACATACACTCTCGCAAGTATTTCCACATCCAGCGGACATCTCTTTTACTTTAGTTGGTTTATTCAAGTTTTTAATTAATTTATATAACAAGAACAACATTTATAATTTTAATGTATCTTTGTACGTTGTAATATTTATTGGGCAAGGATCGAAACCCTTTCCGTTTATACTGTTTAGGTGGGAATACGGTAAGGTAAAATAAAACGGCAAATTATCAAATGTAAACTGTAGCAGTTCTCTATGTCAGTAGTTGAAACTTAGAATAGATTTCAAATTCAATCAAACAAACGAAATTAGATTCACTGAAAACAAATCTAACTTCGTAAAGCGCATCTATTGTGAAACAAAACCGAGAGAGCGCGCGGCCCCACAACGCCCCTATTCTCGTACTATCCGCGTAATTAATTCAGTGATCGTCGACATAATCACTTGTATGTCCTTAAGTATGATCCAAACTAACGCCTCCTAATCTCCAAGCAAACTAATGAAGGATACTTGGAAACGCCAATTCATCTTCTCATGCTCAGAAAGAGTTATGGTTTAATCAGAGTGAGACTTTGATAACCTCCGTGGCGCTGTGTTGAGCGCTGTTGTCTTAAAGTGTGGAAGTCCCGGGTCCGATCCCCGGCAGAGTCAATTTGGGAATTTATAATTTCTGAATTTACCCTGGTCTGGCCTGGTGGGAGGCTTCGGCCGTGACTAGTTACCACCCTACCGGCAAAGACGTGCCACCAAGCGATTTAGCGTTCCGGTACGATGCACTGTGGAAACCGAATAGGGGTATTGGTTTAATATAACTCCCATGTCCCTAACAGGTTAGCCCGCTACCATCTTAGACTGCATCATCACTTACCATCACGTGAGATCGGAATCAAGGGCAAACCTGTAGTGGATCATAAAAATGGGTATTTGTCTTCTTTTCTTAAAGTTTTTAAATCAGCTGATTATTTATTAGTAGTCTTTTAGAAAAATTCGGGTACGGTTAATGCGACCAACATAAATAGGTTGAATTAATACTAGGCAAAAGTAACAGAATTTCATGTAAGATTGCATCACGTACTGGATAATGATAAAATCACGACTCGTCGTTACGTATCAGTCTTAATAAAACCGACAAAGTGCGAGCATGTACTATTAAATACTTTCGTACAAGAAACAAGACTGACGCTAAAAATCACGTTTCTTGTATGAGGGCCTCCTTTTATTTTGCTGCTGACTCTTACCTACTTTAAAAGCGTCTTGCGACAATGACGTACCTGTTACCGAAAAAAGGAAAATCACAAGAATCCACCACAAGAATGGAGCTAAGGATTTTTCAGCACTGTCACTGATGCGTTTAAACGTTTGCGCCATTAATCTTTGGCCCCTACAAAGATTGCATTTTAAAGTTTCTGTTTGGGTACCATTTGCTTGTAATGCTCGTTCGGTAATGCTACAGAATTTTGATGAAGGTAGGATTCGACGCTTTGTAAAATCGAAATAAATGAACCATTGCATTGGTAAGTAAAGTAAATGGTCGTTAAATTTGTCTTAATCATAGAATAATACTTCAATACGCATTATGGTTCGTTAATGATAACGCCAAAAACCAAAATTGCTGCTAAAAACTTCAGTCGACACAAAGGAATAGAAAGTACAGTGTGGAACAAAATTAGATAACATATTGTAGGATCAAACCATCTCTTACTAGTTACCATGCAACCCCCCCGAGTAACTTCGTAACTATTAGTTATATTCTAGTCTGTGGCAGAGCTCAAGAGTTTATATTGTAAAGAGTATAATAATATTATTCTTATCATAATATCAGCCAGTCCTAAACTATAAGATTAAGAAGAGCATATAGCAATTTTTAAAAATTCTTGACTATCCCGAAAGAGGTCTTCATAACAACATTGTAGAGTAGTCAAGTCATGGTGGGATAAGACTGCTGTGGGCTATTATAGACAGTCATTCGCAGTGAAATTGGCTCAACCTACGAGGTAGATTGCTGAACTTTAGAGATAACTTCAACCAACTTCGTACATTTTGACGCTGCAATACTTTGATAAGGTAAACTGACTGCTTTAATTAAGTTGAGGTGTACTCAAATATAACTTACGCATATAATAATCGTAATTTTAATAAAGATAACTTCGATGCTTCAGGTACCTATTTTAATCATTCTGATTCACGAGTTATTTTTCTCACATAGGTGCTCGATCTATTAGTTGTAGTTCTAAAGAATTTATAATGCCTATTGGAATATCTACCCTGCTTTCTTAAAGATTTAACCCTAACTTGCCTTCCACTACACTATAAACTCATACCAAAACTAATTCCAACCTGTGTTTCGAAACGTCTTTTTAATTATAAAAGTAAGCTTTTAAAAACCCTGACCTTTCATAAACATCCGCCAAAGAACATTTAAATAATTTTCTCCCTGAGCAATACTATTTTTTCAAAGAAACCTTGCCAAGTGGATTAAATCGAAAGAAGATGATACAAAAAAGTGTATAAAAGACCCGCCCACTCGCCTCAATATAAGTTGTTTTGACTTGTGCTCCATTTTCCCATTTTAAATGCTCTTAATAATTTTGCGAAAATGTTTTTCTTCGGCTCCAGCAACCTTTAAGTAGCCATTAAGATACCGAATTAATTTGCCTACGAAATTATTATTATGAAAGCTTCTTTTGAATTAATTAATTGACCCAACGGTTTTAATGATACAATTAAAAAAATATCGGCCACCAAGCCCTACATTAATAGAAAAGCAAAATAGACAAGACAACGCTGGCTATAAAACTTAGGACTAAAACAGTCTATTGACAGGAAAGGACCAAACGTTAACACGTTTGACAGGGTTGGTGTCGTATGGAAAACACGTTTCGCCTTGTCACACTAGTCTATACAGCTAAAAGTGCGTGGAATTTCTGTCAGCCAGATAAAAATGTGTCCTGGCAGAAAATTACTGGATATCAAAAATCAGTACCTACCTACTGTGAGTAATATTATTCTTATTACGGTTTTATAACCAACTATCGAATATGAACTCAATATTGGCAAGAAAATAATAATATCAGAAAGCTGAGAACATAATATTTTCACGTCGGTTACTATGGAACCCGCCAATCACGACCAATTTCCGTTCGTGCTTGTATTAAGTCATTAGCTGTGTTTAAACCATTGAGTAAATAAGCTTACATAGAGATAAAACACGGTGCTCGCAACGTATAATACTTTGTTTAAAATTACTACTCGCGTTTCAAAATTCCACACGTAAATACAAGCTTTTTAATATACACGACAAATATTTACGTATTTAATTACTATATTTTGAAATACTGTATGTACTCAGTTATTGAACTTAAAGATGCAACCAATCAATAAATCGATGTAGGTTGTATACTCATCGATTTGGAAGAAAGGTGCATTGAAAATGTAAGTAGGTTAGATTAAAGGAAATAATATTTTAACAATAGCAAGTAAGGTTCCGTTATTCATTCTGTTAGTTAGTAAGGAGTAGATACTAAGACACCTTGGAATAAAGACGTCTTCACCAACAGTCCCCATCATATACTACTTGAACCAAAACCCACATTACTTCAACTTACTTTAAATATAATATGGTATTGATTTTGGCATATCCATAATATTTATAGCTAGGTATTTTCACAAAAAGCTTAGAAGGAAAAGTCAGTCAACATAATTTACGAATGATGAATAAAATGAATTTATTCGATTCATCCACAAAGACAAAAATCTGCAAGGCAACCACAATCACGTTAGGTTCAATCCACAATGACGCGCCTCCTATTTTTCGTCGAGAAAATACATGTTTTTATACGGACGATTATGGTCGTTTTTGGGGGGACTTTTCTATTATAAACAAGAAAGTTACTTTCAAGACTTGTTTAAATGCAAGTTATACTATTCATTTGAAAAACCAGTGTTTAAGAGATTACTTACAAAATAGTTGTAAATACAAAATAACCGATTCAATTTCATTTTGTTGACCAGTATAATATTAAAGCTTATTAATTTATATTCTTAAAAGTTTTAAGGTTTTAGCAAAGAAATGTTAATAAGGGCCTGCGAACAATTCGTAATCGAATGTCAGATCATGCCTCTCAAAGGCGAGTGATACAAAAGTATATAAATCCTGTCAAGACTTCAGAAAAAGCGTCCAGATCCTATGGATCACTGACGCACAATACTCCGGGATCGCATTGTAAAGTACTTCAAGAAATCGCTCTCCTAAAGCCGAGCTCCCCTTTTTGCAATTTATAACGGTCCTTATCCCGATCGCTGGAATACAACCGATGTAAATCTTTCTAAGCGCAGCTTTGTATCAGTTTATACTCCACTTAAAATAATTTAAATCAAAACAGTATTCTTTCCAATACCACTACAGCCCATTAACATTCCACGGCTGGGCACAGGCCTCCTCTCTCATAGGAGAGAGGGTATAAGAGCTTAGACCCACCACGCTGTTCCAATGCGGGTTGGCGGGCTTTAACGACTATTATCATCTTAGTGATAATAACCGGGACCGATACCTTAACGTGTTCTCCAAGGCACGGGGGTGAAACACCGCAAACTTTCTAACTCTGTACTAGTACTGAGAATTTTCAGTCTGTTAATCCCAATACCCAACTATGGCTCGACTCGGAACTCGAACTCGGGACCTCGTCGACAGCAGTCAAACCACTACTCCTTTAACTTTGAATATAAAAGATATCGATCCATTTTCGGGACTAAAATGTTGGTAAAGCCAACTTAATATACTGACGACTACTGCAATTAGCACTCGCACTCAAAAATTTGTTACCGTTAAAACAAATAAAAATCTTGTTTGCTAAGGCCTTTTTGCAGGCAAAAAGGCCTTAGCCAGTCCGAAATAACACAATGCGACATATAGGGCCGCATGCTATAATTTAATAAAAATGCAGCTAGTTTCTTGAGCAATATATTGGTTCGTCATAAAAAAATTGACTGCAGGATGAAGTTTAAGCTGCAAAATAAGTGATTTTATTTGCAGCATGCCACTTTGTCGCACATTATGGCTCCGCTGTAAAACAGCCTTAGTGATAATATCTGATTTCTATTATTACGAAAAAATCTAAGTGTCGATCGAATGTAAACTGACGAAAGACGTATGTCGTAAAACGATGTTATTAAAATTTGTATTGACCTAGTGAATAAAAGATGACTGGTTATAGTATGAGTGCATATTTTGAAAGTCCATCGCACCAAAGAGCAATGCATGGCGCCACTTGGACTGGCGCGTGGGTATAAACCTGTCGGTAGTCGTTACCTATCCAAGAGTCCAACTGCAAATTCTGATGTAGGTTTTGGTATTATCTCTTTTATTTTATAAACGTGTTCGTAGTTTCAACTCAAACGCATTTGACGACCTCCGTGGCGCAGTGTTGAGCGCTGCTGTCTTAACGTGCGGAGGTCTCGGGTTCGATCTCCGGCAGGATCATTTTAGGAATTTATAATTTCCAAATTTTCAGGGTTAACATGTAGTGGATAAAAAAATATAATTTCGATCAGAATTTGTCATGTTATTTTTGTCATTATTAGTTTATGACTAGGCACCACTTAATTATTCCATGGTAGAAACTGACTAGATACTTGAGACTAAAAATGGTTTACAAAATTCCACCCGAGCGAAACTGGGCGAAATCAGATAGTTATTGATTTTGTTATATAATATATAAAAGTACAACAACAACATTAATCTTTCAATTTGGTACTTCATGCTAATTGGTTACTATGGGCTAGACTATAAAATTGAACTTTATGTTCCAATAGTCGTGATGACTACGTAAAATAACTCAGAAACTAAAAAGTAAGTAAATGTATTAAAATCTAGTACTTTACTACTGAGTACTGTTTCTTTTACAAGAATCGATAAATAATTCTAGCATGCTATCTTTTGTTGTCGCTCGTCGCGTGTGGGCGAATCCGTGTCGAATCGCAAACTACGATCGCCATTAACTTAAATTTCTATCCATAAAATATGTTTTTTATCCATCGGACTGTGACAACACTTTAGTACGAAATACGTACAGCAAAATGGTTTGTCTTTGACATGCTACTCGATGAATGCCTGCGACTTTATATACCTATCCCACAGCCTATCCTTTTAACACTTTAATTTTTCGGAATGAAAAGAAGCCTGTTCCACTCTACGGAATGCAAGTTTTTTTTTAAATGTTTTTATTCTTTTTTCCACCGACATGGCGACCGGAGACTGTTCTAGGTCGGTACTATTTTTTTTACCTATTTGCGGAATAATTAACTTGTCACGTTGTCCTACGTGAGCGTTAAAATCATTAATTCCTATCATGACATTTTTTGGACTAAGTGGTGCAAGTTTGATAGGTATAAGAGTTCGAAGTAGCCGGCCGATGGCCTTACTTAAAAATCAAAGCATATTGGTATCATTAATAGAACAAAATAAAACAAATCACTTGACCGTGCATGGTATTTGGCGCCACACGGCGTAGAGCGTAGGCGGACCCGTGTCGGACTGCGAACTGCAATCACCAACGCTACGGTGATTAACTGCCGTGTGTGCTACTTCCACGAAAAGTTTTCTTTTTTTTACGATTTTTATAGCAGTTTGGATGTTTTATAGTACAGTTTGGCTAGGCTTTACAGGCATAGCTATAACTATAAAAACCTAAATGCGATGCTCAACACAGTGGGCGAGTTAAAGATCAAAAAAATTGTATTGTGTTTAAAAACGTAGGTGCTCATAGGCATAATTTATGTCTGTTTGGTTTAGATATAAAAACATTTATGATAATCCATTATACATTCATTTTAAAAGCGTTTATAACCTAATGAATGCAATATGTGGTAATGGGTTCGAATTCCGGGCACGCATATTTAAATAATCAGAAATAAGTAAATTTTTTGCAGTTAAATATCAATTAATTTATTTTAAAGCTCTATTCTGGTACATGTTGTCATAAATTTTATAAAAACAATATTTTGTCAAGAAATTAACTTACTATAAAGTAAAATTATAAAGTTGTAATTTTTAGCGTCTTTTGTTTGCAAAACCTTCTAGAATAATTAATTATCTACGGGCTAGGTCGTTACTTTGCTCATAAATAACTAAACATTATAGATCGACAGAATCCCTTTGTGATGGTTATCTAGGTTACTTATTTGAAGAGGCCTTTTTGATAATTTCATGTTTCTAAAGAGCTACTCGTAAGAGAGAAAAGTGAAATCACTCTGGATGAAATTGAAGTTATTAATAACGTAACAACGTAGGTTTTTTTCATACTTTCGTGATTTTAAAGGGCAAATCACACAGGGAACGGGCGCGGGTCGGGCACAGGCCGGCTCGGGTGCGCATTGGGTTGAATTGAAAACCCGACCCGACCCGGCCAGCATTTATTGCCCTTTTATTTATATGGACATCACACAGAATGCGGGTGACGCTGTGTGATGTCGCCCATATAAATACAAGGAATTCAACAGGCCGCACAAGCGACCCAGCCCGCGTCCGACCCGCGCCCGCTCCCTGTGTGTTTTGCCCTTTAAAAAAATGTTAACCGTATATTTACTGCTTGCAGTCGCGTCAACCACTTCAAATTCTCAACCAATTTCAACGAATACACAGAATAATACTTATTACAAATAATTACCACTTTTCTTCCAAATAATTTAGCTTTTTAAATAAGCTTTTCACTAGATCTATGGTTTTAACGCATAATAATTCCTTCAGTGTAATTTCTGACCGTCTTCAGACTGAGTTAAATATGATTCGCGGTAAATTAAAAACGGTATCTGCTACGGCCTAAGGTATTATGAAAACTAATGAGTCTATTGTTATTGTAGAACAGACGATACTATTAATTTTTCAGGCTATATACTGGATAGTGGATTACTGTGGTTTCACTTGCGCATCATGTGCTCATGTACCTTATCCAATTCGATCGTTTAAGTGTTTAGGATTAGCATGGATGTCTTCCGATCGCGCTAAGCTGGACAGCCCTCTCTGCAGGTGCTGAAATAGCTCTAAGCCCCAAAGCGCTATTATATTATATCTTAAGCGTATCTAGGCATTTAAGTTATTTAAATAGGTTTTTTACTAACATAGGTTAAATGATAATTGTTACACATAATATGGGCTGACAGTTGCCTGAAATAAAAAGTTTATTATTTTATCCTATTATTTATTTAGAACCAATCCATGGTATTTATTATAAGTGTGTCTTACTGTCGGCCCCCACGTTTTCACGGCCCATCTGTTCAACCCAATAATATGACGAAATTTCGTACAGTAATAGGTTGCATATTGGGGAAGGACATAGAAATTTTATCCCAGAAATTTTCCCGTCAGGATCTTCCAAAAACCTAAATCCAGCGGACGGGTCTGCTAGTTATAATGTACTGATTGAACGTAAGGACAATCGAAGTATTTTCTCACTCAAACTCAAAACTCAAAGTATATTTAATCAAACAAAGTATGAGTGCACCTTCTGAACGACGTGATGGCGGATGGTGATAAGTAACCACGGTATCTTAAAACTAAAGCTACGAGGGTTCCAAACGCGCCCTAGTCTTAGAAGAGCCCACAACAAACTCAAAAACCTAATTGCAAATAAAAGAAAATCTCTTTTACAGCGTAAATTTATTTGATGGAAGTCTTACTAACCCACCCCGCCTCGGCTTTCTGTGGATGAAATTTCGGAAAACCCATTCTTAATCGGGTTCTTCGTTAAAGCGAGAATCGCTATGCAATAATTCAAGTTTCTACTCCCAGCGGTTTGAACTGTTCACATAATATAAGCTATGAACAGTAGGATAATAAGTACATCATTTACTTTTTCCAGCATCTGCCTAACCAGTTTTAAGGCCAATTAAGAATTTTCTTAATTCATTGTCCACATAACAAATTAATATCTATAAGATAAATCTTAAAGTAGTATTGATCTAATGAACGCTTCGAGAGCGAAGCAAACCTATTTCTGAAGTCAAGTAACTAAACGGCAATTTGAGGAGTGTAAACAGTATCAGCCTGGTCGCAATATCTATTAACCAACATTTAGTAGCTGTAAGCACTTAAGACATGCGCAGATTGCGGCGGCCGATTTACTGATAACGTAATAGATTACGGTCGTAGTGACCGCACGGTTTTCAAATCTCATGTAATATTAGCGCGAACTACGAAGATCTTCATTATTGGTGACCCAGCTTATTGAAAGGTATTGTCTTACAACACAGATTTATTTATAAGAATTTATGCAAAGACTAACTGATGCCTGCGACTTCATCTGCGGGGATTGAGTTTTTTTTGGTTCCTGCTTGAACTCTTTAATTTTCCGGGATGAAAAGCAGCCTATATGTTATTCCAGACTGTAATCTATCTCTGTACCTTACATCCGTTCAATCTTTACGAGGTGAATGAGTAACAAACATCCATCCATCCATTCATCCATCCATACATCCATCCATCCAAACTTTCGTATTTATAATATTAGTAGGCTAAGAATAGCTAATGAACGTGATTTAGTCTGCGTGGATTTTGGTTCTAAAATATCCCGTCGGAATTCTTAGATTTTTCGGTATAAATGAAGCCTATATCACTCTAAAGTGATATAGATAAATACCTGGATATAATATACATGCAATAAAAACAAATTGATACCTTGCTCCACTGCAGCGTGTTAGAAGGACAAACTAACAAACAAATACACTTTCGCATTTGGATTGGAAAGGTTGGACTCTTTATTTCAAGTAAGAATCATGAAATTCTAAGCAGTATTGACTATGAGAGTGAAATCTAATTACATATTCAATACTGACTTTAAAACGCGTTTTAAGTATTTGACTTTTAAACAATAGTTAAGTGTGTTGGCTTTTATTCAGAGCAAATATTGACAAAGCGCCAATTTCGTATTTACCGTACAGTTTCTGTTACTTTATTTATCTCACAAAAAGTACTTAACCGTTAAATCAACAGAAGCTAAAATATAGGAAGTTTACCTATCACTACATTTACTTTTAAAAAATTTAAGTCAGAATACCTATATAACCTATATATTATAATAATTATTGAACATATTATATACCCACGAGGGAACACAATAAGTCATCACACGTAATGCAGCATCTATAGTCCGACAAATCATTAATATCCATGAAAAATAAAATAAAAACAAAAATAAACAGGCTTAAAAATTAGTTCCAATTTTGGTCACTCAGTCAGTTAAGTTCGTTTGCCTATAAACAGTCACTAAAACATGAAGATTATCGATAAGCGTTATCGATCAGTCACAAATACAGCGATCGCTGCTACTAAAAGCATATTAAGTACTAGATGATGCCCGCGAATTTGGCCGCGTGTATTAAGGTTTTTGATTCCCGCGGGAACACTTGAATTTTCTGGGATAAAAAGTAGTCTATGTCCTTCCCCTGGATGCAAAATATCCCTTCACCAAACATGAAAATCGATTGTAGATACAATTTTTTTTGATTCCCGCGGGAACTCTTGAATATACCGGGATAAACGTCCTATGTCATTAGAACCTATGTCATTCTCAGGTTTTAGACTACCTCTGTACCAAATTTCATTTAAATCGGTTCAGTAGTTTAGGCGTGATTGCGTAGCACACAGACAGACAGAGTTACTTTCGCATTTATAATATTAAGTATGGATTCTGTGCTAAAAGTCACATGTGTTGTAGCCTCAAACGTGTTCAATGTTCAATATTGACCCCGCGTCACGCTCTTCGGTGGCCGGCAAGGCAGAGACTGTCAACACTGCGCCGACACACGCAAACAAAACTTTGCGAAAGCCAGCCCTCAACCATCTCAACCTCTCACTTATTTACCGAAGAGAAGTCTTTACTTAAAACTAAACTAGGAGTAACTTGATTCGATATACTCGATTTTATAGCAAATACATTTTATACTTCTACCATACCTTTACTACTGTTTTAATCATACTTTTGCGGGTCTAAAGTCAGTCTTCATGCTCTAGGGCCGTAATCTAGACGAACGATCGCCCAACTAGTTGACAAACCCCATACTGTAAATATGCACAACAGAGTCTAGGCTCCAGACAGGTCGACCAAACGATCGTACCATTTGACATAAAAGATTTTAAACCAAGGAGTATGTGTATCTGCATTAACACTGACAGCATGAAAAGCAAAAAGTTTGAAATAAAAAGTTTAATTTGTCTTTTCTTTTTATTATTTACTAGACCTATGTATCCTACTTACTATGATTTGCAATCAATATCTAACCGTTACAGTTTGTTTTACTGTTATGGTAGAAGTATAAAGTAGAGTATACACCACCGGGATAAAGCAGTTTTTTTCTTGGGCGCTTGAATCCCTCACTGCACTCAGGACTCAATCTTAATTCCCGACCAAATAACACCCTCGCTGCGCTCGGGAGTTAAATTTGGAGTCCTTCGTTACGTTCAGGATTCAATGTAGCGCCCGTGACATAAAACAGTGCTTTATCCCCTTGGTGTATAATCTACTATTGTTTAATGCCTACCGACACAAAAGTAGTTATAATTTTCAAAGTACATGTCAACTGAAACGGAGCAAACTTCCGTTGAAATGTTATGTTATACATATTCGCTCCACTTATTTCTGTTTCAGAAAGGCTAGGTATAGGCTCTACCTAAGAATATCCAAAATTAACAATTTTATTTAATTTATAAGGCGCGATTGTCGCATCTTCATCACTCTCGCTTCAAGTTCCGATTTCGACTGGAATAATTTGGGTGTTTAGCTTGTGAACTATGCTCATAAGGCATTCGTAACTCGATGACAGACCTATTTACATATGCTAATGTTTAATGTTAGCATTTCCAATGGAACTTAGACTTTATCTTGGAACGTTGAATGTTTATCAATTTAACAGCTTAATCAGAATTTGAATTGTATAATTTAATTTAAATGTATTCAAATTTATTACTTGTAAACTTTTAGCGAATAAAGACCCTACACCCTGAATTATCACGCAGTTATTATCACTAACATCTTAAAAAAATCGATACAAAAACCTAAGAGTCCTTTAATACTCTTAGTCGGGTTATTAACCAATGTTTGTTATATGAAAGTCAAATAATGACCTACCAATTTGCATAAAGAAGAAGTAGTGATGAAAAGGTTTTCATTTTCTATGGATCTCAGATAAAGCAGTGATTTCCATTAGTTAATGAACCAAGAATAAACTAATGTACGAGCTTGTTAAGTAAACTTCTTCACCCATTTACCTTAGATACGAATAAGTTGAAGGTAGTAAAATATGCTCTAAGATCAGCATTCAGCAACTTGTTCTAATACATATCTATACCACCGAGTAGTATACTACTAATACTTTTTTATCCACTACAAGTTAGCCCTTGACTGCGATCTCACCTGATGATAAGTGATGATGCAGTCTAAGATAGTAGCGGGCTAACCTTTTAGGGGCATGGCAGTTATATTAAACTCATGCCTCTATTCGGTTTCTACACGGCATCGTACGTTAAATCGCTTAGCGGCACGTCATTGCCGGTAGGGTGGTAACTAGCCACGGCCGAAGTCTCCCACCAGGCCAAACCACGGAAAATTCAGAAGTCATAAATTCCCAAATTGACCTTGCCGGGGGTCGAACCCGGAACCTCCGCACGTTAAGACAACAGCGCTCAACACTGTCTGTCTGGTCTTCAAAATATATGTAATATGGTCTGTGACCTGTACCTACTTACAAACTTCTTCTATTATAAAAACTTTTTTTTTATGTAAGGGTGTAGAAGGAGTTACATTATTTTACTACTTACGACCATTTACAGCCCATCTTCAATCACTCGTTAACTCATACCTGTGATAATAAAAGAAAAAACAATTAGTAATACAGGTTACCTCATTCCAATACAATACAATATATCAAGCCCCCGCATCATTGTTACGTGCTGTATTGTCGTGGTTGTGGGTGTCAGTGATGGTAAAAATAGTATGTTATAAATGACAATTCAGCAGGAATTAAATTAATGTTAATATTAATAATCTCCATTCTAGAGGCTAAGTTAGAATACGTTGATGGTGTATAAAATATGGAGTTCCGTAAAAGGACTAGAGTACATAACCAAGGTGGCTTGACAGGTCGCCAAGCTGAAGTCGCATGACCACGACATGGGGAAGTCCCTATATGAAAACTATAATGATATACTTGTAAGTCCAACAGTAGTCATAAAAAGTTCCACTTCTCGGAACATTTTTATATTTCAGTAATCAATTTTGTCATAATTAAGTGTTGTGTTTTTCTGACTAAAAATTCTCAGTCCTGGAATTAGGATAGTGGTGGGTCTAAGCTCTAATTCCCTCTCTCATAAGAGAGTGGAGGGCTGTATCCATCAGTAGGCTGTAGTGGTAGATCCATTTTGATAGTGAATGCATTCGGAGTGCATGCATTCTAACACTAGGCACGTCTGACTAGCCTTATCTGGGTGAACTTAAAAAAACAGGCCTTAGTATGAACTTTTCTTATTACAACAATTTTATTTTTAATATACTTCAAACTGCCAACAGCTGTGCCCGTAACTTCAACATAAAATCGTAAATAGGTAAGCTATAAAAATGGCACGGATATTGTTTTATATTCGAACATAAAGCAATATTGCGCTTGAAACTATACTAACAAACGTTAAAAACTCTGTTTAAGATGTGGAAAACGTGCAGATAACCTAAAACGTTATACCTAAATATTTTCATAAAATGGCATGGGATTGTACCCGTGTGTAAAAGAGTACTTAATTATATTTATAAAACAAAATAAACTTAATTTCTTGCTTCTACCCCACTTCTCAATGTCATCATCAAGAAATTAAAATAAAAAAACACAATGTGAGTAGCTTTCTTTGATTAATGAACAAAGTGCTAGCGTGTCATAATGTCAGCTGTCAAACGGGAGCGATAAATTATCCGCTCAAAGCTCAAATATATCAAAAATAAACTCAAAACAGTATTGTTATAAGGAGTTTATAAACAGAGCAGTCTTTTAAAGTTATGTCGTATTGTATTCGAAATTCGAGACCACTTTACACAAAAATTTATCGCTACCAAATTAAGGCTTAAGTTAAGCAAATTTGTTTTTTAACTAACCTTTACGAAAACGTATGCTAGACGGCTTAGAACGCAAAATGGTTATATCGATTCTAGCATTATTATATTGTTTTTTTACATTTATTATTTATATGTTATAATATTTTCCACATCTCAACAAATATAATTGCAGTTAGATAAACAATTTTTCTGTTCTATCAATAATTTTGGTCAACGCTTCTGTATAGGTACAATTTTTTAAACAAATAATAATAATCATGAATGTATACTTAATACCTAATCCTAAATATACATTTGAAATTATTTATATCGAACCTTTACCGTAGTAAATCTGTGAGTAGTCATAAATTATGTATATTTCGAAAATGTTAATAACTTATGCCAAGATTTTTTCCCATAGGTTTATAAGAAAAAGATTAACTAATGATTAAGTAATAAAACTGAGATGACACACATTTCCTTTCACATGTTAATTTAAATAGAATAAAATATTAACACGCAATAGGATTCAATCCGATCTGAATAGTTAGGTATTGTCATGCCTCCGGAAGTGTGTAGGTGGCGACAACCATCACCAACGAACAAAAGAAAAAAATGCAGACATACCTGCAAGCGATTTAAGAATTCAAAGCGATTGGAATCTCTAAAAGCGAAAAACAACCAATTTCTTGGAATATACAACCCATAAATGTTCGACCCATAAGGTACATCATTTATAGAGTCTTTAAGATTGGTAATAAAGATATGAACACGTCAATAGATCGCATAATAAGATTTTTTATTCCTAATAATTCATAATTAAAACTTTAATAAAATAATGTATAAAATTGCATTTAAAAGTGTGTCTGTTACAGACTGTCTGAAACCGACTATTATATCATATATTTTCCGGAAAACATTCAGTTCCCACAGGAGTTTTAAAAATCCTAATCCTCTAAATATATCTAATAAACATATCTATAAAATTCTGGCCCCTATTTTATAAAACACTATATTATTTGCGTCTACAACCTACGTCTTGTTTAAGGAACGAAGCCAGAAATTGCAAACAAGGCGCGTAGAAGAATAGCTGGTCGGAATAAATAATCGACAACGATTTCATCAGGTGGTAGTGGTTCATCGTAGTTTGCAATACATACTATTTTCGTTTTTTTTTTTTGTATTTTCATATCTTTATGAAATGTTTTTTTAATGCATAGAAATGCTGCTATAAATAATGCTCGCGACTTCATCGGCGTGGTTTTTGTTTTTTGATTCACGCGAGAACTCCTTATTTGTCCGGAATAAAAAGTAGCTTATATCGCTCTCCAGGTCGTCAACAATAGTCATGCCAAAAATTTCGTCAATCCGTTGCTCCATTGCGGTGTGATTGAAGGACAAACCAACAAATATACACACTCTCGCATTTATAATATTAAGTATAGAATGACTTTTTTGGAAATAAAGTACTAGCTACGCTCATTTTTTAAGTTGCTACGTTATAGTATTCCGATTCTATTTTATTCTATTCAATGTAGGTCCACTTTATGACACAAGCACCCTGGGCCGTAACACTGTTTTACGATCGCCGCATCCCCTTCTTTCTGCCATTTTGTTTGAAAGTAAGCGGTTAAAGAACCTCGTGTAATGGCGAATACCTAATTTTCAACAAAAATTTCCAGAAATGTCAACTGCTCTTAGAAAGTTTTTATGTCTTAATAAAAATGTTTAAGAATGGCAATGAATGGTAATTTTATTTATGTACAAACATTCGAAAAAAGATTTGAATGTTTTCCGTTTTGATCTTATAATCATTGTAGGTCCAAAATCGGATTTCGGCTTGATTTTGTTTCTGATAAGTATGCACAGAATTGTATCTATACTATCTATACAAATATTATAAATGCGAAGGCCTGGACGGATGGATATTTGTTACTCAATCAAGCCAGAACGGCTAAAAGAATCTGGATGAAATTTGGCACAGAGATAGATCATAGTTTGGAATAACACAAAGGGTACTTTTTATCCCTTTTTTAAGAGCTCCCGCGGAAACTAAAAACCTCAATCCACGCGGACGAAGTCGCGGTCTACACCAGGATCTTCATAAAACATTATGAAACCCATAAATATTGCTTTGTCATTCTTAAGAAAACAAACCCCTTTATTCCATCCCTTTAAAAATAAAGCTGCTTAACAATTTAATCCCCTTTTGTTTTTTAAGTAAATAAAAAATGAAGCGGGCCTGATTAGGATCTAATCAGACCTACGCCCTATGGAATCTTTCTAAGAATATCAGGTTATACATACCTATATTTTAATCTTTACGTATCTACTAATTTATAAATGCGAAAGTTTGGATCGATGGATGCATGGATGTTTGTTACTCAATCACGCCAGAATGGCTAAACGGATCTGGATGAAATTTGACACAGAGATATATTATAGTCTGGAATACCAAATAGGCTAATTTTTATACCGGAAGGAGTTCCCGCGGGAACTAAAAAACCTCATATCGCGGGCATCAGCTAGTTCTTATTAACATATGTGCCACTAAAGAATACCCCAGCAATGGCAAGCTCACAGACTCTCCTTAGGTGAATGAACTAATTCAAGCTAGTTACGGATAGCCGTTGGATTTAAGTGATACATTACCATGGCGTGGTTTGGGAGTCTCAGTACAAAAGAACCACGTCCAGCAAGTGCTTATCGGTGATGGTACGCCAGTGATGAAAGAGAACTTATTCTCTACTACTGTTCTTCAGTAAGTTTCAAGTTTTATTTCCTCCGAAGAACCTTTAATAACAATTACAGAGCTGGAAAGCTTTAAAAGAAAAATACTAAAGCATGATATAACGGGCAGATATTATGACACACATTCTCGATAGGGATGACACTACACTTTTAACACGTGCTCGGTAACCGCAGTGAGCGTCGTAAACTTAGTTATTGGACCGTAAACCTTTGTTAGGAATTTCCCATTGCGTTATAGCGCGGCATGAACACAAATAAAACTAATTTTACACTGATATAACAACGAAATATTTTCAAACACAAATATTTGACACTGGATCTGTGTGGTTTTCTTGCATGTGAAGTAGCGAGAAAACTCACGGTACACTTGCACCATAGAATTATCATTTAGGATATTTATCATTATGGATAAACGGATGGAGTCGCGGGCATCATATCAAATTATATGAAATGATGCCCGCGACTTCATCCGTTTTAAGGTTTTTGAAATATCCCATGTGAACTTCTTCATATAATAGTTATGATTCTTTTAAAATTCTTTTTTTCTAGTTGACAAAACGTAATAATCACCTACTAGTTCCAAATTCTAATCCACCAGACCATTCATTTTGGTAATCTTCCTGATCAAATTCATATTTTCCGGATTTCATTATAATTTTGGAGCAGTCGTCATTTTAGTTAATTTCACGGGAACAATAGACAAAAGAATTACAAGCCTGCGTGCATCATTAAAATAACATTACCCACACGCAGCGCTAATTGCTTCTCAAAAACAAAAGTATCAACCTCGATATTTAACAGGACCAGCAATATATTTTTTTTATTTAGCTAGCCCTTATCTGCGGTCTCACATGGTCGCAAGTGACGATGAAGACAAGATGGCAGTTGGCTAATCTGGAACAACTCAGTTTTGTGTACTCTGATTATAACGTTGAGTATACTGAAAATAATAGGTCCACGGAGGACACGCATCGCACTTTAGCTTGCCACGTATTATCTATTAAAGTTAATAATAAAATAGTTTTAGAATTTACCCATAGAGACGCCGCGTACTATAATTATTATTATTTATCATCATCATCATCATCAACTCACTCTCTGGATGTCATAGTCAAGGGGCACTTCCAGTGCACTACACGGATCATTTGACGGATTGTTACTTGTACTCGTAATCTTAACAGAGTGGTCTAAACTAGGCCTAGATTTTGTTGTTTTGGAACGCTTTGTTCTATAGACCACTCCATTATTCTAACATAAATAGATTTGCGGTAAAGCTTACATATAGCTACATGTTATTTTACTGCGCAACGCATAAGTGCTTGCTTGTAGTTTGTACACCGCACACTAAAGTTCGACCCAACCCGTAGTTAATTATAAAAGAAAATAATATTTTAGGTCTAACATCAGTGTTTCCTTCGTTAGTAATTTCGGAAATAGGTACTTATTTACTAAGTATAAAATATGTGGGAACCTGAGAGATATACACTTTGTTGGAAGCAGGGTTTCATAAAATTGAATTATGGCTATAACCTTAACTTGGTCTTGAGGACCGTCATAAAATAACATCTTGGGTGCTCACAGGACACGTGGAGATGACTGCGGTTAAATTTTATTGAAACGCACCCGAATACAATGGGGGGATATGTAAATTGTTCAAACAATAAGAGTTTATTTTGACACACACAGAATTTAGTACTTGGAACTGTGAATTACATTGACTATTATGTGTAAGGATGCTGGCTTGTTTATGAGGAATTCTTCTGGAATAGGCCTTTGAGTGATTTCAAAAGTTATTGTTCACGACAAATTCTTCAGGGACATGTACTTAACTTGTAATAAGAGAGTTCAAAGTAAATTCTACAGAGTTCAAACGATTTTTGTGTGAATAAAATCTTTATTTCAATACCTACTATATATTAAGCATTGGCTATACAAATGATGAGATTAATTGGTACCTACCTAAAATTATTTTGATAAAGAACTTATATCCGTGGAGATAAGAGCCAAAGTAAAGCAAAATTCAACTTTAAAATAAATAAAATTATTTAGAAAAAAACAAGTTATTCTAGTATCTGTAAACTTGTCTAAAACATGCGAAAGTAGATAGTTTAGAACAAGGAAAACTGTACACTTTCTTTCAGCATGCAGCTGTAAGTACATTGTTGAAAACAAAAATAAGGAAGCATTTATTTAAAGACAATGCAGAATGGTAGTAAATAATATATCACGGAATGTACGTAGTCGTACATTTACTATCTATAAAAAGCTTTTGTCAAATAACGTAGACTGTAGAGCCATTCATGATATCCAGCTCTTGTTGCGCTATTTTATGTCAAAGTTATAGATTGTACCTAAAGAAATCGTAGGGCATTGATAGTAGGTTCCCTCGTTACTTGTGCGTTTATTAGTAATAGATATTTATTATTAATTACGACACAAAGTACGACCGTACTGTACGAATGTACGAAGGTACCTATTCGGACCGTATTTTTGAAGTGAAAACTTCTTTCGGCTCTAGTCCGCTGGACTTTAGGAGGTGCCGGAGGTGCTGGTTTTCTCATAAGGAAAGACTCGAGCGCGTTGAGCACTTTTTGCTAGGGGGTAAAAATGTGGAAATGCGTTACCAACACCGTGACCGACACCTCGCGTTGTTACGAAGACAAAAGGTCTTAAATATAAATATAGTACATTTGTAATTAAAGTTAAATTTCTTAGTTTTAAGGTTTGCCCATATATTTTAAGTATTTTGATTATTATTACTTTTCTTAGATTTTTTTTTATAAAAAGAAGAATATTCGTTTTCACTTCTATCGGCAGTCCCTATAACTACCAAATGCCAATTTTTTTAGATTTGTATCTGATCCAGGCCCCTTCTGAAAATCAGCGTTGCAGTATGTTAGGTGTGTATATACCTATCTCTCATGCTAAAGAGGTGGCCCATTGTTTATGTTACAATGTATATAAAGTAAGTGTAATTGTATTGTAGTGTTGGTCAATAAACTTATTTTATTTATTTATTTATGTATCCGCAAGGAGGCCTTTCTTTTGAGTTCGTTTATTTTATTGGGGAAATAGTAGGTAAGTACTTGGTTAACCTAAACAATATTAAATTGAAATAAATCGCTTAAATACTCATTCGCATAATTTAGGCGTTAACATTTTCCATATCCGGCAAACCAGAAACTTATTTACTGTTGTTTCCGAAAATCAATTTACAAAACTGCCTATTAAATTATAATCAATTTATCATGTCATATTGTAGTGATTTGTATCATACATTTTATGATAACATTATTATACTCTATGATAATTTATGTGAATTAATAATTTTTTACCATATTAGTACCCGAACTATTACCATAATCTCTTTTCTAATAATTTGCTATTATATGATTAAGTTTTATTAAATAATATTAATTATGGTAGTGTGGAGTAGTTTAATAAAATCACTACCAGATGCAGGACTTCCATAAAACGAAAAAAGCTTTATAAGTTATGTAATTTATTAAAATTTAAGGAAATTTTAGTATGTACGTTTAACATGGACCACAGTTAATGATATTATGGAATCTCTCAAACATTTACCGCTATGTCTCGATTACCGAAATTCGTTGCGATGGCGACTGGCGACACTCGGCGCCTAAGGCTGTGCGGTCCCGTGCATTTTCTGCATCCCACGCTCGCCGGCTTATCTACGGTGTTCTCACACAGAAATTTACACGTGCTTGCGAGTACCAGCGGCTCGTAACAACGCAGTGGTCGCATTTTATCTGCCACCAGAGCCCGCGATTAGTCCCGCCTTGAGTACCGCTGCGTAAGAACATACGACGAGACCCGCGGGACGTGGGCGACCGGCCGCAACCGGCGCATTTTATAACCTTTTTATTCCATTGTCACTCGGCCGAAGCGACGCAACCAAGGGAAAAATAAATTTTACTTCTTATCTAAATGTCAAATCGTTCGCTTTCGATCGAATCAGTTTCCAAATAGTTTTAATAAATCTCCTTTTACGGCGTACGGAGCGCGGAGAGCGATATCTACAAGCGCATTATAGATTCATGCTGCGAGTTATCGGGTTTTTATTCTGTTGTGACCGGTGCGACTGTTCCGGGCAACAATGGCTTTAATTGAAAGAGTGTCAATAAATTTGTCGCGCGGAGTCCTGGGACAACGCCGGTGGTCCCGATAAACTCCACGATCCCGCACCGTTGCGACGCATTGCAAAGGATCAAACCCTTGTTTCGGGGGACGACCGTTTGTTTTTATCTAATGCCGCCCTTGTATTCATTATTATAAATCTTCCGAATTGTTTCTTTATCGAATAATCGACACACCATCTGGCCTTATTTAATACTGGTCGGAAGATTAAAGATAATAGTCACTCTGTAACTTTCCAAAGCGTAGCTTGTAATAAAATTAAAGTAGGTAGGTATAAATATCGAAATATTTAGATAATATTGTTTACACAGGAGCAAGTAAGTAGTCTTTAATAAGCTATCCCTGTCAGCTTTTGTAAATCCAAAAAGTTGTCTGTATTGAAATAATTTTAGATTTGTTTTCTCACGCTTGCGGCTCCGCCCACGAGTCGCTTCTACGAATAGTTTTTGACCAAGGAGGGGAATTTTGTGTTCATAATTTAGTCGTTACAATGACACATGAAAATGTTCCTCTCTCCTTATGCGGATATGGCATACAATTATATAGGTGATTATACACCTTATAATAAATCATTAGAGGGATGGACTATTTCAACTTCACTAGAAATTGTAATAAAAAATACTAGAACCTACTAACTGAATAATTAGAAAAATAAATACTGTTAATTATTGTGAAACTAAAAATATAAGCATGTACTAAAATTATTAAAATAGCAAACCTTAGGAAGTATTTATGAAATATACTTATGTAAAATATCGCATTTATAATATTAGTAGTACCTTTTGTAAGTACATATATCCACACTTCCATACTAATATTATAAATGCGAAAGTTTGTCTGTCTATCTGCTACGCTTGCACGGCCCATCTATTCAACCGATTTTGATGAAAATTGGTACAAGGATAGGTTGTATCCTGGGGACATAGACCTCTTTTTATCCGGAAAGTTCAAGAGTTCCCGCGGGAATAACAAAAAAAATTATTTTCAACCGATTTTGATGAAATTTGGTACAGGCATAGGTTGTATCCTGGGGACATAGACCTCTTTTTATCCCGGAAAATTCAGGAGTTCCTGCGGAAATCAACTTTAATCCACGCGAACGAAGTCGCGGGCATCATCTAGTTAATATTATAAAAGCGAAAGTTTGGATGGATGGATAGATGTTTGTTACTCCAACACGCTATAACGGCTTGACGGATCTGGATGAAATTTGGCACAGGCAGATTATTATCTGGAATAACACATAGGCTACTTTTTTATTCTGAAAAATCTGAGAGTTCCCGCAGGAACCAAAAAACTTCAACCACGCGAGCGAACTCAAAGGAATGAACTAGTTTTTTTTTTTAAATTATAATACAAATTAAAACACACATAATTTAAAAAATAATTTAACAAAACTTGATTGCCTCATCCATATAAGAATCGCTTTTAATACTTAATGGTTTTACAACTGCAGTCCACGTTTGGGCCCAACAATTCACACCCGATAATCATCTTTTAGATAAAACGCCGCACCGTGAAATCACAAGAACTATGCCTTAATTAAAATTAAGACTCGTATCCATTGATATTTTTGAGTTTTATTTCGTACAACGAATGAAAAAGTTAATACCTTTTAAATATAAAGAAATCTTATTCATCAATATCCTACCTACACGTATTATGGTATTGGTTGTCCTTGAGAGGATAATGTGACGTCATAAGATGAAATGACGGGAAGAGAGATTTGTTTTATAAAAATAACGCAAAAAAGAAATTGGGCAACCCGCACATAATCTCAGACTACCTGATACTGGAAAGAGTAGGTATATAAATATCATTCTTGGGTGCTTCTAGTTCCTAATTTTCAAATAAGATCTTATCATAAACTTATAACAGTGGATACTTTGTAAACATATTGTGTTTAAAAAACTAAAGATAGATTTATCAGAAAGGATATTTTGTTTTTATCCACTACCAGTTAGCCCTTGACTGCGATCTCACCTGATGGTTAGTGATGATGCAGTCTAAGTTGGTAGCGAGCTAACCTGTTAGGGGCATGGCAGTTATATTAAACCCATACCCATATTAGGTTTCTACACGGCATCGTGCCGGAACGGTAAGTCGCTTGGCGGAACGTCTTCGCCGGTAGGGTGGTAACTAGCCACGGCCAAAGCCAGGCCAGACCAGGGAAAATTCAGAAATTATAAATTCCCAAATTGACCCTGCCGGAGATCGAGCCCGGGACCTCTGCACGTTAAGACAACAGCGCTCAACACTGCGCTCAGGGAGGTCAAAGGGATAATAATATCTATCAGGACTATATTGAATTAAATTTTCATTTTTAACACATCATACCATACACGTCTAAAAAACTAACCTTTTATTACAATTTATGATATAGGTAGATAAGACAGATAGCCGAAAATTAGAAAAAGTAAGATCAAAGTAGTTTGAAACCAACCAATACCTAATGAGGGTCTTGTACACGCTACATGACCAAATAAGAAGTAAGCCATATAACTGTGTACACTTAAGGCAATTAGGGGCTAAAAGTGAAAACAAACACAACGAGTAAATGTTTTCATTCCAATCAAAGCTTTTTTATCTGTTCTGTACATAGACAAATAAGATCCGTATTTGGAGCGTCATGCAAACAAGGGTGAACGGGTGAACGTTTCACTTGAAACATTACGATAAATACAATCGAGCAAAACGATGAATGATACGTTAGGTACAATAAATCCCTAAACATTCATTAAAGTGTGTTGTTCTGTCTGTCTGTCTGCTACTCTTTCATGATCTATCTTTTCAACCGAAATTTTTAAAAGTGATATTATCCCGGGGAAGGATATAGGCCAGGAGTTCCCGCGCGGATAAAAAAAAAACTTAATCTACGCGGACATCATCTAGTGAACATATGAAAACGAGTGTGTCCGTCTGGCGGTGGCTCGATCGCTGAAATCCAATCTTGAACAAATGTGGTTCACAGTTAGCTTGCATCTTGGAAACGGATATTTTATAAGATACTTTATATTTCCAAGAGTCTGATGGTTCTAAGAACCAAGTCACGGTAGGTGAAATGGTTTTGGGAAACATAATATAATAGTTAATATTGTCTCCTTTCAATTACTTTTTAAGTAATCGTAAACGGCCCGCTTATTAATTAAGTCCAATTCCCTTAATTTCATCTATCTACTAGGTCTATCTATGAAAGTAGATAAAAAAATCTCAAACATACACAACATTTTATTACATTCAACAGTTAACAACTATGCATTACTAGTACTAGTTGAGAGACTGTAATTTATCAATATTTCTAATAAATGTGCTCCATACATGTGTTGTGAGACCAGTTTTACTTTACCTTTTATCAAAGTTTTCACTCTCCGCACGCGATCGCCACTTAAAAGAACAGGATTAATCAGCAACTTCAAAGGTGACGATAGCCTTTCACTAAACAATATAGCCGGCCGTCCCTTTACTGCGGAACAGCCATGCTTCCACTGACCACCCTCAGCCAATAACGAAGTGCGGCTTGACGAATTGTTTGTCCTTGTTTCAACATTCAACAAATCACTCAAAGCACTAGCATCACCCTTAAGAACTCTCCTGACATGCACTTTGAAGATGCTTCTCCTGGATTTATCGATGCCTCGCTTTCCACTTTGCACAGTCGATATTTTCCCGGTGAAAATAAATTTGGATGCAAGCACGACACGCTTCAGCGAGTTAACATTTTTAAATACAGTACTATTGTAACACGTAGATAGCAAATTGTTTTCGGCTCTGATAACCGTGTTCCTTTTTTTCACATTTCCTTTCACAGAAAACTCGGCTGCAGTGAAACATATTAAAACACAAGTTCCTACAATAAAAATCCGAGTGAGATCCGTTATCATTTTTGTTCTTTTGAATTGTACGTTCTGTTTTGCACTACGAGGAAATAACTCATATTTTTTTTAAAAACCTATTCCTTTCGATATTAAGATCGAGAACTATAAATCGATATGCTGTTTCATAGAGTTGTACCATAAGAGGCTGCGCGCGCGCAGCTTGCCGTGCGGATCGTAACTGGAGGCTTTATCGTGTGGCCGTAAGCTGTAGCCTGTTTCTGTTGTGTTAATCCATAAGCTTTACTACAGCCTGCGTAAACACTTAACAAAACAAACATGATTGCGGATTTGTCTTCATTTTCTTTACGCTGAGACTTTAAAGACTTGGACGGTATTTTAATTATAGTACACATGCACCCGTGCGTCGTAATTCTACTTTGTGCTCAGATATTTAATGCTACGTAGTTACTATTTCTGACTTCACGTCTTGTAATGCTCTATTATAATTTTACACGAATTTGGTCGGTCAAATTAGTTAGTTAATATTAAGTATGTAATTTGCAAGATTACATTCACCTTTATATTTTTATTGAAAACCAAATGTTCCAAAACATGAACGGATTGTTTTTCATGCTTTTTTGATCATACTAATATTATAAATGCGAAACGAACACGTTTGTTGGTTTGTCCATCAATCACGCCACAACGAAGCAACAGATCAACGTGATTATTGGTATGGATACAGCTGAGGACCTGAAGAGTGACTTAGGAGACTTTTTATCCCGGAAAATTAAGGATCTCCCGTGGAAACTGTTATTCCACGCGGACGAAGTCGCAGGCATCAGCTAGTAAAATAATAAGGTAAAGTATATAGAAAAAGTCTCACTATAATATTAAAACTGTCGGTGCAAAATAATTTAATTTACAAACATGCTTCCATAATTTTTTATTTGGCTGTTATTTAACAAAAATAATGCAATACACAGAAGTAGAAATCATATTTTTAACATTGTTGTAATAACACTACGGATAGGTAGTCATAGATGTAAAATTCAATAGTAGATAAATGCAAATCTAAATGCGTAAAACGTACTTAAATAGTAAAATATTGTAGTATTGGAAAACTGTATGACAAACATTACAACTAGTTCTGTAGTATAATGTTAGTAGTTATAAATTATTGCGCATAACCAATGTGATAAAATATTATGCGTCGCCTGTATTTTGAAGGATCAATAAAAACTGTGACGACCTTTAATTATAAAGACATGACAATGTTTAACGTAGGCTTAATTTGAGTAGGTACTTTGATATTTTACGAGTGTAATAAATTTTTGCTTGTTAAGCGTCTATTATTACGGCGTAAACTCTTCCAAAATATATTAACACTTAAGCCTTTAGTTTAATAATTAATACTAAGTACCAATTAGAAAGAGAAATTTCAGACATAATATCCTGCACAGTAGCGAATAACACAATCTCGCGTGGAAATTTCGATAAATACGGCCTTATTCCTTGTCTACATTGTACAGGGAACCTCTGTCAAAATTTTAGGTATCCTTTTTTTATTTATAGACTTTTACTTGGCTGCAATCAGACTTGCTGACAAATAGTGATGTAGCATTCACTCTTGTTTATGCTATAGGCCCAAGAGTTTCAGATGGGCGTTCAGGAGACAATCAGTAACTGAGTGAGTAAGTCAGGTTTTTTCTTATCCTTAATTATGAGGTGCACTTTATGACATTAAGGTAAACACGTAAATTCAACTAAATAGGTACGAATTAAACTTGATGAAATCGTACACTTATGGCCCAGCGCAAGGTCAATTTTTATTTATAATATTTTGACCTTTTTTTTAACAATTATTAAACTTTAATACAATAATATTATGTCTTTTATCATCAAAGTATATATTATAACTATCAATAAAGTGCCAATAAAGAAACACTAATAGCGAAACCGGTTTCAAACCGTGGGTGAGATCTTATAACGTAAATATAAGATAAGCCAACCTTCCTTACATTATGGATTTAGAAACTTTATCAGCAGTCTTAATCAAGGATTGACGGATTGGCTTTGGTGGAAACTAGAATTTGTAGTATTTCTTCGTGCAAGGCAGGGTAAGGAATGTTAATGTGCTTTAATCCTATTTTAATTCGGAATCATAAAATATGAATCCATACTAATATTATAAATACGAAAGTGTGTCTTTCTGCTACGCTTTCACAGCCCATCTGTTCAACAGATTTAAATTTTGTTAAATTTTGGTACATGGATAGGTTTTTATCCTGGGAAAGGACATATGCCCGGAACCTATAATAAAATACCTCTTGGAAAAATAGCCGATGTTAAACCTAACGATCCTGATATAGTAGGAGACTATAAATGCAAAATAGATAATGCGTAACTCGGAAAATTAAAAGAGTTCCCACGGGAATCAAAAAACCTAAATTCACGCGGACGAAGTCACCGGCATCATCTAGTCATAAAATAAAATTAATATAAGATATACTTAACATTGATATACATCAAACTTTCAAAATTGAGTTTTGATAAATTGATAAGCTTTATACTTTACGCTTCTTTCGTTGAAATATTAAAAATTAAATAAAAGCAGAACTAAAAGCTCAACTTCCTCCAAAGTTGACGGAAGTTACGCATACATTTTAAATTCCAACAGTTGAACTATTTTCGTGGCACAAAAGTTTTTTCCTAACTAGACTGCTGCTAAACATTTGAATAATACATCATAATTAATATGGATTAATAATTTCAACGTATAGCAAAGCTTCGCTGTTATGTTTTAATTTTTAAAAGAAAACATGGGACATGACCATTGCATAATAACAGCAAAATATAGGTAGCCTAACACTCACCTCAAGGTGTCTCCTGTGGCGCAGCATTCGCGTAGGCGAACGAGTTCGTCGATACATTAACTTAGGCTATAACATTGACAGTTCCACTGCAAGGCCGAGCCCGTGCCATCCTCGCCAATAAACAAGTCCCACAAATAGGCGACAAATAGGACTTTATTACTGGCATACTTTTACGACGTAATATATTTACGCAAAAAAATCCGTAACACTGATTTTGATGACTATTGCCGTCTATAAAGAAGCATAATTTACGGCATAAAGGTTTTGAAAACATAAATTTATCGCCACTCAGAAGTCTTTCAAAAGCTGCTTTTGTTATTCCATTTTAAATTTCCTTTTGAAACTGAATAAGATTGTTAATTTACCATGGAATGGAATATATTATCAAAAAACATTGAGACGTTTAGATTCTACTATCTTTATTTTATTTCCATATTTATTGTCTTCAATTTCTTCCACTAAACAATGTCTGTAGAAGCATCTAATTTTCTTAGTATGTTTACAACAGAAACCACTATCTTCGTCCGACTGCGACTATCTAGCAGGATTGGCCATGTAGAGTAGGGAATTTAATTGGAAACATCTATTATTCGAGACATTGTTTTATTACATTTTGGAAAGGACATATTCAAAACTAAAAAAATCCCTGCATAGGTTTATTCGAATAAAAAAAACACTAAAATCTGATTTTGACAGAAATAAAGACAATGAAGAATATGTAATAACATCACTAAATTATCTACATAAATATTAAATTGATTAATTTTAGAAATTGCACATTTTCTTTATCAAAAAATATATTTGAGCCACTGAAATAAACCATGGCATGGTGTCTTCTTTGCAGGGCCGTCAATATATTATGTTTTTTCTTATCTAAACTAACTAAACGAATTATCAACAAGTGATAATTATTTTAATTTGTATACTAAAATAAAGGTTATTTATTATAGAACACGGTATTGCCTGGGCTGGCACACATAATCTCGTATCTTAGGTCTTTCAACACTGTTTTAATTGCCAACTGTAATTTCAAATTTAGATAGTTTTTCAAAATAACATTATATTTCAAATAAGAGCGGCAAATATTTTAAAAGGCGTCAGTTGGCTCGATGTAAAATTACTTGCTATTGATACCGTTAGTTGGTAGCTATAACTCCAGTCAACGTCTTCGGGGACACGTAACCGAAAAAGAGCGCTTTTAACGTCGCCACTACCTTCGGTTGGATGACTAGCCATTACAAAACTCCCTACGGATTAGATGACATTTTCGTTAAATAATGCTGGTTAAGTTTGGTTCTCTCACCTTTCGATTTTATTTTACGAAATTTTCTCTTTATTGAATTTGGAACATAATTCGAGTCAACGACAACATTTTTCAAAAGCAAGTGTCGACTTTTCTCCTGTTTAATTTATTTATTTGAATTTGATTATTATTGTTAATCTTTCGCTACCTTAATAAGACATTAATGTAGAAACAACCCCCTACCAAGGAGTGTGACAGTTTTATCACAGGTTTTATACCTTATTATCTTCATATAATGGGTTTTACCTGTTTATTACAAAAATAGTAATAATTTAACCAAATCTAAAATGTACGATCATAAAGGAACATTTTGCCAGAAATAACGCTTTTAATGACAAATTAAAACAGCAAGACTATCTTTTACCAGGGACTGAAAAACAGATTCATAAAGGATTCACATATTGATGTCCATTACTTACATATTATATATCTTTTGGCATCATAATGATATTAGGTAAGTAGGTGATCTATGTTACTACCCTAATAGGAATTATGCCCTAATTGTGAAATTGGTAAGCGATAGGCTGTATTTATGGGAAGTAAATAGGATATCCCGGAAAATTAAGGAGATCCGGCTAAAATAAAAAAATATATCAACGCCGATGAAGTCACGGACATCATCTAGTATACAATAAGGTGTAAAACTGCAATGCATATTATAAAATTATTTAATTGAAATAATATATAAAATTCACACAAATATATTTTAAGGTGACTCAAATGGTTTCGTGTTCCATTTTTCATAGTCGAAAAGTTAAAACTTTCGCTAATCTACGAACGAAATCTATTTCAATTAAACATTTAATCCATTTTAACGAAATAAAAACGGATTGATTTATTTTTCGATTGCTGAGAGCTTTCATTCGGTTATCTAAAAATATGTTTTAGGTTTTATCAGCCGCACTTTTCAATTACACAAAATGTCTATTTTCAATATGTTTGTTGGTTTTCAATCATTTAAATCATGATTGAATTTCATCTATTCATAAAAATGTTTTACTATGGTTATTTAATCTCAACAGGGGGTGATGCCGATCTAAAATACTTTTATGGAAATACTAGATGATGCCCGCGACTTTGTCCGCGTGGATTAAGTTTTTTAATTACCGCAGGAAGTCTTGAATTTTCCGGAATTAAAAGTAGCCTATGTCTTTCCCCGGGATACAACTCATCCCTGTATGAAATTTGATCAAAATCGGTTAAGCAGATGGGCCTTCAAAGCTTAGCAGACACAGACACACTTTCCCATTTATAATATTAGTATGCATTCGCCGATAGGAAGCATAATACCTGAATAATTCAAAATGATTGCAGAAAATTTAAAGACTGTATTCATTGAAATTAGAAATTACAGCTTTTACACTAGGTACACTGGCCTCGATATAATAACCCTTAGAAAGATTGGTAGCAAAATTTAGTAATCTAGCACTGCAAATTTTAAGAGATTTCAGTGGCAACCTTGTAGATTAAAACATAAAATCGCAATGATATATGTTACTATGTGGAAAAATTATTTCTTAAAAAACTTATAAATCGTATACAAATAAATTCTTGAAAAATATCAATAATTCAAATAGAAGTGAGACGATTATTGTGAAGGTAGTTATGAAATTGGTGAAATAATTTCCCTTCATAGTTGATTTTTATTGCGAGATAGGCTTGCGCTTGACGGCAATCATGCTTGATGCAAAGCAATGATGAGTTCTAGGTTGGAACGTAGAAGATGCCTATTTACCCTATTAAATCTTCAAAATGTAGAATTGCAGATCTTCAAATGCAGTCATTGCGTAACGAAACAATGTTTCTAATAAATACTGATGAAACGACAAACTACACCGTGGTCCAGTATACAAAATCAAAAGGAAAACTTCAGCGGAGTCAGTACATATTAATTAATACTTAAGCAACAGAAAAAGTTCTCAACTAAACTGATTAACGAGAGTTGAATTTAAATAGAATCTGACTTGGTTACATAATCTGGATACAAAACTGGAACGAAGAAAAGCCATTAAAACTAGCACGATGTACAAATGCAAATAGAGGAAAAAGTTAAAACGAAAGCTCCACATAGCGTATATTATTACGACTTTAAATATGTTAATACTCTAAAAAATGTAGTGCATTGTTTCATATTCTACGTAGTCTATAAAAATGGTTTTGGTGAAGATTTTGTATTGTTTTGATCAGTATGAATACAACGCGAGGCCTTCATGGCTTTTATAACGCTTGACCGATGAAAAAGAAAGGATTATCTCACTTATTCCACTTATTTCCACTATTTTTTAAGAACATCTTTGTGTCACCGTATTCCACATATAAATAATTAGAATTTCAATTTGAACCTATTATACTGACGTCATGTCCAGCAGATTCGTGCGTATCAACATTATGAGTGATTTTAGTTTTATATTAACCCATCAAAAAACAAATTAACATAACTTTAAGGAGTAAGGAAAAGGATTATTATTATTGATAAGTGTTTTTAATTGCTATTACGATATTCGCTACCACAAAGCAACCATAATAGTTGCATGGAGGTATACTGTTTTATGTATGCTCTTGGCAAGTAAGGCATGTGGTATCCAACCGGCGTCAGATCCATACAAATAGCCGAATTATGGCGGCATCGGTACTTTAGAATGAATTTCTCCTAAGCCGGGGATTGGCTGAATAGGTCGGCTCATACTTAGCTCGGCATTGGAATGCAATTCAAGCATAGCTGCAGTGTTATAGCTAGGGACTGGCTGCTGCGTCCGTATCCTGTGCCATAGACTTCAAGCAAATAAAAACTCAACGTTAACTTGAATGATCTGAAAAATACACAACATACAAGGAAGAACTGGAGAAATATCATCTGACTTACGTAAACATAAAAAACTTGACAAAAACCAACTGACTGATATCGCTTCTAACGAAAATTGGTAATATAATTGTAAGAAGTTGTACATAAATCATAAAGACATATTGAACTTTTTTAGAGCTCATCTTAAAAAATATATTTTACATCAAAAATGAAGCATCAAGCATTTCCATTAGCCAAAAAAATGATGACCTAAAAACTTTACATATCTCTTAAGGTTTTTAAGGAAGCAAAATTTGAAACATTCGAAGGGTGCTCATAACCCTAGCTATGACACTCAGCTGCACCAGACAGCGGTCCATAATTGCATTTTGTGGTCGCGGAACGCTCCACTTGGACGGTACACGCAAGATCGAATGGAACGCAAACAAACTTCGGGTTTCTTCTGGAAATTTCAATCGGAAAAACACGCGGCAAATTGCTGTGAAATGCTTTCATACCTCTTTGAGCTGAGCAAATACTAGCGCGCCGTGTCTCGTTTAGGTTCGCGTTGATTAGCTGGCAGTGCATACTGCTTGTATCGTCTATGGATTAACTTGTAAGAATATTTTCCAACTCCATTAGATCAAGAAGTATTTATATTTTCTTACCTTTCATTAACATGTAACTGAGTAATTTGCATCACTAACATCAGTAAAATAAAAATGCATTTAAAGATAACAACCTCCCTCGGTGTTACGTGTTTTATGCGGATCAGAATTAATATTTAAGTATGCAAAAAAAAGTATTGTAGATACTAACAACAATAGTGAAAAAGAAAACGTTATTAATTTTCATAGACTCATAACATTAATTGGTATGAGTCTTTTGATTTATTACTCGTACGTATGTAGTAGGTACTTAACAATGCTACAAGTACTACAAGTACAACTCAGTTTGCTTGAAAAAGCTCATTAATGTTCTTTAAGATAAATCGGTTTGTACTCATTTACCCGCTGAGAATAAAACCAGTCCTTCTTTAAAATAAACTTTGCTATAACGACGATTGTCCTGAATTTTATAATTCAGCTCCCAGATAATGCAATGCTCGAAAACTGCAAACGAGACAATTTCTTAATTAAGCAGTTAAACCCTTACTTTATGAAGACGAGTGGATATTGTAAGACATTACTCTTACATTAATCTTACGAAATGGGGAATAAAATTACATGAAGAATTTAAGACAGATAAAAGGTTCTTGTCTTCGCAGTAGCAATCATGGTTTAAGAATTCTTAAGTATAATCGTATAAACGAATATAAATTTCAATAGAATAGATAAAAATAATTTCACCCGCTCCATTCTTTAAGCTGTTTCTGTTTGAGCTTTAGAAAGGTATTTGAATGAAATTCATTTCATTTTAAACTACTTTAGAATTTTCACCTCAATGATTTTTTCAGAAATAACCAATGAGTTATTTCTGAAGTTGTGTACGCTGTACAATACAAATATGTAGTCCAATTTTGAAATAAGGAGGAGGCAATATAAACGAACAACGTAATCTCAAAGCTCAGTCACAGCAAAGAGTTTAATATCTACTACATATTAATCCACTTGTAACTTACCAAACACCTAAGCTAGTCATTCCTTAACAGTGTTTCCTTTTTTAAATATTTGTTAGAATTGACGCAATGGATTTTTCAATTACTGTAATTATCTTATATATAAAATTCCCGTCACAATGTTAGTTACCATAATCTTCCGAAAAGTCTTGACCAATGTTTATGAAATTTTATATGCATATTCAGTAGGTCTGAAAATCGGCTACCCCTAAAACACCACAATCCACGCGGACGGAGTCGCGGGCATCAGCTAGTATTCCCATTAAAATACAAAATTATTATGAAACCTGCGTGCGTTCGTCGATCGTCATGATCGGAGAATATACCTATTAGGATATTAATTGATATTGGAAGTACAGTATTATTATTGGTCTGTTGATATAAACGAAGATCCAGTATAGACACAGAATCCTTATTGACAAATTTATGATACAATTGTGGCAGGCGCAAGGCGCAAGTTGTAAAGCAAAAATGAGATGCCCACGCCCATTCCAACCGCGAGATTAAACGCCAGGACGCCGCTGCCGTCGCCTGCCGCTGTCATTCTTAAAATATTGCTCCGCGTACAAATGATAGCAAAATAAAGTGCTGTCTGTGTCGATAAGAATATAAAATTCTCAACGTTTATCATACATTAAAATTTCAAATAGCTCCTGGGTTTCTATCAAACGAAAAGGAGTCTGTTTATTTATTTGCTTTAATAAAATGGACCATAGAGGTATTCATTGTTTGAATTGTACAGGGCTGAAAATTGTACCTACATTGAATAATTGAATAGTTTCGTCTTGTTTAGAATTCAGAACATTGTTTCTCATATGATATTTAAAAGGCAGTTCAACTATTTACTGAAAAAGAGTTAAACAGTTATCTAGAATTCGCAGATGAGAATTTTGGTAAATATGCGTATTTCATCCGCTTTAATTATTTCAAGGTAAGTGGCGAGAAACTACTTAACGAGATATCGCGAATGGGCTAGTTAAGGCGATTCTCCAGTAAATCTATCTGTCCGCTAAAATAAAACCAGAGCCCCAGGGAGGTGCGAACAAAAGGACTAATTCCGCACAGAGTTATCGATAGCTTCACGTCAGCCCGATTCGAGGTAGGTATACTCCGACGACACACTAGAGAAATGTACGACAAATTACGTTCGCGACTACAGTGAGCTCGGACACAATACCCGTTCGCTTCAATGGTTATTTTGTGCCTAACTGGACAGTATAAAAGAGTTGCATATTGAGGTTTTAGAAAATGTCGATTGTGTAGAATTTTGAATAAAACGCTTCTATTGGAAAATGCACGTATTTTGTACTTCAATGAAATAGGAAAATGTCGATGCCATTTTTGTGCACAATATTATATATGTTTAATCGAATCGTTTTAATGTATAAAAGATTCATGATGAGCGGGTGAAGATTATCACTTCTATGCCAATGTAAAGAAAGGGGAAATGAAAGACTCGTACCCAGTAACGACAATAGTTACATCATACTTCATACTAATTTATAAATGTGAAAGTGTGTTTGTTTGTTGGTTTATCCTTCAATCACGCCGCAAAGGGAGCAACGGATCGAAGTAATTTTTTGGCATGGTTATAGCTACTTTTTATCCCGGAAAATGAAGGATTTCCCGCGGGAATTAAAAAAAAACTTAAACCACGCGGACGAAGTCGCGGGCATCAGCTAGTTTATTAATAAAATAAAATATTCGTTATTAAATAGTAACATTTCCATTCTATACGCTATGGTTTTACCTAATGATATAAAACCGCCATCAAATAAAATTCGCAGACCATTTTAACGAGCATTATTTATATAGCTTTTAATAAAGACCTTTAGTTATTTCACCGCCTCACCACTCAATTTCGTATTCTCGAGTCAAAAGTGTAATGAAAGTTAAGCTGCCTCTTAAAATAATAGACTGTATCCATAAATTTCTTTCGCGCCAATCCGCAGCAGCGTCGCATGGTATGCGAAGAGAAATGGTCCACAAATTGCGTACGCCTGACTACGTCCCCATCGCCCGCGCGATAGTACCGGCGTACTACAGTCAGGTAGGGTTGCCAAATTTCTAGTAAATGATGGATTGTATAGCCAGCAAAAAATACAGGAGTGCAGAAAATGTTTGACAAACTCTGTGAAGGACGCCCACTACATCACCGCTCCGAAACAATGCTCACCTCGAAACATAAATTAAAGTTAGGTTAAAGTAATTCACAAATTGCGTTCACAGAGTTGGCACATTTCAAGTTAATTTGTATTTCAAATCTGGGCTGGAAAAAGTGTAAAAGAACATAAATTCGTGTAACAGTGTAGGAGTGGACCGCCTCTACGCCGAGCTGATTCTCTTCACGAAAGGAGAACCTAGAGGTTGACTGAGTGATACCACATGTTTTTTTAGTCTTTTTGTCAGCTGAAAATTCAGTTGGAACTTGTAATACATTTATTTTAAAAAGCCTTAATTATACCAAATGTTTGAAGATACCGTATTTTATTAGATTACCGTATTTTATTATCTTTATTACTTTGCTTTGGTGTGAAATATTATTTTTTTCTTTTTCGTGTTTAGCATGAACAAAAAAGAGTAAAGCGTCCCGGAACTTTTCGCAAAATTTGGTTGCCTTATACAAGGTTCCTTATATACGGTAAGAAAATAAAACATTTTTATTTTTATACAGGGAGCTAAAGACTGCGAAAGCCATTGACGTTGACGTTTAAGTTTTCTTGTGTAAACTTCGCTACAATCTTAATGCCCATTCCACATTTACGAGAATGTATCCTAAGATATCTGGAACGATCGTTAGCTTAAAAGCTCTATAAAAAGTTTAAGATATTATTTAAAACTTAAAATATATCTGAGCTAGAAAATATTGATGATGGCCGCGTAAATAATTTTTTTGGATTCCCGGGGGAACTTTTTAATTTTCCGGGATAAAAAGTTGCCTATTTCCTTCCCTGGGATACAACCTATTCTTGTACCAAATTTCGGTTTAACAGATGAGCCGTGAAAGCGTAGCACACAGACAGATAGACGCACTTTCGCATTTATAACATTATTATGGACTTTGTAGATGAGGTGCCTATTTGATAGTACTGAAAGTTGGAGAGAATCATTTCAATGGGTTTGTAAATAAATGACATAATTGAATAGCTTTATAGCTTTGACCATACCAAATGCGTACCATAAAACCTGACAAATGATAAAATATAAGTAATCGAAAATCAGATGAACTTATCTAGCGAGTTTACTAATTCTTCACCTATGTGCAGAGGTTTAGACAATGTGAATCATATAATACAATTAGCATTTACTGTCATTATATCATTTAAACCAGGGTATCATTATATTCATTAGTAAGTAAAGAAACAAACAAATTAATGTCACACTGAAAAAGTTGTTTTAACGTGCCAGTTTTAAATTAATGTCACACCTACCGAAGTGCGAATCGAGATAAACGAGTATATAATAGCTCAATAAATTGAGTTACACAAGAATCCACTTTTGAATATTAATTTAATTTGCAGTTAAAATTACCTTTCAATTGCTTTTATTTAAACTCGGGTGAAATGCATTTTACGTTTCAACAGAATATAAAACGCACTGCTAGATCTAAAGTGAGACAACTCAAAAAAAGTTGTTATCGTTAAAACTGATTAATTTATAGCCCCAGTTCATATACAGTAACATTACACAACATATTTATCACCGAAAAAAAATTGAGTTGCATAACATTACTAACAAAAATTTCAGAAATTCGTTTTTTTTAGTTGTCACTCTTTAGATCTAGCAGAGCGGAAACTGAAATGAATTTTTTGTACTGCTCTACATCGAAGACCTCCCCAGTTAACCACGTAATAATGAAGGCTGACGTTATTGTACATACTTGGCTGTATGATTCCCAAATAGCAACTATCAGAAGTAGATCGGATTTCCACTATCAGGTCTGAATAAGCTACGGTAACTTATCTATGTAACTAGACTAGTCAGCACAATTAAATGGAATTATGTACTTAGGTACTGTAATGTACTACGGTTGAATTCCAACAATGACTCGGACATCTACCTTAGGTTCTTTAAAATATGATTATTAGTTGAGCTTTAATATTATAATTCGAGCACTTTGTAGACCATCAAAATCGCAAAAAATACCTTATGTGCCCTGGTGATGTTCTGTTTTAAATAAAATTACACAATTGCAGTGGGAGATATTCCAGCTCTTTCTAAACACATGCTACTAAAAATGTCTGTCATTTATCCTACGCTAAGTCTAGCTAAAAGTTTCTCTTTAACTACACACAATACTGTCATAAAATTATTGTACAGTTAACTACTATTATTAGCTGCGAGGAAAATACATTTCCATTTTAGATCACGCGCATATCGTGTTAATAAAGCACTTAGTTATTAGAGTGAAAAAAATAAGTAGAACGCTTATCCGTCATCAAGCAATTCATAACCGTGCCGTCAGATTAATGTAAAGCCCTGTGCACATCGTTGATTGTGCAAATAATCCGGCGTCGTATTACTCATGAAGTTCAAGTGAGCGTCGAAGCTCTACGTAAAGCAACAAAGCCTCCAATTACCCGAGTGAGCACGCCGTGGGCTTTTAGTGAATAATGAGCCGCTTATCCCAGCGGATGACGGCTTCACTAGAATAGTTCATGAGTGGGCTGAGGACCACCCGGCCGACACGCCACAAGCGACGCTCGATGCTTCACGCGCGGTCACTGGCGTCAACACAATTTCGCGTTTGCCTCACGCCTTTACCTCTCTTTGACATTTTACTCGGATACGGTCAGCAAACACGTCCCTATCATATAACATTTATGAAGTTGTGCATTCAGGCTTTCCTAGCTACATAAAGTTCCATATATTTAATGTTTAATATTAACTACAGGAAAACTATAACACTGATATACTAATAATAAATAACATACTACTATTATAAATGCGAAAGTGTCTCTGTCTGTCTATTTGTATGTCTGCTACGCTTTCACGACCCATCTGTTCAACCGATTTGGATGAAATTTGGTACAGAGGTAGGTTACATCCCGGGAAAGAACATAGGAAAAAACCTTAATCCACGCGGACGAAGTCGTGGGCATCATCTAGTAACTAAATATATTGGAATTTGCTATTCTCATTAGATATCTACCATCAATCAATATTATTATGTTTGCCTCACGCCTTTACCTCTTTTTGCTCGGATACGGTCAGCAAACACGTCCCTTTCATATAACATTTAAGAAGTTATGAGTTCAGGCTTCCCTAGTTAAGTACATAGATACATTTATATAATATTCTATATTAACTACAAGAAAATTATTAGCGATGTTATTATGTAAATATTTTGCGTTATTTGAATTTTCTATTCTCATTAGATGTCTACCACTAATCAATATTATTGGGTTTAGAAGTCAATGTAGAATTGTGTTCTCTTATTTATACAAAGTCTTACAAAGTACATTATGAATCGCTACAAAAGCTTAACAAGTCAGATAAAAGTTGAGGCTTTTTTTTACAAGTAAAAAGAACGTGAAGAATAATAAGGAAAGGAACATTTATTTGTCTGCAACAAATTCGAGTTCCGGGAATTTTATTTCGAGAGAATAGCGACGCTGAATGCTCGGCAAATCGTCCTGAAGGTTGATCAAAGAGTGTACTCCTAAAGACGTCCTTGATTTTGCTCGTAACACTTTACGAGAATGCTTTCATTTAGGAATGATGTTTTGTAAGAAATGTCAAAGGTCTAAAGTGAAATATGGTTTTCTTCATAAATTCAATTTGTATTAGTGAAGACATGGTTACCAGATTAAGAATGGATAGCATACTTCGTTACTATGGTATCATTGCTATGATTGATACAAAGAGTGTATTTAAATTATTGCATAATGCTGACTTCAAAAACTTATAGCCTTCATGCAAGCTTTCAACCCCTATTTCACGCCCTTTGGGGTGGATAATTGTAAAATTGCTTCTGCAGTTTATTATTATTTAAATCGAATAACCTAAATCCCGATTTTCAAGTCTCTAACTTCAAAAACACAGAACTTTCTTACAAAGTTACAACCCCCATTTCACCCTCTGTGGGGTAGATTTTCCTAAAATTGTTTATACAGTTTATTATAACTTAAAACTAATAACCTAAACTCCTAAGTTTTTGAAGTTAGAGGCTTGAATATTATATGTAAGTTTCCAACCCTTATTTCACCCCTTTTGGGGTAGATTTTCGTAAAATTGCTTATACAGGTTTTTATTATTTAAAGCTATTAACTTAATTGCCAATTTTCATATTTCTAACTTCAAAAACAAAGGACTTTCATACAAACTTCCAACCCCCATTTCAACCCCTTAGGGGTGAATTTTCTCAAAACCGTCCGTCTACACCATAGAAGGAACCTATCTTCCAAATTTCAAGTCTGTATTCTTTATAGTTCCTGAGATATCGTGATGAATCAGTGACCTTTCATAATTCATAATTCATAATTTTTATTTTGCCAAATTGTGGGTAACAACAGTTGTTATCTTAAAAAAATTAATCCCTATCACAATTTACCGCCAGTGGCAGTGTGCAAAAATATACATGTAGATCCACAAGTTCCGTGATTTTTTAAATCAATTATTTATAATTTAAGTATATCCAACATAATTCCCCTAAGTGTCAGTTTAAGTCAACCATTTAAAATGTGTCAATATAATAATGTATGTTGAATAATTTTCATTTATTTATTTTTTCCATTTTCAATGTCAATTAGTAAATAAGTTAAAAAAAATTGATTATTATAAATTATATAAGAGTAAATGTCAAAATTATGTAAAATCAAATAATAAGTAAATAATTCATACATCAGCTATGACACCTTTTAAATTTACATACACTAAACATTATACAAAATCAGTTATTAAAATATTACAGTTTATTTACTCAGATAAACAATCATTAAGGTATTCACTTACACTATAGTAACTCTTCTTACTTAGAATGTCAAAAATTACTCGTTTAAACCTTATCAGTGGCAGATCCTTATGGCAATTTGGAAGTTTATTGTATAGAGCCACAGCCATACAATGTGAATTTTTTGCGCATAGGGCGAGCCTTCTTGGTGGTACCCAGAGTCTATTTTGTGGCCTACCTCTTCTGTTTGGATACTTTTCACTCAGTGTAGGAAACAAGTCGGGATGCTTTTTTACGAAAAGCAATGCTTCATATATATAAAGACTTGGCAGTGGTAATATTTTATTTTTCCTAAACAGTGGTTTGCAGCTGTCTAAAGGTTCAGCCCGGAAAATAGACCTCATGCAAGCCTTTTGCTTAATAAACACCTTTATCGCATCTGTTGAGTTTCCCCACAAAACCAAGCCATAGCGTAGAATTGACGAAACATAGCCGTGATAAGCTAGTAAGGCAGTTTTTATATTTGACACGTGTGTAAGTCTCTTTAGGACGTATATAAATCGGTCTATTTTTTGGCACAGAATTTCAACGTGAGACTTCCAATTGCAATATTTATCTAGGGTTATTCCAAGAAAAGATATTGTTTCTGTTTCTTTTATGGTACACGAATCATATACTATGTTTAAATCACTTGGATTAGATTTATAGGTTTGAAATTGCATGTAGTGTGTTTTAGTCATATTTATACTAAGATTATTTTCATTTAACCACTTGATAACTGATATTAGCGATTCATTTACTTCTCTCTCAAGCGTTTGCTTATCTTTCGATTTGATAATTATCGTTGTATCATCGGCGTATAAGATACATTTATGGGTAATGACGTTTGGAAGATCATTGATATAAAGTAGGAAAAGCAGAGGACCAAGGACGCTTCCTTGGGGCACTCCATATGGATTTTGTGTGTTAAATGTTGAACGATAGGAGTTCGTGTGGGCTCCTTTTGTTTTAGAAACTTCTACACATTGCTTACGTTCAATAAGGTAGCTAGATATCCATTCTAGTGCTTTACCTCTGATTCCGTATTTCTCTAATTTATCAAGTAGTATTTTGTGACTTATTAAATCGAAAGCCTTGGTCATGTCAAGAAAAATTGAAACAACGCTATGACCAGTATCCATATTTTCTAATATGTATTTCATTAAACTAAAGCAAGCGAGAGTTGTGCTGCTTTGTCTTCTGAAACCAAATTGCTCCGTTTTTAGTATATTAAATGTTGTTAGAAAGCTGTAAATTTTGTCAAACATAATTTTTTCGAAAACCTTTGATAATAATATAGGGATAAGCGTTATTGGGCGATAGTTACTTTTTTCGTCTTTATTATTCTTTTTATGTAAGGGTTTCACTATTGACTTTTTCAAGTTTTCGCTTTTATATATGTTATATATGTCAGTCAGATTGTAATCAAACTAGCGAAATTGCAAACTGTCGAAAGATTACAATTTAACCTATTATTTTTCGGTAAATTGTAATCGGTTAGGTATATTAACCCGACATAACCTGAGTGCCTCATTATTTATGTCGAACCCTAACCTAACCTACAAGAAACAGACAAGAAAACGTAAATACAATGAATATTTCAAAAATTGACACTCAGAACATTGAACGGTTCACAATCTTTCGACAGTTTACAATTTCGCGAGTTAGATTATAATCTAACGGTTTTTACAATCTTACGGTGACATTTATATAGATTGTTCGTAAAGCGTAAACTACAGTCGTGCGTCGGAGCTGACAAACACATTTTTTTTTAATTGACGCCTCGGCTACAGAATTGTTATAGTTTCGCCATGTCCGTCTGTCCGCAGCTTAGCTTAGAGGCTATTAGTACTAGAAAGGTGTAATTTAGCATACATATTAATCACGCCGACAGTGGTTAAATAATATTTAAAAAGAAATTATGGTAATTATACAGGCAAAGTGGGGATAAACTTTTTTTCTCGTCTATCCCATCCTGTGGGGTGTCATTGGATAGGTCGTTGTTGTGGGTGTGAGAAACCCATTTTTGGCTTAGGGAACCGTTTGCTAAATATGCTTTAAAATGCTAATTTTTTTTAGTCAGTGAGTAGGATAGATAAAGTTTTTTGGCTTTTTGTAATAAATTTTTGAATCCACTAAGCTTAGTTATCATTTTATTTTAATGCCACTTGCACCTATTTTAATAAACTATTTTGACGACGGCAGGGTCAATTTGGGAATTTATAATTTCTGAATTTTCCCTGGTCTGGCCTGGTGGAAGGCTTCGGCCGTGGCTAGTTATCACCCTACCGCCAAAGACGTGCCGCCAAGCGATTACGCGTTCCGGTACGATGCCGTGTAGAAACCGAATAGGGGTATGGGTTTAATATAACTGCCAAGCCCCTAACAGGTTAGCCCGCTACCATCTTAGACTGCATCATCACTTACCATCAGGTGAGATCGCAGTCAAGGGCTAACTTGTAATGGATAAAAAATAATCTTTAAGCGAATTAACTATTTGAATAAATTTTTAGACCCGAGCAAAGGACACGACGTGGGGAATAAAAACGGTGGAATAAAATAATGTTTATTTGTCTGCAGCGAAACGTTTATTCGCCCGGGAAATTGTCGTGACGGTAGATCAAGGAGCCATGATTTCGCTCCAGTAACGATTTTGTTATATTTTTTTTGCAAGCAGATAGATTCATATTGTAAGTGGTATTGGTACAAAAGTGCGACGAATATCCGAAACGTTTACATAAATCATGTGTCACTCAGAAAAATCTAAAGCCTGAGGATTGAATATCCATCGAATACGATTTTTTCTCCATTTGACTATGATAGTTTCCCTCATTTATAAAATTTCGGTTTATACCTACAACACGTTTACATAATAATACATCTTATACTAGCTAATGCCCGCGACTTTGTCCGTCTGGATAAAAGTAGCCTATTCCAGACTATAATCTATTTCTGAGCCAAATTTCATGGAGATCCGTTCAACCGTTCTATCGTAATTGAGTGACAAACATCCATCCATACATCCAAACTTTCGCATTTATAATATTAAGTATAGATAAAAAACGGCACCGTTTTGTAATACGCCAGATTTTTTTAGCTAATTGTATTGATACATTACAAGTCTTGTAGAAATAAGTATATATGTAAGTAGTACTGATATAATTATCCAGTTGCTATTTATTTTTATTTTTAAATTTGGGCTTCTGAGGCTGAACTAAGGTGAACCTGTGCTTCAACTTCAGTGCCGACTCCCCTAGTGTTTTTCTAGCATACAATTTAAATTTTACGCCGATAATAATAAGAGTAAAAACATACTAGTGCTTTTGCAAAGCAAGATTAATTAGCAATTTTCTATTAGGTCTGTCAGCATGCAATAATGGAATGAAAAAAGATAACATTTAAAATTAGATGCTTACGTTTAAACATTGCATATTGCAACACGAACAATAGTAGCACGTCGGTACGTATTGTTCGCATTTATTGCTGGTTGCTTTTCTAATCTAAAGTTGCATAGCCGCTGCTATACCTAACTCATTCCTCACTCGTTCGAAACAGCTATTGCTGTGCTCGGTTATGGTCTAATTAATTGTTCCTCGGGCGGACATCGTCATTTTAATTATAAGTTGCAAACCGTACTAACAACAATTGTTATGTACCGTTCAGAAGTGAAACACTGTTAATAACATTTGTATCAATTTTACAAGTGTATCAATTTGTATCAACTTTATTATCAAGTTTACAAGAGACGTTCGCTAAGCTGACGAACATTTTAAAATAATGATGTTTACACCATTGTTATTTCATAATTTTTTTTTCTAAACTTACATGCTTATTGGCGTCACAATAACATAATTATCACTAAATTAAACATGTACTCTACCGAGTAAATTAGTGTACATCACTTTGCGTATCAAGTAAGTATCCATAAGGGATGTTTTCAAAGGTAACCTTAACATAATAATTGCAGAACCAAAAACATCAGACTGAAGTTTCAAATGAAGGGTAGGTAGGTACTAGATATATCCATAGGGGCGATATTTTCTTAAGACAAACTTTGACTTCTCAGCGACATATATACAATGAATGAACTAGAAGTTTAATTCGCTATAATCCGCCACAGTAGACAAATCCGTGTGGTACAGTGCGTGTCTTTCACCTGCAACATGCGACACCCACCACCCAGCAATTCGCACAGGCACAACACCACACCACACAAATCCTCCAAATCACTCTCAACGTACGTTTCACTCCGACACCGGAGCATCTTCAGGAGATGTTGACTCGACAATGCAAGATTGTGAAGTGACTATCGTATCGCAAGTTCCAGCTTATATACCTTTTTGGCATGGCTCATACTGAAGCCCCGGCCCCTCCCATATTACTGTATAAATTGAGTAAAGGTGAATTTGATACGTTTATTTGTTCATTTAGCAACTCAAATCCTTTATTATTGTGTTTAATCGTTCCAACGATCAACTACAAAGGTGCCACTTCGCTAAACATCTTTTGGACAGTGGACATGAGGTGGGCAATAACCATTCATATAAAATCCTGTATAAATGTAATAAAGGGTTGCGAATGTGCGTTTGGGAGCAATTAGAAATAATTAAACACAATAATAAAGGATTTGAGTTGCTAAATGAACAAATAAACGTATCAAATTCACCTTTACTCAATTTATACAGTAATAGGGGAGGGGGCGGGGCTTCAGTATGAGACATGCCAAAAAGGTATATAAGCTGGAACTTGCGATACGATAGTCACTTCACAATCGTGCATTGTCGAGTCAACATCTCCTGAAGATGCTCCGGTGTCGGAGTGAAACGTACGTTGAGAGTGATTTGGAGGATTTGTGTGGTGTGGTGTTGTGCCTGTGCGAATTGCTGGGTGGTGGGTGTCGCATGTTGCAGGTGAAAGACACGCACTGTACCACACGGATTTGTCTACTGTGGCGGATTATAGCGAATTAAACTTCTAGTTCATTCACTGTCATGGACTTCCGCAAAGTAACGCCTGCTTCTATTCAATACATATATACAACGTGACAGGCGAGACTAGCGAGGCAATTTTCTACGGTATTTTTATTTGCTCAAGACATAGTTAAATTGTTGGTCTCCGCTACGGCCACAGACCAATCATAAATCTAGTAGTTCATAAAAAGAGTTTTGCACAATAGTAAAGGAAATGTTCCCAACCTTGAGTTAGGCATTACCTAGGTGGAAACTGGGAGCTGGTTAACGTACAAACGACCCCGCCGTTACGCCTCACTATGTACCTATACCACCAAATAGATCGATAAATATGACTAACTGCACAGGTTCAAGGTCACAGGCCCTTTAATCAGACAGCGTGTTACATACATTTCAATTATATTTAATGCAAGACATCACTGAAGAGTATGTTATGAGTATACAGTTTCAGTCTTGCATAACTATGGTACCTGCTATGAATTAGGTATAATACCATTTGCAGTGTCGCACCGACACAAAAGCATCATCTCTGTCGCTATAATCGCTATTCTTGCAAATCTACCTTAGTCCGTAAAATTCGTGAAGAAATTATTAATACCCTTTCAGAAAACGAGCTTATATATAAGTAATTAAAATGACAGCCATTATATTGATATCAAAGTCGAACTTAATATTAGCCTGCTAAACTTCAGTCAAGCCAAATCTCACGGCTGAATAAATTTAAAGTCAATCAAAATTTTAGACAAAAGGGTACGGGGATTGAATGTATAAATATAAACGGGCACATTTAAATAATGGAGAACAGAAATATTAAACGGTTATTTTACATGCAATCTTAGGTAAGGTAGCTATGCAAGGAAGACCTATATGATGTAAGTCTTCTAATCTATCCGACTTATAAATTATAAATTTGCGAATTGTGTTTGTTTAATGTAATATTTATATGATTTGTCCTTCAAACACGCTGCAACGGAGCGACGAATTGACGTCTTTTTTAAGAACTACAAACGTTATTTTTAAAAATCAAAATCCACACGGGAATCAACTAAGTATTTTAAGGATTTATGTAAATGGAAGCACTAACCCGACTATGGAATAATTTTTAAGATTAAGAGGATTTACTTTTTAGTATGTAACATCCATCATATCGATTTTGTTAGAATAAAATGTTGTTAGACTGCTAAAATCATAACCCTTCCTTTTGCCTACGCCGTGGTCTGGTAAAAAGTGGCGCACTCCAAAGCAGTTTGTCGCGATCGCCGGCGCCCCGTCAGCGCGAGGACTCGTTATAGTGAGCCCCGCGGCGCCTTGAATACACCAACAACCTTACAACTCTATCTACCAAACATATAATAAAACGACATTGAGACGTATTCCCTAACGCATAACGTGAATGCTTTTTAAATGTAAGTGCATTGCAAGCTTGCTAAGGTTTTACAACCCACCTTCCTCATTACGTCTGTCGGCGTTATTGCCATCTCGCAACATCAGTAAATGCCGCTCAGAAAAATATTTACATACATCTCACACAAATATTTGGTTCCAAAGACGGAGTTCATGCACAGTTAATTATATTTGCCATAATATATTTTTATGACGCAAACTTTCACGTTTCGCGTTTTGCATGCAAACATAGAAAATATTATGGAAAATATTTTTTAGGTGAATATTTAAAAAATATATTATAGTAAATAAAATTGCACGTCTCGAAATTATATTACATTTAAATTAAATAAGTTAATATTATAAATGCGAATGTGTCTGTCTGCTACGCTTTCACGGCCGATCTTTACAACCGATTTTGATGAAATTTAGTATTGAGATAGGTTGCATCCTTTGAGATAGGGAAGGACATAGTTCCCGTGGAGATATAAAAATCTCAATCCACTCGAACAAAGCCGCGGGCATCGTCTAGTAATTTCATGTTTGTTTTAAATTGTAATAAAATTCCCTACCAATTAATTTTTTACAGGAGTTCTTTACCTCAAAATAGAATAGTGGGAACTTTTAGTTAGTGCGCCAGTTGAATGCAGAGTAAATGTATGGTGACACATACGAGTACATTTACTCTGCATTCAACTCGCGCGCAAACTGTACCTTCACTTTGTAGTGTCTGTCCGTGCGTGAGTCAAGGTCCTTTTTCTCACAATCTCACTTTACCCAGCATCGCGTGGGTGAACTTTTCTGCTACAAATCTTTTACGCATATCTGTAACTATTTCACGTGTAATATTCCAAATAGTGTTTAAAACCCCCATTCAAACCGCTCAGAAGTTAAGAAAAAGAAAAGCTACGAATAAGTTAAGTAGTCCCGTTCTGCGATGGCGACCGATTTCCACAGAAATAAGATTTGTTAAATACAACTAGATGATTGAAGCGACTTCATTCGCATTGATTTTTTAATCCCTTGGAAACCCTAATTTTTTTAAATAAAATTAAAGTCCCGGCTTCGGAGCGCAAGCTATGTTTGTACCAAATTTCCTCAAAATCGGATATGTGAACAGGTGACAGACACAGACAAAAATTGATTATAAGTGTTTTTTTAAATCTATTAGAAGATTTAAAATCAAATAATAACAGTGTCATGTATGTAATGAAATCGGTCTATAAAAATACCGCTATTCAGAAACGCTTTGACAATGCTCAAGAAGCGTAAAATTTGCACAATGCTCAAAGCGCTGTCATAGAGCTTAATTCCATTACACAAAGATTACTGCCATCGGGGGAACAAAAGAGAGTTGAATACATTAAAATGTCGGCATGTGATAGCAAAAAACGTTATTTCATTATGATATGCAAAAACTTTATTCACCTTTTAAGCGAGGATTATATAGTTTTATCTTTACCTGACTGCAAAGCGGTTTATCATGCAAGTGCATATTTACGCATAAGGCGCTGAATGTTGATTCCACAGCCAGCGGTCTAGAGCTCTGAGTTGAGAGTTCTCCGGTACGCCTGCCTGTAATGTATGTGCTGGGTTGGTTCTCTATACGTTAGTTATGATTTTTTAGCCATCATGTGCTTTAACCTCTTACCCCTTGAACGCAAAACATCGAACTCAAAATCGCCCTGCGAGGCCAATGCCTAAATAACAAAAAAAACTGTTTATAAATAAACTTTTATATAAATTATAAAAATAAAATAACTTTTATAAAAAATATCATTGTTCAGAAACTTTTTAATTATAAGCTCAAGCTCAAAGAGCCGTTGCTGGCTGTCGCAGAACTTAATTCTATTAGATAAAGCTAGGAGCAATTGAAAGAACAAAGAATTGAATCCAGTATGCTATATATTCTGACTTGACAATATATTAATATGTATTAAAATTGTATTCGTACAAAACGATACCAGAAAATAATTATTAAATAAAGTAAAAAGATCTAAATTCAAATTATTTTTATTCATATAGACTAAGTGCTTTTGAGTCGTCAAGTGAATCTACCACTAGTTCAAAAATATGCCATTCCAACCGAAAAGAACCAGCAAGAAACTGAGAAAATAATGAAATTAATACCAAAACATGTATCTACCATTATAATCTGTCTCGTGAAATGTTCTACATGATGGTTAAAACCGCATCTAAATCCTTTAAGGATTAAGGTTTAGAAGTGATATATGCGAGAACATACACAAATGCGGTCTTTGACTTTGCTTTACTGTATTCAGATATTGTCAGAATAACTTGGTTCATTTACATGAAGTTAAAAGGTGTAAGTATAACTAACACGACTCTATTTTTGAAACAAAGTTCATTGTCACGTCCGGACTTCAAATATTCGAAGCTTGAGATGCTAAAAAAACAATGGTGACTCCACGACCTGCCTTAAGGATTTCGAGATAACAAAAATAAATAAGTCGTAAGGAGAACACGGGCATGAGGCACGTAATCCAAACAGATAGATCTTACTGTCAGCTGAGTTGTCGTTATAGAGTGCTGTACACTACGTACAGTACTGTAGCGTGTAGTCCTGGAGACAACCTTAGCCTGCTTCATATTATTTATTAGTTATCATGTTATTAGGGCAGGAGCCCTTATAACATTGACGCAACGCAGAATCTTATCTATTTTCCTGTTAGTTTAATTCAACGTTTGCTCCAAAATCATAATTTATTTATAACTTAAAAATAGGAAACTGCCCTTTCTTTCTTGGGCCTAATCAAATCGGGAAAAATCGACCCTACTCGCACTTTCGCAATAATTCATTGTAGCCCTTTGAGAAGGTCCTATCTACATTTTTTTAATTATTTTTGTAGAAAATTTATGAAGTAACAGAGAAGACTTTGGACAGAGGTAAAGCTTATCTCTCAAATATACATTTCTTACAGCCTTCCTTGAAAGTGAGTATGGTGAGATTATCAAGTGGTAACTGGTCTAGGTACTAAAATAATAATTTTAGTGAAATTATAAAAACAATTCGACAACATACTTAATAAAAACTTACGTACATTAGATTACTTATATTATAAAATCGTCATAATACTTGCACTAACTAAAGTTATAAAATACCTATAAATACACAAATTATCCTACTCGTATTACGTGCGTACTTATACGCACGTAAATTCTTTTACCTTTTCAGTATACGTATATGAAAATGTATAGCCGTCTCTCGGTCTACTTCGATTTTAAGTAAACATACCCTCTGAGACCTATGAATCATCAGTTTTAATAACAATAGCTATACTTTTATTTCGTACTTTAACCCCTTTGATACAAAACCGTGTGGGTGATGAGTTCCAAGCTGGTAGTGGCATAATGTAGATTCTAGTGCTTCGCTATATTTCCAGTACCTTATCCGAACTGGTTTAATATAGTGGGCAGAAGTTTACGATTAACTTAAGTAATACATATAAAAGGCAGATTATATCTTCTGAGAATTTCGCCTGTGCGATAATGAATTTTCCAATTATTCAATAATAATATATGTCAACCAACCTAATGATGGTCAAACCTTTTTGACACTTTAATTTGTGCTTTGAAGATCCGATTTTATAATTTAATCAATTAGCAACAGCCTCTTTATGATCGCCACATGTTAAGTTATTATTTATTTAACTTTGCGTGCCATTGAAACTAAACACATATTTACATAATTTTGAATATTTACTCTCCCTTGCATTACTTTGCGATAGCTGGGCACTGGCATAATATGACAATGACTAAATATTAAGTATCTAAGCATCGAGTTAAAAGTGAGGCAAGATATCTAGGCAATCATGTTAAAATATAAAAGAACAATATTATTAAACTAGAAGATGCCCGCGACTTCGTTCGCATGAATTAAGTTTTTTTTATCCCGCGGGAACTCTTTAATTCTCCCGGATAAAAAGTAGCCCATGTCTTTCCACAGGATACAAACTATCCCCATACCAAATTTCATTAAAATTGGTTTTACAGATGAGCCGTGAAAGCGCAGCAGACAAACGGACAGATAGACACACTTTCGCATTTATAATATTAGTATGGATAATTGTGGTTGAATAAAAACTGACCTTGAATCATTTAGTATTCAATAGGAGATCGAACTAATTTTGATTGATTCGACTTCTCATATTAAAAGCCTTTGCACATTCTTTCGCGCGATTCAAAAGCCGATGTAGCGTGACTAGATAATTTTGAGTCGTTCGTTTGTGGGTGCTTCCTAAGAAAGTCATCGTGGGCGTACTGCGCTGATATAGTGCATAACGGTTTCACTAGAGTGGGAGCGGGACAAGGCCTGGCCACGTGTTCTGATTTATAATAAATTTTGTCAGACATGTGAAAATTATGAAGTGCCTCAAAATAGTCTGTACCTATAATTTTTATATGTACATGAGCACCGGTGTTAACGGATCGAGCACAATTTAAATTTTATTTATTTACTAGCGGATGCCCGCGACTTAAATATAAGCGCAGAATAAGTTTTTTAATTCCCGTGGGAACTCCTTAATTTCACTTAATATGTCACTCTCCAGGTCCTCAACTATACCTATGCCAAAAATTACGTCAATCCGTTGCTCCGTTGCGGCATGATTGAAAGACAAACCAACAAAGAAACACACTTTCGCATCTATAATATCAAGTATGAGTATGATAAAATAACGGGAATTATGGACGTTCTGCATTGTATCGTCATGCAATTGTGCTCGTAAATAAAAGTCAAAAGTTTCCAGAGACTGCTCTGCATTTTTGAAGTTTTGCGACACATGGTGAAAAAACTTTTCCATTTCAAAAAGAAAAGTATACAATGCGCACTGCGCAGCATTCCCCATTTAAGGGGGCTTTACTCATAAAAATAAAGTAATAAACATTCCATAAACAGCTTTAAAAAGCTTTAGCCAAGTAGCTTGGGAGTTGGTAGCAATTCTGATTACATATGTAAAAAAATGTTATTCATAGTGATAGTGAAGTGAAAATTCTTTATAATCGTTGTGATTTGAAATCTCGATGAAACGGATATTGCCGCCACAGTACGACCGCCACCAGACGAACGTGTATACAAAGCGTTCCATTTTTGTAATTGTCTGTTTGATTGTGTAAATGTAGCAGTATAAAGTCTGATTTATTAATTGCTTTTTATATATTTATTGTCATTGCGGCTAATTATTTTTATTTAAGTAAATTTACTTTACATAAAGTATTTACTTGTAATTTTATCAATACGTCAAAGTAAACCAATAATAGTTTATTTATCAACGTATTTGTCATTATTACTGACTTCCCAGATTTTCAGTGCTAAATTATGAGAAATTTAAGAAAAAAAAAAAATAAGAAAGTTAAGGTCAGTGTAATACTTGTATCGTAACGTGTTGTCTTGTTTACTTAATATAATCTCTTTTTAAGAAAAGAGCAACTGCTGGGTTTTTTGCCGGCTCTTCTCAGTAGAATAATTTTCCGAACCGATGGTAGAATCTTAACATATCTTAAGTGAAGTTAAGAAGTTGTTCAACGTGAAATAAATAAATCATTAATCTTTTATCATTTAAATAGTTAACTCTAAGCTTTTATATTTACTCAATTATTAGGTAGTGATTATTTATGATCAGAGCTTTACTAATATAAACTACTACGAGCTAATGATTTTTTTTTTCTGCCATCAGCTCTTTATCTACAGTTATTGTGGGGTAAGAATAAAAGAAAACTAAACACGGACGCGTATGGTGCTTTTCAATAAAACCAGCCGCGTGAAAGTGGGCTATTGGTTTTCTTTGCTGCCGCTGCAATTCGAACTCAGTACCAACGAAGCCAAACAGATATGAAAATATTTAGAACACGAACTTTGCAAAATATTCAACAAAGAATGTTGCCTAAGTAATACGCAAAATATCAACAAAAATTTGCGGGTTATAGTTTCATTACTTCATGTTATCCCATGGGTTTGGAATAAAAAACATGAAAACAATAAAATGTTCTGCTTTCCGAACCGGTGATAGAGTCTCGAGTTCCGAAGTATCACAGAAGACATGAGCTCTTGACCTAAATGTAATAAAACATTTTCTATCATTTTTATTGCTTACATACATACAATATACATACATTTACTATATACATGTATTATATACGTACTAAGCTATATTTTTATATTAATATTCTTAATTATATTTGTTTACGCAAGTATTTTGTAATAACGGAACATCGAGTTTTATGTTTCAATTTTAATCACAACTCGGATATTATTTTCAAAGCTAAACTTCAAACCCATTTCATTACTTATAATGAGCGAGCGGTGACGCGATGTTATTAATTCCAGAGTCTCTAATGTGTAATGATATTACATTTTATAAACATTCCATAAGTTTTAATAAAATTTTATCAAAATTAATTATTAAGCTCAATACCGATTCTTTTAAAGGGTTCCAAGCCTTTTTGTTGAAAATAAGGGAATCTCATAGCTCACATTGATGTGAAGGATATCTCCTTCGGAGAAAGTGGTGTGTATGGGGGTGCTAAGACAAATATTTCATAAAACAAAATATTCAGACATTGTATATTTAATTTTAGTACTATATATTTTCATCTATACTATCTACATTTAATCTATACTAGTCCGTAACCCACACCAACCCACAGTTTGTGCCATATATGCACAGAATAATAATGTTCCACTGAACGACTTAACACTTGTAACCTGTAACGTATTTCCCGGCGTGGTAGACCATGTTGCGAGAAATATATCCGAAAATCATCAATTTTCATAAAATGTAATACAATATGGGACCCTCTCAGACTACAACTCCTCATAACGCTTAACAGTTTTGTTTTAACGTTAGTTTCGAAACTCTAATTACAAATTTCTAAGACGCCTGTGTCTATAGTTTTAATGAATAACAATTAATACCCTCCACAAACATCCAACTAATGAAATTAACTAGATAATTAATTCCAAGCTGTATGGAAGATCATTGATTTGATTTTAGTGATAAGATATTCTAAGCTTTTAATATTATGAACAGTAGAAAGAAATCTTTATGAAAACTAAGTTATAAGAATAGATTCAGCTTTCGAACGATTTAATCTTTAAAGATTTGGACAGTATGCTTAGTTACTTGGTAAAAAAAGCCTTGGAAAAAAATATTTAAAGTTCATTATGCTGACTAATTTTGATGAGCGTATATTCTATAATATGTTAGGCATAATTTAGGCATTTTATATTTTATTCACTGCATCGGTCATAACACCAATATTTGGGTAACTGCCTGTATACTATGACGTAATCGTAGATGTATATTGCAAGGTATTTTGGTGTCATAGTAAACGTAACATTGATTATGTTTTTTTAAAAATCATTATTGCACACAGGAATACGGAAATAAAGAAGACATTGACCCTAGGACTACACAGTATGCAAAGGGGGTCTAAAATAAATATATTATTATGATTTGATATATGATCAATGATTTATTTATTTCATGTAGGACAAACTGATTGCGATTTTGAGCTTGGGCTGAATATAATATTAAATTCAGGTGCGATGATAAAAATATGTGCTGCATCACGGTTCGCGAGTATACGGGTAGGTACACCGGTTTCAGAGCCGGCGAACCACCGCGGTTGAATGCTAACGAAAAGCATGACTCCACATGTTCTACTCCATTTATGTTGAATTTCAATACATTATCATAACCATTTACATATCAAGTCAACCGGTATGTTTAAACGTAGCCTTCTTATTATAGGAACTAATTATTGGTCTTTGTGTTTAAATTCAGGGGGACTGTTAGGGTTCAGTCATTAACTATAAATCCAATGATATTGTAAGAAATTTTCTATATACTTACCTACCGAATATCATAATATGGGCAAAAATAAAAATAGGCCAAATAGGCCCCAATCACAACCATCCAAACATATAGACTTCAATTGAATTATAAATACAAGGTTTATTCCTGAAAATTATGGTATGACTGGTTGGGAACCCTCAGATAGCAAACCGACTTGCACTTCTTCGCTTTATTTTTATTTAAATCAAGTCACGAGTGCGTTGGCGTGAGAACAATGAAGGCTGAGGAACATTAAGTTGTTATAGCTATTCAATAAGCGGGCCGGGCTCAAATCATTTACGACGGAAGCATTACGTTGCAATAACCGAAATAAGCCATAATATCTGGTGACTTAGTAACGGTCCGATATTTCCGTGGTCCTGATTTTGCGCCCCTTTTACGCAATACATACGTAACAAAGCTATTTTACACACTAGCTGATGCCTGCGACTTCGTCCGCGTGAATTGAGGTTTTTTTGGTTCCCGCGGGAACTCTTTGATTTTCCGGGATAAAAAGTAGCCTATGTGTTATTCCAGCCTATAATCTATATCTGTGCCAAATTTCATCCCGATCCGTTCAGCCGTGATTGAGTAACAAACATCCATCCATCCATCCATACATCCATCCATCCAAACTTTCGCATTTATAATATTAGTATCAAAGGATAGACAACCAACTCCACTCCACTAGAAAAGTTAGCTTTTCACGCTTGAACGTTTAATTAACGATAACTTATTATAATTTTATCTATCGTGTATATCCAGCTCTATGATTTTGACAATGACCTATCGTTCATACATTTTTATCGTGAATAAATAATTTTAACTCCGTCATCCTCAGTGGCGGCTCAAAGTCCTAGGGGTAAAAGAAAATCAACTTGTTTTACGGATGTTTGTCAGCCTGGCAGCACCCAGGGTAAAATGACAAACAAGCTTATCACGGCTATGCTTTTAATTTTATTTACTGCCTAGTGTATTTCTTAACAGATGTAGAGGAGTGCTTGCACAACCACATAAATTCTCTTGCGGCAGACCATGTCACATAAACTTGATTTATCTTTTGTGACGTTAACTCAGAAACAAATCTTACGGGTGTGTTACTATTACACTTTGATAGAAAAATATTTTCAAAGTAGGAATTTCTGCCAGAAAAGAAAGTACTCGTGAGGTGCTTTTGAGTGCGTAACATCAAACGTGTGCTCGAGAACATAGGTTACGACATGTCACACGGGAAAATCGAGTCCTTTCCTCTTCAAAGGCCAGACACCGCGTTTGCAATATTTTCAAAGAAGATCCCGCAAAGGTAGTAATCTAAATTCGCTAATTTGAAATGACTGAACGCTGAAAATTCATCTCACTTTATTCTTAGTTTCAGATAGTTTATACTTTTAAGATAAACTCGTTGGTCGTATTTATCATACTTACCTACTAATATTATAAATGTAAAAGTGTGTTTGTTTGATTGTTCTTCCGTCAATCACGCTGCAACGGAGCAACAGATTGACGTGAGTTTGGGCATGGGTATAGTTTCAAGACCTGGAGTGTGACATAGGCAGTAGCATATAAAAAGTATTTTATCCCGGAAAATTAAGGAGTTCCCAGAAACCTTAATCCACGCGGACGAAGTTGCGGGTATCTTCTAGTGAATGATAAATGTTAGGAGAATAATAGAAAAAACTGAACTTTATCAGAGTTAATATTAATACTGTGAGACAGTTCGATATTATTTGGTTCCGATATGATCATTTAAATTTTTAAAAAGTCACGCATCACAGTTTAAATCCCGATTGGGCATAGTCCTTTTATTGAGTTAAAAACTTTCAAAAGTCATTAACAATGCAGGCGAGACCAAAAGCTATTGTATGGTATAATTTTAAATTTCATAGCAGAAGCATAAATGGAGCGCGCTTCGGCCTGCGGTCTAAATAAAGTCCATAAAACCCTCGATTCATTGTTATTTAATAATTTTTTTTTAATAAAAGTTGTGTAAAATTAAGTGTAACACTACAGTTTAAGTACCTATTTACTTGTATAGAAATGGCTACATAAGTTAACAATGCCAACAGTACCCTATATACATACCGCAATGAATCTACTTACTCGTAATGCGTATGAACCTACGTAGTTTTTATTTAATCCACTACAGTTTAGCACTTGATTGTAATCTCACCTGGTGGTAAGTGACGATACAGTCTAATCGGTATCGGACTAATCTGTTAGGACTAATCTACTAAATCATTGAAGTTTACATACATATACAGTGAAAAGATTAAATCAAATGTGAAAACTGAACTCAACTTATGGGGCCATATTATACCTACGATATTTTCATGATACTGTGATAATATTCTGGGTCTAATCTCTCGTAATAATTGATATAAAAGGGGTCGATTATTATTTAATTAGCGATTTTTATCCAGTTGCATGTTACGTGGTCACGACGAAACTGCGATTTTGCGAGATGTGCTTTTTGGAGCTTTTACGGTCAGTATCTAACTACTTTGTTTTAGTACAACACTGTATGTTTGCATTATCCTAAAAATTTCTAAATATTCATAAATAACAGAACATTTTTCCCTCTCTCTTGTATTTTCGTATATATCGTAGTAATCATACATACCAAATGCCTTGATAACGATACGTATAAAAGCGAGTAGTATACACGTTTATTATTATAATACGGCATAATATTCATCATCAGCAATAATAATAGGATAGCAGATACAACGGGCTTTATAGTAAATTGCGCAAGAAAACGTCTTCGCCCACGCTCGCTCATCCAACCGCTTATAGTTGTGGGTATTCCATAACTGCTTGATATATAGATGGCGCCATGGGAAGAAAGCCAGTACAAGCTCGTAAAGACCTCATTCTGTTGAGGCCTCTATAAAACATAATTTAATGCCGTTGACTTGTAAATTTAATTATTAATGATAAGTTTGTATATTGTTTTAAAAGTGGGCAGTACAAAATTATTGTGAATTTTACGTCCTAGCTTAACGTCATATAAAATAAAATGATTGTAATAGAAAATTATATTTTTTGTAATAATCCAGCGTAATTGACAAAGCTAGAGATATTATGGTATGACCTGAAATAATTTCTAAAAGTTCTATATTGTAGAAAAAAAGGTCTAGAATCGATGCCCGGACCCTTCCGAATTCCATCTTAACGGCTAGGCTACCGTTGGGCCGTTTCATGGCTTCATAATAATTTGAGTCTTAATATTATTAAAAGAGTCAGACAAATGCCTTCGAATTCTTCTATTAGCTTAAATTTAGCTTAATTTTTTTCAAAAGGATAGCCTAGACTAAAAAAGAATACTTTTGAGAGGAAGCTTTTTAAAAAGTTATGCAACTCCAAATGCTTCGATAACACTACTTAAAGTTTTTCAAAGCTTAAGTTATCAGATTTACTGCGGTGGACCTGTAGCCATCTTTTAAAGAGACTGGATTTAATTTCCGATCGTATAAATTTAATAAAAATCTCAGGTTATTAGAAGAAAAATCTCTTTGTTATTTAGATCTAGAGGAAATAAATCAGAAAACTATAAGATATAAAAGAATGACGGTTGCTCTGTTTATATGTTCTCTATGTGCTCTGTTATTACTTTTAATCAATTTACGGTTTCACGAGGACGTATTAAAGAGTAATAGCGTTATTCAAAATCAAAGTCAAAGTATATTTATTCAATTTAGGTACACTGCACACTTATTGACGTCCAGTTACTTATAAAATATGATGGTGATAATCGGTTACGGTATCCTAAAACTAAAGCTACGAGGGATCCAAATGCGCCCTGGTATAAGAAGAGCCCACAACCCATTTCGGAAAAACATTCAACTATAACAATTTTTAGTCGATATTCGCACATAGGCTTTTATTTTTGAAGCAACCACTGGAACTTTTGCTTACTACCGGAAAAATTGTGAAAAAAAAAAAATTAGAGGGTGGTCTCAGCAAATAACAGTGTAAAATTGCGAGAAATCTGGGTTAGGTCAAATAAAAAATATTTCTCCTCTAAAATATGGCTAAATCATGCATAATAATATTTATCGTGGTTTAATTATGCACTGATAGAAGAATTTATTAACTATTAATAAATTTAAAAAAATCTTCCGTGAGATTTGGGGCAGGGGGTCGAGCAAAATCTCACGACATCTCACCCTCTCACCGGTCGAACCTTTTAATTTTACCACTGAGCCAATACTTCATTGAGCTTCGTCCCACTATTTTATTCAAGACAATTGGTTAGCGCCCGAATTAACACATTTTGTTCTATGTAAAGAAAAATCTCTTAACCATTTAGCATAGTTATGCCGTTTAGTTTTATCCGCTCCGTTAATTAAGTTATCCTTTTATATCAGGTTTTCTTACGAGTGGGTGACGGATTGTCCCTGCATAACTTTAGCTGGGTCCATTCTAAATATTTTTGATCGTGGTAAAAATAGACTCAGAAGCATAATGAAATGATAATTTTGAAAACATGATGATGGCTCAATGTAGGTACTAGGTAGGATAGATTGCCGCTCCGAAGACATGTAGATTCCAAACATACAAACTTTCACATTTCATATTAAATAAGATGAAAATACGTACTCTGCATAGTATAAAATTTATACGATGATACTACTAGTTGTAAACTAGACGAGTAAGTACTAGAATCTGGTATTTATGTTAATAGTGTACTCCCTAGTATCTGCAATGGCGGCACAGCGAGCGAGGGGCTGCAGTATTATGATCGCAACGTACGTCCTTAAACTTTTTAATATTTCTAAATCTTTTATATTGGTGCTTCCTTATAAGCGGATTAAACTTCACTGTACCAACAAACAACTGAGATAGAAATTGTGTCTGTGTGACTATAAACAGTTTTGTGTACGGACGAAACTTTTGTACAGAAATATGCTTGATATTTGAAATTGAAAACGAATTTCCTTTGGAGAGACTACGAGAACCAACTTATTTATTTCAATATACGATTAGATTCAATTGATTTTAGCTTAGCTTCTTTTTAAATGTTTACTGATAATATTATAAATGCAAACGTGTGTCTGTCTGTCTATGTATATATTTGGTACACTTTCACGGCCCTTCCGTTTAAACCTATTTTGAGGTAATGTGCAGCTTGCATCACGAGGATGGATATAGATAACTCCCCGGTTAGGTTTTCCCGGAACATACCAGAGAGTTTCCATGGGATTCCTGAAAGACATAAAACGCGCCAACGAAGTCGCGATTTGTTTTATAATATGTGTGTTGCATGAATTTTATGACCCATCTGTTACGGTCCCACCGATCCATCAAAATTCAATCAGAACCTTAAACAAACTTGGCTTTAACGACTCTAATTTGAACATTATTAATTTAACTTTCTATCAATTTAATACGATCTAACGGCGAATAGGCAATAGTGTTGGGCACATTTCCTTTACGTTCTGTTTATAGCCACTGACGACGCAAAGGTAATTTATATAAAATATTAAATTATCGTTGAAACTTGTGATGCCTTCAATGACCAAAAGTGTATAAATTAACATGAATATAATGATATTGGGTTTTAAGAATTTGTTTCGATTTAACATTAATGGCCTTTTCTAAAATTTGTTATCTTAAATATCAAAATCGTTTTTCAGCTCTTTATTGAGTTTTAATAAATTGGAAGTCGCACAACATAAATAATTATCAGAAATACAACAATTATATAATTTGACCTTAGGACAGAGCTGTAGGCAGTACTGCTGGCCCAGTAACGCCTTAATTAATATTGCGTTTACAGTCGGCGTCATCTCGGATGAATATTCATGCGATATACATTTGCGAACTGTGGCCGGGGGCAAGATATATCGATATCGGCATTTTAGCACTTTGACATCAATGGCTATTAAAACATATCTAGATTACGATAATAAATCCAGTTTGATTTTGACATGAATATTTTTTAACTAACCAAATTTAATATGTGTGTTTCTGACAACTATCAGGTGAGACGAATTTATTTTCGCAGATCTGTTTAGATTTTAATGCAAAGGTTTGTTTGATTTTTGCCAAAAAAAAGCAGCTTAATGTTAAAAAGTATAGTTGTTTCTCAAGAAATTATGTATTTAAAATATACCTATTTGGTACCTAAATAATTGTAAAGTATTAGAATAATATTCAATTAGCAAGTTATTAAAAGTAAGTATAAAATTTTAGGTAATTAAAAAAATGCAAGAAGTTGCATATGTAATTTAGGAAATTTCTAATGGTACCGTAGTCTACAAAATATTCCTCGTAGAATAACACAGAGACAGAAATGTAAGCAATGTTAGAATTATGAACCGCGATGCGGTCTGCCAGGTTCTTCCGGCTCGCATCCGGCGAAATTGTATTTAGGTACTTAGGCATATTTGCATAAATCCATACTAAAATTATCCATATACATACTAATATTATAAATGCGAAAGTGTGTCAGTCTGTCTGTCTGTCTGCTACGCTTTCACGGCCCTTCTGTTCAACCGATTTTGGTGAAATTTGGTACAGGGATAGGTTGTATCCCGGGGAAGGTCATAAGGATACTTTTTATGTAATGTTTATACATAAAAAGTAAAAGTAAAAGTTTAAAATAAATTTTACGATTTACCTATCTAAGAGAATAAGGGAAATGAGTCGCTAACCTTAATGGGTGGCAATGAGCGAGGTACTCGTAACTGCCACGTTGGTGTAGTTGTTACCATGTTTGACTGCGGCTGACGAGGTTTCGAGTCCCGGGTCGGGCCATAATAAGCGTTGGGTTTTACTGTACTAATTACGAAAAAATAGAAATCCTCCGTACTAGTTAGGAAGCCTGGAGTTAGGAAGTTGGCGGTGTTGCACCCCCGTGCCTCGGAGAGCACGTTAAGCTGTCTGTCCCGGTTATTATCACTAACATGATGTCGTTAAAGCCCGCCAACCCGCATTAGGCCTTACATAGGCCTCGCACGTGGAAAGCACAGCGTATCCACTAGGTGGACAAACAATTTCAAGCGAGTAGCTGGGAGCCGCTGGAAACATTGGAAATTCATGCAGGGATCCTTCGTCCAGCAGTGGACGTCTATTCGGTTGATACAACGAGAGGACAACACTCCCAATGTACTTAGGCAGTTGCTAACGAATTTTTTTGCAAATATGTTGTGAACGACGTGAATTAGGAGTGTTTCATGAGATATGACGTTCTCAAACCTCGACAGTTAAGTATATTATGTTAGTTTCAATGAGTTCGCAGTACATAATTATTACGTCCAAGCTCATTGTTATGCCCCATTAAGCATAGGAAAACTATAAAATATATTGAACAATTATGTGTACGTAAACGTAGTTCTTTTCTAACAAATAAAACGATTTCTATTTGTAATTTGCCAAGAAATAAATGACTCCTGTTAGTTTAAGGTTTATTAATACGTACTACGCTTATCCAGCACTTGATATAATGTGAAGCAACGTAATATTTCTTCAAGCGTCTCTGCCATGCAATAATTACTTAACGTTTTATAGCACGGAATATCGCACGAAAGAGAACTGTAAAACATTTTTAAATAAAACTGTCATGCGAAAAATATTGTTATAATATAAAAGTAATTTATAGTCCAAACGCACTTGGCACCTGCTGCCCGTAAATTCTGCCTGCACAAAATGCGACAACAGATACCTAAACTGAAAACTATTCAGCTATGATTAGGTTATCTATTAATAAACTGTTTTATCCTACTCCTTACAAAGAAGAACTTGAAGATAGAACTACTCTTAATTCTTCAATTTAGTTTATTTTTGTGATTAGTGTACAAGCAAATTCGCACCATTGAGATAATAACAACTCATTCATACCAAACCTAAAATCATTGGAAAGATAACATTAAAAATTTAATATTTCAGTCAGGTTTTGTATGAGAATAAAAGTTGACCCTTTGTTGGTTGGAAAGTTGATTTAACCTAGGTATATATAGTAAGTAGGTGATTATTCCAAGTTAGAAAGCAGTCTTTAAATTGATACCTAACTATAGTATTTTTTTTTAAACCTTCACCCCTTATCGGTGTAACCTACCCCCTAGCTAGACTTGCCACGGCCCAAGCCTCAGACCAGAACAGAGACCATTTAGAAATCGTAAATTCGAAAAATTTGCTTATTTCAGGGAATCGAATCCGGGAACTAGCCCACTTATGCGACCAATAAAGCTTGATATGCAGTATGCTGCACGTAGTTAACTAAATGACATTTTCTATGCAGATTTCAAATAAACCATTCTGTACCTTTGACCCAAACCGCAAGACTGTTTGCACGATGTACACAGATGAATTCGCGCTAATGGAACTTGATCTAATTCCTAATTACAATCCGATCATTAGACTAATGATGGCAGCGTAAATGGCGATAGTGCTATTAGGCTACAAACTTAATTATAGCTCGGCACACGACTGCCTGCAAGTTAATCGGAGCGGGGGAATTTCAGCTTTCTATAGCCCACCTAAGACCTAGCTTTGGCATGCAGAGCTGGGAATCTGGAGTCTGTTATTAATTTTGCGGTCTCGTCGAACCGTGTTGGTATGATGTGGTAAGCCTTGCCGTTAAGTTGTAAAATCTGGATAATTCAGGTAGGTAATTATTTAATTGACAATTCCAATATCGAATTTTTGAACAATCATGAAGTAAGTAAAATCTAAACTGCTAGTCCAAAGCGAATTGATAAAATCAAGTTTATAAGAATGAATTTAGGCACTTCTAGATTGGCCTAAAAGCTATAGTCAAGCAAGCATTTGTATAAAATTATCTAGATTCTTTAAAAAAAAGATTTCTGATGGCAACACAGTAGAGGATAACAACTCTAATTCACTATCTATCTAATTGATTCTGACGACCACACAGAAGGAACGCGGTTTCAACAATATAAATATTCGCACTAGTGTGAACACTAATATATTTTACACTACATTAGGAGCATACCTGCTAGAACTAAAAAGTTCGTGCCTCACTCTTGCGCTCCTTCATTATCATAAGTGCCTAACTAATAATGTATTAGACACTTTACGAGTACGTACGTACGAAAACGTTGAGAATACCCTAGAGATAAAATTACACTTTAAAAGTTGTTACATAATGAAACGCTTATAATGGCTACCTGTCGTGCATATAGGGTTTTGAAGATAATTTTGAAATTACAATATTACCTGATAAGAAAAGTCGGCGCGTGCGCTATTAGGTATCTATGGAAATGCGAAACGACGGAACGTGTAACGCGAGGTTTTCGCGTTTTTGCCCTTAAACTGTTTTTCCGTACCTTCCATCTCTATTGTTAGGGTTACATACCAAAATGTTAAAAGCATTCCATCTGGTCTACGTCCTACGTCTTTTACGTCCATTACTAATATGCGAAAGTTTGGATGGATGGATGGATGTATAGATGGATGTTTGTTACTCAATCGCGCCAGGACGGCTGGACGGTACTGGATGGACGCTGAGATAGATTTTAGTCTGGAATAACACATACGCTACTTTTTATACCGGAAAATTAAAGAATACCGCGGGAACTAAAAAAAAATTCAATCCACGCGCAGGCATCAGCCAGACAGTCAACATTTTAAACATTTTGAATATTTGATAGAAGTATATTTTACATTACACTTATTACTACGTGATACGTCCCAAAACAAATTTAATAATATGTCTACTAGTGGTTTTATAGCTTTCAGAGGATCAGCGTAGCTTGCGTGTTTGGATGTTATTATCCACAGAGGCTGAAGCCACGTATTTCATCATTTTGCTTCATTCCCGGACTCAGTTTTAGACGAATAGTATATTGAGCCTAGTTTCTGGGAACAAAGTAGAATGTGGATTCTTCAAATCCAGCTTCATATACATTTCCCCTATACAACAAACATATAATAATCATACTTTAGTAGAGATGAAATTCAACATGAGATATCAGCACGTATTAGGTAGGTATTCGGTTAGTAGGAGTACGCTAAGGAGATTTACTATTTCTAAATTCTTATAATAGCTGCGATTGATATGTAGCTATATACCATTCGTGTTCTTAAAATCAGACATTTATAATAATAAATGTCGCATAGGGAAAGATAGATATTAGTTTTTTATATATTTTTGCTAGTATAGATAATATTGCAATGTACCTGAGATGCTTTTTGCCTAGTCATTTCGTTTTCAAATTAAAAATAAGTGGAGGCTCATTTAAACGCGTGATTTACCTACTGGTTCACACATTGGGTGCGATCTCACCATTGATGTAGAATTTTAATGGATCTCACTCAACAATGATTTATGCGGTACATCTCTCGCTGCCGAGTTAAGCGCATTATCGGACCGCATGCCCTATCAACTTTGCAAACGGCGAACACATTAGCCTAATATACGTACTCGTACCTTCTGTGGGCTCCGACATGGCGTAAATCTCATTTTCGCCCCCAATTTACGTACATACCACAGACTTACGAAAGTGTCTGATGACAGAATCGACAATATAATATCACATCAGTCGATTATGCTGTGAAAATTGGCATATCCCAATAAAATGTATGTATGATAAATTTTGTGACATATTTCTCAATTAGATGATGCCCGCGACTGCGTCCGAGTTAGCTAAATTTTTTATGCCCGCTCCTTATTTTTCCAGGATACCCTATGTCCTTCCCCGGATGCATCCGATAGTGATATGATAGTGATAGGTTGCAACCTATCAATATTAGTATGGAATATAGGATCTCCTGTTCATATTATTTAAAAACTTTCAAAGGTAGGTACTATTAAGTATTATGTACTAAAAGCTACTTATGTCTATACGCCATATTCAATTCCAAGACTAATAACATCTACGAAATATTGCACTCATTACTCTTCCTGCAGAAGTGCCTATGTAAATAGGCAAGTAATTACGTAAAACGCATTTGTGCGAGTATAAATGGAACGTACGCTAATTGTATGGACATTTATAGCTTTGAAAACGTTTGTTTAGTAACGGTTGTTCAGGAATCCTCTTAGATTTTACATCTTCAACTTTGTCTTTAGATAACCATTAACCAAAGTACTTCAAGAAAACTAATAAAATAAATGAAGAGAATCGTTTTAATGTAATTTACGCTCCTTCTACGTTTTAATCTTCTAAGCGCAGTAACTCGTGAAATATGACTTCACAGTGGAGTAGTTTTAGGTTTCTGTGGAGTAGATGTAATCTATCTCTAAACTTGCTTGCTAAATCAGTTACACGCTTTAAAAGTGAATATTGTAAAACCAAGAGTTTACACATAAAAATGAATATATTCCACATCACAAAAAACTAATAAGTTTTCCCAAGTATACTAAGTTTTGAAAAGTATTGTATTGTAGGTGATTTTTTTTTTAAATAAGTAGCATATAGCGACAAGTATTCTTGTATGTAGCTGGGTCTCCTTAAAGCGACGCCATCTGGAGATACACTGCACGACACGGCCACGTACAAACTTATACAACAAGTGAACTTAATTTAACGAATTGATAAATACGACTGCCCTGCCATATTATTTCTGGAGTTTACCTCCATAAGAAGCGATTTGCATAATGTATAGCCTTTGGAATCCTATTCACATTTTTATTAAATAATATTTTTTGTGATTCACTGGATATTGAATTGTAGTGTTATATTTTTTTGGAATCTACTTATCATTTTCTAGATGATGATGATTATATAGTTAATCTTTTTTTCGTGATTTTTTTTTCAACTTTAGTCTTTAATACGGGACCATGGTCACCCCATCAACTTTTTTAAAAAATTTACTAGCCTATATCACCCGGAATAAGCTAAGGATTCTAACGATACCTTGTTTATTAAAATCGGTTCAGGCGTATAGAAGTTATGGTGGAATATACAAACTCACATATATACATACATGAACCCTGAAAACAATATTATGCTCCTTTTTTCAGGCAGTCGTATAAAAAATATTTGCCGCTACGTTCCACGCCGCTCCTTGCCTTTCAACTAGACTAGACTTAGACCTTTACAAAACACTAGCGGTCCGCCCCGGCTTCGCACGAGTAGCCCTAATCATCAATATAGTCCATACCCAATAGGCAGCACATTAGGTTTAACATTAGCACTACGATATCGATAACGATATATATAGGCTTCACTGCAACCGTGTAGCAAATAGAAGGTAATCTGTCTCAAAACTCGCTTTGGGTATGAGGTTCATGGATTGGTTGCAAACCTAAGCCGACGATGAATAGAGCGCTTTCGCATAAAGGTGACACACTCCTGACCTGCGCTAACAAGCCGCATCTACGGGACAATTTATTTGCATACTAATATTTACCAGGTAACTCTATCTCATCTATCTCACGTTTTCATTAATAGCTCAGATTGTAGAAGTTAACGTATCTCAAAGCTCGTTATTGCATAAGTTATTAGCTGGGTTCTTGTAAGTTTGAACTGCAGTCTTTTTCCTGATTAACATGCATCTGATATCACTGCAGTAACTACCACACGCTATTTTATCATAATGTTACACGCTGAAATCCATTGAGTTACAATATGGAGTAGCCAAACTAATATTATAAATGCAAAAGTGTGTCTGTCTGTTTGTCTGCTACGCTTTCACGGCCCATCTGTTAACCGATTTTGATGAAATTTAGTTTAGAGGCAAGTTACATCCCGGGGAAGGACATAGGCTTTGTATCCCGGGAAAGTGAAGAGTTCCCGTGGGAATCAAGAAACCTTAATGCACGCGGACGAAGTCGCGGGCATCATCTAGTATTAAATAATCTTGGAAATAAAATATTATAATTAAGGAGATAAATCTTTTTTTCTACTAAATTAAGTAGTTAGCTAATTAAATTAGTTAATCTGATTATCTTTAAAATATTCAATAGAAATAGCTACTAGAGATAATTTATAGGAGTAGGATTTACTGAATTACCTAGAGCAGCTCGACTCGTGTCCCTTTGTACTGTACACAAGTCGATTTAAAGGCTAATAATGGGACATCACAGCTGCCTCTAGTAATTTATGGCAACTCCCTGACCACCATCATAATAATATGCTATTTTACCGTAATATTGTACGCTGACAGCGATAACAGTACTAATTCAATTAAGAACAAGTTCAAATTGTTTCATTCCCCTTTTTTTGTGAATATTAATATTTTTCAGTATACGGTTGTAAACACATTCACCTACTGACCCGTTCATATTATCTTGATCAAAGTTTCGTGTTGCAGTTCATTGACCATTTTCTGTGAACAATTATTATTGTTGAGTTATAAGTTTTCTAAAGTTATGAATTCATGTTAAAATATAATTACGTTACGAACACAAACAATGTTATTTTAAAATTAATTACCTACAATTTCTTTCAAACTAAGCAAGGTTATGATATTTTTAATTAAATTTGTTGGTGTTTTGACACGGGCTAATCATCAATCATCGGATGATGAATCATTGCCCGGAGGGAGGCTTGACACTAATGGAAGGTAAATGACCCAATGATGACAACTCAATCAAATCAGCAACTATTTATCAAACTTAAAACTAACCGAGGGTGTGAATTTTAGGCCTTTTTGAAGACCCTCTATTTAATAATCAGTTAGAAATAATTTATTTCTGATATAGGCATCATTCCTATTCTCCACCACTGGCCAAGGTAATTAGATCTCTAAAATAATTGATCTGTAATTTTTTTATTTGAAGATTTTCTCTTTCACTGTTTTATTTTTACAATTTGTAGTACTATTACGCTTAGAACGACTTAAATAAGAGATGAAAATATTGGTTTGATCCAATTCTCTAGAAATATTCCCAGGTAATACTTTGAGCTTTCATATTTTATTTTAAACTAGCTGATGCCCAATTAAATATTCACAAAAATAGCTTATGTGTTATTCCAGACTATAATCTATCTCTGTGCCAAATTCCATCCAGATCCGTTCGGCCGTTGGGGCGTGATTGAGTAACAAATATCCATCCATACATTCAAACTCGCATTTATAATATTTATTATTTGATTTGAAGGTTTCATACCAACTAATCTGGAAAAGATATGATAGTTAATTATACTCAAAAATTCTGATTGTTTGTACGTGGCATCGTATCGATCCACGTCTAATCACTTTGCAGCATGGGTTCGCCCGAAGGATGCTCAGGCCCTGGAACTCACACTGACAAAGTCACAGTGGTTAAAGACATTATTGCACTGAATGAAATTGGATAATAAGACTGAACCTTAAAGTAGCGACATTACAAAAGAAAGTGAAATCACTTATCAAATAAATGACTACATCAATTGTAGTTAAACTTAACATCGTATAAACAGTTGGGCTAATTTTCCGGATCAGAACTTCGAGGCTGGGTCCAGTGAATTCAATCAGTACCGACACCCAGATCACTTGCGTATACTATTCCAAGTTCGCATTCAACCGAAAGTCGAAAGAGAACCGATGCCATTTACTAGAAATTGGGATAAGGGAGGAAAAGCTACACTGTTTTCAATTCTAATAAATAAATGTTTTTGTTTAATTTCACACTAAAATATTCTAACTTACGATATTGATTTCTGACCATATCGGTGTCCTGTGTTTCTGAATCATTACATTTCGTTTGAAACAAAGTTTAGCAGCCCAGCTGAGGGAAGTTGACGTTGTCAAAGTAATTGCCTCTTGGACTGCATAGCCTTTGGTCCTACGCCTGATCTCTCTCCGGCCAGGAACTGAGAATGCTCCTGTATTTTGCACGCTCACTCACCTATTTAATTGGCCACCTTGTTCAAAATTTGGTCAGGAGGATATTATTCCTCGAATAGGTAACTGAATAGACACGGAATACGAAAGTGTCCATCGTAAGCACTTGACACGTACGTTTAACCGAGAGAGTAATTTTCTATATGGTGGTCGGTGTGGAATGTAGTTTTGTGAATTCAATCAGAATCGCCGGCTAGCAATTTCATTCGTACAAACGATTCCGACGAGTGTGCATTCGAAACTCCACTGAACGAGAGGGCACCGAGTGGCCCTTACCTTTGGTGCTCCTGAAACCACAAAACCACCTAAGCCACACCAATGAGAGGAATATATAAATATTTACGGTTAGATGCAACAGGGGATTTTGAGCACCAGAATAGAAGTCCATCAGAGTATCTCATCTTCTCGGTTATTGTGACCTACAGTGTTAGTTAGTTTACTTTTAAAACTTGTAAAAACAAAATGTTGTCCATGTATACCAATCCCCGCTTCAATAACCTAAAAATTTACGCTGACATGTTGTTAGGCACTAGGACAGTTTTGCGAAATCGGCGTTGCAAAGCGCAGCGTCGAATAATATTACATAGAAAGAACGTGTGGAAAATAAGTTTTTACACGGCAACCCACCCTTGTCTCTCTTCAACATTTTTTTAAATAAATGTAACGAGGATAAACCAACATTATCTAATAACTCATTTAAAATTTAATCAAATTTCAAGTTGCGTTCCTAGAAAGTTATCAGGCCGCATTACGCTTAACCGCATAACAGTACTTAAAGTGAAACACGACAATATTACCTTCTGCGTTCCGTGTACAACAACCCCAAATATGAACGCTACAAATTAATATTTGAAATTAATTTCGCCCCGTTATTTTAGACACGGAGTGAACTTCAAAATATAATACAAAGAGCCTGATTGTTAAAGAACAATACGAATCTGAAGCTCATTTCGTTTTTGTTTAAGGTTGGTTAAACCGCGGGGTTGCCGGTATAATATAATATTGTTTACATGAAGCGGCTACCGCTTACCCGAGCTGCGGGCAATGGTTAAGTGAAACAGACAGACCACTTAACCTTCGTTGTGTATTTAAAGGGAAGGTGAACTGTTGAACTCGATTTGCTGAGCCATTGGGCGGTAAGGTAGCATTTAAATAGGTACTTAAACTTTTAGAGAACGTTTAACTCCGGGAGAATTCTGCGGCAAATTTGGACCTGAGGAAAACTGTTTAGGCGTTTATGTGGGTTTATATTCGTCTTAAATGACCGAGATCTTAGGAATCACCTCATTATTAAATGATATCGCTATTTTTACAGTAGAGATCATAAAATTAGTACTTTCCCACAAAAGTCAGCTATGTTACCTACGAATAATATTATGATGAAAGCTAGATCTGAAAGAAAAATATGCGCGTCACATTTAACTCAATCAATATGAACATTCTAGCTAATTGTTAATCAACGAAGTGCGTGCAAAATGTTCATAAAAAACTGATAATTATAAATTTTACTTCCTCTTATTATTTAAAGTATTTTAATTATTTACTTGTTCTTGTACTAGTTTGAATATGCTTGTTAGTAGGTAACGAACGTTCACTAAATTGTCGTCAAACCGTCTGGCTGCTGTACACAAATTGAGCCAATTGATCTCTACAAAAAAATGACCGCCCGTCGCTTTTGTTGCGTTGCTGTTACAATTTATTTACAGTGAATCGTCAATCGAATTGTATGTAGCAATAAATATTCAGAGAAAAACGATAGGCTTTATTTTTATCTTGATAAAAAGTCTACGATAAAATCTTTATTTGAATCGACCTTTTTTTTTTGTATATGTAGGTGTACCTACTTAAGTTCTTCTGTCTTGAATACTTACATTATGATTGAACCGGTTAAGAATGGAATTATTAAGAATGGAATGTGGGAATGAGCGATATAATATATTTTGAGGCATTACCATTTCAGCCAAGTGAGCGCTAAATGACTAAGTAGCATTTAATGTGTTTGAGTAAAGTCTGTCGAAGTGAATGTCAATAGTTATGTCACATTAAAATATGTTGTGTTAAATTATTAAGATAAATATAATTCACTTCAAACCTACGCTTTAAAATTTTTACCAGCAGTGTCCCATCAAATTAAAGATAGCCTAGATATTATTATTAAAATATCTTTAAGTTAGTGCTTAGAATCATCAGATCAACTACGTGGCTTAGAATTCCATAAGCAAAATAAAATATTATAACGAAATAAATAACAAATTTAATAATTAAATAAATGAGTGCCACAAGTAGTCCTAATATGTAACAGCTGCCTCATTCTTGTTATTATCTCAAATGTTGTAGGATTCTGCGACATTGAATTTCGGATAAAAGCGAAAAAGTCAAAGTCAAAGCTCATCAGAGGTGATTGCGATCGTTACAATGTAGCAATCATTTTAAATAATAAGGCCCAGGGTGTTGTGGTGAATCTTTTGCTAATTTAAATACTTTGATTTAAATATTCCCATAAATGTATACTTATTATGCATCATCATGTTGAAACCTACTAACTCTGACAATATAATATTCACATTTTTAATCCATAAGCAGTCGCCGTCGCCCAGGGCCAGTATCGCAAACGCCTGATGGTAATCGGTATCACTTTCATGCCATTATCTTGGACTGTGCCCGTGGCGATCGTATTGAAATCAATAAATAATAAATGGTTTCCCGAGAAAATGTGTGGGTGGTTGGCTGGTAGCAATTATATTTCATTTATTTTCACACCGTATTTCACGATAGATTGCGATAAAGCTGCACGCAAAAAATCTTGTTGTTCTTATTTTCATTGTGTTTTATTATTATTAAGCAGATATGGTACAATATAGATAGGTACAAATATTAAATTATTGTCTTCCTTTAAAGATGGCTGAGTAGGTATTAGGTCTACATTGCAGCAAAACCTTTCAAGCAAAATCTCAAGTTTCTAGACGCAGCACAGAATGATGTAAAGCTTTAGCTATATGTATATTACTTATTGATGGTCAAATTCTTCCTTATTATAATAACATAATATTAGAACTGATATATGAATAGTCAGGTGTTTACTACCATGGCTGGCTCACTGGCCTGCGGCGCAGGCAGCTGACGGCACTCGGATAAGTAGAGTGTCACGCACTATGAAATACGTTTGACTTTACATGTTCTCGTTACTCATACATGAACAATAAAGTACAATAAGTGATATTGAATCATTCTTGGTGGTTTAACTCTAATTAAGATATAACGGACTTATCACTCCGAGGACCTTATTCATTACAAGAAGTTACGCTACAAGTGCGCGATAGAAGTAGGTAATAATTTCGCTCGCAGCGCTCTGCGTGAGTAATTCATCTGTACCTGAAAGGCAAACTATTCTGTGGTACTATATCTACTCTACAATAATATTTCTAACCTAACGTTAAATTTCATAACCATACGGAAATGTCGAGAGGAAAAAAGAAGAAAAACTATATGAAACCCTAAAAATGCTGAGGAAAGTTTAATAAAACCAGAATTCATATTCGTATTTTAATTTCGACGAAGCCTTTTAAAAGAAAAGAGGCAAAAGTCTGTCTGAAACGCGTACTTTGAGACGCAAACAAGAACGGATCATAAAACATCGCGGTCTCTGTACTAAGTAACTTCGACACTCCCCGGGGAAAGCAATGAGCATTAAACTGAACGAAACTTCAAAGGAACTTCAATTTTAACCATCTCTACAACTAGTGCTGAGTATGACAATTTCTGAATGTTATAAGAGTGGTTCTTTAATAAGCTAGTTCAATTGTTTCACTCGTACTGAGGTACAGATGATTGAGATGAGTTGACTCGCGTATGGGTAGTCGCATATACTGGATAATTCAAATAAGATGATGCATGTATTACAAGCAATTCATGTATTTACATTGAAAACTTCATAATATACGCCTATAAGAATCACAGTTTACAATCAGAATTTATTTATGAAGTATATAGATATTTTATTAAAAAGGTAATGGGGTAGTGTGAAAAGTCTCTTGCATACTATTGTAGCCAACACCACTATCAATGATGATACACTTGCAAAAATTATTCCGTGCGGCTCTTATGAACTTATTTAATGCGTCTTATTATGGAAAAACAGCTTTATATATAAAAGTTGTTCGCGACATTTTAATTTCATTACATCGTCTGTGCTAGGGGAAATTATAATAGAACATTATTAAGTTATCTACACAAGAGTTCCCCATGCATAATTATACTTAAATGTAATAACTTTTCTTATATATGTTCATAATTAGATATGAGTAATTGTGTGTAAGTAAAAGTGTGTGAAAGGAAAATAGTCCGTGGATTAGATAAAAAGCAAAAATTATAGAAGCAAATTCGTGTAACGCTGAACTTACTGTTTCATAAATACTTTAAGCAATAATTATTGACGTTGGGTTCTAAATAAACAAAATAAATTAAAATATTTTTACTGTTTTTACATCCTTTTTTATTGAAATTTGTTAGAATTTGGTGAATAGACTCGCTTTTATAAAGGTCTAGAGATGATACCTTACACTTCGTCACGTGGATTTAGGTTTTCGAAAAATTCCCTACTTATCTGTCCTTTACTGGGATTCAACCTTTCTTCAAATCTTTATGACAAATTAAAAATGTTGAACAGATGAGCAGTGAAGGCGTATTAGAATGGATAGACACTTACTGTGCCATAGCAATATATTCACTTACCAGTTACCGCCTTAGATATAGATACTCCTTATGTTAGTCACTTGATATATTAATATCCATTGTTACATCTAGGTCACACCGCCCACACTCATCTCTATATTTGCCCACTTCTAAACAATGTAAATACAGCTTCGAACAAAATTTGTAACCAAGCTGTACCTACGATCACAACTCCGTCATAATGGGCTAAATAGATCTCGCTATAAACTTTGTAATAGTAAAACCTTGTACGACAATAAAACCTGATAGTAAACCATATTCGCCACACACTGCGCCCGACCACCTACGATATGGTTTTATTAACGTGACAGAGCAGAACGGCTATGACAGTAAGACGGTATGGAAAATATTACATGTCGTACAAAAAGTGTTTCACATACATTTTACTCGTACTTTATTCAAGTAGGTCTTTATAAGGCCTGCTTATTTGCTGGGAATGAATCTACCAAGGATTCGCATTAAAGTACCAACAGGGAATTCTGTAGCTACAGAGCTTCTCTTTTCAATAGCAATACAAATATTTTTCGTATGATTGATGTTCTTGGCCTGATTGTTCCCGAATAACATCATGTTTATTATACATCGTTTCAAATAAAATAATTAAAACCTAGGAATCTGTTGAATAATAATTAAATAACTCGTAATATAAATTAACTAAGTATGAATTTCATACAGATTTTCCTTATGTGTTGACCTTACTTCTTTACAAATGTTCAAGAATTTAAGTTAAAAGATACAGATATCAAGCGTGGAAAATAAACCTGTTCTAACTAAATATTTCAGCAAGCTTTTTTAATAAAACAACATTGTTTTTATTTAACAAAAAGGCAGAGGCTTGGTGTTTCAGTGACATGAAATGTGTTTAAAATTTTAAATTAAACATGACATGACAGGCGTGTGTTGAACAAACCAATTCGCGGCTCATATTAATTTTGAAAACTTTTCAGTAGTTAAACTAATATATTATTAATCACTAGTGAATGACCGCGACTTCGTCTGCGTGGTTTGAGGATTCTTGGTTCCGGCGGGAACTCTTTAATTTTGCGGGATAAAAAGTCTGTGTCCTTCCCCGAGATACAAACTATTCCTATACCAAATTTCATCAAAATCGATTGAACAGATGGGCCGTGAAAGCGTAGCAAACAGACAGACACACTTTCGCGTTTATAATATTAGTATTATGGATTGCTGTGTGTACGTAGGCGTAGGTACGTCTAATAAAATTAATACCAATTGTGTCAATAGCCTATGTGCTATTCCAGACTAGTATAATCTATCTCTGTGCCAAATTTCAGCCAGATCCCTTCAGCCGTTGAGGCGTGATTGTGATTATCAAACATCCATACATCCATCCAAACTTTCGCATTTATAATTCAATTATTCTACCTTAGTTTACAAATTAGTGTTGCTTCGTTTACAACAAAATTATTTACATTGACGGTATGTTCTCAGTATTAACATTTGCAAATGATCGAATTTAGCGTCGAAAGTGACGCGATACGACTCCATAGAAAATGCCATCTTATTTACTCATCAACGTAACCCACCTGGGGTCACTCAGCTACAGTACCTACAGTGTTCGTTGCATCACGTAGTATCGAGTCGCGTTGTCACGCAGCACGTTAGCCTCCTCCTCCTAGGTCATGCACCTGATCTCTCTCCGGTCATGTCACATTTTCCGTCCCATACTTTTCATATTTGGGCATTATTTTTTAATGTTTTTTAAACGCATGTTTTTCGAGACTTGCGCATTTATGGGTAATTGATAGGCACTTTTGCATCAATACAACAGCTGCCGTTGCGTTGTTCTGAGATTTATGATGCTCAATAAAACTTTGTCGTGAAATTTTCAATCAGGGGGGATAACGATAGCGTTGGAACGCTGGATTTAAGATTTTTCATAATACAAAACTACAAAATTTTAATAAATTTGACGCACAATAAACTCATATCTCATAATGTTTTCACTTATTGTGTTACTAGATGATTCCCTCAACTTCGTCCGCGTGTACTAAGTTTTGTTGATTCCCGCGGAACTCCTTAATTTTCTGGGACAAAAAGTAGCCTATGTCCTTCTACGGGATCTATCCTATCCCTGTACCAAATTTAATCAAAATCGGTTGAATAAGTAAAAGCGTAGCAGACAGACATACACACTTTCGCATTTATAATATTGTATTGTATTGTATTGTGTGTCTGTAATAATTATTGACCGAGCGAAGCGAAGTCTACTTGAGTGAATTTGCACTTGTTCGTCCGTTCGTCCATCCGTCTGTCAGAGCCTTATAACTTCTGAATTAAATATAATATGTAAACCGATGGCCTCCAGCCGAATATGGCTTAAAAAATTATAAAAATCTTTATTTCAGGGGGGCTCTCATAGAAGCGAATGCGAAGTAAAATATTTTTTATAGCGTTACATAGGGTTGCGGTATATAATTTTAAAGATAATTAGGAATAGAGCACAAGATTTTTTTTCCTTTATAATTGACAAGATTTTCTAAAGTCCAAAGTTGACCTCAGAACTCTCAATTTTCTGACCTTGCTGAAATTGGCTGAGCTTGAAACTTGATCAATTATTTGAATTATATCCTGTAGTTGAACAACAAATACTAAAATAAGATAAATATTATAAGGAAACGAAATTATTTAATTTTTAATGAGCTTCAGTATTTTAACAGAACTTCACAATTAAGTCAATAGATGGCGCTCTGTAAAAGTTTCCGTTTCTCCAATAACTCTTTAGTTCATTTGCGACTAATGTTAAAAGTTAAATATTATAATATATAGATAGAACTATCTTATGGATACCGCGAGGTCTCAGTTCGGGTGGAACCACTAGTTGTTATCTATTGCTGTGTCTACGTAGGCGTAGGTACGTCTTATAATTAAAACCAATAGCGACACGCACTACTTACTCGCGCCGAATTGAGAATTTTCTTTTGGAAGCCGGTCAAAAATGGGATATCTATGTCACTAGCGTAGAACACCAAATGAATGGAATTCTCACTTACAGATCGCTCGGTTTTAGAGTGTGTAATTTATTCTATTCATTCGTATAATGGTCCAGCTCCAAGCAGCTTCACGGGATGGTCTGAAGCTAACTAATTTGGTTAATGATCAAAATTTGTGCCAGAAACGTTCGCCAGCACTAATATATGGAACTGACTCGTCGGATTTCAGTTGGGGAATGGGTTTAAACGTTTTGCACGTTAGGCTCATTTATCTTGTCCATTTTATCTTTGGGAAGCACTGTCTGCCGTTGTAATAGGTATGTGATATCGTGAAATAAACGACTGGGTAACAAATGATGCTCATTATTAATAACAACGTTAACGTTACGTCGTGATACTCGTATAAAAATACAAAAAATCTTTATCCACGCGGCCGAAGTCACGAGTATCATCTAATTCTCTATAAAGGTTTTATTTTTTCTGTCCGAGTTGCTATGGAGTCCTTGTCCTTTGTCTTAGCTTTAGGTTGACTCTTATTTTTGTACGACTTCAGCATTTTATGCAGATACCAAAGGAAGTCTAGCAGTGTCAGATTTAACTGCATTGACCCGGCATTCCGCACAGTCAATGCACGCCGCATCTTTTACGACTCTCTGTACCCAGGCAATTGGCTAATTCGACAAGTGGAATTTATTTCGTAACAATTCGCTGCTATTTCCTACGAGTGAACTAGCCTTTCAACGTACACCTGCCTACGCACAAAATGCCAATTTCTGTTATCATAAATAATAGTTCTCAATTCTCATAACTAATCACATTATGTCAGTGATACTCGTAAAGAGAGTCAGATTTCACAAATAACTCTTGAATTTTGTTACTCACAGAATTAAAATTACATATCTTTTGGTAGGGAATTTACAGAACAGAATATCTCGGTTTGCGACTTTTATTTGAGCCTCAGAGCCATGGTCGTAAGGCTTTAAAAGTACATATTATCAACGTGTCAGAAAAATTGATCCCGCGTCAGGTGAGCCGAAAACTGGCACTTAGCCCAACAAGCAGAGTGAACGGCGGAAGTCTAGCAATACAGAGAGGATAAGCATCATCTTGGGATTTGGTTCCATTAGTGATCACTTAGAACACAATTACTATTGTATATTTTTTGTGGTAGGTCATGCTTATACATAGTTTTTTAACTTTTTTCTGAGCTTATAATTAAAGAAAATATGTCCCATTGTTAAGTAGTTTACATCTCATAAAGGTCTCTTCTTAGAAGAAGAAGAACAAGAAGACTCTGTCGGCGTTTGATTAAGGAACCTTGTGTTTTCTTGAGATAAATTCCTTTCTCTGTATCTAGTGTTATGCGAATAAAAATTGTAAAACGGAACGCAAACGTCACCCCAGACTATCCTTGTCAATGGCGCATAGCCCCGTTTGACATTTGACGTTTCTAGAGATTTCGCGCGCTTTTGGTTGACAGCTATTGTAAAACCGACTTGCGGAGGAGTTTGATTTTCTTCACTTTATACTACAAAATTTTGGTGAAAACGCTAGACAATTTGAGATTTAGAGGTAACAAGCACGTTCGATTTTAGATTGAATACCTATTTAAAGCATAATTCCTAGAGTTATTCGTAAAAGCAAAAAATAAATTGCGGAAATCAATACGTAACAAGAAGCCTCGTAAAAATTAAATCATTTCTAGTGATTCCTTCCCAAATACCGTCCGTAAAGAGCGTGTTCCAAGAAACGGGATTCCCGTTCCACTTTTTAGGTAAGGACTCCATAATGATTATCCTTTATCGCGCCATCCACGGGGAGTCATGAATAGTGAATAACTACAAACCTTAATTATAAAAGCACTCACCATTAGGCACATCTTTAATCCCTTATATTGAATAGGGTTGCCAAAATCATGTAGGAAAAGAAGTATTTTAGGCAATATATTAAGAAATTTATTCTCATCGTCTTAGTCGTCTATCAAAAGAAAGAAAATAAAGGTTAATAACTATTTTATGAAAGGCCTCTTCAGAGGGCACATCTTTAATCCTGTGGGTTGATATTAGGGTTGCCACTCAATACAATTTTTTCTGAAATATAATTTAGGGAGGTCAGGATCAACAGGTATCATTTAAACTTTTGGCTTGTTGGTAATAGGTGTACGAGTGGCATGTGGCATTTAAGCAACTATAACGTAAACGACCTCCCTGGCGCAGTATTGAGCGCCTTAACGGGGAGGACTTGGGTTCGATTCCCGGTAAGGTCAATTTGGGAATTTATAATGTTAGGGACAATCCAGAAGTATAGGTATTATTGAGACACTTTTAATATTTATATTTGTACTCTCATTTGGAACTTGCACGAGCGAATGGCCACAACGTGTAGCGGTTCCACGAGAGATTAGAGGCGTCGGTATCCGCAGATTAAATCGAATGACATAAAACGAGTCAAATTGACTGGTATTATACTTCCTGTTTCATGAGATATAATGACAAACAGTAACAATGCTAACAAAAATTTCTGGATTTTCTCTGGTCTTGTTTGGTGGGAAGCTTCGGTCGTGGCTAGTTACCACCCTACCGGCAAAGACGTACCGCCAAGTGATTTTTCTTTCCGGTACGATGCCGTGTAGAAACCGACTAGGCGTATGGGTTTAATAATACTGCTATAACCCTAAGTGAGATCGTAGTCAAGTGCTAACTTGTAGTGGAAAAAAAAAACACTAGTCATTACAAAATTGTATTGGAAAACAAAATGAAATCTAATTAAACGGTTTATAAAAATCTTTAAGGTTTTGGATTTATTTTGCACAACACAAACTGGTTTTGTGATGCTGTCACTTTTTGATTAATTCATTCCGGGGTTATCATGAAAAGAATAGGTATAGAACATTTAATTTTAACACATGTAACGGCCTTGTGCAATGTATTAAGTCAGATGTACGTTACATGGGAAGGTAGGTCAGCTGGCAACCCTGCCTAAAAGAGGCCGTGAGTGCGACACTGAATATTTGTTTCTCACGGTTGCACCGCCCACTTGAGCTCTACGCAAACGTGGCTCCGTGTTAGACCTGCAACTTACTAATAATCTAATATACATTCATAAAGTCACGCCGGTCAACGAGATCGGTGAATGTTACAACTAACCTCTGCGAGAATCTTGGAAGGCGTCTGTTTTCTCCTCTTAAACAGATAATTTTATTTCAACGAAAAACAAACGTTTTTATTTATGTAACAAAAAAAAACTTATATGTTTCTAATCTTTTGCTATAAAAATTAACATAGTGTGTAGGTACTATATCGTGCTTTGCTCTATCTTGGTTGGTTGATAGATCTGATAGAAGTGCTAGTCTATAAATGTATAATATTACCTACGGAAGAGGATAGACCTGCTTTGAGACCTTTCCATTTATTTTTAATTGAACATTTTTTTGTACTCAAATCAGAATCAAGAAAATTAGGTAGGTACCTATACCTACATAATTAAATGAGTTGCACATGCACTGACTGATTTTTTTTAATTTATAGACTAGCGCTTGACTGCAATCAGACTTGCTGGCAAGTAGTGATGCAGCCTAAGGTGCAGCGCGTTTACCTAGAAGATGCCCATTCACTCTTGATGCCTTATTCATCCATTAGGTATTATTAACTGCCTCGTTGGTAGTTGGTCGGTAGTGGTTAGCATGTTTGACTGCGGCTGACGAGGTCCCGGGTTCGAGTCCAGGGTCAGGCCATAATAAGTGTTGAGTTTTTCTGACTAGAAATTCTCAGTACTAGCCTGAAGTTAGGAAGTTAAGCCGTCGGTCCCAGTTATTATCACTTACATAGTATAATATCTATATTAACATGGATACAATAATAGTCGATAAAGCCTGCCAACCCGCATTGGAGCAGCGTGGTGGGTCTAAGCTCTAGTTCCCTCTCTCCTACGAGAGTGGAGGCCTGGGCTCAGCAGTGGGACGTTAATGGGCTGTATGGTGGTGGGATATGTACACATGGGAAAGGATAATAATTATTAACATTACTTTAGCAAACATACTTTGTACTGAACACTTTTGTCGTTTATGAACGTTAGACTTTGCCATACTCAAAGGCTTTGAGCAAAAATAAAAAGAAAATTAGATGACAGTCCGAAGTAAATTTACGGCTAATTTCTGTCCACCGCGTTCCATCTTACAATATATCGCCTATTCTCATCAAGTGTTATTGAGGTCAAGCACTACCACTTTCAAAGACAGAAAAGCCTACGTATAAAAATAGTATCTAAAAATTATTATTTTAAACTAGCTCATGCCCGCGACTTCGTCAGTGTGTAATAAGTTTATTTTTAATTCTCACGGGAACTTATATTTCTATTTATCCCATGTCACTGTCCAGGTTCAGTATACCCATGCCAAATATCAACGTCAGTCCGTTGCTCTGTGGCGGCGTGATTGACGGACAAACCAACAAACAAATAGACTTTCGTATTTATAGTACACTCACCTTGATCACTCTGTAAAATAATAATGCTTGTTAAAAAAGGGCGATGAAAATATGCACAAGGGTTTATTGATGATAATTTTATTATTATAAAATTATATCCCGCATAATATGCTCGTACCTGTTTCAACGAACAATTTTCGGTTTAAAAATTCTCTCGCGAAACGTTCGTTAGAGGAATTAAATTTACATGCCCCTAATGTATAACATGCGGCGGCCTAAATTTAAAACGATGATAATAATTATCCCGACCCTGTTATTCAACAAATAAAAAAAGATATTTAATAAACGATGACAAGAGCCAAATCCGCAGAGGATCTAAAATATTAACCGGAATTTATTAACCAAGTAGGTATTTCTATTTTATGAACTTTGCTAGTACTATTAAATTGCAATGCCTACCTTGTTTGGACGTAGAAACCTTATGAAGATAGAATTTATGACGTCTTATGAGCATTGAATATTTCCATAAAGCGAAATTACTTAGATAAGAACTTAGTGACAATATTAATAAAACCTTTCTATTTTTACATAGAAAGTCAGCTTTTAAATGAAATTTCTATTGACACGTGAATCAGAAGGTGGGACGGGACTGTCACCCAATAATAGTAAAGTACAATAGCAGTGGAACAGTATTTATTGAGATACCTGCCAAGAGTTAAATTCCTGGCTATTCCATTCTATTATTTTCAGCTCATGGCTTATCTTACTTATGCCCAAGGTCAATAATTTGTTCTCGGTCCAATATTTTATTATACGACTGCCTGAAAAAAGGAGTATATTGTTTTCAGAGTTCATGTATGTATGTATGTATGTGAGTTTTTATATTTCACCATAACTTCTATACACCTGAACCTGAATATAAATGAGGTATAAATAGAATCCCTAGCTTATTTATTCCGGGTGACATAGGCTAGTAAAATTAAAAAAAAAATTGACCATGGTCCCGCATTGAAGACCAAAGTTGAAAAACAATATTCGAAAATAAGATCTATATAATCATCATCTAGAAAATGATGAGTAGATTCCAAAAATATATAACACTATGGTTCAATATCCAGCGATTCACAAAAAAATATCATTTATTGTTTTTAACTTTTTAGTTCGCTTTTAGCAGGGCGGTCGTGTTTTTTAATTTTTTAATTATTGCTTGTTCCTATAACTCTATTTTTGAACTGAACTACTAAGTCAGACAAAGGGAGATAGTAGAAAAATCGTTAGAACACAAGGGCCGCGAAAGCGTAGTCGTGTCATAACAGACACATTTTGGCATTTATAATTTTAATATGGAATATGGATATTAGTATTGAAGTATGGATCCGCTCTCGCCTGTATACTGTACCATTCGTAATAAACATTCCCCATTTAACTCCCAGCATAATTATTGACACGTAATAATGGGCGATTGAAACATTTTACCGCCGATGTGAGGCGAAGCAATTACGATGCTCAGCCGCCATTGCAGGGACATGGCGTGTGATCACCATAAGTGGTAACCACTTAGAACGCTAAAACACTAATAAATTGTCCCATTCGGGAACAGTGTTAATGAACCGTTAAAGTTAGGATAAGTGAGAGCAAACTCAAACCGACACTTTTATAGCATTTCTTGTATGATTTAAGTTAACTTTGATTTTTTGGGTTAACTTTTTGTAAAAACTATTAAAACTTCATTGTTGTATTGGAAAGAAACGACGTTTTTGAGTTAATTATTTATTACTGGATGATGCCTGCGACTTCGTGAATTAAGGTTTTTGATTCCCATGGAAACTCTTGAATTTTTCGGGATACAACCTATCCTTAAATATTGTACCTTAAATTATTTACATATTCTAATATATATAATATATTGCAGCATGGGTAATACCAACAGATTTTATATATTTTATCATTATTATTATTATCATCATTATATTTTATCGATAAGTACCTACACCTATATTATATATATATATATTTGGCGCCGTCCAAGCATACTGGCTTTACGGAAGATCAGCGCTGTATCCTAACAGGTATGGCACATGCTGAGTGAAGACCATTTTGGGGATCAAGTCTCATTTTGCCATTTTTTCTTCTTATAAGCCTGTTTTATTGTCTTGTATCCCTGAATAAAGATTTCTTTCTTTCTTTCTATCCCTGTACCAAATATCATCAAAATCTGTTGTACAGATGGGCCGTGAAAGCGTAGCAGACAGACACACTTTCGCATTTATAACATTATATATAGTATGGATTGGTAGGTATCAGCTGAAACCAGGTAATTAGTTTTTTTTAAATTAATAAAATGTACAAAGGTTTCCCTGTACTTTTTTAATCAAAATCGTTTCTCAATTTTTTTAATTGAATGAATTTTATTCAATGGAGCTCGGCGTCGCGCTTGCACACTGAACCCTAAGTTTATGATAAAACGGAAAACCGCAGACTCACGTAAAATAGATTAATTGTCGTTATTAATCCAGCAGCATTCGTGCTTTACCAACCAAGCAAACACTCCCATGATAAACGGTGTGTGATAGCGCAGTAAAATCTGGATGTGACAAACAATATAACCTGACCTAAATATTCTAGTTGTTTAACAAATATTCTTGAATTATGGTCGTGCTTTATAACCCAATTATTGTCGGCTTTTTTTCCAAACGTTCAGGGCTACTAGGAAGTACAATTCTTTAGAACTAATTTTACCTATGTAATGTTAGTAGATCCCATTAGGTACGTCACAAGGTACTGCTACTTCCCTACATCAAACTATGAATGAATGAATATTCTTTTATTGTACACCACAAAGGAAAATAAACAACAATAAAAGCTAATAACAGAGTAAGTATACAATTTAGCAGCCTTATCGATAAACAGCGATCTCTTCCAGGCAACCAATGATTCAAAAGGACATAGCCACAAATAAAACCGTACAAATTATAATACATATGAATACGTACGTAAACGTAAACTTCATAAAAAAAAGAAACAGTAGGCATCAAAATATTTAAAAATGTCAAGAGGCAAAGCATTCTACAACTTAACAGCTTGTACAGAAAAGGATTTATTAAAGAAAGAGGAATTATTAGTAAGCGTCCTTAATACAAGTTTCCTTGTAGTACGGAGAACTTCTCCTGGACGGCCTACGAATTCAAACTTCTCCTTTAAATAAGCAGGAGATGAAGGATTAAAAAACACACAGTACAGAATAGAAAGGATATGCAAGTTCCGGCGAAGACGGATGGGAAACCACTCTTGAGACGAGAACGAAAATGAGATACATGGTCATATTTGCGCAATCCAAATATGAACCGAATGCTAATATTCTGAAGTCTCTCAAGTTTATATAACTGATCTTCAGTCAGGTTAATTTAACCAAGAAATTAACTAAACTATTTTAAGAAATTAAATATTATTTAAGTACAAAGTCAGGTAGGTAAGTGTAAAAACAGTAGATTCTTATTTATCTTTTTAATATTTTTTATTTATCTTTATTTGATAAAAATAAGAGGTTAGTGATAGATAAGATAATACTTGTTGTTTTATTGTATAGGAAAATAATATATCGCACACTTCATCGTCTTTGAGCGTACAGTTTTACTAACTAAACTATCTTTAACTTCCTGTAGGCATGTAATGCCCTAGTATATTTTAAGTTTAAAGCATAACTTTAATCGGTTACGTTATATTCTTGTAGCATAACTCAATAAAAATTAAAGCAAGAGGTATAACTTTTACTAGCCGAGCTATCTACTTTACCATTTGAATATTGCGTAATACATACCAACCATCGAAGAAACTTATATCTAATTGCTACTTAAGTCATTTGAAGCACTATAGTAGTTTTATGTTTACCATCCTAATCACAAACTGTATGACCCCATTTTAAAGTTTATGATGTAAATAAGTGTCTTCCCACTTTCGATAGTGGCTCGAAATTACTCACCATAACTTTATGGTACCACATAGCAGTGATCGCTCTATGGTGTAATGAATCAGGATATTAACCCGAACCAACCGGTCCATAAGCATTTCCATAAAATGTCCCATCTCTATAGGAGGTCTCTTATTGAAAAATCGTGGAAGCGGGCTTACGTGTAGATTCGCGAAAAGTCTTCCCTTTCACATTATCTACCTTCTACTTTTATTTAAAACCAGAAGATTTCCGCGTGGAATAAGTTTTTTTATATCTCAAAGGAAGTCCTCAATTTTTCAGAATAAAAATTAGCCTATGTCCTTCCCTAGCATGTAACTTTCCTCTACTCCAGGGATTCCCAAAGTGGTCGATATCAACTTCGAGGGGTCGATATCTGTTCATTTTGGAAAAGGAGTCTCTTTCCCAAAATAGTGTGGGAATCCCTGCTCTACACTAAATTTCATCAAAATAGGTTGATATCTTGAGTCACATCATCACGAGAATCAAGAGGCGGGTGAATCTTGTAAACAAAGGAATGTAGAAAACTTGGACTTATTAAACTAACGATAACTTAAGTACCAACGTTTATCCCTACAAATATTGTTATAGGCACAATTACAACACCAGAGTATACTCCTATTAAGTACTTCTAAGAGTAGAAAATGCCACAAAAGTTTAATAAAACTCCAATATTTCGAAGCATAGCACTAAACATTTAACGTCTCATACTGCATTAATAGCGTTGTTAAGACGGCCGGATTTAACATCCCGCATAAAGTTTATTTGCGTTAATATGAAGTACCCACGCAATGTTCGATTTCGGCAGGAGTTGTTACCTACTTTTCGCAACAATTATTATGACTAAACAGTTATAATAGTTATTACCTTCGCTGGTCACATTTCACAATTCATACAAAAACCTAAGGTATGATTGCTATCGATGGACACAATTTGTCTAAGTCCGCATGGATTGAGGTTTATTGGCACCCGCGGAAAATATTTAATTTTCCGGAATTAAAAGTAGCCTACGTATTATTCCAGACTATAATCTATGTCTGTGCCAAATTTCATCCAGATCCGTTCGGACATTTCTGACAAACACCTATCCATTCAGCCATCCAAACTTTCGCATTTATAATATTAGTATCATATTAATAAATAAATATTAGTATAATATTAGTATCATACTAAATCCTTGAAAATATTATTTAACCGACCGAAGTAGAATAACCCCTCTGGCGCGGGAAAATGCGTGGGCGATCCAGTCCCTCATACGCAGGCGTACTAACAAATTACGTTTACCTACTGCCGAGTCGAGCACAATTCGAGCCTTCGACTAAGGGCCACTTTGCATGGACTAGCATACGATACGACAAAATGCAGTTATGTACGTAGTACTAATACATTCTGTGCTCACAATATATTCTGCAACAACACGACTAGCATGTTTTGCGGCTGACTTTTTAGATGTCGCCGTCTTTAGAAAATAACTACTTAATAATAAATGAATTTCATAAATACCTATAAAACAAGACGTATGAACTCACTAAGAAAACATGAACATTATTAGAATTCACTGAGCGACACTGTTTCAAAAAACGCGGTGAATAAAGCTTCCACACCTGATTTGTTCTTTAAATCTGTAGAGAAACGTACAATATATGACAGACCGCATGCAATGTGTGCTGCGCGTTGTGTATTGTTATCGGATATCGTATCGTGTGGTTGTCCGTGGCAAAGCACCCTAAGTTGTACGCGCCGACAATACTACAAAGCGAACCTCGCATTTACACTATAATTTACGTATCCCCACAGTGACAGGCAGGCTAATGAAACTTCCTTTTAAATCTGTAAAAGTTTAAGCATAATAATTAGGTACCAGGGATACCCACGGTGAATATAAATCGTTGTAACTTGTCATCTTATCTTACTAATATTATAAATGCGAAAGTTAGGATGGATGTATGGATGTATGGATGTGTGGATGTATGGATGTTTGTTACTCAATCACGCCCCAACGGCTGAACGGATCTGGCTGAAATTTGGCACAGAGATAGATTATAGTCTGGAATAGCACATAAGCTTTTTATCCCGGAAACTGAAGGAGTTCCCGCGGGAACCAAAAAGCCTCGATCCACGCAGACGATGTCGCGGACATTAGCTATTGTACAATTTTTTTAACCCTATAATATGTACACTACAACATACCTACTATGAATAATAATTTAATTTGTGATGGGTAGATGTAAGTAGAATATGCATGAATATGAATATGAATACGCAGTCCCGGGTCGGGCCATAAATAAGTATCGGGTTTTTCTGATTAGAAATTCCCAGTACTAGCCCGGAGTTAGGAAGTTGGCGGTGTTTCACCCCCGTGCCTCGGAGAGCACGTTAAGCCGTCGGTCCCGGTTTTTATCACTAACATGATAATAGTCGTTAAAGCCCGCCAACCCGCATTGGAGCAGCGTGGTGGGTATAAGCTCTAATTCCCTCTCTCCTATGAGAGTGGAGGCCTGTGCCCAGCAGTGGGACGTTAATGGGCTGTAGTGATAGTACGCAGTTACACATATACATTCATTAATATTTCAAATTCATAAAGTTTGATTCCTAAGCTGAGTTTCTAAGTTTCAGCAACTTGCTCGTCTTGTTTTTTTAAGTCATTCGATTTTACAATTCCATCTGTAACATCAGTGACATACGTAGTATCTTGTCGAATGGAATCTTATCGGCTACAGTTTAAATTATTTACTTTACAAAATACCTTTCTATAATCAAAATTTTGTAATATTATGTATAATGTAGGAAAATAGTTTACTGACTCATGCAATGTTTCAAGTAGAAACTTCGCGTTGATCTAGAATCATGAATGGCAAGAAGCAAGGTCTCATAGCACAAAAATCCGAAAACCGTTAATTAGGGTTCCAAACTCATAGGGTATCGAGTTGTTTTCGGGCGCTACCAGTTAAGCTCCATTTATGTGAGCACAGCAGATTACGTGTTGTTATTATATCTTTCATGATAATTACTATGGCACTTAGCAATACGCGACCATAGAAACTAGGTTACAGATTTATTTATTACAATTAAATTAGATTTAGTTTGCACTTTGTCACGTAGTGTAAATAAGCAATATTTTAGTTAGCACTACTTGATGATTACAAGGTTTCCCCCACTCCATTGTACCTAATTTTTTAGTATATAAGGTAAGGATTAATTTGTAAATACATGCCATTTTAACACCGAGTCTGTGTGTATCAATTCTGCACCAGCTCGCAACGACTTACACGCAATCCGCAATATTTACTAACATGAAATATATTATTATATACACAATATACCTAAGGATTTAGGTAGGTATATTGCGTAATAGTATGGAACCTTTATGTGCGAGTCTGGCTCGAACTTGACCGGTTTTTCTAGATAATTAACAACTCTTCAAATAATACCTTACCTAGAACTATTGCTCAGAATTTTATATAACTAAACTATTATCCTACATATCTTATTAAAATATCTCTAAAGGGACAATTTCTACAATTCCGTTACTATACACGTTGCCTGAATACTTAGTAATTAATTACATTGTATTTACTATAGCAAAAGACTAATTTATTTGGAAAGTCAGGTCGAGTCACGATTCCGTTGAACCGCGTTTACAGAAATAGTTTTGCGCCTTTGTGACTAAACACATTACTTGACATTGATGTAAAGGTCCACGTGCTCCCGAGTGCCAATGACATTATTTTAGATAAGATAAAATTGTTATTTAATATCTTAGTAGGTACTTACCAACTTAACCACAATATTCTTATCATAAAGTGATAACATGAATAAGAAAAATATAAAAAATCCTGTATTTATATGCCTAAACTAAATAGATGATGCCCGCGATTTCGTCCGCGAGGATTAAGATTCTTTGATTCCCGCTGGAACTCTTAAATTTTCCGGGATAAAAAGCCTGTGTTCTTCCCCGGGATACTTCCTATCCCTGTACCAAATTTTATCAAAATTGGTTGAACAGATGGGCCGTAAAAGCGTAGCAGCCAGACCGATACACTTTCGCGCTTGCACGGGCCATATTTTGTTCAACCAAGACGAAAGTTCAGACGAAATTGGATGCAGAAATAGCATGTATTACGGAGTTAGATATAGGCTTCTCTTTCCCTGCAGAAAGTTAAAGAGGTCCCACGTGATTGAACATCCTAAATCCACGCGGACAGTCTCAGCCTTCATCTTGTAATAAATAAGTGGAATTTCATCACTATTCTCAACAGGAAAATAAGGAAACATCAAGAAATCCATAATAAGGATGGCATCACATGATAGTACCATTTTCAAACTGAAGCTAATAAGCTATCTTCTTGGTGTCTGTACCTGTTCGTTTATATTTTTTTTAAATTGGTATAATTAGATATTGACAATTGAAAAATAATAAGAAAATAATTAAGAAATAAAATATTAATGTGAAATAATAGCCCAAAAATAATACCTATTTACCATCTATTTACCATCCTTGAAATAGGTAGTAAAATTATATATCAATGTTGAAGAGATAACAATAGCGAAAAGCAAATTTGCTACTGTAATATCAGTTACCTTCTAACCATTGCCCCATAGACACTCATTTTAAAGACAGCTATGTTTTCAAAACAAATTAAAAATGGCGTCATATATGGAGATCAAAACTTTTTCGTGCCCCCGCATTTAAATTTCGGAGCGTTTGTTTTGGAAAAAATTTCGGAACACAAAGACAGGATCGCTTTGGTGAGTTTTTAATTAAACTCGTTGACATTCTACAGTCTTTATTAATTTAATACCTTTTGGTTTTAAAAATCAAACCGTTTGATAATATGGAATATTAAGTCCCTGAAAGTGATTCAACTATTATTATGAACTAAATAGCTTATTCCCACAAGACCTCATTATTTCTTTCGGGATAAAACCTATGTCATTGTCCAGGTCTTCAACTATGTCCATGCTAAAATCACGTAGATCCGTAGCTCTGTTACGTGATGATTGAAGAACAAACACCCTTTCGTATTTATAATATTAATTTAATTTTTGTCCGCTAGATAGCTTTTTAGTTGCTTTAATACTATGTATATCTATTTAATAGAATCCATTCCTTTATATCATAAGTCAGTAAATTCATCTAAAAAATCTAGACCGGCTTACAAAGTAAGTACAAACATTTCCAAGCATTATCAAGACTGCATTAACATAAAGCTGTGTAAGACTGACAGTACAAAATGAATGTGCAAAAAAGAACACAACCAAGACACTCAAGATTGCTATAAATTAAGCCAAGACGAACAAAAAGTTCCTAAAGTTGTTTAACTGAGAGGGTATCAAACAAAACAACGCCAATTCCTTGTCGAGCTACGAGTCGAGCTCGAATCGAGTTTGATCTTACGCCTAATTTTTACTTTTGGTACGTATTTTTTTTCCTCCACTACAAGTTAGCCCTTGACTGCGATCTCACCTGATGGCAACTAATGATGCAGTCTAAGATGGTAGCGGGCTAACCTGTTAGGGGCATGGCAGTTATATTTATTAAACCCAGACCCCTATTTGGTTTCTACACGGCATCGTACCGGAACGCGTAATCGCTTGGCGGCACGTCTTTGCCGGTAGGGTGGTAACTAGCCACGGCCGAAGCCTCCCACCAGGCCAGACCAGGGAAAATTCAGAAATTATAAATTCCCAAATTGACCCTGCCGGGGATCGAACCCGGGACCTCCGCAGATTAAGACAACATCGCTCGACACTGCGCCACGGAGGTCGTCATACGGAGGTTTTTTGTCGAGCTACGAATCGAGTTCGAATCGAGTTTGATCTTACGCCTAATTTTTACTTTTGGTGGGTACTACGATATTTTTAGAGAATCTGAAAATGTCAACATCATTATAAGCCATTGTGAATCCTCTGCTGGACATAGACCTGTTTTAAATAGCACCAACATGCAAATCTATACTTCTATACTTATATTAATAAGAGGTAAAGTTTGTGAGTTTGTGAGGTTGTTGGGGGTAATCTCTGGATCAACTGAACCGATTTTGAAAATTCTGGTACCAATAGAAAGCCATATTATTTGTGAGTGTCATAGGCTATATATTAACCCGAAAGCCGGGAACTCCCTTCCCGTGGGAATTTAAAAACTTATTTCACGCGGACGAAGTCGCGGGCATATTCTAGTCAATAATAAGATTAATATTCTTTACAATTCCACAACACTGGAGGACATATTTCTAATAATATACCTACATTTTCACACTAGTTTAGAGTGTTTCGCTTAAGGGCCAAGGCCAAAACACAACACGATATTGCGTCGAGACTTGACGTCACGACATGCCACGATTCGATGTCGTATCGTTCCAAATGCAACTAAGTGTAGTATATTTGATAATTTTACTCAAAACAAGATAATATTTTTTTTATATATAATCTTATTTAAACACAAGCTTTTACTGTATTTAATTTTAATTTTCGTATTCTCAGCATACCATTTTAATTGATACGGTCTATATCATGGGGGTGTATAAAAATAACTATTCCGCCACCTTTGAATATTATATTAAGATATAATAATATTACATTTCTAATTGGCGTTATACTTATTTTTTATATTTATCTATCCACTTATGTATGGTATGTAGCTGTAAGTTTTCTTAACGCAATAAAATAATATTTGATTTAAAATGACGTCACTTAGCTAATCTTTTTTCCCTAAAGGTTTTCTGGAAGACATTGCTTTAGCAATAAGAATGCCTTTGCACCCTTGTGTCTTTTAATCTTTTGTTTATTGATTTTGTAGAACAAAAAATGCAACGCGAAAATGTCTGTGCAATAAAAAGTGTTTTATCTATCCATCTATCTATCTATCTAACCATGCATTTCCTTTCAAACTAAACATGTATGCAAAAATTCAGCTCAATCTAAATACGGGAAGAGGGTCAAATGTAACTTGCAAGATTTAATTACAGACAGACACCGGAACAGGACTGAATGAAATATAAGATTGTTATATCGTCAACTTTTTAATCCAGATAAATGGAGCAACTGATGAGCGGATAACATACCAGGAGATGGTCCAAAAAATTGTGAACATCGCTTCGGCCCTTGCTGACATTGGTGTCAAGTTTGGTGACGTAGTGGCCATAGCGAGTGAAAACAGACTCGAATACTTCGTCACATCAACAGCAATTTACTGCTGCGGTGGAATCAGCACCTTCTTTAACAACTCTTATACTAAAAGTAAGTATCCAAGAATAAACATGAATATTATTGATAAACACCCGCGTCGATCCCGGTTGTTATCACTAATATCTAATAATATTATTATCGTTAAAACACATCTAAGAGTCAATGAGGCTTATTCTGTTGCAGTCAATCCCTAAACTAGACTCCCTTTCATAATACTGCCTGCAAAAAGGTATAGAACTAGATTTACAGCTGTTATTTTAGTTTAGTTTAGAGATTGGCCACATGATCTTTCCAACATAGGAGTTTTCTTCTAGTTATTCTCCAAGGAGTTTCGCCTTCAAAACACATTCTGCCAACATTTGAGCATGATGGGGTTAGACTAAAAAATAGACATGAAAATTACTATAAATTTCTATAATAAACATTTTATTTACTTTGCTTGTATAACACGTTTACTAAGTTGAAGATTTTAGACAACAAAATATTTTAACTGATTAATTAATTAAATAATTAATTGATTAACTGATTACAGTAAAGTCATAGTCTATAAATCAAAAAAATGAATAGACATCCTAACACAAATTAATGAACAATTTTTACTTATCTACTTACGAAGCCATACAACCAATCTTGGACAAAAAAGTCAGAACATTTTCGGCACATTCTGACAAATTGGGTGCTCTAAATTCTCACATTGCATTTTCGATCCTAAAATATTGCCTTTTTGTACCTAAATTAATTTATATTCTCCGTGCGAGCCCAATTTGGAAATTTCCTGGACTACTCGATATCATGGATGCCACCATAAGAGATACGCTAGAAAAAATTCTAAATTTATCTTTTGATGATCAGTCCTGGAATCAAGCTACTTTACCGGTTAAGTATGGTGGCATCGGCGTGAGAAAAATTTCCAGTGTTGCTCTTCCGGCTTTTCTGTCCTCTGTGCATAGTATAAAAGAGCTTAGTTCTCAGACTCTTAATTCTAATTCAGTTTCATTGACCACAGAGGCCTAAGAGAGTTGGAAGGTCAGGTGTCCCAATGACGATATCCCGAAGGAATGTTTCACACAAAAACTTTGGGATGTGCCGTTGGTTCGGCTGACACATACAAATTTGGTTCAAAATCTTACAAGTGAAAGAGATCGAGCAAGGCTTCTAGCTTTATCTGAACAAGAATCCGGGTATTGGCTTCATGCCTTGCCATCGAAAAATCTTGGCACTCTTTTAGATAATGAAAGTTTTCGTGTGGCTCTAGGTCTCAGATTGGGAACACCCCTGTGCTTCGAGCACAGATGTCCGTGTGGAAAAGAGGTCGATAAATTTGGAATTCACGGACTCTCTTGCCAAAGGAGCGCTGGTAGGCTTTTTCGGCATGGCTCTCGCAATGATACGATCAAAAGGGCTCTTGCCACCATAGATATTCCTGCGCTCATTGAGCCGGCAGGGAGTCGTCGGGATGATGGCAAGAGACCTGATGGATTGACGCTGGTTCCCTGGGAACGAGGACGGGCGCTAATGTGGGACGCAACATGCGTAGGCACATTGGCCCCGTGTCATATCAGGGAGACAGCATCAAGGCCGGGAGCCGCAGCAGAAAAGGCTGAAACCGGCAAGCGGCGGAAGTATGCCTCTCTCATAGAGAGTTACATATTTGTTCCGTTTGCCGTGGAGACCCTTGGGCCGTGGATTCTTAGTGCCAAAAATTTTTTACGAGATATTTCACCGCGGTTAATTGCCTCATCTGGTGACAGAAGGGCTGGCTCATTTTTTGCGCAAAGGATCAGCCTGGCTGTCCAGCGCGGAAATGCAGCCAGCATTCTTGCCACCATTCCACGTGGGCATGATTTATATAGTAATTAGGTTAGGCTAGCTAGCATTAAGTTCTATTGTATTCTTTTCTATCTACTTGAAATTTCAAATTTTGTCTTCCTACAGATGAATTGTATCATGCTGTTAACATTTCCAAGCCGAATTACATGTTTATGTCTGGTGAAGTTTTCAAGAATCATTATGATACCTTAAAAAGTTTCAATGTATTTAAAAAGTTTATTCTTTACGATGATGAGCCAAAATCCAGTGATTGCCTACATTACCGAGATCTATCCGAACGATATGTGAACATCAATACGTATAAGCCAGTGGACTTTAAAGGTAATGCTCGAACTAAGATACATTTTTGAAAAAAGAAAGGAATTGTTAGGATGATAATGCGTAGCAAGACGGCAGTAATGATGATTTTTGATGGCACCAATGTTTGTCAAGGTTGGCTCTACAATGCAATCTCCTACAAAGTAGAGGTGATCTTAATATCTAAACATGAACGCGCTTCACTAAGCTTTCACGTCATATTTGCTCTAGTTAGTGAGCAGATCTGGCCGTAGAATAACATATCCAAAAAGCTGGTGACTGAACTCAGAACGATCGATGGCAACGTAAATCTATACTTCTATACTAATATTATAAATGCGAAAGTTTGGATTTATGTTTAATCACGTCAGAACAGCAGAACGGATTTGGATGAAATTTAGCACAGGGATAGATTATAGTGTGGAGTAACACATAGCCTACTTTAACCTGGAAAATTAATAGTTCCGCGGAGGTTCCGGAGAACCAAAAACCTCAATTCACGCGAATGATATCGCGGGCATCAGCTATCTGTTTATAGGTATAATAATATATTGCTGTACACCAATTTTGAACGTGAGCGTAAACACATTAGAGGGATATTATATATAGGGATTAGGGGTCGTTTTTAGATCAAATGACCTCCAACTAGTCATTGTTTGCATCGCGCGTCGCTGCCGTTGCGTATCTGATCAAAACCTTAAGATATTGTCTAATTAAATGTTAGAAACATTTGGACTATTAAATATTATACAGGGTGGCCCAAATAGTGACGTCCAAAGAAAAAAATTTGTCCTAAAAGTTATTCCTCGCACCTAGACCTATCAGAAACTCAATCGTACCTATCAGAATCCATTTTAGTACCTAACCGGGTGCAATTCGGTTTTTTTTGGCCTACTGACTGTAAAAAACTAAAAAAATCCAAATAACTTTTACATAGCCTTGGTGTCATTTTATCGAAAAATATTGATTATTTTTGTAGAAAATACTTGAATTCAAAAATTTTCTGCAATTAGCCATAAAATTGAAAAAAATAGGCCATACTCAATTTTAAGAAACTAATTTTAACTATTTTAAAGCCCGATTTCTCACAATAATGCCCCCTCAAGTATCGAATTTTTTAACTAATAAGGGAAGCTTAGGAATCCCAAAGGTTTTTGAAATTAGTCAGAAGTGACGTAGACAGGTTTAAGTATTTTTAATCTTAAGTTAAAAATTCATCTCTACTTCTGTAGAACGTAAACTTTTCATTTTCGACCAAAAATTTTCCGACTTGGGTTGATCTTATGATGGTAATTATTTTATGCAAAGTAGCACACTATATAGCAAGCATGTTCACAAAAAAAAATGTTTGGAAAAAAACACTAAATAAAAAGAAAAAAAAATAATACTCACTCCCTCAGAAATCTCACGGAAAAACTTAAAAAAATTATAACTCGAAAACTACCAAAAATCGCTGAACATACATGGGATATGTTCTGATAGGTCTAGGTACGAGGAATCTAATTTTTTTCTTTGGACGTGGACACTATTTGACCATCCGGTACACTCGAGTAAAAGAAACACGTCTGACTTATTAGGCATTTATTACGGGAGAGGAAAATGACAGTTGACACTTATAGACCTATTACACTGCACTTTTCACAGAGACCCTTACACTTGAATCAGTGTAGTGTAATAAGAATTAGGGAGTAAGGGTCCCTAATTTGATCCTTATTGCTGTTTAATCAGCGACGCTCTAACTAGCGGCCACGCCACCCTTACCACAGGGCCCTGAAGAAAGTGCAGTGTGAATGAATAGGCCTATTACACCGATAGAAATAATGGCACATTATCTTAGCATACCCTCTTACGTCTATAATATAATGTTCTTACCCTACATAACACTATACTCTTCTAAAACAAATATTATTCTCGTTAAGGAAAGAATGGGACATGTATGATCCTATATACATCAGGAACTACTGGAATGGCTAAAGGAGCTAAAATCACGAATCTAAATTTAATTGCAGTATGCCAACAACCACAGTAAGTTACCTATATTCTTTAGTAGGCAATTATTATCAAGCAGCTTAGTTTAAAAAAACTTAGTTATTCAGCGTTTCATCAGCATTTCGTCGGCAACCAAACATTATAGCTCAATTCATACCTACTGACGCAGATTTGCAGCGACGCAGCGTGTTTTATCTAAAGTTTACCACAAATTTGTAATTTACCAAATAAAGATGAAGAATTAGATATCTTATAATAAGCATATAGCATACTATCGCAACATTCTTTCTGCATTTTTGTACGATTGCCTGAAAATAGGAGTATATTGTATTCAGGGTTCATGTATGTATGTATGTGAGTTTGTATATTCCACCATAACTTCTATACCCCTGAACCGATTTGATAAATGAGGTATCGTTAGAATCCCTAGCTAATTCCGGGTGACATAGGCCAGTAATTTTTTTTAAAAAATTGATGGGGCGACAGTTGTCCCGCATTAAAGACTAAAGTTGAAAAAAAAAAACGAAAATTTTTAATTCGAATCTAGAAAATGATGAGCAGATTCAATATCAAGTGATTCACAAAAAATATCATTTATTGTTTTTAACTTTTTGGTTCGTTTTGAGGCAGGGTAGTCGTGTTTTTTAATATTTTTAATTATCACTTGTTCTGCAACATGCTATGAACCTAAGTTGGTGAAGATGCTGGTTTACAAGTTAGATTTTTACCTTTTTATTCTGTACCAGTCCGGTAACACGAGACCTGATTCCACTTTCTGTCGCGCCGTGGTCAAGTACAATGGGACAGATATGCACAATACAAGACATCGTTTACGGAACCAAAATAGTTTTTCTACCAAAATACGATGAAAGGTTGTATATTAAAACAATAGAAAAGTACAAGGTTAGAACTCATTTCTTCTATCATTATACTTTGTTTGTCGTGATTATTGTTTATCGATGACGAAATCCTTACTTATACTTATACTTATGTAATATTATAAACGCGAAAGTTTGTATGTATAGATGTATGGATGTTTGTTACTCTTTCACACCAGAACGGCTGATCGGATCAGGATGAAATTTGGCATAGAGATTAATTATAGTCTGGAATAACACATAGGCTATTTTTTATCCCGAAAAATAAAAGAGTTCCCGTGGGAACCAAAAACCCTCAAATGCTTGTTTGTTACTCAATCACGCCAGAACGGCCGAACGGATCTGGATGAAATTTGGCACACAAATAGAGTATAGTCTGGAATAACACAGGCTCCTTTTATCCCGGAATATTGGAGAGAATTGATAGAGATGTCGCAGGCATCAGCTTGTAAATAATAATGTTGTGTTAATTAAACATTTATTTTAGATTGGATTATTAGCGATAGTACCACCACTGGTTGTGATGCTATGTAAATCGACAATAGTTAATGAGTATGACATAAGTTCTGTCGAGATCCTTTATGTTGGTGGCGCACCAACAAGTCTCAACACTATTCGTCTAGTTAAAGCTAGGTATGTTTAATACGAACGAAGATATCTAATTTTAAGACTATGTAGTACAATAAACTGTTGATTTTCCTCAGTAAATAAAATTTAAAAAAACGTGTGGTGTCGTAGGCACCAGATAGGAACTTCGTTCTTATCTTGAACTCCTTGAGGAACTCCTCATTACATAAATATTAATTTCAAGTTCTAGTCGAGGTAAAAAGAAAATAATTTTTCAGGTATAAATTTTTTATTATGATTTTTGAAGTGAAAACTTCTTTAGCTGCGTTGAACACTTTTTGGTGGGGGGTAATAATGTGGATTTGCGGCGTCATCGACATGCATGTCGCCGATATGCACGCGTTGTTACGAAGACAAAAGGTCTTAAATATATTACATTCCAAATTAAACTTTAATGCTTTAGTGTTAAGGTTTATATTTTAATTTTTATTTTTATATATTTATGAATCATTTTGAATAAAATAAAAGTGTTAAGATAATTTTGTAAAGTAGTTTTTGATTTTTTATCAATAAAATAAAAATTTGCAGTCATAGAGACTGCCGATAGAAGTGAAAACGAACAGATATATATGTTTTTTAATAAAATAAAAAAATATAAACCTTGACACCAAAGCATTAAAGTTTAATATCGAATGTAGTATATTTATATTTTAGACCTTTTATCTTCGGTCGTTCGTTTATTGCCGGCTAGGGTATCTTCTTCCAATAAAACAACAGAACCTCGTTCCAATAAAAAAAGCAACAGTATCAAAACAATATACATACTAATATTATAAATGCGAAAGTGTGTCTGTCTGTCTGCTACGCTTTTACGGTCCATCTGTTCAACCAATTCAGATGAAATTTGGTACAGAGATGGTTTGTATTCAGGAGAAGGCATTTTGTCCCGGAAAATTAAAGAGAAATCGAAAAATTGTAATCTACGCGGATGAAGTCGCGGGCATCACCTAGTACCTAATATTATTTGTTATGATTACATTACAGATAATTAAATTACAGGTTTCCCCATATAAAACACCTATTACAAGGCTATGGAATGACGGAGGCTACAGGAAAGGTGTGTAACGAGATGGAAATTAAAGCCAAGGAGGGAAGCGTTGGCATAGTCTATCCAGGAATTATTGTTAAGGTATATAACAAGTTCTTGATACCTATATACCAATCTTAAAGGTTTTCAACCTTACACAGTTCATTCACTCATGATTTTGGTTCTGTAATTCAAGCTCCAGCGTATTATTGTGTATTGTGTAAATCTATTAAAATCTCCTTGAAAACAATTAAACAAACTTTTAATACATATAAAACTTAAATTCGTTTAAAATTTTCTATAGATGTAGATAAGTATCCAATCATTATATTCTTAGATATTTTTTAGGTTGTCGATCCGGAAACCAGCAAAGTGGTAGGAGTTGGCGAACCAGGTGAAATCCGAATAAGTGGCACTGTTGTATTTGATGGTTACATAGGAAAGGATAAAAAGGACGACTTTGATGAGGACGGGTTCTACAAAACGGGGGATATCGCCTATTATGACAAGGATGGCTTCTTTTTTATTGTAGATAGAATAAAAGAAATAATTAAATACAAAGCATGGCAAGTGAGTGTTTACTTGAATTGAATAAAAATATAGTATTTGAAAAAAATGCTGCTCTATATGATTCAGAGAGATACTTTTATAGTATAGTAATATTGTTTGCTGATGATACATCTCTTTTGTTTAAAATAAATCGTTACGAAACAACTTTTGACGAAGTAAACAATTATCGCACTAAATTGGTACAGTGGTTTGAAGCTGCCTACTCCTCAATGGAAAAAAGACAAAGTGTATCAAATTTACATTACCTAATGTCAAACAGGTAAAAACCACTGTACAAACTTGATCATGAGGAATTAGATTTAGTGCATACCGCTGTTTTTCTCGGTATAACGTTAGATGCTAAACTCCAATGGGGCCATCACATATATGACTTATCGAACAGGCTTAGTTCTGCTGCATACGTGGTTAAAAAGATTCGCCAGTTGACAGATATAGAAACGGCGAGATTAGTTTATTTTGGATACTTTCACAGCATTATGTCATATGGTATATTATTATGGGGTAATGCTGCAGATATTAATTCTGTTTTTGTGCTGCAGAAGAAGGCTGTTCGAGCCATATATAATATGGGACCAAGACAGCCACTAAGAGATAAATTTAAAGAAATCAATATTATGACAGTGCACAACCAATATATATTTCAAAATTTAGTATATGTGCATAAACACATTGATAAATTCAAGAAGAAAAGTGATTGTCATAATGTCAATACTAGAAATAAAAATAAACTTGTAATGCCTGCTTCTAGGCTTAGTAAAACTAGCAATTAATTTGTTGGAAACAGTGTCCGCTTCTACAATAAGCTCCCAGAAGGCATGTTAAAGATATCTCTGAATAAGTTAATGTAAAACATAAACTCATTGAAAAATCTTATTACCATGTAAAAGATTACTTAAATGACAAGGAGGCTTGGCAATAATTTGCTCTGATAGTTCCTTAGTTAAGATGATTCGTCAGATGGTGATAATGAAAAGAAAAACCCGGCTGAGTTTGTTGTGGGCACTTCTCAGACCGGCGCGTTTGGAACCCTCGTAGCTTTAGTTTTAAGATACCGTAACTAATTATCACCATCATGTTTTATATAAAAGTAATGAACGTCAATATGTGTACCTATAGAGTACCTAAATTGAATAAATGATTGATTGATTGATTGATGTATAACTCTAGATGATGCTCGCGACTTCGTCCGCGTGGATTAAGGTGTTTTGATTCCTACGGGAATTTTTCCAGATAAAAAGTAGCCTATGTCCTCCCCGGGATACAATCTACTTCTACATCAAATTTCATCAAAATCGGTTAAGGATGGGCCGTGAAAGCGTAGAAGACAGACAGACAGAAACACTTTCGCATTTATAATATTTGTATGGGTAATGAGATTCGATACTGTTTAGACTATTGCACTTATCGCAATAATTGTTTTATTGTACTCTTGTCCAATTAAAGTTTTTGTGTTCACCAAACATGTGAGCAACCAAAAAGATAGGCAATTTAAAATTTTGGTTTACTACTGAATAACACAAACAAATCTTGCGAACTATTTCAAATGAGGAAAATCTTATTATAGCCTACTTTTTTTGAGTCGTTTAAGATAAAATTATATGAATGAACATTCAATGATAACATTAATAATAACTACAGGTGGCTCCATCAGAGCTGGAAGGACTACTCTATCAACACCCAGCAGTAAAGGATGCCGGAGTAACAGGTGTTCCAGATTTGATAGCAGGTGAACTGCCTATGGTATTTGTAGTGAGACAGCCGAATGTTCGAGTTACTGAACAAGAAATCATTTCGTATATCAGTGAAAAGGTAATTACTTGAGGAACTGTTGATTTTAATATTAAATATTAAATATACCATTACGTACAACTTAAATAGAAGTAAAATATAACGCAATTAGGTACCTACATTAAGGTCCGCTTACACAAGGCCGTTAAATGTGTTTAAAAGTAAAATTTTCTGTACCTGCCCTTTTCATGTCGACACCGGAAACATGGAACTATAAAAGTTCTTTTATAGTCTATGATCAAAAAATGAGAGCATCAAAAAAAAACTAAAACATCATGGTTTAGGCAGTTTTGTGCAGGCCGGCTAAATAAGTAAAGGAAGTACACGTAAAGTCAGCCCATCGCGTCCCGTTTGAGGAAAGTATTCTTAAAACATTTCATAATATAGATTTTACTTATTTATCCCGACTATATTTTGGAGTGTCTCTCAAATAACATAAATTATTAATACTGTCACTAGTGCGAAGCCAGAGTGAGTCAGCCAGTAAAGGAACTACCGAGCTTCTTAAAACCTTAAATGTAAAGTGCACTATCATTTATTTTCAGGTTGCGCCGTGGAAAAGACTGCGGGGTGGCGTAATATTTGTTGATGAGATACCAAAAACGCCCAGTGGCAAAATTCTCCGGCGAAAACTGAGAGAGCTTTTGCCAAAGCAAATACCACAAAACCTACCTACCAGCAAATTATGAACTGAGTGGAAACTTTGGCATATTGAATTAAAAATTAATAACTCTTCCAGTTTCTCTGCCTTAAATGCAATACGTTTTCATTTCAAAATAAAAATGTTCAGTTTTACTTTTTTCATTGCAATTTATATTTGTTGCTATTTAGGGTGAACTGGGTTTTTCTTTACATTATCAGTGCTGTGTATTAATTAAAATAATTTTATGGCGTTTTGTAGAAACTAAATTTGAAATCATTTATTCTGTAATTGTCATAGCTTGAGAAATGTTTATGTTTATGAAAACGTCGTGAAAGTTTTGTTCACTCATAGGGAAGAATTAGTGTTTGAATTTAGATCCCTGTTGCTGGGCTTTTCTATTTTATTGTCTCTCAAAACGTTCAAAAATCTGTTTTTTAACTAATGCATATTTTATTATGATATATTTTCTTTTAAATAATTTTAGATTACTTTGTGTTTTCACAAAATTATTTATTTCTTCGACTTCGATCGACTTCTTACAAAATATCGTTTATTACTTACATTTAGTAGTCATAAAACATTTTACTATAGTATTTAGTATAACGCTCAACGACCTCAGCAGAGTTTCTCAATTAGTGGGCCTAGACGAAGATAATGTCTAATGCACACATTCAGCCCCACCTATAGTGTTAGTTGTGAACACTGTACTCGATTGTAGATGAGTACATATACCTAGGACATGCAGTCCAGTTGGGTAGGTCCAATTTCGAGAAAGAGGTCAACTGCCCAATCCAACTCAGATGGGCAACGTTCTGGAAACTCCGCGACATCTTCTCGTCCAAAATTCCTCAGTGTCTGAAGGCGAAGTTTTCAAACAGTGTGTGTTGTCAGTGATGACTTACGGCTCCGAAACATGGTCACTAACTATGGGCCTGATAAGAAGGCTCAGAGTGTCTCTGCGTGATCAAATCAGAAATGAGGAGATTCGTAGGCGAACCAGAGTAACTGACATAGCTCGAAGAGTGGCCAAGTTTAAGTGGCAATGGGTGGGGCACATAGTTCGTAAGACTGATAGACGTTGGGGTCGCAAAGTGATTGAATGGCGGTCTCGTACCTGGAATCGCAGCGTTGGACGACCCCACACTAGGTGGATTGACGATCTCATGCGTGTAGCTGGGAGAAGACACAAGACCGTGCTCTGTGGCGATCCATGCAGGAGACCTTCGTCCAGCAGTAGATGTCTTCGTCTAAATTACAATCTTTGACACTAATTTCACTCATTATTTAAAATTTCCAGCCATATTTACTTAATTTTGTATGTACGTTGAGAAAATGCGACACAAATATACTTTATATTGAAAGTATTCAATTGAGGTTAAAATTATATATTTTCGTAAGAATTTATCGAAATATAGTTCTATTTTAAAAATCATACAGTTGATAAACTGATTGATATTAGTGAGAAATTGATTATTTGATAATAATATTAATAAGATTGTATATAAAATGGTGGTGGTCCGTAATTTTCACCTTATACATGATACAGATATATCTTCATTTCTTTAAATTAATAATAGTAGATTATACACCAAGGGGATAAAGCACTATTTTATGTCACGGGCGCTACATTGAATCCTGAACGTAACGAAGGGTGTTATAAGTTAATTCCCGACCAATGGGAGGGAATTAAGATTGAGTCCTGAGTGCAGTGAGGGATTCAAGCGCCCAAGAAAAAAACTGCTTTTTCCGGGTGGTGTATACTCTACTTTATACTTCTACCATAACAGTAAAACAAACTGTAACGGTTAGATATTTATTGCAAATCATAGTAAGTAGGATACATAGGTCTAGTAAATAATAAAAAGAAAAGACAAATTAAACTTTTTATTTCAAACTTTTTGCTTTTCATGCTGCCAGTGTTTATGCAGGTACACATACTCCTTGGTTTAAAAACTTTTATGTCAAATGGTACGATCGTTTGGTCGACCTGTCTGGAGCCTAGACTCTGTTGTGCATATTTACAGTATGGGGTTGGTCAACTAGTTGGGCGATCGATCGACTAGATTACGGCCCTAGGGCATGAAGACTGACTTTAGACCCGCAAAAGTATGATTAAAATAGTAGTAAAGGTATGGTAGAAGTATAAACGATATTTTCGTACAAATTAAGTCAACGCATTAATAACCATCTCAATACTCAAAATACAATTAAATCTAAAAATCAATACTTGGTGATAAAATAGAGTGAAGGAGTTACTTAAAGTTTCGTGAGACAATGAAATAGAAATAGGTACCAATCCACGGCGTTCTAAACCCAAAACAATGTTTCTCTCTGCGTGAAAAAACAACTTTTTTTCACTGAATTTAAGGAGAAAAGGCGCCCTTTTTGAGTTAATTTGGTGATTTGGTTTTAAATGAAAAAACTGTTGTTAATTGTTCCGTTTGCTTAAAAAAAACCGGTATTCGAAAGCCCTACTTACCACTACCACAGAATAGGTAAATAGTACAGCTTTACTACTACGCTAAAGAGGTATTTGATTTCTGCCATAAAACTATATTCCACCGCCATTCAGCCTCAATAACCAGGTACATATTTAGGTGTAATTACTCAAACCTATAAAGCTTTGGTTAGGCCTTACTAGTTACTGTGTATCAACATCAAGTAATGACTGGTTAAAGAAAATAATTAGTTTTTATAACCAGTAACTATGTGTTTCTATTCGCTTTATTGAAAGTTAACCTACTTCTAGTGGGGCGCTACAAGTCGAATTATCGCTCCTTACATAATCTATGCAAGAATCCTTGGAACTTTATGCCGGAGTTAAGTTATGCAGCTATTATTTTATTTGTCACAGTTTTGTATCAGGTTGAAGGTTTTATTAAATACCTAACGCATACAAGACGTAGAAAATATTTTAAATTGTCTGTTATTGCTATTAAATCAAGTAAAATATTTTATTGTAAATTTATAATCGTATCACATCATATCATACTAATATTATAAATGCAAAAGTGTGTTTGTTTGTTTTGGTTTGTCCTTCAATCACACAGCATCGGAGTAACGGATCGACGTGATTTTTGACATGGGTATAGTTGAGGAACTGGAGAGTGACATACGCTTCGTTTTATCCCAGAAAATTAAAGGGTTCCCGAAGAGAATAAATTAAATAAGTAGGTATTATAAAAGCTTATAATGTTTTCTGTATTTTATTGTTTATAATTTGTAATATCTTGTAAGTTCATATTTTGTAACAGTGCCGCATTGTGAAAAATGCTCAACAAATTGGAAGAAAAACCTTTAAATAATTCACACTTTTGTACTGTATGTGTAACTGTAAGTATTTAATTTAATAATAATGCATTATATTAAATAAACACTCCAGTACATTATATTAAATTAATAAATAAAAGTAAAAGATAATAAATAAATATGAAAAGCGCTGAGTTTTCAGCTATATCATGCGGACGAAGCAGAGTGCAAGAGTAAGTCATATTTTTGTTGTGTATAGACTAGCTTACAAGCTAATTTACAGAACTTGAAAAACACCTCATCTCAAAATTGTTTAAAATAGACTAATACGCTTTCGGTCTAATACGCTTATGACTAATTAATTATTAGCTTTGATGCAGTTAGTTACAAGCGTTCGCCATTTATAGAACATTTCACAAGGGAACTTAATATGTATAACGTATTCACATTGGATTTGGTTCGCACGTATTAATATTCCAGGCCACCCGTATGAAGTTGGGGCAAGTCGACTAGTTAATTAAAGTTCGCTTAAATTAATGCACGAACTCCTAAGCATGCAAAAGTCATGTTCAAACGATCGAGTATCTACTTGATTTATCGGTGAAAGCAAAGACACACATTCTTCTGATACAACCTAATCAGATTTAATTAACACCAACTAACGTTCATTGTGTGAACATTTCAGTAACATGTAGGGTTGCCTCTACATTATTATTTACGTAACTGTATTAATTTTTTAAACACATTTTATTGTTTAAAAAAATGCAAAGCTTGAAATCTGATCTTTTCCGTGTTTTCTTATTAAATGTCGAAGGTGGCCTTTGAATAAATGCTAGTACCTATATTAGTTCCGCTTAGTACGTCTGTAGTATTTCGGTTACTGTGTATATGGCAGCACGATTAGCCTTAAAATAAAATCTCTACGACAGATTTTGTTATAAGTAAATTATTTACAATAATAAATATAGATAGATAGATGATCTCTTTATTGCACACAATTAAAAAGAATAACAATAAAGAAAAGCTTAAAAGATAAGACAGAAGCGTGCAAAGGCGGTCTTATTGCTAAAGCAATCTCTTCCAGGCAACCTTTGGGGAGAGGAGATTATCAAACAAGAGCGCGGAATAGTGCAACAACTAAAAATTAAAATATATAATATACATATACATACATACATACCTACAAACATACATAAATACATACAAAGATACATATAAACATAAATACTAAATAATTCGAAGTAAAAAATAAAATATAGGACAAAGTGAATTAATTGCTACCTGATAGGAAATGTTTATGCAAGCGACTTCTGAAGATAGAGAGTGATTTAGACTGTCGTATATCCGCTGGTAGGCTGTTCCACAATAATACGGATTTACGGGTAAAATATTTATCACAATATCCTGTGCGACTGGCACTTATTACACATATATACATTATAATACTAAATCTAAGCAGCAACCCTAGTGGAAAGACGCCAGCACATATTGATTAATTACAGATACGGCTATCGAGATTTTCGTGTTAGATAATATAGGTTTGGAGGTAAGGTTTCATCACTATGCCAAACGCCCTAAATTTCCAGACAATGAAGCACACAGCACGTGATTGACTTTTATGCTTTGTTGTAAATCTTTGCTGATTGCTAAATTGGTCTTCGTTAAGGCGATGAAAATGTTGTTGTTTATGTAAGTGCAATAACAAATAGGCATCGCTGTGATCACTTTACGTAATATCAAGTGGTTTATGGCACAATTTTAGCAAAATTCCGCAGAAGGTTTTCGCTCGCTTATTCCGCAGAATCAAAGCACAGGTAGTAATCAGGTAGTACAGAAGTTGTATACTTATTATGAAAATTATTACAGTATTTCACAATCTTATAAATATTAATAAATACTTACTTGTATCTAGAATAGGTACTTTGTCGCTTATAAATTCAGAGGAAAACACTGGAGAATAAGCAAGAAAAGATTACAAGTATTTTGCTATAATCCGCCAACAGACAAAATTCTGTATGGTCAGGCATGCAGTTACAAGCGAAGTACCTTTTGGTTGGGAAGGTAAAATAATTGTAATCTTTTCTTACTAAATCATGAACTTCCGCAAAGTAATGCCTGATTCTATCCAATACTGGAGAATAAATTTATTATTACTCACTCTACTTACAGTCTGCTCTACATAACTTATGTTAACATTGCCTGTAGGATAAATTCTATCCTTTTGTTAGCACAGATCTTTATACCAGAGATGACTAGCTCAGATATAGATTTATTTTAGAAAATGAGTATAATACTCCACAATAGGTGGATAATAATAGGATTGTTGGTAGTCGTTACAGTAAATTGCATGGTGTAGCAAAAGCCAATCTCCGCCCACTGCGCAATCCACCTATGGTCTTCGTAATGACACTATATCGCTCGTGGAGGATCAATTCGTGTACAAACATCTCGTTAAGTTACTTCACACGCACCTATAACTATACTTTTAATGGCTTTGATTCCACCTTCTACGGTTTAAATGTCCGATTTCTGCGTTCAACTTTTGACGAACACACCAGAGAAAAGAAAGAGTGGTGTTTGCACGGTTTCATGGAATAAGTGTCACTCCTAAGATGTATGAACAGTGAAACTGCCACTACCTATGTAAAAAAACCTGGATTTTACTTAATTATATCATTTTTACTGATTACATTAAGCCCTTATTAAATTCCTTTCCAACAAAAAAATTGAAACTAAACTAAATATGTTGTTACGGAAGGCTCTTTAAAAGCAAAAGTAGTTCCGTTGTGAAACTCAAAAATCTTTAAAGTTGTAAGAACTCTTTATGATATTTGAAGTGTACTTAAAAGTACATTAACGTGCCGAAATCATTACAAATGTTTGTTCAAGCTCTTTAAAATGTTGTCAACTTCATTAAGCAATGTCGCCTGTTGAGATAAAGTTAAGTGATCGCGAGAAACTTCCTAATTTGTCCAATACTCGGCGATACGATGACGGTAATCCTACACGAAACAAGGGTTTCCCTACTTTGCTAACGAATTACATTAAGAGTTTACTTTGCGAGAGAGGAATTCCTTGATAAAATACAAGAATATTGCCTGTAGTTAAATATGATTATGGCCGTCTCCAGAATGAGTACGGACGACAGCCTCACGAGCCAAATTTGCAAGTTGCCTCGACCGAACATCGGCACATTCACATATACTTACCGAGCATTTTGAAGCCCGCATATTTCTGTTAGTACACCTTGCCAGAAGAGTGTGCACGTATGCATTTAAAAAGAGTCTGTTCGCGTTCATCAAAAAACAAGTGATGTGATCACACCTTATATTGTGCCTTTTTCATTGTTAGTAATATTATATCTATAACTGTTGCTGACGTTTCATAGGTAATTTTTTGAGCTTTTCGGTAGCTGTGTTGATAGGTTTAACTTTATTATCTCAGCAATAACATATTGAAGTTTTTCTTTCCCTCTCAAGTTCTGAGAGCACGTCTTTATTTACTCAAATAAAATTACGTATGCAAACGCAAAATTTCACACTTTCTGATCGACGACTTAACTGTTGATCGTCAGCATTCAAGGTTTCGATATTGTGGACACACAAAACAAACACTTATCCATAAGCTTCTGGCTGCCTTTTAGTTGAATGCCACTGTAACGGCAAATTACGAACTATTTCTGTAGAACTAAGGGATTAGTTCCAATTAAAATACGTTCGATATTGCTCTAGATAAAGTAAACGTAGCGATTTATTGTTACATTACAAATTTTAATACCGTCATTAGTAAAGCCTATACTTGGATGGAATCAATAAGAAATACAGTGAGGCTAATTCTGTATAACACACTACAGCCCATTAACGTCCCACTACTGGGCATAGGCCTCCAATGTCATAGGAGAGAGGGAATTAGAGCTTAGACCCACCGCGCTGCTCCAATGCGGGTTGGCGGGCTTTAACGACTGTTATCTTGTTAGTGGTAATAACCGGGACCGAAGGCTTAGCGTGCTCTCCGAGGCACGGGGGTGAAACACCGCCAACTTCCTAACTCCGGGCTGGTACTAGGAATTTCTAATCCGAAAACCCCGATACTTAATTATGGCCCGACCCGGGATGCGAACCCGGGACCTCGTCGGCCGCAGTCAAACATGCTAACCACTAGACCAACGAGGCAGTTGTATAACACAATCTCTAAACTAAACTAAATCTAGTTCTGTCCCTTTCCGCAGGGAGTATTATGAAAGGGTAAGCGCTATTTAAATGCTGTCATTTTAGTTTAGAGACTGTGCACTACAGAGTCAGCCCCAGTATAGCTCTGTCCTTTCTACTAATTAAATGTTTACTCACTCTTCAATACATAAAGTGATTTCACCTTTAAGAAGTTGTGGTAACAGGGAACGTACGTTACTTTTATAGCTTGTGTACACAAACAATCATAACATTAATAGCCGTATAAAACGAAACATAATAGGACAGTAAACATTTACCTTTTAGCGCGGCATTCACTCTATCCAAATCATACAGTGACAGTGGAAGAGGCTCGTACAACAATCGCAGCCGCGGCGTTTTCCAGCTATATTTCTCGTAGAAACCATCACTCAAAAATATCCCCGAAGAATGTCTGTAAAGCCTATAAGCGCACTTACTCGTCCGGAGCCAGTCAACGATCACTATTGCACCGTTCAGAGTGTGTTCGTCTCCTAAAGAAACATGATTTTTCATCTCCTGTACATCCCCTTTCATTATCAAGCGTATGTAAAGTTTGTAAGAAATGAATATCTTCTCCCAGGGTTTGCTGCCTCGCTTTATCTTTCTAACGCTTAGGACTCGCGCCGTAAAAATATACTTGGATTCCGACACCGCCGACGACAGAATCTCGTAATCATTAGTTATCGTGTCGTTTAAAACACATTTAAGGGCGTTTATATTCTTCTTTCGGTGTAAGGTGTCCCGTTTTTTGACAATGCCCCGTATATCGAAATGAGCGTGTATTTCTGTATAGGAGTAGAGCAATAACACTAAAAATTTAAGCTTCATTTTTCTTTGTGTGGCTTAGATGTGTCTTGTTTTATGAGAGACAAGTGCTTGAATAAAAGAACATTTTAAGTGTCTCTTACATGGGTGAAACTTTGATTGGAGCGGCTCGTAAACACACGTCGACCGCAATGTTGCGCAAGAGCCCAAGCTGGCGCCACAGAGACGCGTGCGCGAGTGCGGACCTGCGCTCACACTGGAGGCTTCGCAATTCCATGCAACCTCCGTCCACCATCGACGTAAACAAACAGAAACCAGCGTGTCATTAATTCACCAATGAGGCACGAAGTATCCTTATTGGTCAACACAATTTTTAACAACGCCCCGGAAGCGAATAACTCCGTTTACGTAATACAGTGCATTATCCATGCATTATCGTTACCCCACGCCAATATTCTAAATTATTGCTTCTTTATCCCGAGTGTCACGGAAAGCTCGATAGGTCAACGGGAGCACAATGCCGCGGGGTAGGAGATAAAACGTAGAGCACAATATGAGCCGAGTTAACAGTTATTGCCAAACGACTCGCCGCCTTACTACGCCCTGAATATTCATGTACGAGAGCCAAGCCAGGCGGTGGATCGCTCGGGATAACTACTTTTGTCGCAATATATACTATTCATGCGGTTTGCTCGCAAAACGGAAGCTCGTCGAGGATTTAAAAAATTTTAAAATTCAAAGGATGTTGCTTTTTGTATCCATAGGAATTATCTCGTAACAACATTTTACATGCCGCTTCTTTGGTGTCTTGCTAGAAATGCAGTTCACATCTTCGCAGTTCATTAAAGTTTAAATAAAAAGCATGTTTGACGCAAACAAGTCTGACTTACCCATTTTTATTTTTAGCGTCTATTACTAATCTGCAAGGGTTAAGAGATACATATCTATCGGATACGATGCTAGAAGTAAGTAATAAAAAAACTTTAGATGGCACCGTAAAGCGTACATAGACCATTGCAACGCTGCACGAGGAATTTGGAAAGTGGTACGTGCGTGGGCGGGCAAGTCGAGGCGGTCGATCTCTTGACGAATCTTAACGTCGCACTTTATTATTTTGTAACGTTTTACACATATATATCGGATTATTGAAATCGATCCATCGCACCGATCAATCATACTTTGCCTTTTGAATAATTTATCACGAAGTATAAATAAGTTTCACCTTATACAAACGGTTTTAATAAAATTTTGGATCACATATTTTTCGTTATAGAAACCTTGTGTATTAGGCCATGGTATTTAGTCTCCCGTTATATATACATTTATATCAGAGAAATTTAATTATTTAAATTTATTATTGAAGTAGATACTTCCACAATATCTTATATTCTGTTATATATATTGATAGCCTTGCATCACGAACTCACTCACTCACATACTCACATTTTGTAAAGGAAAAATTAAGAGTTTTCCTGGGATTTTGCAAAACCTAAATCCACGCGTCCCTAGTAACAGTCATAATTTGGTTATGAATAAATACGAGTATATTATTAACTGCAATCAAACCATATTTCAACACATAATACGTCGACAGCTATGAAAGCCATCCATTGTAAGCGATATCATAGTCAAGTAATTTACAGTTGTATCGGTAGTGGCATTTAAAATAAAAAACGCAGTCGTTTAGTTATCATTAAAACATTTAAAACAGATAAGCTTCGTGTGGGGTGCAGTCAGCTCATGACGAATGGCGGTACCCATTACTTTCTCCACAGCCTATAACGCCTCCTGTGATCCAAGCTTTTGATACAAGGTGAGCCCAGAGAGTTGTTATTGTTGTTGTTAACTAGAAGCGAAGATGTCAATAAGAGTTATTCAGCAAATTGGCCTATGTGGCCTAAATGGACCTATTTTTTACCGACTTCAAAGAAGGAGAAAGTTTTCAATTCGACTGTATATACATTTTTTGTATGTATCATTCCGCCAGTACTCTGTTCATATTATCGCTCGCATTTGACCAAGATTAATATCAACATCGTCATCAGCATCCGACAGCATTACAAAATGTAACTAAACCAGTTTAAACCAGCATAAATCATTTTATTTCATATGCAGTTTAGTGCAAGACCTGCTAAATCGAATAATATCCTTTTCGCAGGGAGCATTATGAAATGGTAGCAATACGTTCTGAGCAGTCATTAATTTAGTTAAGCTTAATGATTGTGTACAGAACCAGTCACTTTGTAATTGTTATTTATTAGTCCCATCATTCAAATTCTTACGATTATAGTGGGTTTTTTTACCCACCATATAATCATAAGGTACACTAAGTTTAGTACATGAGGTCTGCATCTCTATGGTCAGTACCTCGTTAACTATCGATACATCTGCATCGACAAGATTAAAGATACGATGATTATGGCGACGTATGAATTGAAATGAGAATAAATATGGCTTGTTGTCATCCCGTGTGCATTATTTCAATATTGTCGTAGCTGTCTTAACATAATCTTACTCAGACCACTAATTAAACGTAATTGAAAGCTACTTTAAGTTTCGATGTGTCAGGACCAAAAATACGGCCTACCCTGAAGAATACGGGCGTAATCACTTCAGTATTGCAAACAAATTAAATTTCCGTCCAAATTTCAAAAATGTGTATGTAGTACCTAAATCTCTTGAACTTGTGTAATGTTATATTGTTTTAAAAATAAAAACCATGAAATGAATATATCTCGTGACATTTATTTGTTGAAATATTTATATCTCTGTCAGTTAGGTACTTTTTCGACTAGATATAAACCTTTAACGAAACTATAAATCAAAGAGAATGCAATAAAATGTTTAGATTGTAGTTGTAAGTTCTAACAAAATTTATTGCAGGTTTGCCTAACCACGTCAATTCTTTGGTATCCTCCCGACAGAATTTCGGTCACGGCATTTTCAGAGAGATTAGCCATCTGCGAGGAATGCGTCGGCTACAGACGAACATCAACGACGAAAGACTAGACCAACGAGGCTGTCTAAAATTTTTCTTTGGTATATAGGTTGTCGCATAATATGTCCTGCTACCTTAAATTTAATGAAGATATGTAATCTAGTAATCGTTATCTACTATCTTCATCAATAGTTTTCTGAGTTTATCATTCAACGTTCTCACGTATCGCATAGCGAGTCTGCGAGAGCGATACGGATCGCTTCGGCTCCAAAGCCAAGTCTCAGGACAAACTAGACTCAACACAAGTAACAAAGAGCGATGGCTCTTAATAAGACACTGTTCGCACACAAAGACAGATTTATTGACACCATTGGAGCCATAATTTATTAAGCACTGACTAAGTAGCGTTTATTCACCGCACCACTCTAGGGGCTAGTATTTATAGTAGCGCTAAACAGTTGTTTATTTATGTACTACGGTTACTATTCTATGACCCGTAATAACGTAGGACGGCTTTTCTGCACGTCATAAATACTCTAATACGTATTTATAGTGGAAAATTATAATTATTGGTCAATTCAAGGAATGTAAAATTTTATTTAAATGTAGCTCATATAACCTGGCACTATCAAAGCATATCTAATTGTTACTTAAAACAGTAACTTATATTATAATCACCCTTTTCTTTTAGCTTTTTCTAAGTTCGGGTATTATTGTAGGTATACAATTGCTGAAAAAAGGGCTTTAAGTTATGAAAGTAAATGTGTTCTTGAATCGATACGTTGATAGGTTAATCGGTCGGTATGATACGCATACCGATCAAATATAGACTTAAGAATATTATGAAACCTAACTAAGTACTCCTAAATTGTGTGAGGATATAGGAGCCATGAAAAGTTTAATTCATAGTATTAATCATCAACAGTATGAATGTTTTCATGATGCTTAAAAATTTACTATATTTGTGAAGCTTAACTCAATCTGCTAATTAAAGCAGAACCAACTTTATTCAAAGTAAATGCAAATGACGCTTGTGTTCTTAATTTCTTTTGTTATATCTCTACACTTACAACTTGGATAGATATGAAGAAATGAATTTAGTCTACCCTTTAATTATTACGTTAACCGTCCTTATTGAAAGTAATACTTATCTAAGAATTTATCTAACTTAATATCCTGGTGGAATAATTTATTTTTGTCGAATCGGACATAAAATTGGACAAGCAAATCGGCACCAATGTCGCTCTCTGATTATCCAACTCAGAAGGTAAAGAGCAGATAGGACCGAAAACAAACTACAAACAAAAGATTCTTTCTAGCCAACTAAAGTCCGCGACATTCGCTTATATACGGAGTGTGCATATTATACTAGATGACAGACATCGATCCCCTCCAAATTTCCAGCGGAAGTTTTGTCATGTCTCTTCAGTATGTTTTAGAATAGAATAGAATAGAATAGAATATGTTTTTCGCTCGAACCCTTTACTTAACTCGTACTATATCTACTACCATTACGATACTTAATGCGGAACACTCTTTGTTACGCTCTAGTATTGTTTACGACTATTCTAACTTAAACACAATAAGATCCTGGACAGTCCCGCACACAAAGGGTTTAAGTTCCACTGAACGGTACTGTGAACTTCTGAAATGTGAATGGAATTCAGTATACAGTTTATTTACAGGGTTAGGTAACTCGGACATTATGTGAAACTCTTTACGAGAGTTCTGCAGATTATGAAATTAACTTCTCATTTTGCGTTTTCCGTGTACGTAATGTGATTTCTCTGTTCACATAAGATTTAAAAATAAGAGCCATTAGAGCTGAATAGCTGACCTGTGACCATTGGAAAGCTGAATAAGCTTTCAAAGCGCAGACGACTGCATGCTTCTTTCTCCCCTCCGTCCGTTAGAATTGTCTTAATCCTACTTGAGCTTTAGTGTTTCTCATTCTTGTTCAAGACCTAAAAATAATTATTTTTTTAATTCGTAAGGTCTCCTATACTGTAAGTGAGACAAAGTTTTGTCTAAATACAGCTCAAAAGATCTAAATTACTTACTCCATTACTAGCTGAACGGGAAATGGAAACCCAGCGCTTTGTCTGCGGTGTTGCTGCGCTGAGCAAAGACAGTTTTGGCGCTGTATTTAATTGATAAAAGAAACACATTACCTTCTTTTTAAGCTTGATACAAAAATCTTTGTAGATTAACTTTGTTCCAATAATAACTTTTAACTATTCTGCGATAATAAATAAAAAATAATTTTAAAACAAGCTTGTCGATGGACTTAATGTTTGACAAGGTTATGTAAACCGTACCATAGATAGATATATAGATAGAAAAACAAAGAGTCTAAAAACTAAAAAATCTATGTAAGATGGCTTCCAACAGACAACCTTTTGATATGGTTATATTATTATTTACTAGTTGATGCCCGCGACTTCGTCTGCGTGAATTAAGGCTTTTTGATTCCCGCGGGAACTCTTTAATTTTCCGGGATAAAAAGCTAGCCTATGTCCTTCCCCTGGATACAAACGACGCGTATGCCAAATTTAATCAAAATCAGTTGAACAGATGGGCCGTGAAAGCATAGCAGACTGACAGATAGACAGACACACTTTCGCATTTATAATATTAGTATTTATTATTATTCTTCATCTGTTGCCTTATCTGCTATTCAAAGATCCTGTGATCCTTCTGACCGCACTGGAAAGCGTAGCGTTGGCAGATCCCCACTAGAAGGACCGACGAAATTAAGCAGAGAGCCGCTGGATGAAGGCGTTGTAAAACCGTGGTATCGGGAAGTTCCTACAAATGACCTAAGTATGTTTTTACGACACTACAAGCTGTTAGCCCTTGACTGCAATCTGACCAGATGGTAAGTGATGAAGTTGTCTGAAATGGTGACTGGCTAACCTGTTGGAACTTGGAGGTATGGCAGTTATATTAACCCCATACCCCAATTTCACACGGCATCATACCGGAACGTCTTTGCCGGTAGAGGGTAGAGTGGTAACTAGTCATAGTCGAAGCCAATGGCAATTTCCAGCAGTGGAAGTTTATCAGCTGTTGACGACGACAGCTATCTTCAGCTGGCCAGCATACATAATATTGGCACACTAGACAATTTGCACACATTCGAAATCAATTATATACTACTTGTACACCAGTTGTGAAACTGATGAACTGAGGTGAAAATTTTTATCTATACTATAGCGTGGGTATAGTATATACCTTCTAATTTTAAAAATTATTCTTCTTTGGCCAGGACACTATACTCATCTCCTCTCATTATGCGCGGCTTAAATTGGATCTCCTTGGAATTTTTAGCTTAAAAGGACTCTCGCAATAAAATTTATTGCAAAGTATTTGACCCCGAACAAAATCTATTCGTGAATCGCTCCGGATTCAATTAAAACCGACTTAGAATAACACTTTTAAGTGGATACTTAAAAGAGTATAAAAACTAAGGTAAAACGTAAAAGGCCTAATAAACCTTACGTTAAGGAAAGCCATTTTGTTTAATAAATAAACAGTGTGTTTTAAACCAAGTGCCTAGCAATAGGCACGTGTATAATTTATAATTGCATAGGGAGTTTAGCTTTCCTTTAGTTACGCTTATTTCAAATTCATTTAAACTTTTTTACTTATCCACGATAGGAAAGTATGAAAATATGTTTATTTATATCATATAAAAGTACAGGTCCAAAAGTGAAAGGTTAAAATAATGTGCTATACGTTATTTAAGGTCATTCTGATAAATATAACCTAATATGGAACCATATCCATACCAATATTATAAATGCGAAAGAGTGTCTGTCTGGGAAGGGCATAGGCTAATTTTGATCCCGGAAAATTAAGGAGTTCCCCCGGGAATCAAAAAAACTTTATCCACGTGGACGAAGTCGCGGGCATCATCTAAGTAATATTCAAAATTCAAATGTATTTTATTCAAATAAATTTTTACAAGTGCTTTTTAATCGTCGAGTGAATCTACCACTGTTCAGAATGACAATTAACTCTCATACAATTGTGCTTTCAACAACAATATTTCAATACAAACAAAGACAACAATGTAATCAAACGGCGATTAAGGAATTACGGACAATTAATAGCTCACAATGTGTTACTTTACTAATTGGAATTAGTTTACTATCTAATAATACAGATTACTGATACACTGATAAAGTGATATTATTGGTACTCATGTACGTTCAAAAATCGGCTTTATTGATTTTGATATAAAAGCGACTGATGTGAATGTTTAACATGGCCACAGAGCTGGTTAGGACGTGTATGTGCATTGTCGGCTGGCGCACAAACACATCGGGCGCATTCACTCCATTAACTTAACGAACGGTTGTCGAGATGTCGATCAAACCACGTCTCAATGCCTTCACAATGCATATTATGGATGCAACACCCACACTCTTTTAAGCACCTACAATATCCACAACTCCACAAGGCTCAGGCATTGAGTACTTTTAATTCTATACCCTTGTTTAATCTCGCTTCAAAGCTTATTATAAACGCCTTTGTGAAATTATTATTCGAGGCAACGGGCGTTTTATAATAATTTAATATTAAACAAATTCCTGCGTGGAAGCTCTTGTCCGAAATTGGGGAAAACGATCAATTAAAATCAAATATTTCATGTATCTATTATAAAGAATTTTACGAACATAGGCATAATATTAAGGCGGAAAGTTTTGGGTAATATACCCCAGCTACGTCTACTTCAGAATATATTATGTTTTGTCCTTCGAATGACAAATCATCATGTATTATCTTATTGAATACCCACATTTACTTAATACTTTCCAATGCTTTTACCATCAGGACTTTCAGCTCATCTTATACGGGGCTCGTCCCGTATGGTCATAATATTATCTTTCATTTTAGATTTATCTATACTTCTATACTAATACTTTATGCTATAATATTATAAATGCGAAAGTTTGGATACATGGATGGATGGATGTTTGTTACTAAATCACGCCAGAACGAGCTGAACGGATCTGGATGAAATTTGTCACAGAGATAGATTATAGTCTGGAATAACAAGTTACTTTGTATCACGGAAAATTAAAGAGTTCCCGCGGGAACCAAAAACCCTAAATCCACGCGGACGAAGTCACAGGCATAAGCTAGTATTAATATTATGTCTAGATTGTGAATTTCGCCGTTCTTTTTCTCAAAGAAATTCAAGTCAGTATAATTATAAAATTTTACCTTTAACAGCGGCGTTAATTCGATCCAAGTGATAAAGCGTTAATGGAACGGGATCTGTCAGGAGGCGGAGTCGTGGTGTCGGTCCTCTTTCACCGTCCGAATTCACTCCGTCACTCAAGAAGATCGCTGAAAGCCGCGGCCGCGGGCCCGGCGCGCACCACTGCTGCGCACGCGGGCGTTCGGCCATTAGCGTCGAACCACTCAACGAGTCCGCGGAAGGTCCTTCCTGATTAACGAGCTGTCTCAGATCACTTTCATTACCCTTCACAACACGACGCATGTAAACCCTGTATAGATTTGACCTTTTCCCACCAATATCGTGCATCGATCGAAACTTCTTAACCGTCAGAACTTTACCAGTAAAAATAAACTTCGCCTTCCCTATCGCCTCCATCAAAGCCCATTCGTCCTCAATAAGGCTCTCATTGAAATTGCACGGCGGCAAAATAGCTCTGTGCCTCCTGTGCGCGTTATTCCTTTTTCTCACTTTGCCCCGGATCCGCATCTCGCCCGCGGCGACGATCGCCAGCGCGATAATATAAACAATAACCATCGACGTTCTCATCTCGCAGAATCACTGGTATAACACTTTTTAATGCGCTCTCTACACATGTATATGTCGCATTATTCGAGTTATTTATGTTCCCAGAAGCTCGTAAAATGCCGGCGACGGCTTATTAAAGGGGCATGATGTTGACATCTCACTAACAGAAAGTCGTCAAATTGAATAAGTTATTTAAATGAAAATTAAGATAAATATGCAAAATATACATCGAATGTCATCTAAGAAAAATTCCAAATATAGTTGATTGACACCTTTAGTAAAGTCTCATCAGTAGAGCGATACAAACGTGTTTGTAAACAAACGTGTGTAGTGCGTGTGAGATGGAGTAAACGCGTGCGCGCGCGCAGCTCGCTGGAGCTGACTGAACTCTGAAGGCTGTCACGCGTAACTACAAGCCGCCCATGGGAAAAAAGGGTGCTTAGACTTAAGGATACACAGAATTAAAAAAATATATATTATTCGATTGTCCACACATACTTTCCAATTGAGTGAACTATAGTTTAGTTACTATTGTTTTCACAATGTGCCTTACAAACAAGGAGAACATCACTTCTTTTAGACCTGTCATGCTGAGATTGTATGCAACTTCAAAAGTACTATCAAATTTTTTACATAATATGATTTAAGGATGTGCTAGTTTTAATATCGAAATAACAAACTTTACTTTATGCAGAGAACGTTATTCCTATTTGCAAGGATATTTTTATACGAAATATAGGTATAAAGATGACAAAAACATCTAAGACGGAGCTATGCATAATTCAAGAGGCCCCCTTAAACTTTGCCAGGACTAGTTGAGATGCAACAGTTGCTCGCCACAAGCTTTTTAAAAGTTCACCTTATCCAAGGGGTCGTATCCGCTGGTATTTTACTTAATGCAATCTTACTACATAAACAAGGCTTTGAGAACTTCCGTAGGAATATCAAAATAAGCCAGGGATAGTCCAAAATTATAATTTGTTCAAAACTTTCAAACTATACGCTGCTTTTATTTTAATATCTATGTCATCTTTATTTACTAGATGATGCCCGCGACTATAAATTTACCTATCTCCTTACCCGGAATGTTACATTATATCTCTGTACCAAACTACTTAAAAATCAGTTGTACAAATGGTGCAAGCGTAGAAGACAGACTAAGGTAGACAGAAAGACGGACAGACAGACAGACAAACGGACACACTTTCACATTAATTATAGTGTTAAGTATGGATAACAAAGATTCTTTGCCAGATTTCAAACAATTATTTATTTTGTGTTACGCTATTACTCAAGTACAACTAGGTAATAGAAATAATCTAAACAAACTTTGCCTATTTAAAAACACAAGTTATTTACATTTGTATATGTTTTTCTAAATATTATCAAACACATATAAACCCTCCTCATAAAACCACTTCGCATAGAAAAAATCAAAGAAAACGTAGCTTATGCCTATCACGGGTGAAAAACATTAGCAAATACATCCTTCCTCCGTACTTATTTCACCGAAAGAATTATTATGCATAATGCTCGTTAATGTGCTCTAGCTACAAATGGTAATAAAATCCAGTTGGTTTTAAAAATGTTTTCCACCTAACTTGTACTCTGTCGTGTTTACATAGATGTTAAAGTTGTGTGCAGTAGTTTTACAAATACTTAGAACGTTTACGTTCGAGGGAGCGTACGGTGGTTGTGAAAGCTCGCGATGCGTGAGATGCGTGGGTGAACGAGACTTGGCGCCCGCAATGACGCGACCGCTTCGCTTTACTACGGTCCATGTGAGGAGCTTAGTCGAGTTTCACCTTATTATATTTCCTTCCTAGACCAACTCACAATGATGAATCTAAAACTTAATATTTAATAACCACAAACGGGAAATATTTAATGCAAACTGAAATTAATAATTTTGAAAATTTCATGTGTCCTACCTACAAGAGGAGTTCAAGAGGTACAACAATAAACGCCGAAAAAGTAAAGTTTCTGGCATGGGGGCCGGGCCTTTTTATTTTTTTATTTAACTCAATTTTTTTTATTTGTTGTTATAGTGGTAATAGAAATACACACTGTGAAAATTTCAAATGTCTAGCTATTACGGTTCATGAGATACGGTCCTGTGGGCTGTGACAGACAAACAGACGGATGGGCAGACAGCGGAGGCTTAGTAATAGGGTCCCTTTGGATACGGAACCCTAAAAAGCAGGCAAGCTGACGGCCTGAGGAATCTGCTTGTTATGTGACTCACCCTAGGTAGAGTAGCAAGGATCTAATGACAATTAATTATTATTAACGATGAGACGTGCAACACTTCATATTTATTTGGTCGATATTTTTGACCACTTGGAAATAATGATGAAACTAAGGGCCCCAAAAGAGGTAGCACCTACTTGTGCTTTAACATTAATTATACGTCACTAGCTGATGCCCGCGACTTCGTCCGTGTGGTTGAAGTTTTTTTTTATTCCCGCGGGAAATGCAAAATTTTCCGGGATCAAAAGTAGCCTATGTCACTCTCCGGGTCCTCAACTATACTCGCGCCAAAAATCACGTGATTGAAGGACAAACCAGCAAACAAACACACTTTCGCATAATATTAGTATGATTATATGATACACCTGACTCAAGTAGTTCATAGACTTACTTAAGTCACTTATTCAGTTACACTTAACGTTTATCACTGACTTCATTTATGCAGTTTTTATACCGTACTAAAACGAACTAGTTAAGTCACGGATAAACTGTATTTAAGTGCTGGTTTAGGTCGCGGTGTTCTGTAGGTAGGTACCTAGGTAGCTTAATAATTGTAACTGCCTCATTTGTCTAGTGGTTAGCATGTTCGACTACGGCCGACGAGGTCCCGGGTTCGAGCCCTGGGTCAGGCCATTACAAATATTGGGTTTTTCTAACAAGAAATTCTCAGTACTAGCCCGGAGTTAGGAATTTGGCGGTATTTCGCCCCCGTGCCTCGGAGAGCACGTTAAGCATCGGTCCTGCGCCTGACCTTCCTCCGGTCGTGTCGGATTTTCCGTCCCATGGGGCTAAGAGAGTAAAGTAACAGAGAGTGCACCTGTGTACGCGCACTGTGTACGTCTCCCGCGCAGATAGCTAATCTCTCTGGAGATAGGCCCCCGTGGCCGAAATTCGATCGGGAGAACATTGTTATTATTATTAATAACTGTCTAAGCAGGTTGCGCGTTACAAGTAGGTATGCCTCCAGAAACTTGTAGAAAAGGTTACTTGTATAATACTCGGATAAAGATATCAACTTATCATACTATATGTTCCAAATTTGTAATCTCATTGGTTGCTATAACAATATTGTTACAGAAACTTTACCATAAAACGGGAATGTTATCGGCTCCATTACAAACTACTACACTAATGGCGGAACGCTGTATCCAAACGAGCTCCGATATTAATGGTAATATTTCGCTGATATAAACTCAATAAATAGGTACCTATTCAGTGCTAGATACAACACGACTGGTTTTTTTTCTTTTTTTTTCTTTAATACAAGTTAGCCCTTGACTGCGATCTCACCTGATGGTAAGTGATGATACAGCCTAAGATGGTAGCGGGCTAACCTGTTAACGGCATGGCAGTTATACCCCTATCCCTATTCGGTTTCTACACGGCATCGTTCCGGAACGCTAAATCACTTGGCAGCACGTCTTTGCCGGTAGGGTGGTAACTAGCCATGGCCGAAACCTCCCACCAGGCCAGACCAGGGAAATTCAGAAATTATAAATTTTAATCAGTTCATTTGCATAAAAAGATGTTTGATTTTGTAAAAGGACAAACACGGTTTTCCAAGGTTAAAAAAACTACTTTTTGTTTATTTCATGCATAGGACATAGTACTTGTGTTGCTTATGATACGCCTTGTATAGACTGAAAGCAAATTCTATTTACAGCTGTGTTTTTAGGAGAAAGAATTTAAAAAAATTGTAATTTCTCAAGAACCAAAAGAAAAGTCTACGCAAGACTTTTGAAAAATTCCAACGACATTCAAATAAAAAATCCGAATCCATCGTAGTAGAAGTGACGGGAAAAATCTAGTCGCTTAAATGCAGAATACTTTTCAATGTTTATCCTTTCTAACTTGTAATAAAGTTTAATGATAATAATTTCCGACCCATAATACTTCGAGCAAATGATTTGCAACTATTAGTAGAGAAAATTATTAGGAAGAGAAAACGACTGAATTGAACGAGTGATTGGCTAAGCTTTCAAAATAACTCACTCAGAGAAAGCACAAATACTGAGTTGCGAAAAGTTACGATTTAAAACTAGAACATTTCCCTTTGAGCAATAAAGAGAATACAGAGAGTTCTTTTACCATAGAGAGTAGCGTGCATAAAGTTTCAGTTTAGTTAGAAACTAGAATGGAAATAGGTAAAGGAAGATAATATTAAAACTAAAAAACTCTTTGTAAAAAAACATATTACGTGGGTTATTTTTTTTTACAATGGCTTTTTTCACGCGATTATGGAAGTTGTCAATAGTAAAATAGTATTATGATACTGTAGCAATGATTGATGTAGGTTGTAGCAGGGTTAAACCTATCTTCCTATATCCTGGGTTTTAGTGGGTATTCTGCTCTGTCAGTGAGTCCTACATGCCCAAGTATCTTGCGCTCTTTCCGGGGGGGAAGGGGGGGGAGGGGGGGGGGAGTGTCTAAACGCATTTCCCAGCGTTAAAAAAACAAGAAAAGTATTAAACCTATCTGACCTATCTGGGCTAAATGTCGTCTTGTTCAGCGTTTGAGTCATGAAAATTATTAACAGTCAGAGAAACACTTTGTATTATCCATAATAATTAACTAACGATAAATAATAATTTGAAAAATATTCATTAATACTTTTCAAATTATTAGATAGTAGTATAGATATTATCATCCATAATGCCTGATGGAACTATATGTACATAACGCCACTGACATAAGCCAATAAACAAATAATATTGTTTTTTTAAGTCGAGGTCATCTGTAATCTTCGATTCACATGATGTTTGCATGAAAAGAAAAAAATAAGAACATGCGCCCACCTACATGACATTGCATATAAAGCAAAGCGCACACTAGGGGTTGTGCCGCAATATTTTCATAATTTAGAATCTATGTTACGTACTCATGATCAGTCAATGTGGACTGGAGTACAGAAGAAGAACATAATACCAAACAATACCAGTGCACCCAATCTCTCGTGGCTTTTGCAACACCTTATCGATTAAAAAGCCACAAAGTGTATGCTACTTCCAGCCGCCAAAAATATGGTAGCTTAATTTATTCAATATTTTTATTGAGATTCCCAATTGATATTAGACCTGACAGTAGACACGCTCTAAGTTGCAAAAGGTGCAGCACTCACGGAATGTAAGGAACTAATGTGCAGAGTGGTCTCGCACACAAAAACTTAATCTCAGCTTTATTTTCTTTGACATACGATTGAAATAGGGATAGTGAAAACAAAAGAGAAGATTCAAAGGAGGCGCTTAGTGTCGCTATAATAAGAGTTGTTCTAAGAAAAGACCCTGCTCGCCATTCCGTTGTAGGCGTTGCACTTACTGCGTCTGATCCCTATAATGTTGCGAAACAGCCCACGAAAATATTATGTGCCGTGCTTTATAAAGAGCCGACAAGCCCCGTCTTTTGAAAGTGTGTCTGCAGCTTTGTGCCAGTCTTAAGCATTCTCAACGCATAATTAATGCAGGTCATTTATTTAATAAATAAGTACACATCCAGCCCTAACGAATATAATGTGTCATACTTAATTATGAAATCAGTGCATTCACTTACTTATTGTTATTTGAAATATAAAGGACGGGGACCTACATCTGCCTTACACTCTCCAACGTAAGGCAGATGTAGGTTTCAATCATAAAATAATTATTCAATTAAGAAGTTACACCTTCAAATATGCCGATTTCAAAAGTTGAAAATATAATGTAATGAAATCTGTTAAAAACCGTACCAAATCCATAATAATATGATAAAGGCAACGTGGGTCTGTCTATCTGTCAGCTACGCTTTCACGGTCTATCTGATTTTGTCGAAATTTGCAGCAAAGATAGGTTGCATCCCGAGAAAGGACAAGGATAATATTTTGTCCCGGAAAATTAAAGAACTCACAAAAAAAAACCTTATTCAACGTTCGAAATCGTTTAGTTTTAGTCAGTCATCTAGTTTTGAAAAAAAAAACAAAGTTCTTATGTTCATAAATTATTATTTGAACTATAGTAAGCTTTGTAGTCCTTTCTCGTCCCAAAGCAATCTCGGTTTACTAAAAGCTGCGTTATTAAATCACTCTGTCAAACTACAAGTCGCTCATTTAGCCCGCCCCTCTTCGTAAACACTTATACACCCCCATTATGGTGCACAAACTCAATTAATAGACTGTCGGACATGAGCGCTTATACATCGAAATAAAATTTACATAGGAATATTCAGAACTATTTAACTTTTTAAATAAAAGAAAACATTATTCACAAGTACATGCCTGATTTCAGCGACACATACTAATATGGCAATTTTCATACAAAACAAACTGATTTTTAATTAGGACACTGAACCTAATTACTATCCATTGAACACTTTCAAAACGCATTCAGATTTAGAAAAGAAAAACTATAAAATTGGTATGTGGTACTGAATTTTGTAATTTTCAGATTTAGAAAAAGAAAATGCAATAAAATTGGGTTGAGTGATGTAACTTGATATCCAGTAATGGATTTCGTAGTTCGATCCAAATAAATCCTGAGTACGTACATGAGAATCATAAATACGAAAAGTTGCGTCTGTTATGTTTTCACGGTTCAACTGTTAACTAATTTTAAAGAAATTAGAAACACTTTATGCATCTTGGACATGGACTTCTTTTATTCCGAAATATCAGAGAGTTCCCACGGGACTTTTAAAAACCTAAATCCAGGTGCACAAGTCCGGGCATCATCTAGGATTTCTAATAAAAGCTGAACTGTCTCACTCAATGTAAGTCGTTTTCGATTTACGCGCAGGCAGCAAAGCCGATGCTGAGTTGAGTGCGAGCGAACATCATCACAAAGCGCTTATAGCACTATCTCTGAAGTCCAAACGATTCTACACGAAAATGTAAGTAATATTTTTAATGGTAATAATACTCTGTATTCTACTATCACAACAATGCACCAATTTATGGAACAGATAAATTCTTTATACTTTGATTTTTCCATTTTAATCAGTTTTATCTGAACAGGGTTGTCCTGAATTCTTCATATCGAATACATTGGATAAGTATAAAGCCTATATTAATTAACTTTTCCCATGGGAATTTCAAAGATCCGGCCTTATTTCTTGACTACATAATGAAGAGAATCTCTATCCAAAATTTCAGCTTTCTAGGTCCTAAGATTTGGGCTTGGTTTTTATGAGTCAGTGAGAGAATCATTGAATCAGGACTTTTCTATTATAGGATTTTATAATTAATTTTAGTTTATTTTATAACCCTTAAAATTTAAGTTATTTAATACTAGCTAATACCCACGACTTCTTCCGCGTGGATTGAGGTTTTTCGGTTCGGTTTGTCGGCGGGAACTCTTTAATTTTCTGGGATAATAATAAAATATAATATAAACCATGGAGTCGTGGGGCGAAGATGCTAGATCCTTTTTAAGGATCTATCTTCTCGTCTCACAGAGTCCACAGGTGACCGGAGAGCTGGCAGTTACCTCGGCCAACATGTTAGTTTGGCTATTCAGCGTGGTAACGCAGCCAGTGTTCTGGGCACATTGCCTTATTGCAGCGGCATAGATGATATTTTTAATGTTAAGTTTTTAATTTAGATTTTAATTTGTTAAAAAAACTTCTTTGAACTTCTTTAAAATATAGGACAAAGTGAATTGATATAATATAATATAATATACTATATAATATATATGTTAACTGTTGCCTTTACCCTCTTTTTTTATTTTATAATAGAGAACATCATTAATTTACTTAATAACATCGATTTCGAATTCATTCGCGTTTCTCAGGCGGTCACAAATTCAATGATAATACATCAAAGCGTAGTTAGCTGAAAATGGCTGCATCATTAGTCTTGTACAAACAGTTCAGCAGAGCAGAAACTCTTCAGAGCACAAAGGTGCCCCGTAGACCCGACCGGACTGACTGTAGTCGTTTGAACTGGCGAGAGGATTTTGCAACAAAGTTCTCGTTACATCCAAGAGACCCTCATATTTGATGAAATCAGACTCTTTATAAAAAGGAAACTTTTGGGATGGAATAGAATGTGCCTATTGATACGCACTTCTCTTATGAGAAACTTTGTATTGAGTATTGCTACTTTAACATAGCTGATCCACTTAACTGTGATAAGATACTAGCTGATGCTCGCGACTTCGCGTGGAATAAGTTTTTTTTAATTCCCAGTGGACAAACTGTGGATCAGAATGGCTGAAGAATTAAAACCCGTTACTATTTTAGATAGAGATCGGAGATACAGCTCAAATTTAATGCATCAGGAAGAGGACAAAGTTTAAGTTTTTAAACTTTTAAAAACCAAGCCTTGCTGGAGTTAGTTTTTCTTCCAATGTCTTCCAATCAACTTTGTGGTCCAATGCTTCCTTCAAAACTCTTCTTATGTTGTAACTGCACTTTTCTTTGTTTGCAGCCACATGAATAGCATTGCATATACGATATATTGTTTTGAAGGTTTTCTTAATCTGCAAATGGAAATACACTAGATGTAGGTAGTAAATATAATAAGTCTATGATTTATCCTATTACTTTCATGGTAATTGTCGCAATCACTTGGCATTGTCCGCGTTGTTTTCAATGCTGATTTTCCTTGCGATATTACTGAAGTATTTCTTACTCCACAGATACTAGACATATTAATAAATTTATGTCAATGCAAATTATTTGAAACTTACAGTAGAGCCTCTGGCCTCCGTTTACTCTATGTTTAGCCAACAAAGGAAATCAAATGTAACGCGCATTCCATCCGAGTTACTAATATCATGAATATAAATTGAAACATCATGGATATTTATGCGGGGTTGCCGTACATATTGCTCACAGCATCGATACCGACGGGCAGGTGTTCAGACAATGTGCCCCGGGCCAATAGATTTCTGATACCAATATTTATGACTATTACCAAACTGATGGAAAGAAATACAAAATTTTATGTTTTTCTTCTAAATCGTTTCAATTCAACTGTTTCCTGAGGTTCAAGGACGAATGGCATTTTACAATCAACCATTTATTTAGTTGTTTTATTTTTATTTATTTATACAATATAAGTACATGCCACTAGTTGGTGTATTCATATGAAAAACACTTTTTGTATTAAAAAGCTCCTGTTTAAATTAGTTTTATTAGTTTAAAAAAAATAGCAGCATACCTACCTGCATTAATAAATAATATGTATTCGCATAGAGTTATTAAACTTTTTAGTTGTTTCCAACAATGATTCATTCAGCACACACGTACTCGTATGTTTAATTGACTGTTTAATTCATGCCAAACCAGGTGCTACTCAGTATAAAGAGGTTAAAATGTATATAATGTAATACCCAGATTATTATAATAATTGAAATTTACGAAAATGTTTCGCCCGTATCCTCATCCGATGATATTAAAATAATCCTTGCATGTGATAGAGCGACAACATAATAAGAATTTAACGATGTACCTACATGATTAAAGCTGAAATTATTTGGCGATTATTACATCCATCCGTGATCAGGTTGTTGCAAATGTTATTTGTGATATTACAAAAGTTGAATTTAATGCCATTGGATTGAGGATTCTGATGCGAATTATCACGAATTCATATGAAAATTGTTTCATATAATAATATTTCGATTCAACGTTCATGCAATTATTTGTTTTCATGTTACGTGATTGCGATTCGTGTGATTTTATTAGTGAAAATCGTCCCTTTATTCTTGCTACAACATACTTTCACGTGGATTTGGGTTGTTGAAAGGCATTACTTATGCCTTTAATTTCCCGGGACAAAATTCTATATCCATCTCCAATATATTTTTTTGTCAAATTTCATGGAAATAGAATTTCATGGAAATTATATTATCTTTGTGCCAAATTTCATGGAAATAGGTGGATTAGCTTTCTCTCAGATTTATGTTTTTTTTAATCTACTACAAATTAGCCCTTGACTGAAATCCTGATGGTAAGTGATGATGCGTCTAAGATGGTAGCGGGCTAACCTGTTAGGGGCATGGCAGTAATATTAAACCCATACCCCTATTCGGTTTCTACACGGCATCGTACTGGAACGCTAAATCGCTTGCGGGCACGTCTTTTACCGGTAGGTTGGTAACTGCCCACGGCCGAAGCTTCCCACCAGGCCAGACCAGGTAAAATTCAGAAATTATAAATTTCCAAACCCTGCCGGGGATCAAACCCAGGACCTCCGCACGTTAAGGCAATAGCGCTCAACACTGCGCCACGGAGATCACCAACGACAGTCTGCGTGGAGGTAAACGAAACCGCTACCTCGGTTCCCCAGACACACTCCGGGAAGCCCTCGGCAACCCTTAACGACCTCCCTGGAGCAGTGGTCTTATTGTGGGAGATCCAGGGTTCGATTATTATTTTTATTTTCATTTTATCGTTCTCAATAAATAATAAATTTAAGAAATCTGAATTTTCTCTGGTCTGGTCTGGTGGGAGGCTTTGGCCTTGGCTAGTTACCACTATACCGGCAAAGACATACCGCCAAGCGATCTAGCGTTCCGGTGGGTGCCGTCTAGAAACCGATAGGGGTATGGGCTCAAAATAGCTGCCGTACCCCTAACAAGATAGCCGCTACTATCTCATACTACATCATCACTAATCATTAGGTAAGATCGCAGTCAAGGGCTAACTTGAGGGAATATAAAAACCTGGAAGGTCTTCAGGCTTTTGGAGCGAGCTTGGATGGTTGTAGTGATTATTTCTTCTACTACTATTACACGCACAACAGACTTCCAACGGGGCCTTAAGTATGGAGACCTACCCAGCAGAAACGAAGAAAGAAGGATATGAACATTAATAGATACCAAACAAATCTACTTTTTAATTACTCTACTTACTCTTACTTTCAAAACATACAATGTAAATTAAAATTCTACACGTGTATAATAGCAGGTAATTGCTCCGGAAGTTAATTTCCTTCAAATTGATTAAAGTTATTATGTCGTTAAACTATGCAAATAGTACTCGGTACATTATGGTGTAAAACCTGAAAATGCTTTCATTAAAGTTATAAAATGCTAAATATGAAAAGATTTTACGACTGGCAATTACAAAACGTTTCACATAACGTCGTCGTTGTCGTTAACCGATAAAATTCCACTGCTGTTAATCTCCCTCAATTTGTAGGATCTTAGGGGTCATCCATAAAGTACGTCACACTAATTTAGTGATTTTGACCTCTCCCCCGTCCTTGTCACAGATGGTCACATTTGTGAAACCCGCCTCCCTTGTGTGACGTCACATTTCTTGCAATTTTACCTCTAGAAACAGAACAGAAACTAGAAAACTCGCCAACAAAACAATTCAAATCTAACAGATACAGATAGAGATGAAAATATTTTAAGTTTTCCGTTAATAGTTCAGGCATTTAAATTTGGATTTTGAGGTATGACGTCTCAAAACTTAGGACCCCTCCCACCCCTTTACACACCCCTTATCACAATGTCACACTTCGTCGACCCCCTTCCCCACCCCCTTAACATATGACGTACTTTATGCATCATCCCATAAAGAGTATTCAAGTTTTGCGAAATTGGTTAAAAAATGTGATAATAATGCAAACCAATATCGTTACCACCTAGAACAATCCTCGCAAATCTAGAGCCGTCATCGCCCATGTATGCTGTTTTCGATTTACGGGAGTGATATGCACTGCTAGTGAAGCCGATGCTGAATCGAGTGCACGAAAAGCCTTCGTAAAGCGCTTATGACGCACACTCTCCAGTTCAAATAACATTCTAGCAAAAATAAAAATAGTGCATATTCCTACTGTTTCATAATGTAAAAGTGCTCACAAACAAAAACTATTCAAATTAATCTTCTTCTAGAAGTAACATCAAAATTCTGGTTTACACTATGTGCCTATTAGTACCTACCTATTGATACGCCATCTCAGAAAGGGTCAATTAAAATGAAATCATCGGTTACAATTACAAAATCAAACTGTTTATTCTGACATTTATTAACTGGTATTTACAAGTTACTCTTCATAATCAATATTTATGGAATTCGTATGAATTTACAATGTGGTATCACTTTTATAATCTTTCTAATAGTTAAGCATAACAATAATATCTCTTTAATCAAATAAATCTCAGTTATAAAAATATACAATAGTATCACGCACCCTTTTACCGTAGGCCTCGTTCTAAACTAAATTCAAAAAAAATGGTGGCAACCGAATAGTAACTAACCACAGATTATACCACGGATATTACGCATAAAGCAATAATGTGGTATAGATTAATTATGTCGTGTTACAGTCGGCCATCCTCCATGAACGAGTCCCTTCGTTCCTATTCACTAACCAAATCAAGCTTATTCAGAGTAATTATGAGTTAGCAAAACAATTAAAGTTTACAATCAATTAAACAAAATAATAAGCCTAAATTACGCTTATATTACATATTCATATGTTACATAATTAGTGAAATGAAATGAAAATCCTTAAAATCCATGTAATCGAAACTAATATCAACATCACTTACAGTATCTATAGCCATGTGGTGTCAAAGTGACTGCCTTCGCTTTGGCACCATCAATAGCTACATGTTTAGAGCCACTCATGGGCGGCGAATTCATACGCCAATCCTGCCCGACTCGAAACATTCTCACTCAACCTAACTACAGCCGTACAGAGTCCTGGCTACTGCCTTCACCAGAACACCAACGGCTGCGATGCTCTAAGCCACTCCTGGGCGGCGAGTTCATTACGCCAATCATGCCCGGCTTAGAACACCCTCCCTCGATCTAACTATAGCCGTACAGAGTCCAGGTTACTGCCTTCACCGGAACCCCATAGACAGCTGCGATGCTCTAAGCCACTCATGGGCGGCGAGTTCATTACGCCAATCCTGCCCGACTTAGAACACCATTCCTCAACCTACTCTGTAGCCGTACAGAGTTCAGGTTACTTTATTCACCTTCATTACCCTATACCCAGCTACCATGTTTTAAATCATTTCATCACACCAATTTTACAAGGCATTGTTTAAAGTAAATCATCACAGGTTACAATTCAATTAAAAGAATGCCGAAAACTGAGCTGTTTTTGCGTCTGAATCATTTATTTATAAAATATTCTATCCTGACTTATAACTTCACATAAATCAATTTAAATCAAAAGCGAATGGAGTTGTGGTTTAAAGATTGGCTTAAAATATATATATTTTTTGTTGTGAAATATGCAGAAGTGCCACATTAAAACATTTTGATCTATGAACAGGGATGTTCCGATACCATTGAAATTTCGATACCTACCCTACTACCAAAAATTAGTAGTACACAAATCGTTTGGTGATTCTTTTCATATTATAATAATGTAATTTTAAGGAGTACTTTCGAAACAAAGGTATAGATTAAAGTTATCGTTCTTGGCTGTGGTAAAAACAAATACAAATCAAAAAAAAATAATATCAATTTACAGGTCGTGTCCTGCTCGCACGAAACTCTTAGATTTTTCATTGAGCAGGGCCTCCCAAAAAAATCTTCTTACTATATCTTTGTCTATCCTTTTAGTTTATAATAAAGTTTGAGAAGGATCGAGATAGCACTTTATTTGTAAGAAAGAACATCACGGACGATGCGTTGCCAAACATCCATGACCGGCAACAGGCGAATCATTTACTGATAAAGCCGGTAAACGGCAGATCTACGAAATACGGTGAGATATGGCGACATGATAAATATCGATAACTACTCATCTAAATACTATCATTATTTAATATTATTACTTATCACTTATGCATTGATATCGTGATGCTGTAACGATTCGATTTCTTAAAGCAATCGATTTTATTTAAAAGAAAGCTTGAATCGATATATTACATTGACATTATAATTTCATCACCTTGTACTATTCTATAGACATAACCAGGCGGCGCCCAAATATTTTTTTTAATTGAATTAAAATAAACCATTAATTTAAGGATTACAGTAAATCTATTTATCATTTGATAACACCAATCAGGCAGATCATAGAAACCATCCATCGCCAAAGATGTATGGTGCAGGACAATCGAGAGAGCCCGCGATGCAACTCCATGGTCATTTTGGAAAGAAAACTCGTAATGCCAATTGCAGAACAGTATGCGAGCCACGAAAAGTTGGAGCCAAAGGCACGTCACTTCACTATTGTAAAAATCTGCATCTATATAATATATTACATTGTTTTGGGTTGACCGTCACCAACTATGAAACTTCATAGGCGTGCATATATATTGTCGAAAGTTGGAAGGAGAATATAAAAAAAATATAAATAAATAATCTACGGCTATTGACTTTTATTTTTATACAAACTGTTCAACTATTTCAATAGAAGTTACATAGACCCAATTCTACAAACAGTATAGTGTTCGGTTCTTACAAGTTATCACACTTCTCTCAGGTGTGCGTGCCGAATCGTTTCACACAAGTGTACGGTCCACAATCCAGCCGTACAATTTGCTCTATCAGCGTTAACCTACACGTAAATTCACAACCAAACAGTGCGCATAATACCATCGCGACCATCACGCGTGCCACTCATTCATATCATGCGTCATAACTATTAAAATAATATTTATCATTTAGCGGTCCTAGACCGAACAAATACATTTCATCCGGTACTGATTACTGAGTAAGTATCGTGGAACAATTCTAAAAGTACTCGGTGTCGAAATAAAAGTATCGAATACTTGCTTGTACGTCCCTATCAATCATTGTGGTTGAGTTTAGAGAAGTGTTGCCAACTTGGGGGTTTTCCCCTCAAAATTAGGGTAGGTTAGATGGAAAAGGGCGACACTTTTCTAGGGGCATTTTGGGAAAACACAAGTGTCGAACGTGCTTTTCTCTACATACAACATTAATTATTTAGCGTCAATATGTATGACTTTCAAAATACAGGCAAAAGTAAAACGCAACTCGATAGCCAGGTCCACGTTGTCTTAGACGAAATAATTGGTAATTATCCTGACGTCGATTAAATTTGAAACTTGAATTAAGACTCGTTTCTTTAGACTATAAGTTACTATACATATTATGATGTCCAACTGAAGTAACCGTCCATTTCATTTGTCAGTGTGTATTTTTTTAATGTACCGCTGAAAAAATACCGCTATTTGGGACCACGGTTATTTTAGTGAAAGCTAGGGAATTTCAAGTTGGCGATAGGGAAAACAGGGGAATTTCAAGCTGCTGTTAGGGAAAGCGCTCCATAGTGGTTGGCAATACTGGTCCAGAAACAAGTGGTTATTGTTTGTCGGTGTTGTTTATATCCTCTAATAAGTTACTACTTTGTCCTAAACTTCCCTTTAAATTATACGACGTTCTTCTCTCTAAAGTTCCCCGTCCCTTGAATGTTGAGTGTGTCCTAATGTTAGCCTACAGCCCTTTCGTTAAGTATCTTTGTAAATATTTTAAAATTAACAAACTTAAATTGTAATTTGTACTTATAGTTAGTAGTTCCCTTTTATTATTTTATTTTTTTATTTGTGTTTGTCTCTTTATGGTAAGTCTATTTTTATGTAGAGTTGTTTACTAACAAATAAATATGCCTTTTAATACATAATATTTTTAGTAATTTTGGCACTCTTTAACCGGCCAATCTCCTTTGTGCCTCCCTCAAGTTACTCGACACTGGCGAAGTGCATTGTGCTGGCTTGGCACTACTCAAAGCCATAAACCAAGAGAAGAAGTTACTACTTGAATATTAAATTGTCTCTGATTGTTTATTCTAATCATCATTCAGTTGTAAAAGTGTTTTTTTTTTTTGTTTACTTTGAGTGGAATAATCCTCGGTTGACTAACAACAAGTTTATTGAGTGTCGTGAACTGAGGCTGGACTCTTACATTTGATTATTTACCCGACTAACTAGTTGAACACTATATAGACTTACAACACAGCTTACAATGTCTAGATCTACTAGATCGGTTATCCGTGGCGCTAAACCGTCGTCGATATACGCCGTTGCTTCCTGTTCCTTTGTGCGCCGGACTTAGTAAGTATTAAATTCATTGATAATTATAACTAAATGCTACACTATTTTACATGATTTTATATCTCAGAGTGCTAACTTCACTCACAAATGAAAAAACAAGTATATGCAGATAGATATCAGACATCAACTGCATGTTGGCATAACTAAGGGTAGGTTTTATTGATTCAGTGAATGTCAACAGCATGGTTGTGGTGCCTAGTAAACATTTTATTCTGCCTGTCCAGCATTCGCCTGCCAGTGCTGGTCTAATACAACACTAGTTCAATTCAAATTCAAAAGTTTTTCTATTCAAATATATATTTTTTTTTTACAAGTGCAAATAATCAAATTAATCTAACACTGTAGATACCACTACCAATGACAGCATTTGCTGGTGACTGACGGTCAACAATCAGTGGACCTATCCTTATGTATACATTTGTATTATTTTACCTATGTTCTATTAGAGACTCGCTAATTTATATAAAAAAAATCTTTGTGTTTCAGGTCACTGATTTATTAAGTGTTAAATGCTATAAGTATATAAATACAAACTCAAGCAACTCTAATATGAGCTCGATCTAATAGTGTCATGGGAATGTCCTTATAATTAGATTTATCCCAGTACATCAGGTAATATGAATTATTATAATTATTTTGTTTATTCAACTTGTACATGTGTATATTGCTTACCTAATTCAACCTGTACATTCTATTATTAGGTTTCAAGCCTGGAAAAAGTTTGTGCTGCCTGTTGGTATTCAGCAAATAGAGAGGTCCATAGAAAACAACTTGATGCAAATCTACCAAAGTTGCAAGAATTCGATTCATTGCTCAACACTCTGGACTCACTACTACCACACCAAAGGTTTGCTCTGCAGTCTTTTGACATGCAGTAGCTACATCAAGCTTTTAGATGTTTAGGACTAGAACACTTATTGGTACCTGACCGAGCCACGCTTCTATATTTTACACAAGTTCCAAAAGTGCAATTATGTTTGAAAATAAACGAACTGAATCACCTGTTCGTTTTTTTTAAGAATTTTTTTTGAATAATGGGGTAATAAAATTATGTGTCCGGTATCCTAATGACTAGCTATAATTTAACATTTGCATGTCTTCATTATGGTAAAACATGGTTGGCATCTTATTATCATTATAACCCGAAAAATGTTTCTATATAGATACAGAATGCTAATTGAGTGGGCAGCACTTGCTGGAAGGATTGTATCTAGCCCTAACTGAAGCCCCTACGCAGCCTAGAACCCATTATTAGTTCTGAAGTAGAGTCTAAAATTGATATACTTAGTCTTTTTTTCTCTTGAATACAGTAAATACTTTTTCTTGAATGTTACCTAAGTCATAGATTGCACCTAAATGACATATACATCGCCCAGACTTCCACTGTGATTGGCTAAGAATGAAATAATTATCCAAACCATTCATTTAAACTTACTATAAGAAATTAATCTTTATGTGTTTCGGAACGCTACCAGTCTATGAATATAATATTTTATGATAAAGTATACCTAACAATTGCCAAACTTAATCTCAAAGTACCTATAACTTAAAAGTCAGATTACTCTAAACTCCCATCGAATATCTTAATTATTTTTTTTGAAAAATTATTATCCAGTAATTGGATACATTTCTAATGTTTTACGGTTAATTTCGGTGACGCAAGAATAGCCCAAGTCTCATACAAAAATGGTCATGATCAATACATTTAATAGATTAGTCTTACCTAATATCTATTCAAGATTCCTTCACTAGTTATGAAATTATACATTAAATATAATGTTTATAAAATAACAATATAAAAATAGGAGCTTATACCTAAAACATAAAATATAAAATTTATACTTCACTGCCCTGGCCCTGTCTGTCGGACCAGTGTGAGCTACGTCGCAATTTCATCCCTGGGTCGCAGTCACTCATGTGTCTGAAACTTTCAATAATGTGTTTTTATACGTACTAACAAGCATTTAATTATAGAAGGGAAAGATATGCCTTTAAGTCGACAAACACAAAAATTATAACATCAGTTTGAATCAGAATGTTTAACTATTTTACAAAAGAAAAAAAAACTATGTTCGAAAATCAAACTATAAATGTGGGGCGTTGGTAACGAAACAATTAGATTACAATTGTTAAGCAATCCCACTTCTGAGATGATACGCCATCTCAGAAAGGGTCAATTAAAATGAAATCATCGGTTACAATTACAAAATCAAACTGTTTATTCTGACATTTATTAACTGGTATTTACAAGTTACTCTTCATAATCAATATTTATGGAATTCGTATGAATTTACAATGTGGTATCACTTTTATAATCTTTCTAATAGTTAAGCATAACAATAATATCTCTTTAATCAAATAAATCTCAGTTATAAAAATATACAATAGTATCACGCACCCTTTTACCGTAGGCCTCGTTCTAAACTAAATTCAAAAAAAATGGTGGCAACCGAATAGTAACTAACCACAGATTATACCACGGATATTACGCATAAAGCAATAATGTGGTATAGATTAATTATGTCGTGTTACACTATTAATGAAGAATTCCGTAGGGTCAGGCGCCTTAGTATCCTTTTTTATAAGCTATGAAAATATCTAATCTTATATATAAAATTCTCGTGTCACAATGTTAGTTACCATACTCCTCCGAAACGGCTTGACCGATTTTTATGAAATTTTATATGCATATTCAGTAGTTCTGAGAATCAGCTACTATCTATTTTGCATACCCCTATAACACCTCAATCCACGCGGACGGAGTCGCGGGCATCAACTAGTAAGATATAAAAACATCGACCAAGCTAATAATGGATCTTTACGCTAGGCGTCTCGTAGGTCACACAAGTTATGTTTTCTCATAACGTTTGAAAGTTTTTTCAACATCTCGCAGGAATTCTTGTAACGTTGAAACATGTTGTGACGTGAAACATAAATTGTAAGGTGAAAAAGAGAGAGATGGGTAAAAGATTAACCACTGGTTTGAAACGCCAGTGCGAGGGAGACAGCTATGTTAACGTGCTATGAGCAGTGACTCCGTGGGGCTCGCTGGCCAGGCGGAGTGGGACTGAAATAAAGGAAAAAAAAAAAAGGCGGGCGTAATCTAGGTATCTTGCAGAGCTTACCGATAACCCATACTTACGCCACAAATTCCTCGGATCGACCAGCCGGTCTAGAGTCGGACTTCTGGATCAAGACCGTACCGAGCTATAGGCGCGTTCTCGCAGTCAGCAATGGGTAGGAACACAGTAGGGGAGTATCATAATCAAAGAGTCATTAGTAATAACATTGGAATTTAATGAGTGTTCTTCAGAAATGGTTCTAACCTAGGAATAAAGCTAGTTTAAAAATTATACCGTCTTAACGTTCATTGTCCAGAATGATGGTACCAGATTCGCGGGGACACGCTCTTCGTGACGCGTGCGCCCCAGGCACTAATCTCGTCGGAAGACGATGCAGTTGTAATGGCCGACGCCCCCTTGCGCACGACCCATTGTACACCACGTTCACAATTCACTGCCTATTTGTGTTAGGCTTTATCACTGGTTTCACTTCTTAGGTATTACCTTAATTATGCTTTACAATTGAATATAGCAAAGAACAACGGATGACCACTAAAGGGGAGAGTATAGCCCGCGGGGGGGAGAATTGGGAGTAAAAAATACAGAAATATAATTAGCAAAAATGGAGGCTGAAACCCATTGTTAAAAAAAGGTCAGCTAAATATTAAGAGATGGCCTGATGGCCTCCCATTAAAGGGATATAATAAAATCACTAACCGCCATGGCGGCGATAGAAAAAAAGATCACATGCCGTGATGCTCGAACTGGTCACGCGTGTCTCCTCCTTCACGGTCCGAGCCAGAGAGAGAGTGAAAAATCTCGATCGATTATCGTTTTTTTTAAAAGCCGCGAACTTCGCATTCATCAAGAGGGGAGTGAGATGCCTATATCATCTCCCAAGTGAGTGTAAGTGAGAGGGTCGCTGTTGCAATTTCACAGCGGCTCTTTGCTGTCAATCGACGCGTTCGGATACTTTTTGATATGATTTTTGGTGTAACAGATTAAATTATCGTGTTCGGATATTTTATCATAATAAAAAACTATAAGGTAGCGTATAATGCTACATTCTCGCTGTCTCTAGTTTGAAGGTAGAGATATCATTTCTATCCTCAAACTAGAGAGTTAACTTCATGCTGTATAGAATAACCAGTCATGCGATGTAGTATGCCAGACCACAACGTTCGGCACCTACGGTGAGATTATATTCCACTGGCACTATTGCAGTAGGTGGTAATTGATAAGATTAGCTTTAAATTAGTCAGCTGTTTGCTAATTTAAATATTTCTGAAAGCAATCGTGACGCCTACCCAAATATGCGCGATCCATATTGAGATAGTCTCGCTTGTAATCCAATGAGACAGTCTTAAATTTTAATGCATTCCACTGGCTAATAGAACTCTATCAACTAACTAACTAAAACAACAATCCTCTTATCCTTTTACAATGATATTATTATATTTTTATTGCTTTTATAGATCAGTTGTAATGCCAAGTCTTGAAGGCGTCTTTGTAAGACCCACACAGACGCAGGCGCCGATGGTAGATACGCTTGCGATCCGACAGGCGGCACCTACGGCGAGATTGCATTCCGACAAGATTGCATATAGCCCAAAAGTCCGTAGCTAATTTTGAATTGGTGCTTGACAAAAACCGAAAGTTTGTAATATCGACCTTCTCTGAGTGCGCCAACTCCTACTGCACTGCGGTGGATAAAAAAACTACAATTTTATAGTAAAAACTGCAATCCATGCTAATATTGGTTTAATATGCTGATATCATATTTATATATGAAAGTGTGTTAAGTTGTTCATCCTTCAATAAACGCAATGGATTGGTGTGGTTTTTTTAATAGATAAAAAGTTCAAGATCTGGAAAGTGACGTAAGCTACTTTTAATCCCGGATAATTGAAAATTTCCCTCAGGACCTCCTAAATCCGCAAAGACGGAGTTGCAGTTATCATCTATAAAAATCACAAAGTACCTAATATCTTATGCCATGTAGGTATGAGAGATTTCGTTACAATGGTAGATGATAATCGATCACTGTTTCAGTTTACCGTACTCCGGAAGTGCAGAAGAAATGTGTCTAACACTTATCAAGCACCACTTTAAAATTGACGACGAACTCTCAGCCAATAGAAAGATAGTCACTATCACTAATGTAGGTGGTAATAGATGGATACCTTCTAAACTATCCGACTGTTTGTAAATATAGTTAGCGGCCAATTTAGATTGACAACCTAATGATAATGTATCGAATGAATGTAACTATTCCAATAGATACATTTTAAACTAAATTGTTGAGTTTATTTGCATCATTGACTGTTTTATCGGTAATTTTAATTCGCTACCGTATTAACTGAAGCTTTATTGATTTAATCAATTTACACCTATTGCTACATAAAACAATAGTTTGCTTTTACATGGAGCAAAGGATAAGTCACATTTGATCGTGTAAAGTTCGCTTTAGTCTTCGAAAGGTCATTCGTGCTCTGGATCAAATAATCATATGTTGATGATAATAACTTCCTAGTTATCTGATCCAGCTCCAGATTATTTAACACAACTCTAATTTATAGCTCATACGCTGATAGTACTTGCGCACCTCAGAGTTCAGAGGTGATGGCATGATATAGCTCATTCCTAGCTCGGTCATCCCTAAAACGATATTGAAGCTGCAATTATACGAAGCACCTAAGCAGTGAACATGTATCGACAAAAGCATTTGAGATTTTAGGTATATAGATGATACTCGCTATGTCATCCGCGTGAATAAAGTTTTTTTCACCTCTCCTGCTCTAAAAAGATGTCATTATAGCTTAGCGTAGGCTGACTAAAGTTAGCATTTAGGGTCTAGGGATTAAAGTATTTTTTTTAAATAATTGCAGGCGTTATTAAGTAATAGGTAGTAGATGGATAGTAAAAATGTATAGTCTATCAACAGCCCAAACTAGCCTATCACAGACAAAGTCTAAGAAGATATGTTCTTTCCTACCAGCCGTTCAACGAAGGCATCTAGAAAAAGCAAAGCTGTGGAGTGACAGGGGCGACTGCGAATAAAACCAGCTTTTATTATTTATATATATATATATAAGCGAGCAATTCAGATTATATATATATAATCTGAATCTCTGAACCGGCTATAACGATAAATCGATCTAGTTAGGATTCATTTTTAGAAAAACTGTTACAATATCATTAGAATACGAAGCTAAATTTCGCTGTCATCTACAAGGTTATAATAGCTCAGATGGGAATTTGGGCGGTCCAAAAACCAGGAGACCCGGTCGAGTCCAGATGTCAGAATTAATCATAATTTCAAAAAACACGTTTTACCAAAAAAAATACCGAGCACAGCACGGTCACGCAGGTACTGTTCCATTAAGGAGAAAACTAAATTTGGTATTGCGGATTGCCGCGAAATCTCTAGAATTTTACTGTAAATAATACATTTATTTAAAGTGATGTATATTCGATCTTACTCTTATTATAAAAATGTAACAACAGAATGGCATAGCAATAATTAGGAATCGCTATTTATTTTATTTTCTCGCAATTGAAGTGAAAATTAGAGTGTTTACCACGGGACTAAAAGCCATTTTACTCGATTCTATAGCATACCTCGCTACGCTCGGTAAGTTAAACATCTCGTATGAAATGGTTCATTTTAGTCCCTTGATGAACAATCTTCTATTTTTATCGAGGCCGAGGGAACTTTCTGAAGTCCGAGATAAAAATTTACCCGTCTAATCTCTGGAAGCAATCTCTCGACAAAATTTGGTGAAAATTGATAGACAGACAGACATACTTTCGCATTTATAATGTTAGTACGATTTTCAGTTTATAACATAGTATTCCTTATAAAGATGAGAAGAGTGACTATATATGGACATTACAAAATAGTGAATAAATATAAATCTGTATCTAGAGCACAATGGTCCGAATTACGAAATGAACACATTCAAACCATAACCTGTACTATTCCCTATTCTGTGCTATATCTCTTGTCTCGATCTCACCCCAAACTAATCCCGATTTACTGGAACGATCGCCCCGCGTTATTAAATCACTCTGTCAAACTCTTGCAAGCGTTCATTAAGACCACCCCGCTCTGAACTATGATACAACCTAATTCTTCTTCGACCGAACGACTTTCAGAGAATTTACCACGACTTTGTTTATTATTCTAGCCCATGATATTATATTATTATGAAACATGCTTGGTCAGTCAAAGTAAAAGTAGCTTACGGTTTATTTAACAAAATACAATGCGAGATATTATGATGTTCAACAATTAGTGCAGTATATGTGAAGCCAGACGGGCCTGTGGCAGTTTCGAACTTTTATAATATAAAACAACATGCAGCAGAAACTACACGACAAAAAATTACGCTTGTCTGGTCTTCACACTTAAGTTATTAGCACTATGTAATGTTACTACTATAAATATGGGAGTTATTGTCCCATGCAAGTCGGTCAATATTGCGCAGCGTACTTATTTTTTACACTAAATTACAAGGACACACGTCTTCACGACGACGAAGGCGATGCAGGCTCCACAGCTACTGCACTAGTTTTCCAGTTGTAACAACCAATTTCGAGATCTTGTCACCTTTCTAAAATCAAACAATGATGTCAATACCACAGTAGTGAGCGTCTCAAAATTGACCCTAGCTAGCTTTGATTCCCAGAGATAGTGGCGATTTAGAATTTTACTATTTCTTTATCGTCTTCAGGCTTCCACCGTGGCTGGCTAAGTAACTACCAATTAGCTGCAACCTCTTTGCAGCTAAATTGGTAGTTACTAAGCTGCCTGTCATCAAGTGATTTAGCAAATTAACAAGTGACACAAATATAATATTTATATTTATATTTATAATATTTTAATATTTGTAGTAAGTGACTTAACTTTGCATTCAAATATTCAGAAATATACCATCATAAAATGGATCTACAGATAAATAAAAGCTGACTATGTAAGCTGCTTTCGATTTATGTGCAAAGCGGGGGCCGGTGCTGAATTGAGTGTACGTCGGAGCACCAATAAAGCGCTCATATCGCTCTCCTGAAGCCTGCACAGTACTTTCTCGGTTTTGAAAATAATATCAAATCATATAAAAATCTAAAACTAGTAACCATTCCACTACAGCCCATTAACGTCCACTGTGTCACACTGGTGGACCGCCTCTCTCGTAGGAGAGGGAATTAGAGCTTAGACCCACCACGGTGCTCCAATGGGGGTTGGCGGGCTTTAACGACTATTATCATGCTAGTGATAATAACCGGGACCGACGGCTTAACGTGCTCCTCCCGGGACCTCATCGGCCGCAGTCGAACATGCTAACCACTAGACCAACGAGGCAGTTATGATAGTGAGGAGTAGATTTGACGCGACTAGTTATACCATCACAGCACGTACTCCGGCTTTCCGTCAAAGCCGGGGTACTTCCCACTTGTTCAACTGTTGAACTAGCCAACAATTTAGGTAGGTCCTGTACTGTTTCAGTATATATGGAAACTGTTTGGTATTGGTAAAAGATGCCTTTTGTTTCCATTAGAGAATGGATATTCATTGGGGGCGTAATCACTCTAGGCAGAATAAAATTTCCTCGCAAAATTCCGGCGTCGTTTGAGAAACACGTTTCGTCCTATCCTGAAAATTGTACCTACAGCTTCAAAAAGTGCCTGCGGACACTTTTCACCCACCAGACAAAAATGATTATTCTTAGTGTGTTTTCGCCCTTATCCTCACTTATTCCTCGTTGAATATTTACAAAAGCTCACATTTGAACATTTTAAACTTTTCTCCTGAAAAAGAAAATCTTGATTTCTTATTTGGACATTACATTAAAGGATTACGAAAATGCCCCTCTCGGTCTTCAGCGATAAAAATAATAAGTACATCAAAGAGCTCTTTGATGTATCGCATGGAACACGTTCTGTCCTGTCACGATGGTGTGCTTCATATAAAAGTGCGAGCGCAGACTTGCGAACCTGCAAAAAGAAAATCCTCAGAATGTTTTCGCCCATATAATCTTTATAGCAATTTTCGTTGAATATTTATAACTCGGATTGGAAATTTTTCAATCTTTTCTTTTTCACAAGAAAATGCCCTCCTCAGTCGTCCAATGATACAAATAATACGTCACAGAGCTACATCATTATACGGTTCTATTCAGCCGAACGCACGGGACGATCTTTGGAGCACAAAAGTCCTGACCGGTCTGACTCTAGACCATTCAACGATTGTATCGTATCACAAAAGTCCTACCTGTAATTCTGTTTGTTGAAATCAGATATTGTGAAAAGAAATACTAGTGATAAGGATAGAACTTGTAATTGCTACCCGATCCAGCCTTCCAAGTTCTGGTACTAAAGGTCTTTTTTTAAATATTTGGTAAAGATTAAAGATTTGGCAATTGTGTTTTCTTACAGAAAACAAAATTGGGGAAAATGAAGCACTTATAACTACAAGATACCTACATACAAACAGCTAAGAACTAAACAACACTTCCGAATTTCAAGCGATGTCAGAAAAAATTTACCTTCATACGTGATACACGTCGAATAATGAACAATCTTTTCTTTATTCGAGTCGTTTATAGAGTGAGGAGAAAATGAAATCGAAATACTGCTGGTAGAAACGAACAAAAAAATAACAGGATTTCCGTTTTTCACCGACGCAGACAGACAAAACTAGGTAAAAGTTAACGCAGCTGTTGTTACGCTTTTATTTATTAAACCGACAAAGGAAATCAAATACGATACGCCTTCCATCCGAGCTACCTATACCATGAATATAAATTGAAACATCGTGTTTATTTATTATTCGGGTTGAAATCGATATTTTGGTTCACAACACCTCCTGGATACACTACTTTGCTACTTTTTACTTAGTACCTTACCCAGTGAGAACTAGGCTGTGCACTGGACAGCGGTCTCGATATTCTGAAAACGATCGACTTGTTGTTTATCACGAAACAATCCAATACTCGTATGTCTACTCATATCAACCCCTTGCCGACTCACTACTGAGCATGAGTCTCCTCTTAGAATGAGAAGGGTTTGGTCATAGTCCACCACGCTGGCCAGGCCACACACCTTCGAGAACATTATAAAGTACTCTCGGCCGTACAGCTTTCCGCACGATGTTTTCCTTCACCGTTTGAAGCAAGTGAAATTTTTGACGACCTCCCTGGCGCAGGGTCAATTTGGGAGTTCATAATTTTTTTTTTTCTGATCTGGCCTGGTGGGATGTTTTGGCCGTGGCTAGTTACTACCCTACCGGCAAAGACGTACCGCCAAGCGATTAATCGTTCCGGTACGATGCCGGAACGATTAATCGCTTGGCGGCACGGAAATTGGGGTATGGGCACAGAATAAGTTGGTATGAGTTTAATATAACTGCCATACACCTAACAGGTTTTTTCAACTTTTTTTCATTCCATCTTCTAATAATATAAATGTCTCACCGTAAGATTGTAAAAACCGTTAGATTATAATCTGACTCGCGAAATTGCAAACTGTCGAAAGATTACAATTTAACGCATTATTTTTCGGTAGATTGTAATCTCTTAGGTATATTAACCCGATATAAACTAAGTAACTAAGGCACTACCTGATTATTTATGTCGAACCCTAACCTAACCTACAAGAAAAACACAAGAAAACGTAAATACAATTCATATTTTAAAAATTGACACAACGGTGGTTCACAGTCTGTCGACAGTTTACAATTTCGCGAGTTAGATTATAATCTAACGGTTTTTGCAATCTTACGGTGACATAAACAACAAATAATATTATCAACTTTTTTCAAGACTTTTTCGTTTAAGGCAAAATAACATTACTATTTACTACATAAGCATTGGGGTTATGTATCATTTATATTTTTACAATTATTCATCCAGTATTTTTAGCGATTGTCCATACATTGTTAAGCTATTTACAGTGGCACACGTCCATGGCAAGAAATGCACCGGACTGGCACTTGTCAATTAACATAATTGAAAACCTGACGCGACTGAACGTGCGGACCGAAATAAAATATTATCTTTACACGGTTTGCGGAACGAACGCCATTTAAATAGAAAGAGCCATATTGAATTAGTTAGTGACCTAATAGAGGTGCATTAACGGTTTATATTAACCGGCGGTTTAAACTGGATCTTATCAAAATGACATGATTTTCGCTGCAGCTTTTACAAAGCGAAACAGATTTTGTACTTGAATTTTATTTATAAGCACGGAGTAGAAAAAAGCATTAACGTCTTCATGGTATTCGATTGTTGATGCGGACGAAGTTATTTACAGAATACTATACATGCGTACGAGTGGACTTGAGTGGACAGAACAACGAATTAATGTGACTTTTTGCATAGGTTGGCATAGTTGAGGACCTGAAAAATGATTTTGGCTGCATTATATTATCCCGGAAAATCAAGAACTTCCCACAAACTTCCAAAGTTCGCGTACGAATTCACGGGCATCATCTTGTTCCATATAAACTTACGTTCTTACCTATAGCTAAATGGAGGTTAAAGTTTCATGACCATGACCTGTACTAGTTTAACTTATTGTATTGTACTAGTTTATAAACAGGTTAAACCAATACTATAGTATTGGTTTAACCTGTTAGATATAGCTACTATATCATGAGCTCTTCCTTAATAAGAGCTAATCTACATTCTATACTCGAAGAAAGTATACTTTCAATGCAATGAAAGTTGGTCGGAAACCATAGATTTACATAATATAGTTAGATTGTTTAAATGCATCCATCTATTGCCGCCTACATTAGTGACAGTCCACAGTGATTATCTCTTGGAATGCAAACCTGCCGTAGTCAGGCGGCCTAGCGCGTCCGATAGCATGTGCATTTCCATATACAATGGCACTTTGACGCGTCTGTATTGCTATGCACATTATAATTAGGTTCCAGGGTTGTCAATTATTATCTACTGTGGAATTTGTCGTCCTAATATCGTCTGTTACCTGTCCATCAGTAATTAACCTGTCTGAGGCTGTGAGTAATTTTTCAAGTTAACGTTAACTTGGAACCTCGTCTCTTACGCGTGCATGCAAATGGCAGATATGTACCGTTAACCGTTGACTTCAAAAATTACAAATCCATAGTAATATTACAAATGCGAAAGTGTGTCTGTCAGTCTGTCTGCTACGCTTTCACGGCCCATCCGCTCAACCGATTTTGATGAAATTAGGTACAGGGATAGGTTGTATTCCGGGAAGGACATTATTTTATTATAATGTTATAAATGCGAAAGTGTGTCTGTCTGTCCGTATGTCTGTCTGCCTGCTACGCTTTAACGGCATATATTTTCATCCGATTTTTATGAAATTTGGAACAGAGATGGTTGCATCCCAGGGACGGACATAGTATTTATCCCGGAGATTTAAAGAGTTCCCACGGGAATCAAAAAATCTTAATCTACGCAGACGAAGTCGCGGGCATCATCTAGTAGATCATAAAAATCTGTGATTTAGACGTTAGTAGTTTAGACGCCTGCCATTGATTCGGGTGGTCGGGAGTTCGATACCTACTCTGGCATGCATTCATTACTTTACTGAGATAAGTGTGTTTAGAGCAATTAAATATAACTTGCTATAACGGTAAATGAATACATCATAAGGACACCCTTACGCCTGAGAGTTCTTCACTGTGTTCTCAAAGGAATATCGAAACCCTTCTCATTCTGAGAGGAAACTCGTACTCAGTAGTGGACTGGCGGTAATGGTTTAAAATGATGACGATCAATGATGTCCAAATTTTGACAACCTCTCTGGCTCAGTGTTGGGCGCTGTTGTCTTATCGGGGGAGGTCCCAAGTTCGATTCCTCACACGGTCAATTTAGGAATTTATAATTTATGAATTTTCTCTAGCCTGGTCGGGTGGGAGGCTTCGGCCATGACTAGTTACCACCGTACCGGAAAAGACGTACCACCAAGCGATTTAGCGTTCTGGTACGATGCCGTGCAGAAACTGACTAGGGATATGGGTTTAATATAACTGCCATAACAGGCTAGCCCGCTAACATCATGGACTGCATCACAATTACTTACCAACGGGTGAGATCGCAGTCATGGACTAAGTTGTAATGGAATAAAAAATATAGTGTATTTTTCACTCGCAAAATATAACATATTACACAACAACAACATATTCATTTTCACAGTTTTTATAAAAAAAAAAAACATGAAAAGTTAGTTGTATCCCGAAAATAGCCTGAACTCTAATAATTAATGTAGGAAAGTGGTCGATATAGTATATCAGTTAATAAAATGTGCTAGGTATAAACAATAAATAATTTATATGCAAATGAGTACCCATTATAATTTCATACATTTACGAACTTCATGCCGAAATGATCAATTTATTGCGTTATGATGAACGTTAAAATGATACAACACAAAACATTTTGTGCATTTAAAGCAATTACCAGGAGACTGACACCAGTCAATCGAAAATGTCCATTGCAGTCGATTGCTTTAATATAATTTACTATTTCATATTTACACCGACCCTGATCACTGATGAACGTAATCATTTCATTTAACCGGTTCAAAGCTTGAACTTAATTGGCCAAGCAAAACAAGCACACGACAAGACTTTTTTATCGGCAAATCATTGCAAAAGCCTGAATGGATGGATATTTGTTACTCAATCACGCCGGAAAAACTGAACGGTTCTGAATAAAATTTTGCACAGAGATAGATTATAGTCTGGAATAACGCATAGGCTAATTTAAACACAAAACGCTTTTTATCCTGGAAAATAAGAGTTCCCGCGGGAATCAAAAAATCTTAATCCACGCGGACGAAGTCGCGGGCATCATCTAGTATCAAATAAATCCCTTAAGTCTCAGGATATTGAACCTGATCCCTAATTGAATTTGCCGTAACCACCATTAAACATTCACCACTATGAATAATGTACGGCACTCTGCTAACTGCTAAGGGTGCGATGGCCAAAAATCTTTGTGTTAGTGGCGTCCAACGGGACCATCGCCTCTCCTATGCGTGACTTTGATAAAGTTTGCCGTTCCCGCGGGAATCAAAATGTATCGTCTAGTATGTAATAATTATCAATTTTAACACACAACATTTTTTTTTTTTAATTAATTAAAACCCTAGGCTTCGCCGTAATCCAAAATTTAATATTATAAATGTGAAAGTGTGTCTGTGTATAGTTGTCACCTTATTATAATGCCAGTCAAAAAATAAAATGACAGCCAAATTTCGTCAAAATAGACATTTTGTCAAAATTTGGTACAGAAGTAGGTATAATTGCATCCCGGGAATGAACATTATTTACTAGGTTACTCGGAAAATATAATAAATCCCGCGGGATTTTTATAAACCTTAATCCTAGTGGACGAAGTCGCGGACATCATCAAGTATCTTATAATTATGTTATTCATTCTCTGTTAAGTGGTTAATAAATTCATATTTGAAACTGCAGCCACAATTACCTGAGAAGTAAAACGGGAAAATCCACAAAAGAAAACTTTGCAGACCAAAATTAGCACCTCTGTAACCACAAACTTCGTTATACCGCATACTTTGTACATTTTCCAATTTGCATTCCGCTTGTTTGAATTAAAACAGTGTCTTTAAATACGTCTCTTTAAAAAGGATACTTTCTAATTGGCGTATTTTCAACTGTATAATGTCTTTTTTATTGCTGTTAGAGCTCAAAGCTCTAAGGTTAGACTGGACAAAACTATTTTGATTGGTACCTTGTACGGTATACCACTCGTAATACCATCGAGGTTATATCTACGTTTAATTTAACATAAAACTTCAACGTAAAAAGTTGTAAATACCTGCATCTTCTAAAAATTTAAATAGGATGGGAATATATACCGACAAATGCGGATTACAACATTTTTACAGAAATTTTAATGTATCTAATTCAATAAGTAAATCCTTGGTTGACCCCATACGCACCTTTCTAGCGTAGCATGAGATACAGATGCAGAATCTTTACCCATTGAATTTAAGCCACCAATAAGGAAATGTAGGACTGAATTCTGGCGAGGGAAGTTACTCTGGTCTTTTGAGCTGAAGATTTTTCATTGCAGCAATAAGAATGTGTAAAACATAAATTGCACTGTTATGTAATCCACGTTATCCGAACGCCCGCTCTAAAGTTATTATCCGCCTGTATACACTAAGTATCGGATTCGTACAATTCAAAAGCGCAATCAACTTTCGTAGTCGTTTTGCTCGACGATATTGCGTCCCTGCTTAAATCGATCGCTAGAGCACAATGGACGCTCGTTTGCTGGCTCCATAGAACTAAGATGTAACAATGACCCTCCTCCGCTTCATATTATGTCCTTTTTAGATAAAAGTCGAAAGCCAAGCGCATTGTTTGTTATATATCCTAATCTGTTAATAGGGACAGACGGGGACATTCATAGGTTTGGTAAATGAGCTTGCAAGCAAATCAACTAATACGGTATTTCAATTTCATTGTCATCTCAACCGATAACTAAGTATCCATTGCTGGAATAAATAACCTACTAGGTGATGCCCGCGACTTCGTCCGCGTGGATTAAGATTTTTTAATTCCCGCGGAACTATAATTTTCCGGGATAAAAGTATGTCCTTCCCCGGAATACAATCTACCCCCGTACCAAATTTCATCAAAATCGGTTGAGCAGATGGGCCATGAAAGCGTAGCAAATAAATGGACTAGACAGACAGACGGACAGACAAACAGACAGACACACTTTCGCATTTATAATATTAGTATGGATAGTATTTTAGAATTTATTTTGAAGCTATGTTCTGAATTCTAGACTTTCTAGATTATATTGTCGGGCTGCTCATTGCGATATGTTTGATGTAGGCTCTCCACTGTCCATCATTTGAGGTCTACCTACATTACGCTAATGCGCTTGCTAGTACAAGAACGCTATTTTATCACCTTAAATTTGACGTCTATCAATTTACAATGAAATCGACTAAATCATTACGTAACTAACTACATCCTATTTAAGTTGATTTATTAGTAAGCTGATTTTTTTTACCATTTATAGGAATTTCAACGATTGCCGTATCTATTTGCAAATATATTTTTTATGTAGGTTTAATAAAAACAATGGACGAGGCGTTGACAAATTTTCCGATAAGCCTTAAGCGCTGTAAAATGCTATTCGTGCAAAAGCGCTGAACCGTGTAGAGTGAATATGTGGCCTATTTTTTAATCGTTTTAAACTTTTTCGTATGATATCAGGCATAAATAACAGATTTTTATTGGAATAGAACCACTTTTAAACTTCATCTATGAGTACAGTTTTACCTCAGTTTCATCTAACTTTTTTATGAAATTATTATTCAGAATTAAGAATCTTGACGACATAATCTTAATGAAGTAAGTAGATACGTTATTTCTAAATTAGATGATGCTCGCGTAGCATATAGACAGACAGATATACAGAAAGACAGATACCCTTTCGCGTTTATGATATTAATATAGAAGTATGGATGAATTAGGGTCCAGGTTTTTGTTTTTTTTATCCACTACAAGTTAGCCAATGCGATCTCACCTGATGGTAAGTGATGATGCAGTCTAAGATGGTAGCGGGCTAACCTGTTAAGGGAATGTCAGTTATAATTAACCCATACCTATCTACCTATTCTGTGCTCATACCCCTAAACGATTTCCACACGATATCATACCGGAACGCTAAATCGCTTGGCGGTACATCTTTGTCGGTAGGTAGGTGACTAGCCACGGCCGCAGCTTCCCACCAGGCCAAACCAGGGAAAATTCAGAAATTATAAATTCCCAAATCGACCCTGCCAGGGATCGAATCCAGGACCTTCGCACGTTAAGATATCAGCGCTCAACACTGCGCCAGGAAGGTCGTCAAAAAGAAGTTGGCACTATTTTAAGTTCAGAAAAACTATACTTACTTGCAGTTTTAATATCTAAATAAAAAAAACGCGTAACCATTTGTCACGCTGGCAGCGGAAAGTCGAAATGAACAGTCGCTAAAGAAATTTAATAAAAAGTTTCGTCGCCGCTCCGAATTCGCAATTAACTGCGTACCCCGAGTTTGACGAGCAAATATTATTGTAATCCAACAGTTACACAACAATAAACGAGGGCTCATCACCAGATAAATAAAGGTATTTCACTTGAAGTTCTTGAAATATCAGAGTATTATCTAAGAATTTAATAAGAGAAAATAATTCGCATTATACTTATTTGCAAAATGGCAATTACATTCCTAAACGGGTTTTATTGAAAATTCATAGCTTCGACTGCACCATAAGTAACGCGGAGGAATCCACAAAACAAAAGTTTCCAAACCAGAATTAGCGCTCCGCAACCTCAAACTTCGTTATACTGCACACTTTGTAAATTTCATAATTTGAATTCCGCTTTTATGTCGGCATTAATGAATATACCTACTTTGCAACCATTGCAACCATTTTGTAGATGCAACTTTTCAATCCATAAAATAATGATCGCAGTAATGTGAGTGCTGTGGAAGATTTGTGTGGTGTTGTATGGTAAGTAGCGGTGCGTTTTTCTTGCCTTTCGTGCATGCTTTGCCTTAGGTGCATATCGCATGCTACACTTTGTACCTATGTTGACATCCAACAGGTTACAATACATTAACAGGAAAAATAAAGAAATGGTTATCATGGACTTCCGCAATGTAACGTCTAAGGAAGTAAGAAGTAAAAAGTTTGGCAAGCATGATGCTCGCCAAACGATGCAAAAAAATGCAATTGGGCTTGATACCCAGTAATTTGGTGGTCAAAAAGGGGGTTACCTAGAAAGTTTCTCGGTAGTTTTGAAAATTGGTGTATTTTATAGATTTCGACGTGCTGTTTCCAAATTTCCATTTTGCCGCTTGCGCCGCCATATTGGAAAAATAGCACCCAAAAGCAGTTTTTTGACAATAACCCCATCCGGACTAATTTTACGATGAAAATAGTAATGTAATAAATTAAACAAGAGAAAATTTCCTAAAATTTATGTATTAACCTTTTTTTGTAAAATCAATAGTTTCATCGTACGAGAGCCGCAAACCAAAACCTAAATTCACTTTCCACAGTTCAAATAGATTTGTATTGTGGGTGTTTTACAAGTTCTTTATACTAAATTAGATTGACTTGGCTAAATCTAGTTTAATTTATTTAGGTTTAGGCACGAGTGGCAAAGATACGAGGTGGCAAAGTCGGAAAGAACACGTCGAAATCTATAAAATACACCAATTGTAAAAACTCCCGAGAAGATTTCCTGGTAAAACTACCAAATGACTGTATTATTGTGCATATTACAACTTTTAAATCGAATCACAATTCACAATCCATATACACCAAAGTATGAAACTTCAAAACCCGAGTATTAATGCAAATTACGAGCACATGCCTTCAAGACCTCTGGCGTATGAGCTAAGAGTAAACTGCATTTTATAAAACTAACTCGTTAAACCGTTAATATGATAACGTTTAGCACCTAGAGTTTCATCAGATTGCTGCCAAGTCGTCCACAGTAATGTTTTGGCAAGTGCAGCTAAGCTGAACGTAAGTAGGTACCCAAGTACTCAAATGTAAACATGCATACTCTAGCTCCAATCTACTAGTTATACATATAAGATATCAAAATAAATTACTTCTCCTTTCAACAAACTATGAATGGGTATGTAATATTAGCATTTTCGTTATAAAGCTGATGAGAGTAGTCGAAAAATTCTAGTAATATACTCGCACCCCTCAAAATAAATGCTGATCAAGTGTCTAGACTAAACAAATACCTACCATATTATTAGGTACGTTTTCTCTTATTTAATCCGGTGAGTAAATATATGGAGTGTAAATAATATGTATAAACAGATCAGGCGAAATACCCCTATTTAATAACTTAAAAGAGACGTCAGGCAAGCGTGTTCGATACCTTCGTCTGAGCCAGATGTGAATTATACGCGAGATTAAACATATGCTGAAATTTTCCTTAATTTCTGGTGAGGTACGCGGGTGTTCGCTTCGGGAATGTGACATGAGTTATAATGCAGAGATTCTGCTAACATCTATGAAACAAAGCCAACATTAAATCATAAATGTACTTATGTGATTTAGTGCACGGAATTTTGAAAAGAAAATTTTGCATTACCCTTTTTGGATATAATTTGCGTGTGTTCTCGTTCTGTTTGATAACAATTAATTATTATAGTCCTTGATATTGATTTATTTATGCATAATATATTATGCAATTTATGTAATTTACTTAGATGTATTGATAAAATCGGTTTAAATATACATAGCAACCGGATAAACTCACGTGTATCAAATCAAATAAATATTATAAATGCGAAAGTTTGGATGGATGAATGGATGGTTGTTTATTACTCAATCACGCCCGAATGACTGAACGGATTTGGATGAAATTTGGCACAGAGATAGATTTTAGTCTAGAATAACACATAGGCTACTTTTTATCCAGGAAAACTAAGGAGTTCCCGCGGGAACCAAAAATACACGCGGACGTAGACGCTGCCATCAGCTAGTATAAAATGAATATCACGCACGATATTTTAAAAGTTAAAATATTACCGATTTGATTATTATAATAGTTAATTGATAGTTAACTTGAAGTAAAGGTAGAGGTAGGTAGGGAAAAACAGAGGCATTAGATACATGTTCTGCGCAGGAATATTGTAGAAAAGAAACTAAATTCTTATGATTTACCGTTACGTTTTTCTGAAAAAGTCTTACTTCGAAAAGTAACTTAAACCTACGATAAAATACACGTCTTGTAATTTAATTGAGATGTTTTTTCGTGTTTCTATAACGTGATACAAAATCCTCGTAAATCCTATTCAGCAGAGCATTCAGCTTTCAGCTTCAGCGCTTTGGTCGTGACGTATGCAAAGGGATCAATAAGATAAATTGCTTACTGCTCTCACTTTTTGTACGGTGGAGTGGACTTATTTAAAGTAGCTTAAGGGGTTAACGTCTTTTGACTAATGATGCGCATAGGCATATTACGCTTAATCTTGTACCGAATTTCATTTAAACAGAGATTACCTATCGGGAGATATTCTAGCACATACGTGTGTACGTACTGCGCAGGTAAGGGTGCACTCTCTATTCCCTTACTTACATAGTCTGTTAGGACGGGAAATTTGACACGAGCGAAAAGTGATCCAACGCAGTGCCGACGATTTTCCGTGCTATCCGAGGCTACAGTGTAACACTACCACTTATTACTAACTCCAGTATTACACGGAGACAGGATACTCGTAGAAATAATACACACAGATGATGCTTCAAATTGTATAACTTCACGTTCACTTATTTTATGCGTTTAATACTTGTAACGCGATTTAGTTAACCCTGAATACCAATCATAATTACTGGCAACAATAATGATTACACTTTCACTAACAGATAAAGACTGACACTTTTATACTGACGTTCTTTTATCATGACATTATATTTCTTGAATCAAATTTATAGTCAAATGAGCTCCTATTATTCATAAACGCTAACACGGGCTTTCTCTTCAGAAATAAAAATGTGGCTAAAACAGATAAACTTAGTATTAGGATTTCTTAAGTGAAACATAGAATTTGGCGTCTAATATTCGATAGAATGTGTTCGCCTTCTGTAAGTCATCATGTACGACATTCTTAGCCATGTAATCCAACTTTGTCTTTCTACATACCTAAGCCTTACGATTTAAAACTTAGGGCCTTGCACAAGGTCATTTAAACTGAATTAGTTAAATTTTGTTACGCTGTCACTTTTTGGCAAAAGCATATTATTTCATTTGCTAAGAAGTGACAATATAAGAAAAATACTAGTTAACTCAATTTAAGAGTCCTTGTGCAAGTGGGTCTTAATTGTTAAACCTGCCATAGGTATCCAGCAAATAATTAAAATAAAACTTTCTATAATAGATCTTCTATCAGCTGTAGGTAATGTTACCTTTTCTGTGCTTCTATCATAAACAAAATAATGTCCATCATATCACCCATACTTACCTATTATAATATTAATGCGAAATTGTGTATTGAAGGACCTTCTGTTTAATCGATTTTGACGAAATTTGATACGAAGATGGGTTGTACCCCAGGGAATGATTTTATAGACTACTTTTTGTCCCGGAAATCAGAGTTCCCACAGGATTCACCATGAAGAAGAAATCACGGGCATCGTCTAGTGTTAAATAAACAACTTTGTCACGAATATTATTATGTCAGTAATGTTAACACCAAAATTCCTCCATTTAGCTTGTCTTAAAAAGCTTGACTATGCTTTTAAGGATACACGTACAATTTATCAGGTTAACTGAAAGTCGGTAGACGACGTCGTGAAAGAAATTTAATAACAACTTTTCTCGACGTTCTGAATACGGAAAAAGAACTTGCTTACAAGTTACAAAAAGCAGACGTTTTTTCGATAGGTTATAATATTTTATTAAATATTAACTATATTCATTATTTTAGAGTACTATTAATATTTGAACATACGCCATATTCGAGCAAATAAAACTTTCTCTTTATCCAACAATCATTTTATTTGTAACAGTACTCATTATATTTTTTTGCAATGAAAATCTGAGGAAATGCGTGTTTCTGAATTTATAATTTTAATAATCTACATGTCCATCTATCGAATATGAATTAACCATTTATCTGAGAGCTTTTAAGAATAATAAAACCTATATTGGCAGCCGGAAAAACTAGCATGAAAAAACTTTCTGATATTATGCTTTCGTCGCTTTATATTTATACCAAACCGTCCTTTCGGATAAAACTGGAGTTGTTATAACCGCAGATATAACGCCTCATGTATTAAGACTGTGAACATAATAAGACCGTAACGCAATCCCTAAAATTTATGAAGGTCCCTTGGCTTTGTTGCGTCTGCGTATATCAACTGATTAAGCAGATTTGCGATACCGCCCTGTAGCAATATCATATTTTACCTATATATAAAATACCTACATAACCATATGTTAAATATGGTTTAGGATGAATAGATAGAATATAGAATGAGGAACGTAACTACAGCTGAGCTTATTTTTCGTTAATAAAAAATATTAAGTTAGAGACGAAAGGTTCTTGAGTGGACATTGCGTACAAGTAACCATAGTGGATAGCGCCCTCCAGCACTATTGACCGACGACATAATGAAGGTTGCGGGTAGTGGCTGGATGAGGAAGCCTGAGGACCGAGTTTAGTGATGCTCATTAAGGATACTACTTACAATAGTTGTGATTGGCTGGAATTTATGGTATTCTGGCTGCGACAATGATTTTTGCCAATAGCGAAAGAGTGTTAGCCAATCAGAGATGTTTGCAATCTTTTTTACGTCGTAGAACCCCTGGCTTTATTATGATATGACCGAGAAACATTGCCACAAACATTAACACATTTTGTGGTAACATCTGGGCCTCATTCAAGGCATAAACAGCCCAGCCGAGGCAGTATCGTTGTCTTCATTTGCATGCTCCACCCGACCGGCAGCCGCAAAGACAATGTCACTAAGGTAATATTATTAGTAACTAGTTTTTGGTCACAATTTTATAAGCGTGGGCTTATGATATCCTACAGGAACCCTTTATTCGAAATTAAAGTATGTACCTAACCTACCTGAGAAAAGTAGTTAGGTTTAAATCTTATTTTTGCGTTAAATTCCCATAAATCCGATTGAACAGAAACAAAATTTATTTCATTGTTTTGCATAAAAAGTTTAGCATTGCAATATTCTCACCTTTGAATATAACCCGAAATCTATTGCCATGGGTATCATAAGACCGTACTTAGTTCCCAAAATTTATGTGGCTCTATGTATTGTAAACTATACCTACCTGAACCTGACGGACTAACCCACAATATTAGAATCCACTAAAAATGTTGAGTATCATTTTAAGTCTAAGTAATATAATGAAATTCGCCATTTCAGGCCACCCCTAACACCGAACCTGTTAAAACAACTTTCCAAAAAATAACTCAAAATCATTAAGAGTGTTTAGCGACGCAGCGAATAGGTACAGTTGTACGACCTTTAATTTGCTTAACTGACTAATTACAATTAATTGAACTTCTGAATAGAAACAGGATCACGACTTAATCGTTAAATTCATACAACATACCGCCAATGCAAACGACATAAAGTATAGAAACTTAGCGGAATTCCGCAAACGGAATAAAACCCTTGCAATTTATGTTCCGCATCTTATCTGGGCGGGTATGGCGTCCTAACATTTCAAATACCGCATTCCGTACCCAGAGGTCCGCTAGATTTGTCCTTGGTCTAAATAAGGACTTTTGAGACTCAGTTAGATCACGTAGTGAATTAACGGGGGCTGCGGACACTCTTAATCCCATCCGGAGTCCTTAGTCATGAGCTCGTCACGCGACGTCGCTCTTTGAAACGTGACTGCGCAGTGGCTCGCACGAACACAGCTTTTATGGAAATAAAGGGCAGTCCTGTATGTAAAAGATAGCAAAAGTTTCACTTACTGTCCATAATTTCATCCATGTTATTATTAGGTAGATTTTAGCAATACGTAAACTAAGTACCTAGTAGTGCAACGGTACAGTGTATTCTTCTTTAAATTAATCATCTTTAATTTAGCAGACTCCAGAGGATCAAAACACGACAACGAGATCTTACGACTACAAGTGCGTCGTAACGAATGATTCTACCTTAATCGTCGTGATTGCAACTATAAAATCTAATGCAACTAGAATAATTTTAAAATTGAAATAATACTTTACAATATTAAGGTAAATTAATAAGTAATTATAGGTAGGAATCTATATAAGATGAGTCCTCAAGGCAGGTGAAGCCGTTTGGTCTAAATGTAGGTAATTTTCCTAAAGACAAGTAGGTATAAATAAATTATAATAAAGTTATTATAACAATAAATATTTAACGACTCACACACGAGTAACGACAAGATTTATGCAAATATTCTATGCCCATTTCAATCATATTTGTACAACACGCGAAATGTACGTTACCTGCGCCAAAGATAAATTACATACGAGATTCTACAGATGTTGAGATATTCCTTAGTTTCTGGCTACGTTGATATACGTGCAGGGATTTATGTATCATAAGTTATGGCGTGGGAAGACTGTGGGAAAATTTACGCAAGATTATTAGCATTTCAAATGTGTGTTTTATAACATGGCCGTGTAAGAGAATTATGCGAGTGAAAACGATTTCGCCCAAAATATTATGGTAAAATTTCCATGGTAGTAGAATATCAAGGCTAGTGTATTCTAGTGAATGTCATGAGAGGTTTTCATTTTTGAGTAACGAAGAGTCTCTGCGTAAAAATAAGACGCCATATTATTTTAATTAAATCACAAAACGTGCCCAGAACGAAACTGTAGTAGCTACTTATTTAATCGTAAAAGGCTTAATGGGTGCCTTAAGAGGAGCTTTCAATTTATGCGCCTGCGCCGCCCAAATAAAACTATTGGACGCGACCTGTACTGCGCGTAATCAACTGTGATGGTGGGAAGGAATAAAAATGTTCACAGCTATTTAATAATTTTGCTATATAGTTCTATACATAATTTTTTTATAAACGTCAGTAAAACGTTTGATATCATTATGATTATAAAATATAGTATTAGATGTACTTACCTAATTCCTATACAATACACATAGGTACATAACTCAATAGTATTTAAGATACACCTTCATACAATTTATACAACTTTCATACAATTTACATATAACATATATATAGATACAACCTTCATACAATTTAAAAGATTACGTCTACAAGGTCACTACACTTTTAGAATCGATTCCTAATTTCTATTACTTACGTATCTAATTAATAAATTTATTCTGAACATTTCATGGACGTAACCTAGAACATGATAATGATTATTCCACCTCAAAGTAGGTAATTGAAGTGAAAGTAATAAATATTTTGGAATCCGTTTCCTATAATAATATCGGCGGCCACATCAAGTACCTACCTAGTTAAATAATAAAAATATAAGGCACAATAAAACAATCTCATTTCAATAAATGTTTCCTACAGGTCCGTTCACTTTTATTGCGATCATCATGAGGAATAAACTGGAGTTCTGACAATGACTTATTTGCCGAGTTATAAAAACGCGAGGCAGGGGGATTTTATGTTTATTTCGGTCTTATATTTCACACGTCGTCGTCGTCTTTGCTCCGATTATATTATAAGAAAACATAAAGTTTGACGGCTCAGTGTTTTTATGTTGAGTGCTTGAAGTTGTTACAAATATTGACGATATGTCTACCGCCGTTGATGTTCTTAGAATTATATTAAAACACTTTGCTTGGAGAAGGTTGTAAATTCAAGCATGGCTGGAGCCTATAAAACAAACCTTTATCGACTTCCCACCGCGACATGACCAAGTCGTTTAAGCGTTTGAATTTCGGAATACATACTTTACTTTTAAACAACGTTATATTGTAAAAAAATTACCTTATTTAGTAGGTACAATTAGGGTAAGTGTGACAAAATAAAATCATGAAAGACCGTAACTTTATACTCAAATATTATAAAAGTTACTTAGGTACTCAAACTACTAGATACACTCAAATATTTAATACTTTAGTGCTTAATTTTAAAATTAATGCATGTTCTAAATGAGAAATACGGGATAATGAAAAATTACTATAAGTAGAAAGCTTAATGTCTAAACTTCACAGGTCGTTAAAGTTGATGATCGAGTTCACTTTAACTTCGTAGAGTAACGATCGAGTTGAGGTCCTTTGGGAAAACAACACCAACTAAAACTTTCTCTTTCATCTCCCGGTGCAAAGTAGGTACACCGCTTCGGGGACTAATAATTTTATGTCTGAAAGTTTTTAATGCATTATAAATCGATCAGTTATAGGACTCGAACCCATAACGAGAGGTCTAAAGCTATGAGTTTAAATTTTGCGTTTTTCGTTCACTGCCATCTATACGACGCGATGGCTCGGATAGATCTACAGTCTACACACAAAATAAGTAAGTTAGTAGTTGACCGCGATGATCAGCTAACTAACTAAAACAAATTAGGCTATAGACACCCTTCATGGCTGGACTATTGCTTAGAAAGCTGATTATTAACTGATTTAAAATAGTTTTGCATAGCAGGCCACTTGGAAGAAGGAACATTAACTTTAAAGTAAAGTAAAGTAAATATTTATTTGGTAAATATGGTAGAGACAAGATGTTATTAGATTAATTAGTACAAGCATGTTTTATCGTCACCGACGTCCAAATATTAAATTCATTTAATATTCTTATTTAAGAATTGAAAAATTCTTATACCAAATAAAAACAATGATTTAAAAGATATTCTAACAGTCCTTTTTTTAATAATGGTAGATTTAGTTCTTTTAGTTTATTCGGTAATTTATTATAGATTTTTATGACCGTACAATAACAGTTTTTACTAAAGAGATTTAGTCTTTGATGAGGCAACAAAATGTTATTTTTGTATCATTGGCTAGTGTATGGTTGTGAATATGTACTTAGAAATAAATTGATGTTTTTAAAAACAAATAATGCAGATTCATAAATGTATAGGCACGGAAGCGGTAAAATCTTTTTAGATTTGAATAGCAGTTTCCAAGTTTGAAGATAGCATTACATAAAATCCTTATACATTTTTTTTGGGTCCTAATGCTGTCATCATCTTGCTTGAGTTGCCCCATATAATTATACCATACCTCAATACTGAGGAAACGTATTCATGATAGACAGTTAATGCTGCCTCTACAGAAACAGTTTTTCTTAATCTAGAATCTAGATATAAATTTATTAATTTTTGTACATAGCAGAAATATGTGTTCTTTCCAGTTGCACATTCTATCTATAGTAATTCCCAAACATTTGGTTGTATTTTCTTCTTCTATTGTAGATGATTTATGATAAATTTTCATAATTTTCTGTTTTGAATATTTGGTTAAAAACTGCATGGTGTTTGTTTTAGTTCGATTTATGTTTAAATTATTTTCTTCTAACCAGTTGATTCTTAAGGGTATTAATTAATGCATCTTTAAACTCTTTATCACTTTTTTTTTACCTTGTATGATGAGGGTATCGTCTGCAAATAAAATTCACTTTTGTTTCATGTAGTTTGGAAAGTCATTAATGTATACTAAAAATAGTAGAGGACCGAGGATAGAACTTTGCGGTACACCATACTTATTTATTTTGAAAATTGATCGATACGTTTTTTTTAATGCACCCTCTAAAACTTCTATTTCCACACACTGTTGTCTTGAAGATAGATAGTTTTTTAACCAGTCATTAGCTGTACCTCTAATACCTATGTAGCTTTTGTTCAGATAATTTAGCCGCTAAGTTCTGAATAACACTTACAATACTAAACTTTCCCGTTTAGTACTGAAGGTGTCGGCAAGATCGTCGGCAGTAGGATCAATGATTTATAAACTGCTCGGGGCGATTTAAAATGGAAACTTAAAATAACACTTCAATAAATGTTTATAATTAACTTGTCTCTGTTTTAAATGGGCAAAGGACCTTGATGTGGGCTTTTGAGTTAACGATTTACGAATTAATTGGATATAAAACGATTGAAAAAGGCGAGAAATAATAATTTCAAATGGTAATCATTATTATTGTTCAGCTTATTATGTGATTAAAATACTAAACATTAGACAGAAAGTAGAGTTCACATTTCATCTATGAAAGATATGCTCGTAGTTTTCTGTTTTATAACTCATACCAGCTGCAGATGCGATGAGTGAATGTTTATGAAAGATTGAAATGTTCGCGCGCGAGTTGAATGCAGAGTAAATGTATGTGTATACATTTAACTCGCACACGAACTATAATTTCCATGGCATTTTGCTTGGACACTGTAACCATAACCTATATATTTTAATAATATTACAGTAATCATGTCTAATTACTTACTGGTACTCTGTGGTACGAGATGGCAAAGTAACAAGGGTCAGTCGAAAAGATGTTGGGAGGATGAGCTGAAACTGACAGCTGTTTCATTCTGAAAAAAGGTAGCACAAAAGTAGGCTTTTCCCCACAAGCCGCTCAGAACTGATGGACTAATTTTAAATGACGCCTTTAATTATTAAGCAAACTAACATTTTATATCTAACTGAAATAAAAAGCTATTTTATTTATTTGTTTTATTTTAATTACTTACTATTGATAACAAAATATTTTATGTTTTGGGATAAGTATTTGAATTAAGTGCATGTGCCAGCAAGCAACATTTTCATCCGTTTCAACATTTCAGTGTCTCGTAGCTATAATAAAGAGGACCGTATTTACGACACGCCAGCAAGTTATAGGTCGATTCGATTAGCCCGATACAGAATTTGCTGAAAGTGTTTGCGTCAGTTCACCAACTTGTGAGGTTAACTAAACCTCGATAACACGGGACCCTGTACAGACATTTCATGTCAGAGGTAGAGGTAGCTGTAGATAATCTTGCCTAGTTTCATCTGAAAAAATAGTCAATAGTACTACTTTTATTTCAATAGAGGAATAGGTACTACTTTAATTTCGTCCTTCATACTTAAAAGTGTTTACGTACATTAAACCTACTCATCCATAATAATATTATAAATTCGAAAGTGTGTCTGTCTTTCCGTATGTCTGTCTGTCTGTCTGCTACGGTTTAACGGCCCATCCTTGCAACCGCTCTTGATGAAATTTAGTAGGATGATCCAATTACCGATTTGTGTCAACGTTGCTTGCAGAGTATTATAGAAGCGACAGTGACTACGTTTAATATGATTTATATTATACTAGTTCATGCCCGCAACTTTTTTTGATTCCCGCGGGAACTCCTTAATTTGAATAATCAATATGGGGATGGTTAATTGCTTACTCTAACGTTTTTCACAAATATAAGAAACACCCGCCATATTTTTTATTCATATTAAAAGGATATCACGGTCATTTTAAGAGTAGGTTGTACGTACATGCTTAGTTAAAATATTTAGTAGGTAATTTTGCGTACGTTTTCACAAATTCCGCCATAACTCCTGATACTGTGAACCTTTGCGAATATCAAGATGTAAGTAAGAAAATATATCTTGGCATCTGTTAAATCTCGCGTGTAATTTATATTGGGCTTAGGCGTAGGTAACGAACACATCGCGTGCCACATGAAGGTTATTAAAATAAGGGCCGAATCTTGTGAGTCATCCGCAGAACAAGGGTGCTTTTTACGAGCTAAGGAGAATATAGATACCCACGTCCTACATACATTTTAAGTGATCCAGTTTTGTGTTTTATTGGGTAATGGTTTGATAGTCATGCCTAGTTCAAACTCAATCGCTATGCTCTACCAGTTGTTATGGGCGATAACTTTCCGAATGCAGTTGTCATCAAGATGGCTCTAATCAGGCTCTCAGACATGACCACCAAACAAAAAGGTAAGGCAAGCCGAGTGCCATTCATTTTATTTACCTACTAGTGTGACGTTGCCTTTAGCCTACAACCCGATTACAGCGCTATCTACTGGGTAGGGATCTAAACTATCCTGAGACCCACTCAAACAAAAGACAAAAACACCTTGTACTATTATGTGGTACAGCCCTACCCCGCGCCCCGCCCGGACAAGGAGGGCATGCCTCCAGACCCGTACCGCCGCCTTTAGTGGGTCCGCAGTCTTTACGGGTCAATCGGAAAAGACCCGCGCTGCCACTCAAACACACAAAAAAATAAAGTCATTAAATTCGTTCTAGCCATTTCAAGAGTAAATTTGTAGTATAAATAAAATCGAAAAAGTCTTTTTCTTCGTCGCTGTTTAACGTTCTTTGAGTACATTTTTTTTTATAATCTACATAACATAATAATATTTTCTCAATATATTCCAACGAATTTCCTCTATATATTAAGGACGTTTTGTTTTCGAAAATATTAGATAGGTACATCAATATCTATATGCAAATTCCTGTGTAATATAACAGAAGTCATCACTTGTCCACGTGTTGTAAATGAGCTCGGCACGATGTCATTACGGCCACTTTTGAATCTGTAATCTTAATTACGCCATTCCAGATAATTTAGACTCCCATTATGTGAAATAAAGTCATGTCCCATGACACGCTTTGATTAACTTGGCAACCGTCATAAAAGTGCGTAAGGTGCTTTTATAAATGATTTAGTTAGTAGTAGTAGAAGTTAGGAGCTTTTCTTTGTACGAGTAGATAGTTTAAGGGTTTACCTTTACATTTGCCAAAAAGGTCAGAACATTGCTCTTTGGTATTAGGCTAATATGTAGGACTCAGGAACTATCTATTTCGTATGTTTATGAGAATTTACCCTTCTAAGAATTATAGAGGTTCCCGATTTACTGAAATATAATGCCTGCTCTATTATTATTCCATCATTTATATGATGATTCTGAGTAGATGGGAGTCTTTTGTTAACATGTACCGACACATTAAAGCATCTTTAAACCAATACATAATCGTTAATCCCTATACAAAAATAATTAACGTACGTACCTACATCGAATCAGCCTTAAAATCATTTACCCCTGACGTGGATATGACATGAAATGTTTGTACAGGGTCCTGTGTAATCGAGGTTCAGTTAAACACACAAGTTGGTCAACTGACGCAAACACTTTCAGCAAACTCTGCATCGGGCTAATCGAATCGACCTATAACTTGCCGGCGTGTCGTAAATACGGTCCACTTTATTATAGCTGCGAGACTCAACGGCGCGTCGCTCCCGAGTCCCGGATGAGGTTTTGCTCACCAACTTGCTGGTACATGCAGTTAATTGAAATACTGCCCGACATTTACACTTTAAAACATAACCATTTCAGTGAGTATTGTCATTTCTTTTAGAGATTTGTTTCTGCATTCTGAAATTATACGAACGTTTAGTGCTACGTCCCCGAATTAAAATTAGCATGTATCTAAACCTAACTTTTAAAGAATTTATACTCGTTTTCACCAAAAACGTTAACCGTTTTCACAGAAACTGTTAAACTCAGGCGTTCTCTAAAATTAAGACGTTAATTGTGTTATTTGTGAAAACGGGTATGTACTATGTATCTATCTCCCAAAACTGGATGTTACACAGATAAACGATACAAAATTATTAAATAAACAAACTTGTAACATTAATGATAATTAAATAAAAAAACAAATAAATAGCAACGTTCTGAAATAATAAGTCAAAAGTGAAATGCTGCAATTGAAAAAAATAAGAAGGAAGACCGTGGAAACCACAACTCTCAACCCCGGCTGATATGACATCGGGCATAGTCTTAACAAAAAAGGTAGACTATAATGATGAGGTCCAAAAAAAGGACACCACCCCTGGTCGTAAGACCTGAGACTTGAGAGACGTTTAAGCAAGAGAAGTTTTTTGCAGAACGTACTGAAAATGAGTATGAGACTAAACGAGGAGCGAACTTTCTGGATCCGCTTCAGGTCACAGAGTGCGCCTACTTCTTCTAATCTGATCAGCATTTCTTTGAAGCGGCTGATGCAGCCCAACCCTACAAATGATGTCCATTTAGCTTGTAAAACCATTCAAAGCATCTTAGTTCTGGGCTGTGCAACAGTACGTTAAAAAGAGAGCAGAGGAGCCGACTTTTAAAACTGTCATACCTCGCGTGCGCCAATACAACTCTATGCGTATATCTGGTACATGCAGACCTTGGCTTCACTTTTGGAACACACAATTGTCCACGATATGTGCGTCCACTTTATGCTTTCGTCTGTAGTTTTATGGAATTTTATGCTTTAAACTGGCCTCCGCCCTGTCAGTCGCTGCTTTAATTGAATCGCACGTCAGCCTCGTTGCATACGAGGGCCGATCAGCCATGTCAAAACTCCCTGAGTGCAATTTGGTGTTTGGAATTTATCTCGTTTATAATTTCCTTAGTTGAAGGAGTTCATACTTCCTATTATTTTTTCAGCATGACGTGTCCAAAATATTCCTATTATAAAGCTTAGGTACTCTTCTTAAAATACACTATGAGTACCTCTACAATAACCTTCCCTATACAAATTCCCCCACGTCTATAGAGACGTACAGGGAGAGAGAGATATGGGTATATACCCATATCTCGCAAAATATTCCACTACCTACCTTTCGGCAGCTACAAACTGAACTCACGCGGACGAGCTCGCTAGCATCATATACCATCTTACATAATAACCGAAGATTATGACTATCAGAGATATGATTCTGTTACAATCCGCCGCAATAAGTATTGAACTTTTCAAAGCCGTATTTCTAGATATACTTAGTTCCCACTTGGTATAACTTAAGAACTTAAACCAATAACATAATTGGCAGGTAGCGGAGCGCAGAGATTGCAGATTACGATCTGCACGTCAATGATCCATTAAGGGTGAACTGCTTCACGTTGAGCGCACGATCGTTACTTCACTCTCCTAACGATTGCCATATAGGTACATTCTTGTTATTTAGGGAATGGCGATGGACTGTCCAAGTGCCCATTGATATTTCTGTCTTATAAAAATACCTCTTGAAACTCTTAACGCCTGTCCATGGAGTAGGTACGGCACGGCACTAAGCCGTGTCATGATTAATTCTTCCGATATTTCTATAATTATTGTGTTGAATGTTTATTTTTAACGCTCGTCACAGCACCGTGCAATAATTTCGTAAAAATTTTCGTGATTGAACACGAGTAAGATTTTATTAGTCATTTTCTTATGGATACAGAGATAAAATGACCATATACCAATAAAGAAAATTCATGACATTTTGATTTAACTCCTTGGTAAAAATATAATATTATTTCAACCTAGAAAAGAAAAGAAGGAAAAATAGTAAGAAAGTGTTACCCAAATACGATATAATTCCTCAACTTGCCATAATAATTTCGAAATGAAACTGGAAGGTTACTGGAACTTTGTAAATAGCATTAAAGTGTTTAATTCTTCCATTTGCGGGCGGAACTTTAATGCTCATTTTGGGTTTTCACAAAATTAATATCTCCAAACCGCAAAGCGCGCAGGTTCACGGAACTTCAAAACACGAGCGAACTTTCTGGAGACACCAAAGGAGAAAATTTAATATTCCTGCGGCATGTATGCAGTTATCTAACTCATAACACAAACTCACTCGGAACTGTGGCTGAATATTACACATAATACGGGTCCACATTTAAACTAAGGACAGCCCACCTCATGGAGTACATACTTAACTTTTATTCCATGGTAACAATTAATATAATCTCCAGTTCTATTTTATATGAATCTTTTGTTTTGTCTAAGAAAAAGCATCACACAGCGTTACTTATGTACTTTTTATAGAGCTACTAGAAACTCTTTGACAAGATATAAAGTAGACTGTGTTCTTCTCTAAAATGTTGCCTATCTCTGTAACTTTCGCCAAAACCGGTTGAGCAGATGGGTGGGTCGTAAAAACGTAGCAGACAGACACACGCACTTTTCCATTTACAATAATACCTATACAAAGATCCCGATTGGCCTATAAAGCATACTGTGCTAAGTGTTTTTGTACCTACGGCGATCATCATTGCAATTTTGTTATCATATTTCTATTCCTCGCATGAAAATCTCGTGCCTTGCTGTGCCGTTTACGGGCTCAAGTCCTAATAGTGTAAAAAAAATAAACGAAAAAACAATTTTTTTAAAATATTGTCTTGGGTTCGCATCGAAAATAAAGGTTTCCTACAAATTGTAGGAAAGTAGGTACAGATTAGTATTCTCAAGTTTATGATTACCTACTAGCTTTTCAATTAATTGCAGCAATATGCAAATGATTTAAAGCAGAAATATCTTCTGTCGCCTGGCTTCACCGCGCAATCAGTTCCTGTCACAAAACCCTTGACTGACACCCCGCCCCGAGCATCATTACCGCCTACTTGTTTACGCAATACGGCACTATGCAGTTCAATCAACTGCTCGCATCTAGCTTTTGCTGGGATTTGGGCTTTATGAATCAGAGTAGAGTTGTGTTCAAGTTTCTGGACCCAGTTTGAGCTTTGTTATTATTATAAGGCCGCAATTAGATCAGCTGTTATTCGCCTCACTTGTAAGTACAAGTAACTAAGTACAAGTAGCCTATATGTGACTTAAGCTTACAAATTTATTTGTGACCTCAGTCAGCCAATTTCTTCGTCTTTATTAAGTCGCAGGATGCCGGTAAAATCATAATATGTAGTACCTATGTATCTATTTAGTACAGTAAACTTCAGTAATAGTAAACTTTAAAAAGTTTTACTAACCGAATGAGGGTAACAATTTACTAAGCAAACACTCCGTACGAGGAGGATATTACCCTACCTAGACCTACCTACTTTTAAACATTTTCCAGCTACAACATTGATTTGAAACAAACAATAATAAGTTTACAATAATTTTCCGTTAATTAATTGATATTTCAAACGTAGTCAATGCAAGCACCCAACAAACCATTTAAAGCTTACCTTTTATCGTCGCTTCGATTATATCAATGTTCCGTAGAGTCAACAGAACGGGTTCCATTACTAAATTCAATCCGATTGAAAAGTCATCCTGGTTTCTTTCAGTCAAAAATATGGCGTAAGTTCGAACACGCAACGGCGGACACTTGAATTTTTTTGAACTGTGCACTAAAATAGTAGCGTCACTGAAACGAAGTGATTCTGGTGTACCAAATTTCACACCTACATCGATATCATTCAAATCACCCTTCAACAACCTACGAATAATCACTTTGTATAAACGTGTATCATTCCCAAAGCTCACACGGTATATTTTACCAGTAAATATATATTTCGAGCTTAGGGTCACGTGTTTTAATAAAACTTTGTCGTAAATGATGCTTGTGTTACAGACAAATGTGCGTCTACGTCTGTACGCAGTGATCGCTCGATCCAGTAATTGCACGTCCGTGTTGACAACGTCCATCGAGAGTGCCAACAATATTAAAATCGCTGTGGCCCGCATTGCGAACTGGTACAGTTAACTGGAGATAATTAATATTTAAGCGAGTATCAGATCAGATTACTTACAGATCATACGCGATTCACTTTCATTCGCGACACCTCAATTAAAAGATTAGAACCAGGTCTGTTGGATAGGAGCGTGCGCACGGGCGCAAGCCGCGCCGGAGGCTGTCGAACCGTGCAGGCTCTCACCCACTCACTCCAGATCGTTCACCTACCCCACATAATATTAACATACTGATTGGTCCCGCGGTAAATAGCACCACACACCTTGTAATAAGATACCAGGTGATCGGAGAATACATCTATCAGCCATACTATCTTGATTTGTTGCGGTTACTTGATCGCTAAATACCTAAATGGTCTTTTTTCCTTGAACGAAGTATTTTTCGTATTGACAGAATTGTTAGTATTCAACTCAGAGTCCACCCATGTGTTGAAATCTTGATTTTAAACCATAAAAAAATTAAACATCAATCATGCGAGATAATAAAAGCAATCATACAAGTTATTAACGTCGCATCGTGTCGAGCCCAGCACAGAAATTTTACATCGTATCATTACCAGGTCATCGGCAACGGTGCAAAGTATGTTTTTGTTGGTTGTTGGTAAACAACCGCGGCGGCAGAAAGTTATCACGGCGTACGAGACGACATCAAAAATCAATTTGTTGGCTTTCAGAAAGCTTGCCGCTGTTTTTGCAGAAAAAACAAATCTGTCTTGTTATAAACCTAATTTATTACAGCCAATTAGGGTCGAGGTGGCGTGACGGTTAATGTAATTGTGGAGGAGCGTTCAGTTTGACTAAAAAAACTCCAATGTTTATCTTATAAGGGCGAGAGATGAGTACCTATAAAGAATTTCATTCCAATAAGGTTTTGCTCCATACCAATACAAATTTTTCTCTTTTGAGAAAAATTCAAACAGGTACAGGCGCTACTTCAAAGTTGCAGGCTGCAGTAGTAGATAAATTATTTCTTTAATAAGAAAGTAAGTACTTACTGAATATTTTTCATTTGATAGTTCGAGGTTTATTTTATCTTTAACTGGACTACCAAAAAAAATTAATGTACATTAAACTTAGACATAAATATACTTAGGGTAGGTATACACACATAATTTCACTTAAAAGCAGCCACATCATGCACAATATTATGGGTCGTACTTACAAACCCAAACAAAACAACGTATATTCTATTACACTACATACTATATTAAATGAAATAAATTATTTAAACTATCTACCTACTTAATTACTTATTGCAAAAAAAGAAGACTGATTAACTCACTAAACTTATTTCTACTTATCACTTAAATTAAGTAACGCTTTTAAAAGTGTTGATACTTAACCTTCGCTTAATTTTTTTGATTTTGTCGTGGAACACGTTGATAGACTTATATCCTTGCCCGTGTAAGTAAAAGTAGCCTATGTGCTATTCCAGACTATAATCTATTTCTGTGCCAAATTTCAGCCAGATCCGTTCAGCCGTTGGGGCGTGATTGAGTAACTAACATCCATACATCCATGCATCCACACATCCATACATCCATACATCCATCCAAACTTTCGCATTTATAATATTAGTAAGATGCCACTGAGAACCCGCAGCTGGTCATAATAGGTATAGATAATATCATTGATATGCATCATTTTTACGCACTCCACGCTATATTATTACGATAGCGCACGATCGCTGTCATCGTGCCCTCACGGCGACGACATAGGAAGATCAATAACTGACGGGGACAATTTGGAAATTGTATGATTTCTAAATTAAAATACCTTTACCTACTTTGGTCGTAGCGGTTATAATACCCCAATTTGTCAAAGTGATTGGTATAAGGTAATTTGTTAACCCATTACATCTCAGACTGAATCGTGATTCGTGATCGTGACTTATCGGCCTTAGGCATTAAAAGAAGATTTTATTATTTCAACGAACAATCAAGGTGTGAAAAAAATACCTTTCAACGCGCACAAGGGTTGAATCGCACATGGAGGTCATTAAATTAAAATTCATGCCTACAAAGGCGCTCTAGTGGTGTTGCAATTAATATGAAAATCTCTGGACAATATTTATGACACGGACAGAGGCGAAATTATACCGGATTTTAATATTTACTGACGCCCCGTATTTTACACAACGAGGGGATTACGTGTAAAATATAAACGTAAGCTCAGTTATCCAAATTTAACGGACGCAATTTGACACTTGGTCATTCTCGTTCATAAAGCTACTTCGTATAAAATTCGAAAAAACATAGTATCGTTCACCCTTATAATATCCTTACTGACTTTGCAAAAACATACCTTTGTTAAATCGCCGAGGGACTGGAAACTTGCTGGAAATGAATAATAAGTAAGTAGGTCATAGGTTCTTTTCCTATTCTATTTATTATAAGACGTATAATTTCTCCTAAAAGACTTCTTTTAAGCAGGGTACTCAATATTTACGTACTGCATCCATCAGAGATTAAAGATCTTTTTATAAAGGCGTAAACAAATAATAAAGCTGCATCCATTCCTACAAGATTTTTATCCTATAAGTACCAAATTAATTTTTATACGCTAGGAGGAAATAATTGATGGAATTTTTCTATATATACCTTGCCTGCAGATAGGCCTTGAGCTAAAGTTTTGACGACCTCCCTGGCGCAGTATTGAGCGCTATTGTCTTGACGTGCGGAGGTCCCGGGTTCGATTCCCGGCAGGGTCAATTTAGGAATTTATAATTTCTGATTTTTCCCTGCTCTGGCCTGATGGCCACTGCAGGCAAGGGAGGCTTCGCCCGTGGCTGTAAAAAAAAGTAGATATTTGTGAGCTCTATATAGACTTATTGTGAAGGGATAATAGATTAAAAGATTAATTACGTAACCAAAACCACGCAACGAACCAGTAACCACAGTACGAACTATAAATTCGTATAACCTTATCTACTGTTGGTGTCAATTATCAAAGTGAACATACTATATCAAAATCCTTGGATCACAATGCATAACGCATTCTATCTGTGCACAAAAGTGAACCTCTAAGCATGGGTACATACCTACTAGGATAATTTCCAACATGTTCACAGCGATTATTTCCACAACTGCCACCGGAGTGCGGCCGTGTGATATATGAGGGAGACTACGTTTACATTTTCCAAATAATCTCTCCGCTCGGAAATAATAACCCGCGAATAAACATAAAGGCTGCGGTGGCGTAGAGCCCTAAAGGTGCAACCACATTGGTCTTGCTAATAGTCATACACTTTCTTATCAGGATGAGTGTTGTCGTGCACACGTCTCTAGTCTGATTCGGTTCAGGTGAACTGGCTGTTGAAGACTGATAAGACAAAACACGATAGGATGGCGCATAAAATCCGCATTCCTTCTTGTATTGATTGCTAAAAATGTTTGATCACAATGCAATAAATAAAACACCCCGCTTTGCAACGCCCGTTGACCAACAACCAAAAGCTTGCGAATGCAGGACACCGTAGGAGTAGACGAAGCGTAAGTACCTATAAGTATAGAATAGGTAATTGGTATAAGTTACCTAAACGCGTGTTGTACTTAAGAACAACTAGATGATACCCGCGAAATCGATCGCGCGGTTTAAGATTTTTTGATTAATTTTCCGCGATAAAAAGTAGCCTATGTCCTTCCCCGGGATACAATCTACCCCTGTACCAAATTTCATCAAAATCGGTTGAGCAGATGGGCCGTGAAATCGTAGCAGACAAACCGATATACAGACAGACAGGCAGACAGATAGACAGACGGACAGACAGGCACACTTTCGCTTTTATAATATTACCTAGTATGGATAGTATGGATATCAAATGAGATTTATCTAAGTGCATGGAAGGGAAGTATAGCACCACGTAGTTAAAAAAATACTGTGAACTGAATCCTACGCGCTTATGACGCGCTTTGAATGTGTTTAAAGCTTAATTCCGCATTGCAATTTGCAACCCCGTTAATAAATTGTCGTGGCTTTCGCGCTAATTCTGCGCCAAGAGAGAAATCTATGAGAACGCTCACTGCCATGAGAGCTGGCTGCTCTCTTCTCTAAAGCCTGTTGCGCCGCTGTATGTATCTATTCACAATAATTAGTAGCTATACTATTACAGGTAATGATGACGTAGATATTATTTATAAGCCCACGGAAACCTTCGTGATACGTAGGTCACACTGAAACTTTTGCGTAACTTAAAAAAACAACATGTTATAACCAAAATATTATGTTCATTGCTTTTCAAAATACTCTCCTTTACATTTTAAACATTTTTTCATGCGATCGAACCATTTTTTAAAACAGGACGACCACAGATCTGAAGGCATGTTTTCTACGTGCTGGTTGAACGCTATCACTGCCTCTTCGGAGTTGGTAAAAGTGAAACCTCTCATCAAATCTTTGATTTTGGGGAAAATACAGAAATCACAGGGTGCTAGGTCGGGGCTATGTGCAGGATGGGTGACGAGTTGTACTTTTTCGGAAGCTAAAAATAACTTTGTTTTGTAAGCCGTGTGTGAAGAAGCGTTGTCATGATGTAGGAGAACGCGGCTTTTTGGTCGTCTTTCGCGAACTTTTTCTAGCACCCTGGGTAAACAAATGGTAGAATACCACTCGGCATTAACACACTTTTGATCTTCAAGTGGAATTGTGCAGATGGGACCCGTAGCTTGGAAAAAAAACGCGATCATTTTTTTACCAACGTTTCTCGCCTGCCTTACTTTTGTTGGCCTGTTCTCATTTTCAAACACCCATTCACAAGATTGCTGTTTTATTTCGAGTTCAAAACAATAAACCCACGTTTCATCTCCTGTGACAATGTCATAAACAGCATTAGAATGTCCGTGGTTGTACTTCAGTAGCATCTGTGAGCACCATTCCCCGCGAGCCCGCTTCTGCTCCGTTGTCAGTTCATGAGGGATCCAACGACAACAAAGTTTCCAAACTTTTAATTCTTCGTGTAAAATTTTCTGAATTTGGCTCATACCAATACCCAATAGTCCTCGAATTGTCTCATAGGTAATCCGCGGGTTTTCTTCAATTAGCCGCTTAACAGTAGCCACATTATTTTCGTTGACGGCAGTTGAAGGCCGCCCTTCACGAAATTCGTCATTTAAAGAAACCCGACCTCTCTCAAATTCAGCAAACCATCGCCTCACGGTGCTCAAACAAGGTGCTTCTCTCCCAAAAGCATTTTGAAGACGAGCGGCACAGTCTTGCGGAGAGAGAGAACTTTTAAAATCATAAAAAACCATCGCTCTAAAATCTTTTCGACTTAATTCCATTTTCGTTACGTACGTAGAACTTTGATGTGTGATAAAAAACAATTAACAAATGATTTCCCGCCAATTTATTTTTTATTACTAAGGTTGCAAGTCGTTTGAAAAAATATAACATTCGAAATTCAAATAGTTCCGATTAGCTAGAAGTGCAAAACTTTTAGTGTGCCCCATGTATGTGAGCTTTGATTTGAAACTGTTATCACTTTCGCACGCTAGGTTTTGTAGGGATGCAGATACGCACCTATGTAGCTATTTAGGTAGTAGTGCCTAACTTGTTCTTACCAGTTTGTATCAATTTAATATAAACGGAATTATAAATAACTCTCTAGTATCTGCCTACTGTATTTTGCTCTATTTACACGCGTAAATTATGCTACATAAAGACAATAAAAAGGGCTGATGACAACTCAATCAAATCAGCAACTCTTTATCAAATTTAAAAACGCGCTTCTAGTATGGAAGTTTGCATGAAATACATAGTAGTGACGTCATCCAATTTCAACACACCATTTTTCTTTGATCGACAGTTTAAAATGATTATCAAACGTAAAACTAACAGAAGATTTTAATGTTTATCTTTTGGAAAAGCCTCTATTTAATATAATCAGTAAGAAATAATTTTATTTTTGACATAACTAGGTATCATCATCTCTATTATGTAGAATAATTGTAGAGAACGAATAGGTATATTGTCAGTTATATGAATTCTATATTCCTAATTTTATGTGGGTTTCTACTGTGTCTATGGTTATCCCACTTACTCAGGGTAGAAGACCGTGGTATTATTATTATTATTTTCGACATAAATTTAGCTCTCACGCCCGCATACAAAATAAATACATATATATATATTATTATTATTATGAAACTCTTCATTTGTAAGACACATAACAAAAGTAAATTACAGAAAACATAAAATAAAACAAAGAAGTACAAAGGGTGACCTTATTGCTAAGTAGCAATTTCTTCCAGGCAACCTTATTAGGAGAACAACATAACAGTATTGTTTATGTAAAATCAAGCAAGCGTAAAAAATATGCGTTGCGGATGATAGGCAGGTTTTACCGTATACTGCAGGTATCGTGGCTCGGTGCGCGTCAAGTGCCTCGGTGGAGGATGTCACAGCGGTAATTAAACATTCCACCGCGCCACTTCATGTTAACTCGTTTGAAAATTCTAACAATGTTGTACCAGGCATTTTCTATGAAAAAGTTCAGATGCATACATTGTACCCAGCGGCCCACATAGCGCTTGCTAAGCTTATAAGTTTTCCTTTGCTTATCTAGTGAGTATAGCAGCTACACGTAGGTAGTTACGTACCTAAGTAGTACTTAATATCATAAATAATAATTGTTCTTATATGGTATTTCACGAGTTGCTTTATGTATATGCCGGTATACCGACTATATTTGAAATAGGTAACTAGGTACGTACCTATCAATAGAAACTTAAGTCTATCTATTATCGTTAGTAAATGATGAGAACTAGCTAGAACTATATATCCATACTAAAATTATTAGCTAGCTGATGCCCGCGACTTACTCCGCGTGGAAGTGGATTGAGGTTTTGGATCCCACGGGATCTCTTCAATTTTCTGGGATAAAAAGTAGCCTATTTGTTATTCGGTCCAGACTATAATCTATCTCTGTGCCAAATTTCATCCAGATCCGTTCAGCCGTTGTGGCGTAAAAGAGTAACAAACATCCATACATACAAACTTTCGCGTTTATAGTAACTATTAAGTAAGGATCTCAACTAATATTATGTATTATGCGAACGTGTGATTATCTGTCCGTCTGTATGTGTACCTGCTAAGTTTTCACGGCCCATCTTTGGCGAACCGACTTTGGCGAAAAGTGTTTTTTTTTTAAATTTCTGTGGGAACTCTTATTTGGGATAATAAGTAGCCTATGTCCTCCGGAATGGCAGGTGTCCCTGTACCAAAGAAAAATCTATGAAAAGGGCCATTGGTATTATGATATACCTACTTCATAAGAGCCAAAACTTTTGTGACTAAGTTTTAGTTTTCCTTGAAATAATAGCCGAGATAAAGTTGAAGCTCGGCTTTTTATGAAATACAGATAAGGAGGATTGTAAAGAAAAGGGACGAAATGATAAGAAATAATGGGCAGACGTTGAAGTGGAAAACCGCTATATGATTTTATACAAATACTTACGTAAAATTCCGCACTTTGCTTAGTTAAGTATATGAGTAAAACTTTTTATATTACGAACTGAAGTTACACGTGTAACCACTGCTGTAACGTAGAAAGAGTGTTTAGCTATTTAGTTAGGCTTAAGTGGATCGCACACTGCAAGACTGCGATGCGGACGTCATTTAACACGACTGCATAATGTTATCACACATTTGAAACGCAGGTACCAATAAAAACTAGATGTTCATCAATAATATGATTCATTTATTTATTCTTTAATAATATATTATTTACAAAAGTGTCAAAATAGACAAGAATGATAAATATTTTATTAATTTTATTGAAATGTAGATATAGGAAAGTACTCTACTTTTTTGTTAACATGATCTTTTTAATAACTTTCAAAGATATGCGATTATTCACAGTAAGTAACGAACAACGATATAATATTTGAAGAATAAGTATCACAATTGAGTTAGATTTAATATTATCATTCGATTAAACATTCTCTTCCAAGATTTATTGATCGTCAAAATATGTTAAATTTTATAATATATCTATGCATTACATATTTTCGTAGAAAGATAACATCAAGAAATATTCATAATTAAATCTTCATGACCAACGAGAATTCAGTCTTTCCAATACTATGCAACAATAATTTTTCCCCGATTTTTGAATGATGATCATAATAAGGTATTTTTTAAATAACCTTTGATGTAGTTTGACGCTTTAACAATAATTTATAATATTTACTTTCAGATTTTTATAAGACAGCCATGAGATATATCAAGAAAGAGCAATTACCAATCAAGATTATCTTACGAAATTACTTTCAAAAAATTTATGAAATTTCATCTACAAAGAACCTTATGATTATTTCATTATTCAATCCCTTGTCAATCCCATACAGAATTATATGTTTCTCAAATTACTATTTACTCAACTAAGTTATTGTTCAATGCATGTAAAGGCCATAAAGCTGATCGCGTACTACGACATCCGCAAGAGTTTGTGCTAGAGCCGCACATGACGTTCCCACAATACTGAAAAATACCATGTGCTTCTTGCAGCAGTGTACGATCAGTTTAAACCCAATTGTTGTTAAGGACACTCGATCTGAGCAAGATTGTATGGAGTGCAAGGTCGAATCCCGTGAGCTGTGATAGACAGGCCGCGGGAGGGAGGTATGACGTCACGGCCGCTAACACGCAAACGATGCACGCACCCCACGAACCCGTGTAGCGCGTGCGTGCCCGACAACCTGTTCAATAAATAATAATTCAATTGAGCATATTATTATTATTGTCCTACGACAAGGCAAAGTCATCCCGACAATTTCACTATTTAATAAAATAAACAACCCCGAATTCAATTTCTTATCATGTTTCGTGCTTCTTCGGGACTATCGGTATGCCTTGATGGTTTCGGAGCGTCCAGAGACGCCCACAAGTCATCTGGCATATATGTCCTACCTAGTCCCAACAATCAGGTAAATGAGGATCGAAAAATAATGATACTACTAGAATGACCAAGTTGGTCCTTAAGCACTATACTGCCATCGACATAAGGTGATTTGATTGATTTTTGTAAGCAAGGAGCTGAAATTAAAGTTGTAACATCATTACAAACTAAAAGTGACGTGTGTACTTAGGTTAGAGGTAAAAATTAATGTCTTACTTTGTAACATTATCTGGTGGATGGCCGACGTAAATATACGGATCTACGTCCAGCGAATTCATTCGTCCATGCGTCGATCCTCTAACAGTAGTCGAACCTAATTTCAGCATGGCATCTTTCTTATATCTCCGTGCTGATACCTTAGATTTCACATCAACTTTTACTTTCCCCGATCGCAATTCCAAGGGTCCGTTTCCCGCGTCCCACCGCAGTGCGGCCCTATCGTCTACAAAACCGAGCCATAAATAATCTCTTACACCTGAGGCACTTATTAAAGCACCCTTTCCACAAACGGCCGACACTTCCGCCCAAATATCGAATCGTTTAGCGGGCAACCTAGTACGAGCAGTGATTCGAGCCTGCCCATCGAACAAGGGCGCCGTATATACTTCGTTTTCATTTTCGTCAACATATTCCTCGTATATTGGATAATTTTCCTCGACCTCATTTGTTATGTATTGCTCCTCCTCCGATTCATCTTCAATATCAACATGCTTTGGAACGTTTTTATTACACCCACTTCCCCCTTCGGTTTTCTTTGAAGTTAAATGTACTTTTTCTGCGAATTAATCATGTTATGAGAGATTTTTAATACTTATATTTTAATTTATTTATTTTATGCAACATCAAACTTTGTGCGCCAGTAACTACCATTTGTGCAAACTACATTGTGCTAGCTTTATAAACTAGCGATAACCGATTGGTGGCAGGATGTCGATGCAAGTCAAATCGGGTTCAGGACTGTCGGGTTTGCCACTATCACTCGTGTCTACTGAAGCATCAGTGAACTGTATGTAATTGGTCTGGTAAGTGCGTTCGAAGTGGCCTACGGAATTGTTTTCCTCTGGTAAGGGTTTCGAGCGAGTGTCTGTCGAGCGACTACCTCGCCTGACGGTGGGAGCGTCGTCACCACATGGCCCGAACGCTTGGACTACGATGTCTGCTTGGCTCCTACAAGCGTGCGCTCGCAAATGGCATGTGGAAAGGTAGGTCCGGCCATCGCTGCCGCACACAGGCGGCGCTTCGGTCCCAGCGCACTCTGGATCCCCACAGTCGCAAGTGGCGAGCCCGCTGCGTATGACGCAATAGGCTCCGAAATAGCAGGTCATCTGTTCACAGTCAGTGGCGGGAAGTTGCGTTGATTCCGCTGTTGAAGAAACAAAAAACTACAATACTAACATAATATACTCAATCCATCCATCCATCCATACATCAGCCTGTATTCGTCCAATGCTGGGCATAGGCTTTTTGGAGAGCGCGCCACCACACACAGTCCTCCGCTTTTCTCATCCACCCACTTCCCGCTACCTTTTTAACTATATCCATATACTCAATATGTAATCTAAATTTAAATTAGGCTTGTAGTGCAAGGCGAAGGCCTCTCCAATTTCTCCACAATTTCCTATTCTGTGCTCCTTCGCGGCCTCGAACACAAGCGTTGGTGATTTTGGAGCGTCCAGCAATAGGCCTATTTCGCTCACAAGTCATCCCTGTACTTTAGCCGTACTAACATGAACAAATAAATAAAGTTCGAAAAATCGGCCCTGGCTAAAGTGACTAACTATATAATTACGCGAAAACGATATCTAGAGAATGCAAGAGATGATAAAGTGGTTGCATTGTCTAAGGAATATACTTACGGTCGAAGCATCCATTGGGACCGAGGGTATGTTCGTGGTTGGAACAGACGGTACACTTCTGCCCCTGTATGCCAGACTTGCAAACGCAACGACCCGTCATTTGTTCGCAATCCTCCCGGACCGATCCAAACGCCGAACAGCCGCAAGCTGTTAAAAATACATCAAACTATTACAACTATATGACTATTACAACTTTCGACTTCAAAATTAGATCTTTTTAACACAATGTTTGGATCTTTACTCTCTACAATCTCTCTCCAACGACACAGATAGAGCAAAACTGCATTCACTTATAAGAACCATAGTCCTAACTCCTGGCCAGATCTTCGTTTCCACCGGCTTCTATTGGTGGCCATTCTTACGATCTTATAGAATTTACACTTTACCACTATAGACTGTTCTTAATCCATAGTCCATACTAATATTATAGATACTTATCCATACCAATATAATAAATGCGAAAGTGTGTCTGTCTGTCTGCTACGCTTTCACGGCTTATCTGTTCAACCGATTTTGATGAAATTCGGTATAGGGATAGTTTGTTACCCGGGGAAGGACATGGCTACTTTTATCCCGGAAAATTAAAGAGTCCCCCCGGGAATCAAAAACTTAATCCTCGCGGACGAAGTCGCGGTCATCATCTAATAAAGTAGTAATAAAAATTCTTTCCAAAAAACCGACTTCTAAAGCCACTGTAAAGTAAATTAACGAATTAAAAAATACGACTGCAATGCCATATTATTTTTAGAGTTTACCTCCATAAGAAGCGATTTGCTTATGTAGCCTTTGGAATCTTATTCACTTTTTTATTAAATGTTTTTTTTTGTGAATCACTAAATATTGAACTATAGTGTTATATATTTTTGGAATCTACTCATCATTTTCTAGATGATGATTATATAGATAATCTTATATTCGAATTTTTTTTTCAATTTTGGTCTTTAATGCGGGACCATGGTCAACACATAAATTTTTTTTAAAAAATTACCAGCCTATGTCACCCGGAATAAACTAGGGATTCTAACGATACCTCATTTATCAAAATCGGTTCAGGTGTATAGAAGTTATGGTGGAATATACAAACTCACATACATACATACATACATACATACATGAACCCTGAAAACAATATACTCCTTTTTTCAGGCAGTCGTATAAAAAGATAAGTAACAAGTGACAAACTTACGTATGCACCCTGTGTGTCCCGTGCCAATCCTCGGCAAGCCCCAGTAGCCAGGCTCGCATCGATCGCACTTCTGCCCGCCCACTCCGGGCCGGCACTGGCACTGTCCGCTCTCGTCACACAGCTCAGACACTGAGCCCAGTCTGTGGCACCCGCATTGTGACGGACACCCAGACCCGCCTGGACCGCGAGCTGGGGTGACCCCATCCGCGCAACACCCATACCACGACTCTTGACAGTCTTTCTTGTCTACGATTGTTTTGTCTACAACAAAACAAGTGTAATTTTTTTTATTCCACTACAAGTTAGCCCTTGACTGCGATCTCACCTGATGGTATATGATGATGCAGTCTAAGATGGTAGCGGGCTAACCTGTTAGGGGTGTGGCACTGAGCCCAGTCTGTGACACCCGCATTGTGACGGACACCCAGACCTGCCTGGACCGTGAGCTGGGGTGACCCCATCCGCTCAACACCCCTATCACAACTCTTGACAGTCTTTCTTGTCTACGCTTGTTTTGTCTATAACAAAACAAAACAAGTGTAATTTTTTTTATTCCGCTACAAATTAGCCCTTGACTGCGATCTCACCTGATGGTAAGTGATGATGCAGTCTAAGATGGTAGCGGGCTAACCTGTTAGGGGTGTGGCGTTTATGTTAAAACCCATACCCCTAGTTGGTTTCGATACGGCATCGTACTGGAACGCTAAATCGCTTGGAATCGCTTGAACCTAGGTTAGCCGTAGCCTAAAGACACGGTTTATAGAGTTGATATACAGTGGTGACTGCCGATTACACCAACTTCGGAATAAATTAAAAAAAAATACAAAATTTTCATTACAAAAACATCGTCTGTCGTAGACGTCTAGACAAAGCAATCTTGCGGGATTACAGGGTCAACTATACCTTTCCTACAACACCGGGCTTGCTTGGTTGTATGATGACAATAGCTGCCAACTGGGCAGTCTTTGCGATGAGGGCCACCACCGCAGTCCATCGGACGACCTGATGCATCGATTAGAGGTTCGTCATCACCACATGGTCGAAACTGAAACAAATAGATCTTAAAAAAATAAAACTATTAGTACTACGTTTTCTCCTCTTTTTTTAACAAACTTAAAAAAGAAGAATAAGAAAAGCAAGACTTTAATTAGATGCGTGCTGTTCTTCCACAATAGCCTTGGCTAACCTTTAACTATTTACTATAACGCCAAATATTTGGCTTTGATCGATCAAAAAAATTAAACCGAAATCAACAAAATTCTGAAACATAATGGGTAAATTTTCTTTTTCTTTTCTTTTTCTTTTTCTTTCCACACCTAGATGTTTCTAAGCCACGACTTCATTCTTTGACTAGCGAGTCTGTGCGCCTCAATTTTGTCCGGTTTGATAGCGAATCTCTTCTTCGTTTTGGAAAATTAAGCCTTTAAAATGTAGCAATATTTATATGTATGTATGTATGTATATAACATACATACATACTTATAAATATTGCTATATTGTGTGTATGTATGTATGTATGTATGTATGTTTGTATGTATGGATGTATGCATGTATTACATAAATATTATATATTTTAATTTTTAGTTGTTGCACTATCCCGCGCTCTTGTTTTATAATCTCCTCTCCCCAAAGGTTGTCTGGAAGATTTTGCTTTAGCAATAAGACCGCCTTTGCACCCTTCTGTCCTATCTTTTAAGCTTTTATTGTTTTTAATTGTGTGCAATAAAGAGTTCATCTATCTATCTATCTATCAAAATAATCTCCCTTACCTCCAAACCTCGACACAACGCCAAAGGCCGTATCCTCAAGTCCTCCTGACGCCGACAAGCCTCCAACTTCATATGGCACAATGTGGGATACATCCTCAGGTCCGATGCACACACAGGCGCAGACGCGGCCGCGGCAGCCGCCGCACAGTCGAACAGACAAGCGCATCGGGGCTGGCCGGTCCCGTCCACAGCACAGGTCGCTTCGTATGCGCACTGTACGCGCGCACAAACCGCAGTCCCTGACGCAGGCTCGGTTGAACCTTCAGTATCATCCGATGTGCGTATTTCGTTACCTTGATCCATTATTTTCGATGATAACGCTAGAAGTAAATAAAATCTCAAGAAGTGCGGTCCGAGTATCCAAACTGAGCTATATTTGATTTGATTCTCTGAAGTTAAATTCTATGAAATGACTCATTCCGAGTAATTAAACTAGATGTCATAACTTAGATTATTTTATATCTACATAAATTATATTACAGACTAATCTATATCTGTCACCCAGAGTTTTTTCCGTGTAATTTGTTGTATGAGACACCCCGAAGCAGTTCTCCCATATTTAGTATAGGTAGCATTCGCAAGAATAACTCGAATGGAATTTCTTCAGGAGCCCTCACCTTCACCAACCTCAAATGTCAGGAGTTTATATCTATACAATAATATTAAAAATGCGAAAGTTTGGATGGGTGGATGGTTGGTTGGAATTATGTTACTCAATCACGAGAGAACGGCTGAATGGATCTGGATGTTTGACACAGAGATAGATTATAGCCTGGAATAACATATAGGCTACTTTTTAACCCGGGAAAAGGAGTTACCGCAGGAACCCTAGAAAAGCTCAATCCACGCGGATGAAGTCGCAAGCATTAACTAGTTTGTTTTATGAGACACCTGAAGCAGTTCTCATATATTTGGTAAGAATTCGCAAGAATAACTAGATTGGAATTTCTTCCGAAGCCTTCACCTTCACCAACATCAAAATATGTCAAGAGTCTGTATCAGGTAATCTTCTTATATATAAAATTCTCGTGTCACAATGTTAGTTACCATACTCCTCCGAAATGGCTTGACCGATTATTATGATATTTTATATGCATATTCAGTAGGTCTGAGAATCGGCTACTATCTATTATTCATACCCCTAAAACACCTCAATCCACGCGGACGGAGTCGCGGGCATCAGCTAGTCTTCTTCTTCTTAATATATATAAATCACGTGTCACGTTGTTTGACCGCGATGGACACCTAAACTTATTAGGCGATTTTAAATTAAATTTGCACACCGTGTGCAGTTTGGTCCAACTTGAAAGATAGGATAGCTTACATCTTAATTTATAGCCGCAATACTATTACCTACAAATGTTTGCAAGTCAATGGTCACTGAGGATCGCCATATTGATTTTAGTTGGTTTTGAAAAGACAAGGCGACAACGCCAGATGTGTAACGTTTAAATGAATATGTATAACAATAAGTTATAAAGATTAATAATATCGCAGTGCTTAATTGTCATTGCCATTGCCCACTGACCGCACGTTTAACAATTTAAGTTTAATTTGTATTTGTATTAGTTTAGTCATACTAAGTATATTGAATTGTAGTGCTGGTCAATAACCTTTTATTTATTTATTTTATTTTATTTAATGTAAAACCTGATTTTCTGCCCAGTGCCCACTGCCTACATTGGGTATGGATTAATAATTATGATGATTAGTGCCACCCGTGCGACGCCGGGGCGGGTCGCTAGTATACTAGTTTGAAAATTCTGGGTAATCTCGCAAATGGCTTGGATAATTGGACAATGCTATCAACAGAGTTACCCGCAGTATTATTCTGATCGTGCATCCCAGCGCAAATGGCTTGGACAATACTATCAACAAAGTTACCCGCAGTATTATTCTGATCGTGCATCCCAGCGCAAATGGCTTGGACAATACTATCAACAAAGTTACCCGCAGTATTATTCTGATCGTGCATCCCAGCGCAAATGGCTTGGACAATGCTATCAACAAAGTTACCCGCAGTATTATTCTGATCGTGCATCCCAGCGCAAATGGCTTGGACAATACTATCAACAAAGTTACCCGCAGTATTATTCTGATCGTGCATCCCAGCGCAAATGGCTTGGACAATACTATCAACAAAGTTACCCGCAGTATTATTCTGATCGTGCATCCCAGCGCAAATGGCATGGACAACGCTATCAACAAAGTTACCCGCAGTATTATTCTGATCGTGCATCCCAGCGCAAATGGCTTGGACAACACTATCAACAAAGTTACCCGCAGTATTATTCTGATCGTGCATCCCAGCGCAGATGGCTTGGACAATACTATCAACAAAGTTACCCGCAGTATTATTCTGATCGTGCATCCCAGCGGAAATGGCTTGGACAATACTATCAACAAAGTTACCCGCAGTATTATTCTGATCGTGCATCCCAGCGCAAATGGCTTGGACAATGTTATCAACAGAGTTACCCGCAGTATTATTCTGATCGTGCATCCCAGCGCAAATGGCTTGGAAAATGCTATCAACAAAGTTACCCGCAGTATTATTCTGATCGTGCATCCCAGCGCAAATGGCTTGGACAATACTATCAACAAAGTTACCCGCAGTATTATTCTGATCGTGCATCCCAGCGCAAATGGCTTGGACAATACTATCAACAAAGTTACCCGCAGTATTGTTCTGATCGTGCATCCCAGCGCAAATGGCTTGGACAATACTATCAACAAAGTTACCCGCAGTATTGTTCTGATCGTGCATCCCAGCGCAAATGGCTTGGACAATACTATCAACAAAGTTACCCGCAGTATTATTCTGATCGTGCATCCCAGCGCAAATGGCTTGGACAATACTATCAACAAAGTTACCCGCAGTATTGTTCTGATCGTGCATCCCAGCGCAAATGGCTTGGACAATACTATCAACAAAGTTACCCGCAGTATTATTCTGATCGTGCATCCCAGCGCAAATGGCTTGGACAATACTATCAACAAAGTTACCCGCAGTATTATTCTGATCGTGCATCCCAGCGCAAATGGCTTGGACAATGCTATCAACAAAGTTACCCGCAGTATTATTCTGATCGTGCATCCCAGCGCAAATGGCTTGGACAATGCTATCAACAAAGTTACCCGCAGTATTATTCTGATCGTGCATCCCAGCGCAAATGGCTTGGACAATGCTATCAACAAAGTTACCCGCAGTATTATTCTGATCGTGCATCCCAGCGCAAATGGTTTGGACAATACTATCAACAAAGTTACCCGCAGTATTATTCTGATCGTGCATCCCAGCGCAAATGGCTTGGACAATGCTATCAACAAAGTTACCCGCAGTATTATTCTGATCGTGCATCCCAGCGCAAATGGCTTGGACAATGCTATCAACAAAGTTACCCGCAGTATTATTCTGATCGTGCATCCCAGCGCAAATGGCTTGGACAATGCTATCAACAAAGTTACCCGCAGTATTATTCTGATCGTGCATCCCAGCGCAAATGGCTTGGACAATGCTATCAACAAAGTTACCCGCAGTATTATTCTGATCGTGCATCCCAGCGCAAATGGCTTGGACAATGCTATCAACAAAGTTACCCGCAGTATTATTCTGATCGTGCATCCCAGCGCAAATGGCTTGGACAATGCTATCAACAAAGTTACCCGCAGTATTATTCTGATCGTGCATCCCAGCGCAAATGGCTTGGACAATGCTATCAACAAAGTTACCCGCAGTATTATTCTGATCGTGCATCCCAGCGCAAATGGCTTGGACAATGCTATCAACAAAGTTACCCGCAGTATTATTCTGATCGTGCATCCCAGCGCAAATGGCTTGGACAATGCTATCAACAAAGTTACCCGCAGTATTATTCTGATCGTGCATCCCGGTGCACTCCCCGAAGTAGGCGACCTGGGGCGCGGTGTCGCCGCGCATGCGCGCCTCGCACGCCGCCCGCTGCAGAGCGCACTCGTTGGGGAACGTGCGGCGGCTGTCCGCGCACACGGGCTCCCGGGGCGCGTCCGCGCACGCCGCCGCGCATGCGCACTTGCCCCGGGAACACCACATACCGCTGGGGCATTGGATGCCGCCGCATGATTCTGTTTGAAGCATAGACAATAACAAGAATACATGGCAGGGCATTGGATGCCGCCGCATGATTCTGTTTGAAGCATAGACAATAACAAGAATACATGGCAGGGCATTGGATGCCGCCGCATGATTCTGTTTGAAGCATAGACAATAACAAGAATACATGGCAGGGCATTGGATGCCGCCGCATGATTCTGTTGAAGCATAGACAATAACAAGAATACATGGCAGGGCATTGGATGCCGCCGCATGATTCTGTTTGAAGCATAGACAATAAAAAGAATACATGACAGGGCATTGGATGCCGCCGCATGATTCTGTTTGAGGCATAGACAATAACAAGAATACGTGACAGGGCATTGGATGCCGCCGCATGATTCTGTTTGAAGCATAGACAATAACAAAAATACATGACAAGGAAGCTTTGCAATTTTTTTTTTATTATCCACTACAAGTTATAGGTTTATTACACTGCACTTTCCACAGGACCCTGTGTCAAGCTTGGGCGTGGCCGCTAATTAGAGCGTGGCTTATTACACAGCATTAAGGATCAATTTAGGGACCCTTTCTCCCTAAATCTTATTACACTACACTGATTCAAGTGTAAGGGTCCCTGTGAAAAGTGCAGTGTAATAGGCCTATTAGCCCTTGACTGCGATCACCTGATGGCCCGCTACCATCTTAGACTGCATCATCACTTAGATGATGCAGTCTAAGATGGTAGCGGGCTAACCTGTTAGGGGCATGGCAGTTATATTGAACCCATACCCCTATTTGGTTTCTACACGGCATCGTACCGGAACGCGTAATCGCTTGGCGGCACGTCGTAGGGTGGTAACTAGCCACGGCCGAAGCCTCCCACCAGGCCAGACCAGGGAAAATTCAGAAATTATTAATTCCCAAATTGACCCTGCCGGGGATCGAACCCGGGACCCCCGCACGTTAAGACAACAGCGCTACACACTGCGCCACGGAGGTCGTCAAATTTGTTTAGTTTAAGATGATTTGTGAGATGGTGATAAGTAAAAAAAAAACCGGCTGAGTTTGTTGTGGGCTCTTCCCAGACCAGGGGCGCCTTTGGAACCCTGGTAGATTTAGTTTTAAGATACCGTAACTGTAATCAGTTAGAACTGTAGCCCGTGGTGGTAGTTACCGTAACTGTAGTCAGTGGTGATAACTGATAATCACATCATGTTTTACGAGTCATTAGACGTCAATAAGTGTACCTCGTTTAAATAAATAAATTTGAATTTGAACTTGATACGTCTCTGACCTTACAGATAATCTAAGTTTTGAAGCGTAACTTATGTTTGAGGCACCTCAGCAGATTCAACGTGATTTTTAAAGCTCTCCCAAAAAGGAAGGTTATCTCGATCGTTGCAATATTGTTACAATGCTACAAACAGCAGATTTATAGCATTGTAATGAAAAAAGCTATTTAAACAATTATTATCATTTACGTTTACATAATATCTCATCTATACTTTACAATAAAACAATTGTAAGCAATAATTTTCAATAATTGTAATACATAAATTATGGAAAGTGTTGATAACGAAAAAGAATTTGGAGACCTTTTAAAGGAAACCATAAAAGCAGGTACCGAAGTGAAATTGGAGAAAGTTAAGATGAATCCTTACCACAAGAACCCATGTGCTTGACGTGAACACCTATCTTCTCTCGGCAAGCTACATCGCGTAGAGCACAGACGCTGCTGTAGGTTTTATTATCATTGCCGCATATTTCTTCAGTTTCCTAAAAAATTACATTTCAGTCTTTATGTCACAAAAAAGTAGTTAATAAGTAGGGAATAATATATTATTGTTTGTATTATACAGGTAAGTATATATGTCACCGTAAAATTGTAAAAACTGTTAGATTGTAATCTAACGCTTTTTATCTCGATATATTGTAAACTGTCGACTGATTGTGAACAGTAACATACTGCTTACAATTTAACGCATTATTTTTCGGTAAATTGTAATCTTTTAGGTGAATTAACCCGATAGAACCTACCTGAATATTTAATGCAGAATAAATATATGGTGACACATACATTTACTTTGCAGCCAACTCGCGCACGAACTGTACAAGAAAGAAACAAGAAAACGTAAATACAATAAATATTTCAAATTAATTGATTCAGAATTAGTTCAGAACATTGAACGGTTCACAATCTTTCGACAGTTTACAATCTCGCGGGATAGAAACTGTTAGATTATAATCTATCGGTTTTTACAATTTTACGGTGGCAGATTATATAAATCGACTCACAGTTCCCTCTTCACAATGTTGAGGGCAAACGCAACTCGCTTCCGAAACTCCATCACTCTCACAAACTGCGTAGAATTCGCACTTTTTATTTTCGCAGCCATCTGAAACACGGTCATTTTTATTTTTATACAGGTTTGTTTTTCTAAATTACATATTAACAGACTTTTTTTATTTTATTTTGTTGACTTTGCTCTAATACCTAACCCAACATTAAAGTGTCTATCGTACCAACTCCCTAGAGCTCTAGGTTCTGAGCACAACGTTCAGAGTTCTTCGTTCCGCTGTCAAATACTTGTAATACGCTTTTACGTGAGTAAAAATCCAAGCCACCTACAACGCACAGCTCTGAGCTTAGAAAGTTTACTTTTACGCATTTATCAAAACTCTACGTCTTTGCTCTTTTTACTGGCCTAACTATTTAGGTCCAGCGATTAATTATATGAAAAAAAAGATGTACTCGTATATTATATGAATAAAAAATATATTTATTATATTAATTTGTTTAAATTCATTTATTTTAGGCAACAAGGCCCGTAGTATAAAATACATAAAATACAATAATACTTAAAAATAAAAACAATACAATATAATTTTAATACTAAGGTAAGGATTTTTCTTTGGTTTCCCTATAGCGACATTACCTCAATATTAATACTTCAATACCAATATGCCCACAGGCCAAAAGTCAAAATATATAATGATCACTTACTACAGGGTCCATCGTACCACTCTTGAATATGTTGTCGATGACGGCATGCTTCCATTTGTAGCTTGCATCGGTTCCCGTACGAGATGCCGTCGGAGCCACACACGGGAGCAAACTCATCGGAGCATCGCGGACAACGGCAAGCGCCGCGTCCTCCCGACAAGACACACCGCCGCACTCGAGAGCCTTTGTGTTCTTTACAAGCCTAACTTTTTAGGCCCAAAAGTTTGGTAAAAATGTAGATCACTTACTACAAGGTCCATCGTACAGCACTTGAACATGTCATCGATGGCGGCTTGCCTCCAGTTGTAGCTTGCATCGGTTCCCGTACGAGATGCCGTCGGAGCCACACACGGGAGCAAACTCATTGGAGCATCGCGGACAACGACAAACGCCGCGTCCTTCCAACGAGACACACTCACCACCGTACTCGAGAGCCTTAGTGTTCTTTACAAGCCTAACTCTCTAGGCCCAAAAGTTTGAAAAAAATGAAGATCACTTACTACAAGGTCCATCGTACAGCACTTGAACATGTCGTCGATGACGGCATGCCTCCAGTTGTAGCTTGCATCGGTTCCCGTACGAGATGCCGTCGGAGCCACAAACGGGAGCAAACTCATTGGAGCATCGCGGACAACGACAAACGCCGCGTCCTCCTGACGAGACACACTCACCGCCGTGCGGACAGACTCGACCAGCGCACACGCCGTTTGACCCTGGCAAGAGATAAGAGGAGAGGCTATGAGACTGATCGCAGAATCTACGAAGACATTATCATCTCCTTCAACAGTGAAACGATTAGTAGCGAATCTCCCACTGGCACTAAACGAAAGAGCTTACTAATAAGTTAGTTCAAGCAGCCTTTGACGACAGATAAGCTCAACAATGAACAAATTGATGTATAAATAGATACAATTTTCAGGACATAGCATCGAGTAGGAATAATTGATTAGTGATCTATATTCTGTACCACTTATTTTAGCACGCCTATGAAGTTTAATAACTAATGACTGAACCAACGACAAAAAAGGTAATACTTCATAGACGTTCCGTTCGACGTTAAATGTCAATCGATTAAAACTTCTTCATATTAGAACATCATTGACTCCATCTGCCAAACGTAAAAATAAATGATTGGACAGCGAATAGGTGTGATTATGTTACATACCGCAAGCACCTGCGTGGACAACCTTCAGCTCCCTTCCCAATAAACACCCAGCTCGTTCCAATTCGCACTCGCTATCGTGCGTGCGGGCGTCAGACCCACACACGGGTCGTAGAACGTGCTCACAAGGGGGTGGACACGCGCACACCGCTCCGCTCCCCTCCACCCTACACTCCGCTCCGTGACGACACTCCACTTCCGCACATGGGTTTACACCTGCACAAAACCAAATCAACTCAAGTTTCAGCTCAAGAGTGCAGCTGTGAGCACGTTAAGCACCAGTCCCTGCCCCCTGGTATCTAATAAAACGCTTTGTTGCATTCGTTGTCGTTTTCATAGGATAGACGTCCTCACCTGGACCAATATCTCTTGTAGCGGTCACCAAACTTCGATTAGTGTTACATGTAGGTATAATCGACTGTGTGTAGGTTGAACCAAATTGTCGGTCGTCTACGCAGGTACAAAGCCGAGCGGAGCATGCGCGGGGAGCGAGGGGTATGGGCTCGCGACGCCCCTCAACCGCACTTCGTTTGACACTGAAAATATGGTTCAACTTACGCTGCGGCTACTATAGCGATTTGTTTCTAATGACGGTCTAGAACGAGTCTTAAATTAGACACTCTTGTTTCTAGTGAAACGCTAAGGTTCCCTTATTATAGATCAAAATAACCTAAACAGTTACTAGGTACTATAATCGTCTCTATTCTCCAAGAACTCCGCATTAAACAACGACCTCCAGCTCTGGTACGGAGTCGCATATTAAAATTCTTTGCACACGTCTCCCGTCGTGAGAATGACTTCATCGAGCGCCTCGACGTGCAGGGCAAGGTGCCTCGGCACCAGAGGGCGAGGAAGGTCACCCATGCGATGGACCGACCAAATTAAATCGGCAGCACTGGGCTGCTGTCGGCAGGGAGAAGTGGTGGATGCTCGTGAGGCGCATTACATCTGCCACTAAAGCCGTCACTTCATGATGACCACGACCACTCCGTCAAGAGTGTTACGACGAAGAAGAAGAAGATTAAAATCGTACCAGAACTGCATTGTCCCTTGAAAATGATCTTCAATTGTTTCCTAGCTCGGCACGACTCCCTGTGCATTTGGCATTCGTTGGAATACGTCTTTCCATCGGAAGCGCAAACTGGCGAGAACTCCAGCGGGCACGGCTCAGCACAACGGCAAGAGGGCTCACGACGATCGTCCAGTTGACAAACTTCTGGGTCGGGACAGGTCACACCCGCGCAAGGATCTGGTCAATAACATTATAGCTAAGTATTAAACTGGAGACAGTTTAATACTAAAATTTAGTTTTTAATTTTTCACTATTGGACTTGTTTTTTTGGCTTGTTGCAGAAAATTCTATGATAATTCTGAAACTCGGCGTGATTTGAAACCATTAGGTAGGACTCACATTCATTTAAAAAAATAGTTTAAAAGTCAGAGTAGTGTATCTAAGTAGGTAGATACACACCAAAAATACTCACCACATTTACCATAATACTTAAAAGTTATATTATTGTTTGTTTCGCAGGCCGCGCGTCGCATCTCACAAATGCCAGGGTAGTCTTTCGCATCGCTGGCGCAAAGAGGTAGCGAACCTTCGTGGTCCCCATAGCTGGGACACGAGGTGGGGCATTCGCAGATGTGTCTCTTCCCGTCGGGTGTAGGCCGACACTGCTCCCCAGGGCCACAGGTCACTCCTCGGCAAGGATCCGGCACGTCTGCCACAATATGCACATCAATTAGCTGCAACAATGGAAACGTCAATCTGCTATACACATTAAACAGGCCATTACACAAAATATAATGCTGATCCCACATTAAGACATATTTTTAAGCAAAAGACGCATTTTTCAGCAGCGGATATGAGTGCTGATGACGTCGAGTCAGCTTTACAAAAATTTCAGCTTGTGATACTTGAATTGAATCAGCCTTAGAAGGAACGGCAATTCATGTCTGTCAATATGGAAATAGAAATACCTCTAAAATGTTGTTGCAGATGATTAATTTGCAGAATAGAATCTGCCTTAGCAATATTTGATTATAGCTAAAGTTATATGATTTTCATCGTCTAAGGTAGACGATGGTAACTACCATCATAGCAATATGGAGGGTAGAAGTTAGGATACATAGCAGGAGTAGGTATTAGGTACCTACCTGCGTACCCAATTTACCGTCATTACTGGCCAGCATAGTAAAGCATAGCGGTAGGAGTAAGTAGGTACATATTTAATGTACTCTGTGGTAGGTACCTAAAAGATAATTAAGACAAGCGAGAGCCTAAGAGTACTTTATATCCCCAATGTAAGACATCTCCTTATCGAGATGTCTTCTTTCATAACAACTCAACTCTTTTTGAAAAATCTCGACACTGACAATACTTCTACGAAGCTTTCTTCATTGGTTACAAAGGTCGGTACATATTTTAGGAATTTAAGAGATAAAATAGGTGGCACACTTACCACTAGGGAATAAATAGCACCCAAACGAAGTTGCCACCACCACCGTAAATATGGTCGAAGTGGTCAACATTTTCTTGTTGCTGCTACACCAAGTCCGGCCCGATTTCCATATCGAAATAACTAAAAATAATCAGAAAAACATAAATAGGTAGACATAATATAAGCAGGTGCATGATATGAACAAAATCAATATTAATTTCACTAACATTAACTAAGACTTAGTAGATCTATAATCTAATTAGGGTCGTGTTAAGTTATTATTAAGAGCGAACTGTTAAACTCGCTTTAAATAATTGGACTATGTTTAACCACTTCTCAACCACACAGATTTCAAAAACTTTAAACAATCTTTTGCTCCCTATCTACATTTTAACTCGTTAATATACAAGAGTACAATACAAGTGTCGACTGAAGTGTGAAGCCCTTTGGATGTCTGAATAGCGGGCCTTGGGGCATGCGCATTATCTGCAGTGTTCATTGAGAATTAAAATCTATAAATAGAAGAGAGCAGTGTGAATGAAAGCCATATTTTAATAAGAAATCAATCAATCACGAGGCCTCCCTAGACAACTAGTTTTAGGTACCTACTTCAACAATGTTACATAAAACTCCTGATGGTAATAAATAGCAAACTCCGTTGTACATTTCCATCTTGTTAGATATTATTATTTAGGGCGAAAACAAGAGGTTATATGCGACCTACTTAACAACGGTTCGTGACGAGTGACGTCCTGCTATGACAATTTCCCGGTATGGCCACTTCCCAATACGAATACTTCTCCATAAGATTCTGTGATAAGATTACTTCCTGATATGACCACTAATTAATGATCCAATTAATTTTCACGGCTTATAATTTTGTAGGGTCTATAGACATGTTAGACTGCACTTACACTTGAATCAGTGTAGTGTTATAAGAATTTGGGAGTAAGGGTTCCTAATTTGGTCCTTATTGCTGTAAGTAGCGACGCTAACTAGCGGCCACGCCTTACCACAGGGCCCTTAAAAAAGTGCAGTGTAATAGGCCTATTAATGGTCATTAGCTCAGGATGTGGTCCCATTGGGAAGAGATATCGTAGTGATCATAGCGAAAAGTGGTAATATCCTAAAGTAGTCGCATGAATGTGATTACAGCTTTCTACTACAAAGTGTCAACCACTTATAGGGCAAAACACAAGGATCGGGCGCGGGTCGGGTACGCGGCGGGTTGAATTCCTTGTATTTATAAGAACATCACACAGAAACCGCTGCGGGACGAGCGTGTAGCGGGTGACGTCGTCCACATAAATACAAGGAATTCGACCAGCCGCACACCCGACCCGGCCCGAGCCCACGCCCACACCCGCACCCGCTCCCTAGAAACGAGTGTTCCAAACGCGCTACACACACACACTAACTATAGGGAGAAAAAAAAATAAGCTTTCAACTTTAATAATATGTTTATTATTATCATGGTATACACCATCAAGACGTTTCCACTCTTATTACATTCATTTGCATCATGTAACAGAGAATAAGGCTTTACATGTGTATAAAAATAGGACTGTACGAGTCCCACAAGGACTCCATTCAAAATGCATGTACGAGAAAGGAAATTCAAATCAAACTCTTTCCTTTCCACTGCTAAAATGCAATGACAAAGTTTATGTATGTGCCTTCAAGCTATACACAATTTTCTGGATTGCACATGATTTATTTTACTTTGCAAATCTACTAGCATTTGCTTAATTTTGTACATCGACTAAGAACTACACATATCACCTGACTGTCTACCTCTCATAGCTGAGGCCCCAAATAAATAGTAAATCAAGTAAAATGAGCAGATCACAATTTCAAAATAATTCAAACCAGTAAAACTGGCAACAAAATTGGAACAATATAAAAAAAATATCATATTTGTTTAAAATCTGTACACTAACAAATAAAAGAACAGACTTGGTAATAAATAAATTCACTATACAGTCTCACTTACAAACTATATTATATATAGTCAATGTCCGAAATAGATGACGCCCTTCGCTTATCACATAGATAAAATCCACAGCACTAGTATGTCACTTACACTTTACAAAATGTCTAGATCAGCGTCCACGGAAAGAGATCTCTATGGCTATTTACATATTTATTATGGTTAATTAAGTTAAAACTATATTTACAGAGTGTGTATGTCACCGTAAGATTGTGAAAACCGTTAGATTATAATCTATCTAGCGAGATTGTAAACTGTCGAAAGATTACAATTTAACGCATTATTTTTCAGTAGATTGAATAGAATCCGTACGTGATTATTAATGTGGAACCCTAACCTAACCTACAAGAGACAAGAAAACGTAAATACAATGAATATTTCAAAAATTGACACTCAGAACATTGAATGGTTCACAATCTGTCGACAGTTTACAATCTATCGAGATAAAAAGCGTTAGATTGCAATCTGACGGTTTTTGCAATTTAACGGTGGCATGTGTATTGATCACGGCTCATGGCACGAGCTGGCTAGGTCGGGGGAGCGCGCCGGTCGTAGTCTCTCCGGTAGACCTCGCGCTCGTATTCGCGCTCGTCGTACGGGTACTCGGGCTGAGCGTACCCGCGCCAGTCGTCCGGGTAGGGGCGCACGGGCGGGAAGCCCATGCCGCCCGGGATGACGGCGCCTTCGAAATACCCGCTGCCGTACGGTCCGGCAGCTGCCATCGCGCCGTAGCTTCCGAATCTGTTCATCAATATTCGTTTTATCCAACTTAATATTTTAGATTTTGCATTTTCTCACCGTTAGTCTCTATATTTATTTCAATAACTAGCTACTGCCCGCAACTTCGTCTGCGTGGATCGATCGTGTTTTGATTCCCGCGGGAACTCCTTCATTTTCCGGGATAAAAAGTAGCCTATGTGTTATTCCAGACTATAATCTATCTCTGTGCCAAATTTCAGCCAGACCCGTTCAGCCGTTGGGGCATGATTGAGTAATAAACATCCATACATCCATCCAAACATATATAGTTAATAGTAAGTAATTTTATATAGTTAGTAGTAAGTTTTAGCTGCAGATCAAAATTACATTTTTGCGAAAAAATATCGACAACTTTTTTTTTTATCCACCCTAAATATATCTAATTATATATAAGTATAGGATAAATATTCCTATTTGCAAATTTTTACTCATGACGTTTGGGATCTACGTATTATTAAATTATAATAAAATTCACATAACCTTTACTAGATGATGCCCGTTACTTCATGCTCATGGATGTAGTCTTTAAAAATCGCATAATTATAAACTCTTTTCCCAGGATAAAAATAGCCTATAAAACTCCAGGTCTTTGACTATATCCTTGCAAAAAATAAGATGCAACCAATCCAGGACCTACAAACACACTTAATAATACTAAGTACAGTCGTACACCGATCCACATACCTTCTCTTGTCGTGTGGTCGCGCGGTGCGGTCGCCGCCCCGGTACTGCCTGGGCCCGGGGTAGGCGGGCGGCGTCCAGGCGGAGTGCGCGGGATGTGCGGGGTGCACGGCGTGGTCAGTGTGCGCATGCTGCGCGTAGGGTGGCCGCACACGCGGGCCCACTCCGCCGCTGTCCCTCCGCGTTCGGGACCGCTCCCGGTCCCTGTCACGCTCCCGGTCCCGCTCACGATCCCGGTCTCGATCGCGTTCCCGGTCTCGTTCGCGGTCCCGGTCACGGTCCCGATCGCGATCTCGCTCTCTCTCCGAACGGCTCCGCTCTCTGTAGATCAAATCGTCCCGCTTCAAGCTTCCCTCTCTATCTCTGCGATCCTTGTGCTTGTGTTTATGTCTGTAGGTATGGAAGCGAGATGGTGATGAGCAGGAAAGTTAGCGATGCAAATATAATTAAATAGTGTTAATAAAATAAGAAAAGAAAAAAAGCGGTGGCATGGCATGTGTCAAGGAAGATTAGGTCAGTGAAGTCTGATTGAGGGGATGATGGATGAATATTTACCTTTCGTGACGTTTATTTTCGGTTGGTTCAGGGTCACATTCCCCTTCCTCCAGTTTCCTTTTCACTCCTGATGCATGTGCAGTTTTATCGTTTGTTTTATCACCTTTATCGGTTTTCGGCCTTTTCTCTCTTCTGCTATTCTTGTCTTCTTTACCATCCTTCTTATATGACTTGACATGATTATTGGCGTTATTTATATTATTTTTTACATTTGACTGAAACAACAATATCACAATCATAAATTTATCATAAAATTAATCAAAATAAACATATTATGGAAGTACTTTTGCTTTTGAACAATCAGGGAACATTGTATAAAATAAATAATAAAATAACTAATTAAAATAATTACCTTATTTTCCTTATGCTTTCCATCTTTTTTACTATCACTTTTCTTAAGACCATATCTATACAACCTGTACAATTGTTTTGCATCAAAATTTGTGAATTTAGACACAAAATACCAGAGATTACTTCTCCATTCAACTTTTTTCTCGGGATCTGGGTATTCAGCTAAGCATATATCTATTTGACTTCCTATTTGAGTCAGGCAAGCTCTGGTCCTGGAAACCTGTTCTGATTCTGACAAGGTTTGATCAGGATTATCGAGAGCACGTAGTGCCTTTTTAACTGGTCTCATTTTCTCTTTGCACTGTAAAAACAATAGTTATCAGTTATGATAAAATAAAACCAAGATAAAAAATATAAATATTTTTTTTTATAAGGCTATACTACCTCGTCAAAAACGGATGGATCAAGGTCCCCTAACAATTCTAAAGCCCTAGGTTGATTGTTAGCAGTGAAGTGCATGGGACCTGCTGGCTTCTTACGACCTCTTCCTTTATCATTCTTAGTTCGATCTTTGCCTTCCTTTTTCGTGCGCTTTTTGTCTTTTTCTTTCCTGTCATTAGAGGCTTCATCATGCATTAACACATCTTCAACTTTTGATTTTCCCTGCAATAATGATTAACATAAAAAATATGATCACTTGTTATTCTTGTTAAGGCTAAATTTGTAACTAGATAGAACAAAATATTGTTTTTGAAATATACCTTTTCTCCTTTATCGTTCTTAGCCGTTTTGTTTCCCTTTTTGCTTTCAGCACCGGAACTTAAGTCATCTTCAATTGTGTCCTTTGTAATTGGTTCTTTGGCCCCCTTCTTCATTCTTGGTTTTCTCTGTTTTTGTTTTCCATTTTTCTGATCTAGCAGTTTCTTTATTAGCTTCAGCAAATATTCCGCCCTCGACTGTAAATGCTTCGCCTGTGGTTTCTTGTCGGCGTTCGTGAGGATTTTGTCACCCATACCAAATGAAGAGTCCATTTTGATGGCTTCCCATGACCCCATACCATATTGATAAATGCCAGCTAGCAGTCTTGAATCATCCTCTACTCCCCATTCTATGTCGAAATTTGCAGGTCTTGTCCTGGAAATAAGAAAACAGTTTAGTGCTATCCTAAAGGAATGCACTGCTTGTTGGTGTGACTGTACACAAATAGATAAAGAGTAAATTAATGAACAAGGACTTTGAGACAACTTGGTCCATAATACATTTGTTTACTTCTTGGCGACCTCCCTGGCGCAGTGTTGAGCGCTGTTGTCTTAACGTGGGAGGTCCCGTGTTCGATTCCCGGCAGGGTCAATTTGGGAATTTATAATTTCTGAATTTTCTCTGGTCTGGTCTGGTGGGAGGCTTGGGCCGTGGCTGTTACCACCCTACCGGCATAGACGTACTGCCAAGCGATTTAGCGGTTCGGTACGATGTCGTGTAGAAACAGACTGTAACTGCCATACATAAAAAAGATTTTATGGATTTTTTTTCTTGATATGACGACTTTTAATGTAATTTTTAGTCGACATTTTTGAAGTTACCTGAAGTCCAGTTGCCATTTCAGTCTTTCCTCTTTAGTTTGTGGCAAGAAATCGTCAAGCGGCGCAAGTTCGTTCTGGCAGGCTGCCATTGTCTTGGCGTTAACAGGCACGCCACCAAGCTTGAAAGTTTTTCTTGCATTCTTACGGCCGTCACTGTTCTCATCTACAAAAAAAAATATTGACCAATTTTAGGACTAATCCATATTATGAATGCAAAAGTGTGTCTGTCTTTAAGTGCTCATTTCAACAAATTTTTATGAAATTTTTTACCATTTTTTAGACCATAGGTTGGATTCCGAGAAAGAACATACGCCACTTAATATCCCAGAAAATTAAGGAGTTCCCGCGCGAAACTAAAAACCTCGATCCACGCGGACGAAGTCGCGGGCATCATCTAGTAAAGTAATATTATTGAGTTACCTACTTAAATACAGGATGGTTCTTTTGAGCGATCTACGTGTTGTCTCTGAATTTTTGTGTCATTAAAGTAAAAATTACACCTAAGAAGTTGAAACATTTTTGTGTTACTATAAAGATATTTCTATACTGTTAAAATGTTCAACATACTAGTTGTCTCTGTTGTGTCATTCAATACTGCTTTGCATCTCTCTTGCAATATTTCTCCCAACTTCTTGAGTTCGGCCAATGGTTTCTCCTGTAGCTCTGCATCACACGCTATACTATCCAGGTGTTTCAGTGGTGCACAGAATTTTTTGAAGCTCTTAACAAATCTTCTTATCTGAAATAACAAATAAGTTAGTTATTATTTTCTTTTAATTGTGGCCACAGCCTTCTGGTGACCAGGCAGCCTACATCCCTAAATCTTCTTGTAAGTATGGATAACCTCGAGATCCTATCCTATACATAGACAGGTTAATTAGTTCTTTAAAAATAATAAATAAATGGTTGAATTGTCAAGTGAATCTACTAATTTATCAGTATACCCTTTTTACCAAAAAGAACCATCAAGAAACTTGGCGATTGCTCTAATGTTATTATTATATTGTACAAAGTTTTCCACTCACCCACATTCTATCATTTACATGATCTTGGACTGTATGAGTTAAAAACTAAGGCTAAGAGAGTTCTAATAGTAACAGAGAGAATGTTGTCATTTGTCAAAAAGTCTCACCTCCTGATCAGTGAAGCCCTTGATCTTCTCGCGATGCGAAGCTGGTGGGCGGCCACGCTTCCGGGGTCGGTCGTCGTCGGCACTCGCGTCGGGGTCCGAGCCGTCGCTCTCAGCGTCGCCCTCCGCGCCCTCGCCGCCTTCCCCGCCGTCGCCAGCGTCACCGCGACCGCGACGCTTGCGACCTGTTTTTGAAGTGAAAAGTTCTTTAGGCGCGTTGAGCACTTTGGTAGGGGGTAAAAATGTAGATTCGCGTGACCGTGACCGACATGCTCGCGAACATATAAATATACTACATTCGAAATTAAACTTTATTGCCTTAGTGTTAAGGTTTATATTTAAATAATTTTAATTGAAATTTAAAAAATAAAAAAAAATAAAAACTCGTTCGTTTTCACTTCTATCGGCATTTATGTCCCTATAACTGCCAATTTTTTTTTATTACAGCATAATATGAATGAAAAATTAAAACGGTAAAATGGCGGCAAATCAAAACAAAATGTCACGGCTACGTACGCATAGAAATAGATTCCAGATCTTTGATATTGAAGGACAAACCAGCGAGCGTCACATGCTTTGCTAAGGGTAGGGTAAAAAACTTAACGCAAGGGTGTTTTCTTGATAAAATAATGCGGCTAATTAATGACCTGATTAATGATCTTTCGCATACGTTTCAACTGCAAAAAACGAAGTAATATCCTAATTTTAAACAAGAGATTTGAAACACACTCACACCCTGTTATCTCATAATTTAAATATTGTTTGCCTAACATGTACAATTATCAACAAAATAATAAAACTCAAAACGGCACGCTAGCTGTAAAACATAAAGTTTCGTCTTTGTTACGAGTACGACCTTGAGTAAGGTCACGGCACCCAGCAGGTTCTTCAATGTTCAATCAATGTACAACAAAGTTGTCAAACATCAATACAATTACAACAAAGTTGTCAACATCTAATTTGTAATAATACAAAGGTTGGTACGGTTTATAGATCCCTAGTCCCTAAATAAACTCGCCGGCATATTTAGCGGAACATAAAAAAATATTTAATAAAATATGGTTTTATTTTAAAATCTACTTACTACACTTCTTTTGTTATTTAAAGTTTCATTTGTTTTACTTGAGATCACATTAAGAACAGATTTTGCGAGTAAAGGCTATTTGTGAAAAATGGTACATTTTTGAACTTTTCATGTAACCGGGAAAAGTGAAATTTAATATTAAAATAACAATTAATTAAATTAGAAAAATGGTGATTAATATCGCGTATTTCCTCCACGTGCTCTTCTTAAAGTTTCTACCCCCGTCTAGGCATACTGAGAATGATGTTATCGATGGTCTCCTGGGATAGTCTCCGCCATTCCTCAACTACGGCGATTCGCAGTTCTCCCACGTTGGCAGGAGCTGGAATTCTGGACTTAACTTTTCTTTTCATCAAGTCCCAAACGTGCTCTATTGGGTTCATATCCGGTGATCTCGCCGGCCACTCCATAACAGTGATATTCATATCATTAAGATAAGCTTGAGTTACCCGAGCGGTATGCGGTCGAGCATTATCATGCATAAAAACAAAATCTTCACCGATATATGGGGCAAACGGTACGACATTTTCTTCTAAAACTTCTCTGATATAGCGGTCTGCAGTCAGACTCCCTCTGTCAATCACTACCAAGTCTGTGCGAACTCCCAAACAAATGCCCGCCCAAACCATTATTGATCCACCACCGTATGCAACTTTAGTTTCAAAATTTGTCTGAATGTATCGTTCTCCTTTGCGTCTGTATATTCTTTGCCTGCCGTCAATTTGATTTAAGAGAATTCTGCACTCATCACTAAACAATACCTTACTCCATTGGTCCGCGTTCCAAAATCGATGTTCCTGAGCAAAAGTTAGGTTAACTTTCTACAATGATTTACCTGGAGCCTTGGAGCCATGGCGGGCACAAATGAACCCAAACCAGCTTCTTCGAGCCTTCTTCGTACCGTACGCTCACTTACGGTTACACCCCGCACTGCTTTTAACTCATGTCGGGCTTGGACGGCCGTCAAACGGGGGTTCCTACGTACACGAAGCCGAATGAAACGATCATCCCTACTCGAAGTGCGTCTTTTTCTGCCTTGTCCTGCTCTTCTCACATAAGTAACGGTCTCCCTTGCGATGGATCGTTGAAACTGGTCGACGAAGATCTCTGGATATCACTCTGTAGGTTTGACCATTTCTTCGCATTTCGAGTGCCCTGGCAATCTCCGTTGGGGCTAAGTCAGGCATAATTCAGTCATCAACTCCAGAAAGATACGCGATTTAAAAAAACTAACAAAAAACAGTATTTCAATGAAATTTTAAATCAAACTCAGAAGGAAGAAATACTCGAAGTTCGCTCCAGATAAGGTGTATTTGAATAAAATTAAAACAATTGCATAAAATGTGATGTTCAGTTGTTTTCTTAATTTGAAAATATTTCTTTTTAAATTAAATGAAGTATAAACCAGCCAGTAACCATGATACTGATATCAAACCTTTTTTTTATGTTCCGCTAAATATGCGAGTTTAGTATAAAAAACAGTCGCACGATTGTCTCTGTCTACGTCTATAAATTCTAAACACCTTCACAGATTTTAACTGAAAGGTGTAAGATTATTATGTAAACCCCGCATTAGCCTATGGAATAGGCAAAGCTACCTGTGTAACAACTGTGTCAGAAATACTTTGTAAAAACATATTTTTATGCATTCGCACTTAGCGCAGCATTCTTTAGATTGGATTGAAGTTCTATGCAGTTGGTTTTGGCACTTGCGTGAAGATCTAGCATAAAACCACTGACTTACAATATAGTTCACGAAGAATTGCAACATATGCCAGGCATTAGCTAGTTAATAATATACAGTACACAACACACCAACACGACTTACCTCCTTCAGCATTGTTCTGGTTCATATTCTTTCTTCTCGGCGGTAAGTACAAGTCCTCAATTCCCTTATTCTTCTCCTGCTCTTCTATATTTTTCCTAACGTTTTCTGGTATAATATCATCCTGTAACAAACAGAAAATTAAGTATGAACTCAAAGAAAAGTCAAACATAGGTACCTACTTCCAAAAAAAAAGAGTCAATTGGTGTTAATATTGTATACTTTATGAATCTATCAATTTGGTATTCAAAAACATTAATAAGCGGACATAGTGGCAGTAAATTAAGTGGCTATACAGACCCAGTCTTTTCCAGCTTCTTCTGCGCCCTCTTTCTTCACTTCCATAACAGCTTTTTCTTCATCAAATGCAAAACTGGCAACTTTGAATGCAGAGAGAAGTTCGTCTCCCACCATTGCTGGACCTTCATCTCTTGTTTCTGCTCTTTGTAGAATTTCATCTATATCACACTAAAAATAAATCAAATTTAAGTTCACACTAATAAAGAATAATACCTACACATAAATTTTGATTCGCATGGCATAATAATTTTTATTTGCCACATTGGTAGATTATACATTTATACAAATTTAACAAAAATATTAGGAAAATTTCATGCCATATTCTCAAATGGTGTGAAGTTTGCCAATCCACATGATGAACTATGATCTAAACCCAGGGATTCCCAAAGTGGTCGATTTCGGTTTCCCAGGGTTCAACATAAACGAAAACTGATTTTGGGGGTCGACACGGTCAAAAAATCTACCCCTATTTTAATGTTTTTATCAAAAAATTATTACCTACTTAACTATTTATAATGTAATTTGAAATTATTAATTACACTTGACGTTTACTGAATTTTATGTCTATTTATTGTTCAATTTTGATGAGAAAATGATGTCAAGTTTACTTACTCATTTCACCAACCGCAAAGTTTTTAAATTGGTAAGTATTTTGTATCAATAGGAAAAACTAGATATAGTTTTTTTAAAGTAATTTGGCTAAGGGGGTCTGAGATATCAGTTCATCTTGGAAAAGGGGTCTCTTGCCGAAAATAGTTTGGGAATCCCTGATCTAACCCTTCTCATTCTGATAGGACAACCGTGCTCAATAGCGGGCCCACAAAGGTGATGATGATAAAATAAATATAACACTTACGACAGGATCTTCTTCATTTTCATCATCATCTTTGAACAGTTCCTCGGCGCCAAACTTCAAGATGGCGTTCAAGTCTTCCTTGTTAAAGGGATTGTTCACAGTGGTCCCGGCCGCGTCCCGCTTGTTCAGCACGGTGCGTCCTGTCGTGTCCATTCTCTGAATCACGAGGTGATCGAGGACCATTTTCCTCTTGGCTCTCTCAACAATATCTTCTTCCACCGACCTGGCGGTTACCAATCGATAAATATTGACCTACGGAATTATGGTTCAACAGATTAGTCTGCAACTGAAATATTTTACATAACAAAAACAGATGTTTGTAATTTTACTGTCAACGAAATAAAAGGAACTGCCAATGACGAGTATAATCATACTAATATTATAAATGCGAAAGTGTGTTTGTTTGTTGGTTTGTCTTTCAATCACGCCGCAACGGGGCAACGGATCGACGTGATTTTTGGCATGAGTGTAGTTGAGGACCTGGAGAGTGACATAGGCTACTTTTTCCCCAGAAAATTAAGGAGTTAGTGTAGTAAAAAAACTTAAACCACTCGGGCCTCATCTAGTTTATAATACATATTTACTATTGATACCCACGATGGAACAGAGATGCGATATATCTACTTAGGGTAAGAGCTTATGAGTATTACTTGATTTATCATAAGCTACTGAACAGACTTTGATATGGTGAATGATTAGTAAAATGTAAAAGCATAAATTAACTAAAAGCAGATTCTTACACTTGAAATATTTGAAGTATAAAGTTAGGAACTTATAGGCCACTAGAGATGCTGCATGATTTTTGTTTCTATAACAATTCTTAATGTCAAGTAAGTACACATTTTGGGTCAATTTATACAAAATTATATTTTTTACCTGATTCTTTTGTCCGATGCGATGTGCGCGAGCTTGGGCTTGCAAATCATTCTGTGGATTCCAATCGGAATCAAATATGATGACAGTATCTGCAGTTGCCAAGTTAATACCGAGACCGCCCGCTCGCGTCGACAGTAAAAAGCAAAAGTCCTGAGAACCTTCTGCATTGAAATGATCAAGGGCTTGCTTCCTCAGTTCCCCCTTTATGCTCCCGTCGAGGCGTTGGAATGAAAAATGCCGCCTTTGTAAGTATTCAGCCAAGATGTCCAACATTCGAACCATTTGAGAAAATATAAGCACACGATGCCCAGTTTCCTTTAGCCTGCATAGCAGTTTATCTAATAATAGAAGTTTTCCAGAGCCTCTCAGAAGTTTCTGAAAAATGTTTTTATTTATAAATAAATACGTACAAAGTTTAATGTTTTTTTAACAAAATGCAATAATGTTTAATACCTCAACAGCATCAGTAGTGGCAAGTGATGCTCTGGTCTCAAACTCCTCTGGTTTTGTTAGGAGTGCATGATTGCAACATTTCTTTAGTTCTATCACAATATTGATGAATGTATTCAATGAGCCCTTGACGCCTTTTCGTAATGCACTGTAGTTTTTTGTAAGAATCCACTTGTAATACTGTTTTTGTATTGAGGTCATTTCCACCCTTAATATTTGTTCCACTTTAGCGGGTAATGACTTCTCTACATCTTTCTTCTGTCGCCTCAAGATAAAGGGTTCTAATTGTTTGTGTAACTTTTCGTAACCTTTAGTTGCTGCGTCTTCATGATCTTTTTCAAATTCCTCCCATGATTCAAACCTTAAAATTATTTATGTATGCTTTATTGGTTGCTTGAACTTGTGAATAATTATATATATATCACCGTAAGATTGTAAAAACCGTTAGATTATAATCTAACTCGCGAAATTGCAAACTGTCGAAAGATTAAAATTTAACGCATTATTTTTCGGTAGATTGTAATCTGTTAGTAATATTAACCCGATATAACCTAAGTTCCCGGCCTGCGGACGGGCACTATCTAATTATTTATGTCAAACCCTAACCTAACCTACAAACAGACAAGAAAACGTAGATACAATGAATATTTCAAATATTGACACTCAGAACATTGAACGGTTTACAATCTTTCGACAGTTTACAATTTCGCGAGTTAGATTATAATCTAACGGTTTTTATAATCTTACGGTGACTTAAATAATTCATATCTAAGACAAAGTATATATAACTTAATATACTCACTTATATGGCATTATAAAATGTAAAAGCGCCCATAATTCCTTTAGAGAATTCTGCAATGGTGTACCAGTGACAAGTAGCCTATGATTTGTATCAAACTCCTTGAGCGCCTTGTATAGCAATGAATCATCATTCTTTAACCTGTGAGCTTCATCGACTAACAAACAAGCCCAGCTGAAAGATCTCAGAAATTGTCTATCTTTCAGTAAAATTTCGTAAGTTGTAAGAATGGCGTTGAATTTTAACCTCTTTGAACTAGCAAAGCTCCACTCGAATTCTCTGATCTGTGAATGTAACAATATTTTAATACTAACAAGTACGATACTGCAAGGAGTTATGAGTGATAATATAACTGCAGTGTGCCTATACTTACAATGTGTCTACTGCTGACGTCACCGATGTATGTTACGACATTGATATCTGGAGCCCACTGCGCAAACTCCCTCTGCCACGCCGTCATTGTACTCAGAGGAACAACACATAGAAATGGTCCATATAATTGCTGAGTTTTAAACAGGTAGTATAAAAAACATATAGTCTGTATAGTTTTGCCTAAGCCCATCTCATCAGCTAATATAACGGAATTGTCTTTACACCAGGAATGTATTAACCAATTCAATCCATCCATTTGATAATCTCTCAGTACATAAGTCTGAAATGACAATAACAAATTATTGAAAAGATGGTTAACAACCTGAAAAAAATGGGGTGATACTTTTGAAACAAGTTACCTGATCTTTGCCCATGTATTCAGGTTGTTCTTTGACCTGATGGAATTTGGGCCGCCTTTTTAAAACAGGACAATGTCTAGACGGCGTTGTTTTCGCAGCCTCCCTGTATTTGAACTGTTCTACTTCCTTAGGCCACCTTCTCTCTATAAGTGGAGAGTCTTCCCAAGTTGCGTCTGCATATGGCAGCGATTCCCATTTACAGAAATATTCATGGGCTGTTCCACCCCCTTCTAACTCACGTGTTTGTTCAGCTAAAATAATATTTGATGTAAGTAAAAAAATAAGTATACATTACTAATATTGTATTCATTTTATTACTAGCTGATGCCCGCGACTTCGTCCGCGTGGTTTAAGTTTTTTGTTATTCCAGCGGGAACTAATTTATTTTTCCGGAATAAAAAGTAGCCTATTTCACTCTCCAGGTCCTCAACTATACCTATGCCAAAAATCACGTCGATCCGTTGCTCCTTTGTGGTGTGATTGAAGAACAAACCAACAAAGAAACATACCTTCGCATTTATAATATTATTATGATGATCAACTCAATGCTATATTTTAATTTTGTGAACAACTGCTATACCAACTTACCAAATATCCTTTCCACACTGTTGTATGTTTTGACTAGCTCCTGTTGTAGTTCGGATTGGCATTCATAATAATCAATATCCTCAGGGCATGCTTGCCGTCTCCACCCAGAAAGGTCTGCTTCTTTCTTCATGAAATTTTCTAACTTTTTCATGCCCTTAACCTTTTGTTCATTAAGTGTCTTCTCCGACTCCCATGTATTGTGGATATGGGACCAACCCTTCCATTTAATCAGGTACTGTTGTTCAGTTGACTCCTCATCCTCGGGATTACAACCTTCATTTGGATCTCCATGCTCTTCTATATAGTAAACTGTAGTCACATTGCCAGTGACTGAACAATTATAAGAGGACATTAGCTAAAATTCAACACTACATTGGACCATAACTCAGTAAACCTAGATAATTCTTTGAAAAGAAAATCTCACTTATTTTAATTGCTGATGGGTAACAACTTTCCTATATTATTGGATTTTTTAATTCAAATGAATGCATTGTTCTAGGTTAAGGTCAAGTAATATACATCAAGCAGGGCCAAATATTATGTAAAAGCTTCTAAGGGTTAATCAATAAGAAATAGTTGATAATACCTTACATTTGCCCTCTTAAAATTCGATAAAGTTGTCTATAAGCGTATCTGTCACCGTAAGATTGTAAAAACCGTTAGATTATAATCTAACTCGCGAAATTGTAAACTGTCGACAGATTGTGAACCGTTCGATGTTCTGAGTATCAATTTTTTAAATATTAATAGTATATACGTTTTATTGTGTTTTTCTTGTAGGTTGGGTTAGGGTTCGACGTATATAATCAGGTAGTGTACTTAGGTTCTATCGGGTTAATATTACAATCTACAGAAAAATAATGCGTTAAATTGTAATCTTTCGACAGTTTGCAATTTTGCGAGTTAGATTATAATTTAACGGTTTTTACAATCTTACGGTGACATATCAATATTTATTCAATCAATATTATTTCTCAGTTAATTCAAAACTAATAATTTACCTCCTTTCTTTCCACGTCTTTGGCCCAGGACCCTTTCAATAGTCTCACTATGGTCTTCGGGTTCCGGTTCCGCTTCCGCATCCCCCTCTTCACCACCCTCATTCTCCAAAAGATCTGACGAGTCAGTTTGTTCATCACTCGCTTCTTTATAACTAACTGCGGCAGCCCCTGTACGTCGTGTCGCAGTTCGACTATTGGACAAGATGAGAAACTATTTATTGTTAATATAATAATAGGGATGACAACTCAATCAAATCATCAACGAGTTGCAACGAGTTTAGAACCCGCTAAGTGACATGGCTACTTTTTATCCCGGAAAATTAAAGAGTTCCCGTGGGAATTAAAATAAATTTATTCCACGCGTTCGAAGTCGCGAGCATCAGCTAGTGTTGTGTAGTGAATGCATGGATGGATGGATGGATGGATGGATGGATGGATGGATGGATGGATGGATGGATGGATGGATGGATGGATGGATGGATGGATGGATGGATGGATCGATGGATGGATGGATGGATGGATGGATGAATGGATAGATGGATGAATGGATAGATGGATGTAAGGATAGATGCATGGATGTTACTTTATCACGCCCGAAAGGCTGAACAGATCTGAATGAAATTTGGTACAGAGATAAATTAGTCTGGAATAACACCGACTTTTATGCCGGTAAATTAAAGAGTTCCCGCGGGAACCAAAAAAACCTCAATCCACGCGGGCATCAGCTATTAAGCAATTAATCCCTTAAAAATTCTGTCCATCATCTCCCTCGATCCCGCCCTTAAATGGAACCAACTACCTGAGAAATTTACGAAAATCGAAAACTCTAGTTTTTATTGTATGGCAACACGACTCTAGTACATCATCGCCAGAAGTTAAAAAATGACAATTTGAGTAATTGAAGTATTTAAAATCAGATTTCAAAAAAATCCTTCCACTGCATTATATGTATTTCTCTTCAATTCAAGATTTCTCGTTTTAAAAACTGAAAAAATATCGTAAAGTACGCGTAATCTTTTGTAAATATTATATACTTGAGTATTTGCGAATTTGTGCACAATTAAAGAGATAGATAATATTTTCTGAATAGAATAACATTTTATTTAAAACCTAAAAAAATAAAATTACTAAATTCAGTCAGAAAAAAGTAAAAATCCTAAAATGCCAATTCAATAAAAATAAGATAAAAAAGCCTCATCGATCCTAGCATTGATATTGTACTAGCATACAGCGTAATCTTAAACATTACATTTGTTCGAACGAACGTAACATAAAGACCGCAGACCTAAGTCTGCTGTATGTTTTAAATGCTATTTCAGTTAAATAAATCCAATTTGGATTATGTTTTAATCTTTTCAAACAATTTTTATAACATTTTGTACTAAGTAACTCTATATCAATAGGAATCGACTCCAGGTAAGTAGTAGTAGTTTCGGATTTAGTACGAGATTCGGCATAAATATAAATAGAATTTGCTAAGTAAATAATAATAATTCTACTCTGCATTTTCTAATAATTAGTATTTATAATTTAGAATGTTCGTTTACTTATTACGCACCTATTATAAAAATAAAATCGAGTTGGCAAGTCAAACTCCAAGGTTATATCGCCCGATGTTCATTGTCCAAGATGGCGGTACCGAATTCAAAATGGCGGATATATTGAGCGGGTAGCGATGGTTCATGGTAAGCAGTCTGACGACTGAGCGATTTTACGACCGATATTGCAGCAAATTATGCTAAAATTTATATTTTAATTAAAAAAAATGTTTTTTTTGTTATTATAAATCAAAATATTTGTTTATTTGGAATTTCCTAATGTAATCTGAAAATGCTATGCTATTGGTGATTGGCAAACTCTAGCAGAACAATGAAAATTAGTTCAAGGACCAGTTGGAGAACTGTGTTACTTAAACGTGCCCTCTGCAAGATAAAAACCAATTCAAGGCCTTATAGGCCTATTACACTGCACTTTTCACAGGGCCCTGTGGTAAGGGCTGGCGTGGTCGCTATTTAGAGCGTCGCTTATTACACAGCAATAAAGACCAATTTAGGGACCCTTACTCCCTAATGCTTATTACACTACACTGATTCAAGTGTAAGGGTCCCTTAGAAAAGTGCAGTGTAATTAATAGGCCTAATAAGGCTAAAAGAAGCATATAGAGAATTATTGTCTAAGTATGCTCCTCGCAAGACTGAAAAGTGAGTTCAAAGGCATATAGATGCCGATGGAGAACAAATTTTGCCTAAATGGGGTATCCCTTCAAAACAGAAAAAATTGTTCATTAGATTAAAAACTCAGTGGCCTAATAACACAATCAACAAAATCTCTAAGCTTAACCGTTCTTTCCGTAGGGAGTATTGTGAATGGGATAGCAATAAAAATATAGCTATCATTTTGGTTTAGTATGGTTTAGATGGTGTGAATTGACTTCAGAGAACTTTTGTCTAAACCCTGGAAGAAAGAAAAAATAATTTAAGGGTTAAGAAGCAGTTGGAGCACTTATGTCTTAATGCGCCCCCTGCAAGGCAGAAACATGGACCATCAAAGCAAGAGAAAGGCAAAGAAGATATGCTTTCGAAATGTGGTGCTGGAGGCGAATGCTGTGGATTGCGTGGACTGCCAAGCGCACAAACATGTCTATTCTTTCGCAGCTGGGAATCACTGTTCGACTCTCCTCCATATGTTACCAACGGCTGCTCTCGTATTTCAGACACATCATACGACGTGGGGACAACAGTCTTGAGCTTAATGTCACGGGCAACACTGAGGGCAAAAGAGCGGTGGTCTGACCAACTGAGGGAGTCTACGCGTCGAAATTTCATACTTTAATGAGAATGGCTACCAACAGAAGCCAATGGAAACAAATAATCCGTTCGAAGGTAGGATCTAGCCAGGACCACGATCTTTAGCAATGAAGGAACGACCGAAGAGAGAGTGTTCATCTAAGTGTGCCAATGCAAGACTGAAAAGTGATTTCAAGGGCTTTAAGAAGCTCCTGGAGATCTTTTGCCAAAATGTGCTTCCTACTAGAGAAGCATGAGTTCAAGGGTTAAGAAAACCAATTGGAGAAGAGCATGAATATGTCCCATGCAGATCTGACATAGCTATAAGAGTTTACAGGCTAAAAGAAGCAGAGAGAGAACTTTTGTCAATTGCTCAAGAGACAACGGTTTGTAAGTGAATTCAGTAAATTTCTTTGATACTGTTGTTTGGTTCATGTAAAGAAAGCCGGATTTCATCCACAGAAATCCAGGGCCTGTTCAAGGGTCAGGGAGAGTGCGAATATTTACGGATGCGTGTATGTTCAGATAGAGAAGTTTTGACTTAGAATGTGCATTTTGCATGAGGTGATGAACCTTGTCACAAACAATTTTCAGCAATGGATGTTTGAACCATGTAGTTTTGATCTCAACTGTCATAAGATAGGCTTTAAACTACAACTACTTAAATAAAAATTTTGTTACGACATTCATCGCCACCTAAAAGCTTAAAGTTCCCTGAATCTATTCAGCCACTGAAGGAAAATATTGTGTTTAATTGTGAATAATGATGAATCACACAAGTTAAGCAATAATCTAACCAATATTTGTCATTGTTTATGAAATAAATACCTTCCTAAAAATTTCCACTTCACTCAATTGAGGGTAGCACAATATTTATTATTTGGGTACTATTAAATAACTCTATCCAAAGTTGTCTTTATACATTCTTACTTAAATGAAAATGGAATTTTAGTTTGCAATAGTATGACCTGAAATTTTTCTGGCTAGATGTGGTAGAACACACATCCAAGACTTTATGGTCATGGGTTTGACTGCATAGTAGAAAATTGTATGTGAATTTTTGAAGTGAGAAGACTTTTCTTTGTGTGAAATTCATTGAAAAGCCTACTAATTAAATACACTTTTTTTTGAACTGGCAAAAAATATGCAATAATTATGTATTGTGTATTTATGGTAGATAAATCAGTGGTTTGAAATTTTTTTGTATGGTGGTTGGCATAGTGAAAAATCCGATTTTGTATTTTTTACTACAATACTACTATACAGAAAAGGCCAAACAAAGATCTTAAAGCAGTTAGAGCCATAGGATTTCTTTGACCATATGAGGAATAGCAAATATATCATTACAGCAACATCCTTCAGCCCATAATTCAGGTGGAAATAGCTGGAAGAAGACCACCAGGCAGAACCTCTTGGACTTGGGTTGAGATTGTGATTTAAAAAAAACATTGATCTAAATCAATAAGTACCTTTATTAATGCAACAAAAAAAGCCGAAAAGTGTCAAGTGACTTCCCAGACATAAACTACCATGCCAGACATACATGCAATGCTCAATGCTATGTTTATCTAGGATCTACATTGTATAGTACAAAGTTAAACTGAATGAGAATAAATAATTATTTATGTAACCATAACCAGTGCTGGAACATAAACACCAAAATATGACAAGTGACTGTGCGGGCTGCGGCAAACCCCAAACGGTTTTGTCAATTTTAAGTCATTGATTTTATAATTTTAGAAGAAAATGCAAGGATTCATTTTTATTATATAATAAAATGAAAAATAATTAATTTTTTTATAATAAACAACTTCCAAGTGAAAAAAATGGGAATATAAATAATAAATATTAAAAAATCTGATTATTTTGATATATTTTTTATCATGATTATTTTATGATTGGATAGCCATAATGGTTGCTAAATCGGAGATGGCACTATGGATGGAGATGGAGATGTAGATATCAAAAAAATAAATAGCTTGAGTTCAAACCTCTACATTACCTCCTAGTATCTTCATCAGAAGCCTCAGTGCTTTCTTCCTCATCACTTGTAAATCTTCTTCGTCGGGCTGGTTTCTTTTTTCTTAAAGGTACACTTCTTTGGCCTGGTCTTTTTGACGGTGGAGGGGGTGAGCCGTTTAGGTCACTATCACTATCTGAGGTATCTGAATTCCATGAACCACTAAAAATTTCAGAAAACTTTACACAAAATTTCATTTAATAAATATTTTTCAAAAATTATGGTAATAATATGGCTGAAATGTACCTCTTTTTCCTACTTTTTCTGTTATGACTTCTTCCTTTATCACTTGAGTCACTATCAGCAAGTTTTAGTCTATCGGGAACTTTTCTTGAACGACCGGATCGCCTAATACCAAACATGTCAGGGTTATCTTCCCAAAGATCTGATTTAACTTTACCATGATTATTTCTAGATTTACGCTTTGTGATAGATTCGTCTGAAGAGTCTTTATCAGTGTGATGATCAGATTTAGAAGAATTTGCATTGCTGTGTTTAGGTGATGATTTCGTGTCATCGCTGTGATGTGATCTGTCAACATTTGATGACTTCTCAGATCCCGATCGACCCGGAGTTTCAGAACCCGAAGAACTTGAACCGCTCTCACTGCACAAACAAATTCAAGTATTAAATATTTTGTTAACAAAATAATATTTAAGATTTGCATCTATTTTATATTCAAAACTTGCACAGCAAAAATCCACCAAACTTTTGAAGCACTATATTAATTTAGGAAATCTCAAGAAACCTGACTTGTGACCAAGTTGATTAAATTAAATAGTAATGGAACTTTTTTAATGCAACTAGCCCTTAATTTGTTATAGGATCATTTTGATAACCGACTGAGATGATATCTCATAAACGGATGACTACCTCGAAGTCTGGAAAAGAAAACCAGGCCAGATGAAGATATGAGCAGCAGAAGAAGCAGTGAGCTATACAAAATATGCCTGCTGAATTTATAATTGTACCTTTCACTTCCAGAGCCTGATCCAGTGGTATCACTCTTCCCACCCTTCTCACTTGCAGAATCACTTCCAGATTCATTCATGGAGCCCTTCTAAATAAATAAAACACAAAAATATTAACATAGAAAAAGTGAGTCAGGATTCTGACTCCAGTAGACAATATTCAAATCAAACGGAGTATGTAAATCTACTATTAATTATGAAATAAATTTATATAAAAAAAGCAAAATTAATTATTTTTATAAAAGTAACATTAGTTTTAGCTAATTATTTTAAAGCAGGAATTTAAGATCTTATTGGCATAGTCATCATCAGATATTGTTGAAGTTGATATGTACATGTTACCGGCTGTTAAGGAAGTTTAACCAATAACTACCACACAACAGATTTTTTTAGAGAGTCAAAACTTTTATAAAAATATTGTAAATCTTTAACACAATTAAGAATAACTGTTTTCCTAATCAGTAGAACAAAACATAACCTGAAACTTATATGTTTACATACAATTTTAATGCACAATTTTAGTAATAAATCTCAAAAAATCTAACAATTGAATGATGAAAGAAAGCAGGATATATTGAGGTGCAAAACGCCTCAATTACCACAATATGAGAAAAAATTGTAAAACATAACCTCAACTGCTGAATCCTATATGTAAACAGCCTGGTAAGACCAATTTTCAAAGCTAAATTGCAAAAATGGGTCCCTTTCCAAAATCAGTTTTCTTGGCCTCTATAGAAAGATTACGTAACAATGTAACCGCTGAAACACTTTCTTTCGTGGAACAAATACTTTTTCATACATAAAATCTTTAAAATATATTGTAAACATTGGTAGAAAACCGATTTATTCACAATTACGTCTTAAAAAGTATGCCTTTTCTAAGGCCACACCCAGCACTTCTAGAAAGTTCTATTGATATTCAGAACTCAAATAAGATACTATTATAGGAATATACGCAAAAAGAACATCTAAAAAGCATAAATAACACTTACCATAAGCATTTTGTAGAATTTTCAAGGAATACACTGTATCTTTAATATTTGTAGATGAAAATTGATAAAAAGTAGGCAAATCATTTAACAAAAAAACCTTGAAACACCTTTAGTACCATTTTTTGGAAATATTTTATAATAAACTGTTAAAAATTAAAAATTTAATTTGCAGTAAAATCTTGTCAAGCGACGCCATTTTGTCGTCGCGTGAATTCTGGTGACGACGGAAATGAAAAATCAGAAAATTTGCTACTGAACTTTGGTAAAAACAAGGTAAACAGAATTAATGACCACTATAAAATTAAAAAATGAAACTTTAGAGCCGTCGGAAATACTCCGTTCTATAGAGAAATCGATTTGAGCACCGCACACTACCAGTAAAACTCGAAAGCTACGGCCATATTGCTATTTCCAAAATGCCACTGCGAACTCTCGACTAGCGAACAGTGTTGCCAAGTCTAAGCCGGTTGAAGTCGCCAAAAAATTGAGGCCAAGTAGCCTAAAATCACCAATTTTTTTTTACATCTCTTGAAAATCATGTAACCTTGGCTATTTTTGTAAAAGTAGATTTACTCAAACTTGTTTTTAATTTTAAGGGGAAAATATGAAAGTAGAATTTAAGCACTTAAAAATCTATAGGTATTATTATTAAAAAAAAATATTATTCCCAACGTGCCAATTAATATTCTACATACACCTACAAGTAAAGAGATCAATTAGTTACGTAAGTATACAATATATTTTTATTCAATAACCAGCCACCTTAGGGACCTGTTCTAATGTCTCCATCACCACATCATCATCATCATTTAAATAACAATAAATATTATAATAAGTAACGAGTAAAAGTGGAATACCAGGCGACCAATGCATATTGCTTAAGCATTATTGTCTTTATTTACTACTAGCTTTGCCCGCGTCTTCGTCCGCGTGGTTTAATGCCAAAAATAATGTCGACCCGTTGCTCCGTTGCGGCATGATTGAAAGATATACCAACAAACAAACACACTTTCGCATTTATTATCTAAGTTTGAAGTATGATTGTTAAAGCACATTTTTTAATAAGTACCTTCAAAAATCTTTGGGCCTTTTGTCTGCCTCAGCGGAGTTTTTTTTATTCTGACAGACAGAATAAAACAATAGCATTTAGGAAACATAGGCAAAAGCCTCCCTGTTTTCCTCCCTCCCTGTTTAAAATGACGACCACAATTTTTAGGTGGCCAACAAACACCCTCTAAGATAGCCTAAACTGTGAAAAATCGCCTAACTTGGCATCACTGCAAGGGAAAAAGAAAATGTTGCCAGCTTTTAATTCGTTTACAATGACGCATTTCCGTTTTTGATAAATGTACAAAGTGGGTAATATTACCTTATTATGTGAAAGGTTAAAAATTACATGTTATTTAAAATGAATTTGTGGTATTAAATAATAATGTTACAATAATGTATTAAGTACCTAAATATTTTTTTTGTACAAAATTATTTTGTACGAAGGTATAGATGAAAATGCAATTTAAGGCGCGGGATATTGGTAGGTACACAAGAAGGAATGGGCGGGGGCGAGATGCAGGAAGTGCAGGCTCCGCGCGGGCGCGCTCTATCATTTTTTTTACCCACTACAAGTTAGCCTTTGACTGCGATCTCACCCGATGGTAAGTAATGATGCATCATTCCCGGTCAACAGGTTATCCCGCTACCATCTTAGACTGCAGTCTAAGATGGTAGCGGGATAACCTATGAGGGGCATGGCAGTTATACTAGACCCGTACCCCTAATCTGTTTCTAAAGGTCATGTACCGGAACGCTAAATCGCTTGGCGGTACGTCTTTGGCGGTAAGGTAGTAACTAGTTTGGCAGATAAAAATTGTACAACAGAACGCAAACGTCACCCCCATAGATTAAATATGGCAAGAGAAGGCAACGTAATAATAATACCACAGGTGAACGAAATGAGTCTATTTACGCTAATGCCAAGGAGTGACAGAGCAAGAAAATTTTCTCTTTTGTCCTGCTCAGCGTATCACTTTTTTTTGTTTGACCTAATTGACAGTTTAGGTCAGACAATCCTGTGTCGTTTTGGTTATTCGCCCATAATCGTACGAAATTGGAATTGGACAAAGTGGTAACTGTGCTCGTAGCTTACGAAAAAAATAGTTTAACCATTAAGAAATATTGCATTAAAACTATCGCTATCGCTTACTGTATACGCTGACGCCATGTCTATATCTCTTTCTCTGTCTACGGTCACCCTAGACTATCTGTGTCTATGGCGCACATGAGACCACGTTTGACATTTGACGTTCATAAAGTTCTCGCGCGTTTTTGTGGAGACAGTAAAGAGTGAAAGCGAAAATAGGTTCCCTGCTTTTTGTTCCCTGTATTTATCCCACCAGAGGCCCAATTGTATTGCCCACCCAATTGCCCAAACCGTAATAATTTGACAGCTTTAAACGTATTACTCGAACTGTTTAAAGAGTTCATATATGCTTTTTAACGTGCAGGGATCTATGAACTCCATAAACAGGTCGAATTATCTTTTTGACAAACGATTACGATTACGATTTCCTTACGCAATCGGGGGGCAGGTCGGACCAGGGAAAATTCAGAAATTATAAACGCCGGTTTAAACGTGGTAAAATATAAACGCACGTATACCTGGCGTCACGTCGACGTCCCATTCCGTCGCAATAAACAATATTTAATTTTCCTTAAAAGGACATGACCAGTAATTGCCCTCCGATTCGGGACAATGCACAGGATTTCCGTTTTTACAGTAAGGTTTAAAAATTCAAAACGAAATTATTATGGATTTATTATTCCAAATAAGGTCAGGGTTGAAATGACAAAAAAAACAGTACGTTTATTGTTTAAATCTTGAGCGTCCGCTTTCCTCTTTAAGCACTACTCCATTTTGACGTTCCATTATATCCATGCCTAATAATAATCTTGTATCATTATATTATGAATGATTTATTTTTGATCAATTAAATAGTAATGAAAAGGAAATGTATGTTTTGTTTATAATTATTTTTATTTTTTGACAAGTCTCAAACTAATAGATCAAACAAAGAATTTTGAAATACTGCGTTTAAAGGAACGCCCTTTCACATTGCATATGCCGCCATCTGTGGTCGAATAGTTAAACTTGTTAAGCAAAAGTAGTGAGCAATACTTAAAAATATTTTCTAGACTCACCACAATAACTAGCGCCATCTAATGTGGGAAAGCAGTTTTTGGTGAAACTTTTTTTATTTATTTTCTCAGTTTTCAGAGCCTTCAGACTCCTGAAACTTTTTTATTTGAAAACTATAAAATATAACAATTACAATAATAAAGAAATAATACTTGAAAATATTTTTTTAGACTCGCTCAACACAATAAATAGCGCCATCTAGTGTGGGAAAGCAGTCTTTTGGTGAAACTTTTTTTGTTCATTTTCGCAGTTTTCCGAGCCTTCAGACTCCTGAAACTTTTTAATCTGAAAACAGTGAAATATTACAATTACAATAATAAAGAAATCATTGCTGAACATTGATTTTTGACACCTAGGCAAGCTGCCATAGTTCCACCGGTCAAGTCCTTTACTAAACCGATTTAGATTAAATTTTATGCATCATCTCAAAGCCTAGGAGAGGGTGCAGTAGGCTATTTTCAAAATTCTTAACACTTTCCCCTTGTTCATAGCCAAAGTCCTTTTATTTAACATAAATTGATCTTGAATTCTTGATAGTAATGTCTATATTTCAAGTCATAACTTTCAAGAGTATTGGTCTATTTAGAATTTAAAATCATCTTAGGGCTGTGAAGAAGTTAGTTAACTGTATACTTTATGAACACGAACGGAATCTAAGGTCCCCGTTAGAAATCGAATCAGCAGCCGCAGTTCAATAAATATCAAAAAATAATATTTTGCATTATACTTAATATTTTATTGATTAATTATTGGTGATATATGATAAATAAGTGGCATTGTGTTATTTTATAAAAAACTTGCCGGTAGTTCTCAGCAGAATGCTTTACGAACCGGCGGTAAATTTTTGAAATAAAATGCTTATTAGTATCATTCTAATTTTGTTTTATTTATTTATTTATATGGCAACTAGCAACCGGTAGAAAACTGGTAATTGGGCGTATTTTTTAAAAAGTGTAGGGGAAACTGGGGACACTTGATCACCATTTTGGTTTTTTGCTTATATTTTTTTCAAATTTAGTTCCATAAAAATAATTCATACATGTTTATTACTACATGCATTTTTATTACTGTTCCCCATTATTTGATTATTATATTTATGAGTGCTTCATTTTTTTTTTTGCATTTTCCCAAAACTTTCCAAAAGGAACAAGTGTCCCATATTCTGGGAGGTTTGATCCCAGTAACGGGTAGACTTGATCATAGGGGATCAAGTCTCCCTAATGCAAACTTTAAATAAATGAAAACCCGGTTTGGTTATAAAAGTATCATTTATTATAACAAAATTATGAATATAATTAGCTTTATATGTCTTAAGTATTAATTAATAATGAATAGCCAACTGACATGCTAGCTGCCGAACACACAGAGAAGATAGCCCATGATGGAGTTTGCTAGCTTTTTCTAGGTACTTGGCTAAATGCAACTCCTCTTCTTTAGTGAAGACTTGGGACTGTCTATAATTAGGCTCGTATGTTATCTCATTTTCCTGGTCCTTTTGTTTTCTGGCATACCTTTTCAGTGTCATTATTGGGACGTTAAACTCTTTGACAGTACCTTTGATCGTATTTCCCTCCAATACCTTGTTCACAGCTTCTTTAAGAATTTGTGGGTCAACACGTCTACGTGGTTTTGCATCTTCTTTTCTTTTATATGTTCTTCTCATTTTATAATTAATCTAAAACAAACGAAAACAAGTGTAATTTAATTAAGAAAAAACAAAAAAACCCGACTGCGTAAAAACAAAACGAAAAAACATATAAGTTGTATATATTTGTAATCATCGTTAAAAATCCTTTATTTTGATACCACACTCGAGGTATTTTGAGAACATTAATTTCTTTTAAGATTACTTTTGGCCCAAAAATCCTTAATTTTGTTTTTTTTTAAAATTTTGATGTACCCAGGTCACTCTCACGACTGAGACGAATCTATTGACACCACTCACATAAAAATACGACTAGCAGTTTAGGCTCTAGGGCGTCTCAAAGAAATATACATACATACATACATACACTCGAAAAACATAACCCTCCTTCTTTCGCGGTCGGGTAAAAAAACTGACAAATTGAATGTATGGGACACTTGATCCCGGGATCAAATGTACCCCATCTTGCCGTGATCAAGTGTACCCGGGAGTGCTCTTTTAAAAAATATATTTTTTTCATGTCAAGAGAAAATGTTAATCAAATAAAATACATGTATATGCAAACTTTAATAAACTACTTTCAATGATTTTGACACATACTCAGGGAATTATTCATTCAGTTATTAAAAAAAAACAAATGAAAAACTTACCGAAACAAATGCTGACACAGGAAAATAAAAATGGCTGCACTGCTCTGAAGTTGTATAGATAAAGATGTCAAAATGACGTTTTTGGTTCACCATAGACGACAAAGACTTATGTTGCCAATATAAAAAATAGAAAAAGCGTTTAGTTTTTGATTTGTCACTGGGTGATCAAGTCTCCCAAGGGAACAAGTCTCCCCAGTCTCCCCTACATGGTTTTTTTGCCCTGTCCACCAACTTTCGGATTTTTTTTACTTACATTTAGATTATTCTGATTCCGACATATTTTATGTTTTTATGTCACTTATTAATCCAGTCATATTTTTGTCTTCAATAAACATATTGATATTGATTGATTAATTTAATAAATTACAGCATTATTAACAATAATTAATATGTGATTTTACCATGTCCTCATCTGATTTTCGACTTGAGATAGCAAAGCAGCCATAATAGATAGTTCATTGATTCACCCATAATTAGATAGATTATTTTACGTACTTTTGATTTGTTTATTTAATGAATTTATTTACTTATCCAAATGATTTTTATTATTTTTTAATTAAAAGTCTCATTTTTGACTCTATGTGGAATTTCGACTGACGGCCGCTTTTTTGCTTATAGATTATAAAATTACTACTATTGTAGAAGATTTTATTGGTTGCTTTCAACATAAAGTTGCTAAATGCTGTAAGACTGCTACCAGAGTCAATTTTGAGTGAATGCTCATAACCCATCCATTGAATAGCTGCGGTTTTTGAAGGTAAATACTTCATTCATACATCATCATCATCATCATCGTCTTTCATACATCATTTTTAACATAGTTTACTTCTATTTTATTAGCATGTCAATGTAGTATTGTTTTATAGTAAAGGTCGAAAGTTCTTGAAACACATATGCAACAAAATATTACTGCCGTGAATTCGTTACGGTCCTTTGAGTGTAACAATGGCGCTGACATTTGCCGAAATAGCAATGCAGCATAGAGAGTAATTAAAGAGGAATTCTTAAAAGTTCAAACAATATAAAATAATAACACTTCGACCTCGTAAAATATCTGAGGTGAGAAAAAATATCAGAAAGGGAGAAACGGAGAAGACAAAACGAAAAAAAATTGTTACTTATAATCATTCATACAATGTGATTTAACATACTATGAATTGGTTGGAAGGTCCACTTATATTTTTTAGATGATATTTTACATAATTTAAGTACAAAATATAGAATAGAGAGTTTAAAATGCTCAAAAATCACTACGTGGACGTATTATAGTTTTATGGTAAGAAAGTGCAATAATTCTAAACATTGGGATCAGTGCTCTTACTTTTACTTTGAGTAAGTCGAGGTTCCGCTGACAAATTGTCCTCTCAAAAAATATTGCATGAATGTGTGCGTACCTCGCACATAAAGTATAGATATAGGTACTTACGAAATACTTACGTCACTCGTTCCCGCGCTCACAGCATTTTACCTCTTTAAATATACCTATACCTTTACCTCTCTATATATACCTATACCTTTACCTCCATATATATACCTGTACCTTTACCTCCTTAATATATATACCTATATATACCTTTACCAACCGAGTACCAAACATACCTTACCGGCGCCGCGAGGCGCTATCTTTTACCAGGAAGTGAAGGAAGGAAAAGGAAGATGGAAGCGAGAGAGACAACGTACACGGGAAATCTCTTTATCATCACAGAGGAAAATAAGACACGGATTTGCTGTTACATTCTTTATTGCCTAGCTGACACGATTCCGGCGAATTCCAGATAACAGGAAAGTGCGAGTTCAATCTCGAAAAAGACAGAACCTCGCTGGATATTCAATGGAATGGTCAAGCAACGTCTCGTTCCTAAGTTATACTTACCGATGGCTGGAGACTGAAGGAATGATCGGGCAGTTATGGAAATGGAAAGAGTAGTTCTCAAAAGAACCGTTTTAACTGCACTGATTTTGCGATGCCGTCGAAACACCACAAGATAGTCCGAAACACCACAGATCCGCGGACCGGCACTGAGGCGCACGTCATCGCGCTATCGAAGCTCGTGGCTGACTGCGGAATGCGACGCTCGACTGAGCGCCCCGCGCCACACCGCGCCTGCGTGCGCGAGCCACGCCTCCATTATTATTATTATTGCATTATCGATAGTTCGGGGAAATTGCGCGTTACCTGGAACTAGCATTTCGCGCGGCTCTGTTTGCCGATTTTATTGGTTGAAATGTATGCTCTCTCATTGGTTGTTGTATTGTAAATATTTAATCTTGTTTTCTATTGGTTGTTAGTTCTTAAGGTTTTCTGTATATATATCGATAAGTTTTACAAATAAAATTATTATTCCTTTCGTGACTCTAATCAACAATTGTGAGTCTTATTACAACCAGCTCGTAATACTCCGCTACAGTGGTGACCCTCCGACAATTAATAAGGAAAAAAAGGAATCCATCAACAAAAAGCTGAAGCTATGGCCGAGCAAGAATTAAAAAGCGTCGAAGAAACAAAAATCGCCGACTTGGCTGCGATCTCCGTGCAGTCAAGGCTCCTTCCATTTTGGCGCACTGTTCCAAGAGCCTGGTTCGTCCAGTTTGAGGCAGTCGTCGATCCCTTGAAGACATCAGATGATCAAAAATACCGCTACGTCCTTTCGAAGCTAGAACCGGCAGATCTACAGCACATCACCGACCTACTATACAGCCCACCTGCAACGGGGAAATATGAAGCCGTGAAAAATCGACTACTCACCGTGTACGAAAAAACAGAAGTCGAGAACTTTCAGAAGCTCATCAGCGGTTTAGAAATCGGTGACCAGAAACCCAGCGTGCTGCTTCGAAAAATGCGAGAACTGAACAACGGCCTCATCACAGAAGAGGGTTTGAAGATCGAGTGGCTCAATCACGTGCCAGCCCACTGTCGCTGCGTGCTCTCTGTCAACAAGGAATCTTCGCTCGACACGCTAGCAGCAATGGCAGACAGGATGATGGAGTACGTCGGGAGCACGTCCGTCAGCACCGTGGCAGCGGTATCAAATTCAACCTCTTCAGCAGCATCATCTAACATCATCTGCGAGCCAGCGTATTCAGAGATCCTATCAAGGTTAGAAAAACTCACATTACAAGTGGCGGAATTGCGAGCACGAGATACTACGCGTCAAACATTTCGTCAACCATTTCGCGGACGCTACCGCTCGCGCTCACGCTCATCATCATCTCGGGTGAAGCCTGGCGATCCAACGTGGTTATGCAGATATCATCACAAGTTTGGCAAGAAAGCAATACGCTGCGAGTCACCGTGTGCACAACGTACCAAGACGACGGAAAACTAACGTCGACACCGACCGTGGCGGATGTCGGTGTCCCCAAAATCAGCAACCGCCTTTGTGTTCATGATCGCGACTCACACGAACGTTTCCTCGTGGACACTGGCGCAGACATATCTGTTTGGGCTGCAACATCGAAAACTAAGAAAAAGGCCGCACATACCTACAAACTTTACGCGGCAAACAATACACCGATAAATACCTACGGCGAGAAGACAATTAAGCTCAACCTGGGACTACGGCGCAGTTTCACCTGGACGTTTATTGTCGCAGACGTGAAGACTTCCATATTGGGTGCAGACTTCTTACGTCACTACAAGCTCCTTGTGGATCTTCACAGAAAAAAATTAATTGACGACGAAACCAAGCTTACCGTCGACGCTATTGAAGTATCAACAAACGCCGAGTCCATTCGCATCGTGAGCTCCGACCAACAATATCACGACATCTTGAAGCATTTTCCTGGCGTTCTTCGACCCATGTCTCTAAAGCAGCCAGCCAAACATGACGTCGTACATCACATCGAAACGACGGGTCCTCCGCTTTCCGCACGCGCCCGCCCTCTACCGCCCGACAAATACAACGCCGCAAAAGCCGAATTTGATCGGATGGTGGAGATTGGCATCTGCAGACCTTCAAGCAGTCCATGGGCCAGCCCTTTACACGTCGTAACGAAGAAAGACGGCGGACTTCGGGTATGCGGCGACTACCGAAGATTAAACGCAGTAACGCAACCCGATCGTTATCCGATACCACGCATTCAAGATTTCACGTATCCACTGAACAACAAGAAAATATTTTCGAAACTTGATCTCAAGATGGCGTACTACTGGATACCTATGGCGAGTAAAGAAGATGCACAGAAGACAGCCATAATCACTCCGTTCGGGCTATACGAATTTACATGCATGACGTTCGGTCTACGTAACGCAAGTCAAACTTTTCAACGATTCATGCATCAAGTTCTCCGAGGTATAGAAGACTGTTTTTGTTTCGTTGACGACATTCTCCTATTCTCCGAAGATGAAGACAATCATAAGAAGCTTCTCCATCAAGTCTTAGAACGTCTCGACGAATACGGCGTCACACTCAACGTCGACAAATGCCAGTTCGGAGTTGAAACTATAAACTTCCTAGGTTACGAAGTTTCTGCCAGCGGTATCAAGCCGACGAAAGATCGCATCGAAGCAATATCTTCGTATCCGAAACCGAAAACAGTCGTCGAGCTACGACGTTTCCTAGGCATGCTTAATTTTTACCGAGATTGCCTACCTCATCAAGCTGATCATCAACACGAACTCAACAAGTTTCTTCACAACAAGAAAAAGAATGACAAAACGCCAATAGAATGGACACCGGAAGCGAACGAAGCTTTTGAAAAATGCCGCCAAAGCATCACCGAAGCAACAACGTTAAGCTACCCTGTTCACGGTTGCGAACTCGCTATAATGACAGACGCCTCAGATCACAGTTTAGGCGCAGTACTACAACAGAAGGTTGAGAACAACTGGAAACCATTAGCATTCTTTTCGAAGTCAATGAGTCCTACGCAACGCCGCTACAGCGTGTACGATCGCGAATTATTAGCTATGTACACGGCTGTAAAACACTTCAGAAGATTGATCGAAGGCTGCGAAGTAACAATATTAACCGATCATAAGCCTCTCTCTTTCGCACTTAGCAGACCTGCAAGTAGTAGCGACACGCCGAGACGAGAACGACAGCTACATTTTATATCTCAATTTTGTTCGAGTATCAAGTACATCAAAGGTGAAGAAAATCCAATCGCCGACGCCTTATCACGAATCGAAGACATCCAGATCCCAAGTATCATAGACTACAACCAACTTGCAATAGACCAGAGCAACGATGAAGAATTGGAAAATCTGAAAAAACAACCTAACTTAAAATTCGCCGAAATAACTCTTCCCGGACTCGACCGACCAATCACATGCGAATTATCGACTGCATCACCCCGTCCGTATTTACCTAAAACATACCGCTATGCCGCATTCAAAGCGCAACACGGGCTATGTCACCCCGGGATTAGAACCACACGGAAACAGATAGCATCGAAATTCTTTTGGCCAACCATGAACAAAGAAGTAGCAACATGGGCCAAAGCTTGTGTCAACTGTCAGCGCAGCAAGGTACATCGTCACGTCGTCACTCCTCTGGCGGAGTTCCCACCTTCTCAACGTTTCGAACATATACACATAGACGTCGTGGGACCGCTACGACTATCAAACGATTTCAAGTTTTGCGTCACCATAATAGACAGATGCACCAGATGGCCGGAAGCTGTTCCAGTTCAAGATATCACCGCAGAAAGCGTCGCGAAAGCCCTGTACGAGAACTGGATAGTCCGATTTGGCGTCCCGCTCAGAATTACAACGGATAGAGCCCAAAATTTCGAGTCGGCACTATTCAACACACTACTGAAGAAATGGGGTATATCCAGAATCCGTACTACAAGTTATCACGCCCAGGCCAACGGAAAAGTGGAACGATTTCATCGTACAATGAAGGCAGCTCTCATGGCGCGCGGTGCAACAACAACTTGGGTAGAAGAGTTGCCCACCGTACTATTGGGTTTACGCACCGCACTACGTGAAGATAAACTCAGCCCTGCACTAATGACCTACGGCGCAACACTACGAATACCGTCCGATTTTTTCGTACCTACACAGTCGAAAATTGAAGATGCAGAGTACGTGCGACGGCTAAGCGAAACAATGGCATCGTTAATACCTACGGAACGTACGACATCGTCACGACCTACGTTCGTACACAAAGACCTAGCTACATGTACGCACGTTTTCGTTCGAAACGATGCGGTCAAACCACCTTTGACCCCGCCATATGACGGACCCTATCAAGTTTTAAAACGTCACGAGAAGTACTTCAAGATCCAGTTACCACTACGCACAACCGTGATATCACTAGATAGACTCAAGCCTGCATACCTACTTAACGAAGATGACGTAAGCACGAGCGACACTAACGTTACGTCGAAACGCAAGAGATCGAGTTCACCGAACCATGATCCAGTCGGATCATATGGAAAACTGAATTCGACTCCAGCTGTTTTACCTACGCCACCTTATATCACCAAACGAAGCGGACGAGTCGTGAAGAAAAACGTACGCTTCGCTTGAAGGGGGATACTGTGCGTACCTCGCACATAAAGTATAGATATAGGTACTTACGAAATACTTACGTCACTCGTTCCCGCGCTCACAGCATTTTACCTCTTTAAATATACCTATACCTTTACCTCTCTTATATACCTATACCTTTACCTCCATATATATACCTGTACCTTTACCTCCTTAATATATATACCTATATATACCTTTACCAACCGAGTACCAAACATACCTTACCGGCGCCGCGAGGCGCTATCTTTTACCAGGAAGTGAAGGAAGGAAAAGGAAGATGGAAGCGAGAGAGACAACGTACACGGGAAATCTCTTTATCATCACAGAGGAAAATAAGACACGGATTTGCTGTTACATTCTTTATTGCCTAGCTGACACGATTCCGGCGAATTCCAGATAACAGGAAAGTGCGAGTTCAATCTCGAAAAAGACAGAACCTCGCTGGATATTCAATGGAATGGTCAAGCAACGTCTCGTTCCTAAGTTATACTTACCGATGGCTGGAGACTGAAGGAATGATCGGGCAGTTATGGAAATGGAAAGAGTAGTTCTCAAAAGAACCGTTTTAACTGCACTGATTTTGCGATGCCGTCGAAACACCACAAGATAGTCCGAAACACCACAGATCCGCGGACCGGCACTGAGGCGCACGTCATCGCGCTATCGAAGCTCGTGGCTGACTGCGGAATGCGACGCTCGACTGAGCGCCCCGCGCCACACCGCGCCTGCGTGCGCGAGCCACGCCTCCATTATTATTATTATTGCATTATCGATAGTTCGGGGAAATTGCGCGTTACCTGGAACTAGCATTTCGCGCGGCTCTGTTTGCCGATTTTATTGGTTGAAATGTATGCTCTCTCATTGGTTGTTGTATTGTAAATATTTAATCTTGTTTTCTATTGGTTGTTAGTTCTTAAGGTTTTCTGTATATATATCGATAAGTTTTACAAATAAAATTATTATTCCTTTCGTGACTCTAATCAACAATTGTGAGTCTTATTACAACCAGCTCGTAATACTCCGCTACAAATGCTTACAATATTGGCCATTTATTATTAATATGATTATATAGAAAAATATGACATTCGTTTGCCACTACGTTAGTCAAAAGAACTAAAATTATCAAATTTTGGTAGTGATTCTGTTATTTTATGTTTGCTGTCCCATTTTTATGATTGGCTTGATTAGTAAGACTAATAAAAATTCTGGGAATCTTATCTAAATTGATTTTTTTAAGTGCATTTGTGAGATAAAGTTCTGCGATTCAATAGAATAACTTTGCGTCAGTTTATTTTTAAATGATTATTTTTACTCTAATTTAACATAATATTTAGAATCAGTGCTATTTCTCATAAAGATAAATAGCTAGAAAACACAAAATCAACAAAATAACAAAACATGCTTCAAAAAAAAAATTCATATAGACTTTTAAAAAGTACGCCCAATTAACCAAAATCGGTTTTGTCTAAATTATCGATTTGAGCCCAGAGCCTCTACCTACTCTTTGATTATATATTTTTAGAATAAGTTTATTTCAATATCTGTCAATAATTGTTTCCATCACTATATGTCCAATCTTTTTTTGGTCGGTGGATGAAACCCAGAGCCGTAGCCCGTAAAGCCAGTTTTACTTTTTTTTTTAAATAAAATGATACTGAATTTTAAATTGTAATTTTGTGTTTTGTGTGTTTTTATAATGAGGGCTACCGTTTTTATGCTCACTAGTTGGCGCCATTGGTGAGTTAGGTCCTTAGTATAGCTGTAAATTCGGTAAACAAGCATACTTTTGACAAAAAATACGTATTTAAATAGTAAGCACACAGGAACCAGGGACATAATGTACTAACTTCTGAATTCTTCTTCTTTCAACCCGCTTAATTTTGCACTTTTTTCTTAACTCCGCTTTCAAAGCTCAGAGCACTGACGTTCATTGACATGTATCTTACATCTTCATAATTAATCCGGTATTGCTTTATACATTAATGAAATAATGAGGGCTTTCGTTTTTATGCTCACTAGTTGGCGTGACTGGCGAGTAAGGTCCTTACTCCTTAGTATAGCTGTAAATTCGGTAAACAAGCGTACTTGTTGACAAAATATACGTTTTAAATTGTAAGCACACAGGAACAAGGGACATAATGTACTAACTTTTGAATTCTTCTTCCAACCCGATTAATTTTGCACTTTTTTTTCTTGGCTCCGCTTTCAAAGCGCAGAGCACTGACATTAATTGACAAACGACAGTAAAGCAGTACAATTTGGAAGACTGCGATGTCGATTTAAATTGTTATATTACCACATGATTACCTTATATATTCAAATTAGTCGGTTTATAAGTTTGTAGTTTTGCACCTCCAAAATGTCAATATTCAGCGTTCATGACTAGTAATCTGTGGTTTGCAACCCATTGATACATTCCTGAAAAAGCTTACGCGAAGCCAGCTAAAGGACATAAACAAATACGATCCTTATGGATATTTTTGGATGTGATATTGCGACAATTCTTAGCCGGTAGTTAGGTGGTATTACCTATTTGACATTTCGGAGACCTCACTCTACACTAGCGCCTCTAGCGGCGAATTTAAAAGCGGTAACCCCCAGAAGGACTAGAATCCAGAGCCGTTCAACCAGTTAAATAAAGAAAAGTAAACAAATAACTTGCCAGCCAGATGAATGAATATTCATTAATTTTGGACTATTTCTATCAGAGACGAGTAACATTTATTGTTATTTCTATCATGTAACCGGTGCATGTAACTTTCATCCATCGAAAGCGCTAACCTGACGCTATTGGCTTGTATGAAATTCAGATTTTAATTTTTATGTGTTTGATTGTAGTAAATATGTCTAAGAGGTCGGCATCCGTTACTTTTGAGGAACCTGAGCAAAGCAAAAGGTCTCAGAAAAAGGAGGGGAAGAAACACTCCTTGGATTCAGACGAAGAGGACAGTGCGGCAGAGGAGGAGCAGCAAAATGTTCTCAACGCTGATGATATAGAGGGTGAAGAGGATGGTACTGGAGGCATGGAAGGTGAAGTAAGTTGCTACTTCAGTAGTAGTTTAATGTTGAGAAAAAACAAAGCGGTTATCTGTGTAAACAACTCCTGTATTGTGACTCTAGCAAGCCAAGTAGCAGCTTTTCACACAAATGCTTCGTAATAAGCGGATTCCTTAATTTCAGATAGCTTCATTAGTTACCTACATAATTTGCCATTATAAGGTCAATTATTCATATCTTTGTAAGTACATTTTTATATGTGTGTTTACAAAGATATGATGATCCATTCATACAGTAAGTGCTCATTTAATAATATCTCAAAAGTTTCTTAATATTTTCAGATCACAATTACACCTTTTAACATGAAAGAAGAATTGGAAGAAGGGCATTTTGACACAGAAGGTCATTACCATTGGAAAAAGGAAAAAGAGATCAGAGATGGCTGGCTCGACAATATTGATTGGGTAAAAGTGAAAGGTAGACCTGAGGATAAATATAAGATTTTTAAAGATGAAGAATCAACTTCCAAAGGCATTTTTGATGATTCAGATACTGATGAAGAAGTTACTGATGAGAAATATGATATTATTGAGAACTATAAAGAAATAATACAGCATATGAAACCTAAGGAGACCATAGCAAAAGCTTTGCAACGCCTCGGTAAGATGATATTTTAAATTATCACTTTATGATTGCAGACTTTGGTTCTTCTACGAATTTCCACGTTTCGGATTTTATCCCTGAGAGAATTCTGTAGTGGAGACCGCATACTGGCAAGCGCAGTGTAGGATGTCCTCTGGCTCGCTGGTCCGATGACCCAAATAAGGTGGCGGGAAGTGGGTGGATGAGGAAGCTGGAGGACCATGTTTGGTGGCGCGCTTTCGAAAAGGCCTATGTCCAGCAGTGGATGCATGCAGGCTGATGGATGGATGGATGATTGCAGACTTAAAGACAGACAGATATACAAACACTTTACAATTGCACTGGTTAAGCTATATTGATGTTGTCTAAGTTGAACTGGAACAGTAAATAACTATGAATGTCTGAATTTGGCAGGACAGACATTTTAAGATTGTCTTTTTTAACAGACATTTTAAGATTGTTTTTTTGTTACATTGATCTATGGCAGTCCCAATTAAACTGGAATAGCTAATTTAATTTTGCCATTTACTTAACTGCAAGAAAACTTTTGAAGACAATGATATTATTTAGTGTGTAAATTTGCAGCGGCCAAGTGTTTGGGGCAGTGAGAACGGCATGAAACAGCGGTTGGTCAGTCCCGCTAGGGTAGGGACATTATGGTACTATCGATGTATCGATACCTACTCATATCAATACCTTTTAATTTTTTTAATACTTATGAATTAATTTTGAGTATTTGTCATATATTGTTGGTTGTACGTATATATTATTCACTCCCAATATTTCTTCGATTTGAAACAAAAATGTCATCGTTTTGTCAAAAATGACAACATTGTGAGTTGGTAGTTCAATTGAAATAATAGCAGACACAGCAGAAGTGAAACTTCAGAAAAGTAGCCTACGAGAGAATGAGATAAATGTAACTTGTATTCTATCTCATTCTCTTGCAAGCTAAATCCTATTATGAATATGGTTTTCTCTTTTTGGTGTTGCTTTTTCGTTTCATAGAATTTTCAAATCACAACAATTCTAAATAAGTTTTACTACAAAAAATACAACACTGGTACTCAAGCAAGCAGCAAAAACAAACTTATTTGTAATCAACGCGTCCACGTCGCTGTCGCCCCGCCTACACCCATGCATTACTCGATCTCGCTAGTTTTGTGCGCGTCGCCATACTTACTAAATCATGCTTTTGATTACGTCGCTGCCGATCGCCGTTGCCCCGAAGTCACCATCGCTCGGCCGTCGCAAATATCGTGCTTGACGCCTTGCACCTAAGAGAGATAATAGATGCTATTCTATATCTATTTTGCTAATGCAAAAACTTGTAGCCTGCCTAGGCTTCAGACTAATAAGAAAACTAGCTTAAGGCCCCTTATACAGATATCATACTTTTTCAAGTACCATTTATAGATAAATGGAATAACAGCTGTTGGGATATTATGGTATTAAATTAAAGGTAATGTATTCATCTCTAGTTAGACCCCATAAAAAATGCACACTCCCATACAAATTTTCGGAATAAATACGTTTCTACGAACGCAAGAACTGCTGAAAATGACGAAAAATGGGGTCTGGATAGGAACCCATAAAGCTAGATCAGCTACATAATTTAACTTGAAATAACAAAAGAGTGGGGCTTATATAGTCCTCTACCCAAATGCTGGAACATTATGCATACAAATAAATACTTTGTCATTTATGTGTCAACACAAAAATTCTTCATACATTTTCTATGGAAAGAAGCCGGCCGCTTGGCGTTTGGCGCTCAGTACGCGCTGAGATGCGCTCGTGAACGGGTGGATGTATCGCTTTTTTGCATGAAATTTATTACGACAAAATCGACACCGTGTTGTATACTGCGCTCGATAAAACTTGATATTGTTTACGACACAAAGAAGAAAGTTCTCAATTACCCTTTTTTTTACCCGATTACAGCAAAGCCAAAAGGTACGAGATTAGGAGTCTATGTATGCCTATGCGTGTGTGTGTGAGTGTGTATGTATGTTGGATGTATGTATGAATGTATTAATTGAAGTCTATGACACTCCAGAGCCCTTAACTACACTCAATTATTATTATAGCCAACTATACCTATGCAAAAAATTAGGTCAATACGTTAGTCTGTTACGGCGTGATTGAAGAATAATCCTACTAACAAACTTTTTCCCAATAATTTTAGTACGGTAAGCGCCATTTTGAAATTCTTTTTTATCGTCCTGATTTCGTTCAAAATCGATATCTGGTGTTCCCTGGGATCACTGAACAGAAAACTTTACCCAAAATTAAAAAAAAGTCAGCGCCATTTCGAAATTCTTTGTTATCGTACCGATTTCGTTCAAAATCGATATCAGGGGTTCCCTGGGATCACAAAATAGGAAACTTACCAGAATTAAAAAAAAGTCAGCGCCATTTTGAAATTCTCTGTTATTGTACCGATTTCGTGCAAAATCGATATCTGAGGATCCCTTAGACCACAAAACAGGAAACTGTTACCAAAATTTTTAAAAATCAGCGCCATTTTGAAATTCTTTGTTATTGTACTGATTTCGTTCAAAATCGATATCTGACGATCCCTGGGATCACAAAACAGGAAACTGGTACCAAAATTTAAAAAAAGTCAGCGCCATTTTGAAATTCTTTGTTATCGTACCGATTTCGTTCAAAATCGATATCTGGGGTTCCCTGGGATCACAAAATAGGAAACTTTTACCAGAATTTTAAAAAAGTCAGCGCCATTTTGAAATTCTTTGTTACTGTACCGATTTCGTTCAAAATCGATATCTGGGGTCCCCTAGGATCACAAAATATGAAAATTTTACCAGAATTAAAAAAAAGTCAGCGCCATTTTGAAATTCTCTGTTATTGTACCGATTTCGTTCAAAATCGATATCTGGGGTTCTCTGGGATCACAAAACAGGAAACTTTTACCAGAATTTTAAAAAAGTGAGCGCCATTTTGAAATTCTCTGTTATTGTACCGATTTCGTTCAAAATCGATATCTGGGGTTCCCTAGGATCACAAATTATGAAACTTTTACCAGAATTAAAAAAAAGTCAGCGCCATTTTGAAATTCTCTGTTATTGTACCGATTTTGTTCAAAATCGATATCTGAGGATCCCTTAGACCACAAAACAGGAAACTGTTACCAAAATTTTAAAAACTCAGCGCCATTTTGAAATTCTTTGTTATTGTACCGATTTCGTTCAAAAGCGATATCTGACGATCCCTGGGATCATAAAGCAGGAAACTGGTACCAAAATTTAAAAAAAGTCAGCGCCATTTTGAAATTCTTTGTTATCGTACCGATTTCGTTCAAAATCGATATCTGGGGTTCTCTGGGATCACAAAACAGGAAACTTTTACCAGAATTTTAAAAAAGTAAGCGCCATTTTTAAATTCTCTGTTATTGTACCGATTTCGTTCAAAATCGATATCTGGGGTTCCCTAGGATCACAAATTATGAAACTTTTACCAGAATTATAAAAAAGTCAGCGCCATTTTGAAATTCTCTGTTATTGTACCGATTTCGTTCAAAATCGATATCTGAGGATCGCTTAGACCACAAAACAGGAAACTGTTACCAAAATTTTAAAAACTCAGCGCCATTTTGAAATTCTTTGTTATTGTACCGATTTCGTTCAAAAGCGATATCTGACGGTCCCTGGGATCACAAAGCAGGAAACTGGTACCAAAATTTAAAAAAAGTCAGCGCCATTTTGAAATTCTCTGTTATTGTACCGATTTCGTTCAAAATGGATATCTGAGGATCCCTTAGACCACAAAACAGGAAACTGTTACCAAAATTTTAAAAACTCAGCGCCATTTTGAAATTCTTTGTTATTGTACCGATTTCGTTCAAAAGCGATATCTGACGGTCCCTGGGATCACAAAGCAGGAAACTGGTACCAAAATTTAAAAAAAGTCAGCGCCATTTTGAAATTCTTTGTTATCGTACCGATTTCGTTCAAAATCGATATCTGAGGATCCCTAAGACCACAAAGCAGGAAACTGGTACCAAAATTTAAAAAAAGTCAGCGCCATTTTGAAATTCTTTGTTATCGTACCGATTTCGTTCAAAATCGATATCTGGGGTTCTCTGGGATCACAAAACAGGAAACTTTTACCAGAATTTTAAAAAAGTGAGCGCCATTTTTAAATTCTCTGTTATTGTACCGATTTCGTTCAAAATCGATATCTGGGGTTCCCTAGGATCACAAATTATGAAACTTTTACCAGAATTATAAAAAAGTCAGCGCCATTTTGAAATTCTCTGTTATTGTACCGATTTCGTTCAAAATCGATATCTGAGGATCGCTTAGACCACAAAACAGGAAACTGTTACCAAAATTTTAAAAACTCAGCGCCATTTTGAAATTCTTTGTTATTGTACCGATTTCGTTCAAAAGCGATATCTGACGGTCCCTGGGATCACAAAGCAGGAAACTGGTACCAAAATTTAAAAAAAGTCAGCGCCATTTTGAAATTCTCTGTTATTGTACCGATTTCGTTCAAAATCGATATCTGAGGATCCCTTAGACCACAAAACAGGAAACTAACACAAATTCAAAATGGCGCTGATTTTTTTAAATTTAAATACCAGTTGCCTGTTTTGTGGTCCTAGGGAACCCCAGATATCGATTTGGAACGAAGTCGGTACAATAACAAAGAATTTCAAAATGGCGCTAATTTTTTAAAATTTTGGTACCAGTTTCCTGTTTTGTGATCTTAGGGATCCTCAGATATCGATTTTGAACGAAATCGGTACAATAACAGAGAATTTCAAAATGGCGCTAACTTTTTTTAATTCTGGTAAAATTTTCATATTTTGTGATCCTAGGGAACCCCAGATATCGATTTTGAACGAAATCGGTACAGTAACAGAGAATTTCAAAATGGCGCTGACTTTTTTTAATTCTGGTAAAATTTTCATATTTTGTGATCCTAGGGAACCCCAGATATCGATTTTGAACGAAATCGGTACAGTAACAGAGAATTTCAAAATGGCGCTGACTTTTTTAAAATTCTGGTAAAAGTTTCCTATTTTGTGATCCCAGGGAACCCCAGATATCGATTTTGAACGAAATCGGAACGATAACAAAGAATTTCAAAATGGCGCTGACTTTTTTAAAGTTTGGTACCAGTTTCCGGTTTTGTGATCCCAGAGAACCCCAGATATCGATTTTGAACGAAATCGGTACGATAATAAAGAATTTCAAAATGGCGCTGACTTTTTTTAAATTTTGGTACCAGTTTCCTGTTTTGTGATCCCAGGGATCGTCAGATATCGATTTTGAACGAAATCAGTACGATAATAAAGAATTTCAAAATGGCGCTGACTTTTTGTAAATTTTGGTACCAGTTTCCTGTTTTGTGATCCCAGGGATCGTCAGATATCGATTTTGAACGAAATCGGTACAATAACAGAGATTTTTTTAAAATTTGTTACCAGTTTCCTGTTTTTTGTTCCCAGGGAGCCCGAAATATCGATTTAGAATGAATTTAAAAAACGATAGTTCCGGTTTTGTTGAAGCAGAGTTCAAACAGCCGTATACTACGCAATACACTCCTTGCATTTTTTAAAAAATCGCGGAAATAGATTTATACGTGACCACTCGTCATGACGCGGCAATCACTACTGACGGCAATGTCGATGCGCATGTTTGTGTGAGTGAGCTGTTTCGAACGTTTCTAGGTAGTTTCATCCGTTTACTGTGGTCTAGCGTAGAGTATACGTGCTTGCAGAAATATTTTGTATTGTGGCGAGTTAAATACCTACAGATTTTTACTATAGGGATAAACACGTGTTTCAGGATTTTTGGAAATTCGACCTCCAAGGAATTTTTAAAAATTTCACCCGAGCGAAGCAGGGGTGCGTCTGCTAGTATTTACTATAATAATGTGGCGCGGAGGCATAGATAATAATATGTAGTAAATAAATAATCAAATATTTCAAGTTACAAAATTGATTAGTTGGCTATAAAATCGAGCGTAGAGCGTAGTGCTATATATGCGTACAGATATATGCTGTAGTGTGGCGAGTTATATACCTAAAGTTGGCTGCGGCCTGATTGTATAAGGACCCTTAAATGCCAGAAACATACAAGTACGAAAAGAGCTCTTTAAAATCACTTTTCTGTTATTCTTATTATTTTCAGGTGCCAGTTCAAAAATTTCAAGTGCTGAACGCTGGAAAAGAAAAAAAGCAGGAATAGTTGATGAGAGCAGCAAAACAGTAACAAGAGTCACAGAACTTGCTAATCAAATTCTTACCAAAGAAGGTAACATGGATATTTATCAAGAGACCTATGAAAAAATAAATGATATACTTGCTAAAGAGAAATCAAAGAAAGGTGATGCTCAATTAGATATGTATGCTGACGATTTTGATGAAAAGGAAAAATTGAATATTGATAAGAAGGATCAAGATGAAACCAAAGAAAGTTTGAAAAAGGAGGAATCCCAGGAGTTGAAATGGGAATTCAAATGGTCTCAAGACAATGATGCGGAGGTTTCAGGTCCCCACACAACAGAGCAAATGCAGAAGTGGGTCACAGAGGGTTACTTCAAAACTGGAGTATGGGTTAGGAAGTGTGGTGAGGACACACAGTTTTATAGCTCAAACAGAATCGATTTTGAGATTTATATGTAGTTAAGTATATCTACAGTTAAGAAATACACAGTTAAACAAAATAATTTTGTGTATGTCTTATTGAGTTACAAAATATTGTATTTTATTCCTCGAATTTTCATATTTATTTTATGGTAAGAATTTTAAATAGTTTCTTGTACAAGTGATAGTAGTTTCATTATAAAATAGACTGTACAATCTACTCTGAGCCTGACCCAGTTTCACCCTAAATAAAAGAATTGATAATATTGTCCTTGTAGCCTGTACAGCTTGGAGTATATATGTCACCGTAAAATTGCAAATACCGTTATATTGTAATCTAACTAGCGAAATTGTGAACTGTCGACAGATTAAAATTTAACGCATTATTTTTCGGTAGATTGTAATCTGTTAGACACATGAACCCAATAAAACCTATGTGTCGTTAACTACCTGGTGATTTGTGTCGAACCCTAACCTAATCTACAAGAAAGAGACAAGAAAACGTAATTACAATGAATATTTCAAAAATTGACACTCGGAACATTGAACGGTTCACAATCTCGACAGATTGTGAACTGTTCAATGTTCAGCTTACAATTTCGCTAGTTAGATTACAATCTAACGGTTTTTGCAAATTTAAGGTGACATATTATGTGGTATATGATCTGAGCTGTACAGGGACAAAAGCTTTTATATCCACTACAAGTTAGCCCCTGACTGCTATGTCATCTGATGGTACCTAAGTGATGATGCAGTCTAAGATGGTAGCGGGCTAACCTGTTATGGGTACGGCAATAATAAACTATTAAACTGTGTCAAATACTATTCTCTTCCATAGACCATAATATTATTCTATATGGCTTACTTTAATTAAAAAATATATATAACGAAAGGATTTTTCTTCTGGCATGCATCATATCCAAAAGCTTAATTATGTTCCTTGCCCAAAAGTATTACTATAATGGATGGAACTTAAAATAACTCTTATTTTGTACGTAGACGTATCTGTCGCCATCAAATCGTAAAATCCATCGTATTACAAAACGGTGCCGTTTTATAATCTGGCGGCTCGTCGTTCAGTCGGATCGTCGTTGCGATACCTTCTACAATACGGCTATAATTATAATACGGCTAGCCGCATTACAGAACGCGAAACATTGATTCAATGCGGCGTACGTGCGATAAGTCGCCGTTTTGTAATACTCAGCCCCAGATCTTGAATTTTTTCGAGATGGGGCAAAAACAGAAAAATGCCGCCCCCGCCCATAAGGCAAATACTTATAGGCATATTATATATGTCACCGTAAGATTGTAAAAACCGTTAGATTTAAAATTTCAGTTTAAAATTTCGCGAGTTAGATTATAATCTAACGGTTTTTACAATCTTACGGTGACATATACGCTTATAGACAACTTCATCGAATTTTAAGAGGGCAAATAAATGGCAATGGCAATATTTATATCACAGAATAGGTAATATTAGTATTACATAGGTTCACTGTAATCTTTGGGTATTAAATACCTACCTTAGCAGTAGTTACGAGTATTTATTAAATTAAACTCGTCAGAAAATATTATTATTATTTATTGTACTTCAATTAAATTATGTAAGATTATAATAGGTACCTAATATTAAGATGCTTTACATCGTTTCGAAGCAATAGTGGTTATGGATAGGGAGAGAATACCGAGCATGGCGCTGCCGCCGCACGCGTACGTCAGGACTCCTCTGTAATACTGCGGGCAGTCAAGCGCGTCGTCGCATTTGCTGAAATGGAAAAAATAAGTAGGTAGGTATTTAGGTTTTCTTTTTTTTAACACGCATACCCTTGACGTTGTGATCTGTAATATCTGACGCTCAGCGCCGGATCTTGAACTTTTTCGAGGCGGGGCAAAAACTGAAAAATGCCGCCCTCGCACTTATTTTTACCTGTATCGTTATCATCATTTCACCTTAAGATGCATATTGATAGACATGGGCTTCCCCCAAAGAACCCCACAACAAAGATGCGATAATGTTGAGTAGTGTATCCGTCTGCCAAGCTTGAATCTGCCGCCCTCTTAATTTGCCGCCCGGCGCACGGACCCCGGCTTGCCCCCCCCTAGATCCGGGGCTGCTGACGCTAAGGATAGCCCCTAGGGCGTCATATGTCCCGGAAAACAAAATTGCTTGGCGTTCTTACAGGTAGAAGTGGAAACTACATAGCTACAGCACAAAGGCCAAGCCTTTTGCAGACCACAATATTATAGAAATAATAATTATCATCCGTCAAACTTATTTGACCCAGTGGTCAAAATTGGAACTAATTTTTATGCCCCTATGGTAATTTTACCCAACTTAACTCGATCGTAATATTTGAACGACTAGATGTTCGCGACTTCGCCCACTATATTCATGCCAAAAAGCACGTCGATCCGTTGCTCCGTTGCGGCGTGATTGAGGGACTAACCAATAAATACATTCTCGCATTTATAATGTGGGCAGTGATAAATAGACAGACAATCAAAGCACAGTTCTATTTTATATCTCTATTTTCTAAGCCTTGGTCCGAGCCTCACAGGGGGCGCCCTGAGGAGGACGTTGTCCCCCCCCGCGAAGCCCTAGGGCTCTTTTCTCGGCGACGCCTAGCGCTCGCACAACCCCCCGGTGAAGCTGTAGCGGCCAGGACCTATGCAAAACTGTAGGTAAAGCAATGTTTATGAACTTGACGTAGCAAATATTTCAAGTGTCCTTTACAAATTACTTTAAAAATTAAACAGCTGTATTGTTTTAGCAGTGTGTTTAGCGACAAATATAAAAGTACCTAAGTACATAGTAATTTACATAAACTCTTTGTAACTTTTTCTATAGGAGTAATTTTCATTATTTAAAGATAGTCTAGCGTGAAGTTGACTCAAGCATAGAAATCTTTTTGTTGAATACCTGTGCATAATTGGCATAAGTTAGTGCCTATTCAGTCGATGTTCTTTTAAAATTTTGAGTTCATATACCCTGGATTTGACTAAGTTTAATAAACTATAGGTAAATGGGTTAATGAATAGCGTTGGAGAGGCAAGTACCTTTGGAACTGATAAGTAACTGCCTTAGAAATTGTCAACTGAGCAAGTAAGGTCTGAGTGTCTCTTTCGCTAATGGCGGATGCGTACACTACAAAGACGTTACACTTAATAACAAGTGTAACGTCTTTGAACTAGGTATGTCAGTACGCACATTCTCTAACTTCTGAGGACAATTACTGTCAAGTGTCAGCATTGTCAGCATCACAGTTTGGCAATAGTCATCATAGTAGGTAGGTAGGCCTTTGAACCTTTGTAGTTACAACCCACCTAGTAATAAGTAGGTATATGAAGCAGTAAGTAACTCACTAGTTTTCGATAGCAACCACTGCTATGCCAGTCACCAATTTGTCGGCAAATGTCACAATAGAGTATATCAGAGCTCCCTGGTGTGAATGTGGTCCTATCAAATCGGCAGTGACACATAGACTGGAGACCAAGGTGATCGAACTGCCAGCGCCTGGAAATAAATCGTAGGTATCGTATAAATAAAACATCAGGCCGAGCGGGAGTTTTTTTACAGTATTCGATCGCGACTATACTAACTACCATTTCTATCGAACCGATCGAGCGCCAGGCCGCCAACTTTCAAGCGCTTGACTAACGCTGAGTTGCACGAAACAGATTCAAAAATTTAAATGGTAATTAAACTAATTTAATCGCTGGAATTGTATGAATTCTTTGACTTGATTAGTTGAATCAACACTTAAATAGTTAGTTATAATTGTTTCGTGCAATCGAATTTAACAAAATTAGGAATACGATCGATTAGAATAATAAGTGAGAACCTTTTTGGATTGCTTTTAATCGGTTTCTAACGTTAAAATGCAGAAGTATGATCTAACTAGTCCCGATATAGATCATCACCAGCTGGTCATAAAATTCGGATCATCCCTCTAAAAAAATTTGCCTAAGTTCTACAACGCTTTGCGCTAGGTGCTACTATATACGTATACTGTATGCTATTAAAAATAATTATGTAGACACTTACCTATTAATGTCGCCACCAAATAAATTTGTGCTACATGTGCTTCTGGATTTATTGCTAATGCAATCCACATACAGCTCACTAAGCTTAGAAAACTGCCAATCAGATACGCCACCTTAAATGAGTAATTGTTATTATAATGATGATGGTATCTTCCAGTATCTTACTAAGGTACCACTCTGACTGGTACCACCATCACCACTACAGCCCATTTTACATCCCACTGCTGGACACAGGCCTCCACTCTCATAGGAGAGAGGGAATTAGAGCTTAGACCCACCACGCTGCTTCAATGCGGGTTGGCGGGCCTGACTGGTACATAACAGTGAAATTCTACTGCAGCTCTACTAATAAGTTCTGACCAAGAAGCATCCAGCATCCTAAGCTTTATGGGTTAGTAGGTAAGTACCTTTAGGATATAGAAGTTTCAATCCACAAAGATGCCCCCCACTACGCTTTTTTCCCGATAGGAAAACTGTACATACCTAGGTACATTATTTTATTTTTACAAAATCGTGTTTTATAAGGTCGTTAAGTACATACCTACTTTCCTACTAGGTACATAAGAATATTTTTTCGCCTTCGTAGATTGAACTATCTATAATAAATTGGTATGTTTTTGGGCCTGTATTAATATTTTGATCGGCTTAGGTACGTCATTTTTGGCATTATTCTCAGTAAATAGGCACAAAATTGGCGTTTCAGCCTAGTCGTTTCATTAGATTCAGATTTCAGTAGATAAGCAGGTAGGTACGTAATACCTTACCTGATGTCCTATTTTATTGATATTGCTTTTTAATAAAAACGAGAAACACAATGAAGAAATATAAAGCACTAGTGGTACGCTAGCGACTAATTCGGAGCCCTCTGCTGCGTTGGGGTTTACTGATAGCCTCTCCTCTAGGAAAAGCGGTACGTAAACCAGACTTAAAGCCCAGTATAGCCTCGAGAAAACGTATCTGGAAAATAATAAAAGCTTCATTGGGTTAAACATATTATATAAATATCTGACTAAAGAACCTAAGTGGTTAGTTATTGCCGTTGTCTTTGAATGTAGGATTTCTCATAAGAGGAAGTTAACCCCGTTTCCATTCTTTATTTTTATGTTGTGTCTCGTAAGTGTAGATTATAATATTCATACTAATCCATATTTTTAAATTCAAGCGAATAAGTAAGTAATTTAGTGTGTTTGTCTATTCGTCGTTTTTGCTCACTTTGGTTTGAAGTGAGCAAAAACGACGAATTAACGAACAAAAACTAAATTCAAAATTTAAACCAAATCCAAAATACTTTATCTGACTGAGTTAAAAGCAGCAAAGGCGCCCTTTATGAACTAGTGAGGTGAAAAGATAATTTTACAGACTGACTAAACCAAGAACTTCTTGCTTAGTCTTACTCATCGACCATACAAATGGTCTTACTTAAAGGCCTGATAAACGTACCAGCTACTTATATACAGGTACTTTCGTGTCTATCATGTGTAAAGGAACACATGACCCCGAGGAAGATACCTCAATTTCTGTGTCAATCAATTATTATTGATCACAAAAATCAAAGCAGGCAGACAGGTAGGCAAATATAGGCATATACTTACAATAAACTGGTTTGATATAGCAGGGGCATTTGCAAAAAATGCATAATTTTGGATTTGGCTGATAATATTGTAGAATCTTTTTCACCGGTTTCCACTGCGTGCCCATTTTCTTTAGGCTTTTCTTCCTTTGGAGGCTTGAGTTTGAAGAAAACGTGGAATATTGCATAAGAAGCTATTCCAATACTGGAAATTATGAGTGATACATCCTGAAAATTAATAATTGATCATTCTCAACCTAATCTATTTATTATGCATATTCCAAAACTTTAAGCATGCATGTAGGCGCCTTGGGTGAATTAACATATTACAATCTTGTAACGTGACGTTACGTTATGAAGTTAGGTGTTCATTAGATTTCACTGTTCTCATGTCCATTTGTGAAATGAACTAAAGAAAATGATAATACATCTTACAATAACAGCGGCTTATAGTACGATGGCACTGTTATTTAAATATGGGCTATGTTATGTCTCAATGTTAAACAATTGTATTATAAAGTTATAATAAGAGAGTAGTAAGTACTTATGTATATGTCACCGTAAGATTGTAAAAACCGTTAGATTATAATCTAACTCGCGAAATTCTGAACTTACCTACCCATATTTTCTTAAAACGCACATAACTTCGAAAAGTTGATGGTGCGTGCGGGGATCGAATCTGCGACCTCGTACAGGCGGTCTAAGGCTATCACCACTTGTTATTATGCATATATTATTATTTATTTAAGTATATAGAATTAAAAATTTGTTACCCGAAACTTGTAATCATCCGATGGCCCAATGAATGTGCTGTAGTTCGTTGCTCTCAGAACGATCCACGTTATGAAGTAAACGGTGAGGCTCGATAATACAGAAGCCATATATCTGAAACAGCAGTTACCCTATTTACCAACTATAATACAATATTTTTTTAAAAGCTTAAGTACGAAATTAGATAAGCGTGAAGTTATTTCGACTAAAACTTGTGCGAAAGTTTATTTCCAGACTAAAGTTTAAAAATCCCACTTAATTATCTACGAAGGCTTTAGGAGCTATCTGGTCTCTTTAGAAGATTTAGTTTTACCTAAGTATAGGTATGGCTCGACTGACCTATACAGATATGGTTCGAACAAATGTGTAAGAGGACTGAATGTTTTATCACTTTTATCACATACTCAAATCTTCCTCGTGAAATTATGTAAATATTAGTGGAAACCGGTCTGCTATCCATTCATAAGTTGTAAGCTATTGTCCAGGCAAAAACTGATAAGGTAATTTTATAATACTAATATTATAAATGCGAGAGTTTGAATGGGTGAATGGACGGATGTTTGTTACTCAATCACGCCAACGGCTGCACGGATCTGGATGAAATTTGGTACAGAGATAGATTATATAGTCTGGAATAACATATATGCAACTTTTTATCCCGGAGAATTAAAGAGTTCCCGCGCGAATCAAGAGATCTCAATCCACGCGGATGAAGTCTAAGGCATCAGCTATAGTACTTATGAGTTATGTAAAAATATTGAGATCGAGATAGAGAAGTTACCTTATAGACGTCAACTCTGAGCGGATCTGTAGATTGTCGGTAATCGATGGTATCATAGCAAGGTGAGAGATTTGCACTATCGCCCAACCTATTTGGAAGAATATGACCAGGACGGCGTAGTAAAACGGCAGCCACCAGGACAAATACTCGGTGTTGACGCCAGGCCTGCACCCCCAGCATCGTATGAATAGTAGAGGAAACGTGCATGTTACGACTGCACATCCTGTAATTTTACATCATTTTACACAAAAAAAAAACTTTTATTTTCAGACGCTCCCAATTCGTTAGCATCTGGATGTATTCAACTTAAATTCAATAACATAAGTTGTCAAAATCAAATGCGAACTTATTCCTACTTAACGTTTCTGTTTGTCTGTATATTTTACCAGAGACGTTTATATGTACGCCACAGGAAAATCAAGGATTTCCGGATTCCCACGGGGTTTAATACTATAACTAAATTCACGGTAACGAAGTTCGAAGTATAGGTCATTGAGGTCACGGGTATCTAGTCATCAAACTAATATTATAAATGCGAAAGTGTGTTTGTTTGTCCTTCAAACGCGCCGCAGCAGAGCAACCGATCGAAGTGATTTTATGCATGCGTATAGTTGAGGACCTGGCTAGTGGCGAGTGACAAAGGCTATTTTATATCCCGGAAAATTAAGTACTTCCTGAGGGAATTAAAAAAGCATATTCTACGCGCACGAAGCCCGGGCATCACTGCATTAGCTAATTATTTATTATAAACAATCAGTAGGTAGGTAGCTACAACATCTTACTCCCTCGACTTCGATAGCGTAGGTTTTTCAGAATCACACATGAAGCTGTCGTTTTCTCTCTCTCAAAAAGCTTACCTGTTAAATGCCAAAATTTCTTAGTACTGTACTTGTCTGCCAAAACGCCGACGATTGGAGTCGCAAGTGCGTCGACTACTTGACCTGTAATTTATAAAACGTTTGAATAAAGTATACCTATATGTGATATAAACATATCTAAATTAATAGATAAATTTGTAAATAGGGGAGCGGTGGGCACAGTGAAGGGCCTACTCGTTAGATAAACTTCGAACCGTGATTGTTTTCATTTGAATAATGCAGTTCCAAGTAGATTACCCACATACAGCATCTATAAGTAATTCTTAGGATCACCCATGTTCCCATTTTAAAGCTTTGAGCCTTTAGCATAAATGAGGCTTAACTACTATGTCCGGTACCATTAATTTCCTGTTGCGTACCATAGAATAGAATTAATGAGTCCCTAAGTAGATTTCCATCCTATCTACTTAACTAATAAAGTTACATAATCAGTTATGTACGCATACCTATAAAGCATTGGCTCGTGCCACTCGTGCCATTAAGTAATTTATTGGACAACTTTTTTAACTACTATAGCTACGAGTGTGTTTTGAGTAATAAAATTCCTATCAAAAAGGTATCTAATTAATATGAATGATCGTGGTTTCGTAGGTAACAAGCTAATAATTGTAATAAATATTCATGTTTCACCCAATAATAGGTATTTTATATTCAAGAAAATTAAACATCTATTTGTATAAAAAGTCCTTCGCTGGATCTTTAAAAGTTTAAAAACAAACTATCCATAGCGTCGCGTACATCTACATTCTACATACCTAGTCTTGGGAAAAAGCTAGTCACCAATAAAGTATTATGAAGTGGAGCTACGAAAGTGCTACGAAATATTGAAGCGCTGAAGAGAATTGAACAATTCCAGCCCATTTTTTAGGGTTTCGTAGGAAAGGAAAACAAAGAACTTACAGTTTCGTTCACTCTGTTTTTCCTTCTATCAGTTGTCTGTGTTAAAGGTATTTTTAAATCAAACGAATATAAATAGTTGTATAGTTGAAATTTGGTGGAATTTTGAATTTGAGACAGAGATATAATTATTAAAGTTTTGATGTCAAGGTTAAAACCAAATTAGGCATAGGTACCTACTTATCCGGAAAAATTGAATTGAAGAATAAGTAGGTACTAAGGTACTTATCCTGAAAAAATGTTTGTTATCTGGACATGACAAGCAAAAGTAGACGAAAAATTTTGGTTAGCACCACGAGCGATAACTCGTCCATAGTTATTTTTAAATCATTATTAGATTTTCTAAACAGTAAGTACCTATATGGATCGTTAATAAAGAAACAATGACAGTTTATAACAAATAGCATGACTTTGGAACCACACCATATGCTTGTTCTGACACTTTACCAGTTTTTAGGGTTCCGTACCTCAAAAGGAACCCTTATAGGATCACTTCGTTGTCCGGCTGTCTGTCAACTCCCTTTATCTCAGGAACGCGTGGAGGTATCAAGTTGAAATTAATTTAAAATCCTAAAATACTAATGTCTATTTGCCCTTGGAGCTGTAAAATAATCAAGTTTCTAAGTCAACGCAATAATAAAATACGGCCATTTAAGCTGCATATTTTGAATATTGACGGTCACCAGTATATCAAAACATAAAGGGTACTTTCCGTTGACTTAGAATCATGACATTTGGTAGAAAGCAAGCACACAAAACATAAGTACAGGAATAAATCCTAAAACCGTAAATTCAGTTCACACACAAGGGTTCCGTACACATGGATTATCGAATTGTTTGTCAGGCTCTACCGTTATTTCACAGCTGTTGTATGTATTGCTATGGCGTCTATCTTGTTACTTACTAAAACAATTTATATTGTGTGGTGGTACGGAACTCTTTGCGAGTCTGACTAGCACTTGGCTGGTATTTTTCATCGTGTTACCTTAGAATATGGTTTTATTGTTAAGTCTTTCGAATAAAATTCGAGCCTTTGGTCAATGACACACATATATGTAAATGTAATACGATATTCTACTTACCTAACAATAGCATAGCTCCGGCAATTACAGCCCTCATTTCGAGAACCGCTTGGAAGAACAGCATCATATAAGAGAACCACATTGCTGCGCATAGGTCGTTGTACATATGGCCTAAGCCGTACAGGAGATTTTGGCTTATGCGCCACCATCCTCTTCTTTTGTATGGGATACTGGGAACAGGCACGATGTATGTATATCGTAATCAGTTTCGTTTATCAAACGGAAAATTGTAACGGTTTAAGGAGTTCAATGATGCTTGCAAATCGAAAATATAGGTATGTCATAAAAAACGTTTGTTTTTCGGCCATAATAACCTTGAGAGGAAACTCGCCTCGTTAAATTATTCCTTTTCGAGTTAGTACTAGTAGTATAATCCATACTAATATTATAAATGCGTAAGTGTGACTCTCTGTCTGCTACGCTTTCACGGCCCATCTTTTCAATCGATTAAGATGAAATTTGGTATAGGGATAGTTTGTATCCCGGGGAAAGAATAAAGACTACTTTTCCCCGGAAAATTAAGGATTTCCCGCGGGAATCAAAAACTCTAATCCACGCGGATGAAGTCGTGGGCATTATCGAGTACTTACTACATTGAATTATAAGGAGTTTTAGTTTTACTAGATACGTGCTAGGTTTTTTGTAAATAACAAGTAAACGAAAATCTTGCGAAAAGCCAGGCACGTCTGAGTCCAACATTTCAGCTCATACTGAGAAATTGGCCTTGGTGATAATTATTTAAGTCATTATGTAAATAATTAAATAATAGGTACATTGATTGTTCAACCATGCCTATATTGCTATAGATATAGTTCGCGCGCGAATTGAATGCAGAGCTTATGTATGTGTCACCATACATATGCTCTGCATTCAACTCGGGCGCGAATTATATGTACAGCTGTGATATCCAACGGTTTTTCGTAGACCAATTTGTGGATAAGCTAAATACTTAATAGGTAATTCTCAAACGCAAATTTATTATTCTAAATCAAAATTTCATATTTTCGATCACACTAGTGTCGTATAAATTTCATGAATTAAATTTTTTTGTATCAATAACAAATATCAATGAATATACGAAGTACAAACTGGAGCACTCCGTAACGAACACGGTTGATGGCTATAAATATTTTTGGCTGTATGAATAATGTGATGAATGAGTTCATCAGCTAACTATCGGCTCATTGAATTATTAACTCCTAATTATCCAATGGCTTTAAGGGACAGCTACCATTAAAACTAAAGTGAAGGAAGAACTAATTCCCCAGCAATGCAATTGGCAGTCTTGTGTCCTACTTAACCGTCGCGTGTCACAAATTGAGCGTAAACTACAATTTGCACCAGGAATTCTGATTGATGAAAAGAATTTAAGGAAACAGAGCATTACCTTAAATCAATTTCCTTAACAACGTCGTCCTGTTTTACACTGATTTCCGTAATTTCAGCATCAGTTGCACCGTATTTAGGGCTCATAGTTAAAAACCTAAACGTTAGTCTAACTTCCGCGGTCAATGTATCATTCACTCGTTGGTATTATTCGATCATAATACACGAATCGAAGTCTATTAACATTTTCACTTCACTATTATTGGGGACAAAGATATTGAGTTTCACAGTTCACGGGTAAGCCGACACGACGTGTGGCTTGAGAGGATTCCTACGGACATATGACTTTAAGCAGTTATAGTTTAATCATGACTAAATAACTAGGGTTTTTCATTCAGTATGGCTTAAGTACCATTGGAGAAATGGTTATAGTTTAACTAATAATAAAAATTTTAGGCAACACCTACCTTTGGTAGGTAACAATTAAATAATTAGGATGATAATATCCTAATAATTTAATTATTTGCGTATTAGGTCTCACGTAGTTAATAGATTATCATAAACGATCGTAAAACTAACAAGTGGGTGATTAATGATATATTAGAAACCGAATAAGGTATAGCAATAACATATTTTATATGTGCAGAAATTTGGCTATTAAAGAAAGACTTTTCGGTGACTTTTTAATTACCTCAAATGTAGCTTTTTTAACGTTTGGCATCTCTACATCTCTTTGCGTCGTATTCCTCATTACTGAGGAAGCCCCTTCTATTAATCTAATCATGGCAGGAGTTTTCTTGGGATAATAATGCGTTGGGTTACCACCTCCTTCCGCATCTCTAATGCTCTACATAGACTTACTACATAGCTTCTGTAGAATAACTTCTAGGTTTCCAAAGATTACAATTTTTACATAGATTATTGGCTGATTGGCCAACAGTGTTAATTAAAGTAATTAAATCGATCCCTCTGAGTAGGTAATTTGCTTAGTTCTTATATGACCTAAATAGCAAACTCGTTACAGATATGTATAAACATGCTGTAGCAGATCAATCTATGTGAAACCGCAAGCCTAGCCAGTAGCCACCGTGATTCGTGAACTAAAATTAAAAAACAAAATCTTGCGAAGTGCGAGTCAGTCTAGTCCACCGTAAGCGTGTGCTTTGATAGTAAAATATAGTTGTTTAAATTAATCTACGATCTAAAAAACTAGATCTAGAGTATAAACACAGTGTTGTTTCTGAAAATTTTAGATTTTGCATTTACTTAGGTTGTAGGTTCTCTTTGCAATGTAAAGCCCCCCTATGAAATGAATTACTTACAGCAATTTAGGAGGTTTACAATAAATAGTTAAGAAAACCTCAAACTTAATTTAATTAAGTCACACGAGGTCATTATTATTTTTTGGTAAGTAGGTACATAATTCACTTTTTTCAGGAAGTGCCCTATTTTTATAAAACCCAGATTGTGGATATTATTCACATACTTATCTACCTAATCCCATTTCCGGATCACGTTAAAATCCTGAAAGTTTTGATATATAATATTATAAATAGCACCAATACCAATATGATATTCCGTAATAAGTCGCCGATTTTTATTACAAGGAGAAAATTCTTCGGCATTTCTAGAGTCAATGTTTTGATTTTGCGTGAGTTTGCTAATTATCTCGTCATAGGTGTATACTTAGCTATCACGTCGTAAAGATTAATTAATTTATGAATAGCAGGTTTATTAAACTAGCTCTACAAAATATTGAAAGACTAATAAACCTGCATGATTGATTTGAGGACCATGTTTTGATGAAGTTCCAACAAAGAACGTATTTTTGTCAAGTATGTATAAACATTTTAATTTAATATTGTTGTGTCTTGGCCTGGACCTGGAACTGAACTACAAAATAAATACGACACTATAAACATTTATAATGTACCTACCTAGTTTACTATCACAAACAAAATATTGTGTTAAAAATAAGTTATAGTTTCTTTACATCTAATAGATCTACCACAGACGTACTCGTTACCTACCTCTATAACGATAAAGATACGAACTCTTAGGTCGAACTCTTAGTTCATGGTGAACCACTGAGGTTAATAAAATAACGTCGCTGTAGTTGGAAAATTAAATAACTAACAAAACCAATATCGCGAGTAAAACACGTTTTACTGTTTTTTTGCGTTAAAAATGGGGATAACTTTTTTTTCATAAACAATTTATGTGTACATGTTTTTAAATGATATAGATTGTTGCTGTATCAATTTCAGAATCTACTTACCATACATTTTATTCATTTGTTTGTGAGAAAAAAAAAACGCAACTATTTAATTTTCCCTCGCCGAACTTTTGAATATTTGATGCACTTATTTACTTGTGCATGTTAGTTATTTAGTTCTTCTTCGTCTATATTGCGTTGAAGTTCGAAAAATTGACGATATAAGTACCTTTATTTAATTTTTCCCCTTCAGTGAGATAATTAAATGACCTATTATTTACTTATTTTACTATGACTATCCTATCATTTTTAAAGGGAAACCAACAAATAAACATTTATTTTTATTAGAACTATGAAAAGTAATCAACAAAACTACTGAAACACTTAGATTCTTCTATCAGACGTACAAAATAAAATATATAAAAAATAAAACCAAATAACAATCTATTAATCAACTCTACTCATAAAATCAAAAAAAAATCACTTTTAATAATATAACAATTATACTTATCAAAAACTAAGTATCAACTGAAATAATAACTATCAACTTTTTTTCAGTTTTACCTTTATAAATTTAAATTTAACAATTGAGTACAGCCTTTTCAAACCAAATAGCTTAATAATTTATGAGTAACGTACAGTATAATCAACACTATGTATTTAACCCTTTATGGCGCAAGGTCATTATTTTTGTTAGTTTTACGGTCACTAAGTAGCAAATAGGGTATCAATAATGGGAAAAATAATAACAAAAAAATATTACAAAAAAGTAGTTATTATTTAAAAAAATATATCTGTTGCAGAAATGCAACATTGCATCAATAATGCTAAACAATGTTAAAAAAGTTAGTTAAAGATAGAATTAACTAAGAATGGTTTAATCGAATTAGGATTATGTAAGTGAAGCTAGTAATTGTTAAACTAACGACTCTATTAATAAAATAATAAAAAATAAAACAGTTTGTAGAACACAACAAATAAAGACTAGCTGATGATTGATTCCCGCGAAAGTCCTCTAACTTTCCGGGATAAAATATAATTTTTGTGCTATTCTGATGTATAGGCTATTACATCATGAAGTTTTATCAAAATCCGTCGTGTAGTTTTGCGTGAAAGTGTAACAAACATTCATCCATCCACTCCGACAAACTTTCGCATTTATAATATTATTAGTAGGACATCAAAATCAAAGAGGTGCATACGTCCATTAAAATTTAAACTAAGTATCTATTGAAATTATAACAGCTATCAACTATCCTTTAGTTTAACCTTTATAAATTTAAATTTTACATTTTAAATCAGATCAGTTCAAACAAACTAAGCTTATGTAACGTTCACTAAAATCAAAACTATCAATTATAAATATAATTAAGTAATTAAGAAAGATTAATTATAAAACCAGTACGATTGAACTGATTTCAATGTAGATAGGTATGCTAAAAATTTACTATGCCTGTAAGAGTTAGCTTAATTCACGTACAGTTCTATAGACCATTCTTAAGCAGTCCAATCATTTATTAATCAACTTTTTAATTTACTACATTATAAACTGGCTATTGGCATTTCCGGATTGCAAGTCTTCAATGATTTTAGATGTCTAAGGCAAACTTGAGTACCATGCGTGTAGTTCAGCAGGTATAATAATATTCTTTCTGCAAAGATTCAGCAGGTCCTTTTTTTACCTTCCGTAATCGGAAAAGGGTGCTCATATGCCATCGCTATTACCTCTCCGCAATGTTGATGTCACCGGCCGTTATCCTCTTCTTATAAATCTTATAATTTATGTTTCGATTGCTCTAATAATGTTGAATAAAATCCTTATTTAATTATATTTGTCCTGAAATTATAAACAGTCTGAGAAAGTTTTTTTTTGATAATTGAATAAATGTGCTTATAATTTTTTTATAGTAGGTACGTATATCTTTGCAATCATGGGATGATTAACTAAATAACTGACTTTGTTTAATTTTAACGAACTGAGTTGCCCCTGTAAAGAATATACGTGTCGAGGGAAAACTAAATATCGAACTTTATGCATTTTATTCGCTCTCGAAGTGATGCATGAGAGAACTTATTTATTTTTTTTATGTTATTTAACTTTCATTCGCTACTTTTTTATAAATTTTTCAATATTTATTTTTCCACCTTTGGTGTCGTGCGAGATTCATTTTAATGTATCTTTTTAATTAAAACTAACAAAGAATAATTAGAAATACAGAAAGATGCGGCTTTAATTGGACTTTCTGGAAATGCAATAAAGTCGATTTCGCAAAAAGTGTAGTTAATTAATTTTCTAACTACAGCGACGAAATACACTATTTTTACCGATCTATACTATATCATATTATAAATGCGAAAGTTGGGATGGATGGATGTATGTATGGACGGATAGTTGAATAGATGGATGTTTGTTACTCAGTCACGTCGGAACGGCTGAACGGATTTGGATGAAATTTGGCTATATATAGATTATAGTCTGAAATAGCATATAGGCTACTTTATATCCCAGAAAATTTAAGAGTTCCCGCGGGAACCAAAAAACTTCTATCAACGCGGAAAAGTCGCAGGCATCAGCTAGTAGTGCAAAAATTTATGTAAAATATACCTAATGTTAAAGAAAGAGATGGATGAAAGAGACTGGCGTGAATGATACAGGCATTCGGCAGTAGTGGTACCTGCCAAAATTGGCCAATTTGCTGCTTGGAGACAGGAGGGGTTTTTAGCCGGCAGGGATCTGGCACTACGGATAGTGCCAGACTTTTGAGGAGGTGAGGATTTTCCCCTCCTGCGACAACAAAAAAAAAATGTATGAATAAAACTTAATTCACGCGGACAAAGTCGCGGGCATCATATAATTAAAAATAAAATATAAGAAAACATTAAAAACGTTAAAGTTATAAGCGCCATCTATTAAAAGTTAGGTTGATTATTTATAGTGAGTCGTTGAGTGTGGTAGAGGCATGGACTAACAATTGTGCACGAGACCAAAATGTAGAGGCTGCTTATGATAGAAAAACGTACTGGCCACCTACGGCGTAGTATAAGTACATTGAACCAGATGTCAGCACTGCACAACTTAAATTATGTTCTAAAGGGAACCATTTGTAGGGTTCCGTTTCCGTTTCTCAATTCGGCGCGTATTTATTTTTTTATGTATGTCGGTGCATATCTCCGTGCTTTCTGAACCGATTTGAAAAAAATTCAAATCGGATTGACTCCAAATCCTGACTAAAAAGTTAAAAATAAAAATTCATTCCAAAAATCCGACTTCCAAAGCTACTGTAAAGTAAAAATAATTTTGATCTCTACACACTGTTGAAGTCGGGCGAGCCTGATGCGTCAACTTTGCTTATCTTTGTTATACCCTAGAATTTACCCTCATTATTATATAATCTGTGTACAAAATATCACGCAACAACAAGATAATATGTGATATCTTGTTGATTAATGATCATCATCGTCCATGCTTACGCCATCGGCATTGTTCCGATGCGATTCCAGCAACGACCGTTCAGGAGGCTCTTCCGCGATGCACCTCTGCGGGCCTTCTTCTTCTTCTTCATGTTGATGCGGCTTTGCAGGGCTCTGTAGCGAGGTCCAGTATCACTTTGACCGTTGCCGATCTATTGTGATCGCCACTATCTAAAGTTCCTGGCCAATACTGCTTGCTGCTAGAAACAGCAGCAGCTTTTTGGCCGGGATGTTCTTTGCCTCCTCAGGGTCTACGGAGTGTTTCCCTAAGAGGAGGTTACGTTTGTACATTAAAGCGGGGCAGTAGCAGATAAGGTGCAAAGGCGTTTCCTCAGCCCCAGAGCAGAGCCTGCACACATCTGTTTCTCGGAGCTTTAGGTTGAACATGTGTCTGTTCAGCCCACAATGCCCCGTCAGTGCCCGCGCTAGTATGCACAAGTTTTTCCTACTAAGCGCTAGTGCCGCTGCGGCGGCCTTCTTATTGAAGGATTTCACTAGCGCTTTGGAGTGTTTCATTCCTGGAAGATCTCGCCAGCGAATGAGTGTTTCATAATAGCAGTAGGTCAACAGGGTGAGGTTGGCTAGGCTCCTAGGTATGCCGCACACAGGCTCAGGTCCAGTTTGCCGCTCCCTAGCTCCTAGCTTTGCGAGTTCGTCGGCACTTTCGTTGCCGTCAATACCCGCATGCCCCGGGACCCAACGAAGAATCACCTTATTTGTGTTGGCTAAGGTGTTCAGTAGTTGCCAACAGTTTTCAACCAGCCTCGAGTTGAAGATCACTGAGCTGAAAGGGCTGCTTGGCTATCCGAGTGGATATAAATAGTTTTGTTGACAGTGTTGCTTTCCAGTAGGGTTTCCACACATTCTATTATGGCATACACCTCTGTTTGGAATATTGAGGCATATTTCCCAAGGTTCCGGTGCAATCGCACCTTGGGTCGCTCTCCATAAATTCCACAGCCCACTTCACTGCCTGACTTGGATCCATCGGTATACCATTTTTGGCTGCCCTGTCTCCAAGTCATTTGGTTTTTCAACCATTTATCCCTTTCAGGAATTTCCACAGAGTAGTTCCTCTGGAAGTGATATTTTGGGATCATGGTATCTGTTGGCATCCCCAAAATTGGTATCTCAAGCACTGAGTCATGGAGAGATCTCATTGCTTGTGATAGCCAGTTCACCTCCCTCTGGCTGACGATCCTGTACATACTAACCTTCGCCTCCTTTTCCAAATAAATGTGAAGAGGAGGCAGGTTCAGTAATGCATCCAGGGCAGCTCCCGGAGAGGTGCTCATGGCTCCTGTGATAAGCAGACCAGCAGTTAAACGCGGTTAACTGCGGGCCTTGCGGATGTTAGTCTTTTTTTTATCCACTACAGGTTAGACCTTGAATGCGATCTCACCTGGTGTTAAATGATCATTGGTGATGTAGTTTAAAATACTATCGGGCTATCTTGTTAGGGGTATTGCAGTTATATTAAACCCAATATTAACTGAAATCGGTTTCAACACGGCATCGGCCAAGCGCTCCAGTAACGTTTGGCGGCACTTTTTTGCCGGCTGAATGGTAACTAGCCACGGCCGAAGCTTTCCACCAGACCAACTGATGGTCTCTTTATTTGAAAATTGAATTTTTATTATATCATTCTCTCTTTTGTGGTACAAGGATGTGGTGGTATAACACAGCAAAAGTGTAATCAAACAATAAATTTAAACCTGAACGCAATATTGAAAGTTAAAATATAATAATTTTTCAGCTTGCGTAGCAGTACCTTGGCAGGGACAAGTGATAAATAGTTATTGCTTATGATGGCGATGTTAATTAATGGTGGATTTTATTACCGCGATTACGACCCAATGTCTACCTAGACACCGGCTGGCGCATAAATCAGAGCTCCAGTTTGGTGCACTTTGTCCGCGGTGAGTACGATTATGCCACGTGTAATTGATTGTACCACATTTCCCTACTTAGTGGCCTAAACTATATGCTATCTACTTATGTGTATGGGTCGTTATGGGCAGAAAAGATTTTTGCGTAAGACTGAAATTCCGGAGCAGACAATAGCATAGATCACTCCTTGCAAAATGCTTCTACTTACTTGTGAAGATATAGGCCTTCAGAAATAGGTACAAATAGGAAAACATAGGTACCTACAACAACCGGTATCATCAATATTTCCAGATATATTAACGTTGTATTTTAATTGATTGTCTATGCCTTCAGAAATATTTATAGTTTTCCATTGATTTCCTTCTACATAAAAATTCTTAAAAGATAGGTAGCATATTTTCTCATTAAAATCCATTCAAATATGAAAAAAAACATTCTGCACGTAAGTTTTTAAATACCTAGTTAGTTTTTAAGTAAGTAAGTTTCCAAGTGAGTAAATTTTATTTAGTTTTTAATAGTGATATGATAATATGATAGGTATTACTTCCCTACTTTTTTATTAGTAAGTATATTGTATCACATAGCATTTACAAATACTTTAACGTAAGTATCAATGAAAATACATTGAGTTTCACGGTAATTTTTTTAAAAGTAAGTAATTAAAATAAGAGTGGGCCGGCTTCCCCATGTAATTTCCTGGCAGTTTTCTTATTTTTCTACTAAATCACATAAAAAGAAGCTTAGAGATACGTATAGGTGCTGCCTGGTCTAGCGCACAAATGCAAGTGGCAGCTAAGTATTAGCAATTGAGGTAATTGCGCTCATGGCAATGAAATATAAACTACTTTTTGAACCTCATTGGAAACTAAAATCGCGTACGACATCGCACACACTATTTCAATTAACTTACTTGTGCCCTCAGTAATCTGTGGCTGGTTTGACGTAAAGATTATTTTATGTTAAAAGCTAGCTTAGAATTATTATCAAAATCCTTTTTAGGTATTCTTCATCATCGTAACTTGTCTAAGCTCTCAACCGATAAACATCCACTTAACTAAGTATATAATAACTAAAGACATTATTAATATTATAATAGTTATGTTAAAGGGATTTCCATATTTCTATCATTTATAATCCTACCTAGTGTGTGCGTTTCTATCTATACTGAGCTTCAAAGCGCAGACCATCAGATCATTAAGGTATTCTACTGGAAATCAATTTGAATTTTCTTGCGTGAAAGGCAACACCACCGGTACACCAGGAAGGTCGTCAAAATGGTAACAGTACTTGCAAATGCAAAATCAGACGAACAATTCTCTATTAATGTTTATTGCTTCACAATTTCAAAACTAGTAGTGGGCTGAAATTGAAATTATGATTTATGAAACAATAGAATAATAACCCGCTGTCAATTGTGATAGATTAAAATACTATAGACCCAAGTCCTAATTCGTGGTAGTAGGTAGAAGTCCAAACCCATCTTTCATACCTTGAGAAAAAGATAACACTTTTTTTACTTGACCTATACACATCAAAATGCAAAGCTTTTTAATTCTTAAAAAGTTTTTTAAAGTTGTAACAAAAATAGTGGAAACGTATAGGTAAGTAACTATATTTTTTAGTGCAAGCTGTATATTTACTAAACTTCCTCAAAATCGGCTAAAGGTAAACAGACAGACACACAGACACTCTTGTATTTTCAATATCCGTTTTATATTTCCCTATTTTAAGATAGCGCAAAAGTAGCGCAAAAGTTCGTTGTATTAGTTAGGTTGGGTTCCTGAAAATACTACTAAATCTTTGACGTCGGGTGTCATTTGGAGACAAAGCATCGCCCACTAATTGCCATTGTGGCGGCCGTGAACATCTGATCTCAATGTTTATTAGCCCTTTGTGTTGTAGCTTCAATATAATAGATTCTTTGCGAATGGGTATTATATTTTTTCTGGTTCTATTTACTCTAACATTCAAAGAATAGAGCACAGGTGTTTATAAAACTATTTTCGTAAAAGAAAATATGTACTAGGGGAAGTATTCTGTTAGGCTGTTACCCAAAACTTTTGTATACTCTTAAAATTATCCCTCTCTATTATACCAAATTTCCTTGTATCCTCCTACTTAATCCTACCCATAAGTACATAACAACAAAATATTTTTTATTTGTTAAAGCGTACTACTTACTTTCCTACATTCTTACAGTGCTGTGATAGAGCATAGTATAAAAGTCATTCAACATTTTTCACCTTTCATCGAATTTGAATAGGTACGTCAATGCATGAGACCAAAGTAAGACACTGTAAGTATAAGGAAGGCAAGACAATTAGACGGCTACCCGTTACTCATTAGTAGCGATACCTACCTATTTCTACTAGATCTCATCTTGCCTGTCATCGTAATGATATGCATTATTTTTTTCTGGTTGCTGTCCGTTCGTATAGTGCGGAGAAGAAAGGGGTTTATCACGTGGCTAAGCATGCAGCTTAGCTAGGATGGTACCTACTACATGATCATAGCTTCGAACGAGGGCCTTAGTACGTGACTTGGTTAGAAATGGCTTCATTTTATTTTCGCATCGTTAGAATGTCTAATGTGAGCAAACATTTAAGATAACGATATGTAGGTATTTACATTTCTAATAGCAAAGTACTTGGTAATAATCAATGGAGTCTCTGGTTTTAATTACCTAAATATAGATACAGTTGTAGATTGCGAGAAATTTTCAATTTAATTTATAACTGGTCGAACTTATATTTAGATAGGAACTGAAGCCACCAATCTAACCTAGCCAATCTTATGAATATACTAAAACCCTACATAAGTCAATTAAATTATCAAAAATAACAGCAATAAGTAAATATCATGGTTTATTACGTAAGTGAGTTAAATTATTAACGCGAACCTTTTCGTGCACAACGGTTATGGAAGCTGATTCAAACACTTTATTATTTGTAGCTAGGTGTAAACCTGTCCCATTTTACACGCGGTAGGTCTATAAACTTCAGGTTGGGCTAAAACGTATTCGAAAGAAGGGTCGTTTTATTTTTGTCGGGCCGGCGGAATCAATATCGTAAACGGCGATCACAAAATCCGCCGGGAGGAAAACAATAAAATATTCTGCTGTATTAGCATAATGGATTCCATATTAGCTCGCAGGTTTCGTAGAAATCGAGCTATTAGTAACTCAATAAGAAAATTTAACAATTAGACCAAGGATACGAGACAAGAAATTGGTATGTACGGTCTATATGTACGTTCCGCTACTTACAGGTTGTAATAGTTTTATTGGTAGTTTGTCAAATATGTACCTTATTAGTAGATATATATATATAGTTTAAGTAAATTATGTATAAATAAGTTTCATCATCATCAAGAAGTTTTCTTAATTGCGAAAATAATCTTTTCACCGATTCTTTAAGCAAAATATCATTTGCAATTACAACAACATAGATATCTTATGTATCTTCTCGCATTAAGTATGAAATCAACATACAACATAATTTGAAAGAAGTATGAAATTATTTGCAGAATGTACCAAAGAAACGTGAATTTAACTCACAAAAAACGATGAACAAAAATTTTTATAGATCGATATTAAAAACTGAGCAAATAAAGTTTCCAGTTCAACGCAATATTTGAAGAATATTTATCGGCGCTTCGTCTGCTCAGCCCAAAATTTTAAAAAGACGTATTAGAATATCCATTGTTTTTCTGAACACCCGGTCTATTATTTAAATCGGATAGGAGTTCTCGCTCACCCAAACAATACAGTCGTAATTCATCCGTTCTATTTGCATGGAAATTAAATAAATAATTTATAATTCATTCACGTGCGCAAATATTTGCTCTACAATATGTTTGGAGAAATCATTTTATTTATTTAGGTTCTAATTCGCCTTCTAACTTCGAATGAGTAGGAATTTCTAGGAGTAAGTATATTATTAAGCCGAGAAAACTTCTTCTAACATTGAAATTCTTTGATTACAATTTAATAAAAGAAAACTTTTACAGTCTACTTCAACAATTAACTTAAAAAAATACAAATTAGCTTAAATTATGTAGGTAGCTTTAAAAAAGGAGTTTTTTGCTGAAAAGTATACCTACTATGTACCTTTATCAAACGTTTTGGGAAGATTTAGTATATTTATTGTTTGATTGTTTTATTCTGGTTTATGGGTCTTCGCAAACGGTGTACGTCCACTACTGAACGTATCTAAGTAACTATGTGGAAAGGACACGGTCTTGTGCCACTTGTGTCCAGCGATTCTCATACAGCGACCCGCTTGAGATCGTTGGAGTCTCCTGAGCTCCTGACACTGCGTTTTTGCTGCAAAGCTCACAAACTGACAAAAATCCGCGCAACTCACTTGAATAGGTATGTATTTGTCACCGTAAAATTGTAAAAACCGTTAGATTGTAATCTAACTAGCGAAATTGTAAACCGTCGACAGATTACAATTTAACGCATTATTTTTCGGTAGATTGTAATCTGTTAGGTATATTAACCCGATAAAACTTAAGTGCCTAATAATCAGGTAGTTCCCTGCCTGCGGCCGGGCACTACCTGATTATTTATGTCGAACCCTAACCTAACCTAACCTACAAGAAAGAAACAAGAAAATGTAAATACAATGAATATTTCAAAAATTTACACTCAGAACATTGAACGGTCCACAATCTGCCGACAGTTTACAATTTTGCTAGTTAGATTACAATCTAACGGTTTTTGCAATATTACGGTGACATATCCGCACATAGCCTACTAGCGTGACAGGAATGTTTAGTTGCTATTTGTTCAATAATTCTCATTTGGCCCAAATTGTACAAACTTGCAAAGCAGCAGGATAGGTACCTATTTGAAAAAAAAACTCAACCAACTGCATCGGCACTTATTATATGAACTAGTTCAGTCCTGGCAATATAGGTATATATGGTTTTACTTTAATATTTTACTAAAGATATGGTCTTTAGTAAAATATTAAAGTAAAACGTTAAATATGTTACTTTCATATAAAATGGCGTTGCTCGCTATACTGTTGTAGCAGAAACAGTACAGCGAGCAACGCCATTTTTTGGAAGAAGTTTTCTCGGCTTAATAATATACTTACTCCTAGACATTCCTACTCATTCGAAGTTAGAAGGCGAATTAGAACCTAAATAAATAAAATGATTTCTACGGCGAGACGTTTGGCTTCCTATTTTAGACGCGTATGTAAATCTACCCTTTTTATAACTAGCTGATGCACGCGACTTCTTTCGCGTGGATTGAGGTTTTTTGGTTCCCGCGGGAACTCTTTAGTTTTATCTCTCTTATCAAATTTCATCTAGATCCGTTAAGACGTTTTGGCGTGATTGAGTAACGAACATCCATCCATTCATCCATACATTCGCATTTATATTATGAGTAGCCTATACCTCTAGATACCATCGAGTAAAAGTAAATCAACAGCCGATGCGGGCGCAATGATTGTAATTAATTATTATAATTATTCACAGAATGTACGAGAATGTAGTAGAAGATTTTGGAGCATTCTTTGGAATATATATTTAGCACTGAGAAAATTGTTGTGTTAACGTCACATAAAATAAAAGATTGAAGAATTTAAAAACAAAATAAATGTTAAAATATTTAAGCCTTTTGCAGTAATTACAGTTGTATAGTGTTTAAATAAATAAACAGTTTCCAATTTCATAAAGTAGGTACGTAAAGTAAAATCTACACTGTTTGCAGTGGGCTCGAAGCAATGATGTTCTATAGTGGCTCGACGCCTTACGGATTTCTGATCGCTATTCAATGTGCGGTCGACTTAACGCGCCTTGGTTTTTTTATTGAGTTCCTGAACTGCATTTTTGCTAGTTTGCCTTCTCTAAGTCATTTTATCGAGAGGATTTATCTATTATGCCTGGAAGAGATACCTTAATGGGTTCTTGTTAAATGATAAATTTTTAATTAATTGGCAGACTCAGCGATTATTGAATACTTTTGTGTTTAGATCGCAATTTGGTTTAGACCTTAACGATAGCCATCGTGGCCAGACCAAATGAATATTGTCTTGAAGTTTAGCTAACTTTTATCTTATTACATTAAATCTCTCGTGGAACCGCTACACGTTGTGACCATTCGCTCGTGCAAGTTCCAAATGAGAGTACAAATATAGTAAAAGTGTTTATTAATACCTACTTCTGGATTGTCCCTTTCAATATATAGTACATAGGTAGGTGGTACCTAATCTTGCTGTCATATTGAGTTTAAATGATTATGCAAGTTGTAGGTACCAATAAAATATTGTTCATACTTCATTTCTATTGTAATATGTATTTCGAATGGATATGTCACCGTAAGTCACTATCTAGCGTGATTGTAAATTGTCGAAAGATTACAATTTAACGCATTATTTTTCGGTAGATTGTAATCTATTAAGTATACTAACCTGATAGAACCTTTTACCTACATATTACCAAGATAGAAGATACCTGATTATTTATGTCAAACCCTAACCTAACCTAACCTACAAGAAAGAGACAAGAACACGTAAATACAATGAATATTTCAAAAATTTACACTCAGAACATTGAAAGGTTCACCATCTGTCGACAATTAACAATCTAACGACATAAAAAGCGTTAGATTGTAATCTGACGGTTTTTGCAATTTTACGGTGACAGATATATCTCTAAACATAACTTTTTTGTAACCCTACCTTATGACGCTAGCCTCTAGGGCAGATCAGTACAGCAGGTGCATAAGACAACATTCCACAGTGCTAGAAAAACTGGATTCAGATCCTGCTCCTGTTTTCTAAAGCGGTTAAATGTCGAGATTGGATATTGATAGGGAGTCCATTGGAGAACTTAAGGTTTATAGCCGAACTAGCGAATGCCCGCGACTTCGTCTGCGTGGTTTGAGGTTTTTTGGTTCCCGCGGGAACTCTTTAATTTTCCGGGATAAAAATTGCTATGTGCTATTCCAGATTATAATCTAGCTCTTTGCCAAATTTCACCCAGATCCGTTCAGCCGTTAGGGCATGATTTAGTTACATACATCCATACATCCATTCAAACTTTCGCATTTATAATATGAGCATAGAAGTATAGATCTAATAAAATGAGAATTCAACAATTAACATTTAAGCTAAAAACCTTTGAATGGGTTTGTACAACTTTTCTCTGAGTTTGCCACCTATTGTGTTGTTCCTAGGCCTTTTCGTAGTTAATTTTTTTATTTATTCTTTTTTAAGTCTGCAATAATGTAACGCAATAAAGGATTTATTTGTTTATTATTTAAATCGCTTGGCGGTACGTCATTGCCAGCTTTATTTATTTTATACTAGACATAGTTAGATATTTACCTGTTGGGTTTTCTCCATATTCATAGAGTAATTATTCGTACTATAGATATCATGTGAAATATAATTTACCTATAGGTATGTGTTTTGTCTTTACAGTCTATAGATGGAGGGTGTAATATCTAATGCTAATAATATTGGTTACGTAATTACTAACGTTAAGTACGTACTACAAGTATCTTAACCATGACGGGTAGGTATGCTAATCAGACAATCCAGCCTATTATCTTGTAAATAAATTATAATTATTGACGTCTACCAACAGGCATTTTGCATTGGAAATAAACAAGTACTTAGGTAATATTGAAATGGTTAAAGTAGGTGTAATATTATTTAAATGAATTTGTTATTTATAAATAGAGTAGGAGGGTTCTAATTAAAATTCAAATGTTTTTTTATTCAAATATACATTTTCTATTTGAATAGTCAAGTGAATCTAAAAATGGTTCCGAATTCCTTTCCATCTAAAGCGCAAAGCAAATAAGAAACGGGCGCGGGTCGGGTCGGCTGCGCGCCGGGTTGAACTCCTTGTATTTATATGGACGACATTACACAGTGAGCGGGTCGGGCGCGTGGCGGGTGACGCTGTGTCATGTCGACCCGCGCCCGTTCCCTGTGTGTTTTTTCCTTTCTTTCCCTATCTCTTTAGAATGAGGTGTAATGTTTTTAAATAATATAGGTACTACACGCACAACGGGCACTTTTGCCTAAGTGCGGAAAAGCCCAGTGGAAGAAGAAGAAGATAGGTATATTTAATGACACATAATGTATAAAAGCCCTTTGTTTTCGATCTAGGTATGCAATCATTGGAGGATGAATAAACTACACCGAAAGCAAACCACAAATCAATATGCATCCTATCTCCTGCTAGGCCAGAGGTCAGGGTTGGGCAGTATTTGAATTGCTTGTAATTGAAATACAAACACGTATTTGGTATTTGTATTTCAGTTACTTCCTTAAAATGTAATTTGTAATTCGTATTTCAAATACCTGACGCCGAGATATTTTGTAATTAGTATTTCAAATACTCGAGGCTTCAAAATACATTTTAACATTAAAATACTTTTAACCTACATTTAGCGATCATGAGTGTGAGTGCGAGGCGAGAGTTGAATGATGGTAAAGCAGCTATTAGAGTTAGGAACACTGCACCTTATGTATACTGTCAAAATTGGCCAACAAAACGCAAAAAAAATGCGTGTTTTCCTGTACTTTTCAGCCTGTGACGGTCTAGATTACATATATTGTATTTTGTAATTTGTATTTCGTATTTCAATGAAAAATAGCTAAAACACTGTATTTTGTATTTTATATTTCAAATACCTTACTTAAAGATTTTTTGTATTTCGTATTTTAATTACTTGCGATATAGTATTTTTTAATTTGTATTTGTAGACGTCTGATTGTGCTTGACGTTACAAAAGTGCTCTAAGTTCTAACTTAGTCTTTTCGCTCTTTTCGCATGCAATTGATGTCAAGGAAATCGTCGTTCCACTATGCCTTACCTAAACTACGTTTGCCTAGACGTGGTCACCAGTTCTCCACTCGATTCTAACAGCCATCGATCCGACACACGTGGCCAGCCAACTCTTTAACAAGCAAGCTTTGAGAGCTACTTACGTGGGACATTTTAGTTATACCTATTCAATACTCAATATCATTTATTCAATATAGGAACACTGTAGGTACACTTATTGACGTTAAAAATTACTTACATACAAAACATGATGGTGATAATAATTGGTTACGGTATCTTAAAACTAAAGCTACGAGGGTTCCAAATGCGCCTTGGTCTGAGAAGAGCCCACAACAAACTCAGCCGGGGGGGTTTTTTATTATTTTTGTTATTTGGTGAATAAATTCTCCCCAGTCTTTATCCCATAAGGCAAGTATAACTAGCTCTTTTCGTTACTGGCTAGTGACTACTGTGTAATGAATACAATCAACAATTTAGTCTGGTGAGTCTGGTAAATGGATTGACTAAATATGGCAATCTGCTATTCAACGCAATGCAACTGAAATCCAGATTGTCAGGGCATACTAGTGTCAGTACAAGTCATTAATGTCTGGGGCACAATTATTATAAGTTATCTACAAAAAACTGGGATTGGAACTTAGATAAAACCATATATTTCATTCTTCGGTTGAAAAAACCGGCCATATGTTTTTTTAAATTAAAAGAGATCTATCACTGGCGGTAACAAGTAGGGAGCAAGCAATAAATAAGGCTTGACCATAGCACTTTCATTAGCGGAATTATTTGCTAATTTGCAGTGTTGTGCCCGCAGCTACTCAGTTAGGGGTGAGTACAAATTACACCCATTACAAGGGCTCGTGATAATTAACACGGCCTGTTACAGTTCCACGCAAATTAGGAGTCTGTGTTGTCCGGTACCTACTACTACTGTTAGGCTGAACATGGACATATTATCAGATCCATGGTACTGCCTCTACAGCTCTCGAGAGTAACAGCGCTGTTGGGAGCGCTTGGAGGAAGATCGAGGTGTAATGTCAAGATAGCTACCATGTCTATGAGATTAAATCATCATACTAATATTATAAATGGTTTGTTGGTTTGTCCTTCAATCTCGCCGCAACGGAGAAACGGATAGACGTGATTTTTGGCATGGGTATAGTTGAGGACCTGGATAGTGGCATAGGCTACTTTTTATCCCGGAAAATTAAAAAGTTCCCGCGGGAATCAAAAAATCTTAAACCTCGCGGACGAAGTCGCGGGCAGTCGGGAATAAATAATAAAGTGGATAACCAGTAATAAAGTATGCCTAAGTAGTTCTTAAGTTCTTGTACTTTATGGAGAATTTAGATCGTAATCGGGCTCAAACATTCTCATTATCTTCACTGGTTCGACGAAGATTATGCTTTCAATCCCCAGAATAATCGATTAGTGCATTTAATCTAGTGAAGTAACTTTTTAGGGTTCCGTACCTATATCAAATTGAAATTAATATCAAATACTTAGGTCTGCGGTCCCTTGGAAGTTAGACCTGAAAAATCAAGCTTCTGAGTTAACGTAATCAAAAGAACCGGCCGTTTATGAACCACCCATGAACATTTCCTTGCAATATGTTGCCGGCTTCTAAGGAATAAGTACAATTATATAACCTCCCCTTGAAAAGCACCATAGTGTAGTTTGAGCACAGCGCCTAAGTTAAACCTTTAAAGAAAGTAGTTAGTTTTCAATTAAAGCATGTAGTTATAACCGATGCCAGGGTCAGTTTAGAAAATGTACCTACATATGAAATCTGAGACGAATGGACCCGCCTTTAAGACAGGTGTATGGATAGGTCCTATGACCTAAATATCAAAGGGGTGGGTTCTCATCACAGAACAGGGAATCTGCTTAGTAATATGATGATAGAAAGTTTTACCATGACATCTTTACTTAGGAGCATCCAGAGCGTACTTTATTTCTAACGCTCGTTAAAGCACCGTTAACCTCATAAGTACCAAGGGACCCATTAATTTACATAGGCACCAGTTTATCTAACCGCATATTAGTCTCTGTCGTTGTGAAAGAGTTGATAATCAGTTTGCCTCGTTACACAACGGGACGGGTATTTCACATCAGAATGGTAATTGTAAAACAAACTAACAGGTCCCAGCGAGCCACGTAAAAACCCGATTTAGACGTATTTGAAATGACCGATTTTTTAACTCGTGTGTAGTCCGTCAAACTTATCTGACCCGGTGGCCAAAATTGGAACTTTGTGTCTGTTAAGTTTCTGTTTTTATTTTATTTTTAATAATATATAATAGCAACAATGTCACCGGGTCAGATAAGTTTGACGGACTATATGTATCTGTTCATTCTACCATCTACCTATTCATAATACTATCCATATTTAATGTAATAAATAGTGCTTTTGCCTGTGTGTCTGTTACTCTTTAACGGCCTATCTGTTCTACTGATTTTGACGAAAGGTAGAGATATAGGTTGCATCCAGGCGAAGGATAGTCCGTGGTATAGTCCCTTTTTTAAAAAAGTGGATGACATTTGGCGACTCTACCCTACTTTTCTTTCTGTACCTAAAATAAACTTACAACAGGATGTTTCAAAAAGTTCAATCTATGAGGCATCCTCTACTCGGGACTCTGGATATAATTTTTATGAAATTTACACCATAAAATATTAGTAAATGTATCTTCCGATATTATATACTTTCTTACCTACACTTCCAATAAAATAACCCTCCCGTTATGAAGTTAACGACAACCATATAATCGCATTTGAGACGGTCTTTAATACCGAGTCCTTTTACGATATTCGGGGTTAAAGGCTTAAGTTGTTGACTTTTACTCGTCACTCCTGAAAGGGCCCTTTTATACAGTCACAAAATGTTATTTGACGTTACATTGGACTATCTAAATGAATTCAATTGTTTTTGAAACGCCTGCGTCCATTTAGACCCTTTTATACTTAATGTAAATTACAAGTTTACAATTCAACTAAACTTATCCCTATTCACAAGGGATAACTTTTGTTTACATTTATACAGCTAAATTACTGTTGTCTCAGACATTAAGTACTCCTGAAGGCTATCAATGCAAATTGAAGCAATCAATTCATCAGCCGTGGTTTCAATTAACACAGAAACCTCGCAACGCATATTTATTCGTTTCCTTATTTCTCCTTAAAACATTTGAGTAAGAAATGCGATTCCAATGTAGCTTAAACAAGCTCGTAAAATGAATACATTTCAATGGATTTACCCTCAGCAAAATACGTCGTAAATGGAGCAAATTATCTTCATTGAGCTCTCCATTACATTCACCGAGTGGGTCTTGTTACTACATATTGTAATGAGCTGGAGTGATGTAGAAAGGCAATTGGGATGATGCCTATATCAAAAATACATGATTATTAAATAGAGGGTCTGCCAAAAGTCGTAAAATTCACATCCTCGGTTAGTTTTAAGTTTGATAACTATTTTAAAATATAGATTAAAGAAAAAAGTGCGTTGAAATTTGATGACGTCACTAATGTGATTTTCATACAACTTCCGTAGAAGCACGTTTTTAAGTTTGATAAAGAGTTGCTGATTTGATTGAGTTGTCATCATCCCTATAGTTTTCTGTGAGCTACGAAAAAATAAGCTAGATAAGATCTTTGAAAAAATAATGTACTTACCAATAAGTTGTTGTAGGAGACGACCTACTTAATTACATATTACATAATTAGAATAGCCTTGTTTTACTTTTCAAAGTATGACGTACTAGCTGATGCCCGCCGCTTCGTCCGCGTGGAATAGGTTTTTTTCATTCCCACAGGAACGCCTTATTTTTCCGGGCAAAATATAGCCTTTGTAGCTCCGTTGCGACGTGATTGAAGGACAAACCAATAAACAATCTTTTTTTTTTCGCATTTATAATATTAGTGTGATATTCGGATATTTTCTTAGAGCCCTCTACTTCGTCTGCCTGGATTTAGCGCTCACCACTGCGCTAGGGAGGTCGACAAAATGTATAAAGTGCTCTACTTATAAGTATTTCTTAGTCATCGAGCGAATTTGTTGGTTGTTTGTGACAACGTGAAGCCTCTACTATGTCAAATGCTCTGCCAATCCAACGGCTGTTCTTTAAGCTTCATCTATTCAACATCTATTACTGAACACGCAGTGAAATAATTCCGTGGTATAATAATGCATATGTTTCCACATCATTAGCTTCATACGATAGTCAATATCAATTGGGTGCTACCGGCGGACTTTAATTTGTTCCGTAGCGTGTAGATATAATCTTATAATGAGATAGCAGACACTTTAATATCTGTGATAATAAGGCTTTCTGTTCACCGTCACCGCCTATCGTTCTTATCGCGATAGAAAGTTTAATATGTACATAATATTACCCGGCTGAGTTTGTTGTGACCCTCGTAGCTTTAGTTTTAAGATACCGTAGTTAATTATCAACATCAAATCTTATTCCTTGTAAACATGACGTTCAGAAGGTGTACTTTGTATGCATCAATTTTAAATAAAGATGATTTGGGTTTGAGTTTGATTTTAATTGATACGTTGGTGCAATAAAGTACGCATACGACCGTTTAAAACTGTATTTCGAGCATTAAAATCATTCACATATCTGATCTGCTCCTCATGTTTTAGTCATAACCCTCTTTCTTCACATTTTTGGAGCTTATTCGTTGATTATCTTTATACCATAAATTTATAAAAGAATATTTAACCTAATATATTATAGAACAATAGTACTGGGCATATGTAAGTCGCATGCATTTCTGTAATATCGCCGCAGAAAATTTGGTATTAAATATAGAATATTATTGGATATTAATAATGGGATTCTCTACCTACAATTAAGATTATTTAACACGACAAAATTAAACAAGTAAATTAAAAAATAAACAAGATTGTCTCTTTCAAAAATATTAAAGCCTATGTCACTCGGGAGGATGTAAGGATTCTAACGATACCCCATACATCCAAATGTGTTCAGGCATTTAGAAGTTATGGTAAAATAAAGAATCTCACATACATACATACGTGAATCCTGAAAACATTCCATTCCTTATTTTGAGCACTTGTGTAAAAATAATGCGTATAGGTAAGATGTGTCTTTATGTCTGTTAACTTGATGATCCATCACGAAACGAACTATCTCTTTACTTTCAGCCGAAACCGTCTAAACAGCAGGTTTCGGCTGAAAGTAAAGAGATAGTTCGTATCCCAGAGATAGACATAGGCTTCTGTTCACTCTGGTAAATTAAAGTGTATATAGGTTTCCACGCGATTTTAACTTAACCTTAAAACGACGACGAAGTCGTGAGCATCATCTATTAGATAGTACCTACCTGATAAATATTAGATACAAGTATTTGATTGTAACAAACTATGTTAATTACGAAAGTGAACAATCAAATTGTTAGATGTTCATAGAAATTCGAGTGAAGTGTCCCTTTGAACAAACACTTCGTTTACATTACTTCTATTTACTTACTAAGCTTTTCCTCAGCGCGCACTTAATGCTATTAAAACTATCACAGGCCATTATTTGCCTCTTGCCATTACATCAAGCATGGGCCATATCTAGGATTCCTAAATGTGGATTAACAGTAAGGCTATTTATTACAACAAAAATATAATTTGCGTGAATCAAGTACAAACCTCGACCCCTATGCAAGACAGGAAATATCATTGAAGTAGGAATTGAAATGTTTTAGTTGTACCAAGGATCGACTCAAAACAAAATCAAAGTTTTCGTTGCTTAATCAGCGGCGAGTTGTAAGTTCTTTCGGCACATTACACGGAAGACAGGTACCTAGGTACTATCGAACACTTTGTGGTGCAGGGTTGGGCTCGTCTCCGTGGTCGTTCCGTAAAATCTGTTGCCGAGTGTTCGCGTGATGCTGAACAAAAAAACTCGCCGGATGGAGATTGCCATGAAAGACAATTCATAACTACGACCAGTCGGCCAAGATTCCACGAATGTGAAGTACAGGTTGGATTAGTAGGTATATTAGGGTTAAGTTTTAAAACAACCCCCCTGGTATCTATGCCTGGCTACGGCCTCGCTTACCTACATTACTCACCCTCACTAGGAACCCCACTTGTAACGTGACACCGCGTATTTCTCTGAACTTAGTGGGTGAAATGTCAGGATGGAATAAGTAATTAATCAAAGTCAAATCTAATGTCATTGTAATTCATAATACAAATGATACGCAGATCTTTGTTATCATTCCTATAAATTATAATTTTGCAACCAAATTATGTTCTAACTAAATGATGCCTGTGACTTCGTCCGCGTGGAGCAAGATTTTTTGATTCCCGCGGGAACACTTTAACTTTCCGGGATACGTCCGGGGAAAAGTACCCTATGTCCTTCCCCGTGTTGGATATAGTAATATTTTTAATTAATTGGGTTATCAGTGGCTTTTATTACGTCGAGATGTACCTCTGTACCAAATTTCATCAAAATTCGTTGAACAGATTTATAGTGAAAGCGTAGCAGACAGCCAGACAGATAGACAGACACACTTTCGCATTTATAATATTAGTATGGAAGTATGGATTAGACCGAAATAGCTATAATGTAAGTACTTTGAATGGAATTGCCTGTGATGAGCAATTTTCATTTTATTAATTGATTAATCTATCAGAAACTTGTCAACAACTTGACTTGAAGTTTTGACAGTACTTGCGTACTTTTTACGACGTAGGCTCAAAAGCAAAGAATTTTAGATATTGCACTCTCAAGGGATTTTCAAAATTCAGCTTATGTGCAGCGGTTGTATAGCTAATAATATGTTTCTAGCCTATTAAATCTAATTTATCTCTTGTTTTAAATTTTTTATACATTGGTATACTTAAAGTATAATTTTGGTAGAAGTAATAGGTCAAATCAGATCCTTTGAAGTTTTACTTCAAACAAAAAAAACTAGGTAAGTAAAGGGAATTTTCTAGAACACTGATAACACATCTACCACTATTAATTATGTACGAAACACGTAATATTTCATGGCATAAATTACCGTGGCTCACGTACAGGTTAATGTTAGAAAATCCTTCATACATGCCCATCACGCCTGGGGGATTTGATTGTACTACTATTACCTATATTAACATCCAATATCTGAGTTACGATCGTGCGTGCGTGTATCACATATATCGCATAGGGCTGACGCGATCTACGTGAGGGGACTGGAGTCGCGTTTGTGCCGCAAATCAACAATTAATCATATTTTTCGTTGCCAATACTACCACACCAAACTCGTAACAGATTTATTTCAGAGTATATTTCGCCCACGACTTCCTCAGCGTATGTTTTGATAACCGTATGGATTTAGATTTTAATAACCCCGGGAGAACGCTTCAATTTTCCGGGATAATAAGAAGCCCATTGCACTCTAGAGATCTTCAACTATTTAAACGCAAAAATCACATCGAACGAATCGATCGAAGTTGTGAATGTGAGTGAATGACTCTGTTGTGGCGTGAATAACGACAAAGCCAACATTATATCAAAAGCATTAAGTACATTATTATTAAATTTCAAATTCGGTCAGAGCTTAGAATTCATCGTTAAATAACTAATTGATCCGTGGATTTCTGTCAAAACTGAATTCCAATGAAAACATATACCTGAATGCTAGATTTAATCCATACCAATACTACTATTACATACCTACGTATGATAAATGTTAACCCTAGGTAGAAAATTATTCTAACATAGATTTGCATCGAGCTATTTGGAGGTCAGGAGACAATAGCTGTACGTGAAATCTAGTAAATACCTGCCTGATATGTAATCCACCTATAGCTAATGTAGAGCAATTGACAGAGCTAAATTAAATTAGGTTAGATAGAATGTTTCAAAGAAATCTACAGACCAAACATAATATCAGTTACAAGTACTTGTTTCCATGACTTGGAATATTTGACTTATATTATTCTCTCTTCAAGTGCCTATCAAAGTTGCTCAGCCTTGTTATTTATAATGAAATACGAAATTTAAAACAGAGGATGAATAGAGCATATTTTTTTCAGGACGATAAAGTTTGACATTGGCAAAAAATCGAGCACTATATCCTATCCTATCCGTCGCATGAGCTACATTGACATAAATTACGAGTGCGCTGACGCTAACAGAGCGGATGTCAGGGGGATGAAAAATGTAGTCGCGACAGTGGCGCGGTGGAGGCGATGCGGCGCGGCGGCTGTGTCAATGCGACTGATTGCGAACTGCACCGCAAATCGATACACTGTCATTTGCATGCAACGTTAAACTCTTTGCGTTCTTTTTTGGCATCGTTTACGAGTTCTACCTGGGGATAAGAAAGCTGTGGAGCAGTTTTACAACGTTTCTTGTTTGTCGTCCTGGACTTTATCATCAAATTTTTTTTGGCTCGGGACTGGTTCAGAAGATTCCTCTATCGACTTTGATTTACGGTCGTCTTCCGGTATATGTGTTTTGCTTCTTGGTGAGAATGCGACTGCTTTACACTATAATTTGCATGCATTTTATAACACTAGTTGTGCTTCTTGTTGGCTAATTCAATTCATATTCAGTGTCCGCTCGGCTGAATTTCTTAAACCCCTTTTTTTATACCCACTGCAAGTTAGCCCTTGACTGAGATCTCACCTGATGGTAAAGTGATGATGCAGTTTAAGATGGTACCGGGCTAACCTGTTAAAGGCATGGCAGTTATATTAAGCCCATACCCATTCGGTTTCTACATGGCTTCGTACCGGAACGCTAAAACGCTTGGCGGCACGTCTTTGCCGGTAGGGTGGTAACTAGCCACGTCCGAAGCCTCCCACCAGGCCAGACCAGAGAAAATTCGAAAATTATAAATTCCCAAATTTTCCCTGGTCTGAACCCGAGACCTCCGCACGTTAAGACAACAGCGCAACACTGCGCCTCGAAGGTCGCCACGGAGGTCCTTTCTATGATAATACTGAAACTCAGTTAATTCTTTGAAATATTTAGATTTCTCAAATATTTTGCCTATCCAAGTAACAATAAGCTTGTTTATTGTCGTCGTGAACATACTTGTACATCACAATAATCTCAAAAATTCTGAATTACATACAACTACCACTGTAGCGAAGCAGCGTCATGTTTAGCAGGTTTATGTTGTCTTGAAGAATTATTTATGTCCCTCGCTTGTACATGAGCTACATTGGCATAAATTATGAGTGAGCTCATACAAACAGATCTGGTTTAAGGGGATGGAATACGTACCTAGTTGTGACAGAGGCTCGGCATATGGCTTTGTCAATGCAAATGTACCGCTAAACGATTCATACCTAAGAATTCATTACAGTTGTATGCAAAGTCATATATTATTTCATCTAATAGACATTAATTTCTGTCCGTCTGGAATTAAATACTTTTCTATGCGACGAGTCAGTACGGTATTGTTATAAATTTTTAAAAGACCTTTTAGCTATTTATTGTTTTGAGTAAAATTTATTACCACAATAAAATCGCTAACTTCCTTTTCCGTTAACGGCTCTGGTCAGCGACAGTTGGCGACAGTATCCTGTTGGATAGTTAGGTATGACACGACTTTATCAGCCCTAGGCAATTTGATAAACGTACTGTGTACGTACTTACGTTCTCACGACTAGGCCGTATTACTAAATCCTAGCTCCGGTAAATACCGGGACTTTCATAAAGGCTGTACTTAAAAGCCGTAATACGTTCAGAAAGCGGCGTTCAACGAGTGCAGCGTAGATTGCAATCTGTTTATTCCCATTGAGCGTGCCCGTAATCACGTGGCAGCGGCTGGCGCACAAATGATCAGTCGCCCGCCGTCGGTTGCGGGTAATGAATTACCGAGCCATTGCTTGCTTGCAAAATCTAGCCGGCGCATCGTACCCAAGTAACGAGGTTAGTTCTCCCCAGAGCCGTTCGGCGCGCCGCGTCGTGACTCGGGAACCGGGGTGCCGTCGGAGGCGTTCTCGGGCGAATTATATCCTAAAACGAACGTTATAAATTAAACTGAGTACGGTTTATTGCTATAAATATATTAGTGTGCTCTTTAAATTATTCGGGTGACGGCGCGAAACAAATGAGGCCATGGAAAACAAATGTGGCGCGTATTGTTTATACAAAATTTAAAATACTTGTGGGTAATCACAATAGGGATGTATGATTGAGCTATTTTACCATTCATCATAACATAACATAATATCACAATTCACAACACACTATAGCAAAAATAATTGGCAAGGTATAACTCTACAGAACAAAACATTTTGCTTAGTAAGATATTAAATAATAAATATCATAGTACCTTTCACATTTATTTCAGTTTCCTTCTTGGTCAATTTCCACTACCTATCAATTCATTCAATCAAATCTATTGTCAAATATATCATAATAACTAGCTGTGCAAAAGACATAAAAATTTTAAAACCAGTTATGAATCGCTAAAGTCTCTAGTCTAGACCTGTTTTTCCTTCAAAGTATCACAACTCCGATCGAAAACCATTACTAAAATCCTACTTTTTCGCTTACTTGATCGCAGCAAATCTGAAAAGGAACTCATAAAGTAGGTCGTTCAAGCATCGACGTAAGAGCAGTTTTATAGAGTATTTTATGATTCCATCCGCACTATCCCTACTATAAACGCTGAATTAGAAGAAGTGAAAACCGCGGATGGCATTGCAAAAATAAATGCTGTTGATGCCCCACGAACTGTTATTGCTTTTAGCTCCGGCTTGTAAGTTACAAATCTAAATTATTAAAAACGTAAAGAGTACCTCGTAGTCATCGAAAGTAGTTATAAAAAATGAGTTAAATTAGCACAGCAAATAATCTCAAAAAATTGAGTCAGTTGTCATCCGATTGTCAAATTATTATCTTACTTTAATTGGAGTTTGAATGGAAAAAATTACAGAACGGACGTTTATTTTAATTAATAATATTTGATTTCGGAGCTGAAGCCTCTTTAGATATTAGGTCTGCAATAAAAACTTGGCGACTCTACAAAAACTGCAAACGTATTTTAAATACCAGCATACATCGCTGCAAACTGAGTCCTAGGATTGCGTTGCAGTGGTAAATTAATTCAATTCACCCGAACGTCGGCCACACGTCCCAAGTCGTTAGGGAAAAAGAAATCACGACGCTTTGACCACAGCCATAAAGTAGTAGACTAGTAGAGCTATCAAGCGCAGGTTTCAGAGGCTATCGAGTGCTATTCCCTAATATATGTGCTTTGGAGAGCACTGAATTATCATCTCGCCAATAGGGTATATTGCCACCTGCAATGATGGCCTGCATTTGACGTTAACTTCTATGATAATTTACAAATCGATTCGATTCATATTTGCATGTATACAAATTCAAAATATAATTACTTTTCCATACCGTTTTTGAGTGCTATACAAAGGCACATTTTGAGAATACCTACTGGTTTTGGACAATTTTTTTTTTTATAGTTAACTTCTAATATTTATTTACATAAGTGGAAATAAATCGAGGCATCTGTCGATTGTGTTTCCATTACCGGTTGGAGTTCAGAATATTGGAAATATCTTCTTGGAAAAGCTACATAAAAATTGTTTAATAATATGGTTTAAGTCTACCAATCTGCATTGGAGCAGCGTGGTGGGTCTTAGCCCTAATTTTCTCTTACCTATGAGTGTGGAGGCCTGTGCCCAACAGTGGGACGTTAATGGGCTGTAGTGGTGGTGGTGGATAGTTTAAGTGGAATAATAATATTAAGCACGACCCTATAAAGTGTACTGAGACCATGGGGTAGGTATGAATTTGCTTTATTTTTACAATGAATAATGAGTACCGTTTTCGGCGTGTCTAATAAACTTAGCTCAAGGCAAACTTTTAAAACCTGAAACTGATTTCTCGGTATTGAGTCGAGGCTACTGAGAGCGATCGTGACGAACAGCGATTATCCACCAGGCGACCCCCACGACTATGGAGATTTAGTTAACGGCTTCATCACGAAAGTCAAATTTCTATAACAATAAACAATCCAATTTTGGCCTTAATGGATATTGGACACAATAAAAACGTAAATATGGCGATTGCTGTTTTATAAGGTCGTGTGATTTGTAGTAGTAGTAGTAGTATAAGTCTTTATTGCAATTTGCATCTTAACACATACTGTACAAAATTGTGCATACAAAACAGAAGACAAGAAACTGGTAATGCGCAAAGGCGGTCTTATCACTAAAGTGATCTGTTAAAGGCAACCCGAGCGTACAAAGCTGATGACACTAGGTCTAGGAGCTCATGTGGTTGGTGCACATAAACGAAAAGTTTTTCAGTTACTGCACAGAACTTTACCTATTACCTATTTACTTACAAAAAAATGAAAAAGCAAATTGCTAGTTTTTTTATTATTATTGTTAATAAGAAACTTCGCATTGAGGGCGACACGCGATATGGCAGTGAGGGTAATTCAATCAAAGTTTTTACAAACTTACTGTGTTCAAATTTCAGAGATACAACTGATACTCATGCCCTATACCTATAATGTATGTGCAATATAAGAATACGTTTAGAAAAGCCCTTGTATTATATTAATACGAATGTACTAGATGATGCCCGCGACTTCGTCCGCGTGGATCAAGTTTTTTATACCCGCGGGAACTCCTTAATTTTCCACTTAAGACACCTAAACGAAAAGGTTAACTGGAAGATAATACCACTGGGTATTAAGTTCGCCTTTGTACCGTAAGTATTTTGTTTATATGCTATAAAAAAATGCATTGTAGATGAACTACAGAAAATAGGAAATAGGTAGCTGTAAGAACGTTGACATTTTGTCAGAAGAAAGGTTAAATATTGATTTGTAAAGGAGGCCAAATATAAATAATGTAGCACCAAAAAATATACGAAGCTACAAGCACCTTAAAAGATTTTTTTTTCACGTAGGTGCTTTACAATTTATTGTAGATGTAATGACGGCATTACACACTTGTCAAAACAATGTATAATAGGTTGTTCGCGATTCAAGATTTGTTGCTTATATAATTCGCGTATTCACAATAACTGCTGTTATTACGTACTAGCGGACGCCCACGATTTCGTTCGCGTGGCGTAAGTTTCTTTATTAGGTAGCCCAAATATCGAATTTCATGGCTATAACTTGAAAAACGACGGACTTTCATACAGACTTCCAACCCCTATTTTACTCGTATTGGGGTGGAATTTTCGAAAACTGTGAAACACGTATTTTTTACCGGTAGCTCATATACCAAGTTTCATAGATACTCGTATAACTTGAGAAATGACGGACTTTAATACAAACTTCCAACTCTTATTTCACCTCCACAGGGGTAGAATTTTGAAAAATCCTTCCTTAGTGAGCACCTACGTCACAAAAGGAAGCTACTGTCAAAATTTCAAATCTATAACCCCAGCGGTTTAGGCTTTGCGTTGTTATATAAGTCAGTCAGTCAGGACTTTGAATTTTATATATGTCACCGTAAGTTTGTAAAGACCGTTAGATCATAATCTAACTCGCGAAATCGCAAAGTATCGAAAGATTACAATTTAACGCATTATTTTCCGGTAGATTGCAATCTGTTAGGTTTATTAACCCGATAGAACCTAAGTGACTGTTTATGTCGAACCCTAACCTAACCTACATGAAACAGACAAGAAAACGTAAATACAATGAATATTTCAAAAATTGACACTCAGAACATTGAACGGTTCACAATCTTTCGACAGTTTACAATTTTGCGAGTTAGATTATAATCTAACGGTTTTTACAATCTTACGCTGACATATATATAGATTACGTACTGTGTCACGTAACAAACATTTTACAAGGTCAGGATATTACATTTTAAAGGCGAGTAATTTATACCACGCTTTTATACCGTCCCTAAACCATGTAGGACAAACTTCGACTATATTCTTCGTAATAAGTCAGTGAATTCAATGAATATAACTAAAGGTCGTCGATAAAGCGCGGGTGCAAATTACCACACACATATTACCTACAAACATTGTTATATAATATTTTGTTAATATAAGTTAATACTTATTAGTTATTACAATTGCTTACTATGAGAAATAATTTTGATATTAGAATTTTCAACAAGCACGTTTCAACCCAGACATCGCTTTCCATCAACAATAATTTTTAGCAAACGAAAACCTATCTTTCAATTGTTCAAAAAATATATAATTCATACAATGAAAGCTGAAATACATAAAAATACAACGATTCCAATGTCTGAAAACATCCTTTTACTATCGTTAACACTTCGCTTAGAGCTATACAAACTTGAGTGGCGAGAATGGGCAAGATAAGTAATAGAACAGTCTAATTCAGTTGATTACAAGAATTCAGCGGGACTATAATGGATAACTGGGTGAACCGGTCCAGCCCGTGTCCTGACTCAGCTCCAATTTGTCCACCCACTGTAAGACACATTTCGCAATTGGGTAGATTGTTCGCTTATGGTCGTTTCCTTTTTAGAGGCAAACATCTCGTCTTTGTCTACTTCAACGTACAGTTTAAATAGTATTTATGATTGGTTTTCTGAACAGGATATACCTACTTTCGATTGCAAAGAAACGCTATGTAACACTTTTGAATACATCTATCTAGAAAAAAAAGTGTGTGTGTGCAATTCACACACGTCAGAAGTGAAACTTCAGAAAAGTAGCCTATGAGAGAATGAGATAAATATAACTTGTATTCTATCTCATTCTCTCTTCATGAATATGTATGTCGGTTTTTCGTTTCATCGCATTTTCAAATCACAACGATTCTAAAGAAGTTTCACTTCAACAACTTTACTTGGAAGATTTGGAACATACTTTGGTTGTACAAACATATTTTGGCAGGTAAAGTATGTGATGTATCGAAGCATGTGGCGCTAAAAAGGTTTTCTTGGACCTATACGGGGACTGAGGAATTGTCAAAAGTGTGTAAGTCGAGAATTGAGCAGAGATTTAAGTCATCACTTATACAATACTCACTCATCACTTATACAATAGTCGAGACGGCACGTTCGCTAAGCAGATGTGCGGGGCAGATATCGGATAACTCGCGAACTTTTCACATTTCCCCGTCGGCACATCGCGACAATCTGGCTCCCGTCGCACGTCGTGAATTAGATATGGTCTAAACAGGAATAACGAGCTTTCGCCTCGCCTGCTCCGCGGCAGCCCGCCCTGTTAGATATATAACCTACTTATTTTATGAATTTGAAAATTTGTTCCATCTACGTTCCGAAATTACTTTACGGCAAGCGCTCCCGATGTGTCTTATGTGGTCCTATTTCTTGTTATTGCCGATGTGGAGAAAATATTTCCGACATTATATAAGATCAAACGAACTTAGTGAAGTTCGATCATTATTATATGAGTCGCTTCATTCGAAGATACAGTTTACGAGGTAGTCCTTTTAGCCAATAGGCACCATTCGCACGTTGAGAGAATCGATTTGTAATCGATACCCTTTTTTTTTTTTTTTTTACAACCCATCCCCGCCATCGAGCCGTCACTTGTTTGTTACCTCATTCTTTTTAGAGATACTTAATACATTGGAAGTTTTTCTCTTGGTTGCGGGTGGGGGGGAACTTTGTATCTTCGAATGAAGCGACTCATATAATAATGATCGAACTTCACTAAGTTCGTTTGATCTTATATCATATTTCGTCGCTTCATTCTTCAGATACAGTTTACGAGGTAGATGTTTAGAGATACATTCTGTTTTAACGTCAGTAAAAACATTCCGATATTTTGTGAAAAACTTATATTTATTAACATCATTTACAATCAATAATTATTAACATAGTAATAGTTTAGTTAATTTTTAATCACCATTGGTAATCATCATCAATCATTATTAACCATTACGCCAAAAACGGATCGGGCAAAAGTTTCTTCTTGAATAATTGGCCGGTTATAAAACCGGGCAAATGACAGGGACGAGCTAGTCCAGCCCGCTGTCTTTCTTATTGTGTCAATATCTACCCCTGCGGCTTATGGTTTGGGACGAAACCATTTTAAAAGGTTTCTTACCACTTAACAACAGATTGTCCGTCCCTTCAGTTCGTAACGCAGATGTCGCCTGAAGATAGTCTTCTAGGGCTTTTGCCGGGCATATGCTTGGATTGTTAATGAAATAGGGCAAAAAGAGCACGGGCTGCTCACGATTAACTGCGGAGGTCTTGATTATGTCAGGTATCAAGATTTTTATACCTGAGGGGGTTTTGTTAATATTGGTGATTTTTATTAAAGATATTGTTTGTACTCGGTGAGAAGTACACAAAGCTAATAAAATCGCTACTTTTTTGGCCAGTTTAAATAAGCCTATATTATCATTCGGGTACCATGTGGAAACATGGTCGAGTACAATTTTTGGATCCCATGTCGTGGTGTATTTAGGACGGGATGGTTTCTGCCTATAAATAGCTTTCAACAAGCGTTTGACACGTTCGTCTGACCCTATGTTATTTCCTAGAAGTAATGATAGGGCAGATCGATGACTATTGAGGGTGCCATACGAGGCGCCCTTATTGAAATGGTCGACGAGAAACGTTATTACTGCCGATAGTGGGGGGTCAAAATTATTTATGGAGTTCTCTGAGCAAAACGACCACCATAATTTGTAGGTAACTGAGTATTGCTTCATCGTATTCTCCGAAATCGATGCTAGCATCAAATCTAGTGCAATTTCCGGGGTGCCTAGTCTGATAAATGCTTCCCTGAGAGCATCGCGGCCCCCAGGGAAAGGCTGCGGTGAAGTCGGTGACACGATCTGTAATTTGAACGTAAAAGATCCCACTTAGGTTCAAAAATAACAATATCTGAAGTAAGCATTTTTTTGAGAAGTGGAAACCAAGGCTGCCCTGGCCAGTACGGGAAGACCAGAATGCCCGTAGCTTGATCGGCAATTATCTTTCTCAAGCATTTTAGGATTAGAACGAACGGTGGAAATGCATAGAAGAAAACGGAGTGCCAGGTAATTGTAAAGGCGTCGACATATATTGCGTCGGGATCGGGTTTCCATGAAATATATTGAGCGCATTTGGCATTAGTCCGAGATGCAAATAAATCGATTTGTGGTTTTCCCAAAAGATTGAACTATCTTCTGGAATGCCCAGTCTGATAGTTCCCACTCAATATCCCAATTGGTTTTACGTGATTCCTGATCCGCTTCTATATTTTCATGTGTATTAATATATGATGCAAACAAGGAAATATTTCGCATCTCACACCATTGCCAAATTTGTTTCGCTAAATTATTTAAATGAGGAAACCAGATTCCTCCCATGCGATTTATATAGCTTAGGGCTGTTGTGTTGTCAACGCGTAGCAATATCGAGCAATTAGACCGTGTGCTGGCAAAGGATTTTAAACCAAGAAAAGCGGCCAGCAATTCTAACTGATTTATGTGGAAAGACGATTCATCAATTTTCCATCTCCCATTCACTCGTTTTCCATCACAAAAGGCACCCCAACCGATTTTTGAAGCATCACTAAATATTTCCAACTCAAATTCTTTGTCAGATCTCAATGAATTCCGAGTTGAAAATATGTTTTGTTTCCACCAAAATAAGTCAGGTAAAATAACGTCAGTTAGTTTAATTTTTACATCAAAATTTTCGAACTGTTTTAAAGCTAAATACTTTTGGCGTTCGAGGGTTTTAGTATATAACCAACCATATTTAATAGCTGGGCAAGCTGCAGTAAGTACCCCGATAAATTGTGATAGTTCTCTGATTGAACATTTGGGCAGGGTGATGAATTTTTTAACTAACTTCATAATACCTTTACGTTTTTCGTCCGGTAAGCTCAATGACATATCTACAGTATTATAGATGAAACCTAGAAATCTACAGACTTGTTGAGGTTCGAGGTTACTCTTATTATAATTAACAACAAAACCCAGACATCGAAGTCAATAAAGGGTTTTGTTGACATTGTCTAGGCATTCGGCATAAGTGTTTCCGATGCATAGAATATCGTCGAGATATACTACTGATTTATAGCCCTTTTTACGTAAAACACTCATGACCTCTTTCATTAATTTCGTAAAAACCCTAGGAGCTACCGACAAGCCGTATGGCATAGCATTAAATTCGTAAAAAAATCCGTCAAATTCAAAGCGTAAGTATTTACGGTGTGACATTTTTATAGGGACTAATAAATATGCCTCTGTGAGGTCTATATTTGCCATGAAACCCGCTTTAGGTACTAGTCTAGCTGCTGTCCTATGATCCTCCATTTTAAAATGCGTTGTTTGCACAAATTTATTTAAAGCTTTGAGGTTTAAAATAAATCTCTTAGTCCCATTAGGCTTAGGAGCTAAAAATATGCTTGAACAAAAATCATTTTTAGATCTATTGCATGGAGATATAGCACCCAAGTCTAACAATTTCTTAATTGAGTCTAGTACCTCTACACGATCGGTATCGGAGAGCAGGCTACTCGGAGTTGAATTTTGTTTAACTTTACTACAAAACGGTATAGAATAACCCTTCGAGACCCAGTTAAGTATTTCAGAATTATCCGTAATATGAAGCCAGCATTTATGAAAATGTTGGATTCTTCCGGCATGTACCTTTATTGCTGAGTTGTCGCACGCGGTTGCTTGGTCTGGGTAGGCTGCTTCTGCTGAGCAGGGCCCGCTGATTGAGGTCTCCGACCTGCTGGAGCACCTCTGACTCTCTGCCCCCCCCTCCCTCCCCTGTTCGAGGAGTAGCGAGGAGGGCCCATCCAGTTTCCCTGCTGCCGTGAACGGTTCGTCGAAGGTTGATAATTTGAAGACGATGACGTAGATGCCGCTTTAGGGATCGGAGGAAGCTTTTTTATCTGCAAGCCTTGTTTCTCGATCACTTTTGTGGCTTTTATTTTTTCGGGAAGCTTATTACCGAAAAGCAAGTCGTCTCGGTCCACTTCTTGTATGATATTTAAGAATGCTTTGTCTAATCCTGGTGTAATGAACTTTTTTCTAGCTTCAGTTTCTACATGATGCAGGTCGCATAATATGCGACAGCTATCGCTTAGAAACTTTATGGTTTGAAGCCTGTCTTTGCCATCATCCAACAGCAATTCTAAACCCTTGTTAAGGGCGGCGATGCCTTGACCTAATTGCTGTTGCACCGCTTCGACTCTCTTGTCCCGCGTACGGGCGCCCTCGACTACGGCCGCTGAAATTTCAGGGTTCAATTTTGGAGCCTGTAGCAAAGTGCAATTCTCAGGTATAAGGTACTCCTTTAGAAGCTTTTCTTTGGCTTCTTTATTTAAACCCTTTTTTAATATAGGTAACCACAGGCACGAGAGCTTTTCGTGAATCTTTGGGCCATATTTGGGGGCTTCTTCGGTGGCCTCCCCTAGGGCGGAAAGAATTTCTGCGTCTAACTCTAGAGCGGTCGATTCTGAGGCCGGCCCTGACGCTGGTTCACTTTCCACGACCTCAGTTTCAATATTATGATTTCCGGCGTCATCCTGATCAACAGGCTCTGGATCAGGCTCGACAATGCCATCGTCTAAAAAACAGACAGTATCATAATATTATTGAGGGTAGTTGGAGAAAAAATAATTTGCAAAGAAAATATTTTCTTCCACGTGGTAATATTTTTATAATATTGCCTTCGTGAGGATACACGATCCACTTCCAGGCATTAATAAAATATATACTGCCTCATACGCCGAGGCATGTAAATAAGAAAGAAATAAAGAAACAACATTGCCTAAATAGAGATTGCCTTCGCGAGGATACACGATCCACTTCCCGGCATAACATAATATTACGTAATATAAAGCATGTAATTAGGAATTGCCTTCGTGAGGATACACGATCCACCTCCTGGCATTACATATTCCCACGTGTTAACACACGGTTAACCTCTCGGGATAAAGTTGACAGGGTGAAGCACGGTCAATCGCAAAATCACTGAAAAAATAATTTAAGTAGGCACTAACCTGATTGGTCTGAGTCCTCCGACGAGTATACTATCCTTTTGTATTTCTGTTGCTCCGCTTCGAGTTTGCGAAGTTTGCGCCGATATCGTCGTATCTTTTCATCATTCCTTCTTTTTGGCATGATAAAAAAAATATCGACGTCCAACTATTTATTTATTTTTATAGACTTTGAAAGGCACGTGCGAACGTTGCCTCGCTCGGAAAAAGAATGAGGTAACAAACAAGTGACGGCTCGATGGCGGGGATGGGTTGTAAAAAAAAAAAAAAAGGGTATCGATTACAAATCGATTCTCTCAACGTGCGAATGGTGCCTATTGGCTAAAAGGACTACCTCGTAAACTGTATCTGAAGAATGAAGCGACGAAATATAATTTATAGCGCTAAAGTTGAAAATACAATTATATAACTTAAACTCACTTGAGGCTCGCCGGTGTAAATTGTGAATTGCACAAAGGTATAGACATTTTTTAAAAATAAACAGGTTTGAGTTTGATTAAGTATGGGGAAATCTATTAGTAACAAAAGGTTAAGATACAAAGAAAGGCGGTTAACCTATGGTGATAACCTTCATTGGGCTCGCATCATTATTCCAAAATGCTTGTCTTTTGTAGCTTGATTGCTTGACCCCGTAAAGCAACTTATGTCGTTCCTTAAATCAACAGAACCGGAAATCGAATTCGGAATTGATTTGAAAATTTCTCCACTGAGCCAGAGTGCCAATTATTTTGTTACTAAAATTTTGAACTACACTATGAACCATACTATGAACAAATGTTAAAACCATGACAATTACAATTTGATTAAAAAAGTTGTACGCCTGCTATCCGTTTTGCATAACGATCTCTGAACAAACGAAACAATGGTTAGCTGTTAGGTTTCGGACACGTTCGCCTCAAATAAATAACCAAATTACTTACTGTTTTTAAAATTAATATTTAAAAATGGAATGGTTTTGCAACCGACGTGCCCCATAAATAGTTTAATGAGCGAATTTAGAAAAATTAAACCCATGGTAAACCCACTTTGTTGGGATCGATGGTGGTGCTATATGCGATAGTTTTGTGTCCATTTAATCTGACAAGATGCCTGTACATTACATTAAGGCTCCATGTACAAGAAGCCTGAATGTGATGGCTATTTTAGAAGTTGTCCACATTTCTTTATAGAGCCCGAGTCGGTACTTACAGCCTTCATAAACACTTCCAGTGCTGAATGATGCATGCGTTAGACTTTTGCGCTGTTTTCGTAATTTTGCTAGTCTCCGGCGATGAATAAAAACTAATTCTTTAGTTATGTAGTTTAAATATAAGAATTTTAATCTAATCGAGTTTACTTTATAAGAGTCTTTGTTACGAAAAATAAACTTTTATTTTATAATTTTATTATATAGCTTCTCACACTAGGAAAGTATCTAAACTTACAAAGATCAATAATTGCGGAACCAGCAGGCCACGGTTCACTTACCCGTGAGTGCCGAAATTTGATATAGGTATGTATCTTTAATCCAGTCTTTGGCCTAGCGGTCAAAGGCGTTCCGGGCGCGATTCGCAGAGACGCAGGTTTAGATCCTACCGGTTCCGCAATTTTTGATACTTATAGAAATTTCTATTTATTGATCTACCCTCGTGAGAAGTGCGATTGTGTCGCACTCCAGTCGCATTACGGCGGCGCGTTGTGGCCCCTCGCCTGTGAATTACTGAACTTGACCGCACTGTATTGTCAGCGGCGCGGGCGCGGTCGCGTCTCCTAACCTTTGTTCAACATTACAGCCCGCTGCACTAATCCCTTCTATGTTTATTTATGGGAATAGGCATGATGACAGTAACCATGCATCAATGAAATTATGAATTTATCTAATGTATTATGATTCATGGATTATAAAAAACGTATTTATTTTTCTATTTCGAGTGAGATTGCTATTTATTTTGATGAAATAAAACTATAAAATACATCAATCCGCCATATTGGATTAAACGCCAAGAAGCGAATGACGTCACAATTGTTTGTTTCGAGCTTTGACAATCACACTATTGCTTACTGCACACTGCACAGAGTACATTGGTAAAAACAATAGTGACGTCACAAACGACGCCATTACACCGGCTAGTATTTTGGCGTGAAATTTAAAATTTAAACTTCAAATGCCAATTTTATCTACCAAACCTTATTTTTCTGATGAAATAAGATATTTTTTCGAAATAGTGGATACTTCCGAACATAATCTGACCATTTTTCAAAATCAGTCATCATGCCTATTATCCTTCTTGTTTAGGTTGTTCCAAATCCTGCCGCTTTTTCACAATAAGGTAGACACACCACAATTCTTAAAAAACCATCACCACCACCACCCATTAATCACCCACTGCTGGATACAAGCCTCCACTCATAGGATAGAGCTTAGACCCACCATGCTGCTCTAATGCGGGTTCATACATAGGCACCTAATTTGTTTATTTATAAATGACTTGGTAAGACTGAAATTGATTATATTCTAAGTAACAATCAAATGAAATCAATGATCGAAACTTTGAACTACCACGTCCATTGATTTTATTAACATCGGCTGGAGCAGGCGTTGTGGACCGCAAGAGAGATGTTGGGCATTAATATTGATATGGCAGCGGCTCTAGTTTAGTTTGTACAATCCAAATTATGTACCAATGTTTCAATCAATGAGGTGATATATCCACCACTACAGCCCATTAACGTCCTGCTGGGCACAGGCCTCCACTCTCATAGGAGAAAGGGAATCAGCGCTTAGACGCACCGCCACCACGCTGCTCTAATGCGGGTGGGCGGGCTTTAACGACTATTATCATGTTAGCGATAATAACCGGGATCGACGACGGCTTAACGTGCTCTCCGTGGCACGGGGCTGGAACACCGCCGCCAACTTCCTAGCTCCGGGCTAGTACTGAGAATTTTTAGTCAGAAAAACTCAATACTTAATATTATGGTCAGACCCGGGACTCGAACCCGGGACGTCGTCGGCCGCAGTCGAACATGTTAACCACTATACCAGCGAAGCAGTTATCTGCATCGTCTAATATATACCTAGTCATAATTATAATATAACGTCTGCCAATCCGCAACTGGCCAGCATGGTGGACTATGGCCTAAGGCCTTCGCATTTTGGGAATTAAACTCGCACTCGGCAGTGGGCCAGGGCCTTCCTTTCTAATGGGTAGTTAGCTTTAACAACTTGACATAATATAAATCTAAAGGTTTTACGACGAGCTTTCAATTTTATGATCGCTTTCAAAGATGGCGGAAGTGACCGATAGCTGGCATTCGCAACTTTCCCTGATGTAACGAGTCGCTCGAACGTCGATACCGCCATCTTGCCCACACGGGAACCAGGTCTCGTTGACTTCTGACCCTATTGCTTTCGAGATAACATTTTTTCTTGTTGTATTCACTAATGGAACTAACAAAATGTGATGAAAACCTAATGTTGTATCACAACAATATGGAGGATGGACAGTGAAAGGTTACTGTTTTAAAATAAGTCCATAACAAAGCTGCCATTTAATAAGCTAATTAATGCCAATCATACCAATATGGTATGGTAAATATGGTATGCGATAGTGTGTTTGTTTGTTGATTTGTCCTTGAATCCCGTTTTTTTTAATGGGTATAGTTGAGGATCTGGAGAGTGACATAGGCTACTATTTATCCCGGAAAATTAAGACCCCGGAAATTAATTATTATGAAAACCGAATTGTCCCTGTTGGGAATTAACCCAGGAGGTCTTATTTGTGAAAGAACGGTGCCAAGTAAGTCGTACCTGTCCAAATACACAACGATGATGTGGCAAATAGATACCTAACCACTTCAGTTTATAACTCTATCCAGTCGGAAATGTGTGATTGCTTCAAAGCTTTTATCGTAATAAATATTCAGCTGTGTGGAACACTTCATTCAGACATGAGTCTTTATGCATGATTAACCAACACCTAAATGACATGGAAGCTCTATGATTATATTGCATGACTAGTCAATTAATGTGGTGCGCGCAAACTATAGATTTTTGATCGCCCGCTGGCAAGAAAGTTACACTGTAAAAAGAAAAACAAAAAGTGCGCTGTTACACATATCCATTTAATTAATATTTTACAACGTTTTATTACGTATTTTCTTATTGTTTATGTGTGAGTTATTAGTAAAAAAATTAGGCGTGTAAGTACACTATATGGATGGTAAAAGTTTCAAGTATGCGGCATCATGTGATGACACGGCAATTTAATTGCTACTACCAGCTACCATTGTAAAAAAGGAAAAGCTTGTAACTTGTTAAACGCGCTAAATATCTGATTGTTGGTGTACGTCAGGTAAAAAGAGTTCTGGATAATAGTATCTAGAGAGCATAGGCAAGTCTTCGCATAGATAGGAACTTTCATAGTGCGCGGGAAAGAAAAGTTTGCAAGCCGATCATTCAGCGTCAAAAAGTTTAAATAGACCTCCAATCCTTATTTCATACTACCAAATAGATAAATAGTAAGGTGCAGTTTCGAGGTCAGAATAAAATTACATTTCGTTAGACAATTATTATGGCATAACAGTAGGTGACGGCAAAACTTCTTCATATTTTAATGGAATAGAAGAGTTTTCAATTCAAACTAACATTCATGTACGAAGTATTTTCGAATGGTCGAGCTCGTATATACCGCTGCCTCTGAATGGACCTTCGTCACGAGAAAAACTAGTAAGAAACAAGGCGATTTCTTTTTCAAACCTTAGATTTGCCCTGTCGGCCATGTGCGTCGGACTTAGCCGACCTTCATGACCCGTTCAATCAATTCAACGCCATACTACCTGCGAGAAATATAATTTACACTTCCAATAAGACTTGCGTTGTTCGTAATGACCTATAAATTCGCTTTTCTTATGCTTACAGCTACGTTGAAATTGTTATTCATGTTATAAATTCCCTAGATAATATTATGAACCTGTTATATTGCACATTTAGTAGGTAAGTTTTTCGTTGAACATGAAGTTTATAGCTAGAACCTAGGTTAAGCTTAATGGAAATAAACTAATGCGCCTTAGATTAACTTATCTAAGAATAACAGTGCCTATTCAGTGTAGTACAAATTTTTTACTCTAAAAGTAGAAAAGTGATCAATAAAATTTTCCTGACGACTAGGAAATTTCTTCGACTGAAACAGATCATAACATAATAAAAGAGTAGTCTAAACGTGTAACCTTTATTTTATTTTATGTAAGGTGTAATACAAAGCCGAAATGTCGGCACTTTGTAAATTTCCCAATCCTTCGGAATGGCCAGAGTGCTTGGTCTAAAGCCACTTTATAAGCTTCAGTATTTAGCTGAATTTATATGTTTTTACAGACATTTGTTGTTTGATAAAATATCTGAAATCAGACATAAATGGTAGGTATTAATTAGTTACGTCCCTAAACAAGTTAAGTAGGTCGAGGGGGCCGAAATGGTGGCTACTAAGTACTTAGTAGCCACCATTTCGGCCATTATGTACATAATAAAACACTACACAAAGAATTCATTTTTAAAGTTCAACGAACGAAATGAATAGGCATACATCATGTAATAATAGTTAGCATTGCCTTTAGTAACCCTAGGTTGAGCTGGATGTCCTTTTAGCGTGCCACGAGGGTATCGACCGATCACCTGCCATTTAGCATGTGACGACCCTTTTTTATGCAAATCGTTTTATTTTCGTGAATATTTTAAAGTTTTTCGTGAAAATAACTTTTCTGAATGGTTTGCGAACACGAATATTTCTCACAATTTGTCGTTTTTATTGCCTGAACAAACCGTTAATATTGATTAAAATCCATACTAATGTTATAAATGCGAGAGTGTGTCTGTCTGTCTGCTACGCTTTCACGGACCTTCTAATCAACTGATTTTTATGAAATTTGGTACAGGGATGGGTTGTATCTCTAGGAAGAACATAGGCTTTTTATCCCGGAAAATAAATTCCTGGTGTAAGAACTTCATTAATTATTATTTACATCAGTAAAAAAATATTGTTGAAGAAAGTCTCATATTTTTTATCACCTGGATAGGCATATACTTAAGTCAATTAGGCACTAAGCCAAGTTTCCAGCTAAGGGGGACTCTGAAGTGCCTTATCTCATCAAACAGCTGTCTCATGATAAAACAGAGCAGTACTTAATCACGTTAATTTATGGCTGAAGTATGACACCTTCAATTTTCGTATACCATCTTAAAAATTATTAAAAGGATAATTTTTCTCTTTATTCTGTCTTACATCTACTATGAATGTTGGCGGATGCATGTCAATCATCAAGTAATCTTTAACTGAACCAAAAACGTGAAGCGGTGATATCATAGTGATTTAGATGTTCAGTGGTCGAAGGTTCCAGCGATGTGGACTATGGCCAAACCCATCTCATTCTGTCAGGAGACTCATGTTTAGCAGTGGGCCTGCGATTGATTGAAATGACCATGATGAATGAATCCAAAAACAGCCTTTTAAATCATAGCAGAGACATAACCCTTACAAATTCAGTGTTAAAAAAATAAAAACCTGAAAGAAAACAATAAAATATTACAATCGCAAAAATGGTGGTTCGTTGTTAATCTCCATGCGGCCTTTCAAACCATTATTACAGCGAGAAACTGGGTAAATGAAGTCGTTCCGTTTCCCTATCTTTACGTTGTATGCAACGTTTACTTGACAAAAAAAACAAATAGAAAACATAAAAGCTGCTCTATAATTACACGACTATTTCTACCCGCGCTTTTGTTGCGTATTCGAAAAAAGGCTCTTATATTTTTGCGTAAGTACATTTAAAACTTATTGTGGGATATATCCTTAAAGAATCATTATTAGTTATTATTTGGAGGTCTTTTTTATAAAGAATACGTAATATCAAGTTGACGCATCAGGTACATCGATGTATAATTTAAGTATGATCTGGTACAATTAATAACCGTAATACAAAAGTCCTATCCGCGTACAGGAAAATTTTACTGGCTGCATTTAAAACTAGTTACATATCGGGGTTCGACATTCTTCACGAAAATAATAACCCCTTGGAACTTAGGAAGTATTTTTTCATATTGAATAAATTTATAATATAAAGTAAAGATGAAAAAATGCCTGTACCCTTACTAATATTATAAACGCAAAAGTTTGTTTGGATGTATGGTTGTTTGTTACCTTTCACGCCAGAATGGCTGAACGGATCTGGATGAACATTGGCATAGAGGTAGATTATAGTTTGGAATAACACATAGGCTACTTTTTACCCCGGAAAATTGGTTTTTTGGTTCCCCGGAGATCCGCGGGAACCCAAAAACCTCAATTCACGCGGACGAAGTCGCGGGCATCAGCTATATAACTTTAAGCCAATCTCAAAACCAACTATGCAATTTCAGCCGCCATAGTAGTCAAGTATGATACAGTCCCGAGACAAAGTTACACATACAAAGCGGGAGGAAGAAACTACTAAAACCTTGCAACTTAGTCGAAGTTGAAATGAAAGTTAGAACCAAATCCGCTGGCAACTTTAGATACGTGTCTAACTTTTCTTAAGCTCGTGTTTTAAATGTGCCACTTATGAAATTTATAGAATAATTATTAAAGAAGGTGATTTTAAAAATTGTAGTTTTACTCTCATAGATTTAGAGGCCACGTATTGATTACCAAGGATATTCATTACCTACATCATTAATTGTCAAAAAATAAACAATTATATTATGAGCAAAATATATCTAAATTATTAATTTTTGTACCTATCTGACTACATATTTATTTCAAGATACACTTTTTGACGTTAAATAAGTATAAAACGTGATGGTGTAATCAATTACAGTATTATAAAACTACAGCTACGAGGGTTCCAAACGCGTCCTATCGTTTAGCGCTATCATTCAAATGGGTATCCAAGGGATTGGTTATGTGAAGATGGATCATGTGTGTTCTGAAACTTGAGTGGCTTTAAATAACTTCTTCCAGCGGCTATAACAAGCGATTTGAGACAAACATTTCCCGCATATAGGTATATAGTACCGATCTTATTTTTTTTTGTATTTATGATAGTTTTTAGATTTTCAAATTATATAATAAAAAAATATGCATACTATGTAATCCATGCTGTTTAATTTAGCAAGTGCAAGTATATGAGCCGATACTTGTAGACCTCATCATCATCATCGGCGCTACAGCCCTTTAGGGCTGTATTTATAGCTTAAAGTTTTTGTTTGTTGCTTTTATTTATAGCTCAAAGTTGTATCTGATGCGCCACAACCCATAATCCATTATCCAATAGGATCAATATACGGAGGTCAATATATGGCATGGTTCAGAATAATGGATACTTGTAGACCACCCGTTCTAAAATATGCATGAATACTATAGATGCAATGTAACACTTGACACAATAATACGTGGTTAAAATAAAACTAAATGTTTATTTTAAATAAATAAATAAAAAAAAAGCTTTATTGTTTACATTATTGTTATATCGGTCTAAATAGTCAAACCTACATAGTAATAACGGTAAAAAATACAAACTATTGCATTAAACCCAGTCTATCTATTTTATGTACCTTCTGGGTGCTACCTAGAGAACTTAAAATTCCTCTAAGATTTTCCGAGCTTTTGTGCTCGATTTTGCTTTGCTAACGTGCATTTTACATAACGCAATTTCTATTCGATCTTCGCGACCCATTTAGACTGAACTAGCAACACATTAGTTGAGATTATGCATCTAAAGTGTTCCAGGCATATATCAGCACATTTTCCGGAACACAAAGGGGATGAAATGAGATAAAGCATTTCACCCGAACACTGACGCGGATAAGCTTTGTGGAGACGAAAAAGAATCTCGTATTTGTGGCTGTAAATAGGCCACCCGTAAACTATAATCTTGGCGTCAAATCTGTAGATATAGCGAGAGCTTAGAGCACAGAGCAGATGGAAGTGAAACTTAGAAAATCCTACTTTATTACAAATACGAAAATGTGTTTGTTTGTTGGTTTTTCCTTCAATCAAGTTGCGGCTTTGCAGATTTTGCATGGATTTGCAGGGATATACCCAATTGAAGGCAAGGCCTAGTCTCCCACGGTATTAAAAAAAACTAAATCACGCGTCATCAACTAGTTCGAAGCATAATATACCTAACGATGCATTCAAGATAAAACTAAGAAGCACGCTAACCTAACAGGGCGTATTATCTGTGGTATTATTAAACTCATGACTCGTTAGTTTTTTATACGACTGCCTGAAAAAAGGAGTATATTGTTTTCAGGGTTCATGTATATATGTATGTATGTATGTATGTATGTATGTATGTATGTATGTATGTATGTATGTATGTATGTATGTATGTATGTATGTATGTATGTATGTATGTATGTATGTATGTATGTATGTATGTATGTATGTATGTATGTATGTATGTATGTATGTATGTATGCGAGTTTGTATATTCCACCATAACTTCTATACGCCTGAACCGCGATTTTGATAAATGAGGTATCGTTAGAATTTCTAGCTTATTCCGGGTGACATAGGCTAGTAATTTTTTTTTACAAAATTGATGGGGTGACCATGCATGGCATTTTGAAAATAAGATTAACTATATAATCATCATCTAGAACATGATGAGTAGATTCCAAAGGCTATGTATGCAAATCGCTTCTTAGGGAGGTAACCTCCAAAACTCGCAGTCGTATTTTTTAATTCGTTAGATTAATTGCGCTTTCATCTACGATTCTATGATATAGGTGGGTAGGTACATCTAGGTAGTCCATGTTATAGGCAAGGCTGCAATCAGTGGCGTGCGCAGATTTTGCACCTAGGGTAGGCATTACATAGTCAGAATATCTATTTACTAGCTGTTTTGATGAAAATCTATTCTCTAGTTTATAAGTACCTACTCAGCTTTATCTATTTTTCACCATTCTCACATTCTAGGGCTCCTGGAAGAAATCTTCAAGAGTTAAGTTGTCCTTGTACATGTCCTTTAAATTTGTATGTTTAGTTTTTAAGTTTGGTACTAAATATATAAATAAATAAAATAAAATGAACATTGACGTATTTCCATTTGGGTAAGCGGTGCTTTTATGCCTCTATGAATTGCACGCCGCTGGCTGCAATACATATAACGCAAATCGTGTGAATTTTATTGTCGAATTCACACGATTGTTTTCGCTTAGGTACATAATATATTAAATTGTTAGGCAAAAGGATGGACACTAAATCAGGCATTTTGAGTATTTTAATGGGTTTAAATTCCTTATAATTATTATGAAAAGGAAATTTTAAGGAAAACCAGACCCAACAGACTTATATACTTATATATATATATATATATATATATATATATATATATATATATATATAATTGTAGAAAAATACTAACATAAGATACTTGTTTCAGGGTAAAGAAATGAAATTCAAGCATGGAATTCATTCCCTGCGATTAAGAAAAATAACGATGGTGTCAGAGACGAGGTTATAAAAGGATGCGTGCGCATCTGCTGGAGGCGCTCTTGCTTGTCACCCGTCGTTGCGTATCGTTCTCTTGTGATTTTATTTTCTCGCTGTTATATTTTTATTGTTCATGTTAATAAATGAGTCAGGAGAGCTTTTACGTCTTTCTTCTTCAAGTATCCTCTATAAATTTGCAAGATCAGAAGTGGGATTCTGTATCAACGTGATTCCTAATCCTACCGGCTATTCTGATTCTATAATTCTATACTTGAGGAAGGAAGGCAAGAATGCCTGATTGTGATCGCGTAAATGTCGTAGAACTCGTCATAATGGTTGTTTGAAGCATGAGGTGGACGCGATACTAGTTCGCGTCAGGTGCTTTGAAAAGTCAGACCGCTACGCCTAATATCACCATCGCCTGATAGGCCTGCGTTGTTGGAAAAACCTCCGTCATGTTCTATGAGCCGGCGGTCATGTTGCAGCTGCTGGGTGCACCATACAGGGGTCAAATGTTGGGTGTTGAATCGGAATGTGTTGTAAGTGACGCGAATGCGCTGTCCACAGTAACGGGTCGTTGATGTTATTCATTCGATTAACAGGGCAGGGAGGTCTAGGGAATATTTCTATGTTTTGAGATTTGATCCCAGTTTGCATAATATTGAAAATTGGTGTGAGGATAGATCGCGCTAAAGCATGATTTTGGGTGCCTTTGCGCGTATGAAGCTGTTTACAGGGAGATGCAAAGACGTGGTTAAATTAATAGGTGACGACAGAGCGTAGTTGCAATCTTTGTGTTCTAAGATGCCGGATATGCAATCATTTTGTTTGAGATAGTTACAGCACATATGTTAACTATGCTTGTTGTTCACTTCTTCGTTTACGAATAGTGAGAGGGCTGTGTTGGGTAATTGATGTTTTGAAAAACTGGATTGCAGTCTAATTGTCAGCGTTGCCATGTAACCTGAAGATGTAAACATTAGGTGTTCAGGTTCTTATTCTGTTCTGCACATATCAGCCATGACATATTGTCGTATCAGTTATTTGTCTACTCGTGTTTATTTACTTTTGTGTAAAATTATTTGAAGTTTAACCTGTCAATTTTTGGTCGTTTTGTGATCTTGTTAAAGTTGTGTACGTAGAATAAAGTCTGGTTTGTTTTTTTGTATTTCTTTCACAGATAAAGGACCGCTGATACTGCTCACATTTATAAAGAGCACCAAAAAGGAACATTTCTACTTGTTCACATTTAGAGAATGTTGTTCAAGTTAGTTTCGTTCGATGAATATGTTACGAAGTTATTACTCGAAATGTGGTTCATGTGATATGGCTTGTAAAGGTATTCAGAACCTGTGACAGACGGGTGCGGTGTGGTCATTATCTGCTCTATGTAGATCTAGCTAAGGCCTTTGATACCATTTCACATAAATTATTGTTAAAGAAATTGGAAATATACGGATTTACTGGAAATGCTCTAAATTGGTTTAGTAGTTATCTTAAAAATCGTAAACAATTTGTTCGGGTTGAAAACCAAGTAAGTGGTGTAAACTCATCAGAAATTATGTTTGGCGTCCCTCAAGGGAGCGTCCTAGGACCTATTTTGTTTAATATTTATCTTAACGACTTTTGTTCGCTACTTAAAGACAGACTGACAGACGCTAAATCATTATGTTCTATTGTTCAAAGCCCCGACATGGGATAGTGACATCCTAAAAACCGAATATGGTGTACGCCTGGTTAAAGAGTGGTATGACAGTAATTTACTAACATTAAATGAAGATAAAACTCTATGTATGTGTTTCTCCCCCACTAGTGCTGGTCTTCCAACCATTACTCCGAAGATTCAAGTTCACTCCTGTCTGAACGTGTCTAGCTGTGTAAATTGTAAAACTCTGTCATTCACCAATAGTACGACTTATCTTGGGATCATAATTGATCAACATCTAAGGTGGGATAAGCAAGTGGATATGCTGACTAAAAAAATCAGAAGCCTAGGCTATATATATAATAGTCTAAGAAACATTTTAAGCACTAGCCTATTGTTAAGAGTGTATAGCTCTTTAACTCAGTCGTTAATTTTGTATGGCATTATAGCATGGGGTTCATGTGGATCAACCATACTGGATGGACTAAATAAGGCTCAAAAACTTAATCTTAAAATAATATTAAGAAAAAATCGAAGATTTCCTACGGAAGAGTTATTTATGTTGAGTAAAGTACTAACCCCAAGAAAAATTTATATATGGCAATAAGCGATATAAATGGCAAAATATATTGTCAATTTTCCCCTGGAGAGAATTATCAGTCACCTTAGGCAAAGGAAACAAAAATGTTCAATTCCCCTACGAACGTCTGGATTCACGAGTAGGCATTTTACAGCTGCGGCCCCGAAACTGTTCAACAATCTTCCTACAGGGATATCTATTTTAATTCTATGTGCCCAGCACCTTTCATCAAAGAATAAACTAAAATCTAATATAAAAAAAATTCTCCTAGAATGCTCATCTGAAGAATTTAAATGCCTTTATGACAAGATCTGTTGAAATCAGTTATAATAATAGTTTTATGTAGAACACCTTATCCTGTAATTTTTGTTTTAACTATCCAAGTACCTATAGTTTAAACTAGTGGGTATCTTACTTAACACTATTGCATTAACTGTTCTTATTTAAAAACTTTATACTAAACTTAAACTAGTTGAAAAACAGTGCGCAAGCTGCGCGCTTGCCTGCTGCTGCGCGTCTGCTGGTCGCGCAGGGCTGCGCGCTAGCCTGCTGCTGCGCGTCTACTGGTCGCGCAGGGCTGCGCGCTTGCCTGCTGCTGTGCGTCTGCTGGTCGCGCAGGGCTGCGCGCTTGCCTGCTGCTGCGCGTCTGCTGGTCGCGCAGGGCTGCGCGCTTGCCTGCTGCAGCGCGCAGGGCTGCGCGCTTGCCTGCTGAGCCAAGCTGCGCGTCTACATGTCGCGCGGGGCTGCGCGCTTGCCTGCTGAGCTGAGCTGCACGTCTACATGTCGCGCGGGGCTGCGCGCTTGCCTGCTGCTGCGCGTCTGCTGGTCGCACAGGGCTGCGCGCTTGCCTGCTGCTGCGCGTCTGCTGGTCGCGCAGGGCTGCGCGCTTGCCTGCTGCTGCGCGTCTGCTGGTCGCGCAGGGCTGCGCGCTTGCCTGCTGAGCCAAGCTGCGCGTCTACATGTCGCGCGGGGCTGCGCGCTTGCCTGCTGAGCTGAGCTGCACGTCTACATGTCGCGCGGGGCTGCGCGCTTGCCTGCTGCTGCGCGTCTGCTGGTCGCACAGGGCTGCGCGCTTGCCTGCTGCTGCGCGTCTGCTGGTCGCGCAGGGCTGCGCGCTTGCCTGCTGGGCCAAGCTGCGCGTCTACATGTCGCGCGGGGCTGCGCGCTTGCCTGCTGAGCCGAGCTGCGCGTCTACATGTCGCGCGGGGCTGCGCGCTTGCCTGCTGCTGCGCGTCTGCTGGTCGCACAGGGCTGCGCGCTTGCCTGCTGCTGCGCTTCTGCTGGTCGCGCAGGGCTGTGCGCTTGCCTGCTGAGCCGAGCTGCGCGTCTACATTTCGCGCAGGGCTGCGCGCTTGCCTAGTGCGCGACACTTCACGCTCGTCTGCCGTGCTGCGAAGCGTGACACTGCGTGTCCGCTAGTCACACTGGGAGGTGTGACACTACGCGACTAACTGCGTGCAGGGATGCGGTGACTGATGTGGTTTCAGGCTTGGCCGAGCGCACTATTTGTTTGGGCTATAATAAGCAAACGTCGCGCCTATGTCTTATGCCATGAAGTTGCTCTTTATACTTTTCTCAACGATACCGGAACGAGACAAGCTAACGTCGCGCCTCTGTCTAACCAGGCTAAGTCATGCTAACGTCGGGCTTAATGACTTAAGCCTGTGCTGTCTGTACACTCTGGGCAGAAAAGCTAACGTCGGGTCTCTATCTTGCCGTACTAAGTTATTGCGAACGTCGTGCCTATGACTTAGATGTGTACTCTTCATTGTATCGGGCAGACAAGCTAACGTCGTGCGACTGTCTTGCTGGGCTAAGTCATGCTAACCTCGTGCTTAATGACTTAGGCCGAAGTTGTTCGAACACTGCTTACCAGATAGGGTAAAACGTTGTGCCACTGTCTTGTCGTGGTAGGTCATGCTAACGTCGCGCTTAATGACAACCAGTGGCCGTAACGTTTCGAATTTTATTTATACGCCTAACGTCTCTTCTGAAATTTGAAGCGTTGTATTCGGTAATGGCCGTAAAAAGATATGTGAAGTTTGTTGTTTTATGTGCGCAGGTGCAGACAAAGACATGAGAAGATCTTCCGGGCTGCCAGAAAACAACAACGTTCTGTGGTGCCGAGGCAGGTGCTTCTGCTACGCCTGCCATTTAAGAGCTTCAAGATCCTGACCTGTGTCCAACGGAGACTAAGCAATGCCACTGTTGGACTAGAGAAGCTGAAATAAAGTAGCCCGGGGACGGTCTTGGGTCAGTCTGGCCGTATTGTAGAAAAATACTAACATAAGATACTTGTTTCAGGATAAAGAAATGAAATTCAAGCATGGAATTCATTCCCTGCGATTAAGAAAAATAACGATGGTGTCAGAGACGAGGTTATAAAAGGATGCGTGCGCATCTGCTGGGGGCGCTCTTGCTTGTCACCCGTCGTTGCGTATCGTTCTTGTGTGATTTTATTTTCTCGCTGTTATATTTTTATTGTTCATGTTAATAAATGAGTCAGGAGAGCTTTTACGTCTTTCTTCTTCAAGTATCCTCTAGAAATTTGCAAGAATATATATATAAGCTATATACTTATATATAGCTGTAAAAAAATATTAATCAAACATAACGTGTACGGCGCCTACTTAACAACGAGATCGTATAAGCAATTCAAGTCTCGTCCGACGTTTTTTCTGTGATGCACATAATCACTTTGCCATCTATATTAATATTATAAATGCTAAAGTTTAGATGGATGGATGGATGTTTGTTACTCAATCACGCCCGAGCGTCTGAACGGATCTGCATGAAATTTGGCACAGAGTTTATAGTCTGGAATAACATATAGGCTACTTTTTATACCGGAAAATTAAGGAGTTGCCGCGGGAACCAAAAAACCTCAATCCACGCGGACCTAGTCGCGGGCATCAGCTAGGTATTAATAATTTGCGGCCAGGAAGTGGCTATTGAGTTCAAGTAAGGCTTTGAAGGACATGAAACAAAAGGACAACGAATTTGGAATGTGCGACTATAGGTAGTCTAATTGATATTCATACTAACACCTACAATCTGTGTTCGACGAATTGCATATAAATTCTCTATAGATTTGAGGTAGCTCGTGCATTTTATAATGGGCGCTTAGTCTGCGCGCAAAAGTCATTGTTAAACTTTACCATTGTCCTGCTTAATTATCGTAATGCCGGCTTGTTTCCCTGTCCCTAACACAAAGCGATTACTTCTGTATCCTTTGAATAAAGGTCAAAACTTTTGAAATTCAGATTTCCACGGAAATCTTATTATAAACACACATTTGGTAAATGACGAAAACTAAAGATTGACTATGAATGTCATTTTTGTCAAGAATCTACTGAAAATATTTCTTGTGGCTTGATAGGTTTTATTCGCTCTGTTACTTTAATAACGGTCAGTTTATTTTAAGCCCACTACTATTTTTACACGTAATAAACTTACATGCTTTTAGGTCAGTAGATGCTATATCTAATTTGACTCTACTCTTAATGGCAAAAATACAGTTTGCCTGACAATAACATTAATGATGTAATTCGCCTAACGGTTTGAATCACTAATGGAAGACTGAGTATCTAACACGGTTTTCATGCAGTAATGTGCCCTAGTTACTATGATTTGCTCAAATTGACCATACTTAGGATCATTCGTTTGACCCAGTAATTTGATCTTCTTGAGTTGTCGTGTTGGAGATACGTCAACGTCGTCGTCTAGATTGAGTTAATTCATTTTTGTACAGGAACGTTCTTACAATTTTGGGAGTTTACCTCCTTTATGATTGATATATAAGCCCTGGGTATGAAAATTTATGAGGAGTAAAATCAATCTTTCTCCGTTACGTGATTGAATTTATGTTTCCATGACTATATATTTTGATGAATATAAATTACTTATATAATTAATATAAATAAATTTATCAAGCTTGCTTTCAGTAATATAAAAATTGCGTTCATTTACTCTCATTTTCAATATGGATGTATTTTATAATATCGTCATTTTGATACTACGATAGGCACAAATTCAGTGGCTCAACATTTACGTTACGATCTCCTATGTAAGGTAACACATTTCCACCTCCCGCATCCCGGCTATTTATTTGAAACTTTATTGTTATCTACTGTTTTAGCTTCCACTAGGAAACGATGGTTGATCGACTTGTTATTAAGAATTTCTAATAATAATAAAAATAAATATTTTAGTTCCTTGAGAAAACTAAAATAAAAAATTTTAGTTTTCCGTTGCGACATGTATAAAAATGATTGAGTAGAATTGATAAGGTTTTTCAGACTTAATTCATACACTATAAAGTAACATAAACTGGGTCTGACACAATTAAATCCAATAAAGGTGTTCATATACCACAAGACGACCGATATTCCACATGAAACGCATGGTTTTTGATATCGAAGATACTTATGATGTCATTAGTCATATTCCGACTCACATATGTAGTTCTGAGTCTTATACATCTTTAATTAAGATTTGCGATTGCCTTTAGCTTTGCTGATCGCTTTCTTTTATGCAATCGCTTTCTTCTTCCAATCGAATAATAGTGGCAATTTGTAAGCACTATAGGTACAAAAAGTCTTAAACGTGATCGTTTTACAAGTTCGAGTTTATTTCCAACACTAGGTTTGTCAGTTCTTGGACAATCAGTGCATAATAGTGCACGGATAAGCAAGTCACTGAACTCTTACATGCACTTTCTTTAATTAAGACTTCTACCTATTTAGATAAGCCAGTCCCTAGAATGTCGTTTTACATTTGTAGTCTATACGAGCTATCTGATTCCACGGCCAATTAATTATTTTGGTAGTCTTCAGTTTATCAAGATGGAGTTTTAGCTGCGAACGTGTATTGAAACACGATTAAACATAGACTTAGGAGACTATTAGACGATAGGGTTTTCTGTACGTTTGGCTACAGTCTCTACTGCGACGAATGAAGATAGAACTTTAGTAACTCATTCTATTTCGTTGGCTGTGACTAACGAATAAATTACTGTCTTGTTTGCATGTCAAATATCTAAAACATCACCAATTTATCCTACCGATATTATATATGCAAAAATCATGGAACACAAAAGTGTTTGTTTCTTAGTTTATTCATGAATCACATCGCTAGTGAGCAACGGAGTGGCGACATATTTCGGCATGAATAAAAGTAAAGACCTAGAGATTAGCTTGACAAAAATTCAAAGAGTTATCCCAATAATTCAGACTTTCCACGGGATCTTTTATAAACCTAAATCCACGCGGAAGAAGTTGGGTATAGTTTTGTAACCTATAAGTCGCGGAATCGCTTGATACAGAAGCTATCGTATAATTTAACCCCATAAGTTCGATTAAATGATTTTGTGGTCACGCAAAACGGATTAATTAGACCTATAAAATTCTAATAATAATTGGATTTAAAATCGTTTTACTTTACCAATATCACGGTAAATTGCGAATATAGAGTAACAAATTACTACAGAGATGGTATATTTGAGCATCATACATTAAAACATCAGGCGATAAGCCATTTACTATCATAATAATATTAAATAGGTATGGTTTAAATGAAATACGACGTTAATAAAACTAGACATTCCAAACATGTTTCGCAACCACGACTATTTTTATACGACTGCCTGAAAAAAGGAGTGTATTGTTTTCAGGATAAGTATGTATCTATGTATGTATGTGAGTTCGTATATTCCACCATAACTTCTATACGCTTGAACCGATTTTGATAAATGAGATATCGTTAGAATCCCTAACTTATTTCATGTGACATACGCTAGTAAAATATTAAAAAAAAATTGATGGGGTGACCATGGTCCTGCATTAAAAACTCAATTTAAAAAAAAAACTAAAATAAGATTAACTATATTATGATCATCATCTAGAAAATGTTAGTAGATTCCAAAAATATATAACAGTATAGTTCAATATCCAGTCATTAAAAAAAATATCATGTAATAAAAATGTGAACAAGAGTCTAATTTAACTAGATTATTTTAGATTTTTTACTTTTTAGTTCGTATTTTGGCAGGGCAGTCGTGTTTTTTAATTTTTTTTAAATCTGACTTCTGTATTGTATTTAGATGTATTCTTAAAATGCCGTCCATTGTTTTACTACTTCCTAACATTAGTAGATTTCTGCTTGTATCATAAATCGAATCTGTTTTTTGGTTGAAAGCCTTCTGGTAGGGAAAAAGAAAGGTAGGTAGGCCTTCTGGTACTCCTCATCTATCTGGGATTGTATTATACTGGCCAGGGGGGTTACTACCATCGCTTTTTAAGCTGTATTATTTCAAAATGACAGTTTTATGTTACGTACCTTGACGTCCTTAAAATAAGGCTTATACTTAATTCTAAAACACGAACTTTAAAAATATTAAAATTAAAACAATACGGCCTAAAAGCAAGTAAGTATGCCTCCAGATTAATATTATTCTGCCAGTTAGTAGCTAGCTTAACTTTAGAAGCAACTAGCGTAAGATATCTCAATGATTGTGACCACAGAAATGTTTACTTTACATCGAGTTAAGTTGAAACGGATTAATTTGAATGTAGCCTCAAGACGTTTTAATTTAAATTCTCTTGAACTTAAATGAAATACTTAGTATCCTATATTTATCATTGTGGTTTAATTAAGCCTCGCAAAAAGTGTTCAAGTTATTTAAATTGGTTTTCATAACGGCCCGGAATAAGATAACCATCTGAGACCTAAATGTAAAAGTAGAAATTAACAGACCGGAAACTATTAATGTTTGTTTACATTTGCACGTGATTTCGTTTTTTTATTATATTATTTTTGTAAATAAAATAACTGCTATTTATAATGGAGAAGTTTCATGATGTTGTGAATATCATATTTAACACAAAGGAAGTAAAATATAGATTAAAACTAATCAATCAGTGGTTTTTTTTAAATCCATCAATAAATAACTGAGAAATGACGATTTAAAAGTTTAATTATTTAATGTACACCGATTGCTGTGTCTTACTCGAGTGAGAAATTTTGTGAGTGAGTTTTAATACCTAGCCGAGATTTCAAACTTCAAATTACCTTCACACACAAATTAAGTGCTGTTAATTCAATTAAGTATGCGTAAAGTTCATTTTTTTATTCGGCTTAATAAAGTCGGTTGATAGGGTGGTGTGACGCCACCCGTCTTGCAAGCGCAACTTTAAATTTACATAACTTTTTCATTTTTTGAGATATTTTAATGATTCTTTCATATTTTTGTTTTATTTTGTCTTAATTATCATAATAAATTAAAAAAAATGGTTAATATCTCCATTATTTTATTATGTAGAATTATAAAGTTGGAGAGAGTAGGAAAATAATAATAGGTAGAGTCTGACTACGGAAAGCTGAGTTGAGTTTGAATTTTGTATGGCCCTAGTGTTTCCAGAATCTAAAAACGTTAAAAAAATCAACCCTCACCTTTTACCAGACAGAATCAATATCTTTCTTGTGTAAGCGACAATCCAGAAATAGGTATTAATGAAACACTTTTAATATACATATTTGTCCTCTCATTTGAAACTTCCACGAGTAAATGGTTAAACGTATAAAGGTACGTATAGAGGTTTCACGAGAGATTTAAAGTTAAAGTTTAGGTTGGCTAAACTTAAAGACAATATTCATTTGATCCGGCCACGATAGCTATCGTAAAGCTCTAAATCAAATTGCGATCTAAACACAAATGTATTCAATAATTGCGGAGTCTGCCGGTAGGAGACTGACTTACCATCGTCAAAACACTCGTATTTATATTAACTATTTTCAATATGGCGTCCGTATCAGATTAAATCGAATGACATAAAACGAGTCAAATTGACAATTATGATTACCTGTTTCATGAGATATAATGACAAACACTAATAATGCTAACACTTGTTATTTTGTTTTACTGATGCCATGTGGCTTCGAAATAAGCCTGTTAAAGTGTTAAAGTTAACGCTGTGGACGATGAAGAGAGCTCAGCTTGGTGTATATTCGTAGTATATTATGGTTAAATTAGAACAATAATTCTAATAGTTTAACCAATCATAAAGCCGAAGTGGCACATAGCTTGGATAAACAATGGACGTCGGGGACGTCCTAAGGTGCTGGAATGGCGAAAATGATAACCACACATGCGCCAGCTCGGAATGTGGATATAATTATCAGTAGATATTTCTCCTTTGAGATGACGACGACGAAAAATTCAGTCCAAAAGTCTAAAAGTGTAGACAGTAAAAAGGTAAAAATAAAAACTCGTTAATTCAGCGTTTTTCATTCATGCCGTAAAGAATTATACAAACAGAATGTATTGGACAAAAATAGTGGACAATAAAGGTTAAATGTAATCTGATCGTGGACTTTAACAATGCTCTGGGGACCGACAATGGCAATCGGCTATGTAACGTATGGCAAGTGTATGTATTTTTACAGACTCGCGTACATTCCCATTTAATTGCTCTTTAAATTAGCCGGAACGATGCATGGTCGCACTAAAAAGGATTAATTAGATACTCATTTGTTAAAGGTAAAGGTAACAAATATTTCTTTGAACAAAACGCAGACGAGACGATTTTCATTTCAATACTTTTTTTTTAAAGTTAGCTCTTTATGCAATTATACCTATCATCAGATTAAAGTGGAGTAAGTACTCGTATAAACTAATTATAGTATATAATATATATATACATAATAATAAGTAGCAGACAGACAGACAGACATACTTTCGCATTTATAATATTAGTATGGATTGGAAACACAATATCTTGAAATTAGCCTGATTTCTCGCCTCGTTTTAGTTTTTTTTATCCACTACAAGTTAGCCCTTCACTGCGATCTCACCTGATGGTAAGTGATGATGCAGTCTAAGATGGTAACGGGCTAACCTGTTAGGGGCATGGCAGTTATATTAAACCCATATCCCTATTCGGTTTCTACACTGCATCGTACCGGAACGCTAAATCGCTTGGCGGTACGTCTTTGCCGGTAGGGTGGTAACTAGCCACGGCCGAAGCCTCCAACCAGACCAGACCAGGGAAAATTCAGAAGTTATAAATTCCCAAATTGACCCTTCCGGGGATCGAACCCGGGACCTCCGCACGTCAAGACAACAACGAGAGTTTAGTTAGTTAGTACTGCATTTAACGACGTTTCTGATTGACATTTTACAAAATAAGTTATACTTATTTTACACACACGCTGCTACGCTGGATTATACTTATTGTTCAGAAAAAAAGTGTACAGCAAAACATGGAATGCATTTTAACATGCCTGCAATGAATCTGTCTCGGTGGACCACTATACCCTAGAAAAGGTATGGCTGTAGTAAAATTCACTTGTAAAGATGTCTTCTTCTACACGACATCGTAACGTTTAAGGCAAATTAGCTAGAGACGTAGATTCTGGGACTTGTTTCATGATTAGCACAATTAGCGGTTAAATATAGACCATGGTTGGTTTTGTATAATTTTTATTCATTGAGAAGTCAGGCCTGCTATCCCACCTTCTTGTTGTGACGGTGCGGTGGACGCGTATGGCATCTTACTTCGAAAGTAAGAAAGTAACTTCTTTAGTTTTTATGCAGCATAATATCGAAAGGCCGTGTTGCTTAATGGCACATCTTTGGCGATAGAGTAATGGCCCGTTCGCAGGTAATGGTAACTAATTTTTGTAAAACGTAAACTGAATTGAAGTGTCCTATTACAGTGTATAAAATTATTTGAATGATAGGAAGGCATGGGTATGAATTGTTCCAGCGGCTAAATATACCTATAATTGTTATAATTATAGTAATTTACGATATTTTAGAGATGATGATACTAAAAAAATCCTGGCTGAGTTTGTTGTGGGACTCAGACTAGTGCGCGTTTGCAACCCCTGTAGCTTTAGTTTTAAAAGAACCTTTAATTGATTATCACCATGATGTTTTATAAGTAATTGGAAGTCAATAAGTGTAATAACCTAAATGGAAAAAATATACCTTGAGTTTGAGTTAACACAATCCTCGGGACAAGTAATTTTACTAGTACCGAGCTGCTATTTCGCACTGGCGTCTTGCATTATAATAAAAATTCTTTCCAAAAAACCGACTTCTAAAGCCACTGTAAAGTAAAAAATAATTTTGATTTCTACAAAAATAATTTTGTTGAAGTTGGGGAGCCTGACGCGTCAACTTTGCATATCTTTGTTATACCCGCCCGACTTCAACATAGTGTGTAGAAATCAAAATTATTTTTTATTACTTTACAGTTGCTTTGGAAGTCGGTTTTTGGAAAGAATTTTTATTTTTAACTTTTTAGTTTCAGGCTTGGTGGTACATGGCATGGGGGTGTACCTCTGCTAACTTGCTGCTACCGGACTAATACTGAAATTTTGAAAGAAAAGAGAATAAACTTATTAATTTCCCCTAACCAAGAAATCAAATCCGAGGACTGCTAATAATTCGGGAACCAGCGGGGTATTCACAACTTTACCTACTAACTTATTATTACAATATAGTATAATAACATTATGTTCGCATATAACATATACATATAGATCGAACTAAACCTGAGAAGTTTGTTGATCAAAAGCTATTAGTACAATGAAAGATTATTTTAAAATCAGTGAAGTTCCTACTAATAAAAGTGCCACGCAGTAGCAGTTTCTATAGAACATAAACAGGCGTTTGATTAAAAATTGTTTATTGAGTGTCGATATTGGTCGGCGCAAGGCTTCGGGCTAGTAATTAGGCCGATCGCCCGCCCGCCATCCCGACCATGCGGTGCCCGCCCTAAAGCCGCCGAAATTTGAACACAAGTTTTGTTCGTTATTGGACACACTATACCCAATAGTCTTTTATTTTCACTTACTTAGATACAAGTTGGGATTACTTTTGCTTCGAATAACTGTAACAAACGCGAACCGTATTTTAATAACACAACAAAAATCTAACATGACTTAATAACATACTCGTACCTACTTATTGCATAAATGTGATAAAAAATCAGACGATTTTGTGTTGCTTGCGTGCATTCCGTTTAAGCGGCTTGCATAAAAGTTTAAAAAAGTACTTTCTATATAAAGGGAACCTCTGTGCAAAATTTTGGCTTTCCAGGTCCAAGGATTAGTGATCAGTGAGCCACAGAGGCAGTTTTGATGTTAAGTGATTCCCGCCACCTGTAACTATACGCTTTAAACCACGGCAAAAGTTTTTAAAACCTATCCTGTATATGTCTCTGCGCCCTTTAAAATTTTGAGTCGTAGGTTAGATATGTAAAATGTCCTTCCGAACGAATTTCGGTCACGGCAGTAAATCTCCACAGAGATGTATGTGCACATCATAGTGCACAATTCACAAGTCACAGTCAAAGGCTAACTTGTAGGCTGTAGCGGAATACCTAATGTGACGTTGCGTGACCTCTGGACAAGGTCATAGCTCGTACATGCGTGTCGTCCTAACGTACTGCACCGTTGCCTTTGCGTGTCTCTTTGCGTATGCAGTCCAGTTCATTCCATCGGGAGATGTGAAGCTTTAATTACTCTTTTATAACATGAATTCATTTTATACTTAATAGGTATGTCTGCAACCCCAACAATAGGAGTAAATGTGAATAGCAAAATATAAAAAATGTGAATGTATTTGCTCGGTAGCTATTGAATCATCTTTTATATGGAAATAGGGCCCATTAAATGTTACCGTAGTACATACATACGTGATTCATATTTTTTCTAGTAACTGCTAATATTTATAAGGAAAATGTTACCTAGTTTTTAATTATTAAAACAATATTATAGTTATATAGACAACCTATTCGAAGAATATTGGATGGATTTGACTCGCTCCAGCAATGCTAAGGACAGCGGTTACTTACACATTAATTAATTTGTAATTTTTTTTTTCAAAAGAGCATCCACCGAGTTTCTTGCTGTTTCTTCTCGGTAGTAATGACATTCCGAACCAGTCGTTGATACTGACTCGACTTAGACTCAGGCGTAACGTAACATTTTTTCGTGCGTGCAGTCGGTGTTTATCGATTTATAAGACGTTACCACGTCAAAACGACAAAAAAAAGAGTTGCATTGTTGATATTAGTTTATCCAATTATTATTCATTTCCGATTAACAAAAACAACTATACCAATCAACGAAACATTAGTACCTAACTGCAGGCTTCAACTTACTGGCTAGTTCGAATGTATTGAGCCCCATCGAAAAGTCTAAGTTGAGCCCTGCATCCACTCGGTCGACCGTTCGAGTAGAAGGCACCAGGGCCCATGGCAGACCAAGTGAGGGCTGCGGTGGACGTCCCCTTACACGAGAGCACTCACAAGGCTGCCATCAGAGAAGAGTGGAGACGGATTGTTAAGCGTGCCACAACACTAAAGTGACGACCACGACCGCTCTGACAGGAGCGATACGACGAAGAAGAAGATTTATACTATACCAGCTGACGCCAGCGACTTCGTCCGCGTGGAATAATGTTTTTTAATTCCCACGAGAACTCCCTAATTTTCCGGGATAAAAATCAAACTATTTCACTGTACCTGTTTCCTCAACGATACCTATTAAAAGAATCACGTCGATCGGTTGCTCTGATGCGGCGGGATTGACTGACAAACCGACAAACAACCACATTACACATTTATGATACTAAGTATGATATCTACTTGAGTATGCGGACTAAATTCATCTCTTCGATAGTAAAAACATCACATAACAGTGAGTATGTGAACCCCTGCATGCATTTCATTTTATAAGGAAAAGTGTTTACATACATAATAGAACGTAAGAACAGGAACGTCAAGTTCGCCGGATAATTAAGGAATTCTTGAAGTAATTTATAGGGGCAAATTACCATTAATCTCTTTACTTAAGCTACAGTCAATTTAGTTAATTCGTATTTGCTATTAGAGTGTCAGTTGCGAGGCGTAAATATTTTATTCACGACAGGTATCCACGCGTAATGTAGGTACATATTATGATAGTACTGGATAATTTAATGGACTCACTATATCAAAATATAATAATGTTTTCGATCTAAGTCAAATTGAATAAATTAAGTTTAATCAATTAAAGTGAAATATAAAAAAGTGCTAACAAAGTATCAGTAAATTACTTACCTTGCCATGCTATATAATATTATCTACTTACAGAGTTCGAACAATGAACATGACTAGTCCCAGCTATGTTAGGCATAATAATATTATCACTTATTATGTATGGTTGAGTCAACCATACATAATATATGGTATACATCAACCAGGTTGAGACGGTTCACGGTGGGCAGCGATAGGGTTATAAAAATCCTTTGTGAAATGATCTAAATGGTTCTAAACGTATTTCTAGGTAAGTGATGGTAAAAACCACGTTAAATTGCAATAAAAAGTTATAAACGATTTTACTGATTTACCACTTAATAACCCATTTGTTTTTTTTCGGTAAATTAAAGGTTGGATACATACTTAAGACAGATTAGTATATTTAAAAATATGTTTTTAGGTGATTGCAAGAAAAAGGTAGGATGTTTGTGAAAAATATTTTAAAACTATACTTATTCTGTACTTGTTTCTTAAACATTTTAGTCAAGCTTAAAACTACACTAAGAAAGTAAAGATACTCACAGCCTTAGAAGAAGTTTTAAAATATTCATTCCGCTGGACTTTGCTGCTCTCTGAAATGAAATTTAAAAGGGGTTTAAAACAAAGTTGTCTTTCAAAGTCAAAAAATCAAAGTTACCAAATTAGATTTAGTAAGTTACTACTCACCATAGCTTGAAATTAGTCATTGACATGAGTCATATAGCGTGACCGTGAAATATGGTTGAATCAGCTAAAAACTTTCGTGGTAGCGAAGTTGTGGCAGCTACGTCGGATGTCGCGTTCCACTGACTCAGTTTGGAGACAGCTGGTTTTACTTTCAAATCCTCGGTAAGAAAAATAAAATTATGTAAGAACTCTGAGTCATTGTTAATCCATACTTAATACTAAAAATGCGAAAGTGTGTCTGTCTGTCTGTCTGCTACGCTTTCACGGCCCATCTGTTCAAACGATTTTGATGAAATTTGGTATGAGGATAGTTCGTATCCCGGGGAAGGACATAGACTACTTTTTATCCCGGAAAGTTAAAGAGTTCCCGCGGGAATCAAAAAAACCGTAATCCGCTTTTATGTTAACTACGCTTTTATGTTCATAATTTTCACCAAAATTTTACTCATAATGCTCTAAAATGTATAATATACGATGTGCTGGGATACACGCGGGTGGGTTCTAATGTGTTTGATTCGTCCAAGGTCCTACGAGTAATACATGCTAATAACACGGAATAGGTAATACTAATAACTAGATTCGTCCGTCGGTTAAGGTTTTTAAATTCTCAAAAGTATCATAATATTATGTCCAGGATGCAAGCTGTATCTTTACCAAATATCATCAAAATCGGTTAAACTAATGAGCCGCCGTGAAAAGGTAGCAGACAGACATACGTTTTTAATTATATTAGTATGGATTTAGTAGGTACGAGTCATCATCATCCCTAAACTTTGTTATTTTTTGGAACCATTTTCCAAAAAATAACAAAGTTTAGGGATGATAATAACTCAATGAAATCAGCAACTCTTCATGAAACTTAAAAACGCACTTCTAATATGGAAATTCTCGCACTTTTTTTCTATAATCTATATTTTAAAATGGTTATCAAACTTAAAACTAACCGAAGATGTGATTTTTTTTTGTCTTTTGGAAGACCCTCTATTTAATAATCAGTTAGAAATAATTTATTTTTTATATTATAACTAGTATTTTCAGGGGGAGTTAATATTATTATACAAACCTAATCGAGTGCAGTACATTCGAGTGAGGCAATAAGAAACCCAATCCTTCCCTTTCTTTGGAACGCAACTCGACTGCTGCTGGCCACTGGACCGCAGGCGTGGTTTTACTGTTCCGTAAACAAAGTTATAAACAACCGTAACAAACGTTTTCCGCTTTCGTATTGTGTTGCGTTTAACTTGGTTTGGGAAATACAAAAGTCCTAATACATAGTTATAACTCATTTTTTTTGCAAAATAGGCTTGCGCTAGACGACAGTAATGCTTTCAAGAATGAGGACATCAAGTCTATCTATTCAATATAATATAATAATATGTATATTATACATTCGATGTACGAATTACAACACCGTTATTATACTTATTGAAATAAGTACTATGAATAGCAGGTAAGTTCTTAGGTACTAACCTTACAATATTAAACACTAAGGCCATCTTGCTCAAGGTCGTTATATGTGTTACTTTAACACAGTGAATAAACTAATCAAAATGTAACAGCATCACGTAATTTAACTCAATCAGTTTAGTGCAAGTCGGCCTAAAACACTAGAAATCGTAAAAATTCACAGTTTTCGCAACCCCCGCAAAAATCGGAGCATTGAATGAATACAACAATTTACGAAAAAAAAATTCTGAAATAAAATTCTCTTCTTCAATATTTTTCAAAAATTCCAACTCAAATGCACTTCTGGCCTGCATCCGCATCTTTAAACACCATTAACATGACGATTGGTCAATAATCATAGTAGCTACATCACTGTTTATTACGGAAATATTCGTATTTTTACAATTCCCAAATCTAAAGGGATCCTACAGGTCAGGTCACAATTATTAACCTATTTTTATTATTTTTTTCGCCATTTTGTAGCTAAACTAATATCCTAGGACCATTATTTAAATTTTTTCTTAAGTCTGTTTTTTTCCGAAATATTTACAATTTAGTAAACAAACACCCCCCAAAAATCCCGACTATTTTTAAAATTCCAAAAAAAGTAACCAGCTGATTTTCAAAATTCCAACACACACACGTGTCTCGATAAATTACTCAACTCTTGGTATTATTCCCATCTCGATCCCCCCAAAATCCTCGGAGCTATGGCCAAAAATACGTCTCCGGCGATTTGCATCTTTTATCCATTTTCAATGGTAAAAACGTTACCAATTCCCCCTTGGCTGTTATTTTTAAACCGGATGCTCGTATAGCCCACCGCCACCTATATTGCTCCTCTTTATGATCCTGATCCAACCGCTCTCTTCGGAAACTAATTGAAGATAACAGGCTTGTTTTTTCACCTATCTGGTTTTCTTTTTTGGAGTCGTAACCAACGGAGCGTGCGATATTGTTTGCAGAGATTTTCCTTTTATTTCCAGCAAACATTAGCCATTGTTACTTTAAAGGTACTGTAGGTAGTATTGTACTGTATTTAGTTTTCTTCGTTATTACTGAAGAAATGACGTACAAGTACAAATTAACATCAGTGGTTAGTCGTTCGCAGAGAAAGAAATTCATACTAAGATACTACTATTTCGATTTTATGCAAGTTTTAAAAGGAATTTTCTTTTTCTTCCTTTTTTTCCATCTTTAATGATGTGCTTTTATTTTTTTATATTTTTAGTGACTAGAAAATATACATCGATCATTCCTTGGTTCCGATATTCGATATTTTCACAAACATTGCGCTAGAACTTGACAGTACTTTATTTCGTACAACATTTTGTTTCTTTTCAATCCCTTGGATAATAATTTCGCACTTGACCAAATTTTTGTGTATTTTATGAGGCTTTTAGATAAAAAAAGCTCTATAAAAGGTGTTGTCATGAATGACGGAGTGTCTGTGACGTGAATCATTCAACGAAGATGTGCTTCAACCAATAAAATATATCATATTGGTTTTTTTTTATTTAAAATTTATAGTTATTTACATATTTTTTTTTATATTTTTCTCAGTTCCTATGTAACTAATAATTATCTTTACGTCGGAACTTATCTTAATAAGACACTTTAGGATTTCAAAAGTAACATTATATCACATTTTAAAGTTATTTTTTTTATCCTAGTAGTAAACCCCAAATGGTCTGTGATGTTAGCCCTTGACTGCGATCTCACCTAATGGTAAGTGATGATGCAATCTAAGATCTAAGAAGAAATGATAAATTGCCAAATAGACTCTGCCGGGGATCGAAACCGGGACCTCCGTACGTTAAGACCACAGCGCTCAACACTGCCTCAAAACTAAATAACATAAAATTTTAGTCTAGTTAGAGAAATTACGATTATATGCCATGTGGTTATCGAGTATGGTTATGTTTATTTTAAAGTCTTTGATCAGTCTATTTAACCAAACCCAAGTCGCAACTCGCAACTGTTTGATGTTTATCGCAATTCACTTATAGGTAGGTAGTAACATGTAGCACCTCGCTAAATTTGAAGTCAAGGTTTAACAGATAAATCAATGAACCAAAATTCAATAAAGGTATTATGAAGTTCGCAATTTAATTTAGGTTTTACCTAATGTATTTTATTTAGGTTTTATCTAAATTAAATTTCGAACTTTATACCTTTATTGAATTTTGGTTCATATCAAATAACTTCGAATTATTAATAATAGTTCAAGTACGAAAATTAATACTTAAACGAACAAGAAGTAATACGTATTTTTAATTTAAGCAATAGTTTCATTTACTTTGTTGAATAATGTAATATTTTGATTTCAGTAATTGGCAGTAGGTATTTGGATTAGCTGAGGGAATTATTAATTATCTTTGCCCGGGTTAATTCAAACGGCCAAATCATTAAAACGCTATTTGACTTCAAAATATATATTATTTACTAGATGATTCCCGCGACTTCTTCCACATGGATTGTGGTTTTTTGATTCCTACAGGTACTCTTTAAATTTCCGGAATAAATATGTGCCTATGTGTTATTCCCACATCTGTACCAAATTTCATCCAGATCCGTTCAGTCGTTATGGCGTGATTGAGTAACAAACATCCATCCATCCGTACATCCATCCAAACTTTCGGATTTATAATGAGTATAGTAGATGCTTCCAAGCTAAGACTTTATTTTTTTGATGTGGCTATGCAATACTAGCTATATTTTGATCATTACCTATCCATTATAATCTTTGTAAACAAGTTTAAAAAAAGTTTATATATCTTTGTATTGTTCATACAAGTTTATGTAATATCGAATTATCGTTGAAAATTAGTCGACTCCTGCTTATACTATCCTTCTTAAAACCAAACAATATCTTAATTTACTTAACTAAAACGTTATTATGTGTAAAATAGACCTTAAAATCGAATACACAATATAACACCCTTTTTCATGATTAAAGTTTGCGTCACATTCCTGATATTATCATGCCTAGGAAGTAGAGTTCCCATCTCAGGCCACATTAGGTGATTGTAATTTTTAACCAGGTCAACGCCATTGCGTTCGGCGTAGTTTTACGCCTTCGCAGTGGTTTAGCGAGGACTAATTTGCGTAGATATCCTATAATCCTATTACAGGGAGGCGGTTTCGACTCTTATCTCATTGTAAGTTATCATATTTTATTGGCCATTTCGGGAGAGGACAAGTAACGATTTAGCCCCGCAATCGAGATAAGCGGCCCGGCGGCACAACGTGTGAGAGACAGCGGTTAACAATAGCCTTCGATGAACACAAAGGCTCTATAGTTTCCATACTAATTTATGTTAGCAGAAGACCAAAATACTGTTTCTGTGATATAGAATTCATTAAAATAGATACAAATTGGTTCCCGTGGAGACTTAATTTTCCGGTATATAAAGTAACCTATGTGTTATTCCAGACTATAGTGTATTTCTGTGCTAAATTTCATCCAGATTAATTCAGCCGTTTTATCATGATTGAGTATCATACATCCAGCCATCCAAACATTCGCATTTTTTATATTAGATATTTGGTGGGCTCAGAGGTTGTCTGTGTTATTAAAATTCCAAATCGAAAAATAAAAATCAAAAAGGGGTATATCGTATACATTTAATGTAACTACTGCCTTAACCCTTTTCGGTTAGCCGGTTTTTTAGGTTAGGACAGTCACTTTTATATGTTCTCTTTGAAATGGAAAAAACGTCATCGTTTGGCGTAAAAACGTACTCGTCTGAACGGGGGGGTTACTGTCGGCCTGTTCCACTAGTCCCAGTTTGCAATTTCGCGAGTTAAATTATAATCTAACGGTTTTTACAATCTTACGGTGACATATACAACTCCAGTTAATAAGGGGTGCAATCAACGTTGGACAATATTTATAAAAATTACGATAGGGAAATGGTTCATTTTGCACTTATATTCGTTTTTGGTTTTTAGGTTTTGTTTTTGTAAAACACAAACGAATTAAAAAATCCTATTACAATTTAAAGGATTATTTAAAAAGCATGCGAGTTAATTGTCCCAGTGGCTTATTTAACAAATTGTTAATTAATATAGTTCTATTAAATATATGATGTTTGTAAGATGGTGGTAACAAAAAAACCGTCTGAGTTTGTTGTGAGCTCATCTCAGACCAGGGTGCGTTTGGTACCCTCATAATTTTAGTTTTAAGATACCGTAGTTGGTTACCACCATCATGTTTATAAGTTCCGGACGACAATAAGTGTACAGTGTACCTAATTTGAATAAATGAATATTGATTTATTGACTGTTCTCTCGATTTTATATACCGAAAATTTTAAAAAAAATCTTCTGAAATGAAAAAAATCTTAATAACAATTATTATTGTTATTACACTTTCCCTAAGATACCATTTGTCACTAACTACTGCAAGTAATAAAACGATGGTAGTAAACCATTTTTTTTTGTTTTCCTTTTAAGAGCAGTAGTAATTATTTAATTTAAACTACTTTTTACGTATTAATAAATATTTTTCTTCTTGACAGTACTTATTATTGACTAAAATCACTCGGTAGGGATAAGTGTAAATATTTTTTCCACTCATCCCTACCGTAGGGATAGGTGGAAAAAAATTCCACTCTTACCCCCCAGGGGGGATACATTGGTAGGGACAAGTGGAACAGGCCTTACTGTCGGGGTAATGCAGCACAGCAGTCAAATATTAACCTTCAGCTAGGTAAGTCCCTGACTTGCACTGTCTCCATCGCATGCGCAGCTCAAGGTGAGCAGAAAGACAAGAAAGCGCAGGCGGGTGCAGTACGCGGTTGCGCAACCCACGCTGTCAGTTTATCTGACCCGCTAAAATTAATCAATTAACCTGTTTAATTGTAAGTGCATTATGATGACACTTTGGATCTTACAAATATTATTGCTGTAGTTGACCAATTTTAATTGCTATGGGTATGTTAGCTTCTCCAAGTATTTATTGAACATTCACATGAAGTCCTGGACTAATATGTTTAATGATTAATGACGGCAGCCACACATAATAAATCCATACTAATATTATAAATGCGATAGTGTGTCTGTCTGTCTGTCTGCTACGCTTTCACGGCCCATCTGTTCAACCGCTTTTTATGAAATTTGGTACAGGGATAGTTTGTATCCCGGAAAATTAAAGAGTTCCCGCGGGAATCAAAAAAACTTTATCCACGCGGATGAAGTCGCGGACATCCTCTAGTGTATAACAAAACAAAAGTGAGTTGTTCGTTGGTTTGTCGCTTTATTGGTTTGTTCGTCGCGATGGAGCACTGAATTTATTGATTTCTGCACTGATGTAGTTAAAATTTGGAGAGAAGGCTATTTTTATTCTGGATATTGAGAACACGCCGACGATGTCACGGGTATCATCAAGTTTAGTATTGTAAACAGGAACTCACTGGAAAGCGGTTTAGAAGAAGCATGAAACCGCGTGAAGTCAGCAACTTCTCCAAAGCTTATACTTTGCAGTGTGAATGCTTAATGCATTCATAATTTCATACAGTGCCATAGATGTTAGCTTTATACGATTTTATTTTATTAGCAGCCATGCTAGTCGCCAAACGTTGTCTCTCCAATCCTTTTCATTTCAAAATGTACTTCTTCGACACACACATTGCCTCTGAATTAAGCTTAGAAAGCCGAAAATAAGAGTGCCTTTCGCGTACGTTATACAAAAAAAGCTTTTAAAGACCATCACGTTTACAAAATCATTATCATTTGCGTTGCGTCATTTGCATTGCATTTAGAATACGGTAATGGGGCGTTTATGTAAATTTCGCCAAAGTTATGAATGAGCGTTCCAGATTTGCGTCTATAATCATGCGGGTCGTAGCGGGTCGGTGCGGAGCGTAGCGGCAAGGCGAAGCTTTGCCTGGGCGGTTCCCGTGACCTCCGCACGCCACGGAAGCACCCAACTGCCACCTCCAGGCTCCATTCCTATGTAAATCACTCCGGCGCATCCGTCGACAGATAATAGAGACGCAATTTGCATGTCTAGTTGCTCTTTGTGTTAAACCTTGTACTGACGACGGCCTGCAAAATGGGTATCGTTTCCCGAAGCCCTGGCGCCACAATCCACATGAATAACAAATATGCACTATGACAAAGCGTGTTGAACAAGGTAGAGTGATTTATAATTCTTTGGTATTTATTCTTAAGACCTACATCTTGTGTACGTAACGCACGTATGTACGCACGTTTTGCTAAAACATTGTTGTTGGTAAGGAATACGACTAAAGAACCATTTTGCTTCAACCTGCCATACTATAGGTTCCATGCTCGATTGGGATAAAATATTACGAAACTAACTTGTACTTTAACTAATATTACAGCCCATGATTCTACACAAGTTCGTGTGCGAGTTGAATGCAGAGTAAATGTATGGTGACACATACATTTACTCTGCATGCAACTCGGGCGTGAACTTGCATATTGACAAAAAGCACTTTTAAAAACATTTTTTATACGACTGCCTGAAAAAAGGACTATTTTGTTTTCAGGGTTCATGTATGTATGTGAGTTTGTATATTCCACCATCTACGCAACTTCTACACGCCTGAACCGATTTTTATAAATGAGGTATCGTTAGAATCCCTAGCTTATCGTGGGCGACATAAGCTAGTAAACTTTAAAAAAAAATTAGGGGGTGACCATGGGCCCGCATTAAAGACTAAAGGTGAAAAAAAACGAAAATAAGATTAACTATTTAATCATCATCTAGAAAATTATGAGTAGATTCCAAATATTTTTTTAACACCATAGTTCAATATCCAGTGATTCACAAAAAAAAATCATTTAATAAAAATGTGAATAAGATTCTATTTATCTAGATTTTTCTTTTTTTGCCAGGGCAGTCGTGTTTTTTAATTTTGTTAATTATGACTTGTTACTCTACCCACCTTCCTAATTTACGAGTAGGTATTTCACAATGATTTATAGTAAGCAAAAAATTCTACCAGTTCCCTATCAAGGTACTCCTACGACGTAGTAGATAAAAAACATTTTAGTTTGATGTCACAGGCAGTAGAGTCCGTAGGCTTTTTCCGGGTACACCATTAGAAGTTAATTACGGACCATCTCCAGTAATGGAGGTGGCAGCATTAAACCAGATCCAGTGATGACCTCTCAGTGTTTACGTACTCGTAGAAACGTGTACGAGTTTTTGTCTCACGCACATTGGTATCATATAACCTTGATCTTCGCGTTTTCATTTTATGTCTAAGTATTGTATCTTAAGTAATATTGACTTTGATGGTTGTGTTTGAGCTATTTAAATTTATAAAGAAAACATGGAGAACATGAACTCAAATGAAAAATAATTTAACTTTACATAAAATATTATCTTGAGAGAAATTCTTCGAAAGAAATTCAAATCGCATTCTAACAACGTGAAGGATTGATCTTTTATTTAATACCTTCTGTTTGAAAATAGTTACCCACCTAAGAAAACCATAATATTATGTAGGTAATGTTGGATCGCGAGGTGAGAGTTTTCATTTAGTAAAGAGCATGGGATGGGTCTTTGAAATGCGCATAAAAGCGCGTTGCCTATCCATTGTCTCTGATTTGTAATTCTGAACTATAATTATCATTAGTAACATGAAAATGTAAGCACTTTATGCCATTTGTCCATACACAGTCAATCAAATCAAATAAATATTATAAATGGGAAAGTTTGGACAGATGAATGGACGGATGTTTGTTACTCGGCTGAACGGATCTGGATGAAATTTGGCACATAAATAGATTATAGTCTGGAATTATTAACGCTTAACATTTTATTTAACGCTTCTTTTTATCCTGGAAAACTAAGGAGTTCCCGCGGGAACCAAAAAACCTCAATACACGCGAACGTAATCGCGGGCATCACCTAGTGGCTTATAAATGTGGATTAATATACCTAAGTACTCTAATCATCATCGACCCATGTTATATCAACCCATTGCCGCGGCCCACTATTGAACACCACGGTCCTCTCAGAATGGAGGAATTTGGCCGTGGTCCATCAATCGAATTTGCAATGTAAAAACTTGTACAGACTGCTAAACCTTCTTTAGAAGCAATTTTCTTTTTCTTTACCGAGTATCGTCTAAACAGCTTTCGCGACTAATAAAAGTTCTCAGAATTTCAATGATAGCATGTTATATTTTGCCATGGAAAGTGGTGTTTTCTTGGAATGAAACAAAGTGTAAGTAATAATTCGTAATTTTATACCCAGACAAAGAATATACTATTACTATGAAATTGAATATACACCACAAAATGTTTTTACTTACCTAGAGTAAGAGCGGTGATAGCCCAGTGGTCTAGATGTCCAGCGTTCCTTGTTCGGGTGGTTGGGATTTTGATTCTAGAGCACGTAGTACATCTAATTTCTGACTCAACTGTCTTTTGAGAGTTTTGAGTAAGTAAGTATAACTATCACTTGCTATGACGGCGAAGCAATCAATGCAGCATGAGGAAATCTGCTTGCCCGAGAGTTTTTCATAATTTTCTCGAATTTGTGTGAAGTCTGCAACTTCGCACTTGGCCAGTGTGATGGACTACGGCCGAAACCTTCTCGTTCCGAGAGGAGACTCATGCTCAGTAGTGAGCACGAGTTAATGGATTAAACTGTTGATGGTAATGATGATAAATGACAACTGGTACGTACAGTTGTACAAACAAGTCCTCAAAAACTTTCCATAAGGATCTCATGGCCATAATAAAGCTTTGGAAAAATAGGATATAACGAATTTAAGAAAATCGGTAACCCAATACAGCCTTGAACTTAATACTACCTCTTCAATTTTTAACCAAATTAAAGGTTAATTCGATCAAGCCCGCAGGATGGCGGCGAGCTCGGGCTAAGCCGCCGTGAAATCATTCATTAGCTATATGCGGGCTTGGATTACTGCATTACGTACCATTATAGCTAACGCAGTCGATCGCTTTTATCTGAGACTGATTTATTTCTGTCTTCGGCTGACTGACTGACTTTAGAGAATTTTTACCGACTGAACGCACTCTGTTAAGCACGTATTTGCTTGTTCTTTTATTTTTTCCGCCAAAAATCGGATCGTATCAATTAGAGTTGGCATTGTTCGTCCAATAGTGCGTGATTGTGTATTGTGTTCAGTGTTCATATAAGTTTTCACCAGTTATAACCATACCGTCTACATAACATTAGGCATCTGACGTCTGCAATACATCTTTAAGTATACAAGTAACGCATATAAAAGTAGCGTAAATGAAAAGTTTTACCTACGATATTAATATGGTATTTTGTGTCTTGCGTTTCTTTCGTATACTCGAGGTATGTATATGATCAAAGCTCTCAATACCAAAAAGTACTAAAATTTTTCGAATTTTTACCAAGAGATCCATATATAAACTTTATTTCGATACGAATCAGATGGAATCACCCCTGTCTGTAACGGCTATAAATAATACAACCAATTGCAATGGAACATGATTATAATGATTTATTTTTCTGCAAAAAATAAAATCTATATCTACTAATATGCGGAAGTTTGGATGGATGGATGGATGTTTGTTACTCAATCACCGTAGAACGGCTGAACGAAACGGGCCAAATTTGGCACAGAGATATATAGTCTGGCCTAACACATAGGCTACTTTTTGTCCCGCAAAATTAAAGAGTTCCCGCGGGAACCGAAAAACCTCAATCCACGTGGCCAAAGTCGGGCGCATCAGCTAGTCTATACTAATATTGTAAAGAGGTAAAGTTTGTGAGTTTGTGACGTTGTAGGGGGTAATCTCTGAATCTACTGAACTAATTTTGAAATTTCTGGTACCAATAGAAAGCCTTGTGAAAACTGTGAAATATTTGTGAGTGTCTTAAGCTATATGTATATTATCCCGAAAAAATAGGGAGTTCCTGTGGGAATTTAAAAAACTTAATTCACGCGGACGAATCGCGTCAGTCCTTCTTCTTAGACTTCCTGTCCTAAATTTTTTTTAATCTCTCAAGAAAGAATTATTTTAAGAAAAAAGGTGGGATGTAGAGGAGATATATATTTTGTATAAATATTGTTAAACTATGAAAAATGTCAGTGTGGGTTGCGTAATTTTTAACTTAGCATACAAGAATCTATTGCTAGTCGTAACATTTGTTCTCATCTAAGATGTTTTGTGAGTAAGTAGGTACCACTCACGTAACAACACCGTCACAAGCTACTTGTATCAACTTTATTGGCATTCGTGCAGATTTATGTGCGTTTGTATTGATCCGAGATAGAGTAGACGTCAATCACTAGTGACATGTCAATAGTTTAGCTCTAATATTCAACTGTCGATATCCCCTATGTCAACGATAGAAAAGCTGCTCTGACTCTAAATCAATAAAAGTCAAACCAGAAGTTATTGCAAATCGTTGGTATTTTCTACGTTGTATATTGCTATCGACATAAAATTGTGTGTCTATAGCAATAAGTTGAGCACCCACTCGCTACAACCTTAAGAGTATGTGGCTGCCCCTATGGGCCGGGCCGCGTATTTCCTTTTGCGTGTTCAATATAAGGCAGTACCTCCACGACACGCCTCCAATCGCGCACGGGATTGCGCCTTGAAAGGCGTATTTAACTTAAAAAACTTAAAAAGCACGTAACTTCGAAAAGCTAGAGGTGCGTGCCCGGGGATCGAACCCGCGATCACCTAGGCTATCACAGCAAATTGATGTCCGAACCTAACGCAACACAATTTGTAAAGGTATCTTAAATATAAAGCTTGCAAGGGTTCTTGAACATTGTAACGGAGCTAAGGGTCCAGGATATGGCTGGTCGCGTAGCTCCGTGTGTCTAGGTAGGGAGGCCCTCACAAATTAAACGCGATTTATAGAAACACACACTTAACAAACCTTTATTCACGGTTTCACAGAAGGTACTTAAGTCTAAGCGATCTTCCTATACCTTAACTACACGGTCCGAGGTCCTGAGGGGACCTGCGGGGCGCGGGGCGTCACCGGCTGACGCACGCGGCACGATGGCGCGATTTCGAATGTTCTGGATTATCCATTGTTCGTGCTGAGCTGCGTCATATCCTCCTCCCACGAGAGAAGATTTTTACCTGTAAAAATCACCGTATCAATAGGTTTTCAGAAATGTAAAAACCCCCATTCCCCATTTTCACTCAAGTTAACCCCTTTTTAGTTTTTTCTTTTTTTTTTTCTCTTTCTTTTTTCAGTCCAGAATAATGCCATAAAATGAAAGTTCGTTTACGTATTGAATCTTTTTATACCTTTTATGTGCGTGGTGCATATCTTGCCTCCCTGTTTTGCTTTCAGCAGGAATATTACGGGCGACTTTTTTTCCATTATGGTATATGGGCCTGAGAATTTAGGTGCTAATTTTGCGCAAAATTGTTTACTGGCGTTGGATAATGGGTACTCTCTTTTTAATACGTCATCGTTAATTCTCGGTGTCCACTTACGTCTTGCCCTATCAAAATACTTTTTTTGTAGGTTTGAAGCTTGATTTTGTTGGTTTTTGACTATTTCATATATTTCTTTCAGCTTTTGTTTTTCTTTTAATGCCGGTGTGGGGAATTGGTTTTCGTCGTGGACGTTCCTTAGTTCTCTGCCGAATAGTAAGAATGCTGGGGAGTGTTTCGTGGATTCTTGGACGGACGTGTTTAGTGCGAAGTTGAATTCGCTTAGGTACTCGTCCCATTTTTTATGGTTTTTCTCGATGAATGTTGCTATCATTGTTTCGAGCGTTCTATTTACCCGTTCGGTTGGGTTACACTGTGGAGTGTATGGTGCGGTTAGCTTTTGTTCTATGCCGTATCTTTTTAAAGTTTCTCTGAACTGTTTACTTACGAAAATTTTTGCGTTGTCGCTCAGTAAAGTTTTCATTCCCCCGTATCTCATAATTAACTCTTTTAGAGCGTTCGTGATGGTATTTGCGGTCGCGGTTCTTAGTGGTTTTATTTCCGACCACTTCGTGAATTTGTCGTGGAACACGATGATCCATTGGAATCCTTTTGATGACCGAGGTAAAGGGCCTATTAGGTCCGTTGTTACCACTTGCCATGGTTCTTCCGCATTATTTATGTGCATGAGGCCTGGTTTTTTTTCCTGTGATGGCTTATGTTTTTGACATGTTTCACACCGGCTCACGTATTTTGATACGTCTCTGAATATCCCTGGCCAATAATACCGCATCGCGATTTTGTTAAACGTTTTTGAAGTTCCTAAATGTCCCGCACTGGGTTCATTATGGTTTTGCCATAATATTTTGTCCTTGTCTTCTTTTTTGACGCATAATTTCCATTCGGTCGATGGATCTAGTTTTCCTCCGTATCTTGGGTTGACTACTTTTCTGTATAGTCTCCCATCTCGTATACAGTAGTCGGTATCCAATTCGGGGTTCTGGCTTACGTTACTGTATTTTTTTGAGTACCAGTCGCTTTCTTCTATTGTAGTGGTGTATAACGGATTTCTTGATAGTTCATCTGCTATGACGTTTTGTTTTCCTGGCCTATATATTACGTCGAAGCTGTACTGTTGTAGTTCCAACGCCCATCTCGCCAGTCTGCCTGAAGGGTTCTTCAGTGTGTTCATTTCCGTCATCTTCTTGTATAAGGACGGCTCCTAAACCTGTATCGCTTGCGTCTGTCTGGAGTACGAATGGTTTTGTGAAGTCGGCTCTGGTTAGGATGGGGTCCTGTGTCAATAATTTCTTTATTTTATCGAATTGTTGTTGTTCGGCTTCTCCCCAGTTGAATTTTGCGTCTTTCTTTAGTAATTTAACTAGCGGTGTCGTTAGTTCCGCGTAATTTGGGATGAATTTTCTGTACCACGATGTCATTCCTATGAATCGCCTTACGTCTTTTATGGTCTCTGGTGCTTTGAGTTGTTTTATAGCTTGGATTTTCCCTTCATCCATCTTCAGACCTTCTTTTGTTACTACGTGACCTAGGTATTCCACTTGGTGTTGGCAGAATTCGCATTTCTCTTTGTTTATTCTGAGACCGGCTTCCCTGATCCTTCTAAATATTTCTTTTAAATGTTTTATATGTTCGTCGAAAGTTTTACTGCAGACTATTATATCGTCCAAGTATACGTATGCATTTGGCTCTAATTCCGGACCTATTACCCTGTCTAGTAGTCTTTGGAATGTTGCTCCGCTTGAATGTAGTCCGAATGGCATAACTTTGAACTGGAATAGTCCTCTGCCTGGTACCGTAAATGCTGTTATCGGTTTGCTTGCGTCGTCCAGTTTGACGTTCCAGTACCCGTTTTTGAGATCGAACTTCGAAAAATATTTTCCTTTACTTAGCTTTTCCAGTGTGTCGTCTATTTGTGGTATCGGATATGCGTCTTTTTCTGTGATTTCATTGATCTTCCTGAAGTCTATGCAGAATCTGTACTCTCCATTGTCTTTTTTGGCCATTACAATCGGTGAACTGTATGGACTGTTTGACTTTTCGATGATGCCGTCTGCTAACATTTTGTTCACGTGTTCATTTATTTTTTCTTGCATTTTCGGGTTTCTAGGATAATATTTTTGTTTTATGGGTTCTGTATGTTTTAGTTTTATTACGTGTTTTACCCATGTGTTTCCTTTCGGACATTCCTCAGCTTTTTTGAATTCGTCTTCTAGGATGTTTTTTAGCGTTGTTTTCTGTTCTGCCGAGAGGATTTCTTCGTTGCCTGTCGTGTCTTCTCGTCTTTCGGTGCATGTCTGCTCGCATGCTGTCTCTTTCCATCCGACTGTGATTCCTAGTCTTGCTAACAGGTCCATCCCCATTATCATTATGGTTGTGGATGGTAGGTAGATGACTTGGTGTGTTAGTAATTTCCCATTTATTTCTAATTCGAGATTTATCGCTGTGTCCGTTTGTACTCTAGAACCGTCTGCTAGTTTGATCGTGGTCTCTTTTCGTATTATTTTCTCGTTGTGTTCTTTTATTTGGTCCATTATGTTTTTATTGATGTAAGTGTTCGTTGAACCTGTGTCTATTAATGCTTTGAACGTTTTTCCGTATATTTTTACCTTGGCGAAGATTCTATTATCTTTTTCTGTCTGTGCCTTCGTTGTGTATGCTTGTTTTGTTTTTCCAGGTGTCTTTCTCTCGTTACAGCAATTTTTTGTTAGTTTTCCTAGCAGTCCGCATTGGCTGCAGAAAATTACTTGTTTATTTCGACATTCCCGATATGTGTTGTTCCTTTTGCCACATTTCCAACAGCAGGATTCCGGGTCGTATTGCGGAGTTATTGGTTTTCTGTCTGTTTTGTGTTCTTCATTCTTCCAATTTTCCGGTTTTCGCCATGATTTTTCTTTATGGTTCTCTTTAAATTGGACAGTCGGTTTGTGGGACATATCTTTGTTTCGGTCCATGTTTATTTTTTCGTAATCGCCTGCCAGTTGTATGAGTTCTGGTACCGTATTGAAGTCCTTCCTTTTTATATAGTATCGGTAGTTATATCTCATATTGTCATATATTCTATCTAACTGTTCTTCTTTCGTTAATTTTTTGTATCTCCTCATTAATCTTTGGATTTCAGTTAGGTATGACACGAAGTTTTCCCTGGCGTATTGACGTCTGTTTATAATGGATTCTAGTAGATTTTTCTCATAATTTCTCGGATAATAGAACAGCTTGAAATTCTCCGTGAAATCTTCCCATGTCTTCCATTCATGTCTGTAATTTCTGTACCACAGTGATGCTGTTCCGGTGAGGCATCTCGGTATCACGTGTATGATTGTGTTCTTGTTGACATTCAACGTGTCTGCTAACTCCTCTATCCTTTCCAGGAATTCCACGGCATCCCCGGTGGTGTCAAATTGAATTTTCCAGCGGGATATGGCTTTATCGAATTCTTTTATGTCTTGTTCGCTACTCATGCTGCCGTCTTGGCTCAATTCGTCTTCAGTTTTTACTATAAGAGATAGCTGTTTGCGTAACTCCTCGACAGTGCTTCCCGGTGAAACTTCTATTTTCCTATTTTCGAGCTCCTCAATTAATTTTTGCTTACTTAGTGTATATATCCAGGACGTAGGCATTTTTCTTTACTTATCCGAAACTGATTGTTAATTATTTATTTACGGGTTAAACGGTATTTATTTCCAATTTTACGGTTTCCTCTAGTTATTTATGATTTGTTAATCGCGGTCGGCACGGTACGGATTATATTTAACTTGTTACACGGTTCCCCTTGTTTTTCCGAAACTGATTGTTAATTATTTATTTACGGGTTAAACGGTATTTATTTCCAATTTTACGGTTTCCTCTAGTTATTTATGATTTGTTAATCGCGGTCGGTACGGTACGGATTATATTTAACTTGTTACACGGTTCCCCTTGTTTTTCCCCTTATGAAGGCTGTTGTGTTTATGTGTGTATATGTGTTCTACTTCTTTTTTTTTTGTCGGATATTCGCCCTTTTTAATCGACCCGGATACCCCCAAGCCGACTGTGAAAGAGCTTGTATCCGTTTGTTTTGATCTTATCCTTTTTTTTCTATAGTTTTTCCGCTCCCGGTCGGATATTCGTCCTTTCAGTCTGCCCGGTACCCCCAAGCCGACTTTTTGAAAGAACTTGTATCCGTTCGTTAGAATAAAATATAACGTGCGGGTGTTGTGAGGTATGAGTTTCCCTAACCTAGTACGGACGGACGGAAATTTTAAAGGACGCGACGCGAACGGACGGACGGACGGACGGATTTTCGCGACGCGAACCCCGAATGGGTTTTTTACGTTGGGCGCCAATGTAACGGAGCTAAGGGTCCAGGATATGGCTGGTCGCGTAGCTCCGTGTGTCTAGGTAGGGAGGCCCTCACATATTAAACGCGATTTATAGAAACACACACTTAACAAACCTTTATTCACGGTTTCACAGAAGGTACTTAAGTCTAAGCGATCTTCCTATACCTTAACTACACGGTCCGAGGTCCTGAGGGGACCTGCGGGGCGCGGGGCGTCACCGGCTGACGCACGCGGTACGCGGACACAGAGGGTGTCCGCGGCGAGAGGGGGCGAAGGGGAAGGGGAGACGGAAAGATGGGTCGTCCGTGGCCGAAGCGGCGGAGCGACCGATCTCGCCTGCGTTCACCAGTTACCACTGCCACTCATCTGCCCGGTACCCCCAAGCCGACGTGCTGTGACAGCGGTCGCTGGCGAACTGTGAGTGAACGCAGGCCGGATGCCTTATATAGGCAGTGGCGGGAGAGGTGCGCGGCGGCGGGGTTTTGCACACGGCACGATGGCGCGATTTCGAATGTTCTGGATTATCCATTGTTCGTGCTGAGCTGCGTCATAACATATTTTAGAAATGCCTTTTTACTTTTTAGGTATTCCTCATATTCCTTAAATCGCAGGCCACAGCTTACGTTCTATTATTATTATTTGTATCTAATTCTTAGTATTAGAAACAAAAATGAAAAACGGTAATTAGGTATCTACATTATTTGTAGAGTTCAACTTCTCTATAAGGATACCGTCTACCCAATATTAGTGAATTAGAGAATTCATTGATAGATCGTATCTGGTATCGGTTTTCGATATATCAATTGGGACCATTCTATTTCTTAAACTGCTCAAACATTTTCTTAGTTCGTTAAAATTTATCATTTTCGATAAGGATTTTACAAAACGGTCAACGCGATATTCATTTTCACATCTACGAGATATCCATACTAATATAACAAGAGTTCGTCTATCTATCTGTCCACCAATCTGTCTGTCTGCTACGCTTTACCGGCCGATCTTTTCAGCCGATTTTGACGAAATCTGGTACAGGAATAGGTTGCAATCCGGGGAAGGACACAGACTTTTTATCCTGGAAAATTTAAGGGTTCCTGCTGGAATCAAAAAACCTCTAATCCGCGTGGACGAAGACGCGGACATTATCTAGTATTATAAAGTATCTTTTACATGTGCCATTATTCTGTAAATAGATAGATACACAATTTTAAAGCTGCACTGACCAAGTACTTCGAAATTAAGACTTAAGATATATATTAATGCCAGGGCTGACGTGCTACACTACTTATCCTAGGATAATACCCGTAGGATACTGCGGGTCATCTGTGAGACGAGTCTCGCTGAAAAGCTAAAAAATCTAAGGATTATACTGTGATCGTATAATATATCGAGTTCACCTTACATATTCATAAAACCTTCTTTTAGGGAAAAATAGTGAGGTGTTATAGGCAATAGGCATACTAAAACCTTAAAAATATTAGTACCATAATATCGGATGCTTGACTAATATCCAATGCTATCAATGTGCCACGAAAACTAATATAATAAGAAACTTTTTAACAGCTTTTCGAGTTAGAAACACTTAGGTATTTGTTTATGGAAGGAATAAAGTTTAATCAGATTACTACAGATATGGAAATATTACAAGAACAGCTTTAAGAAAAAATAAAATATTATAAACTAGCTGATGTCCGCGACTCCGTCCGCGTGGGTTGAGGTTTTTTGGTTCCCATGGGAACTCTTTAATTTCTTCTCTTGAAATCTTTTTGCCATATTTCATCCAAATCCATTCAGCCGTTGTGGCGTGATTGAGTAGCAAACATCCATCCATACATCTAAACTTTCGCATTTATAATATAAGTATAGATAGAACAATAAAACCGTAAACAAATAGCAAAAAAAATCTATACCTACTTGTTAAAACATAAGTTTCAATACCCAATTTTCACATTAAATTACTATATACTTTTTAAAACGTAAATATTAGTAAATGTGTGCTAGACACAAAAGAGTTTTTTTTTTAAATATGTATATCGAGCAAACGAGCAGGCGGGTAAGTGTTTACCGCCGCCCATAAACATTTGCAGCACCAGAGGAACCGCCAATGCGTTGCTGGCTTTTGAGATATTTGTTTATCCACCCTTTGAAGAGCCCCATATTATAATCATGAGGGAACACAGGAGCATGGAAGCTGGTTCCACAATTTGCGGGTACGTGGCAGAAATGACCTGGAATAACGGGTGGTGGAAAAGGACCAGGCATCCAGGTGGTGAGGATGAAATTTGTTTCTGCGACGGAGGGTGCGACTACTATTTTAGGAATATTGCACGAACAGTTTGTTTGCATTTTTATTTTTGAGTTTATTACTTTTACTTTTTTTTGCATTTTCTGTAGGTATTGACAAGCACCTCATATAAATAAAATAAAACACAAATTAGTGACTAGTGACCAGACAGAAGTACATTGTAGAAGTGCTGTGTTACCTATCTGCCACAGTGCATATCTGCAGTGGACTGCACTCGAGTCGGTAACTGGACAGGTGTCCGACTTTGGAAGTAGGTATTTTGCTTTAAGCCTGCGGTCCCGTTTCTTCTCAAAACCGAATAAAAATCCCGTAAACTCTTAATATAATCTTATGTGGCGGGAAAACTCCGTACCATTATGTAATTGAAAGAAAGGATTCGCGATCCTTAGCAAAGAGGAATACGACGCAGAGAGAAACCTATCTAAAAGTTATAATATAATGCTGAATTTACCATTCCAATTCATTTGTCTTGCACTGTCTCTATTCAGGCCGTGCCTGCAGCACTGTTCTCGAACACTTGTAAAACACCGGAGCAGAATTCCGATAGTGGCCGATGTCGATCCCGAGATAGCTGAAATATCTTCAAGCGTTGCCCTGAATAATGCCCGGTTGTTTACATTACCCTGCCCAAACTATCGCTAACAATGTAACTACTTACGTGATGAGATTTATAACGAGAGCTTTTAAGGCATGGGCATACACGAAGCTCGACGGCGGCAGCAGCTTAACAAGTATGTAAGTACATACGTGTCACCTAACGTAACATAGTACCTACATAAACGTATAAACGATTTGTAATGCAAGGAACCACGCATATACGAAAGGAAATTTGAAACACGTCACACTGCAGAGCGTAACCAAGGATTAAATACATGCATTGAGATTGCATTAGTTTGATGGATTGAATTATGTGTGGTTTTCAAAACATACTGCATGCGATTGCATTATGTTTTGTAAACCACACATAATTCAAATCAAGCGACAGCTGTAACATTGCCTTTTAGGAATTACATCCCCGAATACCTGACCCACTACTATGTTCTACTGACTTTTGCTGGTCAATATACCTGCTCTTTGACTGACTGTATGAACTGATGGCGGCGCTGCGTCGTTGGACACCTTTCCGCCACGCGTTTAGCCTGTCCAAGTCTTTAGCTACAATATCCTTTATTTACATCTTGGCCTTTAACCATATTTCCATGCAAAATACTTGCAAGCTGGACTCCCTGGGTAAACAATAAACTAAATGGGTTTATTTTGTTGGGAAACTGTTGGAAAAGGCCTATTTGGGATATTTTTATGGATATTCTTATAAACGGTTTTTTACGAGGACTGGTTTTCACTTTCCAGCTGATTTGGGTTGATAGCTATTGCACGATTGTTGACAAAACATTCTGTTATACTTTGTATAAAATTCTTACGCACATCTTACATGCAGGCAATACGTAGTTTCAGCAAAATTTTATTTATGCTGGAGGCTGCTATATTACAATTCAATAAGAAAGCAGTTCATTACCGTGGATCGCTGCCTGGTCTGCTGATAATTAATTATGTATTTCCATGCTAGTAAAAAATGTTTAGGCGGCCTACAAAAAAGACGTCATCGAATAAAAGAAAATGAGCGCACAGCTTACGCCCAGCCTTGGTGGTTTTCATTAATTACTTTGCTGTCGGTTCGCTTAGTGAAAAGTAGAACATTTTGGTTCATACTTTAACGAGCAGATGGCTTCCGAATAATTTCTTTTCTTATTGTTAAGCAAATGACAATGTCGCTTGTCGCGGAGCCAGAGAATGCGAAAACATTGTGACCCATTTTCTGTATAGTAAAAGTTTAAAGACTTTCCATGAAAGCTGAAAGATAGGCCTTTCCTTTGTTATTTTTACAAAAAGTTATTTTAATTTTTTGAGCAGAATATTAGGTGTTTGAGACTAGACTAATATTCCCGTATTCCATTCAAATAGCTTGAGCCTGTTCTATGATGAGATGATGTGGCAATATTAAAATTGAATGCATAAAACCTGTCGCAGACGAACAATTTTAATAATGTCAGTCTGATGAATGTCTGAAAAAATCTATTGTAAAGAAAATTAAACTATTTCTACACACATAGAGACAGGGAACAAAAAATAGTCCTAATAATAAAATCAGAGAAAGTACGATTCAAGCTCAAGTTATACAATTCAAATCTCAATCAAATTTTTGATGGAAAGAGGGATAGAAAATATGAGTAATCTAAAGCTGCAAAGAGCAGTTTGTATCGAATAGTCATAAAATTAGCAACGTTTCACTCTCTATTATACAGTTATCTCAGTCGTCGAATGAAACACAGACAATGCGACGCTCTGCGTTTTTAAAGTTCAAAGCTGTGGCTTTTCTGGTTTTAGCCACTTTTACTGTATGCTAATAGTCGATACTTCTAGCAGCAACTAAACCATTATGGTTGGGTTGAGTTTTGAGTGACTAGTTTTATTTTAAGTCGCCATGTTATGTTATGCTAAACTTGTGTAGCTTCTTTTAATTTTTTAAAAAATCTCCACTTTTGTACTCAATCTCACACCAAAATTGTAAAGGTTTTTATTCAGTACTAGCGAATGCCCGCAACTTCGTCTACGTGGGTTGAGGTTTTTTGGTTCCCGCGGGAACTCTTTAATTTTCCGGGATAAAAAAGCCTATGTACTATTCCAGACTATATTCTATCTCTGTGCCAAATTTCAGCCAGATCCGTCCAGCCGTTGGGGCGTGATTGAGTTACAAACATAAATACATCCATCCAAACTTTCGCATTTATAATATTAGTAAGATGTAGGTACCTGTTTGTAAGGACAAACTTAAAAATATTATACTGCAAATATGTTGTGAATTTCACCCGTACAAACTTAGCAAGTAAATAATTTCATTACCTAGCCATTAAATAAAGGCATTACTGAGGGATCAGTCTTCGTTATTTCAAACATTTCAGTTTAGTTTACTCTGTCGAGGATTCAGAGTTCAACGGAGGGGTCACCTTTGGCAGATCGTAGCTATTTTATAATTATGAAAGTATTACCTATCCTGAATTTTCACTATCCAGTGCTACTGAATATTCTATTATTTAATTAGCTTCTTAAAGCTAACAATAACTATAAATTATTTATTTAGTATTGTTAGTAAATTAAAATATGTTGTCAAGTGACAGTTTCAAGCGACTTTTTATCGACCTACAGATGAGCCTACAGATCTTAGGCTTGCAAAAGCAGAAAGAGAGATTGCAAAGTTCGAAAATTTTCAGCATACTCGTAATGGCGACTGCGCTCTAAGGACCGGCCAGTACAAATGTCAGCGCGAAACATCCAAGTTGAAAGAGAAATACGTTTTGTCTTTTCGCACCAGCATGCGCGGTTCCCTACGTGGGCATTTCGCGTAGGTGACCTCTCTGGTCCACCCTTGCCCTGCCTTGTCTGGTCTATTGTGTTTTTTCTCCCAAGTGGTGCGGTAATTTGGCGTGCAAGCATTACTCCCACGCATACAAGGCAAAGTTCACGATCACTCTGCTATAGGTCTCAAAAACAAATGCACATAGAATAGGTGCAGCTACGCCGTGTTCAGTAGTCTCCAGAAGGCTCAAAATGAGAATAAACTAAATGTATGTACATTAGGTTTCATGAAATTCGTGAGTTAGGTACGCTGCTACGCATAAAGCTAAAGAACTTAAATGTTTTCTTGAGTATCGCTTAATTGCTTTGCTCATTTACAAAATGTTACGTTCGAAACGCCGCACTGTTCAATTTTTGGGGTTGATATAACGTAATGTTTAGTTAAATACAACTTTCGTATTAAGTGCCTGATTTTATGACAATACTAGCTGCTGCCCGCGACTTCTTCCTCGTGGAATAAGGTTTTTCATTTCCCACGGGAACTCCTTAATTTTCCTATGTCACTCTCTAGGTCCTCAATTATACCCATGCAAAAATAACGTCGCTCTCTTGTGAAGGACAAACGAACAAAACCAATAAACCAACAAACAAACAAACTTTCACATTTATAATATTAGTATGATATTGTTGCTCAGTTGGATAGAAAATGGCTTGTAACAGTAAAAAGTCGTTTCAACTCGCCATGAACTTGCAAGGGCGGGAGTGCCGCCCGCCCAGTTCCCAACTAGACGCCCAACGTGACAACCGCGTTAAATGCCGATGGAACCTCTGCGTGACATCGCGAATGCAGAAATATATTTTCAAGTGAGTGCGACAGTGTAAAGGAAAACTTTTTTTAAAAATATCTCATTCTAACACAGTTTTAACTTAATCTATTAGCTTTCTAACCACTAGCTTTAAAACTACAATGTAAACATTTGTTAAGTGTTTAATTTTTTAATCCCTAAAAAGAGAATTTTGATGCTATTATGGCTTAAGCAACTAACAGTTACAATTATTAACGCTATCCTAATTAATTCCTTGCGAGTGTAATCAATAACATATCTTCAAAAGTTGTAAATCTTATCGAAAAGTGATGACGTGAATCGTAACTATCTGAAGGTAAGTGAAAAGTTTAAGTACTTAGATATTTTTTGGTGATAGGCCACCATAAGAATATAACTTTATATTCAGGCAAATTCTTGTCCATAATATTCAAGTATGTGCACGTGGAATACGTTTTTCTTTGTTTATTCGAGATAAAAATAGCCTTTTCCGAGATACCTACATACCAAAAAGAACGTCTAAACAGACGGGTTAAGGAAAGGTCACAAACAAATAAACAGAACAGGACACTTTGTGAACGTGTTTTTGTTTGTCCTTCAAGCAAACCGCAACAGGGGGGTTACTACCATTGCTTAAAAGAGTATTTAAATTTTATTAAAGTCCCAATAATAAGGATATAATAATTCCAAAACACGAACGTCAACAATATTAAAACAATACGGCTATATGCGATTGTAATGTGCCTCCAGAGCAATGGATCGATATCATTTGAAAATTAACTAATTCCCCCAGAATTTTTAAACCTATACCCACGCGGACGAAGTCGCGGTCATCAGCTATTTTATGTGTAGAAATACCAGTCTTCCAATAACTAATATATAGCCAAAGGAGAAGTTTCGTATTAATCTTTGGGAAATGTTTAAGACAGGAATATCCGCAGCTACTTAAAGCTTCTTGATGGTGAATGCTCTCTGAACCCACGCGCTAATACTCAAACAATTTGCTCAAAGGATTGTTTGTGGCCATCATCACGGCTATAAATAGTCAAAGAATGATGTAGTGTCTAATGGATAGTCATTTGTATCTTTATTTACACTGAAATAAGTTCTTTTCGTAATTTTTTATACTTTTGGTATTGTATTTAATATACTTCTCTCGAGGGTTTGCACGATTTTGTTCTGAATTAAAATAATGGTTGATTTAAGTTATTTTATTTTCAGCTTCATTGCTCGAATCATTCATATTTACCTATAGCTATGTCATAGAAAGAACCCAATGAAAATCGAAATGACTCAACTTCTCTTTTGTAACGGGTTTACGTGTGTATAGACTCTAGGCTTCCAGTCGCGAATAAACAGCCTTCACTTTTTTAAATTTAAACATTTAAAATGATACACCTACTTAACTTAGTAAATAGTTAAATATTAGTTTATAATGTAATGAATTATTTTCTCAATTCATAGCTGAATACTATAATTTTTTAACTATTCTACATACAAAGCGTAATTAAGAACATGGATTGATTTCATTCATTGAAGTTTGCTGACTTCATGACTCCCAGTAGAACAAGTTTGTAAGACCTCTTTCAAGAGCCTCTCTGATATTAGAGACGCTCGCAGTCCTACTGAATTACACAGTCAGATTTCCTCTGGCGAAGTTAAGCTACGAACTCTAAAGTTGCATCTTAGAACATCTTATTGCATAATCCGTTTTGTAATATTTACTTACTGAACTGACTTGTAATAACTTTACACCTTGTTCTTGCGAAATTTTGGCAGCTTTCCTTTTTTGATGAATGCAAGACCCTGCCTTTGTCCTATAATACAGTACGTATAGATATTTTTATGATGTATGTTAAACGTGGCTTAAACCTGTTTCTTTTTTAAATAAGCGTAAAGAATATGCTAGAAGTAGATACCAAACTGATGGGTTGAAAGAGTGGGTTAAATATACGATCTTATGGATTTCAGTCAAACCTGCATAAATAATATGTTAAGCTTAGATACTAGGGATACCTAAGGAAGGGTTTAAAAACTACTGTTACTTCTTTTAAAAGTTCGATAAAAGTACCTATTTTCTAAGTTTCATTTTAAGATCTCACTCATGCTATTATAACATAAGAACACACATTGGAGTCAAAACTCAGGATCAAAACTTTCATTCTTATGAATAGAATATAGCTTCTGTGTTATAAAACACAGTATTTACCAGATTCTACACATCATTTCTACGTGACACGCCTTAAAAAAGTCACATGTATTACAATTATATTATTATTGTGTAAGGGATATGTATCTAGGTGGACAGCGAACGAAGTTTTATTAAGCTCAAAACAAAGAATACACTATCACACTCCTGTTTAGAGCTGTACTTAAAATAGCTTATAAAGTTGGTGAGAAAGGATTCGTGCACTTTGCAAAAGTTTCTCTTCGTAAACTCAGAGGGCGATCGCCTGCAAGCGACTGCAGTTACACTTTCCCCTATGTTCGCTAAAGGTGAATGATCACTTATCAGATTAAACAGTCTATAGTAATTTCACGGCCTGATATCTTTTCTAGAAATACTCAACAATGACTTACTACTTGACGACTTTGTACATAAAATATTATATTTTAGGAATTTTAACTGGAGAAAGCTTTATTATTGACTAGATGATACCCGCGACTTCGTCCGCGTGTATTAAGGTTTTTCGATTCCCTCGAGAATTCTTTAATTTACCGGGATAAAAGGACAAGATTTTTCGGAATAAATAAACCCGACTTCGGAAAAATCTGTCATGGCAATATCGATGTAAAGAACGTGTGAATTTGGGATGAGGATAAAGCTATTCGTGTACCCAATACGGGCTTTAACGACCGAGACGTGTAATTGGGCCTTTAATTATGCTAAACCTTTGATGTATGCAAACCTGCCCCCCGATTGTGTAAGGAAATCGTAATCGTAAACATTTATCAAACGTATAATTTGACCAGTTTAAGGAGTTCATAGATGCCTGCACATCAAAAAGCATGTATGAACACTTTAAATAATTCGGGTAATATTAATATAAATAATTCGAGTTTTAAGGTGTCAATTAATGATTATGATTTGCTTAGACAATTGGCCCTCTGGTGGTAAGAATGAATGAATGTATATACTTTTATTGTACACCAAAAAACAATAATAACAGTAAACTAAGGTAATAACAAAGGAAGTATACAATTTCGCGGCCTTATCGCTTCACAGCGATCTCTCCAGGCAACCAATGGTTTAAAAGGACATAGCCAGAGAAACAACCGGTAGATGATGCAGAAATAACAAAGAAATAAAAATATTGAATAAAAATAATAATATGAATGTTTGTGGATGCCTTATTTCCTGCGCCCACTGGCGGCAGACACGGTACCTATTACCATAAGTAAATGATGACAATGATGATCATCACAAAAAAATTATAGTTAGTACTTAGTAGTAGTTATATTTCTATTCCCTGTCGTGCCGTGCCGCCAGTCGGCGCAGACCCTAATGAGTAAGTGCAAGCCAACGAGTGTGTGTTAGCCTTAACACACTATCCAATTACGTTGCAACCCGTTCCCCCCTATAAATCAATCAACGTTTAAATTTCATTACACGCCATATTGATTATGAGAGGTCTTTTTAACTGTCTAGGGAGTTTTACTTTGCTGACATGAAATTGCATGATGTTTGCTGGCTTGATATAATGATTTCCAAACAATTGTTAGGTAGGTACTATTTAACCTGCATTATTTATGGCTACCATCAATCATATTGTTGGTTCGTGACTTCGTCACGCCCTAACTAACAAAACTATATACATATGTATATTGATTTCTTGGGATAAATTATATCCTATATCCGTGTGCTGGATGGTGTCCATCTCTGTGGTATCCAATATCAATCAAAAGTAAAATATCAATTAAGTCCAAGTTACTCCAAATTTGGCATCTGGCGGCGGCTAGTTACGAGTTACTTCATAAAGGCGGTTTCAGTTTTTGATATTTGGAAGCGCCTGGAGGCGCGTATGGGCGAATATTTTTTTAATTTTTTACTTTTATTGTGATATAGGTTTGCACTCGACGACAATCATGCTTAGTGCAAAGCAATGATGAGGTCTAAGTTGGAGCGCGTTTGCCTAGAAGATGCCTATTCACTCTACATACGCATCTCGTACGAGTGTTGACGCGCTTATAAGCTCGTATACCACTGACTGACCCACGGGTTCTAGCGAATACGCTGGAATTGACGCTTGTACCTTTAAAATGATATCCATTTGAAATTCAATGCAGAACATTCACGGCGATAGTTAGTTGAAAGAAAATAAATCAACTCATACATATATACATATATACATATATACTCATACATATCAATAAAACAAGTTCTAAGTATTAATTAGTCAGTGAACTAATCTCTGGTCCGTTAGATTGCGGCGGTCATCCGTGTCGCCAGCTTTTGACGGTTTCGGCATTTCGGTCAGTCGTGGCGGCTGAGAGGCGTGAGAAAATAAACAACCGTTCTCGTTAACCGCCTCTTCTACTATCCTTGACTATTCCTAGCTGAGTTAGGTATTCTGTAAACACACCACCTCGTTTAACGCTGTCGCAGCTACAAATTACAACAAAGTGTAACACTTAGGTTTTTTTATCCACTACAAGTTAGCCCTTGACTGCGATCTCACCTGAAGGTAAGTGACAGTCTAAAATGGTAGCGGGCTTACCTGTTAGAGGCATGGCAGTTATATTAAACCCATACCCGTACCCGTTTCTACACGACATCGTAACGGAACGCTTAATCGCTTGGCGGCACGTCTTTTACTGGTAGCTACGGCCGTAGCCTCCCACCAGGCCAGACCAGGGAAAATTTATAAATTATAAATTCTACTGTAAACTTTTTTTATAGTTAGGTACTTGGATGGATCACTTTATTCACAGTATTCCACCGTCGCCGATTGCGGTATTGTCGGCTAGGGTTAAACTAAATTGGTTTATGAACGAATTTACTTATTTGAGGGTAGTAAATATGGTAGCAATATAAAACAGATTAACATGAATAATATCATGTTACGCCTCGTACCGTAACTTTACCTTTTGGTTCGCTTCCGTGGTCCATATTTGTAAACAATCTAGTCACAGAGAGTTCTTAGAAATACAATGCAAACACGATTATGTGTTTAGGATTGTGTTGGTCAATTTAATAATGATATTTAGTCGTGGGATTTCTTTGTTTCTTTAATCTTTGTAGGCGTGTATTTATTAGGATTTAAGTTAAAATAATTGCAGTAGTAACAACAAGTATAGAAGTAAATGAAACGAAATAATTTTACTAATTAGCTACGTTATGACTATGCCAAAAGGCTGGAAAATTAGGTTTCCTATAATGCATGTTTTAAAAATAATGAATGTGTTTGAAAATTCTTCAAAAAGCATTATATTCGGGTGCTCCGCCGAGTATGCTTTTGCGGTTCAATATTGGGGGAATTTTAATGAAAATTTCGGGCATTATATTACGATCAAAGCACAAGACAATTACTACAACTAAAACGCACACTTATTAAACGAGGACCTTATAATTGACCGAGCGAAGCGAAGGTCTCTGAGTCTACTTGAGTGAATTTGCACTTGTCCGTCCGTCCGTCCGCCTTATATATTTTTTCAATTAATATGAGTATATAGTTTATACAACCTATACTCACTTATATTGCAATCTAGCCTTAAAATTAGACTAATGAGTAATTTTACTTTAACCTAAACTTATAAATTATCTTATATACTAAGAAATAGTTCATCGACGCATCTTAGTCTTTCTTTAATCAATTTAAAGACACTATGTTCTTGTGTTCTTTAGGGCAGCATTTACACTAATCACTAAGCACTAATCACTATTGAGAACTAGGTAGCTCAAAGGGTTTGATTCTTTTAAGTCTCCTCACTAACTGCGTAACGTAGAGCAGCTGAAATGCCTGAACATTAACGTGATTGTGAAACCGATATTCGTGGGCTTCAGCAAATTTCACAATTATTCTGTCGACATATTCAACTTTAAGGTTCCGGTGAATGTTTTCATTTCGGATGTAGCAAGGTGCGTTGAAGCCAGAGCCTTATAACTTCTGAATTAATGAACGTAATTACTTGAAATTTAAATATAATATGTAAACCGATAGACTCTAGGCGAATATGGCTTAAAAAGTTATAAAAATCTTTATTTCAGGGGGGCTCTCATAGAAGCGAATGCGAAGTAAAATATTTTTATAGCGTTACATAGGGTTGCAGTATATTATTTTAAACATAATTAGGAATAGAGAATTTTTTAAATTTAATATTCCCCTAAAATTGATGAAATGGGGGGCTTTCAAAGTGGAGATTTTCTAACGTCCAAAGTTGACCTCAGGACTCTCAATTTTCTGAAAGGCTGAGCCTGAAATTTGATCAATTATTTGAATTATATCCTGACCTGAAACAACAAATACTAAAATTAGATAAATATTATAAGGAAACAAAATTGTTTAATTTTTAATAAGCTTCAGCATTTTTAACAGAACTTCACAATGATGTCAATAGATGGCGCTCTGTAAAAGTTCATTCGTTTCTCCAATATCTTTAGCTCTTTTGCGTCAAATGCTAAAAGTTAACTATTACAATATTATATACTCGTTTTTTACAACAACAACATTACATCTTATGGACACCGCGAGGTCTCAGTTCGGGGCGAACGACTAGTTATAAGTTTCTACGTACGTACAGTGGACTAGTAGGTACTTTAAAATTAAAAAATAGGTACTTAGGTCTTCTAATTTCTTTGATAATCGAATTTGAATTACTAATTTATTCTAAACGCTTCTGTAGTGCAAGAATTTCTTCTTCATTTTGATTCTTTTCTTCACTTTTGACCAATATTTTTTATGTATAAGTCGTTGAACTGCGTTTTTACCAATTTTTTTTATCTAGCTCCGCGTGGCTTAAGTTTTTCGAATCCCGCGGGAACTCCTTAATTTTCTGGGATAAAATGTAGCCTATGTCACTCTCCCAGGTCCTCAACTATACCCATGCCAAAAATCATCATCAACGATCCGTTGCTCCGTTGCGGCGTGATTGAAGACCAACCAACAAACAAACACACTTTCGCATTTATAATATTAAGAGAGATGTGTAAGTCAGTTAATTGCGTTTTTGTTTCAGGGACAATGTAGCCTAAACTTACAAGAGGTTCAGGTGTAGTAGTTGCATTATCGTTTAAAACCCATGCTTCTAATCTTATTGGCTTAGACGCGGTATCGTACCGTAACGCTAAATCGGCAGTCGACACCATTTTGCCGGCAGCGGATAAGCAGATCTTTATATTTAATGTGATCAAGACTATCGGCATTTCCTGCTCAATAAGTACTGGTAGACTGTAGTAGTCCTGACACGTTAAGAAGTTCACAATCGCGATCTTCTGTCATCCGATAAAGTGGAGTACTATATTATGATTATAGATAGAGGTACCTACTACCTGGCGCCTACATAACATAATATTTCTCTTTCCCCATCTTAATAGCTGTACCGGTCGTGTCCATTTCCGTTCAGTAACAGTTTCCTTCCATCTACATATTCCATAACTCATAAGCAGAGGCCCTAGCGTAAAGCTCAAACGGGTATCGCTGCGATATTATATAATGAGTTATAGTATAGTGTGGTAAGGACTTTAATGCTTGGATACTCACAACGCGTAACGTGTCAAAACGCGCCAATTATCACATAGGTATACAGTCGGATTCAAACTTTATGACATTTCGAAATTAGCCACGAGTGTAGGTTCGCGCAGAACGCAGGTACAGTCCTAACTGAAACCGTCCCGGTGGTACTTTAATATTGTATTCTGCGCATCGAAACGCACGATGTTCCGAGAAGTCATTAAGTTTGAATCAGACTGTACCTAACTTTAAAGATTACTTTAGAGGAAAAGAGTGAATTGAAAACCGAAGCAAACATGTACCTGCCTGCAATTTTCTAGTCATGGTTTTTTTCACGCAGGCATTATTACTCATAGTACTATGATAGTTCCTTGTATTTTTAAGTACATAGTACGGAATACACAAGTTTAGCGGTTCAGTTATGTAGTGCTGCCGTCAGTGATATTTGTGCACACTATGACTTCCTGGCAGTTGCCAGCATGTGTCGCTGGTATCACGCTTCGTCTTTGTCCAAGCCTTAAAAAGTAACAATACAAAACCGGTTTCCAAACGACGGCCACCGGATGAGAAAGACTTATTTCTGTTTCTTTTCGGTTCAGTGATCCGATCTAAAGTATCGTTTCTCTCGTGTGTTAGAAAGAGAGAACTGTGTATCTCTCCTTGTATCTTATAAATCTTATTGTACTGAGCACGAAGAAACCCGACGGGCTCCGAAGCGCTTACGCCGGCTGTCTGGGTTCTACGATACGAGATGTTTTTGTCTTATGACGCGAATTCATTGATATTTTAAGACTATTGTATTTTGTAGGTACTCGTGTTGTATACAAAACTGTGTTTTTATGTTAGTGTGAAATTATTGACGGCGCCCCAACTAGCGCTGTGTTTTAATAGGTCATGAAGGTTATCTGAAATAGTGTAGCGGCGAGCTTTAAAGCTCGAATGTTTTGCGATTGATATAAGTGACTATTAAACACTATGTATTGTGTTAATGAAGTCGATAAGAGTTATCGTGTCCATGACGCATAATGTGAGTTAAGTAGATGGCTTTTAGTGCACAAGAGCTAAGAAAAAACTGAACTTTTTGTCGAAAACAGTTTACGCTTGAAAATAGGTGACTGTCGCCTGAATTGAAGTGGGAATAAGACTGTTTGTCGTAGCCCGCAACGTAAGCAGTGAACGTTGCACGACTTTATAGCTTAGCATTGAACGTGACGTGAAGGTAAGGTCCAATTAAGTTTATTTAATAATAATTACTCTAGGCTTTTAAATTATGGGCGATATGTATACCATCGATGACTCCATATTAGAGCTTTTACACATCCACCGGTTCCACAAAAGCTCTTTTTTAGGGAAATAAAAAGTAAGTCGTACTTTTAGGTAGGTAAAATGGATATGGATCCATACTAATATTATAAATGCGAAAGTGTGTCTGTCTGTCTGCTACGCTTACACGGCCCATCTGTTCAACCGATTCTGATAAAATTTGGGTTTAGGAAAAGAGTTCCCGCGGGAATCAAAAAAAACTTAATCCACGCTGACAAAGCCGCGGGTAGTAGTATTATAAATATAAACTACTAAATGATGCCCGCGACTTCATCCACGTGGATGTACAATGTACATAAGGTAACTAACTTAAAACTTAAAGTGGCGTGCCTACTGCCTACTAAGCTCTTGTAATGATTGCTTTATAAAGTTTATGTACCTACGAATATGATAACAAAACTTGCTAAATGTCAGGAACCGATATTTGCGCTAAGTTGTGTTATTGTTATTTTACAGGCTGTCGCAAATATGTACCTTAAACACCTATAAACTTAAACTATACAAATATGAAATATCCTACGCAGCGCACATCAAATGATTGCTTTGTGAAGTTTATGTATCTATGAATATGATAACAAAACTTGCTAAATGTCAGGAACCGATATTTGCGCTAAGTTGTGTTATTATTATTTTACACGTTGTCGCTAATAAGTACCATAAGCACCTATAAATTTAAACTATACTAGTGGTTCGCCCCGAACTGAGACCTCGCGGTATCCTTAAAATAGTTTTAACTAAATATTGTAATAGTTAACTTTTAACATTAGACGCAAAAGAGCTAACGAGTTTATTGGAGAAACGAAAAAATTTTTACAGAGCGCCATCTATTGCCATAATTATTAAGTTCTGTTAAAAATACAATTAAAATTAAATAATTTCGTTTCCTTATAATATTTATCTAATTTTTGTATTTGTTGTTTAGTACACGATATAATTCAAATAATTGATCAAGTTTCAGGCTCAGCCTTTCAGAAAATTGAGAGTTCTGAGGTTTACTTTGGACGTTAGAAAATCTCCACTTTGAATTTTAGGGGAAAAAATTAAAAAAAAAAAAAAATTTTGGACTCTATTCCTAATGATCTTTAAAATGATATACCGCAACTCTATGTAACGCTATAAAAATATTTTACATGACGGGTGGATGTATCGTTTTTTTTGCATGAAATTTATTACGACAAAATGAACACCGTGTTGTATACTGCGCTTGATATTGTTAACCGACGCTGAGAAGAAAGTTCTCAATTGTACGCGTTTTTTTTTACCCGATTACGGCAAAGCCAAAAGGAAAGGGTACGATCATAGGAGATTCCCTTCTATGAGAGCCCCACTGAAATAAAGATTTTTATAACTTTTTAAGTCATATTCGGTTGGAGGCCATTGGTTTACATATTATATTTAAATTTGAAGTAATTACGTTCAGTAATTCAGAAGTTATAAGGCTATGACAGACAAATGGACGGACGGATGGACAAGTGCAAATTCACTCAAGTAGACTCAGAGACCTTCGCTTCGCTCGGTCAACAAAAATTAAATATCCTACGTAGCATAAGCACACCAAATGATTGCTTTGTGAAGTTTATGTATCTATGAATATGACAACAAAACTTGTCAAATGTCAGGAACCGACATTTGCGTTATGTTGTGTTATTGTCATTTTACTGACGGCCGCAAATATATAATCCAAACACCTATAAACTTAAATTAAACTAAACAAATATCCTATGTAGCATAAGCTTATCAAATGTTAATAATAATTATTGTTTACTAGCTGATGCCCGCGACTTCGTCCGCATAGCTTGAGTCTTTTTTCCCCGCGGGAACTCCTTCATCTTACGCCTGTCCTTTTCCGGGACACAACCTATATGCCTGAATGAAATTTCATTTAAATCGGTTGTAAATATGAAATCGTCCAACCGATTCGGTTTCTAGATGGATCAAAAATACGCACTCGCATTTTAAGTTTTAAGTTAGGATAACAATCCTAACTTAAAACTACATAAACTGGTTACAACCTAAATATTCATATACTCAAATTATTGAACTCTACAAACTTCAGCAATAATTGATGCAGCTTTCTGGGAATAAGGCTGCCGACCCACATGGTAGTGTAGTTAGAAATTCCAGTTTGATTCCCGTGGGTACTCCTGGATTTTCCGAGATAAAAAGTAGCCTATGTCCTTCCCCGGGATACAACCTATCCCTGTACCAAATGTCATCAATCAAAATCGGTTGAACTGTCTAGGTTGCCTGGAAGAGATCGCTTCCTAGCGATGAGGCCGCCTATTGTACAGTTCATAATTTTTTGTGTTTGTTTAAATGGGATTTGTCATTCCATACTGTGATTCTGTTAAAAATCTTGGTATATATTTAGATTCACAACTGTCCTGGTCTGTGCATGTTAAAGTGTTGAGTAGGAGGACATTTGCAACGATGAACTCTTTGCGACGGTTGCGCTGTCTTGCCAATCCCAACTAAAGTTATGTTGGCACATTCTCTCCTTCTCTCTATTCTCGATTATGCTGACGCAAGCTATCTTAACTTGACTGAGGACAAACTTAACAAGCTTGACCGACTCCAAAATCTTGCCATACGGTTCATATTTGGTTTGCGTAAATATGACCACATATCCGAATTTCGTCAAAAGCTCAAGTGGCTCCCTATTCGCCGTCGCCGGGATTTGCATGTACTTTCTCTTCTGTATTGTGTGCTATTTCACTTGAATTCTCCTTCCTACCTCAAGGAGAAATTCAGTTTTCTTGGAGTGCAATCCGACTTAAGACCGTGCCGTACTTTAACACTGAAAATCCCTCCTCATAAAACGAAGTTTTATACAAACTCATTCGCTGTGCAAGCTACTGAGCTTTGGAATGCACTTCCACTGACCATACGCCGGTCAAAGTCACTTGACATTTTCAAAAATGCTGTAAAAAACTATTATCTTTGAAACTGAATTATAGTAGGTATATATATTAGTCTATTTATATATATATATATATATTATATGTATATATATATATTGTATAACATATTATATAATAATATGTTATACAATATTGTTTTATTAATGTTTATTATTGGTTTATGTATTAGTATGTAGCTATTCGAATGTATGTATGTTATAGGATGTCACCACCTGAAATGCTTTTTTCCTTATTTTTTCCTATTCCTAAGGTTGCCTGGTAGATATCGCTAGTAAGCGATAAGGCCGCCTTTTGTATCATGTCTGTGTTTTTTTTCTATATTCCTTTTGTTTTTTTTTTATCTTTATGGTGGTACAAATAAAGAGTATATAATAATAATAATTTGTGTGTGGTGTACAACTAAAATAAAGTATATTTTCATTTCATACAGACATACTTACATTTGCATTTATAATATTAGAAGATAATAGATATCATTAAATAATAATTATTAACACCCCAATAATAAAGGCAGCAATTTATCTTAAATATGAACTTCTCACACATTAATCACAATGAATGTATGAAAATGGCGGCTATTATCGTGAATAAGCCTAAAATTCAGTCACTTTGACACTAATCCCGAGTAAAAACCGTGTTGTCACAATGGATATTACGTGTGCATAGCCCATTTCCAAATTCTGCGAATAACGGAGGGATTTTATTTGTCATTCCTCGTTTTAACGTTACTTTTATGTACCTATTCATACGAACAGCGTTTATGGCCTGCAAAAAAATTTTACGTTTCACAATCAAATAACATTGTGAAACCTAACTGAAAAATTCGATTTTAGAGCATTAAAAATGTAACCAAATAAAGAGCAAACGAGCTAGTGGGTCACCTCACTCCTGATGGTAAACGGTGACTGCCATGAAAATAACAAGAGAGGGAAAACACACAACGGACAAAAAAAATGTAGGTACTCGCTGTGCGCACCTTTTGATTACATAATATCTTTGTTGCCCATCAAAATAGATCTCTATGATAATAATTTCTAACGACGACGACCATTTTTCTTCTTTTCTTTTTGACGACCTCCCAGGTGCAGTGTGAGTGCTGTTGTCTTAACGTGCGGAGGTTCCGGGTTCGATCCCCGGTAGGGTCAATTTGGGAATTATATTTTTGAATTTTCACTAGTTTTTTTCCCTGGTGGGAAGGCTCCGGACCTGGCTATTTACCATCTTACCGGCGAAGACGTGCCGCCAAGCGATTAAGCGTTCCGTGTACTTTGTAGAAACTGATTAGGGGTATGTATTTAATATAACTGCCATGCCCCTAACAGGATAGCCCACCATCTGAGACTGCATCACACATCAGGTGAGATCGCAGTCAAGGGCTAACTTGTAGTGGATAAAATAAATAAAAATAAAAACGACCACGACGTATAGTTCGTGTCACGAAAGAAGCGGCAGCACTGTAGTCGCATGTTTAGATAATTAATTCAATGCAGCCTGTAAAATATATTAGTTTCATTAATTGCCGCGGGAGTTTGTAGTTGAAATAAAACGACGGACTAATTTTCTTCGCGGACAATACAGTCCTTCGTCTGTTTCATACCGCCGCGTCTAATCTATACTAACTAACTATACTAATATTATAAAGAGGTAAAATTTGTGAGTGTGTGACGTTGTAATCTCTGGATCTACTGAAAAGAATAGAAAGAAATACCAATAGAAAGCCTCATTATTTGTAAGTGTCATAGGCTATACGTTAACCCGAAAATTAGTGAGTTCCCGTGGGAATTTAAAAACTTATTTCACGCGGACGAAGTCGCGGGCATCTGCTAGTTAGGTGTAAGGAGCTGCACAAATTAGCCTGATGGGATGATACTCGATTCCAGTATAACGTTTTGTCATATCCAGTCCGTACTGTATTTTCGCTTTTAGAAAGTAAAAGTTTGCAATACTCCTAACCTACTTTGTATTGGTATAAGCATATTGTAGTAGGTTATAGATACAAAGTTTCGCATTGAGCAAGCTTATTTCTTACGTGATCGTGGGTAGCGAAGATGCGCTGACCTCTTACCTACTAAAGGCTTGGACACAAACAACGCGTGGCGGTAACGTATTCAGCGCAACATGAAGTGGTTAGAGTCTTGATAACAAGAGTGGAGTTTTTAATCATTTACAAGTGTTCACATCTTACTAATATTATGAATGCAAAAGTTTGGATGGATGAATGGATGTATGGATGTTTGTTACTCAATCACGCCCCAACGTTTGAACGGATCTGGCTTAAATTTGGCACATATATAGATTATAGTCTGGAATAGCACATAGGCTACTTTTTCCAGGAAAATTAAAGAGTTCCCGCGGGATCCACACATCCATACAACCGTACATCCATCCAAACGGTCGCATTTATAGTATTAGTAAGTTAAGAAGTAAGATTGATCAATAATAATTATTGATAGTAAGCTATCGTTTAAACTCAGGTTTGCTTGTTTTATTTCGTACCATGGAGATTGTATGAGTGTTGCAATCATTAATTTATATATCACTTACAACATTTCACTAAAAACAGCATCTTTACCAATTTTATAGTGTTGTAAATGTTTTAGGCGTGGTGATAAGATTGTATCATAAGCTGTCACATTTTTTTTTTTGCATTAAGCAATAATTTACATGTATTTTTTAACAGGATAACATTTGCATGTTATCCTGCTTCGAACCTAGTTTCCTCTTGAATTTTTTTTCTTTCCTTTTTAACTCAACTTAACTTATGAAAAGTTAAACGTACGAGCTTTAGACAAAAAGCTCCATTAAAATTATAATACAAAGTGAGCTTGGTGCCGGAGTTTAACGGTGAATGATTACGTAATTTTAGACTTAAGACAGACTTGTAGTTACCTAACTACATTACCTGAATCTAACAAAGGTGAAGTCGTCACGAATATACCATGAATATTTTAAATACCTAGGTAGTAGAAAACTCAAGCAAAAATCTTAGATGCGTTATTAGAATAATAACATTTGTATAACGCTTTTGTTACATACAGGAGCATGAAATTTACGATTCAGAGCTTATTATGAGTTTTAACGTCTCGAAAACGTTAATAGATTTCGAGTGTTGAATTTCTAAAATATCTAGATAAATTATTGTATGCCCTAATATCTAGGTAAACTATTGTTTACTCAGAAAACACGCTTGTATAAAGGTCTATAATATATTCATCCATACATTTACAGCGACCGTTCCGACTTCCAAGCATAAATCTTGCAGAATTACTGAATTAATTATTAATATTGGAAATCTTACTGAATTTTCGACGGTGAAAAATCAATCATTAGGTCCAGCTCACTAGATTACGTTTTTGGTTGAGATAAAAAATGTCGTGCTAAACCTACAGAGCTGTTTTGCGAACTCGTTGTTTAGATTCGTTTCATGCAAGCCTTTATGTTGACATTTAGGTCCTTACTGTCTGTGAAATGCAACATAAATTTTGCCGGAATTATGTCGGTAGGTATATTTAGCACGGTACGTATTCAGGCTTTAAATATGTGAAAGGTTTCCTGTTTTTGTATTAGCATGCATGTTGAATGGGGAACATATAAATAAAAGCTTCATAATATAGGTATGAGGATTATAAGCTTACATGAATAGTAAATGGGTTCCTTTTATGGAATTAATTTACTTTACAGCATATATTTTTTTTACAATATAATTATACCTATATTAACTTTTTAGATATGGTGTTCTGACTTCTGTGTGACCCTGCTTAAACTTGGAATGCTTAACGCACATTACAAAATGAGCTGGTGAGTTCGTTTTGACGAGAACCGAGATCGAATTCAGCATTTGAACTCTGTGTAAGGAAATCGTAATCGTAATCGTTTGTCAAATTCGACCTGTTTATGGAGTTCATAAATGCCTGTACGTCCAAAAGCATGTATGAACAGTTCGAGTTATACGTTTTAAGCTGTCAAATGATTACGATTTACTTAGACAATCGGGCCTCTGATTTTTTATCAAACTTGGTTAAAAAATTGTGAAATCAGCCCTGCTTTTATCAAATAATTTAGTAAAATTCTGTGCCACATTTTAAACAGCTTATTTCAGGGTTAAAATGAAAAGAACAGGGTATAGCATTTTAAATCCTTTTTGTGGCTTAGAGACAGATAAAATAAATACTACTACAGTTCCTGAATACTTCGTTCGCGTAGGATCCGGTTAAAAAATTTTCTGCTCAACCTTGGAAATAAGTTTTGGCTCTGATAGTTCCTTAGTTAAGATGATTTGTGAGATGGTGATAATGAAAAAAAAACCCGGCTGAGTTTGTTGTGGGCTCTCAGACTGGGGCGCGTTTGGAACCCTCGAAGCTTTAGTTTTAATGTAAGTAATGGACGTCAATATGTGTACCTATAGTGTACCTAAATTGAATAAATGATTGATTGATTGATTTCCGAGATGCTAGCTACGTCTTGTATCAGATGTCGTCACGATCAGTTCTATAGTTAGGTAATGAAAAGGTAATAGTGAGACTGATAGACACTTTCGCATTATACCTGTTATAGCTACGGAAGTCAAGGGAACTGAAATTTAATTGTTGTCAGCTTATATGTCAGACATATCCATCATTTCATTGCTGATTTAGCTTATCAGCACAATCTGAGCTCGCGCGAAACCGTGATGTGTGTGTGTCTGTTATAATACCTGCCTAATAATTGTGACAAAGTGAGCATGCAATGCAGTGCAGTGAACTACGTGGATTTGATAGTCGCTCACCAAGTACAAGATAAGGGGAAGTCAGGAAGTTTTAATGTCTGATTTTAGATACCAACTATGAATAAGTAGGTAGCATTACCTTAGGCTGCATAACAAGCCTTTTTTTATTGTTTAAATAATCGAGGTTATTCAGCATCATAAGTACAATGACTACACCTACTACAACTGGATTTATTGGGAAGCATTCGCAAAACCGTAGTTTTTTTTTTCAAATTTCGGTGGAATCTCTCTGATTCCTGAAAAACTACGTCCTTCTAGATATCGCCGGCTGGCCTCCTATCTCTATACCAAACGTAGTCAAAATCTATTAAATGGCCTATCCATTTAACACACACTATGTTGAAGTTGGGCGAGCCTGACGCGTCAACTTCGCCTATCTTTGTAATACTTGCCCGACTTCAACATAGTGTGTAGAAATCAAAATTACTTTTTTACTTTACATCTTAGTGCCAAAAATTTTTTGCGAGATATTTCACCGCGGTTAATTGCCTCATCTGGTGACAGAAGGGCTGGCTCATTTTTTGCGCAAAGGATCAGCCTGGCTGTCCAGCGCGGAAATGCAGCCAGCATTCTTGCCACCATTCCACGTGGGCATGATTTATATAGTAATTAGGTTAGGCTAGCTACCATTAAGTTCTATTGTATTATTTTCTTTACAGTGGCTTTGGAAATCGGTTTTTTTGGAAAGAATTTTTATTTTTAACTTTTTAATGTACTCTTAATCCACACGGAGTAGGAGTTCTGTACCCTGCAGCATCAGGCTTGAGGAGTTGAGACTCAGAGTTGAATCGTACTATATGAATTCACCATTAAAATTTCCCAACTTCCTAGTTTTGAATCGTAGGTAGGTACACCTACAGCAACAGGATTGAGAATTTGGAGTCAAAATATGTTATAGGACCAACTCGCGAGCTTCCTCAAACCACTGAAAAAAAAAAACAAATAGGTTTTGAAACCACGAAAATATGCAGTAACATACATTTAAAAAAAATACGCGCCGAATTGAGAACCTCCTGCTTTTTTGGAAGTGGGTTTAAAATGTAACAGACAGACAAAAGGTACATACGTACATATACTTTGGCATTTTTATGGCTAGTAATTATTATAGATATTACTAACCCAGTTCATTATGAGGGTTGCCTATTTAAACGTTTTAAGAGAAACGTAAGTTTCAAATGAAAAGGCAACTTTAGATCTTACTATGGCTCGCTGTGCAGTTTTAATTACTCGTACAACAGTCGAGACAGAGAAAAACTTTCATAATTTTAATGTGGTCTAGATTATGACGCAAACGAAGTTTTGTATTATTTTTATAGAACGGTACATTATACGTTTATAAAACACTTGACATCATTACTTAGCGTTTAATATTTATGAAATTACTATCGAATGCCCGCGACTTCGTCCGCGTGGATTGAGGTTTTTGGGTTCCCGGATAAAAAGTAGCCTATGTGTTATTCCAGATTATAATCTATCTCTGTACCAAATTTCATCCAGATCCGTTCAGCCGTTGGGGCGTGATTGAGTAACAAACATCCATACACACATCCATACATTCATCCAAACATATAGACTAGTTAGTTATTTAAAGCTCCATATTTAGAAGTGCAATGGACTAGGAGCCTCATCATAATATTTTGACGACCTCCAAGGCGCAGTGTTGAGCGCTATTGTTTTAACGTGGTAGGACCCGGGTTCGATTCCCGGAAGGGTCAATTTGGACATTTATAATTTCTGAATTTTCTCTGGTCTGGTCTGGTGGGACGCTTGGGCCGTGGCTAGTTACCACCCTACCGGCAAAGAAGTACCGCCAAATGATTTAGCGTTCCAGTACGAGGCCGTGTAGAAACCGCCTAGGAGTATGGGTTTAATATAACTGCCATACTCCTAACAGGGTAGCCCGCTACCATCTTAGACGGCATCGTCACTTACCATCAGGTGAGATCGCAGTCAAGGGCTAATTTGTAATGGAATTTAAAAAAAACTATTAATTTAAATGAAAATCGTCAATTTCGCAATTTTTCATGATATGTATGTATTATAAATTATATAAATTGAATATATCAATTAAAGAGTTCTTTGATGGATTAGTTGAAGGACGATATAGAGTACCAGATGAAATTGTTAAATATTTGAAGAGTTGCTGCGCGTTAATTTTCGTATCGTATTGTTAGTTTGTAATTTTTGAGTCTAATATTTAAATTATTGATATATTTTTCTTTTTGCTAGTGTGTCTGTCTGATATATTTTCACGACTCCTCTTTCCAAGACCACCGAGTTTGACGGGTACAGGGATAGGTTGTATCTCAGGGAAGGAAATTCATCCCGGAAAATCAAAGTGTTACCACGAGACTTTTCAAACCCTAAACCCACGTGAACGAATTCGCGGGCATCAACTAATAAATTACAAAAGCAATAATTTCAGTTATTTATTAGACTAGGTATACATCTTAGTAGATCTTAATAGACTTAACATATTCTACCTTATGACATGCTTATATGATTTGATTAAAACAAATGTTTGTATAAAAATAATTTAGTATACCTAGTTTAAAAATTCAGAAAATTACTGTTTAAGTTAGCTTTTAATTTGGTTTATCTACTCGCAGTTTGCTTTTATAAGATTGTTTTTATGACGTCAAGCGTAGATGGCCGCTCACCTAATTACCGTGAGCTCATTACAGGAAAACGATGTAGACTTTCTACAGAAGCGAGCAACTAGCTCCTTACGTTAACAAAAAAAGTCTAAGTACGTTACTAAAAATAATTTTATTATCCATAAGAATCCCTTTAATATTATAAAAAACTAGCTGATGCACACCTTCGTCCGCGTGGAGGTTGAGGATGAGGTATTTTGTCATCCATCCGTCTACCCATCAATCCATCCAAACTTTCGCATTTATAATATTAGTATAGATAAAATCTTTGTGTGGAATATTTTCTTTAAGAAATAGATAAATCTAGTTCTTTCTTTAAATAACAATAAAAAAAAGTAGTTTGTGATTTTATTTTTTGGCCTAGCGGTCGAATCATAATAAAGTCAAGGCAAAGCTTAGATCATAATTATTATATCTAAACCTACTATAAACTAATTTGTACTAAAATTAATATTTGAAAATGTATTTACTTAAATTAATTGTATTTGTAATTGGAATTAATAATGATTGGCAATGTTGGTTTCGAAAATTGAAAAGCAAAATAAACCGAAATAAGCAACTCGATTTTCTCTAGAGATAACAGCGATTAATGTGCAAATAACACAAATAAAGTCAACACAATCAAGCAGAAGTAATTTCAAACCCAAGAATAGGAGTCGGTAAAATCTATGTACACAGACTTACAATAAAAGCAGTTGAACTTGAACACTGCTGGGTTTGCACCTTTCTAATGAGCGCTGTATACATTTAAAATAGGGTTGCCAAAATAAAAATCTTATTAGGACTTTAGTAGTAACGGCTCATTGTTCATAAGCACATTGTTATAATACTAACATAGTTGGTAATAATAATATTCGATTATTTCCCGCCATCGAAATAGAATGAGTACTAAAATTGTCAATGTTGCCCCCATAATTACGCGACTAGGCAGAATCAAATATTTTAACAGTATGAGAAAAATATCCCAATATGTATTTTCACTTGAATATTATTCGATTTATTCATATAATAATCCGAGTTCATTGCTTTCGAGTACAGAAGTTTCGGCTCCATTGGCGCAATGGCATTATCTTGATGAGCGTAAACAAAGCGACAAATTACAATTTCATAATACGTACATAGAGCTGATCGATATAGAAATGTCCTTTAAATATAAATTTACATGGAACACTTACTCTGGGAATATTGTTGATCTTTATCAGCGTCGATATTATTAACTATTGCGTCTATTTGTACTGGTTTAATTTCAGTGATACAATGGCCATTGTTTGTATAACAGATGATGGAGTTTCAATTTCTAAATCCCGAACTCTCTGTGAAACTTCATTATAACAGTAGGAATTAATTATGATGTTATCATAAGATAAGTGATTCTTTACATTAGAACATAACAGTATGTATTTTCAGAAACCTAATTAGTTTAATCTTAGACAACTTAGATACCTATACATAAAAGAAATACTTGCTGATGCCCTCGACTTCATACGCGTGGATTGAGGTGTTTTGGTTTCCGCGGGAACTCTTTGATTTTCCGAGGCCTATGTGCTATTCCAGACTATAATCTATGTCTGTCCCAAATTTCATCCAGAACCGTTCAGCCGTTGTGGCGTAAATGAATTACAAACATCCATCCATACATCCATCCATCCAAATTTTTGCATCAATAATATTCGTATAAAGTAAGTATAGATGAGCCTTTTGGTTTGGGCACGTCTGCTGTGGAACATAGACTTACGCTAGTGACCAGCGACCAACCACACCTTGGCCACCACCACACCTCGCCTTCAGCCGCCAATACATCCATCCACAGCCGTTACTCGCCAGATCGCCACTCACGTCACCATGCGGGGCGCAGCGTAAGCGTGACGGGCGCTAAAGTTTATATAATATTTAGAATGAACTGAATGATTATTATGACAATAATTTATTTGAATAAATACAACATGTCAACATTGCAGGCAACTATTACTAATTTTATTAATATCTGTCTTAGTAGGATTATTATATCTATCCGTATCTGATATTGTAAAGATATGTTGTGATGTGATCTATGTTATTTCAGTTGCTTTTAAGGTTAGTTTTTTTTTAAATATATATTATACTAGCGCTTGGCTGCAATCAGACTTGCTTGCAATGGTGGAGCGCGCTTGCCTAGAAGATGCCTATTCACTCTTGGTTTGAAGGTACCTATATTAGCATGCTCAAACTCCTTTTATTGAATGTTGTACTTAGTTTTCGTCGCTTTTCGTGCAAAGCAAGCTGTAGTAGATCTGTTAATTAGAATAATTTTAATGTGAAAATGGGTAATATTTTTTCATTGAGCTCTATATGTGTCACATATCAGATTAAAAATGATTCCATGATACAATGATTTCATGATAAAATGAATATATACTTCTGTTCTAAGACTATTTAAAACCCTTCGCGCTTGTAAAACCTTTTATTAAAGGTAAAAATACTTCACAGGATTCGTAAATCCGAATACTTATGATGAAATGATTTCTGTATCCGGCTTATGAACACCTATGTATGAGTGAAAAACCACAAACTAAAGTAGATGCGACATTAGGTATGTTTATTCATAAGTAATTACGACCAAAACTAGGGCGACAAAACCAATGAATGTAATAATAAGCCTCAATGCCATTACTGACGTTTCTTGAGGCCACACAAGTGTCTCGCCGAATTTTCAATTGGATATAATAATAAGTACCTACCTACTTACGTTACGTACTCAATGACTTTCTAAAAGATACCAGATAGGTGTTAAGTATAATAAGCTGAAAAAATTGAGAAAATCATTGGATCCACATGCCTACAGTACAAGCACAGTCGAAGTCAAAAGTTCATATAGAATAAGCAAACAAGAGGGCTTGTTAGTTACAAAGTCACCCTCAAACTTACATAAATAAGTAATCTTCATCTTGTAGTAGACATTGTTGTCAATTCATGGCATGCCGGAAGGAAAGAAATATCCAATGTCCAGCAGTGGACGCAATCATAAATGAACAAAATATATTGGTATTTTATTATATTCTTATATATAAAAAAAACATAATTATAATTATAAAATTTAAAAAAATATATTGTTGACGGCATGGCTGACGGAACGGATTGATTAGTTAGAATTAATGACACGTCACCTTTTTGACATTAATTGTATTGGTATCATAATACTTATTATGTGTCCCGAAACCTTTGCTTTCAGCTCTTGACCCAACAAAAGCCGAATACAGAATGTGGGACTACTTGAGTACAGCCTGTACTTGGAGTGTCCGTGTAGTGAGTTGTGAACGCTAAGATTCCTCACTTGGAGCCCTGACCACCATCTACCGACCATCGACCGGAACCAAATACCACCATAAAAGATCTTTGTTAGTTCAAATGAGTCCAAACAGCTATCTTTTTTAAAATAAGTTTATTAAATAATAATTTGCCTGGTGGGAGGCTTCGTCCGTGGCTAGTTACCACCCTACCGGCAAAGACGTGCCGCCGAGCGATTTAGCGTTCCGGTACGATGCCGTGTACAAAACGATTAGGGGTATATGGGTATAAATAACTGCTATACCCCTAACTGTTAGCCCGCTACCATCTTAGACTGCATCATCAATTACCTTGTTGGCTAACTTGTAGTTGATAAAAAAATGTCGAAAAGGTTGTTTTCACCTTTGTTTCTCACAGTCCTGCTAGTGAGATCACTTGTCTTAAACGCTGTCTTTTGTCCTCGGTTAGTACAAAAGTAAGCTGAAAAATACATATATGTATGTCCCTTCGCTTCGCTAAGGAGATACAGAGCAGAAAATGTATGACCAGGTATTACGATCTTAAATAATGCGAAGAATAATGCAAGTTCTAAAAATTATAGTTGGTGTAGTGTTTTACCGGGAGTGTAATATCATACTAATATTATAAGTGCGAAAGTTTGCTTGTTTGTCCTTCCATCACGCCGCTACGGAGCAACGGATTGAGGTGATTTTTAGCATGGGTATAGTTGAACACCTACAAAGGCTACTTTTTATCCCGGAAAATTAAGGAGTTCCCGCGGGAATCAATAAAACTTAAACCACGGCAACGAAGTCGCGGGCATCAGCTAGTAAGTTATAATATTACAATTTACATAATATTTAGCAGTTTAATATGTAGAGGTTCTCACAACCTTGTGAATAGAAATTTAGGATGTACCAAAATTTCGCTTTGTTCTAAGGGTTCTTGCCTTTCAGCATTCCTGATAGCTTATACCAATCGCGGCCTATGCTTTTGGACTATAACGAATAGACAAGATTTAAATGGCAATTGACTCGACCGAGTGTTCCAATTTCGTGACCGTAGCAGCATTGATTGTCCAATACAAATTAGGTACCACGCATATCACGCCAACACAGAGTAAAGATAAAATTGTAAGTGCAGCCTTTACTCATTGTCACAACCACAACCAATTCAGATTTGTGTAACGAGTGTTGGTAGTCGTTAATTCGTGTACAGTTCTATTGCTTATGCAAGCAGTTCATGCTTGCTTTTTTTCTCGTTAAATAGGCACCTACATCATACCATTCTTTTTTCAGATATTCGCCATCAAAGTAAGTATCCCAATATATAAATATCAAAAAGAAAAATATAGATATGTAGAATGATAACTATTAGGTAATATGTAGTCTATGCAAACACTTCTAATCTTGCAATATACCTACCTATATATAAGACCTTTTGAATTATCAACAATTTTAAGGTCATTCAGCTGGTCGACGAGATCATAAGTTTTTACGAAACACATACATACCTCGTTTCTTAAGTAATCAAATTACCAACTAACACTTAGTTAAAGTCACATTTTTCGTAATATTTCATTAGCATATTGATAAATTTAATGCCCATGTTTATCAGTGTTCTTATAAATTCAGGGACAAATTAGCGAAAAGTTACTCAACCATGTGTAAAAAAATAGAAACCATAAGAGACCGCTATTGCTGCGCGGAGCGAGCGTCGAAGAAAACCACCACGCCGGAGCAAATTTTTATGAATGGTGATGATTTGTTCCCAGCTTTTTTTCTCGTTGGTTCCTCAGCTTAGAGGATCGCAGCCCGTCAAGATTATATTAACTGTTGCACCATTTCCCTCTATTGGATGCCATGCTATAGACATTGTAAAAAATTCTTTCCCAAAAACCGACTTCCAAAGCCACTGTAAAGTAAACAATAATTTTCATTTGTTGAAGTCGGGCGAGTATAACAAAGATAATTTTGACGATGTAAACGGTGCTATATCGCATGTATCACACTGGTTCACAATGAATATCTTGCTTTTGAAGGCAATGAAACTAAATGTTTAGTTTGTACTTCCTAATGTGAAGAAAATCGAGACAAGGAAATAGTGACGAATGGTGAAACACTGAAAATGGAGGACTCCACGGTGTTTTTGGGGGTGACTTTGGATAATAAGCTCCAGTGGGGCGGTCATATAGAGACACTAGCAGGGAAACTCAGCTCAGCGGCTTTTGCTATCAGGAAAATTAGACAGCTTACCGATATTGAGATGGCTAGGCTTGTCTACTTTGTCTATTTTCATAGTGTTATGTCGTACGGCATTCTATTATGGGGCAGAGCTGCTGATATACAAACTATTTTTGTTTTGCAAAAGAGGGCGATTCGATCAATATATAAACTCGGATCACGCGAGTCGCTTCATGAAAAATTTAAAGAAACCCCACGGCTTAGGAGCGCCGTACCCAGCAGAGTTGAGGAGTTGGGACTCAGAGTTGAATCGTACTCACGTGACTTGATATGAATTCACCATCAAAATTCACCAACTCCCTAGTTTTGAGTCGTAGGTACACCTATAGCATTTTTTATGGGACCACCTCGCGAACCTCCTCTGACCACTAGAAAAAACATTTTTCAGATCGGTTTAGAAACCACGGAGACATGCAGTAACATACATTAAAAAAAACGCGCCGAATTGAGAACCTCCTTCTATTTAGGAAGTCGGTTAAAAAGAGTTCGTCGCCCGTTTCTATTATTAGGTCGGACCAAAAAGCCTTAAACATATTATCATAATATATTAGCATACAAATAAGTTTATTTACATTTGAGTAATAGGATAATATAATAGTAATAATGGGATTAGCAAGCTGAAGTGTTAGGTCATTAGCGCAAAACCCACTGAATGGTAAGTAGTTTTGGGCAAATAAAGAATTACTCAGAATGAAGACCTAGTTATGGTAAACGCTGTGTCAAGGCCATAAAAACTAACCTGTAACGGGCAATCCAATCAAATTGTGAATGCGAATAAGTATTTATTTTTCACTAGTTGGCCCGGCAGACGTTGTCCTGCCTTGAACCTAGAATCCGATTGCAGCGCCCCCTACCGGGTCTAATTATGAATATAAACCATCCCTGGACCCACTCAATCATGCACAAAAAATTCCATCAAAATTGGTCAAGCCGTTCTCGAGTTTTAGCGAGACAAACAAACAGCAATTGATTTTTATTATATATTTATATATAAGAAGAAGATTTTTACCGTGCAACGTCAGTTCGGGCTACGGCTCAACCGCTAAATCGATTTTTAAAGGCATAAAGATAACCTGCATCCTGGAGTCGAACATAAAATATTTTTAATCCTGAATAAATCCTTAGTTCTCATGGTTATTTTTTGAAAACAATCTATGCGGTCATAGTTGGGGGCGACCTACTGCAGTTGATGAAGCATTGTTCTATTTTGTATAGTCGATGTAATGGTGATTGGTGAAACCATATAATAAATAAAAGAGATATTCTTTTCTCCAGGAATGAATGAAATAAAATTCCACCAAAAAAAGCTGAAGGATTTTGTGACTCTCATTATAACTGAAACACTTATCGGCTAGTTAAACGGCATGTCTAGTATCTAGATTCTAGACTCAATCTATTTTACTCATTCAGACGCACACTCTTGATTCCAGACAAAAATGACCCCGACACGCAATATTTCAGTGGTCTAGTTCTAGTTTGTACGTGTGGAGGAAAAGGTAATAAAAGTCTTTGTATTTTGTAGTTGTGGACCACCTTGGCATAATTCTCGTCGGGACCAATTGACTGAGATTATACGGCAGTCGTTGGCGGTCTCGGCTCGCTGTATGTCACCCGGGACAAAGGCGCTCGCGTGACACTGCCCGCTTTAGAATATAACGCCCCAATCTTGAGCTTAGTTCACACATTGATGCTGCATTAAATTTGAGAAGAAAGCAGAAAAAACATGTCTGTCATCATCAACTGAGCACGAGTCTTTCTCTTGGAAAGAAGTTGGCCATAGTCCACCACGCTTGTAGGTAGATCTCTCCACTCTGGCTGGATAGTCCAAGTTGGCTGATTGGTAGACTTCACGGCCTTTAGAAAGATTATGAAGAATTCTCGGGCACGCAGGTTTCCTTAAGATGTTTTCCTTCACCGTTAAAGAAAGTGATATTCAATTGCTTAAAACAGACATGGCTGCGTAAGTATATAATTATTTTAAAGTGCGTGCCCGGGTATTGAACTGGCCACCCGAATAAGAGGCTGGCCTCTAAATTACTATGTTACATCGCATACAATCGTGATTTGTGTTTATCCATATTCCATAGTAATATTGAAAATCAAAACCAGTAGTAGATGCACTTGACGATTCAAGAGCACTTTTTTAAGTTTAAGTATTCTTCATATGTCTTTCTATTTCTATAAATGAAAAATGCGTATATCTGTTTGTACGTTACCTTTTTACCGCGTGACTGAACAGATCTTGACGAAATTTAGCATAGAGATACGAGCTTGGATCCTGACTAGAAGACGGCATTCGATCGAAAATGTAGAAAAATTCTGATTGCACCTACTACCTAGTTGAATATTAAGAGTAGGCAGTTAAATAAACATAATATCTATTTATTTTATATTACTTTAAACAGGGCAGTAGTCCTGCGTACGTGTGTGACTAGCTTAATGTACAATAATTTACTGTAACCGCTAAAAATGTACGTGAGTAAAATATATTTTAGGCTTTGAGGATATATTTTTATGTCGTAACTTAATGACGTGATTATAAAATGTAACTAGTAATTGCTAAAATAATAATAACGTTTTGCTTTCTAACTTTTGGGTAACCGAGTCTAGCGTGTTTTTAAATACAGGGGATTGGACTTGCGCCTCACGTACCTAAAACTGTAACTTTACAACCAACAACAATATTAGGTATTATAGCTTCGTACCATAGGTGATATTTTCAAGAAACGTATAAAACTACTATACATATTATAAGACTACGGCTGACGATATAAAAACTGCCGGGAAAAGACTAAAAAAGAAAAAAAAACAGTTGCGTACACTCGGGAAATTGTATAACTGCCATGCCCCTAACAGGTTAGCCCGCTACCATCTTAGACTGCATCACTTACCATCAGGTGAGATCGGCAAGGGCTAACTTATGGTAGATTAAAAAAAAATGCTTTTATTCCTTGTTTCGTTCGGACAAAAGGTCTCTGAAAAAGCCAAAGTCCATATATTATATCGAATGTTGTTTGTACTTTTTATATTTTACGACTGGTGCGTGGCAGATAATAATACGCCTAGGCACTAGATACTTACCTAAACTGCAGAAAGTAGGTAATACTTACCTATAAAGCTAGATGCATACGTACCATTTTTTTATGTTTTAAATATTTAACATCTCAAAAAAGGTTTTCAATTCTATGGCTTCATAAAATATAGGCATGGTGTAAGAAAGCATGGTTAAAAGTGTGTTTCTAGCATTATTATAAAGAGGTACTGTCGACGTTGTAAGAAAATTTAAGGCTCTCTTGCCACAAACTCGAGAAGCCAGGGCTCACAAAGTGCAAGATGGCATTTAAAGGAAGTAAGTAGTGTCCCATCCAATTAGAAACGAGCTGGATTGCTTCCAGATTTTTTTCGTTTTTCAAATTGTCTTCCTCTTCTTCACCTTTTACAGTTTCTTATACATACGTCAAATACAGTAGACTAGCGGGAGCCCGCGATTTCGTTCGCGTGGCATAATTTAGAATTTTGAAAAATCCTTCCTTGGTGAGCGCCTACGTCAACAAAGGAACCTACTGTCAAAATTTCAAGTTTATATTATAATTTTTGAGAATTGTACCCTCAAAGGGTATGAAATATGAATAGGGGATGAAAGTTTGCATGAAAGGCCTTTATTTTACAAGATATTTTGGCTTTCGGTAAAAAATAAATAAGCACGTGTGTCACAATTTTTAAAAAATCCACCCCCAAAGGGATCAAATAGGGATAGATAGATGATAGAGAGATGAACCTTATTGCTAAAGCAATCTCTTCTGGACTTATGGGGAGAGGAGATTATAAAACAAGAGCGCGGGATAGTTCAACAATAGGGGTTGAAAGTTTGAAGAAAGTCGGTCGTTTTTCAAGTTATAGCCATGAAACTATGTTTTAAATCTGGCATATTTCCCAATACCTTTAAAAAATCAATAGTCCAACCTATTTACAAAAATGGTGAGAAAACCCAATTAACAAATTATAGGCCAATCTCAATGTTACCGGCTTTGTCAAAAATCATAGAAAGACTAATTAATAAAAGACTAAGTAACTATCTCGAGAAATTTAAGCTGATCTCGGATAATCAGTATGGACTCCGAAAAGCTAGGTCAGCAAGTGATGCGGTACAAGAATTTACACAATTTGTTATCGATGCACTGGATAATGGTGACAAATGTCTCGCTATATCGCTGGATCTAGCTAAAGCGTTCGATACCGTGTCTATTCCTATACTCCTAGGGAAACTTGATGGTATCGGTGTACGTGGCCTACCCCATAAACTCCTGACAGACTATCTTAATAATAGAACGCAATGCGTCAAGATAGGTGAATACATAAGTAGCTCACTTATTGTGCAGTATGGAGTTCCACAGGGTAGTGTCCTAGGTCCAACCCTGTTTTCCATTTATATAAATGATCTTTGCAAGTTGCCTGTGGTAGATGGTAGGATAATTGTATTTGCAGACGACACAGTTTTACTAGTCCGAAATAAAACATGGGATGGACTGTTCAAGTCTGCCCAAGTCAACTTTAACCAGATAAACAGTTGGCTAAGAGACAACTTGCTTACCTTAAATGCAGATAAAACTAAGTTGGTTACTTTTACCCTAATAGAGTCTGCTCAACCGCCTAATATTTACAATATCAGGGCGCATGGAATAGGATGCAATTATAATAACACATCTAATTTATGTTCCTGCCCAATTTTAGAAAAGACTTCTAATTTGAAATATCTAGGAATAATTATAGACCAAAACCTCAATTTTAAAGAACACATTAAATTGCTCACACAGAGAATCCGTAAACTTATTTATATATTTAAAAGACTACGAGATACAGCAGATTATAGAACTCTTCGTATGGTCTACCATGCAATTGCCCAATCCTTAATTACCTATGGAATTGACGTTTGGGGCGGCGCACCTAAGACCTACCTTTTACCTTTGGAAAGAGCACAAAGAGCACTTATAAAAGTCAGCCTACGTTTACCATACCGACATCCAACCACAGATATATACAAAAAGTTCAAAGTCCTTACCGTAAGACAGCTCTTTATTTTAGAAACTATAATTAAACAACATTCCAAGTTAGAATTCAACAATAATTACAAAAATAAAAGAACTTTTTACCGTGATGCAAGAATCCCTAGCTGTAACACCTCCGCTGCTCATAAATTTTCCAAATTCATAGGCCCTTATCTTTATAATAAAGTGAACAAAGAAATTCAAATATATTCTTTAAGTAAAAAACAAGTTAAGACATTAACCTCCAAATTTCTAGCCAATCTAAATTACACGGATACTGAAAAGTTTATAAAAACTATAATTTAAATAATCAAGATATTGCAAACACACACACACACACACAAACACATTACTCACGAACGCATAGACACACAATACACATACACACTCACACATGCACAAATGCACGTAAATACTTCTACGATGTATCCATTATATTATATGTATATGGTATGTATTATATTCTTCTAATAAACTAACCCTACTAACACTAGAATAAGAACAATTTTTTAAATAACTTATTAACTATCGAAAACAAAAGACCGTTATGTAATACAGAAAATATTGTGATACGAGGGTAAGCAGTCAACTACAAAAACAAGTTGCGCTTAGTGTAGTTGATAGCAAAACATTAAATTGTGACCTGTAAAATGTAAAAGTCGGTAAAAATGTATTTAGTTTACCTTTGTAATAACTTTACTTTACAGTTAAGCTGAAATAAATATTTTCATTTTCATTTTCAACTTAGTTATTTGGGCTTCCGGTTTAATTATGGTTTGAAATAATGATACTTAATTATGAAATACATATTCCACAGTTTTTGAAATTTATATCCCAAGGACTTTAAATAACGTTCTTCTATCACGCCGCAACAGAGCAACGCATCGACATGATTTTTGGCATGGGTTTAGTTGAGGACCTGGAGAGTAACATAGGCTTTTATACCGGAAAATTAGGGAGTTCCCGCGGGCTAGGTAACAATAGATCCCTTGGAAAACATTTTTTTTATAGAAAGTTCAGTAGGAATGATAAAAATTAATTATAGTTTGATTATAGAATCGTAATACTAACTCATAAACTTTCTTGAACAGGAAGCTTCTTAAAATAAAATCTTTCCTAAACCTTAAGTTATGCGATCGTTTTTAATACAAATAAGATACTAAAAATTTTCTTACTAATAAAGAAAAACTATTCCCTATCCCTGGCTTCAGATTGTAAACTACAGTATATAGAGGTAATAGCCGCCAGTGATCCCCTTGAAACCCATCAGTAGTCAATGCGACATGTTAAGGTGGCATTACACGGCACCGAGTGGAGTATGCAAATGAAGTAGAATTGGAAGTACAGCCGACGCGCGCTCGGCGTTGCGCCGTTATCAACGTACGAGGCTACGAGCTCGAAGCAAAACTAGGGTCACTATATTTAACTTCGTAGTTCGTACAACTCAACTTATACGGCCGAACTTTATGAATTATTTATAAGGATGAAGTTAAAATTCCCCATTCGTAGTCTCGGCTTAATTACCCGAATACGGGCTATTACAATTAATAGAGACGTCGAATTAGTGGACGGCTGCGTCGCGTCCATAAATCGACAATAATAAATTGTTTTGATAAAAATCTTTACTGTCCGATTTCGTTTGTAAAACGCAAGAGCGGGTTTTAAAAGTTAATTTCAGCTTCAATGTCTGATTGAATCAATTTTTAAATGATATTTATACCGTTATTTGATATAATTTAGTAAAAGTAACTGCTTAGCACATTCAAAATCAATCAAAATTTCAAATGCCATAATTCACAGGCATACCTACTGCTAACTTCTCTCATAACTTCGTTATGTTGATTTTTCCAAAATTATTAAATACATTAGTAAACAAACTTAAGTATTAAATCATTAAAAACACATTGGATAGAAGCAGGCGTTACTTTGCGGAAGTCCATCGTAATGAAAGAACTGGAAGTCTGAATTCGCTATAATCCAGCACAATAGGTACCTAAATCTATGTGGTACCGATTACATTAAATATTTTTTTTTTAAACAAGCTTTTATCGTAAGCCATATTTTAATTGATACCCATATCATCAAAAAATAACCTGTCCGCCGTCGTTGCCATATCTTATTACCATATTGGATTTAGAATGATGCCACTTGCACTATGCACTGTGATCCAAAATAAACGTGTTAAAGTTCAATCGGTTGGGGGATAAATGTTTTAAAATTGAGTTGCAATATATGTCCTAAACAAACACACAAACATGGCAAGGTCAATAAAAGATTGTAAAAAAGTAGTAAAAGGAGACAAGCGTGAAAATATAAGGGGAAACAAAATATTGTCTGGTAGGCAAAATGTCTAAACACAAAATGTCGCGACAGGTCTAAACGTCGTTCCCCAATAATACGGACATGGCAGAATGTTTTGCTCAGTGTGTTTTAAATCACGGGCATTGCGTAGATTGTGTGATGTATGATGTTGAGGATGTATTATGTCACCGTAAGATTGCAAAAACCGTTAGATTGTAATCTAACTAGCGAAATTGTAAACTGTCTACAGATTGTGAACCGTCCAATGTTCTGAGTGTCAATTTTTGAAATATTCATTGTATTTATGTTTTCTTGTCTCTTTTTTGTAGGTTAGGTTAGGGTTCGACGTAAATAACTAGGTAGTTAGGTTTTATCGGGTTAATATACCTAACAGATTACAATCTACCGAAAAATATTACGTTAAATTGTAATCTGTCGACAGTTTACAATTTCGCTAGTTAGATTACAATCTAACGGTTTTTGCAATTTTACGGTGACATATACATAGAAACCTGCACGATATACTCAAACCTCAATGGAGATTTGTGTGTGTGCGATTGACTACCAGAGTCCGACGTGCCGGACGCCTCATGAACCAACGGTATTCTTGGTTTTTGTGACGCACTACGATCTACGCATACATTACGAGTAAGTATGTCGGACCGCAAGATACGATCGGAAATAAATCATAACATAACAGCTTTCATTATTTACATCGATGTTTCAAAATCCGACTCAAAATGAAAATCTATGTTAAGGTATGAAGGCAAAAGTATTACAATATAATTGAGCATTTTGATATTGAAGACATTATCTAAGGAAACATTCATAGAGGTAAATCCACACTACACGTCTTGGATATCACTTTATCGTACGTTTATATGTATATGTGGAATAATCTAATATTCTAAAGTTAAATTCGGTATAAAGTTACGCCGTGATTAGGATTAGTAAGCTATTGATTACTATTTACGGATTAACTGTAACTTTACGTGACTCGAGCAGTGCAACGAAATTTCTATTCAAATTCCCCAAGCAGTTTTGCTATTAGCAAGCGAACTAGTGGCCTTATTACTTTATGACCAGAGATAAGTAAATCCAATCGAATAACAAATTGTACTTTATTTGGCTATTATATTGTTATCGAGCGCTACTAAGCACGAAATAGTTGTAATATTAGCTAGCTAGTTATCTGTACGGAGACCGTTAAAGCTCGTGCGGTCGTGCCAAATCTCTTCATTAAACTGGTCAGCCGAGGTACGCCGCCAGCGGTTTATCCCGTTGTTTGAATTATGATCCAAGAGCCCGTATGAAGATTTAAGAAGGTGCTTCATAAAAAATGGAATATCGTATGGTTATGCTTTTGCGATACCTGAGCCTAGACACCTAGACATTTTGGAAAAGGCGTGTTGAGTGCGTGAATTATAATGTTTTCTTTAGTTTCGAAAACTTAAAAAAATGACTGCAAAAATAGACTTAACAGCATGTATGAGGTGCTGTTAAAATGGCTGATAAAATAATTAAAGAAAATATTTTTAGCAGCAGATGTTAAAAACTAAATAACTAACTAATGTTTGTCTGTGAGCCATGCAGAATGTGTACAGCTCAGCATGTTTTTCTACATTACGTACACCCTCGATAAAGCAGATCCGAAACACATGGCAATGGTTTATAAATTTTAAAAAATAACCTGGTCCTCTGTTAGACTGCGGTTCAGGCTGGCAGATCTAACTTACCATTATTTCCCTATATTATTTGCCTGCCAGCCTGATAAGTTGAAAATCCATACACAGCGTACAGATATTATCGATTTCCTCCTCAAAATAGTCTATGGGCTCTCAGACTATTAATGCATTCTACTGTATTTACTATGTCATTGTATTTCCATGACACCGTACTTGCCAATTCTCTGACGTGGGTACTTGTAACTCTTACTGTCTCTATTTCTCTATTTCTGTTTAATCATTGTATAGCTACGCACTTTTTGGAAAATATTATTATGATAGTTTTAAACTTAGCAAGTTAATCGGAAGTTTTTTTATGGTTTTACAGTTTTTTCTTAACAAGGCAGTAACAAAATGCCGCCACAGAAAGAAAAGCAAATTTTGAAAACATTTTCAGTTTTGTGCCTTTTCCAGTGTTGTGCGCGGTTGCTAGATAGAATAATAATTTGAATTTTTGAATAATATAATATCGCGTTTATATTATTTTATTATATAAAATACTCATTGTTATACTTTGAATTGGATTTTTTGTCATGGAAACGGTTGTACACCTTTTTTATACCTTTCGTCGGAAAGTTTGGAGAATGAAACACATTTATTTTTATCACATAATACTTATATAATATCAATTTATCGATAAGAAGCTTTTCATTTCGAGTTGAAATATGTTTCCATAAAAATATGAGTGTTTTTTATTAAATATATCTTTCACATCTTTTATATTTTAACAAATAATATGTCGTGTGAATTGTCATATTGTTAGAAGATACATCACAGAAATAGTTATCTGCTTATTATGAAATCCATCTTGATAAAATTGCGTAACCAATGTGATGTTGATTTTAAACCCCCGGCGCAAAAAGAGGGGTGTTATAAGTCTGTGGCATCATAGCTCCCAAACGTATGAACCGATTTCAATTTTAGATTTTTAATCTGAAAGGTGAGTTGATTGAGAGTGTTCTTAGCTATGTTTCAAGAAAGCGCTTCAGCCGTTTGACGATCATCAGCTTTTAATTGCTCATCAACTTGTTATTTCAATATGTTATTTTAAATTTTCAATTTATAATTATATTAATTATAAAAGTTTCAATTTTGGTAAAAGGGAAACAAATGATTTCGAAAAATACCGAGTACCTTTGGCATTTTGAACTAAAGTTAGGTACCCTACTTAAATTTGTCTGTAAAGTTTTGGGACACGTAGATAACAAAGTTATCGCAAAAATTTTATTTAGGCGCTTCTTTATTTAAGTGATAACCTTAATTCTGACATTTCGTTGTAAAATTGGTTGTATGGTCTGCGTAAAAATACATACAACAACACATTTTTTATCTTACAGACACGACGTGTATAACACGTCGTGTCTCTAATCCAAAATATAGGTATCTAACACTGATTTGACCACTTTGTTGTTCAATCTGACTTTTGACTATTAACTTAACAATAAGATTAATGAATGATTTATATATTTCTGTAGGACAACTTGTTGACCGAGCGAAGCGAAGGTCTCTGAGTCTATTTGAGTAAATTTGCACTTGTCCATCCGTCCGTTATAACTTCTGAATTACTGAACGTTATTACTTAAAATTTACATATAATATGTAAACCGATATAGCCTCCAGCCGAATATGGCCTAAAAAGTTATAAAAATCTTTGTAAACCGATGGCTCTCATAGAAGCGAATGCGAAGTAAAATATTTTTTATAGCGTTACATAGGGTTGCGGTACATCATTTTAAAGATAATTAGGAATAGAGTCCAAAAATATTGTTTTTTTAATTTTTCTCCAAAAATTTACGAAATGGCGGGGCTTTCAAAGTGGAGATTTTCTAACGTCCAAAGTTGACCTCAGAACTTTCAATTTTCTGAAAGGCTGAGCCTGAAACCTGATCAATTATTTGAATTATATCCTGTACTTCAACAACAAATACTAAAATTAGATAATTATTATATGGAAACGAAATTATTTAATTTTTAATAAGCTTCAGTATTTTTAACAGAACTTCACAATGATGTTAATAGATGGCGCTCTGTAAAAGTTCATTCGTTTCTCCAATATCTTTAGCTCTTTTGCGTCAAATGCTAAAAGTTAACTATTACAATATTAAATACTCGTTTTTTACAACAACAACATTACATCTTATGGACAACGCGAGGTCTCAGTTCGGGGCGAACGACTAGTTATAAGTTTCTACGTACGTACAGTGGACTAGTAGGTACTTTAAAATTAAAAAATAGGTACTTAAGTCTTCTAATTTCTTTGATGATCGAATTTGAATTACTAATTTATTCTAAACGCTTCTGTAGTGCAAGAATTTCTTCTTCTTTTTGATTCTTTTCTTCACTTTTGACCAACATTTTTTATGTATAAGTCGTTGAACTGCGTTTTTACCAATTTTTTTGTCTAGCTCCGCGTGGCTTAATTTTTTTCGAATCCCGCGGGATCTCCTTAATTTTCTGGGATAAAAAGTAGCCTATGTCACTCTCCAGGTCCTCAACTATACCCAAGCCAAAAATCATCATCAACGATCCGTTGCTCCGTTGCGGCGTGATTGAAGACCAACCAACAAACAAACACACTTTCGCATTTATAATATTAAGAGAGATGTGTAAGTCAGTTAATTGCGTTTTTGTTTCAGGGACAATGTAGCCTAAACTTATAAGAGGTTCAGGTGTAGTAGTTGCATTATCGTTTAAAACCCATGCTTCTAATCTTATTGGCTTAGACGCGGTATCGTACCGTAACGCTAAATCGGCAGTCGACACCATTTTGCCGGCAGCGGATAAGCAGATCTTTATATTTAATGTGATCAAGACTATCGGCATTTCCTGCTCAATAAGTACTGGTAGACTGTAGTAGTCCTGACACGTTAAGAAGTTCACAATCGCGATCTTCTGTCATCCGATAAAGTGGAGTACTATATTATTATTATAGATATAGGTACCTACTACCTGGCGCCTACATAACATAATATTTCTCTTTCTCTGTAAAAGTTTATTCGTATAGCTCCAATAACTCTTTAGCTCTTTTGCGTCTAATGTTAAAAGTTCTATTACAATATATATATTATTAACTATCTTATGGATACCGCGAGGTCTCAGTTCGGAGCGAACCACTAGTGTTACTTATAGTCAAGACTCTAGTCTCTACTACTGGTTCGGAAAATGTTTCTACTGAGAAGAGCTGGCATGAAACTCAGCAGTTGCTCTTTTCATTAACCTTGTTACCTACCGAACCATAACATCACTTCCAAGTATGACCATTACTTACCTGCTGAGATATACTTACCCGTATTTCATATTATATTTAACTTTTTTGCTCATACTTTTAAAGGTACTAGAGCAAAACAAGGTTCAGGGAATATTAGAGTGGGTAACTTTGCCGTCGTGTCGCATAGTAAGTTGTATGCAATGCAATAGGTGCAACGTGAGAGCAAGGGGAACGTCGAGAAAGTTCTTGTTTGATTTATAACTACTTTGATAGTGTTTATGACACAATAAAAGTAAGTTGGATACTTAAATACTGTTTATGATACAATAATAGCACTAAGTGTACCAATAAACAGAGACAAAACGCTGAATAAATTTCGTTAGCTTATCTGTCTCTGAACACTACGTAGGTTTTGCGCTAGCAGGTTCAGGTATTATAGAAATAGCGTTATTGTCATAGGCAGTGTAATATCCTCTTTATTGTCCATATATTTTGATGCTAGTGTAAGTATAGTTGGAAATTAATTAAACACAAAGACTGACCACTATTGTAGATTTCCTTTTTTTTTAAAGTAACGTACCTAAGTAACCATTTCAAAGGGATCATGTAGACACAATATTTTAGACAGGCTAAATTATTCTCGCCTTAAAAAGGCTATTTATCTAAAATTAAATTACATTAAGAAAACTATGAAAACACCAATCGGCTCACCAAATCACGTATGAGCTTAAAAATAGACCATACTAAACACACAGGCCAGTTTATTGAAAAACCGTTTACGTATTCACAACGCCGAGAGGTAAACTAGCTTGGCATACGTATTCATATGCCGCGCTCGGAGCCATTGTTTTAAAACGAATTACTATCCAGAACATAGAATTATAGACTCATCCGTAGGCCGGAGGGTTGCCTGTCGCTTATTTGGATGCGTACGAGAATGTACGGTACGCCGTCAGAGGGCCGGCGCCGTGGCGAGAATGCCAATGTATAATTATATTTTTAGCATCCATTGCGATTAAGTACCGCGCGTTGAATTAAATGAAAACTGTGTCAGAGTGTCGACTTTAGAATAAGGAAATAGAGGTCAATTAATCGTAAATGAATGTAGTTCAAATGTTAAGGTACGGCCGAATTTTTTGACCAACTTGGGACCCATCTAGAACATTAATGATATCTAAATGACGCGAATATAGTGAGGCACCATTCTAAGATTAAAATCAATAGTTTATTGTCTACTTCTCTAGGGCTGAGTCTGAGACAAGGTCTGAGCCTATATAATTCATTTTCATTTGGTATCCCAATGTATATCATGATGAGGACAAACTAGCGAATCTCAGAGTTATTTTTTATTTTACATCTTATTTCAACAAACACAAAAAGTTGCCTGCCTTTTTAAACATCACGTCATCATCAAGGAGTATAGTAGCACAGAATACTAACCATAGCCCATACTAACCATAGCCCATACTAACCATAGCCCATACCTACCTTACCCCACCCATCTAGAAGTAACTATGACCTCGTATGTATTTAGCAACTTAGCAACCTCGGCGTAGCTACCTATGGATTAAAAAGACGTGATGTCTCTCTGATACTCATTTTGCAATAATTGGTATACTATCAGAGAGATTGTTAAGAAACTACTTGCTATTATTAGAAACTAAAGCATGCCAACGAGAAGTCATTTCAGTCCATAACAACTATGTTAATATGCAAATGCTATGCATAAACAAGCTGTTCCATCCGAACTCACCCGTTGCATAAAAGTTAGTTTCGAATGGTAACATAACGGTATTCGAAAACCAAATGAGAACCACTCGGTTTGCGTAATTTGTTTACTGGCGTTACTATATTTATAACTTTACAGATTATAAAGCTCCAGATGATGCCCACGACTTCGTCCGCGTGGATTAAGTTTTTTTTGAATCCCCCGGGAACTCTTTACTTTTCCGGAAAAAAGTAGCCTTTGTCCTTCCCCGGGATACAACCTATCCCTGAACCAAATTTCTTCAAAATCGGTTGAACAGGTGGACCGTGACAGCGTAGCAGACAGACAGACGCTTTCGCATTTATAATATTAGTATGGATTTCGATTATAATCAAAAAATTTGGTACCCAGATAAAATCAGATTAAATCTCAAATTATTTCTGCCGGCAAAGATTGAGAAATCAACCAAGAAATATAAAGCCAGTATTATTGTTTTAAATGAACGATATTATGTAAGCATACGTAAGATAAGCACTTATTTCACTGAATACACTTTTTTTACTAAAGGTCTATTCATTATTTAATGTATTACATTTAAACGAATAAAATAAAATAAATAGGTCATAAAGGCAAGAAGATATCAGAAAAATAAATAAAACGCAGTCTTGAATACCGGACAATTTAAAGTGGGACGTGATAGAAACTAAATTATGGCATTTGATACTACTGACTACACCATATTACTAGCTGTATCAGTACCTACCTACTTCACAGTCCTCGAGCTATCCGACTATTCAGGACCTATCTAGTATGTACACACAATTTTGGCGTCACAATGCAGTTTGCGCAGTTTTAAAACAATATTTTTAAACGGAACGAGCGCTACGTTTATTTCGGCATTAAACCATTATCGCAGTGGAAACGCATCCACATTTGTTATTCGAGTTGGCAGTCGTCCATTTGTAACGATCAGACAAACGATCCACTATCCAGCACCATTGACTGGACGTAGAACTCGATACCGGTAATGCTTTCAAAGCTACTGAAACTAGTAAATCTTAATGTTCTTAGTGCCGACTGAACTAAATGTATTACGTGGTTTCCTCTTCAAGCCTCCTTCCTGTATTAGTGTCAGACTGATAAATGGTTATTTAACTGAGCATCTACATAACGTTGATGCAATCATTGTAACCCATTTACTGTCGAGTTTCCGAAACTTTAATCGAATTCACTGATAAATGATAGAAGAAACCTGCCACGTAAAGCGATGTATGGTTCTGAATCTTGGGTAGTAGATGGGGTGGTTGAAGGAAAGTATACTTAAGCGACCAAAATATATATGTTAAGATGGATGTATCTGTGGCATAAGGTGAAAAAAGATATACGTGTAAAAGGGGTTGACAATGCGCTGACGTGCGACAGAAGAGATAGGTAGAAGAAAAGTGTTGTACCGACCCCACGTGAGATACATATGGACAGGAAGAAGCTCAGGGAAAACTGTATCCCAGTACTTACTTACTTTTTTTAACAATTTATTATAAAAAGAGGTTATTCATTAAATCCTTCTATATGACTGTTTTCTGAATCAGGTTTGTAGGTGCTTCAAGTCAATCACTACATTTAGTGATTGACTAAATGATATTATATAAATTTAAGTTCATTAACCTAGATTTATATAATACTAACTGATGCCCGCGACTTCGTCCGCATGGATTGAGTTTTTTTAGTTCCCGCGGGAACTCTTTAATTTTCCAGGATAAAAAGTAGCCTATGTGCTATTTCAAACTATAATCTATCCTTGTGCCAAATTTCATCCGTTGTTCAGCCGTCTACTCAGCAAATCTGGCGTGATTGAGTAACAAACATCCATACATCCAAACTTTCACATTTATAATATTAGTATGGAAGTATAGATAGTTATCCAGCTAGTAAGAACCATAGCACAGAACAAGGACATGGTAATACAAAAGTTGTGTCAAATAGAACAAAAGGGACAATTGACATACTTTTTAAATTCCCTACTTACAACAACCTCAAACACTGGAGTCCGTAAGCTTATTTTTGTACAAAACTTGTTCAGGTATTCTAAGCCACACGGCGGGGCGGACATTTATTGAAATTCCAGTAGGGTCCTATTTAATTTTCAACTTAATTTATAATACTTACTCAGAAGATAATTAAAACTTTATCAAAATTCTAGCTCAAGTTCTAAATGGGTGCGCCGTCGCCCACTGGTGACCAATATTAAAATTTACATGGCAGTATGTGCCTAGTGCCTACCTAACTATTCGTGTTCCTACAAAAACTGAAAATGTAAATAATGAAAATTTAGGTAAAATTATTGCTACTGAACAAAATAACTGACATGCTATGCCTACTACTCGCAAACAGGTGATCGTAGGTAAATATTATTAAATTTTAAGTAATTACATAATAATATAATTATTCTTAGGTTGAAATAAATGCACGTCCAAAGCCGATAAAATACTTTTGTCCGACAACTACAGTTTAAAATGAGCGACTGAATCATTGGATTGTTTCTCTGCAAGATATTTTTTGCTGGATACAGTTTTATAACTCGTGGTAAATACAGCATTTTCTTAGTGATTGTTTTCCTTTCCTAAACTGTTGATTTTGTCTTCTCGAGTACAAATCTAAGTCAAGTGAACTGTTCAAATATTTTTGTTGATTCCGACTCACTTGGTATATACATAATTATTTTGTTTATTTTTTCTATATTAGTAAATCTAATATCTATTTAAAATATACCTATTGGAAAATGAAAATATAATATTTTTTTATTTTGATAGATTTTTCTGGGGATTCATAATGGCGTATCTATTCCATCTTCGTCAATCTTATTTCTTCAAAGAAGTAGTTCAAGCGCTATATCTATTGATTGATATTTTTGAGAAGGTAGTTTTTAAGTATGTAGGTATCTGTAATATTCAGTGTATAATAAGAAATTATTATTATTTTCAAAAAATTATGCTAATAAAAGAACGTCCCTGACCGGGGTACTAATTCTGGAGCTTATATTTTAAGTACCCCTTGTCCAATTAGCTGACTGTTTCACGTGACAATGATTTATATTTTATAATTGGCTCATTTGTGAAGACCAGCGTTTTATGTTGACCTTAATCCTAAATTCGAATATGCTTGGTAGGAAAGGAAGTACTTATATTACCTACTTAAAAACACATAGGGTCGAATGTTTGCAGCATTCTGTGCTATCTAATCATATGCGCTTCACTAAACGTTCGCGTTATTACGCGTTATATACCTGCTTTGCATGAGAGCGTGTTACACTATTAGTATACAATATTAGCGCGTTCATAGCATTTTTGGATATGATAACTAATAAGGCTAGATCGCATTATGGTGCGTTATGTAAATAGGTATCTTTTTGTCTTATTGGTGTCAGCTAAATTTCAGGACCTACGTAGGAGTAACGACACACTTAAACACGTGTATAGCCTCGTTTAAGATAATTTGCGGCGAAGAGGCGAGCGTCGTGTCACTCAAGCTAGATGTTGAAACGACAGACAGAGAAATGGGGGCCGAGATTGTGCCTTTGATAATTAGAATGATAAAGGAATTAGACCACCTGGTATTATTCTATGCTGTATCTCAGAAATGGCTATTCATCTCATAAATGCTTTCAACAATAGCATTTGGACTTTCTATACCAAAGAGTTTTATAAAAATTACAAACTCAAAACAAGATAATTAACTTCTTATTACCTATCTAATCTATACCTACCTATTAATAGGAATGCCTGTTAATTATCCTCGTGGATTGAGATCAGTGGCGTACAGTTTATAGAAGCACAAAAGCACTGCTTACCCAAATGGAAATACGTCAAAGCTCATTTTTCATTAAAACCTAGCTGCTGTAAATAGGTGTTCTGACTAACTAATGCCTCATCCCTAGCTTCAAAACCTGTGCACACCACTAATTGAGATTTTTAAAATTACCTACATAGTTTCTTTCTCGAACCGTTAGGATTTGGAATGCCCTTCCGGCTTCCGTTTTCTATATTGGTATTAAAAAAATATCTTCAAATCAAGAGTGATCAAACGGGCTTCATCTAAAGCTGCATCATCACTTAGCAGGATCTTGGATTGCAGTTAAGCGCTAAGTACTCTATCTATATCTATATTTATATACTAAGATTATAAATATGAAAGTTTGGATGGATGATTTTGTTCTATTTGACACAACTTTTGTATTACCATGTCCTTATTCTGTGCTATGGCTCTTACTAGCTGGATAACTATCTATACTTCTATACTAATTTTATAAATGTGAAAGTTTGAATGTATGCATGGATGTTTGTTACTCAATCACGCCAGAACGGCTGAACGGATCTGGATGAAATTTAGCATAGAGATAGATTGTAGTCTGGAATAACACATAGGCTACTTTTTATCCCGGAATATTAAAGAGTTCCCGCGGGAAGCAACAAAACCTCAATCCACACCGACGAAGTCGCGGGCATCAGCTAGTTATATTATATTATTTATTCCTCTCGCGATAATAATCATTATGTAGTCTGTAATCAATTTTTGTGTCTGCCAAGATCGGCTTCGCCGCTAGCCATAGAAAGTTCCAGACGGACACATTTTGCAAATTTTGTTTCTATTAGACTACACCTAGTATACTATAAGCATAGAATCTCAATTGCTTCCTATCTTCAAAACTAAGCTGAAACAACATTATTTATCTTCTTAATATATTTATCTATTGGTCATCTATAATCTATAATATTACTTTACAATTTTTTATCTTTCTTTCTATTATAACTATTTAAATACTTATAATTATATTTTTATATTACTCATTTATGTATCTTCTCTTTAGTATACCGCTTCCGGTTTTTATTTCAATGTGTCCTTTGCCCTGAGGTTGCCTGGAAGAGATCGCTATTTAAGCGATAAGGCCGCTTGTTGTGCCATATCCATTAGATTATTAAATCTGTTGTATGTTATTTTATGTATGGTGTACAATAAAATATATTTTACTTAACTTTTACTTTAGAATTCTAACTATTATCACAGATGCTATTACTAGACTAAAATAATGAAAACTGTGAGGATTTTTAAAGTCAAAATGCATATTTTACTCTCCGTGTTCCTGTCGGAAAATCGAGCTTACAATGTACGCCGGACGTTCCTATGAATTGGTGTCAAAAATTGGATGCTATCAGTATTGGAACAATGTAGGTACATTTCAGTCAACAACAATGCATGTTTTCTAGCGGCTGGACGACCCTCGCGTCAGTGCATCCACGCTATCTGGCACAACAAACTGTCCTGTAAATACGCGGGTTTAACGTCCACGCGTGGAGCACAGCCAAGTAATAAAACTTCATGTTTATTGTGTCTGCTCCGAGCTGTTTATATCAGTACGGTTACTCCGAGTTTGATCGAATTTGAAATACGTCTCACTAAAGTGAGGTGAGAGTGAGCTCCTCCATACATCTACAGCCAGCGCTCCAAGCGGCAACATGGTGAACAAAAAGTCACCGAGTCATTCCCACTCCAAGTGAAATTCGATGAGAAAGATCGAGTCTATAACTCACCAAACGTACAAAAAATACGTTATGAGTAATGTCATTTGCTATTTTGGCACTCCGAGTGTTACTTTTTACACAGATTGACATCTCAAAGTGCGAGAATGACGTCATTTTCACACTCGATAGCGGATTCTTATCTCACCGAAAATATTCCAGTGATAAACTATTATATTGGGACTCGATTATGACTGCGAGGCTTTATTTTGCTTGGAAAAAGATAATGGACGCTGCGGAATGACCGACGTGAAGACAGGCGTGATAAGGCTCAAGTTAACCGCGTCTCAGACAAAAAATTTCATTCAGCTTTATCGGCTCACGAAGAGAGCTTTTATTTATTTGTGCAAAATGTTGAGGGTAAACAGTGACCTCAAAGGCTCGCAAAGAGTATCGCTGGAGACGAAGGTACGTATGACAATTCATTTGGAAAGTATTGTTAATTCCACATAGTATTTAGGTTATATTTATTGTAGCAGCCCCAAGAACTATGTATTTATTTTATTAGTAACTCTAAGTCGCTGTATTAACAACGCAACGTACCTACTTATCTACTAAACGTAGAGCTATGCATTTACCTACCTACATTTGTACTAAAATACAAAGGTTCATAAACACTTAAATACCTACCTAAAACATAATTCTGTCAAATTACAGCTGCTTAGTGCACTGCTCTTTTATGCCAATGGCGATTATCAGAGGATGGTTTGTGAGGCCTGTCATCTTGGACAGCAAACTGAGCAAATATGTGCATGAAGTCACAGAGGCACTTAACCATCCTAATGTGGTTAGGAAATATGTCTATGTCCATCCCCAGGATACAGGTAGACTGGTGGGAGGCTTCGGCCGTGGCTAGTTACCACCCTTCCGGCAAAGACGTGCCGCCAAGCAATTTAGCGTTCCGGTACGATGCCGTGTACCATAAATTTAGCCAATCACAACAATTGATACTGTAACAATGATTGATGTAGAATACCGACCAAAAATTGAAAAAAGGCGTATATTGTTTTCAGGGTTCATGTATGTATGTATGTATGTAAGTATGTATGTATGTATGTATGTATGTATGTGAGTTTGTATATTCCACCATAACTTCTATACGCCTGACCCGATTTTGATAAATGAGGTATCGTTAGAATCCCTAGGTTATTCCGGGTGACATAGGCTAGTAAAATTTTTAAAAAAATTGATGGGGTGACCATGGTCCCGCATTAAAGACTAAAGTTGAAAAAAAAATCGAAAATAAGATTAACTGTATAATCATCATCTAGAAAATGATGAGTAGATTCCAAAAATATATAACGTTATAGTTCAATATCCAGTGATTCACAAACAAATATCATTTAATAAAAATGTGAATAAGACTCCAAAGGCATGCAAATCGCTTCATAAGGAGGTAAACTCCGAAAATAATATAGCAGGGCAGTCGTATTTTTTAATTCGTTAAATTAATTTCACTTGTTTACCGTACATTCAAAATTAAGATTCACAATGAATGATTCAAATTTTCGCTAATAATGAAAATCTTCGTCCGATATCCCACTCCTTGAAATCACACTTTTCAGCATCGATTTGCATGTTCGCGGGAGATATCTGTCCCCCTGAGGAGACAGATTGGAATTATTTATTATTATTAATAATTAATGTTGTATGCATTTGGTTGGGGTAGGTACCTCGAGGGTACTTAATACTAGTTCCACTGAGTTTTTATTCCCCAGTAGTTCACCTGCGGATAAATAGTTGCATAGAAATACATATAACGGGGATTCAAAGACATAACGTAGGCATCTTGCATTTAATGACAACTAGTGATGAGTAATGAATTTATTAATGTGCTGATTTCTGACAGATTTCTCATATGTCTGGCAACTCTGCGGGCCTATCACACAGCCTATCCTAGCGATCGGCGACTTTGAATGATTTCATTTGAATTATTTGATTATACAAATAATTCGAATGATTTACCAAAATTATTAACTAACATGCTCCACTAATTGATACTAATTTGATTCTATTAATGATAGTTACAAACTTGATTCGAATACTGATTTAGAAATACTGATTTAGATATTGATTACTGATTTAGAAATCGGTACAGTAACAAGGAATTTCAAAATGGCGCTGACTTAAAAAATTTTGGTTACAGTTTCATGTTTTCATTAAATTTAACTCCCTAAAATAATAAAAAAACTCGCTAAAGTGGCAACACTGGAAACCCCAAGCTTTTTGAATGTTTTGATTAGAGACAATAAAGATTTTGGCATTTATACTTTTTTATGACATTCTACCATAAAGAAACGTACCATAGTGTGCGCAAGGCTGTCAGTGTCAAACTGCCAAAAAACTGTCAAATTACGCAATGAAAAATGCCAAAATGCCGCATGTATCTGTCTCAGTTTTTTGCGAATGTATGAGAGAGACAATTGTTGCGATCGTTTTGTCATACGATTTACTAACTCCGTTTACTCACTTTAACAAAACGTGCCCGTTTAATAAACTCATGGTATGGAAATATTCGCTTACACTTGGCGAGGTGAGCTCTCACGTCGATCAATCGAATTTGCAATGTAAAAACTCGGAGTAACGCTACAGCTCGCTCTTTACTTATAGGTAGGCGCTACAGCCTTTAATACTTGGTCACACATGCCGCGCTATGGTCAGCAGCGCCGTGAAAAGTTAAAGGTCACTGCGAATAGACGGTGTGCAGTAGAGTCGAATATTTTTGAATAAAAAATTACATATTACTTACGCAGTTTGACATACTGTGATTTTTTAATACATAAAGCGAAACACACACTCTGACTCAATATGAATCAACGCAGACCATGACTACAATTTATTAATGTACCGCGACCCTTAAAAATAGCCTTACAAAGTCTGAACGCTCTAGTTTGATAAAAATACTCATTGCCACAAATCGAGGATATTCGGCCTAAGCAACTTCAGAGAATACGAAACTGAGTCTCTTGTAATTTTTACAAATCATACATTTTCATTTTAACGTTCCACTGAGACGATGCTTTCACGCTATATGTTTGACAAGGCCTTTAACAGACCGGTCGTGTCGGCATAATGTCGTAATACAACAAAACGGGGCGCAAATAAATGGATCCAGTCCACGAAACACGGGAAGGGGTCGGCGGGGATTCAATTAAAATATATTTTTCAATATTGTTATAAAGGATGAGGCCGCAGCCCGCAGTGGCCGCAAGCGGGATGTTATTGTTGCACGTAACGAAGCCATTGTTCTGCGAGGTGTCATCGGAGACACATTGTCTGTTGAGCAAGTGTTTTATATCACTCTTTATTGTCATGAAACACAAGGATAGGTAATATTAAAAAAAACATAAGAACTTGCCATACATATTAAATAAAAACACGAGGTTTTGTAAAGGCTTATCAAAATTATTTGACTGAGGAACGATGAAAGATTGACTGTCAGCAATATAAGAAGTACGTTCACGGACAGTTGTAGACACATTTTTTTTTAATTATTATTAAATAAAGTTTTTGAAGTGAAACTTCTTTAGAATGCACACACGGCAGAAGTGAAACTTCTGAACACACTTTTTTTTAAATAATAAAAATACTTCTGATAACCGCTAAGTTCTTATTCTAAGAATATAATATGTATCTACCTTTTTGGAATTTAATTATCTAGATTTACCTACCATAGAGCTGTAACTTTATTAAATTCCTTATATTATGTAATATGATTGGATACGCACTTTATTAAGTACTAGATGATTCCCGATGACTTCGTCTGCGTGGACTAAGTTTTTTCCATTCCCGCGGGAACTCCTTAATTCGAGATAAAGTACCCTATGTCCTTCCCCGGGATACAAACTATCTCTGTACCAAATTTCATCACAACCGGTTGAACAGGTGGGCCGTGATAGCGTAGCAGACAGACAGATGGACAGACAGACAGAAACACTTTCGCATTTATAATATTAGTATGGATTAAAATGGTATTACATACAATAGATTGTTATCCATATGCATCTGAGCGTAATAGAATTCCTAGAATTAGAATACCTAGAAATAGAATACTATAATGTCGTCCCGGTCTAATTTCGGCCACGGCGGCGAATCTCCAGTGAGATTATCTATCTGCGCGGGAGATAGGGGTTATGTAGTTGGAAGAGACCGTTGTTTTTTTTTTAATTTTGTATTTACCTATTTGTAGTATTTTATGGTTGTATTTTATTTTATCTTATAATATTTCATTTTTTATTTTTTAAGTAATAATGTATTTTATGTAATTTATAATTTGGGCCTTGTTGCCTGAAAAAATGAATTAATAATAATAATAATAATTATGGTGCACAAGTGCGCAAACAGGCGTGCAGTCCGTTCCTTTACTCTCATGGACGCAAAGCCGTCTTCGCCTGATCGTGTCGAAGACGGCTTTGCGTACTCTACGAGCCATGGGGGTGAAACACCGCCCACTTCCTAACTCTGGGCAGTACCGCAGTATAGGTAATAGTGCAGCTGCTAGTACTGAGAATAATTTCTAGTCGAAAATCCCAATAACTTATTATGGCTCGACCCAGGACTCAAGTCTTTGACCGCAGTCGAACATGTTAACCACTAAACCAACGAGAAGAGGAAATATAACATTTAAGATATGTAGAATACCAGTTTCTGCTTGCCATTTAATAATTTAGTTATCTTTCCACAATAGTGCGACACTTAAAATTTATTAACATAAATATGTTGTTTAACAGTCGATGGCGCGTATTTGATAAATGAAGAAGAGTATAAATTTGCATACAAACAACAAAATATCTCGTTTAGATATGGCAGACGCTATAGATTTTACGCCCTCGTCTACTATTAAGTTTTACATTTTATATACTAGTTTTGCCACAACATCACATTTCATATAACCTTTATGGCACAAAGTGGACTTGTCTACTTCAGTTCCTCGCATTAACAAAGCAAATAGGTTATACCTGCCTGCTGTATAAATACGAGATCCCAAGTGTTGGATATGGCCAATAAAACAATTTTGACTTCCTGAATTCCTTTATATTTTTGCACTTGGTATGTACTTAAATTACTTACAAATTTCAAGAGAACGCTTGGGCTTGGATGTTAATAGGTTGGCGTACACGAACAAATAGAGAGAGTGAATGACAGATGGTGACAGAGCTCCATGGAGTATAGACAGTAGATATTACATATTATTTGTTACAAGCTGTCAAATTAAAATGGGCAACATCTATGGATAGAATCTATGGTATAAGGGTATTAAGAATCCGGAGCCGTGTCCCTAACTCCGATTAATTAAATATGCGTTTGATCGCATACACCAAGTTCGAATCCCAGTTTGGAGTTTCGATTTAATATTTATAACAAGAAACTACCAGGTAATTTTTGCTAAACCGAGAAGAATGAGACAGGCATGTATTATAAAATTGGTTAATTATTTATACTTAAAATAATTAACTCATACCTATACCTTTTTAAATTCTTTGCCTATTCAAAATTCAAACATTTGAACGAAACACGAAAGTTCGTAAATCTTACCGTAACATTTTCTAAGATTGAAGTGCAGCCTTTGTGATTCAAAATCTTGAAACCTTTTACCATAATGTGTTGTTTATGGCAGGAGAAAAGCAATATTGAACTCTATACAAGACTGTCGGCTGATTGTTTCAAAGCAACGAGGCCTATTTACACGCACGGTGAAAGTAAACATCGGCTTCAGTCTTACAACGAACAACTATCGACGCCATAATGGGTATAACGGGAAGAAACTTTCACAAAGAAACATATCCTAATACAGAAAACGTATTATCATAATGGATCGTATTTGGGAGCTCCTGAATATTGGTAATAATATTGTATTGAGTTGGCTAAGGTTATGGAGACGCACAGAAGAGATAGAGAACGAAAGAAACTCAATTAGTCTGTTTGGTTTCGAGACTGAGTAAGTTTAGTGGAAATTGTGGAAACGCGTGACCGACACCGTGACCAACACCTGGCGTTGTTACGAAGACAGGTCTTAAATATAAATATAGTAATTCGTAATTCAACTTTGATGCATTAGTTTTAAGGTTTATATTGTAAGTATTTTAAATATTTTTACTATATATTTTAAGTATTTTAAATATATATTTTTTTAATGTATTTTAAATATTTGTTTTCAATTCTATCGGCAGTCCCTATGACCGCCAATCTTATATATAAAATTCTCGTGTCACAATGTTAGTTACCATACTCCTCGGAAACGGCTTGACAGATTTTTATGAAATTTTATATAAGCATCGGCTACTATATCTATTATACATATTCCTAAAACACCTTAATCCACGCGGACGGAGTCGCGGGCATCAGCTATTTTTTTAATATTATTTTTAGACCTGGTATTTATCATTGGTGGTATAATCATCATTTTATCTATAGGTATAATCACAATAATAACCTTGGCTTATTTATACCGTTCCGAGACCTTCCGAAGCTATTTGTGTATAATTATAGTTTCGACTGAAATTATAGATAACTTGTAGCTAAGAATAAAGCTTTGATTGTCTGAATACTATAAACTTTTGATTGGACAAACTTTAAGGACAAAGTTTTTACGGTTGCGATTATTTTAATGTTCGAAGACAATGACCTTTCTACCTACTTCTAGTTCTACTAATGGAAGATGCACATAATTTCTACTAGTATACTAAACGGTAATATACTACAATAAACTGTATACTGTAATAAAAACATAGTATAGCGGTCATAATTTATTTCGTAGAGAAGTACTCGTATCTATCGAAACCATACATCATCGCTCCATAAAATCGCTGTAAGTGGATATATGACCCTTAGGTTATGGCTTACGAAACATTGCTCATAATACGACAACAAGCTTCAGCTTCAGTAAACAATAAACATGTATTTTGAAAACGAGCAGCATTCGAAGAATCGCCTAAATGAAAATTACCAAAAATCTATCGTCCATGTTTGCTATATAATTTTAAGTTGCAATGTCACTCGTAGATATGTAATAACATAATTTGCGAACGCGTGCTTGTTTAATAGATTTTGTCTAAATTCTGTTGTTTGCATTTCAGGAACTTTTAGGCTATGCCACAAAATCAGAAGTCCAATGGAATTTTAAATTCACTCGAATGTAATCACGGGCATCATCTAGTAATTAATTATGTAGAAAAGTAACAAAAAGAAAACTTAATATTTGAATACTTCTGCTTGAGTGTGTTTCATGAAACATTTTCATGTGTGTACCTTTTCACGCAATTCATTACGTGCTCGCTCACCTAGCTCGCGTGCGTATACGAATTACGAAGTACCGTTTAATTACTCTCTTCGTTGCGTAATAGCATATAATAGTAAAGAACTAGGTATGCTAGACTGAACCGCATTAATCAACGTTCACCCTTGACGAGTCGTGATCTAAATACTGTCTGATATTATATACGCCGCGCTGTTTAATAGGTATACCTACTTACTTGGCCTATTACAAAATAGTCAAAACGAAGATGTACCGATTGTTGTAATATAATAGTATTAGGTATATGTAAGTAATATAAAGTTTAATTAAATAACCTGAAGCAATTTATTTCTTTGAGTAATGATCTCTTCATTCCAAAAACATTAAAATTAATGGAAGATATTATTATGTACCTAACATAATTTCAGAACATTAGTTACTTTAAAAATATTCCCTCTATTATTCCTCTTATAAGAATAACTTATGTAATGCCATGTCTGTGCGTGAACTATGCGTCCGCGCATCTGCCCCCCGATTATGTAAGGAAATCGTATTCGTAATCATCTGTCAAACGTATAATTTGACCTGTTTAAGGAGGTCATAGATGCTTGCACGTCAAAACGCATGTATGTACTTCTTAAAAAGTTCGAGTTATACGTTATGAACTGTCAAATGAATACGATTGGCTTACATAATTAGGGCTCTGACTGTGACTGTGATAGGTAATAGTACCTACGGTTGAACTTCAGTAGTTGTTGAGGTTTCTGAAATGCCGGGGATTAGCAATCTCTTATATATAAAATTCTCGTGTCACAATGTTAGTTACCATACTCCTCCGAGACGGCTTGACCGATTTTTATAAAATTTTATATGCATATTCAGTAGGTCTGAGAATCAGCTACTATCTATTTTTCATGCCCCTAAAACAACGCAATCCACGCGGACGGAGGACGGAGTCCCGTCGTAAAATCAAACAAAACAATAACTTAATATAATTCTATAGTAGAGTTAAAGGATCGAAATGAAAACTGTATCAGCTTATGTTCTCGTGTACGTAAAATAAAAGGCTTTTTGTATTTAAACTGGGAGGTGCTAAATTCGAGACAACAAAATAACCCTTTCAGCTTGATGTTTAGTCAAGCGATTAGCTAAGACGCGTGGGAGGTCAGTGACCGTAATTTGTTTTGAACAAGAAATGCAAAGCACCTGTAAAACTTGTTTACTGATATAAATGACCACAAAATCTATCTAAAGCAAATAATATAATTATAAGTTGAAAAATGGCTGAAATCTTATTAATAATTGGTTCAAAATACATATTAACTAGTTTTGCATTTCCAATTATAATATATCCAATGAATGTGTGCAAAAACACATACATTCAACTCGAGCACGAACTGTACCAAAGTTATTTGTTTTCAGGTAGAATTATGTATCAACTTTTTTCATTATTTTAATAGCTGGGTATTAATATCTATAATAAAATAACTGAGCGATTTCTGTGTATCGGTAAATATATTATTAAAAATAATATTATTTCTTTTAAAATGTAATAATTTGAACATTTTAAATTTCAAAGTCGCGTCGATTAATTTAATTTACGCCGTTATTTTATAACGGCGTAAATTAAATTAATCGACGCGACTGTGAATTGTTTCAACGCCAATTTTTAACGAGAATAAAAAGTTTCGAAGATCGAATCTGATGCAATCAGAACTGTGAAAATAAATTTTGGCCTGTCAGGTTCACTTGAAGTTGACAATCGATTTGTTGTAAATCAGCATTTAAAGAGTGACAGTTTACCTTAAAATTAGTTGCTGATAAAATAAGACCGATTGCACTCTATGCACAGAATAGGTAATATTATGTAGTACTAACTATAAGGTATAACCGAGAACGCACATTGATGAGTAGTTTTTTTTTTACCCAATTGCTGAAGGATCGTGTAAAAGATATTTTTAATAGTATGTTTAAATAAGAATTCCTTTTTTGGTTCAATTGATTGGTTGCATCATAATAATTACACAATAACGCACAAATTACGAGTCATGTAAAAAGGACTTGTTATTAAATATATGTAATTAGTGTTGTACACAAAAAAGGTCATGGTCGTTACATCACCGCAATAAAAAGTTGTACCTGGTTCTACCCAAAGCAACCTGTTTTTTGTTGGGCCTAACTACCTGTTCTGTCAGCTCATCAAAGTACAACATTGATGGAGGACGATTGTTATTTAACTTGTAAATTTTACAAAGTATAGTATAACTTAGACTGACTATATTCCCTTGTAATTAAATCTCAGGACTCTAAAGTAGGTAGTTATCCAAAAAAAGCAAATATCAGCAAAATTGGAAATATATAATATATTTCAAAAACGCTCTCAAGGTCCTGGCAGCATCGGAAAGTGAAAGGGGTCGAATTTTCAAAACTAGCTGTATTAATCCAACCTCAAGTCATATTTTAAAAATGAAAAGACTGGGGGCAAATTGGGGCTTAAGTTTACGAAGATAGACATGTAACTGCACATGTTGTGCTCATATCAAACATTTATAAGCCTGTACCCATTTTCAGACGGGAATATGATGGTTAGGATCTTCCGTTATTATATTATATCTGATAACTGTATTACCAGTAAGTACAGTCTAAATACCTAGGTATTATGCGGATATGATACTCGTACATAGGAATGGACTTCGCGTTAGATTGATGCAACTGTACACCTGCGCATGCGACGCCAAGCGGTCTTCTGACAGCAATTAGTCTCATGTAGAGAATTCCGTGTAACGGGCATGATTTAACATATCTAGCAATTACATCTGAGTACGGTATGCGACGACGGGCATATAATTGCAAGCTTAGTTGGTATCAAGATGGTTCGCAATGAGGAAGGCAAGCTTATTGCTGCTTCCCATAAAATCCCGTAAATGCGGTAGACTAATCTCGGTTATATGTTTTGTGTTTTGACCTTTGTAAGTTTGTATAGGAATAAATATATCACGAGAGGCCTTGTCATGGCTTATTTGCGACAGTATAATGCGATTGAGTTGTTTGCGTACCGCTAAAGCTATCTGTTGACCGAATTCAGCTAGATGTTAGGAGGGAGCGAAAAATAACTTCAGGCTAGGGTCTAGTGATACATGATGAGTAATTGAGTATTGAAATGTAAGGGAGGCACTATAATATTATTTAGAAGTGAGGACAAAATAACTTGTCTTACTAGATAAAAAATGTGAACATTTCTAAGTTTGGATGTTTGCTACATATACGCCACAATGAATGAACCGATTTAGAAATTCGTAATGGAGAAAGCTTTATAACCTGAATTAATACAGGCTACGTTTTAACCCGTAAAATGAAAGACCTCCCGCGGGAATCAAAAAACCTGGCATCATCTAGTAGGTAACTACACGTTGAAATACTAGTAAGTATATATTAAACACCGAGGCGGCGCAAGCCTGAAGTCGCAAGCATGAAGTCGCGGGCATCAACTAGTATCCTATATGCAGGTACGGGTAGGTATATTATTTCAAATTCAAACACGTAGCAAAACCCGAACGCATTGAAGAAAGGTACCTACTACGAAGTGTCCCCAGCATATTATATGCATGGCCGTAAATATCAACTAAGTAGGTGTTATCAATACAGAAAACGATAAAGCGTCATCAGTTATATTTGAGATGTAAGGCTATTATTTAAGCCGTCCGTAAAAATCTTACCGCGTTTTTAACACATCGCCATGGCCCATGATTTGTGGTAATGTTTTATGACCATAAGGAAGACCCAAAACTCATAAAAACAGCACAGGTGTGTTTTGATATAAGCTTAGAAAAGACCAAAAGAGTAGGTTGGAAGCCGCATAAATGTTTAAATGCTAAACCAGTTTCGGTCACTCAAACCAGTACATAGGAAGTAAATGGGCGCGACATTGAATTTAATTTAATATCGTTGCGTTCAGTTTATTACCACTTCATTTATTGCTTGACAACTTTTATTAAATGTATAGTGCAATAGTAACTGCCTTTCCGACTGGCGTAAGTAACCTACATAAAAAGTAAAGTCAGACGTCAGTAGGTATAAGAAAAAAAAAACTATTCATGGAGAAGGTATTCATTTCTTAAAATGATTATAGTACAAAAGGCACGCAGCGTAATGCGTTTATAGTGAATTGGCGAATAGTTCTATAAATTATGTATTGCGTAAGGATTTCAAATATTGAATAGAAGCAGGCGTTACTTTGCGGAAGTCCATGATAGTGAATGAACTAGAAGTTTAATTCGCTATAATCCGCTACAGTAGACAAATCTGTGTGGTACAGTGCGTGTCTTTCACCTGCAACATGCGACACCCACCACCCAGCAATTCGCACAGGCACAACACCACACCACACAAATCCTCCAAATCACTAATAATACACTAATAATTTCAGTTATGGTTAACTGCTCTTTAAAAAATACCGACTCCAAAAGGCCGAACCCACGTTTTTTTTCGTTTACAGCGTCAAAATTCATCACATTTTACTATTGAATGGCGCTGCCATGATAAACTTGCGTAACACATTAACTATCGCACTGCTAATGCATCGGCAGATTTTAAATAAGAGGGGATTGTGTGTTGTTTTTATAGATTGTAAAAATTAAATCATGTCCACCATTATTTATCAATATTATTGATCTTTCCATGCGATAATGATTGCAGTAGCAGTGGCTTCGCTCCGACGCATAAATATTAATAAGACTCGTAGTTTCCTTTGAAAAGGAAAAAATATGGTAGGTACATAAGTGCAAGTTATAAATTGATACCGTACGGTAGATGGCCGCAGGACAACCGAGGAGCGTGTGGGTACACAGATTAAAATTCAAACCCAGTAGAAATGTAATTACTTTTGCGTCTGGTCACAGTTCCAACGACTTTTATCGCTGTGATTATGCTTAATGCCAGATTTACATTCCGACTTGCGAAATCAAATGGAGTTGTGGATGGGCAATCATTGCCTTGAATAAAGTTGTTTTAGCGTTTTCTATCCATGAACGAAAATATCAAAGAAAGTTAAGTGAAAAGAAAGAAAGGTTTCAGTAAAAATCTATAGTAATACAGGTACTTAGACACATAATATAATGGAGTGAATACAGATAAATCTGTTAAAATATTACTATGCAGAGCCAACTGTGCCTCGAATAAAAAATCCAATTTGGTTTGGCTATTTTATGGCAGCTGATAAACAAAATAATCATAATATATTAATATTATAAATGCGAAAGTGTGTTTGTTTGTTTGTTTTTTTTTAGGTTTGTTGGTTTGTCCTTCAATCACGCCGCAACGGAGTAACGGATTGACGTGACGTGGCATGGGTATAGTTGAGGATCCGGAGAGTGACATAGGCTATTTTTTATCCCGGGAAATTAAGCATTTCCCGCGGGAATTAAAGAAAACTTATTCCACGCGGACGACTCGCGGATATCTGCTAATATTCTACTTTAAATTTTATTGGGTACACTAATACGATAGCTCGAATCTTGACGGGACACTGCATGTCCCGCGATAGACTTCAATAGTGATACTCAGTCACTCATGTAATATACCTAACCTTTTCGTACCTAGTCAGAAAAACACACAATCAAAAATTCAATATCAATCGGACGTTGCCTTAGCCATAAACGAAAACATGAGACGTTTATTGCGGAACGGAATTCCTTTGCAAATAAACGAGAATCGAGAAATGGTATTAAATATCCTCTGTTAAACGTGGGAAAAAGGCGAAATTGAGTGTGCATATACAATACGAATTATAATTAGCTAAGCAAAGTTATTGCGGATAGTCTCATTGAACGTGGCGGCGCAGGTGGCAGGGCCGCGCAATCAGCAGTAAAAAGAAACGATATTTACAGGCTTAACTTTCGCAGACGCTGCTTCCTGCTTCGAAGCGTTTACGTATTAAAACGAATTTGATATTTAATTAATGTTAAGCTTTTAACATTTATCGTTTCACTGAATATTTTAACGAACAACCAGCTTTTTATGTTCTAACTAGACCTGCGACTTCGTCCGCGTGGTTTGAGTTTTTTGGTTTCCGCGGGAACTCCTCAATTGTCCGGGATAAAAAATAGCCTATGTCACTCTCCAGGTCCTATAGTTGAGGACCTTGAGAGTGTCATAGGCTACTTTTGCCAAAAGTCACGTCGATCCGTTGCTCCGCTCAGGCGTGTTTGAAAGATAAACCAACTTTCACATTTATAATATTAGTATGATATGATTTTTCGCCAAGTGTCTGCTGGCAAATTCTCTTGTAGAAATATATCTATACATAATTATAATCTAGCTACCATTGACAATTTCTGCAAGTTTTTCCATTAATTCTTCTGTACTAATTTCTTGCGCGTAACGTGCTTAACTTGCCAGAGATGACTTTTGTAAGTTTTATTGAATGCATGAAATAGCTAAAACCTCGATTTTTGTCCTAAAAACTTTCTTTAACTCATTAATTTTAGACGTAAAAGGTAATAATGCAATAAAGATAATATAAGTGTTTCTAGGAATAACATAACATAAAAAGACCAACAGCAAAGTGAATTCACATATTCATTCGTCTCGCTTAGGTTTCAATATGGTGCTGTTTTTTCCTTATACTTTTGAGATATGATGTTAAATTTTAAACTCTAGTACGCAGGTATAGAGTTCATAGTGCAAAAAATGTGACGGCATTATTTCTTCAGGTTGCAACGATGTAATATTGTGCTGGTGCGTCGTTCTTGGCCGTAGCAATGTTTATCTTAGCCAGTTTTAAACGAACGCAAACACCAATCGGCCATGTTTTATTTACAGTAATGCTTCGACTAAGTGGAAAAACAAACGGTACTTATCATGGTAAAATGTACAATTTTAAAATTAACAGTCTTCCATTAAGCCGCGTAATGGTCCAGAGTATTGGTTTTAAGCTTAAGCCTATTATTTTGTTGGTAATTACTTTTAATTGAAGTCTTTTCAAACGTTCAGGTTTAGATTAGATCACCCGTAATTTATTAGTTCCATTCAAAATGCCTCTTTTATGGTTAATACATAAGTATACTATATTTGTTCGGAAAACGCAGCGATGGTAGATCACCCACGATGGCAATGTCATCACAAACGATTGACGACCCATTTTCAAGTTAGCCCTAATGGTGCAGTCTAAGGTGGTACCGGGCTAACCTGTTACGGGTATGTCAGCTATATTAAACCCATACCCATACATAAGTTTAGGTTACGTAGGTATATCTTGCCACAAATATTTAAAAAATAACCCTTTGTGTTTCGAAGCAGGTAAGACGTAAGGCATGATGTACCTAGTTTTCAAGATGTTATCTTGGAGACTGGATAGGTAGATATGGCAATACCTAAATAAAAATACGCAACGAATGCTGATTAAGCATTGAAGCAGGAATTGCAGGAATTGAAGGATTTGCTGCTAAGACTCAACACGTTATATTATGATAAGCGTAAATAAAGTAATCAATCATATTATTGTGTGTAAAAGGCTATAATATTTTGTATCTACCTAAGTACCTACCTACTCTATTATGATGTAGGAATCCTCATATTGAAGACCAACTCCAAAGCAAAATTTAAAGAGATTTTAACTATTCGGACACTTCATGACACTGCAGTTAACTTATTTTAATTTACTCAGGTAACAAAATATTCTTTAGTTCTGTACACTTGGACATAATAAAATAACAACATATTATTTCCACAACTTTCAGTATTTGACACACGCAAAGTCACGGGAATTTCCTAGGGAGAACTTAATAAACCACGGTCACGGCAAAACAATAATAACTCGGCAGCACGCGCCTCTAAATCAGAGGATATATTGATTTGATATCTGATAACGTTGAAATATACTTACTGGTTATTATTGACTGTACCTACATTGCGCCGGCTTGCCCTTCGCAATTTAACACTCTTGTTGCTTTGCATTCCCATTATATGAAAATAAATTAGGTATATATAGTTCGCGAGCGAGTTGAATGCAGAGTAAATGTATGTTGACACATACATCTACTCTGCATTCAATTCACGCGCGATCTATACTTAGGTATTATTCAATCTTTAATATACCTACTAGTTATAGTTAGTTTAATATATCATCATCATCATCATCCTCAACCGATAGACGTCCACTTCTGGACATAGGCCTCCTGCAAGGATATCCACACGCCTCGGTCTTGATCCGCGTAGATTAAGGTTTTTTGGATCCCGCGGGAACTCTTTTATTTTCCGGGATAAAAAGTAGCTCTTAATCTTTTATTCCAGACTTTTTATATAATCTATCTCTGTGCCAAATTCCATCCAGATCCGTTCAGCCGTTCTGGCGTGATTGAGTAACAAACATCCATCCATCCATCCAAACGTTCGCATTTATAATATTAGTATAGATTAAGTACATGACTTTTTGTACATGAATTTTTCGTTCTTTGCCCTAAAGTTTATTTTATAATTTTTCGGTTAAATATGCACAAAAAGAAAAGGAAATACCTTTTTTTTGGTATATATTTAGTTTGCTTTTGTGATAGTTATAGTATCTAATAATACTCATTTTTGTTTTTTTTTATAAATTTTAATACATTCAAAAATACCGCGCGATCAGAGCGGTATTCTGAACAAGTGTAGAAAAACTTAAAATGTCGTGAACGAATATGATGCTGAACTTCTGATACATACAAAATCTCCTAAATCAAGCAAACATTTTCATGTATATATATATTTCACTACAGCCCATTAAAGTCCCACTGCTAGGCACATGCCTCCACTCTCATAGGAGAGAGGGAATTAGGAGCTTAGACCCACCACGCTGCTCCAATCCGGGTTGGCGGGCTTTAACGACTATTATCATGTTAGTGATAATAACCGGGACCGACGGCTTAACGTGCTCTCCGAGGCACGGGGGTGAAACACCGCCAACTTCTTAAGAATCCGTATCCCCGTAAACCGATTTGTTATGAACTTTTGACGGGCTTTGTGCATGAGATATTAGAATTATGACAAAAATAAAATTAAAACATTAAAGATTAATCCCTCCCTAGTAGACTGTTGCAAAAAAACTATTAATTTTATTGAAATTTAATAGTGAAATTCTCATTCTCGCAGAAGACGTTTACCATTTTTACACTTTTGGGTGACACTTTTGACCCATATAAATCCACGAAAAATTATTATAAATGACTTATAAAAAATACTAATATCATAAACACACTCTTAAAATTGGACTGTTGCGATTCGTTTTTATAAGTTCCATACAAAATTAGTTACTAAAAAAATCAAATCAATGTGCACGATTTATCAAAATTAACGCGTCACAGTAAACTGTATTTCTTAAAAGTTTGGCGAATTTACTGATTAAATAAAATTTCCCATGAATGTTTAGTATATATATAACATAAATTGTAAAAAAATAAAGTTCTAAAAAATACCTATGTGACCAAAAAAAATTATCAAAAGTCTCATAAAGTCACGTGTAAAATGGATCGCAGACCGCACGACCGGCATACCGAGCCGAGCGCTCTTCGAGGGAGGACGTATTGCTGGATGGGCTCTTTTGTATGTGTGCGTGAGCTTTCTACAAGCCTTTATAAAAAACGTGTTCCTAACAATACATAGCGCGACTACCTTACTTTGATGAACGTAGAATGTTAGGTTCTTGATCCGATTTAATCGATATTGGATGAATGTGTGATACTGGTATTTAATTATTAACTATCAGTTTTTTTATAACTTTTAAATAATTTTGTACGATATACATAATTATAATCTCATTTTCTCGTAAATCGGTATTTAAGTATACGTAATATATGTATGGGTTTTGAACGTACTTTCCTGAAATATTATATCTTCTTTGAAATTGTAATTGCCAAACTCAACATGGCATACGTTGTTGCTGAGATATTTAGGCAGATACCGTTTTCATAGCATAACTTATATTTAAATTTATTTTTATCCTCTACAAGCTTAGTTAGCCTGCGATCTCACCTGATAGTAAGTGATGATTTCTATTCTACGCGGCATCGTACCGGAGCGCCCAACGTCTTTGCCGATAGGGTGATAATAATTAGCCACGACCGAAGCCTCCCGGATCCCCGGACCGGAGAAAATTCAGAAATTCTAATTCCCAAATTGATCGTAAGCAATACTATTTATCACGGGTCAATAAAAGGTACCTATTATAAAATGGTTTCATTGTTAGCATACATTTTATTTATTCTTTTACCTTTCGACAATAGTAACGTGCAGCACTGCCGTTCGATAAAAAAACCAAACAATATTATAAGTCATAAAATACTAATGCAACAATTTGAAATCCTAAAACGAAGAAGCTAATCATGAATACAATTTAATTTGTACTTTATCCTAAGCTGCATAAGGTATATATTGCAAATTGCAATACATATTTTAATGCATTATTATTTCTTTTTCAAATTTACTATGAATAAAGAGCTCAACGGTCATAAAGTTTTTATTTATAGATATTGTTTCCTTTGTGGTAAACAAGATGAGTTTGTATGACATTTTGTAACTGAAATCAACTGGAAGTTTTTTGACTTTTACTTGCAGTTGGATCAATTGAAGTAAAAGATCCCTCTTACCTAAATTGATCCAATTGCATGGCCCGCGTATTTTATATTACCTGATACTTGAAAGGGTCGCTTATTTATGACCTAATCCTATGCACGTGCAGATCGCACCTGCATAAAACACAAGCACTGTATTTATCGAATACTTGAACGTTGTTTTTGTTGTTTATCAAAATTACAATGGTATTTCCAAGACAAATAAATTGCAAATGGTAGAGATGTCTATATTTTTACATTCTATAAATCCCACAAACTTTTTACTGTCACTTTTCTAGTCACTTGCGATCATTGAGGTACTGCTCTGCTCAACTGCTTCCAACAAAAAAATACAAATTTAGTGTTTTTGTTTTTCTGACCTTGGCATCTCCATATAGACTTTGACAGTGGAATCAGTGAAAATAACAATTAGACCCTTGCTTTGTATTTGGATTGGAGTATTCGCTTCTGGATTGGATTTTACTTGTTTTATATATCACAACAAGGTAAGATTATTTTATATTCAAACTCAGTTACCTGAAAGATTTGAGATTTTCATTTTTAATTGATTAGATTGATTTGCCGGTTGCATAGTCACTAGCCGTGGCCGAAGACCAGACCAGAGAAAACCAATACTAATATTATAAATGCGAAAGTATGTCTGTCTGTCTGCTACGCTTTTACGGCCCATCTGTTCAACCGATTTTGATGAAATTTTGTATAGGGTTAGTTTGTATCCCGGGGAAGGACAAATGCTACTTTATATCCCGGAAAATAAAAGTTTCCGCTGGAATCAAAAAACTACCTATAACATCATCTAGTTGAGAAATAAATTCCCAATATTATGTGTATAATCATATTAGTGATCATTATCTATCTTGTCGTACATTCTCCTATCTTATGACTGTACACTATTTTGTTATAATATTAAATACTACTGAATGCCTCTTTGATTTTCCGGGATAAAAAGTAGCCTATGTGCTATTCCAGACTATAATCTATCTTAGTGCCAAATTTCAGCCAGATCTGATCAGCCGCTGGGGCGCGATTGAGAAACGAACATGCATACATCCATCCATCCAAACTTTCGCATTTATAATATTAGTATAGACTTTCCATTTTAATAAAATCGTACTAATAGCGCCATTATGATTTCAGCTTTCGCCTAGCTTCCAAGTAATTATAATGGCTAAAACTGTGAAAAAACATGGAAGATAAATTAGTAAAATTTTTATTTTTTACTTCCAGTAATTATGGATACCCGAAAAGCTAGATCTATGCCTCTCAGAGACTCTTTTTTATGATAAAAATATTTTTAATAAATATTATTTTTAATTTAAAAGTTTTTTTTAATTATTTTTGATTCCTCTACCCCTCTAAAAGTTAGCCCTTGACTGCGATGTCACCTAGTGGTCAGGGATGATGCAGTCACCAGTTAAAAATGGCACATTCGCCATCGTGCCGGAACGCTAAATTGCTAAAACTAAACCACTCGGACTATGCAAGTGGATCAAATTAGACAAGAGATCTAATAGAGCCCAAATTTAACGTAGTCTTGGCTAAAGGCAAAACCAATTATATCACATACGTCTTCCATATAGCAATTATCTAAGGGGCACATAAATTACTATTGGATTATACAATATCTACACAAACAAACTATACTGTTCTTAGCTTTTTTTATTCCACTAAAACTTAGTAGTATAGTAAATGATTATGCAGCCTAAGATGGTAGCAGGCTAACCCGTTAGGGGTGTGGCAGTCATAACCCTAATCGGTTATAACCCATAACCCTATAACCCATAACCCTTATCGGTTTCTACACGATATCGTACTGGAATGCTAAATCCCTTGGCGGCACATCTTTGCCGATATGGTGATAAATAGCCACGGCCAAAGCCTTCAACTAGACCAGACCAGACAATATTTGGAAATTGCAAATTGCGGAAATAACCTTGCAGTGGTCAATTTGCGAATTGAATATAGGGTAAGGTTATAATTATATCTTTTACCTAATCATGATTACAAATTAATTTGTACCTTATCATAAACAGCATTAGGTATGTTTTGCACGACATATGTTAACACAAAATATTTTCTTATTATTCAAACTTACTTTAGGTAAGAGCAATGGTCATACAGTTTTTATTTATAGCATTATATTTTGTTGACCAACTGGAAGTTTTTTTGACTTTGTGGTCTTGGACCTAAATAAATTGATGCAATTGCATAGTCCGCGTGAAGTATGGTAACATTTACATTTCCTGATACCTGAAAGAGTCCGCGTGTCTGTGATATTATTTATGACTAATCCTTTGCACGTGCTAACTACAGCTGCGTAATACACAATACCAATCGCTTATCTGTGAGTTGTTTTCAAAATAACAATGGTGTTTTGAGACAGCCTAATTACTCTAATGACCCATGTAGTAAAACTTGGTCAATAATCGTGTACCTTAATTATTAGTAACAGTCAGATAGCCTAGGTTTATCTTAAAACTTAAAAAATCATAAATTTTTATGATAAGTAAATAAATGAACAGGAGTTCTTTGAACGCGTCTTTCAAGGTACGCGTTCGTGGCATAAGAGTATTACGAGGTCACTGTTCAGGTGATTTAAAGACTGTCTTAACTGTTCAGTAATAAGGTTGATTTTCATTTGGTTTTTGCAAGCACCTCACGACTTCCTAGTACATACTTCTAAATACTCGAAACGCTTTCGTACGCAGACGAAAGACTCGGTACTCATACGTCTTGGGGAAACCTAGTTTTGAAACCTGTTACAGTATATACGCCTCATCTCTACTGTTCGTTTCCCTGATATGTATAATCTCCTCTACATGTCGCTCGTTTTGCATGTAGCACCGTCCTTATGCAGTGTCTAATTTTTGCAAATCTGCAATCAGTATACTTCAAGAGTTATCGCAGTAATTGCAGACAAAACTGTTATTATTATACGACTGCTTGAAATAAACATGTAGGTGTATCTATTTTTTATTCCTACATATACCCGTGTTTAAGTATATTTTATAAAAGTATATGTATGCCAAATAAACATTTATTAAAATAAAATAATAATAAAGTAATAACGAGTATAAAAATTTATTAACAAGTGAAAATAGTATGAACTTGACTACGCAAAGTATCAAAGTATCTTTACCGGCCTATGCCGTCTATGTGTGAGTGCAGCTAACGGTCTTACTGTGCGGTATACCTACAGATTCCAAAATTGACCGAGCGCGCGGTAGAGCGGGCGAGAATACGGACCCTTAACTCCGGGCTAGTACTGCGAATTTTAATGCGAAAAACCCGATACTTAATTATGGCCCGACCCGGGAGTCAAACATGCTAACCACTAGACCAACGAGGCAGTTAGGCAGTATATATTATATTTATTTCGTCTAATTCCGACCTAAAATATCGAAATTTTAAGCTTTAAAGTCAAAGTCAAATTTTGTGTTGACTCGTGTTATCTCATAATTTAACCCATTAGACCACTGTTCATAGGACGCACATTTTTCATTTCATATTAAGTAGGTATATTTTCAAAATACTTAGTAGAATTTATATCCTGGATATTTGCTGTAATCAGAATTGCTGTTACAGAAATATTATTATAGCATAGTGGTAATCCCATAACGTAGCAAACTGATACGCAAATCTGCCAGTGAATTCGAAACGCCTGCATCTTAGTATAGAATAGAGAGCTCACGGTTTAGTTGCGATTGTTGCATTGTAAGGACTGAAACAGTAACCGAAATAAGGGGTTTAAACACTGTTTTTTGAAACTGTTATAAAACAGAAACACTTATAACGGAAACAGAAACGATACTCTAACCCAATCAATCTCTAACCATTTATTCTGTCAATAAGTGTTTTTATCTGTAACCCTAATGGGTACATGCCCTAATAAACTGCACGGTGTGACAACGCGTTCTTCTCACATCATTGGACTTTACACACACTGACACAACATGTTCTTTTTTTTCTTAAAACAATTTCAACCATCGGTGTTTTCACCTTAGGTTCAAATTTTAATACGCGTCAACAGTAAATTTGGTAACGTCGCTATTTCGGTTACACTTTAAAACCTTTTATTTCTGGTACAGATTCATTTCTGTTACAGAAACATAAGTGTTTCGGGTTAACAGAATTAAAAACACATTCAAAAGGGTTACAGCTTCGATTCTGTTACACTTTCATTCTGCAAAACTTATATTTCTGTAACCTTTGTGAAGCTGTTTTTCAGTCCCTGTGGATGATACCACTCCAGCATCATCTATTAATATTTCATGTTTGTAAGCTGTTATAAGCTACAGCTTAGGTACTTAGCTGATTGTAGGCAGATATATCTGTAGGTAGGATTTATACATTATGTCGTGCCTATGCTTAATATTCTATATCGATGACTCGTACAATAATTTAGTAGGGTTACATCCTACTCTAGTATTTATTTTTGGGAGATACATGAATAAAGTAATGTTTGTTCAATTTAGATAAAGTACATAGCCATATAATACAACTAAGGCACTTCTAATAATCTGATTGAAATACTTTCTTATTCATAGTGATTACAACCAGCATTCAAAACGGAAGTGGTAGAGAATGCAGTCAGTATAGTCATCACCAAGAAGCAGATGCAGTGATTGAAAATAGTTATAGAGTAGGTCTAGAGTAGTTTATTTTTTACATAAAATGTAAAGACAACTCATTTTCTGTAACGTGCATTTGAATCACTACCTAGGAACTCACAACTATTATAATCACCATGTAATAAAATATAGTTTATCGCATCATATAACATAACTGGATACAAAGTACACCCTGTGTATGAGACATCTATGGAGATGCGCACCTTAATCACACTTCCTTTGCCGGCAGGTGCAAATAAAAATATGCGTTAGAAGCGCTCCTATTGGTCGGTTGATCTCGGGATGCGCAGGCGTCGTTGTTCGGCGGGAATCGCGCAGCTGCGTCTTCTCTGTAAATAATATTATGTTGCCTCCTGCTAAGGAAGTCGCCGTTTAGATAGATCGCAAAAAGTATAAAATAAATGAGCTCATGTCATGATGATAATAAATATTAGGTAAGTATGAGCAATACTTATAAAATTACACTTTTAGTTTATCCATAAATAAAGTAACCAACATTTCCACCACCACCTCCACTACAGCCGATTGACGTCCCACTGCTGGGCAATGGCCTCCACTCTCATGGGAGAGATGGAATTAGAGCTTAGACTCACCACGCTGCTCCAATGCGGGTTGGGGGGCTTAAACGGCCTGTTCCACTAATCCCTACCAATGTATCCCCACTGGGGGGTAAGAGTGGAATTTTTTTCCACCTATCTCTACGGTAGGGATGAGTGGAAAAAATATTTACACTTATCCCTACCAAATGGTATGTGGGTCGTTTTTGTTAATAAGTACATTCCTGTACATAAGTATCAAACCTTTATGTTTCCATAAATGAACCTCTATTATCATTAACAATGGTAAATAAATACTTTTTTTGGCGTATATTTGTCACGATGTCATATTAAACAATAGACGAAATAATTTGATTGCTTGTGCCATTGAATTTCCTTTGAACGTTTTCGTGCGTTACGAGTCGTGTTTTTAAAGTTAAAATAATGTCCAATGATATTATTTATTTACAAAGAGGGAGGGGTATAGTTTTACTATATAAAGGATTTCAGTACCACAAAAAGAAGCAATACAAAAATGGATCGGAATACTGGAAATGCTCATTAACTAAGAAAACTAAATGTGGCGGATCGTTGACGATCAAAGTAAGCTGATATTGCTGTTTATTGCTGAATTCAAATAGGTACATAGGATGCATTTTAAGTTCACCTAATTAAATTAAATAAAAAAGTTGACTGATTGAATGATTTATCCGGATAAATAAAGAGTTCCCGCGGGAACCAAAGCTGTGGGTTGATAGATCATTCAATCAGTCAACTTTTTTATTTTATTTAATGCGATAAACTTAAAATACATCCTGATAAAATTAGCCTTTGCCTACGTATGTGTTATTTCAGACTATGATCTATCTCTATGCCAAATTTCATACAGATCCGTGCAACCGTTCTGGCGTGATTGAATAACAAACATCCATCCATCCAAACTTTCGTATTTATAAATATTAGTAAGACGTAAAACGTAACATTACATTGCAGGATCACACAGTGGTCATAAAAGAGGTAGTACATGCATTGACATGTGTCAGCGACGAGAACAAAAATGAAATAGAAATACGACTCAACAAATGCAAAAAAGCGGTTGCTGAAAGGCCCACTAGCCCAGTCACAAAAATTTTTGAAGAGACGGTGTCAGGTGTATCAAATGATGGTCTTAATTTTGTCTGCAAAGTCCCAGACTTTTTATCTAAGAAATCCGGACTGTATAAGCATAGAAACAAACAGTTGGGAATAAAAAAAGTTGAAAGATGGGTAAATTATGCGGAAATTGATATCCCACCTCGCTTTCAATCATTTGTGATTGGAGATTACAGAGATAATTTTACTCGTATTTTAGTATTTTCTCCAGCTTGGACCAAAGAAGTGATGGCTACTGCAAAAGAATATTTTATAGATGGTACATTTAGAATTTGTACACCTCCATTTACGCAGTTGGTAACATTACACTGTGATCTAGGCAGCACAACGGAAAACACAAATATTGTGCCGCTGGTATATGCGTTGTTGCCAGATAAAAAACGCTCGTCATACACATTACTTCTCGAGATGTTAAAATCTCACTATGCTGATTGGGAACCGAAAACATTCATGACTGATTTTGAAGAATCCTTAACTCAGGCTATTAAATCCGTATTTCCATTGGCTATCACACGAGGATGCTATTACCACTACTATAGTGCACTTTGGCGTAAAGCGCGAAAGCTAAAACTAGACAAATTGAGAGATACTCGCAGGATTATTTGTTTGGCTACAGTATTACCGCTTTTACCCCTAAATCATATTAAAGAGGGGTGGTCCTATATAAAATCAGAAGTTTTACATGGTTTCGGCATGGAAGATTTTTTATCTTATTTTGAAATATTTTGGTTAAAAAGTGACGAATTTATTAATCAATGGAACGTTTTTGGACTGCGGCACCGTACCAATAATTTTGCCGAGGCATGGCACTTTAAAATTAACAATAAACGAAATACAAATTTGAATTTAATACAACTACTTACAAAATTACACAAATCCTCATACGGGGTTATAAGAAATAATTATATTAAAATTATAAACAATTGCAATTTGAAAAAAAGAGAAAATAAATATAAATTAAGAGACTATGTTATACAACATATACAACTCCAGTTAATAAGGGGTGAAATCAACGTTGGACAATGTTTAGAAAAATTACGATAAGGAAATGGTACATTTTGCACTCAGATACGGTTTTGGTTTTTAGGTTTTGTTTTTGTAAAACATACACGAATTGAAAAATCATATTACAATTTAAAGGGTTATTTAAAAAGCATGGGAACTAATTGTTCCAGTGGCTAATTAAACAAATTGTTTAATCTAGTTCTATTAAATATATGATGTGTGTAAGATGGTGATAACAAAAAAAAACCGGCTGAGTTTGTTGTGAGCTCTTCTCAGACCATTGCGCTTTTGGAACCCTCATAGCTTTAGTTTTAAGATACCGTAATTGGTTACCACCATCATGTTCCAGACGTCAATAAGTGTACAGTGCACCTAATTTGAATAAATAAATATTGATTTATTGATCATGCTCTATCGGTTTTATATACCAAAAATTAAAAACAAAAATTCTTCTAAAATGATAAAAATCTTAATAACAATTATTATTGTTATTACACTTTTCCTAAGATACCATTTGTCACTAACTACTGCAAGTAATAAAACGATGCTAAGTAGTAGAGCATTTTTTTACTTTTATGAGCAATAGCAATTATTTAATTTAAACTAACTTTTTACGTATTAATAAATATTTTTCTTCTTGACAGTACTTATTATTGACTAAAATCACTCGGTAGGGATAAGTGTAAATATTTTTTCCACTCATCCCTACCGTAGGGATAGGTGTTAAAAAATTCCACTCTTACCCCCCAGGGGGGATACATTGGTAGGGGCTAGTGGAACAGGCCGCTTAAACGCCTATTATCATACCAACATTTCAATAATACAAAATTAAGTTAAAATTTTCAAAGGTATTAAGAAACTATAGTAAGTTCGTAGATTGTAGACTTACATTTTACCTTATTTTAATTGTCCTGGCTCTATGGCCAAAAGAAGCTCTATAACTAAAAAATACCCAAGAACTATAAATATAGACAGGTGCACAGAAGATGTATGCCGATTTACATGCCTGTTCTACGCCACTCATTTCATTGGCTCTTTCGGGGACTTGCAGGTATTTTCGTCCATCCAGGGCTCCAGCTTCCTCGCTACGATAGAGTCACTCTATTAGAGTGTACAAAATTCATTTTACTACGATCATCAATAATCATTCGTGACTTCTAACCTTAGAAGAGCTTTCATATACATGCGTTTGTAGACCGGCTTATTTTCCACTGGCTCGGAATGACTGCGGAGCACCGAGTAGTGAACCTACGCGGAGCGCCGTGGTCGCGTGATCAGAAACATGACAGGGACGACGTTCGGGACACCGGCACCGGCGAGGCCGGCGGCTGGCACCGGCCTGCGAGCTGTTTCCGTCACGCGATGCTACACAGGCAGACTTACCTATAATATAGATTATAGGATACCTAATACCCTACCACCTAATACCTACCTACAGTAGGCGAACCTTTATAGATATATCAACGTGCCATTTTTTTCTAAAGAAATGTTTAATCAGGTCATAGACGTGCCATCACTTTGTGATTATTGGGAAAAAATACATTTTGCAATGTCTCATTAGAGATGATGCCTATATCAAAAATAAATTATTTCTACCTGATTATGAAATAGAGGGTCTTCCAAAAGTCCTAAAGTTCACATCCTTGGTTAGTTTTAAGCAGGCGATCAATTTTAAAATATAGATTAAAGCAAAAAGTGCGTTTAAATTTTATGACGTCACAATGGTGAATTTCATACAACTTCCATACTAGAAGTGCATTTTTAAGTTTGATAAAAAGTTGCTGATTTGATTGAGTTGTCATCATCCCTATTATACGCGTAATTTAAATTAAAGTAAATTTAGTGTGACTTCAGCTGTTGCAGATTAGATAACAAATAATTTATATTACTCGCGTTCGCTCGCCATTAAATACCAACTTCACACTGAATTTTGGGATCAGTGACGTGCCCAAAATATCGTGTCGCGTGCCATTGGTTCGCCATCCCTGCCCTACCAAATTAACTAATATTAACTTTATTACAATCTTAAGCTATTTATTTTCATTATTGAATAAATATGATAGACGATTATAATAAAGACCTCCCTGGCGAGGAGTAAGTATTATGTAAGTATTTCATGTATTGCTTGTATTCATGTGGGTAATATACGTCATTATATAATTATAATGACGTCACGAGGTCCCATTAGGAAAACTTTATAACGTAAGATCGAGGAGGTAAAGCGATGTGGCCCTAAGGTTTGATTTCCGGCAGGGTAATTTTGGGAGGCTTAGGCCGTGGCTATTGACTTTTCAAAAGAATCCGTAATATCAACGGGAATATATTATTTTGATTTAATTTTGACTTATTTGAAAATTAGATATCTACTTACCTACTACAATACCCATTGTATTTAAGTATCATATTACTCTCAAAACATTAGATATTGAGGCATTAATAAAAATCTCTTTACATTCAATTGACGAATAATATTGGACAGCATAATTTCAAATGACGGAAGAAGCATTGCCTAAAGCCAAAGTAAATTTTTTTAAGTGCGTTTAGGTACCTACAAATACAATGGTAATTCAATAAATCAGAGTCAAACACAGCATCTTACACCGACATGGTCGTTTATTCATCTCTATGCGTGCATGCGACGGATTAGAGCCCACATAAGAGAACCACATCACTATGATTAATGTTAATTACTCTTTTATTTCTTATGTCTACGAATCAGCAACTAATCTCAGCGAGAGATCATTAGTAAGACGGATAATTTTTTTTATAGTCCCTCACTTAATCCCGTTGCAGCGTTCAATCAAAACGAGGATCCAGTCATAGTAATAATTATTATCTTGTTCGTCTTACGTAATAATAATTACTATGTAGAACATGACGGACAGTTAAATAAAAACATTTTTAAGAAGCTGTACACAGACTACAAAAAATAATGGACGAATTAGACATGCACGGCCGTGGAATGATAAAAAACAAACTAGCTACCTGAACATTCAAGATTTTTTAAACTCAAAAAAATATATCAATTTAATAATCTGGTGAGTAGGTATATCAGTTATATAATTATCGTCAATCGATTTTATCAACAGCACGCACGGTAATTGGCAAGATACAAAAAACTCTGAAATTCATTACAAAATTATCGATAACAGATTTTAAAATGGACTTTACGATTCCCGAGCAATAGGAAAATACGATACCTACTCTACATGCTAAATGATCTAATTAAAATCAAAAGCAATTATTTAAATACGACTTACCAATAATTCGATAGGTTCATACATTTCAAATTCAGAAATTGTCTTAAGTGAACTTTTATATAACTCTTTTGACCTTGATTAATACGGTCGGATAACAATTTACTTGACTTTATTACAAATCCACAAAGAAAACCAAGGTTAGCGTACCTATATCTTGCAGTGAACCAATAAAAAAATGTCAATGGCCATTACGCAAAAAATATCGCCTTACACAATACAAATCATTTAGCATCTGACCTGACCGCCTTTTTTTCAACCAATCCAGAAGTCTAACTTTTTCTTTCTCACCAAATACCGTGAAATTGTATTACCGAATCCAAAGTGCGTTGGAATGAAAACAACAGTTGCTTGATCTGCCATTTCAAATTATTTAGACGTCTTGAGCTCTACAAAACTCTTTACATAATATTGCTGCAATTTGCCTGCAGCTTAATGTACCTACTATTAACTTCAGATATTTCTCAAATCTGCCTTTCATTTCAATATTAAGGTTCCGTTCACCATTTTTTCTCGCAAGAATGAATCTATCTTTATTTCAAATAACTAAACAGGTTTTAAATACCTGCGTAAAGAATGAACAGAATAAAGACATCCTGAGTTAAACGATTTTACATAGGATGGATACTTAGCTGTCATATAAAATGATTGATAAAAATTATTTCCAAAAAACCGTAATACGCACCGACATATACATTAAAAAAATTAAATAATACGCGCCGAATTGAGAACCTCCTCCTATTTTTGGAAGTCGGTTAAAAATTTATAACCGTAGCATAACTGGATCATTAAACTTGTCTACTAACAAATAAATTGTCATCGACAGAAAAACTTACTACAAAATAATTATCCAATAATCTATCGTATTTCGTACTAAACTGGTTAGAATAAAAAATAACAAGTGTCAACGATATTAATATTGTTATTAAATCAAGCTGTAATTGCACACTGAACCGTATAATTTCAAGGGTACAAAACAAGATCAAAAATAGGTAGCTATATTAGTGTGGAAGAGTGACGCAAGTACATAACTTACGTACATAACTTAATATTTCTTTGAAGTGGTGGACCCGTCCACCACTTCAAAGAAATATTTTCGTCGCCCGTGGTAATGCAACGACTGATAGTAATTGTTCTCATTTATTAAAAAAGGCATTTAATCTTCTGAATTACATGACGAGTCTACTGTTTACGTATTTAAAAAATTGTCACCGTTTCACCGGAACACACTTGTCACGAAGAAACGGCCAGAAAACTCAAAACCCGTAATAATATAATTACATTCATTATTTACTTATACGAGTATGTATTTAACATAAATCCATACATATTAATATTATAAATGCCAAAGTGTGTCTGTCTGTCTGTCTGCTACTACTCAATCGATGTTGATGAAATTTAGTACAGAGATAATTTACACCCCGGAAGGTCATAGACTACTTTTATCCCCGAAAATTTAAGAGTTCCCGCGGGAATTAAAAAACATCCATCCACGCGGGCGAAGTCGCGGGCATCATCTAGTAACAAAACAAAAGCTCTAAGCTTTTTTGATAAATCCATTTTTATGTACCTACACCTATTTATTTGGCTGTAATGAACCATGCTATTCGATTTCAAATTTTCAACGTCAAATGTTAGCCTCCGATGTTACTATTATTATTCTTTAATGCCCTTGATTAATATTTTAAGTATCAAGAGAGCTCGTTAGAAGAGTTTCAAAATGTAATATTAATTACAATATTTGCTTAATGAACTCCGTTGCTCGGCTGGGGCTGGCAATGCACGTTAAAATAAATTCTGAAGCCTGTTTTAGTAAAAAATTAACAGTCAGACTGAAATCCGAGTAAGGTCTAGGTTGGAACCTAACAATAACGTCGAGCAGTGAGGCCAAAGTGTAAGTAGGTATAAGGCTAGGTTAGTAGAGCCTAGTACTGTCATCCAATACACAAAGTTTTAATTCAAGCATGTGGAGTGCAGTGTCGATCATTGATGATTAAATTATAATAAATCGTCAGGTTTTGAAACCCATCTTTAGGTTGTCTATATATTAAGTATACCTACACGTACACCCATAGATTTAGGTATGGATTTAGGATTGGTCTGTGGAGTTACATAACTTTATCAATCAGATATCAGAGATATCCATTATACCCATGATTAAGATTATATCAATAAATTCCTAGCTTAATAACGCAACAAATTCCGTTTAACATTTTCTACAGAAATCCTTGAGAACCTGATCTTGGAGCAAAATAAATGTTTTAATATTATTAGTCGTTATGAGATTCTAATATCAGATTATAATGATCTCGGAAACAAGTTTGTGTTTCTGTATAAACCAATTTGAAGCCAATCATATTCTACTTTCTTTGTTATAGGAATCGTGTCAGATGAAACACGGATTGTAAAAAAACGTCGCCGCTCCAACGAAAGTAGGTAAGTGAGTTATTTTCTTTCGCTTGTATTCATTTGTGCTGTACTTATTGTATTACATAAGAATCTCGCAACAACATCGATGATCTAGATCGAATTATGATATAACTCAAAGGTAATAGTAACGAAACAGAAGGCATGTCTTGAGCATTGGTTTCTTCTGATGTAAATAAATAGACAGTGATTATACAAACTATGATGGAATCTAGGCATAACCGAGTGTGTCTGAAGACTCAGTCTTTCAAATTATTCTTCTAACGAAACTCAAGGATGTCAGATAAAGTAGGAAAATTATACATTAAAGTACATATTAAAATTTCAGGTAAGTATTTACAGTAGTAAATTTTGAATCATTTTGAGCAATTTTGAATCATATCGAAGGTATTGCTTTTATTCTGAGTAAGGTATAGAAGCCTTGAATACTAGAATACCTAATGTAAAGAATATTGATAAAACTATTATGATAAATGGAGAAGCACTAATAATGGAGAACTCCACAGTTTTCTTGGGGGTGACCTTGAATAATAAGCTTCAATGGGGCAGTCATAAAGAGACACTATCGCGAAAACTTAGCTCGGCTGCTTTTACTGTCAAGAAAATTAGACAGTTTACCGATGTTGAAAAGGCTAGACTTGTCTACTTTGCTTACTTCCACAGTGCCATGTCGTACGGCATTTTATTGTGGGGCAGAGCAGCTGATAGCCAATCCATTTTTATATTGCAGAAAAGAGCCATCCGTTCTATTTATAAATTCGGATCATGCGTATCACTTCGTGAAAAAATTAAAGAGATTGGTGTTCTTACGGTGCCTTCGCAATACATACATTATAATATAGTCTTTGTAAGGCAGATCATTAATCTTTACAAGCAAATAGGTGATACTCACAATCGATACACTAGAAACCGTATCGTGTGCGCAAGGTGCAGAAATTCTTTGTGGGGTCGAGTGTACGCTTTTATAATATGGTTCCCAAAGAGTTTCTGGATTTGCCATTACATAGATTTAAAGACTGTGTAAAACAGCATTTGTTAAGTCGAGGTTATTACACTATCGATGATTTCATTAACGACAATGTTGCATGGAAGCAACCGGCCTCGCATCCAGTGACCCACAAGTCAGTGTAATACTTGTAACGTATGTGTTGTGTTGTCTACATATTGTAACCTTTTCTTTTCTATGAAAAGAGCAACTGCTGAGTTTCTTGCCGGCTCTTCTCAGTAGAATCAGCTTTCCGAACCTTTGGTAGGGTCTTAACGTTTCATAAGTGACACAAGTTGTCCTACATGAAATAAATAAATCATTTATCATTTATCACTAGTTATTTAAGTCTAACATTCAATATGTGACAAGTCAACTCTTATGAAATAATTATGGGAACCACGACTATGTATTGACATACTCGTGACTCCCGTAATTATAATTTCATAAGAAGGCAGTGTGTTGTGTCGTACGTCAATGGATAATGCTTTTTTAAGTTTTTATTTTTCATTCTTTATGGTTGTGTGTTTGTGGTTTTAGCATTCTTAATTGAAATTTAACCGGGACAAATGTATGATTTTTCTTCGAAGTAAGATCACCGAACAACATACTATTGTCTCAGTATAAAGGTTCCTTTACCTCGTTGTTGTAAGTAAGTACAATTCAGTGTTCCAGTATGATGCATTTACAAGCCGATTTAGGAATATGAATGAATGAATTAATTAGGTAATTAATTAATTAATTGATGAATGACTACTAACTTGTAAGTTGTACTTAGTGCAATAAAACAAGTCAACAAGTCTGTGCTACTAAGTTAATGATTTAATTATACGCTTAGGTACAAAAATTACGCAAATAACTTGCAAACAATTTCTAACTTTGAAGCTCAAATGGATTCTACCAAACAATTTCGCTCGCATAAGTTTTGACACTTTATCCCCAAGATACTGAGGGACAAATGAATTTAACTCATGGAATGTAACTTTCACACCGACCACATTTCATGTCCCAAACCCTTAATACTGAAGGATTAAGACTCGGACAGACAAGGGTCAATCGCGTGATCTTGCGAAACCTGGAACTTTGTCCTTGAAAAGAGAGATTAAGGTCCAATAGCGCAAGGCCGTTAAACGTGTTTAAGTTAAATAAATAAAAAAAAACCCGTTCTTTTCTTGTCTACCCCCTAATAAGCTTATAAAAAAAGGACAGCATCCAAAAATTTCACTAAATCTATTTAGTCAGTGTTGTGCAAGTCGGCCTAGAACGGTAAAGAGAAATACTTAATTGACGGAAAGCTTAACAATATCTTTAATATCTATTAGGAATATAGAAATGTTAATAATTTTGGATAAACTTAAAATGTTTGCAAATAAGGTTCGAAGCAGATGCAGTTAAATATGACGCAAAAATACTAAACAAAACGTTTTCGTAAGTCTGATTAAAGGATTCGTACATACAAGAGCGACAGGACAAATCGCCGTTCCCCTCCGACGTGGACGTTTAGTGCAGATATTTTGTCTTATCCGGTTCCTAGTGTGTTTTCGCTCTATATTAAAAATACTGGCTTTAATATTAGATATTTAACCATAAGTCATAACTCATAAGCCATTGTATAAAGAGATGAGAAAATTTTCTGTTTTCTTCAGTGATAACTCAAATTCTAAAACAATGAGGTTAGACAAATTTTAAATGCCCCAACTGTCACAGCAAAGAACAAAACTAGGCGATAAACATCGTCGCTAAATGTATAATTGTGTCGTGGGCGGCGGAGGTGGCACCTGCTCATTGATGCCCACAGCCGGAGCATGGCCACTCGCCCACGCCAATCACACTAAAATCATTTCAACTGTATTAGTTCTGCCAGCCAAGTAGGCGGCTGTGACGAACTCGCAACTCATTCCTTCATTATTCTTTTGGGCATTGAATTCATAATGTCAACAATGGCCATGTTGCTCTTAGTGACGTTCACATTGCAGGCACTTACTTCATATTTGTATGGGGAATGATAGGTACTGCCCTGTCAAAGGGCCCCAAGGCACCCATTAGTGATTAGAGTTTAGATGATAGGTTTTACTTCATTCCATCCCGTCAAGAATGACTCAATGAGTCAATGCAGATAGAGTGGATATCGTCCAGATATTTCTTACTTCAGTCATCACATTAGTTAGTAGGGGTGCTGTCCTAAGCCCATCGTGTTATGAGCATTACTGGTACAGTCACAATCAGCGACCTATTAAACATAATAATAGATGCTAGTAATGGATCAATTATCAATACGAGAAAATTCTGAGAAGCGAACACCATATTATTATCGGCATCGATAGCCCATAATAAATTGCACTCTAAATCTAATGCCTTGCCAACAACTTAATTTTTTTTTATTATTAATATTATACCTACGGTTTCGCAAGTATTTTCGTAAATCTCGCTTGCAGTTTGCATTGTGTTACGCAACAAGTTTCTTACCTAGGCGGTTGCGTTATTTGTAAAATCGATGTCTACTAAAAAGCTGAGTTTTCTATAGTGATTTGCACAAAGAAAAATGTTTTTACGGTGCTTTTTGCACCCTTTTTCTTCATCTTGGGCTACGAGGTATCATTTAAATGGCTAATAAAAAATCTATTGAGATTTTATTTGAGAAATATTATTTTTTGTGCCGACTTCTTTGAAATTGACTGAAAGTGACTTTGTCACGTAAAAATGATATCTGCCTGAGGGCTGCGAACAAATTAGAAGTTCTGTTAACCCGTAAGTAAGTGGGAGCACCACGTCACTCATTCAAGTTTCATTTGATGTAGGTACTCAAATATTTGTTTCAGCCAGGTTCCAGCCAGCTATTGACACGCCTACCACTCAATTTGGTGACGCTTACTTATCGGATTAGTGAGTTCATAAGACTTTCAAGTGTTCGTTGAAAACAATACTGAGGAACTCTCCTGTTCAAGATGAAATATTTATGTCGGTATGATGACTTATTAAGTTAGGTACTTAAGGAGAAAGCTGCGAATGTTGCAGATATATTGAAAGATAGCATGTGGCAAGATATATCAGAGATTATTCAATTAAGGCAGGTAGCAATATTAAGTGGGTTCGCTCGGCCCTATTATTAAAAGGCTCTGGATTCGGACACTACTTAATATTAGTTCAAAAATAATTATTGTTGATTTATTATAGCTATTATTAATTGATTATCTATTATTGGTCTCTTAATTATAATTAATTTAAAACATAGGCATAGGTACAAGTAGCTCTAGGTTATTGACAAGCCTTATCTAGGTAATATTGTTAAAATTGCGTTATACATTATATTTTCTCTGGCTCAATTACGCAACTGGTTTGTATTTATTATATAGGTCATTAGTAAACCTTATGTAATTCAGGACAAGCTATTTCTTAATGAGGCAATTTAGAGCGTAATCATTGTTTCAAAATTTTGTTTGACATGCCAGCCTGTTCCCACGTTATTGTTGAAGATTTACAATTGTGTCTATTGGCTAACTTTTCGGTAAGTATGTAATAAAAGGTGAATTAAATAATTTATATCTCTACTAGACGATGCCCGCGACTTCGTCCTCGTGGTTAAGTTTTTTAATTTTCCGCATAAAATACTATATAAATGCGAAAGTATAAAAAGAAATAAATCTGTATTAATGAAATGAACTAATACAAAAATACAATGAATTCCTGGCCCCTAAACTAGGAGTAGGTACCCATATCTTAGGAGCCAGTTCCTTCCCTAACGTGTTTGTTTGCTGGTTTGTCCTTCTATCACGCCGCAATGGGTATAGTTGAGGACCTGGAGAGTGATATAGGCAACTTTTTATCTCTTCTCTAATTCTCATTGCACTACCCACCAAAAAGATCATTTTTAATCGGAAATGAAAGTTCCTGCATGCGGAGCACGTCAATTTTTGCCTGGGGCTTTGCTTTGCCTACGAGGTTTCACATAAGTACATTATTATTATGTTATACAGAACAACTGGAGGAATTTAAATTACATACTTTTATTTATACTAAGTTTGTGACGTTGTAGGGGGTAATCTGTGGATCTACTGAACCGATTTTGAAAATTCTGGTACCAATAGAAAGCCACATTATTTGTGAGTGTATATATTATAGTGTGTATATATTATAGATTATTGTGAGGCTATATATTATCCCAAAAATCAGGGAGTTCCCGTGGGAATTTAAAAAACTTATTTCACGCGAACGAATTCGCGGGCATGTCTGCTAGTACTGAATAGTTCACCTGAGTACCTACTGTTTAAATTGGTATCCAAGCAATTTCCGGTTATTTAATATTAATTTAGGTTCAATATTGAATACTTAGAAGAATTCCTAAAGGATTTTTCCTTCCCTTTCTTCGAAGTATAAACTCCCGATTTCAATAAGTTTCAGAATTCATGCCTATAGAAATTATATTATTATTTATCTATTATAGACATAAATATATTGGAATATTAAAGACTTAAGTCAGTTTTTTTTGTATTCATATTGTAACTTTTGTGTTGAGTGCCATTTTCCAAGTCTCATAAAGTGTTGGAAAACGGCACGTTCAAAATGCAACGAAAGCATTTTAAATGTATTCGCACTAAAGCAAACAGCTCGAAATGAACATCGCAGTTGCAATGCGCGAGCTCTACTGAAATTGATTGATGTATTTTCAATACTAGTAATAGCTTTAAAATTAAATGGAAGGTTTCTTGCTCAGTATCGCCTCGGTCAGAGATTGAACTGGAATGCTCCAAGGCTAACGGCTGACATCAACATTGATTGATACTGCATTCTATGCTAACGCTATAATAATAAATTAATTGATTGCTGTTTATTGCTAGACTACAAGACGACTCATAGTACTCGAATAATATGAAAAATAAACCAAAGTAGGGCCACTATAATTTAAAAAAATTAAAAAACACGACTGCCCTGCCAAAAAACTAACTATATAGTTAAAAATCTAAATTAATGTAGATAGATTAGAATCTTATTCACATTTTTATTATATGATATTTTTGTGAGTCACTGGATATTGAACTATAGTTTTTTTTTTTTTATTGAAAATAATACAATAGAACTTAATGCTAGCTAGCCTAACCTAATTACTATATAAATCATGCCCACGTGGAATGGTGGCAAGAATGCTGCTGCATTTCCGCGCTGGACAGCCAGGCTGATCCTTTGCGCAAAAAATGAGCCAGCCCTTCTGTCACCAGATGAGGCCATTAACCGCGGTGAAATATCTCGCAAAAAATTTTTGGCACTAAGACTCAACGGCCCAAGGGTCCCCACGGCAAACGGAACAAATATGTAACTCTCTATGGTAGAGGCATACTTCCGCCGCTTGCCGGTTTCAGCCTTTTCTGCTGCGGCACCTGGCCTTGATGCTGTCTCCCTGATATGACACGGGGCCAATGTGTCTACGCATGTTGCGTCCCACATTAGCGCCCGTCCCCTTTCCCAGGGAACCAGCGTCAATCCATCAGGTCTCTTGCCACCATCCCGACTAATCCCTGCCGGCTCAATGAGCGCAGGAATATCTATGGTGGCAAGAGCCCTTTTGATCGTATCATTGAGAGAGCCATGCCGAAAAAGCCTACCAGCGCTCCTTTGGCAAGAGAGTCCGTGAATTCCAAATTGATCGACCTCTTTTCCACACGAACATCTGTACTCGAAGCACAGGGGTGTTCCCAATCTGAGACCTAGAGCCACACGAAAACTTTCATTATCTAAAAGAGTGCCGAGATTTTTCGATGGCAAGGCATGAAGCCAATACCCGGATTCTTTTTCAGATAAAGCTAGAAGCCTTGCTCGATCTCTTTCACTTGTAAGATTTTGAACCAAATTTGTATGTGTCAGCCGAACCAACGGCACATCCCAAAGTTTTTGTGTGAAACATTCCTTCGGGATATCGTCATTGGGACACCTGACCTTCCAACTCTCTAAGGCCTCTGTGGCATAGGTCAATGAAACTGAATTAGAATTAAGAATCTGAGAACTAAGCTCTTTTATACTATGCACAGAGGACAGAAAAGCCGGAAGAGCAACACTGGAAATTTTTCTCACGCCGATGCCACCATACTTGATCGGTAAAGTAGCTTGATTCCAGGACTGATCATCAAAAGATAACTTTAGAATTTTTTCTAGCGTATCTCTTAAGGTGGCATCCATGATATCGAGTAGTCCAGGAAATTTCCAAATAGGGCTCGCACGGAGCATATAAATTAATTTAGGTACAAAAAGGCAATATTTTAGGATCGAAAATGCAATGTGAGAATTGAGAGCGCCCAATTTGTCAGAATGTGCCGAAAATGTTCTGACTTTTTTGTCCAAGATTGGTTGTATGGCTTCGTCAAAAAGGGGAGCACCAAGAAGACAAAGTGAATGTTTATCAAGAATCTTAATATTAGGGGAAATTTCATTAAATAATTCAGAGGCCGATGATATTCTATCTTGCGATAGCTTTTCTGTGAAAAACAGTTCACATTTGGAAAAATTTAGTTCTAAACCAATTTTGCCAAATTGTTGCTTAACATTGTTAAGATCTTTAAGAACATCATCCACGTTGCCTCCAATGGTTCCATCGTCAAGATACCATATGTTAAATTTTGATGTTAAATTTGAGATATGGTTGTGGATCCCTAAGCTGAACCGGGCTGGACCTAAAGGATCCCCTTGCTGAACACCTACAGAGGACTTAATATCGCCATCTCCAAAAAATAATTTAGAAGCAGAGCTGTAACATTGCCAAACATACGGGTAAATTTCGGGAAGCTGTGTTGAAACTTCGTTAAGCAGAGTTGCCCTGTCCAATGAATTAAAAGCATTCTTTACGTCTACTTTCAGCAGTACCTCAACCTCGCCATTCGATAAGAAAGTACGAGCCGAATGCACCGCTGCCTCACAACCACCTTTACTGCCAAATCCAACTTGAATGGGTTGGAATTTATCCTTTAGGGTCGAAACTATGTGTCTACACGCTAATTTTGATGCCAAACGGCGAAAAGCGCAGCCAAAAGCAATGGGCCGGATCAAACCGTCCTTTTTATTAAAAACACAGAGCCTCCCGCCGTAAAGGAATGACAAAAAGGATGAATTTACCTCGCCAGATAACATAAAATTACAAAGTCTGGTAATGTCACTCAGAAGCGCCTTGCCGGCGTCCCCAGCAGTAACACCCACAAGATCCTTTAGATGTTGTGGTGTTATGCCATCCATGCCACCAGCAGAGCCACTGGAGAATGACATTGAATGGCTATAGTTTTAGATATATTTTTGGAATTCACTCATCATCATGATTATATAATTAATCTTATTTTCGATTATTTTTTTCAACTTCAGTCTTTAATGCGGGACCATGATCACCCCATTAATTTTTTTTTAATTTTAATAGCATATGTCACCCGGAATAGGGATTCTAACGATACCTCATTTATCAAAATCGGTTCAGGCGTATAGAATTTATGGTGGAATATACAAAATCACATACATACATACATGAACCCTGAAAACAATATACTCCTTTTTTCAGGCAGTCGTATAAAAATATATTAAGCAGCGGTGTAGGTAGAGTTGCCCGTCACAATCGGCAAATTTTTAGTTCCGTAGTTACGTTGGTCGACTATTACACGTAAACTTGTATAAATTTCACTTTACTGTAATAGTTTTTCTTCGTCATATTACTTCCGTGATTTTTTTCACATACTTATCAAGATCAACTAGGCTACTCAGCTTACGCATAATAAGTAATCTATGAAAATAATATTTGCCAATATCGAAAATAATAAATTAATAACATTTATTTATAAATATAACAAACTAGGTATAATCACAGTATAATAATGGCCACCCGACCGAATTTCGGCCACGGCGGTCAATCTCCAGAGAGATTAGCCATCTGCGCGGGAGATATTATAGTGCACAAGTGTATGCGCGTACACAGGTGCACTCTCTGTTCCTTTACTCTCATAGCCCAATGGGACGGAAAATCCGACACGACCGGAGAGGGATCAGGCGCAGGACCGACGGTTTAACGTGCTCTCCGAGGCACGGGGGTGAAATACCGCCAAGTTCCTAAATCCGGGCTAGTACTGAGAATTTCTTGTTAGAAAAACCCAATACTTCTATGGCCCGACCCGGGCCTCGAACCCGGGACCTCGTCAGCCGCAGTCGAACATGCTAACCACTAAACCAACGAGGCAGCACTAGATGTATAGGTACGTGTTAATCACAGAGTAACACGTAAACATCTAGTGTTACAGAGTGGAAGGTCAAATGTCGGAATTAGCATTCCAATATCATAAATTCCACGAATCAAATAATTGATTCAAACAAGAACGATATAATAATAACATCACAGAGTTCATAAATAGCGCACAAAAGCGCTTTCGAAATTGCGCGTTTAACAAACATAATATTGAATTATTATTATATATTAAGCACACAACAGGAAAGCTTCTTATAACGATACTTATTCTATTTCTAGGGATTAGTATTTACTCAATTATTAACTAATCCAAGTATCATTGCTTTTTGAGGCTCGTCTCGCTAAAAACAGATATTACAAGGAGTAAAAGTTTATTTGTGTAAAGATAAGTTTAAGTCTGTAAGTCCTTGATATCTTCGAAAATCGGTCACTATTAAAAGTGCAAAGATTGTATAATCATGTCAGGGTCAAGTACTTACTTAGCAGACTGTAAAGAGGGCTCGATCGGGGCGACGTACTTCCCGACAAATGGCCACCGGACGTCTTAGGAAATATAATATCCGTCGAAAGGATAAAGCTACGAAAGACATAAACTATAACCAGGAACACTGCTAAAGACAGAGATAAATGGTATATTTTAGTGGCGGAGCGCAAGAATCACGCTGGGAAACTAGACGAGCGTTTAAAGTCGATTTTACTTTAAAATGCTGAAGATTTATAAAATGTTTCCTAAATGAAAAAAAATTGAGTCCACACTCCACACCGAAGTCCAAGAACAGTCCAAGAAACGTAAGCACCGAGTATTAGCTTTAGCAGATATGATTAAAAATCACAGTAAATCTTCAGGTTTCTATTTGAAGTAATTTTGTATTTCTAAGTAATGCTTATCAACATTTTCAAGATAATCCATCGTAGCGCGTAAAGTTAATAAAAAGCAACCATACTTTACACGCTGAAAATAAGCTTTAAATATAATATTAAGCCCTGAAGGTACGTAACATCGAATACGAAATATAGTACATATTTAGCATACTGACGAAATTGTAATACGAAAACGTAAATTAAACAATAAGTAGCGCGTTTTAAATATGTAGATACGGAAAATAAATTGCATATTCCATTAATCATAAATCGCAAATACTATTAAATTACGCGGAACACGTTAAAAATAACAACTTTACAGAATTGGGTGTTAAAGGTTTATCTAGGTACTCTACTCTCGAGTCCCGATCCAAGCTCACTATGGGGCGGTATTTTTTTTAAATTAACTGGCTTTACGGCTCTGGGTTCCAGCCCTTCTGAGGCGGGGCGGTAAGATGTCTTGTCAAGCAGTACACGCGTAGATACAGTACTACCACTTTTATGATTCGCATCGGCTTTAGTCGCCTTTAGGAGGACGCAAAGAAAGAATAGTTAATTCCTCTCATTTTATAAAAGCAAGAACATACCTGAGCTGTTAGCTAGATTAATCCACCAGGAAAAAGCTGCAAAGAATACTTCGAAAGCTTAATTGAAAGCCCATTACAAAAGCGATACCATTTAATTTTCACCGAAGAACACGATCGTTTTCAGGTGCTTTAATTAAAAATATACAGGTAACGAAGTTTGTGGAGTTCGAAATAACGAGCTATTCTTAATGCTCTTAGGGTTTGTACAGCATTAGTTACAATATTTAGATTGCCGTTGTTGCTGTTTATCTACGTCTGTTCACTATTATTTAGTAACAAATAATACCTACGACTTCTAAAGTCAATAACAGTGGATCTGATAAAAATGATCGCCCGGAAATCCTTTAAAGGGACCCTGCAGTGAGCGGATGCCTATCGTTTGATGAAAAAACTTTTTAGAGATATTTTAATCTAAATAAATTTATTATTCCTTGTAAGGTTTCTATCTCTTAAAGTAGTCAGTATGTAGATAGATACACAAAAAAAAATTTTACTTAATAAGAAAGGATACGATTGCTCTCTATTAGATCGAAAAGGATTTCTTGTACTATTGTTTCTCTGAAATCTATTTCCTTAATGATGAAATGATCAGTTCGTATCCTGTATATAATAATTGGCGCGTGCTACTAATCGAGCAGCTGTCAGCGGCATCTGCGATATTCACAACAGTCTAGATACTCTACACTCTACAGTGTAAAGTCTACACTATGGCAAGCTACTGCCGCAGCTACTGCTATGAGGAGACCGCTGAACTCGTCCGACCTTTCGGTACGCATAACGACATTGCACTACAAACACGAAAACGGAACAACAGCTGAAACATTTTATATACTGAATCCCTATAAACAGATGCCCAGAAATGTTTCGAATGCCGGCTCCAGTTGCCAAGTGTGTTTTAAATGCAGTGTAAGTTAAAAATAATACTTTGAAAAAGTTGGGTGTTCTTCATATTAGTGTGATATCAAAAAACACCTGCTGTACCTGCATACGTCTCCTATAGTATACGTCCAACTGTTTCACATTTTAATAATTAAACAATAAAAAAGCGAAACAAGATATCATGTACAGTACATTATTTATGTACCTTTAACTGCTAGGTTATAGGTACATAATAGGTTATGGTATATATATACGTCTTAATATTATATACCTCGGAATAAGCTAAAAACTTAACTTAATATATTTTAATATACAAGGATGTCCTTTGTGTAAAATTAAATAAAATTCACATACATCTTACATTACCTATATATTCTCAGAATTTCCCTCCCTTGATACGAGCGAACTCATCCGCTGGCTAATTCTCTTGAGATTCGAATACAGATACAGAGCCTTTCTAATTTGTATCCTATTTTGACACATATATGGCGCTTTGACCTAGAATATTCCCCTGGTGCAATAGCGCCTTTGCTATATAAGTGAAATTTTATTTCCCAAAGTATGTTTTATCACTGGTGTACGAGTACATTTTCCTTGCGATATATATTTTTTTATTGCTCTTACCCTCTACTTTCTTCAGAGGAAAACGTTGAATTATGCATCCGTAGAGGCACTCAAGGCACTACGATGTACGACTCCAGTAAAGTTAAATACTTAGTATCAGTATCAATGTCTTCTGAGCATCTTAACCTGAGCTAATTTACGATTTTCAAAGGAAATCTAAACCAGAATAGCTGGAACCTGACAGCGGACCGCGTGTCTACAAAATAAATGTTAGACGGGTTATTCTCGTCCACGTCGTCGTATGTAGTTACTTGGCAGATATTATCTAGGTAGGTACCTAGTTATAAAGTAGCCCAGACAGGGTTATTGAGGTCTTAATGAAAATTAATGTTTTCCTATTATAGTATGTCACAATGGATTCAATCTGTATTTTTTAAATCTTGTAGGAACTCTTTGATTTTTCTAGGATACAGTCCATGTCGGACAGAGGTAACTGATACATAGAAACACACTTAGGCATTTATAGAATAATATGTTAGTTTGGATTAACGTTTAAATTCTGCGAAAACATTAAATAGGGACCTAGGTAGTTTCCACGATGCCTAATACATAATAATTATGCGATTAGGTATAAGGAAAATTACTTATAGCGCGACTTTGCCTGCTCTCAAGGCAAATCTATTGAATTTCTTTGAACTGTGTAACGCAGTACCTACTAACAGACTTATTGTATCTAATGTTATGTAAGATAGATACTTATATTATTTATAATTGTTATGTGCAAGAATGCATAGTGGTGTAATCATAGGTCGATACTTATTAAGTATACAGCGCAGCGGTAAATATTGGTATGTTGATGGGGCAATCGACGGCGAGCGGTCTGTGATTATTATTTCATTGAGAATGCGTTCTTCTATCATTGATTATCTTACTCCATAAAATAAAGCTAGGACTACATGGCTCTGGTTACTTATTCGCGCTTCAAAAAGTAACTTTTTTTTTATCCACTACAAGTTAGCCTTTGACTCCGGATCTCACCTGATGGTAAGTGAAGATGCAGTCTGAAATGGTAGCGGGCTAACCTGTAAGGGGCATGGCATATTAAACCCTTAACTCTATTCGGTTTCTACACAGCATCGTACCGGAACGTTAAATCGCTTGGCGGCACGTCTTTGCCGGTAGGGTGGTAACTAGCCAGGGCCGAAGCCTCCCACCAGGCCAGACCAGGGAAAATTCAGAAATTATAAATTTCCAAACCCTAACGGGGATCGAACCCGGGACCTCCGCACATTAAGGCAACAGCGCTCAACACTGCGCCACGGATGTCGTAACTCTACAAAGCCAAGTGTCTCACTCGCGGCGTACCTTAATATGGGTACCTTGGGTTTAATATTACTGCCATGCCCCTAACAGGTAAGCCCGCTACCATCTTAGACTGCATCATCACTTACCATCAGGTGAGATCGCAGTCAAGGGCTAACTTGTAGTGGATAAAAGAAACCTAGGTACTTCGCATCGCGGTTTCATGCACACCGCTCCCAAACTTGGGAGTAGTTAACTATAATATTAACCAAGTACCAGCTTTCTAGAGTCTGTCACCTGAATTGTATGAATCTTTTATGATTACATAACAGTACTTAAGATATTAATATTTGAATCATTCGCTTTAGGGGCCGAGTGAATTATTTTGCTAATTACAATAAATTTAAGGTTTTATCGTCCGTCTGCTACTTACTACTGTATCCGCGTGGTTTCTAACCTTTCTAGTTAGTGGTTTGTCGACACATCATTCTGTGTTCAGACTCAAATCACTGCAGATAACATTAATGTGGCTTAAAATATTTCAAACTAACTGAAACTAGTCCGCGTGAGTTGAGAATTTTTGGTTCCTGTGGGAACTCTTTAATTTTCCGGGATGCTTTTCATCATGTGTGTTTTTCCAGACTATAGCCTATCTCTGTGCCAAATTTCATCCAGATCCGTTCAGCCATTCAAGCGTGATTGAATAACAAACATTCATCCATCCAAACTTTCACATTTATAATATTAGTATAGAACTATAAATAGACAACCGACCCAATTCTTGGATGGGCGCATAAATTCGCTTTGACTAAGGAGATCTTGTCTAGATGTATTGAACACGTACCCTTATGCATGAATTGATACAAGTACTCTTTGCTAAGATCGGAATGCAACCGAATCAAAACCGAAGCTATGTGATCCGAGTCTGAACTCTGTAGCTGTTTATTAAAGGCATAACGGACATATCAAACGACATTAGCGTTTTTGCTATGCTGCAATTAAGTTGCGTTTAGGGGCGGGGCATACGGCGTGCGGGGAGAGGTGACCGTTATTTGCCACCGAGCCACTTTGCTAACCATTACAGCCGATCAATAAAAATTCTGCTACTCTAATTCTATATAATAGGTATTATTCTCCATACTCTGGTCATTTTTGTTTCGTAATTTTCTAAAATATAGACTAAGTTTGGTTACTACCAACTAACGTAAGGCAAGTTCCGTCCTACTTCGTCGTGTCAACCTATAGACGTCTACTGGACGACTGCTGGACGAAGGGTTGATGGATCTGGATATTCACGAAACACGGTCTTGTGCCGCTTGTTTCCAGTCAGCCAGCAGCCAACGTCGCACATTTCGGTGCAACGCCCCCATCCAAGCGCATATCTATAACCCTAATCACCACCTATACATATATCTGTACCAATCTTCGCCATAATCCGTTATGCAGGCTGAAAAAACTTGGCAGACAGTTAAGGTGCCAGCGGAGGGTGAATTGCCCATACAAACGTAATACCAAAATAATTCGTAATTCGAGAATATTTCCACCAGATTATGCGATTAATAAGATTGAACTTGTATTTATCTAGGCCCCTGGATAATTATGTTTTCAAAATATTTTCCCAAAATTAAATGTAAGCGCATAGCGTTTTGCTTGTTTTTACGACGTGAATGACATGTTTTCTCCTTATTTGTATCATATTAAAACCGACGATATCTTACGTACTAATTGACCAGGAGCATAGCCTATATTGTCAAGTTCCCGAATAACAACACGAAGTGAAAAACACAACAAGTTATCATTCATCATTTTTGGTATTTACGGAACAAGACTAAACGTATGACAAATTCTGTACGCTCATATTGCTATCGCGTTTGCACGCGATCATGCGTCATCAACCAAATAGAGATAGCAATATACCGGCAAATTTATATTTGCGGGTTGAATAGAAATTGCGAGCGGCGATCACCGGCCTCTTAAACGGACATACTTTTGCATTCATTGTGTAAGGGACAATCTAGAAATAGTTATTAATAAACACTTTTAATATATTTGTCCTCTCATTTGAAACTTGGACGAATAAATGGTTAAACGTGTAGAGATTTAATTTAATTAGATAAAACTTGGCTATATATTAAAACAATATTCATCATTATTATAAACAAGATTGCTATCGATAAGCTCTAAACCAAATTGCGATCTAAACACAAAAGTATTCAATAATCGCTGAGTCTACCGGCAGGACTCGTAGCGATGTGTGACTCGAGTCACTTGACTCGAGTAACTCGAGTCAAATCGTAAACGAGTCAACTCGAGTCCAGTTTTTAACAACCCGAGTCAACCCGTACTCACGTCGTCGTGAATTCGCAGCTCGCGTGGTTGGTTCGCGACTCGCGTTGCATGACGCATTACCTCGAGAGTCGCGTTCCCGCGCGCGCCTTGTTAACTCGGAGCTCGCTTTGCTGTGTTCGGACTTCGGATTAATTCGTAATTTAATTTTAGTTTTGTTTTGATTGACAAGCACATAGAGCTTGTCAATTTTAACACAACCTTACTATTATAATAATTATAATAGTAACTTTGATAATTATTATCAAAGTTTTCCATAAGGAATAAGTATTATGTTAATTTGATAATTAAATTTTTTTTTTATTAAAAATTTAATTTTAAAAAATCGTATAAGTGTTATGTTTGTATTTGTCTAAAACACAAGACTGTAATATTGATTAGTTTTAAGATTTGTACACGTTCTAGTTAAACTAAATAGGTAATTATTATTTAAAGATTGAAAAATGGTGCCATTAATAGTTAATACTTTTAAGTGTACGACTTCAATAATTAAATATTTTATATTTTTAGTAACAAATACCTGCTATATTTCGTTTATAACATACTGTGCGTTTATAACGACCTGTAATCCTGGGAGCCTGAATCATAAATCTTAATTACGCCGCTACGCAACATTGGTTGTTGTTGTAACGAGTCGACTCGGTGTCTTTAAAGCCGCTACAGCTATAAAGACACCGAGTCGACTCGTCGCTCCCATTCATGCCACACCGCACACGGCACACGCTTGCCGCGCCTTGCCTTGAGGCTTGGACTCGAGTCGCGACGCCCGACGGGAGACAGTCAACGAGTTGAGTCAACTCGGGTTGCAACTCGAGTTAGTGGCCTTACGAACTCGAGTAACTCGAGTCAAAACACTCGTATTTATCCTAAATATTTTCAATATGGCGTCGGTATCCGCAGATTAAATTGAATGACATGAAAGGAGTCAAATTGACTGATATTATACTTCCTGTTTCATGAGATATAATAACAAACAGTAAAAATGCTAACAATTGAGTAGGTATATTAGCATGGATAACATGCCTGCTAACCATAAAATCTAGAAAAAGTTTCAAAAACAAATATTCAACAAAGCATTGACGCACTTGCAAACTGTTAAAAGGAAACACTCTACGGACTGCGCCAATGAAATCGCAAATGGTTCGTGGAAATGCATTACTGGATTATTGGTGAGCAAACATTTGGCTATTAGGTACGCCTGAATCGGGCTACAGGAATAGCCGTGCAGTTATGTTCAAGGGCGTCAAAAATTTACCGCCTCAACGCGGACGCCCACGTTTGACGCCAGACGCCGATTTAGAACGAGTAACAAGAGCTAATCATATAATTTTCCTGTATTACAGGAATGCCCGTGCATTCTATGCATGCTTATGCCTATTTAAACGATCGGCCTCATGTTTGGGTGGATGGAGTTCGAAAGTATACTTAGTATAAGATAAACCCGGCTGAGTTTGTTGTGGGCTCTTCTCAGACCAGAGCGCGTTTGGAACCCTCGTAGCTTTAGTTTTAAGATACCGTAGTTAATTATCACCATCAAGTCTTATTCCTTGTAAACATGACGTTCAGAAGGTGTACTTTGTAGGTACCTGTTTTGAATAAAGATGCTTTGAGTTTGAGTTTCATACAACTTTTTGGCGTGATGTGAGTTTTGAGCAATTAAACATCACTTGCTACAGCGGTGAAGGAAAACATCGTAAGGGAACCAGCATGCCTAAGAGATCGTCAGTGTTGTCAAAGGTGTATAGAGTCTGCAGATCCGTTGCACACGCTGGTAGATACAAATATATTGGTCAACTAATAGCTCAAGAGCCAAGAGTCTTGATTTCGATTGACACCTAGCTTCATCCTAAACTCTAATCTAAAAACCATTCTACAGGGGCTTTCGGTAGAGGACGGTTTGTATGGACGGATGATGAAATTCTATTAAATGTAGTGACTTATGAGCTCAGACCTATATTTATATTTATAAAATAATTTGACCAGGTCAGCCGTTATCAAAATATATTACCACATGTAACCACCATACCATACCGTACCGAAGGTACCAAAGGTAGGCCTTCCCATGCCTAATTTATCAACTCTACAAAAACTTACCACTCCTGCATTAAACCTCAATATAAGCTTAAAAAAGATTTTTATGTGTACCTATTTAAGGCTCTTGAATTTTCATTATAAATGTTAACCTGAACGAACAATTTAATTTCCATAATCTTCATTTTAATGTAATTTTCATAATCACATTACGCTTATTAAGTGCAACAGAATAACTTTATTAAAGAATAATTTCAAATGAAAAACCTTCTATCAGCGTATTGTGACCTTACTGTGTTTTTAATATATCTAAATGCTGTTAATTCCAAAAAGTTCACTCAACCTCAGAAAAAACATCAAATATGCCGTAAAAGTTTTATTTTAGACTTCAGCCATGTTATGTTTTCATTAGATGCCAGAGCGATGTACTAATGAAAATGAAGCTGTACAAATAAAATAATTCTAATCATTTCTATTTTAAACGTCGTGTCTTCAGAAAGGAAAATGAATGCTCATGAAATAATAATATAAGGAGGTATAGTCCCACCAACTTATCTAGCCCGGTAGCCAAAATTTAAACTATATTGACTGTTTAGTTCTAATTTTTATTTTACTTTTAATAAATAACTACGACACTGTCACCCCGGTCAAATAAGTTTGTGGGAGTTGTATATGTCACCGTAAGATTGTAAAAACCGTTAGATTATAATCTAACTCGCGTAATTGCAAACTGTCGAAAGATTACAATTTAACGCATTATTTTCCGGTAGATTGTAACCTGATAGGTATTTAAACCCGATAAAACCTAAGTGCCCGGCCTGCCTGGGCACTACTTGATGATTTATGTTGAACCCTAACCTAACCTATAAGGAAGACACAAGAAAACGTAAATACAATGAATATTTCAAAAATTTACACTCGAGAATATTGAACAGTTCACAATCTTTCGACAGTTTACAATTACGCGAGTTAAATTATAATCTAACGGTTTTTACAATCTTACGGTGACATATACATTTTTAAACTAAGATAAACTTACAACTACAATTCCGCGGGCTCGTACCAAGCGATTTGAAGGGCAAATAAATACCTAGACTAAAGACAATAACCACGACCTAAGTATTGCCGCATTATTACCTGACACTACCTAGAACCTTCTCGCAGTCCTTGTCAGGTTATTCGAACTGAATAGAAATGGTACACCGCTCAATATATTATAGATTCATAATATATACGATATATTTTACTCATAAATTCTGTAGTAGGTGTAATGTTTGTTAACACATAACGTACAAAAGCAATCGCGTAACCAATGCGTTTTAAACAAGTCACACCGGAACAAATGTATGTGGGCGTCTTGAACCTATTTGTTCTGTATGAAGTATACCCTAAAGCTCTTATTAATAAACTTAGACTAGATCGAGATTAATTTTAATCCAAGGTTTTAGCCTCGTTTAACTAAATTCCTTATTAATAAATACAGAGTAAAGAGGAAGTAGCATGATCCGAATCTACTCTTGGAGTAAATTTTAATCCTTGGCGCTACATGGTTTAACGACCGATTAGGCATAGCCAAAGTGTGCTCTCGACGATTTTGACCATGAGCATGCCTCAATGATTGCCTTTTTTTTAGAAACCTTTTTTTTTTGTATTTCCGTATACACTGTACACTGGACCCAGGTACTTTCTTTTGTTCAGATATAGTTAGTTCGTACGTTTTAGTTTTGTGTGGTGGAATTAAAATGGATACAGATTATTTCATTGATGATTTGAGGGCTATAGTTAGATGATATTCATGAGGTTTGAAACCAGGTTCCATTAATGGGCAGTATGAAACTTTATAAAATTCGTAAGAATCCTTTGGAAGAACTTCATGAAGGTGAATTTAAATCTAAGTACATATTTTCTCGATCAACTGTCGTTTTCATTATTTAAATGGTAAAAAATATTTAGTGATGATGCAAGAGGTGGCTTTATACCTACCACCCCATCTGAAAGTTTTGGCTGCAATAAAAGAACATGGGCCCGTGGAGAGGTAAATAAAACTTTTAAGTTGTACCTAATTGCCTATCATCATTATCGGCGGCGTTTTTGTTTTTGATAAATGATAAATGATTTATTTATTTCATGTAGGTACAACTTGTGTCACTTAAGACTCTACCACCGGTTCGGAAAGTGATTCTACTGAGAAAAGCCGGCAAGAAACTCAGCATAAATTTGAATGATTATGTAAATTTATATGATAATAATTCTCCAAAACCGTAAACTTATTTTAATTTTCCACCGAGCACTACAACAAAGTTACCGAAAAAATAAAACCGCGTCCCAGCTTGTCATTTGTCAAATTCAAAATATCGTACACACCACAGGCTATAGTTGATGTATGTCACTGTCATTAATGTCACATCAAGCATTATTTTCATTCGTTGACTCACTCTTTTTACTTTAAAATTATGTGGGTTGCCATAACGCAAGCGTTAATAGCGTTTGGGTTTGGACCATCGATAGCTCTAATCAATTATCTATGATGTAAAATGATCATGATATAATGACTGGTATTAAAATAATAAGTCGAACTAATTTAATTCAATAATAATTTAGTTAATATAAGAATCCCAAAACGTCTGAAGAAAACGCTGAAGTAAACTGGGGAAGTTGAGAGACGTTACATTTTTAATTTAAATTTTAGGGTTTTGTAGGTACTGAGCCCATTTTTGGGTATTCAATTTCTTTTTTTTTTATTATTAGGCTATCGGAGATTTTTCTCTCTATTTACTCTGGTTTCATATGAGTACGCCTCAACCCATAAAGATAGATTGCAGTTTACATCTAGTACATTAGGCCGGCAAAGTAATGAGCATTACAGTAGGTATCTCGACCGTTTACATGATCGAACCGTGTAACGAGGAGAAAGTACCCATCAATGGTTCAACGTACTCAACAGCTGCATTTTTATCCATTTTTGAATGCGATCATGACGTGTGTGTTTTCATTTTATCTCGTGTTTATTCCTTATCTTGAAAGAAAATGTACTACACTATAAAACGAGCAATCTTCTCGCGAACAAATATTCATATTTAACAGCACGGCGGCGTTCTCGGAAACGTCTAACGACTCAGTGATTTCTCTGCTTCGGGTGGGATATTTCTTTTTATCATTGAGTCAATTGCGAAGAGCCTAGGAAAATTATCCTATCAATGACTCAATACGGTATTAGCGCGAAATGTTATTATGCGTAGCGTAAAAAGTACTACTTTCTTGATTATGACTACGGGTTAACAGATAAGTACTTTAATTATACTTTAGTTATATTAAATTGGAGAGTCATATAACAATATCTACACTGAAGATTAAAAATGTCGTAAGACCTTAAAATCATTCCTATACTTATTGCGATACGGTAAGTTATTTAGCAGGTAAGTAGTACTTACCTCGATATATACCTCGGTAGTATATTTTCTCGATATGATCGCGATTTCCCGTAGCGTGTGATATTATTGATAGTGATACTCTCAATTCCTATAGCTATTTTAAATTTTTCCTTGAAATATTTAAGTATCTTATAACGTTGTTTCTCTTTGTTAGCGCCATAGCGTAGATATTATAGTTAGCGCAGTCAGTGGCCGTGCGTCTGGTCCGCTTTTATTTCTGCGGCGCCTAACCTATAAAAAGATCGTGAACGAGTTCGTCTACCGCTATGTCTCCTCCCATCGTATCGCCCTTATTCTCTTTATTGGAACATTTATTTATATTATCATTCAGACGAGTCATCGTGAGCATAACACTTCGAAATAATGGCACTAGTTCACAAAGCCATCATAATCTACATGAGGCTCAAGAACTTCGTTATGTTTTTAATTAGTTTAAGTAAATATTCGTGTATGTTTACCTACTTAATTTTAGCTTACGTTCCATGCCTTACTTTTATTATCTGATATTTATTAAGCAATGCTCCATCAGCCTTTGCCAACATTAGCGTCCCGAACTTGTACGGTAGCCTCAATAGCCAAATGCTCAGTCGATATGGAAATGCCTTAAGTTTGATAGACCGAGGAACCGACCTGCCCCCATAGTACATCCTACTCAGAGCGCTTGAGTCGCAACGAGCTTTGAGTCTTGGAGTGGACACACAGTGGACTGGCTTACGATTACAGCCAATTAACGTCCCAATGCTGGGCACAGGCCACCACCCTCATAGAAGAGAGGGAATTAGAGCTTAGAACCACCACGCTGCTCTAAGACGGGTTGGCGGGCTTTGACGACTATTATCATGTTAGTGATAATAACCGGGACCGACACCAAGGCACGGAGGTGAAACACCGCCAACTTCCTGACCCCGGGCTAGTACCTACTGAGAATTTCTAGTCTAGAAAAACCTAATAGGTACTTAATTATGGCCCGACCCGGAACTCGAATCCGGGACCTCTTCGCCCGCAGTCTAACATGCTAACCACTAGACCACCGAGGCAGTTAACTGGCTTACATGACATGATAAATATCACATAACGTTATGTAGTGCGAACGGAGAAAATCGCGTATATCCAGCACAAGCTTTTAGGAACGCGAGTGCGAGCACTGCTGTGAATATTAAACAAGACCAATTCCACAGCGCAGTCGGAATGCAACGGATCAGTCTGACTCGGATGCGGCTTAAGGTAGATGCGTTGAGTGCCTAATGCCTTGAGCCTAACCACAAACTGATGTATGTGAATGCGAACAATCAATAACACTATCATGATTCATGATAGAAGCCGACTGAGGGTAGTCATGCAGTAATATTACAGAAATAGATTTATGCTGATCTGTGTTTGCTGTACCTATATGTTAAATACTAGCTAGTGACTACTGAATGGTAGAAATTGTTACAAATGTTGCAAATATTGCGTTCCGGGTAGTGAATTTTGAAACATGACTATTCCAATTTTTTTTTTAAATATAACTTAGCGCTTGGCTGCAATCACACCCGATGGTTTAGTGAAAATATATTATAATTTAGCAAATCAATGTACCTACACAAGCTATGTACAAACACAGGTGTTTATATGTACGTGCTCTATATTGTATATTGAAACAATACTTAGTAAAATGTAGTTCATATTATGCAAAGCGCAACTCAGGCACAATAACAAATATTTCAGGATTTGACTAGGGATATAATACATTGTAGCAATTCTATAGATCACGAGAGACGTATCTTTAAAATAAAAATCATTAGTGTCAAAGAGTACCCACCAAACCTTGATACAGACAAGATATCATTGTTCTCATTCTAAGGTGTAACTTAATATCTATTTAAATTAATAATAATTGCCAACACAAAACGCCTTAAAAGATGGCATATGTACTGGATTTGGATGAGAGATAAACTTACTGGATGCCAAAATAACCTAGGGGAGGGTATTCATTGGAATACCCCTCAATATATAACTAGCAAACCAATGACAAAGACCTGATTATGGCTAGAAAGCCGATGGCAGATAAATGAAATGGAAAAAAAATGGTTTCAGTTATTTATAATCTCGTTTAATGAGTTATGCCATACTGAAAAACAGCACAAGGTTGGAAAGTTTATAGGCTAAGCTGGAACTTCATAAGATATTTACGCAGCGCGTCCGGCCGTAAAACCCTTTGCATGTTAAACAAGACCTACGTAGGCACAAAATAATGATTTACTCACCCCTTATTTAGCCTGCTTACGTACAAAAGCTTAGGAAAGTATACCATGTTTCATCATAGTACAAAAAGCTCATTAATGAATGTAATTAGTTTGAGTTATAAACTTATAATTAAATTATCCTATTCCCCGGTGGATAGGGTTGTTACACTGAAATGTAATCATCACTTTTAAAATACCCTCACTAAGGTACGATTATTTTCGGAAAAATAATAGTATTATACTATTTCGAAGTGTAACGATCCATTTGAAAATCTTTAAGGTTTCTCATTATGACTGTGTAGTGCGCATACATAAATTTTATTTGAGGACGGTGCTCTGCCGGCCAGTGGAAAAACGCCATATGGGTCCCTGTCCATTGAAGTTGAGCGGAACGGAGATGTGTCGGGCGGACCAGTCACACTGTTGATCGATGACGTGACAATTTTTTGACAAGTTGTGATAAGCCTGTTTGGAATATCTCCGCTCCACTGCGCTTCAATGGACAGTCGCCCTAAGATGCCGAGGTCTAAACAACAATGCTACTTATCACCGCATGTACTTTATACTCTACGTCTAAGTTATAATATATTTTTTAATTAAAGGGTTGTCTAAGACAGTGCGTGGCCCACAAGTTGGCGCCGTCTGGTCGGCCATGACTCATGGGGCTCTCCGTGCCTATGCTTCGAGCTCCCCTTTCACTTTGTACATTTTACCCCATAATTATTAATACTCCTACGTCCATACCATACGCTATGCTGATTGCATAAATCTCGTCCAAATTCATGACTTTTACGGTTTTTTAAAAATATTTCAATCGATACGTCATGCTACGTGTTAGTAATTTTTGAAAAGCTTCAACACGTATCATATTCTAAATGATTTCCGCGTACATAAATGATTAACCTTAAAAATGCCTTAAAATGACACTTTTTGTTTTTTCTTACTTTCTGAAAACATTCATGTTCATAAGAATTATATTGCATGAACATTCATAATTATATTCCTTGAATATAACACTACGGTCTCGGAAATATTTATGTTTCAAAATTTTTGAAACACAATTCTGAACTTAAAATACTAACATTTAAATTATTACTAAGTTACTGCGTAGTAACTTAGTAAACTGTAATGTTAGTTTACACTTATTAAACTTGGCCTATAACACGTAGTAGGTTCTTTTGCATGCCTGTACCTACAAATTATTAAAGCTGTACATTAACGAACGCATGAACCGTTTTTTTATGTATTCCTACTCAGTGCATTCAATGTATTAGCCACAAACCTATAAAGTGTGAAAATTTTAGTTTGATAGATTAATCAGGATAATAGGAAACAACTCATGCGAATCTGGGACAAGAGCTAGTATTGCATCTAATACATAACAATGTATATGAATAATGTAGTGAACTGTCATGACAGCTTGCGTGACGTGCACCCTCCCTCCAGCGCCACACGCTAACAGATTTGAATACTCAATTTATTAAAATGTCTCTACCCTCCAACGTTGTTTCAATATTGACCTTTAAGTTTAGCTAAATGGTCTTAGTTTTCAGAAATAATAATTTTTAATTATGGCCAATTAATCTAACATAAGTAAACGTGACGCTTAAGAGATTTCTACAATGTTCATTTTCTCTCTAGTAAATACGAGGGGGTCGTAACTATCCATGCCAGCTTTAAGGGTCCGTATTCTCGCCCGCTCTACCGCGCGCTCGGTCAATTTTGGAATCTGTAGGTATACCGCACAGTAAGACCGTTAGCTGCACTCACACATAGACGGCATAGGCCGGTAAAGATACTTTGATACTTTGCGTAGTCAAGTTCATACTATTTTCACTTGTTAATAAATTTTTATACTCGTTATTACTTTATTATTATTTTATTTTAATAAATGTTTATTTGGCATACATATACTTTTATAAAATATACTTAAACACGGGTATATGTAGGAATAAAAAATAGATACACCTACATGTTTATTTCAAGCAGTCGTATAATAATAACAGTTTTGTCTGCAATTACTGCGATAACTCTTGAAGTATACTGATTGCAGATTTGCAAAAATTAGACACTGCATAAGGACGGTGCTACATGCAAAACGAGCGACATGTAGAGGAGATTATACATATCAGGGAAACGAACAGTAGAGATGAGGCGTATATACTGTAACAGGTTTCAAAACTAGGTTTCCCCAAGACGTATGAGTACCGAGTCTTTCGTCTGCGTACGAAAGCGTTTCGAGTATTTAGAAGTATGTACTAGGAAGTCGTGAGGTGCTTGCAAAAACCAAATGAAAATCAACCTTATTACTGAACAGTTAAGACAGTCTTTAAATCACCTGAACAGTGACCTCGTAATACTCTTATGCCACGAACGCGTACCTTGAAAGACGCGTTCAAAGAACTCCTGTTCATTTATTTACTTATCATAAAAATTTATGATTTTTTAAGTTTTAAGATAAACCTAGGCTATCTGACTGTTACTAATAATTAAGGTACACGATTATTGACCAAGTTTTACTACATGGGTCATTAGAGTAATTAGGCTGTCTCAAAACACCATTGTTATTTTGAAAACAACTCACAGATAAGCGATTGGTATTGTGTATTACGCAGCTGTAGTTAGCACGTGCAAAGGATTAGTCATAAATAATATCACAGACACGCGGACTCTTTCAGGTATCAGGAAATGTAAATGTTACCATACTTCACGCGGACTATGCAATTGCATCAATTTATTTAGGTCCAAGACCACAAAGTCAAAAAAACTTCCAGTTGGTCAACAAAATATAATGCTATAAATAAAAACTGTATGACCATTGCTCTTACCTAAAGTAAGTTTGAATAATAAGAAAATATTTTGTGTTAACATATGTCGTGCAAAACATACCTAATGCTGTTTATGATAAGGTACAAATTAATTTGTAATCATGATTAGGTAAAAGATATAATTATAACCTTACCCTATATTCAATTCGCAAATTGACCACTGCAAGGTTATTTCCGCAATTTGCAATTTCCAAATATTGTCTGGTCTGGTCTAGTTGAAGGCTTTGGCCGTGGCTATTTATCACCATATCGGCAAAGATGTGCCGCCAAGGGATTTAGCATTCCAGTACGATATCGTGTAGAAACCGATAAGGGTTATGGGTTATAGGGTTATGGGTTATAACCGATTAGGGTTATGACTGCCACACCCCTAACGGGTTAGCCTGCTACCATCTTAGGCTGCATAATCATTTACTATACTACTAAGTTTTAGTGGAATAAAAAAAGCTAAGAACAGTATAGTTTGTTTGTGTAGATATTGTATAATCCAATAGTAATTTATGTGCCCCTTAGATAATTGCTATATGGAAGACGTATGTGATATAATTGGTTTTGCCTTTAGCCAAGACTACGTTAAATTTGGGCTCTATTAGATCTCTTGTCTAATTTGATCCACTTGCATAGTCCGAGTGGTTTAGTTTTAGCAATTTAGCGTTCCGGCACGATGGCGAATGTGCCATTTTTAACTGGTGACTGCATCATCCCTGACCACTAGGTGACATCGCAGTCAAGGGCTAACTTTTAGAGGGGTAGAGGAATCAAAAATAATTAAAAAAAACTTTTAAATTAAAAATAATATTTATTAAAAATATTTTTATCATAAAAAAGAGTCTCTGAGAGGCATAGATCTAGCTTTTCGGGTATCCATAATTACTGGAAGTAAAAAATAAAAATTTTACTAATTTATCTTCCATGTTTTTTCACAGTTTTAGCCATTATAATTACTTGGAAGCTAGGCGAAAGCTGAAATCATAATGGCGCTATTAGTACGATTTTATTAAAATGGAAAGTCTATACTAATATTATAAATGCGAAAGTTTGGATGGATGGATGTATGCATGTTCGTTTCTCAATCGCGCCCCAGCGGCTGATCAGATCTGGCTGAAATTTGGCACTAAGATAGATTATAGTCTGGAATAGCACATAGGCTACTTTTTATCCCGGAAAATCAAAGAGGCATTCAGTAGTATTTAATATTATAACAAAATAGTGTACAGTCATAAGATAGGAGAATGTACGACAAGATAGATAATGATCACTAATATGATTATACACATAATATTGGGAATTTATTTCTCAACTAGATGATGTTATAGGTAGTTTTTTGATTCCAGCGGAAACTTTTATTTTCCGGGATATAAAGTAGCATTTGTCCTTCCCCGGGATACAAACTAACCCTATACAAAATTTCATCAAAATCGGTTGAACAGATGGGCCGTAAAAGCGTAGCAGACAGACAGACATACTTTCGCATTTATAATATTAGTATTGGTTTTCTCTGGTCTGGTCTTCGGCCACGGCTAGTGACTATGCAACCGGCAAATCAATCTAATCAATTAAAAATGAAAATCTCAAATCTTTCAGGTAACTGAGTTTGAATATAAAATAATCTTACCTTGTTGTGATATATAAAACAAGTAAAATCCAATCCAGAAGCGAATACTCCAATCCAAATACAAAGCAAGGGTCTAATTGTTATTTTCACTGATTCCACTGTCAAAGTCTATATGGAGATGCCAAGGTCAGAAAAACAAAAACACTAAATTTGTATTTTTTTGTTGGAAGCAGTTGAGCAGAGCAGTACCTCAATGATCGCAAGTGACTAGAAAAGTGACAGTAAAAAGTTTGTGGGATTTATAGAATGTAAAAATATAGACATCTCTACCATTTGCAATTTATTTGTCTTGGAAATACCATTGTAATTTTGATAAACAACAAAAACAACGTTCAAGTATTCGATAAATACAGTGCTTGTGTTTTATGCAGGTGCGATCTGCACGTGCATAGGATTAGGTCATAAATAAGCGACCCTTTCAAGTATCAGGTAATATAAAATACGCGGGCCATGCAATTGGATCAATTTAGGTAAGAGGGATCTTTTACTTCAATTGATCCAACTGCAAGTAAAAGTCAAAAAACTTCCAGTTGATTTCAGTTACAAAATGTCATACAAACTCATCTTGTTTACCACAAAGGAAACAATATCTATAAATAAAAACTTTATGACCGTTGAGCTCTTTATTCATAGTAAATTTGAAAAAGAAATAATAATGCATTAAAATATGTATTGCAATTTGCAATATATACCTTATGCAGCTTAGGATAAAGTACAAATTAAATTGTATTCATGATTAGCTTCTTCGTTTTAGGATTTCAAATTGTTGCATTAGTATTTTATGACTTATAATATTGTTTGGTTTTTTTATCGAACGGCAGTGCTGCACGTTACTATTGTCGAAAGGTAAAAGAATAAATAAAATGTATGCTAACAATGAAACCATTTTATAATAGGTACCTTTTATTGACCCGTGATAAATAGTATTGCTTACGATCAATTTGGGAATTAGAATTTCTGAATTTTCTCCGGTCCGGGGATCCGGGAGGCTTCGGTCGTGGCTAATTATTATCACCCTATCGGCAAAGACGTTGGGCGCTCCGGTACGATGCCGCGTAGAATAGAAATCATCACTTACTATCAGGTGAGATCGCAGGCTAACTAAGCTTGTAGAGGATAAAAATAAATTTAAATATAAGTTATGCTATGAAAACGGTATCTGCCTAAATATCTCAGCAACAACGTATGCCATGTTGAGTTTGGCAATTACAATTTCAAAGAAGATATAATATTTCAGGAAAGTACGTTCAAAACCCATACATATATTACGTATACTTAAATACCGATTTACGAGAAAATGAGATTATAATTATGTATATCGTACAAAATTATTTAAAAGTTATAAAAAAACTGATAGTTAATAATTAAATACCAGTATCACACATTCATCCAATATCGATTAAATCGGATCAAGAACCTAACATTCTACGTTCATTAAAGTAAGGTAGTCGCGCTATGTATTGTTAGGAACACGTTTTTTATAAAGGCTTGTAGAAAGCTCACGCACACATACAAAAGAGCCCATCCAGCAATACGTCCTCCCTCGAAGAGCGCTCGGCTCGGTATGCCGGTCGTGCGGTCTGCGATCCATTTTACACGTGACTTTATGAGACTTTTGATAATTTTTTTTGGTCACATAGGTATTTTTTAGAACTTTATTTTTTTACAATTTATGTTATATATATACTAAACATTCATGGGAAATTTTATTTAATCAGTAAATTCGCCAAACTTTTAAGAAATACAGTTTACTGTGACGCGTTAATTTTGATAAATCGTGCACATTGATTTGATTTTTTTAGTAACTAATTTTGTATGGAACTTATAAAAACGAATCGCAACAGTCCAATTTTAAGAGTGTGTTTATGATATTAGTATTTTTTATAAGTCATTTATAATAATTTTTCGTGGATTTATATGGGTCAAAAGTGTCACCCAAAAGTGTAAAAATGGTAAACGTCTTCTGCGAGAATGAGAATTTCACTATTAAATTTCAATAAAATTAATAGTTTTTTTGCAACAGTCTACTAGGGAGGGATTAATCTTTAATGTTTTAATTTTATTTTTGTCATAATTCTAATATCTCATGCACAAAGCCCGTCAAAAGTTCATAACAAATCGGTTTACGGGGATACGGATTCTTAACACGATTGATCGCAATAGTCTCCTCTTTGTTGAGAATTTCAGATACTATTAGTGCTTTTATAATACCTTGCCCCAAAGGCCTAGCATAGCCGCATAGGATATAGCAACATAAAATGACGGATTTTATTGTTGCTATATCCTATACCATTTACAGTGTTTGCTTATTTTACTAGGTAGGATAAGTTTATGAAATAAGTAGAATTTGATTAATTGAGTATTACAGAATTTCCGACATATATTCGTTTTAGTCGGCTTTAACATGTTTAATGTAGTGAAAATATGTAAAAAAATATTGCAACAATGCTGCTAGTGGCTTTTCTTTTACGCTTCATAATTACGTATAATAACCGATACTTATAACGGAAGTACTAAAATCGGTGCAGAAATAAAGGAGTCAACCTCTTTGCTCTACATTATTTAAATGCCAACTTTGGTAATGATTTTCTTTAATATTTTCTTGGTATTGAGTGTGGTTTAAGCAACATTCACCCAGTGACGGGACCGGTTTTATGATTCTCATAACTTAATACTTAATTAAAATTTCCCCTTTTTTTCGGGAAATGAGAGCACATGGCATATACAATCGGACAGTTTTTATGTTGAAAACGGCATTTTTCTTAATTATAAAGTTCCTGCCCTTGAATCGAGTAACAATCATCGCAAGCACAACCAGTGCAAGACATTCGCAGCTTTGTCGATGTAAAAGCAACGAGAAAGCACGTGAAAGCACTGTCGCACTGATTGCGCTTGGGCTTAAGATTTGACACGATACAATTATAAACGTTTCCGTTAATATTTTTCCCGCACGGCTAGCAAGCGTACAACGAGTAAAATTATGTCTACCCATTTTCTCACGTTATCTCTATTTGTCTATCGAAGCTAACACGTATGATAAATGATTTATTTATTTCATGTAGGACAACTTGTGCCACTAACGAAACGTTAAGACTCTACCACCGGTTCGGAAAGCTGATTCTACTGAGAAGAACCGGCAAGAAACTCAGCAGTTGCTCTTTTCATAGAAAAGAAAAGGTTACAATATGTAGACAACACAACTCATACGTTACAAGTAATTACACTGACTTGTGGGTCACTGGATGCGAGGCCGGTTGCTTCCATGCAACTTTGTCATTAATAAAATCATCGATAGTGTAATAACCTCGACTTAACAAATGCTGTTTAACACAGTCTTTAAATCTATGTAACGGCAAATCCAGAAACTCTTTGGAAATTATATTATAAAAGCGTACACTCGACCCCACAAAGGATTTCTGCACTTTACGCACACGATACGATGCTGTCACTAGCTTATGGCGGTTTCTAGTGTATCGATTGTGAGTATCACCTATTTGCTTATAAAGATTAATGTTCTGCCTAACAAAGACTATATTATTGTTATGTATTGCGAAGGCACTGTAAGAACACCAATCTCTTTAAATTTTTCACGAAGTGATACGCGTGATCTGAGTTTATAAATAGAACGAATGGCTCTTTTCTGGAATATAAAAATGGATTGGATATCAGCTGTTCTGCCCCACAATAAAATGCCGTACGACATGACACTGTGGAAGTGTGCAATGACTTGTCTTGTTACGTCAAAAATAGAGATAAAAGCAATATTTCTTATGTGGTATATTTCTCTACGAACCCTTACATGCCGACAATTTTTTTGTTAGTGTAAACGAGAAATTAGCCGATAACGACAAAATCTCCCTCCCTTGTCGCGAGATATCTCGTTGTGCGCATGCTAAGCCTGCTGGTAAGTTTGGTTCTTGCTTATCAAATCAGGATTGATAGTGTCGGTTGTGACTTGTGATAGACTTGTAGACTCAATTACTGATCTAGTTTCTCGCTTAGAACGTACCTATGTCACATAAATAGAGACTTTGGAGAGTGTAACATATAGGCACATAGACATAGGCGATGTTACAATCTATTTGAAAAACCGCTTTTATCACGCACAATTTTTTGCCGCAACATAATAAAAATATGATTCAATTGTTTCCTTACACAAGCAAGTGTAAAAACAAGATGTGGGACTCATACTTCATACTAATATTACAAATGCGAAAGTGTGTTTCTTTGTCGGTTTGTCCTTCAAAAACAATGCAACAGAGCAACCGATTGACGTCATATTTTGCGTGGCGTTATATAGTTGAAGACTTAGAAAGTGATATTACAGTCTTTTTATCCTGGAAAATCAAGGAGTTGCCGTGGGAATAAAAAATTTAATTCCACACGGACGAAGTCGCGGTCATCAGCTATGTATTGAGTTTCGGAACTCGGAATTTAAAAAAAATTTAGTTATTTACAGACACTAGACTAAGCTGGGCCCGCAGGGTGTAGGTAAACTCTGATTGGTATATAGCATATACCCAGTTACAGTAAGCTCTGCTGTGTGTAGGTAAGCTCAATTGGCATATATCCAGTAAGAGTAAGCAGGGCCCGCTGGGTGTAGGTAAGCTCTAATTGGTATATAGTATATAACCAGTTACACTAAGCTGGGCCTGCTGTGTGTAGGTAAGCTCAATTGTCATATATCCAGTAAGAGTAAGCAGGGCCCGCTGGGTGTAGGTAAGCTCTACATGGCATATACCCAGTTCTCGCTTTTCCAAGTTGGACTGAAGTATTTAATATTCCAGTTTATAAAGTATTCATAATCACTGGGATATTAAATTATTTGAAAATTTAACAGAACTCGACAATTCTTTTTGCAAAGACATTAATTGTCAGCCCTTAAGATAAAGTACCTACTGGTCAGGGCCGTAATACGATTTTAAATGTCTTTTTAAAGGTCTCCCGATATTTTTTGCTCTCTTATTTAAACAAGTTCGGTAGCTTTGATGGCATTGCGTGGGGCTCTTAGTGAGATTTAAATATTATGTAAATTTCACCTAATTTTAATTTAACTAAGATCACGTTCTCAAGTATCGGTTAATTTATACTTATGCCCGGTCTTAAGCAGTCTTAAGCAGGTCTTGACCCAGACTTGAGAACCTGAAATTAGCTGATGTTGGTTTATTAATACGGGCCTAAAATTGTTAAATACAGTCTTTGAAAATACTTGGATGGAAAAACTGAAAGCCTAAAAGTATTAGATGCAGTCTTTGAAAATGGAAAAACGGAAAAGTTGCTAAAATGGTTCGTATGACATTTCCTTAGAGATGAAAAGCAATTTTCTGCTACAGATAACCTATCTTAACAAGAACTCTTGCATGACTTATTTTTCCATAGATATATCCGTGTTATCCATGTTTCTATTTACCACTATATACGTATAACAGATATTATAGTATTTTCTTGTTCTAAATACAATTTGCACTAAATATGTTTACGAGTATAACATACAAGGCACTTTTTCTTGCGAACTATACTATATTCAAACCACTGGGAGAAAAGGTAAAAAACTAAATCACCTAAGTTTAGAAGGCAAAAATATTTTAAGTTTTTTTCCTTAAAAGCCTTTCGTCGTCTGTTTTTCGTCAAGGAAATTCTTTGAACTCAATGCAGGTAAAAGGTTTTCTTATACTATCTACTACTTTACTAGGTATACCTATCTTTTCTCACTAGGTACGGTCTTTTAAGCCTGCTCTTAGTACAATTTATACCAAATTTATATCATATATACTAATATCATAAATGCGAAAGTTTGGATGGATGTATGGATGGATGGATGGATGTTTGTTACTCAATCACGCCCCAACGGGCGAACGGATCTGGATGAAATTTGGCACAGAGATAGATTATAGTCTGGAATAACACTGCTATTTTTATCCCGGAAAATTAAATAGGGAACCGAAAAACTTCAATCCACGCGGAAGAAGTCGTGACCATCAGCTAGTAATTTATAAGTTATAAATAAATACTATATATTTTTGCCGCCGTCATCTGACAAAAAATATACCGTTCGTTGAATATGAGACGTTGTTTAGAATAATAAAATATTATATCACCCTCGAGTGCTCCGCTAACATCGGAGACAAGAATGACAAAGTGATGACATTATTTCTTTGCATTTTCTTGAGTCCCAACTCCCAAGTGAAATTTCTCGTGAAGTTCAGTTAGGGCCACATCCTATACTCGTACACATTTATACGTGGCTACCGCTCCCATACTTACTGAAAGAGTTTCACTTCTTGCACGCTTTACTTGTGCAAAGTCTAACTTAACTGTTATGAAAGCTGGACTACACTTAGCCAGCTTTTCATTCTTAACCTCTCTACAATCTCTCTTTAAACTGTATGAGTAGTACGTACGATAGAGATTTGCATTTCGCTTATCTCTTCCTAATAACTTCATCTCCGTTCTCTAGCAAAGTTTGTAGAACTTAAGCCAATTTTTCCGCGTATCGCTGTTTATTTTCAGTATGACATGATAATATTGTTAATTGTGAAGTCTCGTACTTAGATTGCAAATAGTTTAACGATAAAATAAAATTGCACAGATTATACTTATCAAACTTTTAAAGAGCATAGTTATCTAATGGCCATCCATCCATCCATCAGCCTGAATGCATCCACTGCTGGATATAAGCCTTTTCGAGAGTGCGCCACCAAACACGGTCCTCCGCCTTCCTCATCCACCCGCTTGCCGCAACCTTCTTTAGGTCATCGGACCAGCGAGCTGGAGGTCGTCCTAAACTGCGCTTACCGGTACGCGGTCTCCACTCCAAAACATCGGTTCTGCGACAGATATGACCTGCCCATTGCCACTTCAGCTTGCTAATCCGCATAGCTATGTCGGTCACTTTAGTTCTTCTAAGAATTACCTCATTCCGGATTTTATCCCTGAGAGAGATTCCCATTATAGCCTGCTCCATAGCACGCTGAGCGACTTTTAATTTGTGGACGAGGTCTACCGTCAGTGTCCACATTTCTGCTCCATACGTCATTACCGGCAGGACGCACTCGTTGAAGACTTTAGTCTACAGACTTTGCGGTGTCGACGAATCGAAGACTTGACGAAGCTTAGAAAATGCTGCCCAGCCCAACTGAATTCTTCTATCAGCCTCCTTGTCGAAGTTGTTCCAACCGAGTTTTATAATCTGGCCAAGGTGGTTGTACTCCTGAACAACTTCGATGCTGACATTGCCGACGTTGATGAGATAACGTGCTCGTTAAACATGACTTGTTTTGTCTTTGTTCATCTGGGGACCTGCTCGTCTGGAACACAACATTTATAGCTACACAAGTAACACTTTCCTTTAATCTCCATTTTATATACGGAATAGAGATGATGACAACTCAATCAAATCAGAAACTCTTTAACAAACTTAAAAACGCGCTTCTAGTACGAAAGTTAGAAATACATAGTTGACACGTCATCAAATTTCAACGCAGTTTTTTTCTTTAATATATAGTTTAAAATGGTTACCAAATTTAAAACTAATAGAAGATATGAATTTTAGGTATTTTGGAACACCCTCTATTTAATAATCAGTAAGAAATATTTTATTATTGACATAGGAATAATCCATATTCGCTATTCAATTACGTAGATAAATAATTACCTACTTAATTAAGTTAACCTACAGCCTACCCTTCAAGCTGTTATTATATAACGTAAACTACCTATAAAATACGCTTTCCTTTTTATTTCATCGTGGCAACATATTTTTCGAGATAATTCTCAACTGTGGATCGAATGCGTAACACCGTATGGATAACCGCAGGGCTCGAGTCGAAAGTGAGATAAACGGAATTAAGGTATTACCCGCATCAGAACCAAAAGCCTATTTCCCTCGGGAGCACTAAATCACGCACTTCATGGCATACGCCTGCTGCTGATTTCGGGATATTGTTAGATAAATTCCATTAAAAAGCAATAATTTCAATATTGGCTTCAGTCGCCCTCCGTTATTTATGTTTAAAATTAATTTTAGCCCGTAAATAAAGTACACATATTAGTAATACTTTAAGTACTCGCAGAATTAGTCAGTCTTTTGCTGTAGCTGTAACAATAGATAAGCGATATACCAACAAATTTTAAACCACAATGTTTTAATCTATACTAATATTATAAAGAGGTCAAGTTTGTGAGTTTGTTACGTTGTAGGGGGTAATCTCTGGATTTACAGAACCGATTTTGAAAATTCTGGTACCAATAGAAAGCCACATTCAGTCATAGGCTATATATTATCCCGAAAAATTAGGGAGTTCCCGTGGGAATTTAAAAAACTTATTTAACGCGGACGAAGTCGCGGGCAAGTCTGCTAGTACATAACAACTCAAACTCATCTCAACTCAAGTCCAGTTATTTATAATGGTGATAATCAGTAACGGTATCTTAAAACTAAAGCTACGAGGGTGCCAAACGCGCCCTGGTCTGAAAAGAGCCCACAACAAACTCAGCCGGGTTTTTCTCTCATTATCACCATAAATAAATATAAATATAGAAAGACCATTAAATACCAATGGCAAAGTAGAAATCGTCATGAGTGAGATGTTGTCAGTAATTCTCTTCAAACATCACAGACACAGACTATGTTAAGTAGGTGCAATAATATTATGTACCTGCAATGTACAGACTGGTCTCACAACATGCTATTGACATTAATTACCACTGAACCTTGAAGGCCTGCTGTTAAGTTATAGATAGCTCAATCGACACATAATATTTTTTGAACATTATGTTTCTGCAATCACAAAATTTACATAAAAATCGTTTTACTCAAATACACAATAATTTTACTATTGATACCTAAGTAATTATTTAATAATAGTAAAACGATAAATGATCGTGTTTTACTAACTTATTAAGAATTGCTACATATATTATGCTTAATTTTTGTCCATTACTAATTTGTGAAGATTTGACTTCTTTTTTTATCTTTGGTGTAAATATGATATATCTCTTTCATATGCAACTAATATAGCAAAGTATGGGTACTAAATGTACACACCTGTGTAACAGCATTTTCGATCTGACCATAAAATACGGTTAGTGCTAGCTGACGAAGGATGAATTCGTACATTTAGAGGTCATTCCCAAAAGGCTGGACGCTGCTGTAAACTTCTTGTAAAGGCACTATCCTCGTAATACCCACTGTGGAATATACCACAGTGGGTATTACGAGGATAGTGCCTTTGGTTGAGTTACGATTCATTTAATGACTACCTGGCACCTGAAGTATGTGGATGAAAATTCTTATGATCTACATCTGTACTATAAGGAATGTGTGGTAGTTGGTAACAATGGGTTGATTCAATTCTTTGTACTAAGTTCCGAGTTCAGATTAAATAGATTACTTATAGAAAAGATACCATTGTTATTTACCTTACCTTTTTATAGCACATGGAATCTTTTCATGTAAAAAATACGAACGTAGTCATAAAAACGTATGTTCAACCCTAACTCCCAAAAATAATTGTTTTCATATTTCAGCACATTTTTTCATAAAAATCTAACGTATCCGCACGCCGAAAAAACAAACGCAAACATTCTTTGGAGATCAAACCGGGTGTAAAAAACACATTTCGCCAAAACAATTTAAACTTATGAGAAACGTTTCTGATCGTAAAAATAAACTTTAACGTCACATATAACTAGTAAAATAAAAGAAGAAAAGCCGATTTTTCCCAGATGGATAAATTCGGTGTTCTAGTTTATTGTGCGAATTGCGTAAGATGATGTTTCAGTCTCAGTGAAATCAATTTTTTTTTTAATTTTTTTATTTCAAATGGATACAACAATTTTTTTACAAAATATAAATATCGCCAAACTGGTGGGCCAGTTTTCGCGTTCTAAACATAGTTTATCTAACATAATTTATGGAAGTAACGCATAACTAATCAATAAAGGTGTAGATACACAGGTACAAGCAATACACAAAAAGAACTCTGGAAATTTTCATGAACCGCTCTCTATAGTCTCTATTTGTCATCCAACAACACCTGTAAGATACTAATAATACGTGTACGCTTAGATTTTCTCTATTTAGCTATCCACTATGCTAAATTTTCAGTTATTTTTCTGTGTGCAATAAAATTATCTTCTTCTTCTTCTTCACCTTTTGGTCAATCGTGAGTAATCTGCGTGAGTAATAGCAGCTGTACTTATTCAGTGGTAATAGTTACAAATGCAAACTTCTACGAAATTACAACGGAATGAATTTAATGTTCAATTTCCAAGTTAAATAATTAATCTCTTAGATATCAGGTATGCACTTAGATACGAGCACGGCCGTCGTTGTCACTTCTCTCGGTATCTTTGTACTCCTGTCTTAGTAGAAAGTACCATTCGTATCATTTTGTAAACGAAAATGAAGTGAAGTGGACCTTGATTTTATTAGTGCGGGTAAATTAATACCACAATTTGGGTAAAGCCGTTTATTAAAATTAAACTTGGGTTGGCGTGGAACTAGGGAGATTAATGATCCCTTGAATACGAAGTTATGTAAAGCGCAAATGGAGTGAGGCTCGTCGGGCCTCATCTTGGCATGGTTCCAAAATCACTTGTCTCCCTTTATTTCGCCTTCGCAACTTAAGCCCTAGGTAATGCTGACTAACTGTCAACTGCCGTTGACGTACCAAGGAATATTAGGGAAATAACTATAATTTTTACTATCGAAGTATACTTACATCGCAGACTTACATCACAGACTTACATCGCAGACTTACATCGGAAGTTTTGATGTTAAGTTCAAAGGTTACTTTACAATCGTGCATTCTCGAGTCAACATCTCCTGAAGATGCTCCGGTGTCGGAGTGAAATTACGTTGAGAATAATTTGGAAGATTTATGTGGTGTGGTGAATATTGCAAGATACACAGTACACATTACCCACACAGATTTACCTACTATGGCGGAATATAGCGAATTAAATGTGTAAAAAAATTTAAAAAGTAGCCTATGTGTCATTCCAGACTATAATATCTGTGCTATATTACATCCAGATCCGTTCAGCCGTTCTTGCGTGATTAAGTAACAGACATCCATCCATCCATCCATACATCCATCTATCCGTCCGTCCATCCATCAATCCACCTAAACTTACGCATTTATAATATTAGTATAAAAGTATAGATGTATTCAATCTTCACCAGCCGTACTGACTAAGACAGCTTTACTAAACGTCTCAGCTGTCAAAAAAATGAATATGATGTGGGGAACATTATTCCTGGTTGATTTGATCTTCAGTGACAATTGAGGCCCAAATGGGCCCAAACTAAAATCAAGTAGAATTATTTATATAATATTTAATAGCAGGCTTTGATCACAGATCGATCAGCACAATTGCACGTGCGTTTATGTGAAAGTGCACGACTTTACAATCATGCATCGTGTATTGCAGAGTCAACATCTCCTGAAGATGCTCCGGTGTCGGAGTGAAATGTACGTTGAGAATAATTTGGAAGATTTATGTGGTGTGGTGAATATTGCAAGATACACAGTACACACTACCCACACAGATTTACCTACTATGGCGGAATATAGCGAATTAAATTTGTAAAAAATTTTAAGTTTCTAGGTTGCAATTTCTCAGAGATTCTGTGACACATGAACAGATAGAGCCAGAAATAATACCTACAATTACAATAAAACAAAAAAAAAACATTACTTAGGTACAGTATAGAACAAAACTGTACTTCATCAAGAAAGGGAACGGAATGTAACAATTAAAAGGCCTGTTTCTCACGACACTTAAAAAAGAGGGAAATCAAACAAAACGTTGCACCATTAAGCATCATACGACGTGCAATTCACAATAATACATGTTTGGAGACAAGTTTTATAGTTCGCAAACTGGTTAAGTTTTATTGTTCCCGCGGGAATAGACCAAATACGAAACAAGCAAAAACAATAAAAATAGTTCCAGCATTCGTCGGCCGGGGACGAATTCCGAGTAAATTACGTGACGAAATTAGACATTCCGGGACATTGTTGTTGGAATAATTGAGCGATCCCAACGTACTCAAGACGTAGAAAATGCGTGTCATTAACTTACATTACAGATCAACACCGCACCGATTTATTCACGTACTATTTATAATGAAAGATGTCTTTAATAATGTCTACTATCGATATATGAATGAATGAATGAATATACTTTTATTGTACACCAAAAAACAATAAACTTAGCTAATAACAAAGGAACTATATAATTTGGCGGCCTTATCGCTTCACAGCGATCTCTTCCAAGCAACCAATGGTCTAAAAGGACATATCCACAGAAACAACCGGTAGATGGTAGATATATCAGTAATTTACATCAATAACGCACAAATGCTTTCGTTGTTTACATCCGAGGATAGTACCGGATTCAACTGCAACCCTATTCAAACTCTACAATATTTTTCAAAGTGTATTGCAGAGTCAACATCTCCTGAAGATGCTCCGGTGTCGGAGTGAAACGTACGTTGAGAATAATTTGGACACCATATATGTGGTGTAGGTATATCGCAAGCTGCGAGTGCAAAATACACTGTACCACATAGATTTGCCTACTGTTGCGGATTATAGCGAATTAAATTTCTAGTTCCTGCATTAAAACAAATATGGTATTTTGGCTCTAAATATAGGCATTTATCCCATAGCCCCCCAATCATCAAGAAAAAGTGATGTTACTTATCTTCACACAAAATCTCGGTCAAACGCAAACCAGTTAGGTACCCATCCATAAAAATATGTATAAAATATGCAGACCCATAACGGTTTTGAAACTAATAGGTATATGTCCAAAACGTGCTTTTAATTGCATATTAACTGGTTTTTCGGGTCACAATACTCATATTTCCGTGAGTGTTTGCGTGAGACATATTATCGTGATCAAACCTTTGTCAGACACGACCTTTTGACATGGTTGCATCTGCTGTGATCACGAACGTCGACTGACATTATGTAACTTATATAGAAATAAGTTAAATATTAGTAAGCTAGCATCAATAACTGAACGGTATTCTATATTATTCTATAATCTATCCGATGCCGCGATACCAACCTCGAAATGGAAAATGTGAACCTGCAGTTTATTAAGACCAAATGGTCAACGTACAATACGATGTGCATTTGGACATCGTATTTTCAATTGACTGCAACAGTTCCAGCTCATTCCATTATACACAGCGTCATCATCTACACCAGCGTCACATCATGATCATTGAATATTCCTCACCTATAACTATAAATACCTCGTTGGTTAGTATGATCGACTGCGGCCGACGAGGTCCCGTGTCCCAGATCGAGTCCCAAGTCCGGCCATAGCAAGTATTGGGTTTTTCTGACAAGAAATTCTCAGTACTAGCCCGTAGCTAGAAAGTTGGCGGTATTTCACCCCCGTGCCTCGTAGAGCACGTTAAGCCATCGGTCCTGCGCCTGATCTCTCTCCAGTCGGTTTCCGTCCCATCGGGCTATCAGAATGAGAGTACAGAAACAGAGAGTGCACTTGTGTTTGCGCAATCACTTGTGCACTATAAAATCTCCGGCGCAGATGGCTAATCTCTCTGAAGATAGACCGTCGTGACCGAAATTCGGTCGGGAATCCATTCGTATTCCTCAATAAGTGCCACTAACTGAACCTGGTCTACAGCCTTTTTTCATTTAGTTACTTCCCGCAACATTTATTATATAGTAAGTCCAACGGGTTCAACCTTCCATGATGTCTCGAATTAAATGGTTAGAGAATGTTTAAGATGTGTGTACTAATATACGCAGAATTCTAGTTGTCTCGTACGAATAAGTTTGAGTATTAAGAGAGAACTGTACAAAATGGAAACTAAGCTTCTCAAGAATGAAATTACATCTACTGCATTGGTCTATTTAGCTTCGACTCAAATGCTTCTATCTCATGGGTATATTTCATGATTTTTCCGGATTTAGCCGAGCGTATCTGATACGCGTGATAGGCCATAATGAAAACTATCTGATAGTCCAACTCCGCGCCTCGCATCAATAACAATCCGTTAAATCCCATCCCGTCCGCCTTGGAAGCCAAAGAATTTGTCGCGGACTTTATTCAACTAGACTAGATGTTAGAATCACATTCAAACTGAATGTTTACTCGCAGAAAAAAAATAAGTAGATACGTAATCCATAAGTAAATATTGCTGACACTGATATCTGACAATTTGAAAACCAAGGATCTGGATGATGTAGTCCAAAGAGTATGTAAAATCGTCGTCGTCGTCGTCAACCGATGGACGTCCACTGCTGGACATAGGTCACCTGTAGGGTTCTCCACAAGCCACAATCTTGCGCCGTCTGGTTCCAGCGACTCCCTGCTCTCTTGATGTCGTCCGTCCATTGCGTGGGGGTCTGCCGACTCTACGCCTTCCAGTGCGCCATTCCAGCACTTTGGGACCCCAACGTCCATCGGTTCTCCAAACTACGTGCCTCGCCTATTGCCGCTTCAGCTTCGCAACTCTTCGGGCTATATCGGTGACTCTGGTTCTCCTATCGATCTCTTCATTCCTGATTTGATCACGTAAGGAATCACAACGTTATAATTTAGTTCGTGGGCTGCTACAAAATTGAAAAGATTTTGACACAAGTCATAATTTAAAAAATTAAAAAACACGACTGCCCTGCCAAAATACGAACTAAAAAGTTAAAAATCTAAATTAATCTAGTTATATTAGAATCTTATTCACATTTTTATTAAATGATATTTTTCTGTGAATCACTAGATATTGAGCTATAGTGTTATATATTATTGATATCTACTCATCATTTTCTAGATGATGATTATATAGGTAATCTTATTTTCGATTTTTTAAACTTTAGTCTTTGATGCGGGACCATGGTCACCCCATCAATTTTTTTTAAATTGTAATAGTCTATGTCACCCGGAATAAGCTAAGGATTCTAACGATACCTCATTTATCAAAATCGGTTCAGGTGTATAGAAGTTATATTATGGTGGAATATACAAACTCACATACATACATACATACATACATACATACATACATACATACATACATACATACATACATACATACATACATACATATATACATGAACCCTGAAAACAATATACTTCTTTTTTCAGGCAGTCGTATATAAAAAATAAATAAAATAGCCCGTTTCTAAACGTTTTTAGTTGTGTAATTTAAATGTGCTCAAGGAAACGTAAATAGAGTCACTTTGTTGCAATCTTGCAGCCACTGTTCCAAAGCAGAAAGCTCAACATTATTTAGTGCTTTTTTCTTATTTAGACTTGTATTTGTATACTCATTTTTGTTTCTCAGACTGCAAATTTACTGAGCTGTTTACCATTCGTAATTTACTTGATTGTTTTATTTCTTAGAGTTTATTTCTATGTGGTGATATTATAAAATCATTACTGTAATACAATGCAGAGCAGGAATAAAACACAGTATAAAAAGTCTAAACAATATTTTTTTCATATTTTCATTGCACACATTTTGACCCACCCAATACTCACCTTTAAACCTAAAGATGGGTATCAATACCCACCACATCATATCATACTAATATTATAAATTCTAAAGTGTGTTTGTTTGTTGGTGTGTTGGCTTGCCCTTCAATCATGCCGCAAAGGAGCAACGGATAAACATGATTATTGGCATAGCTATAGTTGACGACCTGGAGAGTGAAATAGGCTAAAAATTTGCGGCGGAAAATTGAGGAGTTCTCGTGGGAATCAAAAGAACTTAAACCACGCGGACGAAGTCGCGGGCATCGGCTAGCTAGTAATAATGCTAGTAATATTTTGGGAGAGTGTTTGCTTTCCATTGGATAGGATTGTAGTAAAAAGTAACCACATTATAAAATAGTCTAAACAATATTTTTCCATATTTTCATGGCACACATTTTTACCCATCCTAATGGTGAATATTGGATAGGTCCAATATGCCAAACCAAATGGTTATCATATCGGGACCCTGATAACGGTATTGTCCTCTAAACTTCAACGAGCTGCGGAAGCTTATGAAGCTCACGCGTTCAGGTCACGACTCCACTCTAAATCTAAAATTGATTACGAAAAAACACCCAGCTCAACCGGTTCCGAAAAAAAACAAGCCCACGGCCCACTCACCATTAAATTTAATTTATTCATGAGCATTATTATTCCATTCGTAGGTATCTAAAAATAATTCTCGGAGGACTATTGAATATTCTTCCACGTACAACTTACGGGAATCTTTCTGATAATACATAGTATTATATTCATTATATTTATTTAAGTGTAAGTATAATTAACTGTATAAGTAATTATTTTTGAAAACATTGATATAAATAATTATACATATTCTAATGTGGTGATGATTTATCCAGCTTTAGACGCTTTTACCACATAAGTACTATAGATCCAAGAACTTCTTCTTTATAACCGGATATATTTATGAAGATCCCTCGATTTTTATGGTTGTCTGTACCATCACTTTACGCGTTCGTGTTTTGTGGTTGCTAAAGTAACTTTACTCGGCATATAAACAAGCACTTATAGATTTCTAGAGAAAATGTCAAGGAACTCAAGTGCAGTTTGTACTTATTGGTAGAATTGCAAAAAGAGAAAACTTTCAGAACTTGAATACTCTATTACTTATGTGTACCTATCATAAATAAGTGTTCTTATGAATGCAACATGACTTGGTATAATTTACACAAAAGTAATGCAACATCGAAAAGTAGCTTTTAACCTATGTATTTGAATTTTTTCTCTAGGCGACGTTTTTTTTTAAAAAAAATACACAAGATTTTCCATTAAAAGCTGAAATGCATTCTTCCAATAAAAAAAATTCAAGGTAAAAACGTTAGAACAATGATCATAGAGTGATGTATTGCCTATATAATAAACTAAATTATGTCCGCTACTTCGTTAATGTGAATTTTTGAAAAATCTCTTTATAAACCATTGGTTTGCCATGAAAGAGTTTATTTTTTAAGATTTTTCAATTCCCGCGGGAACTACTTAATTTTGAAAGATAAAAGTCTATTTCCTTCCCCGGGATACAAACTATCCCTGTACAAAATTTCATCAAAATCGGTTGGACAGGTGGGCCGTGAAAGCGGAGCAGAAAGACATACAGACAGACACACTTTCGCATTTATAATATTAGTATGGAAATGGATGAATATACTATGTATGCTCAAAGACACGCCAGGTAAGAGAAATACAATGCCCTTCAATCTTAATTTCGTTTAGCGATCTAATGTAATTAGTTCATTACTTTATCTCGTCTCTTTGAAGCACTCTTCACTATGCCTCTATTCGGATTTATGTGAGCCCCGTTGCTTTTCGTCAGCCACAAAAATGAAATTGCGTTTGTTTGACCTTAATGAATTAGCATAATCAAGGATACAAGAGAAATTGCGTTACTTAGACGTTACAAATGTACAGAGCTGAAATAAAAAAAATGAAAAGCCTAAAACGTAATTTAGAAAACTACTTTAATAAATTAATGTTAATTGCATGAAGAATTCCAAGGACGTAACAAATTTACGGAGCTGTAATGGCCGCGCCTAAAAAAAACCAGAAGACATAAAAAATGGCTACAAATTAATTAGTACTATATAAAATTGTGTAAAGAATTTAAAAGATTCTATATTAATTTTACTCGGAACCTTAGATTAGTCTATGACGCGTTTCAGCAATTCATGAAGGTCACGACTCACGAATCACGATCGATTGCTAGCCATAACATGTTTTACTTCACTCTTTTCACGTTTGTGTGAAGCATTTCGATTTCATTTCCGATAAAGACCTTCAAAGTCAATCCTACCTAAATACGTTAAATGGAATGAATAAAAAATAAATCACAGGATGATCCATTGAGCCTTGATTCATTATACGTACACATCAACCAATGCATCTAAATTATTCATATGTAACCAGATACCATTTTGCCTGTGGCTACGCTAAACCAATACAGACAAATGAATTTACCTATCGCGCGCAATTAAATTGCCATAAAATCTATTATTCACGTTCAACCTATATTAATAAAATTGACTAATAAAATTCCAATAAATACATATAAATGTTACATTAATATAAAGTTTTTTACCATCCGTTACTATCATTTTGGTAAACATTCATAAATTATACAATTTAGCTAGAGCCATAATCCAAATGAAATATGATATGAAAGTAAAACAAACGACACTACGTCCACCAAACCAGTTTCAAAGCTGGTCCATCCCGTTAATGTAAGTACCTAGATATACTTATTTCAAAAAAATATAGTCTTGCACCTTAAACGACCGTGGGATGTAACTGTAGAATCCGTAGAAGCAGATACCTGACACATCTAAGTTTGTCCTTAACTTCGTAACAACTGATTGTCCCGCCTACCTATCAAATTATTTTAAAAGCTGTTTCTTGCCTTCACCTTATTCGTAAACCATAACCTTGCGTAGTCAATCAAGCTTCATTGTTTTGTATATTGTTATGTTTGTAAGCCACTGTACGCATAAATATACGTCAGTCAACTACGCAGCTACGGCTAAATTATTTGATGTGTGATCTCCAATAGAGAGCACAATCGACGAACCGGACTCATCGTTGACAGCCTATTAGCTCCCTGCCCCTATGCCTCATCCCGCCCTCGCCCCCTCAATCCCGCTCTCCTGGACCCATCTATCTTTATTCGACATCAAAATATCGCCTCGCACGACCTAAGCTCTCGAGCGAACGAGTATCGATACCGATTGAGCCCCGTATTCCTCGCTAGCACACGTTCATTAAAACACTCGGGGCATGTGTGTGACATATACACAAAAGGCGGCGAAATTGTGCCTATTAAAATAAATTATTCCCAGTTAGGAACAGACAGATCATTAAATTTTTCAACACTCTGAATAGCTGTGGGCCATAAATTATTATGGTCATATTTTTTTGAAATAACGATTCCCTGTGCGATAAATTAAATACATAATTACCTATACCAGAACTTTGGAGTCAAACATTCATTTGGAGAACTTTGGAAATATTAATTTGGAGCTAACAAGTAACAGATCGGTTATAAAATAGGTTTTTAATTTATCAATTAGTAGGTTTACAAAAACAAAGGGAATAAGTGTGACTCTGTGTTTCTCCTTTGATCCCAAAAAATCCTGGATTATAAAGAAAATTTTGGCCTCGTCCAGCCATTTGCTGTAATACTCAGCTTTTTATCTTCAATCCAAAGAACGATCTTTTTAAATATTCTTAAAGTGGAATGCACAGTTCAGCGAACAATATGGGTGATTCTTCAGTCAAGGTCAGATATTTGCTATTCTGAGTGTATCTCTTAGCGCCGTTTGTGACTCAGTTTTACTTTATGAATCACCGCAAGTACATCACCCCGATTGTTCATCGATAGATAATTTGCTTAATTACTGTTTCACTTATCCACATTAGTATCTACAATGGAATATTTTTTCGAACACACATTTTGTTATGTTTCTGAACTTAGACCTCGCGGATATTTAAAATCTTTCTTATTAATTGCTAGTAGAGTCCTAACAATATGAAAGACAATTCGTTTCAGTAAATAACCATAGCCAGTAATCGTTAAAGACAATAACGCGCTAACAAATGGTTCGAATAAAGCCCACTAAAGAGGACACGGCCTCGCAGGTCTCAGTTGACATTCAACGTGTCTGCAATAGAGTGTTATGCAAAGCTGTTATGATGCAAACGGAGTAGCGGCGTCTTCGCTCGTCTAAGTACGAAATGTGCCAGCATGCCATTCACGTCCGATCCCGCAGGCTCACGCGCCGCCAATGACTTGAGCTCACTGAGATTAGGTAAACGAAAATAGAGCACTGCTTCTCGTTCCCAAGCAAGCAAACCCTTTGATGCTCGATATTCCGTTATATTTTAGTCACAAACTGACAAGTTGTCTTTAAGAAATGTATACAAGCTAAAAGATTAACGCACCTGTGCTATGCATTTCTACGCATTTCTATCCTCGGATGGGCTTTCAGCGCTTTAAACAAAATGGGTTCGTTTTGTCATCCCAGCGTAGACAATTCAAAGAAACGACAAAACCTTTAATAACAAACATCAAACATGTTTTTCTTATTTTCATATTTTTTTAATTACGATACGCGTTTTGTCTGATGGTAGATTTACTACCAATTCACATATACCTAAGATTCGCAGCGTAGGTACAAGATTCTACGTATCATAGTCTCTACTCTCTATCAACCATTATATTAATTCACTTTACTAACGCATGAAACTGTGCGTATTGAATGGCAGAAATTATACATAAACATTGATTTATATAATCAAAGTGGTTGTTTACACAATGAGCGGAAATGGATTTTGATGACAAAATAACGTGTCCGAAATAACACAAATCACAATAGGATACCTTTTCAGGACGGGTTAACAAAAAACACGGTAAGTTACACAGCTATAAATGTGTAGCCTGAGTGATCACAGTGACGCAACGTCCTGATATCCGATGGAAAAGAAATTGTACATTGAGTAATGGCTTCCGTGGAACTCGGGCAGCAGGGCGACGCGGTGTGACGCAGAGGCGAGCGTGGTGCAAATTTTTTATTGTTGAAAGGTTTGCGCTCGACTGGTGAGGCATGCATGGGTACAAGCTAATCTGAATGGCAGTAATGTCTGTTTTTTAAAGATTTTTAGGTAACGTTGCTGTTTCAGATGGCATAATAGGTAATATGAACCAGCAGCAATTCAAATTAACTACTTAGCTGTAGCCGTAGTCGGACGGCACAAGCGAGTCGGTCCACAGCGTCAACCGCCACGCGCCCGACCCGCGGCCGCGTTCTGTGTGATGTCGTCCTCGTAAATACAAGGAATTAAACCCGCCGCGCACCCGAACCGACCAGCGTGTGTTTTGCCCTTTAAAGTTTTAGACAATGCTTTAAGCCTCAAATGCCTTCGGCTTAGCTGCGTGTTAGTATCAGAGGCCCAATTTTCTTAGCTACTCGTTATAATTTTGAGAGCTTAAAACGTATTACTCTTATTGTTTAACGTGTTCATAGGAGTTGTAATAGTTGAACAATCCAAGTCAGAGTTTTTAAGTCTCACTTACCTATCTTCTAAGTCTTACTTCTATGCTTTCGAGCTGCGAAAGTTTGATTAATTCTTTCCATTTTATTGCATACATGACAGGAGTCACACAAACTATTAAAATTTTACGATAGTTTTTCTGATAATTTTTATAAACCTCACTAGATTTTTTAAATGAAATATCAGAAGATATGGAACCAAGCCAAGGCGGGGCCCTGGGACGCGTTCGCGGGCCGGGTAACAAATGACACGGTCTTTAAGGAAACCGAACGCCCGTCCCGGCGATCTGGTTTAGCCCGTCATTAATTTCATGGATCATTTTTTATCCGCGTTTTATTCATGGACTAATTTTGAGTAACTTTCTTTTAGAATTGATTAAAATGACTTCGTGCATTTCCATCTTCACGGGCGCTTCTTATCTTTAGAAGTTTAGGCGGAGAGGTCGCGTTTTGGCTTAACGTTTTCTATACCTACTATTTTAGGTTTTTGAAAAATCTCTTGCACTCTTTGATTTTCCGGGAATGTAAACTCTCTCTACCAAATTTTGTCAAAATCGGTTGAACAGGTAGGTCATGAAAACGTAGCAGACAAATAGACACACTTTTGCATAGTATTAGTACGGATACCTACTTTCATATTAAGTATCTAACTTGTAGATCAATCATCCGCAGCAGAGATATTTTATGACCTTAGCTTTTCAGGGGGGTTACTACCATCGCTTAAAGCAGTATTAATTCAAAATGACAGTTTTATGACACGTACGTTAATTCTAAAACACGAACGTCAACAATATTAAAACAATACGGATTTAAGCGATGGTAATATGCCTGCTGCAAAAATCCATCCAATTTCAACTTCAGATTAGCATCGCTACAGTAAAATAATTCGTTGTTGGATATATTCTTGTTATGTCGCAACTCGGAACTAGGCAACTGTGACTTTCAGTCGCATATCACATATTCAACTATAGGCATAAGTGGAAGGGAGTAAAGACCCAACTCAAACAAACGTGACATAAATAAACAGTATCGGAGAACGCCAATTCTCTGAACAACATCCACTTATGAATAATACACCGAGAGATGTTGTACGATTTGTTCGATGGTATTCTATAAAAGCAGTAATAGCGATAAACCTACTAGTGGTATAGACGTTATAATAATAATAATAATAAATTCATTTATTTGCTTGAAACATGGGTTGCATTATAGATAGATGATTACAATAATTATATATAATGATGCCAAACATGTTTTGCCATATTAAAGGCGTGCAAATATTAAATTTATACTTAGTCACTAGAATATCTACTATTGGACACTTTAGCGGAGGTTTTGGAGGAAATAAAACTCTGATTAAACGCTGAGTTTAGAATGAATATATTGGGAAAAACGCCCATATTTATATAAAAATCCTTACAGAAATCCACCAATCAGAAATAAGTAATAATAATAATTAAGAATTACGACTAACAATAATATGTACATACATATAGGTAGGTGTAACACATTCGCTAATTGCGTGATTTTCTTCCGTCTGGAACCGTGCAACTATAAATAGAACGATCGCGCCCGCGCGCCCGCATTTGCCCGTTTGCTGCCGGCCGCGGCAGACGGCGCCTGCGCGCGACGCAATTTATAACACGCGCGAAGTGGTTAATATGAACTGGCTGGTGTATTTGTGGACAGTGAACTCTTAGTGACTCCTTCAACCTGTGTCTAGTGGGGCAATCAGCGGCATCTCCAGTCCTGGCGCAATGGTTGTACGGACAGCCTTTTTCAAGGCTAACCTTTTCCTTTTTACGTCCAATGCAACTGCCTGACTCGATTGTTTACAATCTTCACTGTTCGGTGCAGACGTCCTGAACGTGGTAAGTACAGCAAACACCTTCCTTCGAAACGACGCTGCGAGCTCTTGCCTTTTTCGAGGCAATCTCGCGTCTTCCTGTTAACTAAGCGTCGCTCGATGAAAACGGTGTCGGATTTTGACATTAAAGAATTGCATCTTGATTTCAGTGTTCATTATTTATCTCCTCTTGTTATTAAAGTGATCCCTGTGTATTTATTTCTCCTTTCCACTTGATCCTTCCTCCAGGTATTCTTTGGTAACGAGGTTTATTCAGGTAATCCAGGTAAATGTGTGGTTGGTTATTTGACGGGTAAGGTAATAGGTTATTCTAAAGGTATATTCTGATTGATGGTAAGTAACTGGTATCTGGGTAAAGCGAGGTAAGTACCTACATGGTAAGTACTTGCGACGCTACAGACACTTAATGTTGTTACATCTAGTATTCAGTGTAGTATATCATATTATTTTTATTATGAATTATTTTTGCTATAAATTACTGCTACGCTAAGACAATCACATTAAAATTTATAATGACGATAGAACTATGTAATCAATTTAGTATATCTAATTTTATTCATATTAATATTGAAAGTCCATGTCAAATAATAAATTTTTAAATGTACAAAATTAAGATGTCAAGCTCATAGAAAATAATAAATGCAAAAATATATAATAACAATAAGTAGTAAACATTAGGTCAAGCTCTAAGATGCATGTCAATCAAATTTCATTTTAAAATAGTCATTAATATAATAGGCGTTTTCATTTAATAATTTATTGATTAAATATTTTTTATATTTATGTATGGTTAATACCTTAACGCAGTCTGGCAAGTAATTATATATTTTGATTGACATGCTATATACATTTCGCTGGTAGACACTCAATCTTTGCCTTGGTATTTCAAACTTTATTTGTTGTCTTCTGTTACGGTTTACATTTTTTTGAGGAAATAGCTGCATATTTTTCCTTATAAATAGACACATCTCATAAATATACAGGGCTGGCAAAGGCAATATCTGCTTTTTCTTAAAAAGTGGCTTACAGCTGTCCAAATACTCAGCACCACATAGCGCCCTCATACACCTTTTTTGTGCTCTAAATACTCTGATTGAGTCGACTGAGTTTCCCCACAATATTAAACCATATCTTAGGGTAGAAGAAACATAGGCATGGTATGCAACAGTAGCTGCAGCTTCTGAGACAGTTATTCTGAGTCTTTTCAATAGGTAAGTGAATTTATCTAGTTTAGTACATACTTTGTCTACCTGAGCCTTCCAATTACAATGAGTGTCTATAGTTACGCCTAAAAACGTTGCTGTATCTGCCACTTTTATACGGATGCCTTCATAGTTAATGTCAATGTTTAAACTAGTACTATTGTATATCCGAAAGTGTATAAATTGAGTTTTGCTGAGGTTAATATTTAGACCATTGCTTCTGAGCCAGTTAGTAACATCTTTGAGAGCCTTGTTTGTTTCGTATTAAATCATTTGTCGGTCACTGCCTTTAATAATTATGGTCGTGTCATCTGCATATTGAATACATTTTTGATTTAAGGAGAGGGGCAAATCGTTGACGTATAAGAGAAAGAGAAGTTGGCCAAGTATACTCCCCTGTGGTACGCCGTTAGAATTTATCCTTAGTTTCGATTGAAAAACTTTTTTGTATTTACCTGAAATGTTTGATATTTCTACATATTGTTGTCTATTTGCAAGATAACTTTTAATCCACTCATACGGCACACCTCTTATTCCATAAGTATATAGTTTGCTAAGTAAAATTTCGTGCGAATCTGAGTCAAATGCTTTACTCATGTCCAATAGTAAGGCTACTGTAATGGTTTTATTATTTAGTCCCTCAGTTTTACGGAATCCAAAGTGATATTGGGATGTAAGAGATTATATTTTGTCAGGAAGTCATAAATTTTATCATGAATGACTTTCTCAAAGACTTTGGATAAGACCGGTATAAGAGTGATAGGTCTGTAGTTGCGGACATCTGTTTTCTCGCCCTTTTTAAACACGGGTTTAACAACTGAATATTTTAGTTTGTTCGGGAAAATGCCTTGTTCTAGTGTCAAGTTAACAATGTGACATAAAGGCTTACAGAGGTATGGTGAACAAAGTTTTAGGATTTTTGTATTAATTACATCATATCCCGTTGATTGTGTATTTTTAAGATTTTTTTTATTTTAAGTATATCTGTCTCTATCACTGGGGTCAAGAAAAAAGATTCAGAAACTTGTGTCGTATTATGATATCAAGACATGCGGAAGCGTGTTTGGCTTGGCTAGTTTCCATATACGAAGTATTATTAAGTAGGTACCTAAAAGTACAGTTTCTACCAGCAAGCCAAATTTTCGGAAGAATAAAATAAGAACTTACAGCTTTACAACTTGTGAAGGCTATAATTCGTATATGAAAACTAGCCAAGCCAAAGCCTTAGACTTCAACATTTTATACTAAGTTATAAGAAGAAATGATATTTTAAGTTGTTATAAAATATTATATGTTGTTATAAATAAATTTCAGGACTGACCATTGAACTTGGCACCCATTTAGATCTCACTTCTTTTGTCGCTGAAGTCAACAACCAAGGCATATATATCACAATTTTGAATTTGGCTCTCATTTCACATTTAGGTTTTTGATGGGATAAATAAATTGCAGGACTGACCATTGAACTTGGCACCCATTTAGATCTCACTTCTTTTGTCGCTGAAGTCAACAACCAAGGCACATATATAACAATTTTGAACTTGGCTCTCATTTTACATTTATGTTTTTGATGGGATTTTTTATTAATTTTATTATCATGCACTATATTAGTAAAATATTCATTGAACTTATCCGCGATATCTGTCGGATTAGTGTAACTTTTATTATCATGGCATATTTTACTTATTGCCTGATCATTAGGGCTTTTGATATATGAGGTATTTTTTATTATCTTCCAAGCAGCCGAACTTACTTGTTTAGCTCTCATAATGCGTCGCAAATTAACAATCCTTTGACTGCTCGATATGCAATTCTTCAAAACACCAGTATATTTTTTATACGATTTTAAGTTTTGTTTTTTATTTGAAGTATTATATAGGTATTTAATATAAAGTTTTCATTTTACGACGCAGCTTTTCTTAATGCCCCGTGTTAACCAATTTGTTTTGGGTGGCTTGTTTATTATTTTTACCCTTATACGAGGAAAACAAAGATCGTAGAAGAGCGTTAGTATCTCGTGAAATTTATCATATGCAATATTTGCATTTGGTTCCTCCAGAATGTCAATGAACGAAAGAGCTGAAATACACTGCATAAACTTGTCAATATTTTCTTGGCAATAATCTCGTTTTTCTTCCATCCATTCTTGTTTGATAGAATTAACTATTTTACTCAGCTCCAACTGAAACATGAGAACCTGAGCAGTTTCATGATCAGACAGCCCTAAAAGGTGATTTGTTTGCTTCGCACCATCGATATTACTAGCTATTAGACCAATACAGGATCTATTTCTGGTTGGCATTTTAAGATGTACAGTTAAGTTGTAATTCATTAGAATAGCTAACAACGATTGGGTATTTTTATTGCTTTTTAATATGTCTAAGTTCCAATCACCACAGATAATCACTTTTATATCTTTTAGCTTGGAATATTTGGCGAGCAACAAATCTAAATTATTAAAGAATACATCTACATTGGACGATGGTGTTCTATATATACATATAATCACTAACTTATACTCGATTAAATGAATACCACAACACTCAAAGTTATATTTTTCTGCATAACTTACTATGTCAAACGTCTTGTAGTTTATGTGATTTTTCAAGAGTTGGCCTCCAATCAAGTTGGTCGAGGGTTTGATCCTTGGGTACACACATCTAGCTAATTTTTCTGAGTTGTATGCGTTTTTAACAAAAGGAACAAAATATAAGGCCAAAATCTAATCCCAACCATATACATATATGAATAAACCGTATGAATTTTGGTGGTTTTTATCAAACATTTAACTGTGAATTTATACACTGATAAGAAAATGTTTTAAACGAATAATTAACCCTATCAGCTATTATAATTAACGTTGACGGTTGAACCAAAAATGGTCCACGACCTCTTAGAGCATGACAAATATAGAGGGAGGGACAATACTATTGGGCTAAGGCCCGTTAGAATGTATAATTATTTTAATTTATTCCGATCACACTTCATAACAGTCGTAGGCTCGTAGCATGCCTAGGTACTTATATATACATATAGCACGCAGATTGCCAAGCTTAATAAAACTCTCTTTTTCTCTCTCTACGTCGTTTTCCTCATTGCTGAGGTTCGTGACCCCTTTCCATTATCCATCCCGTAATGACAGGGGTTTTCTCGGGATAATAATACGGTGGGTTCCCAGGACTAAGAGTACCTACTTCTAGGTTTCTAAAGATTATTACTATCAGATGTTAGTAGTAAATCCAGGACCGACGGCTTAATGTGCTCTCCGAGACACGAAGAAAAAGAAAAGGCCAAATTCAGACTACTAAATTCGGTCAGGGTCACCCATCCAGTTATCGACTTGGGTCATCGTTGCTTAATAATCGCAATCGACTGTTATGCGTTGTCGCAACTAGGCCACACGTTCCTCGAACTATAGTTTGTTATAATTTATCTTTAGGTACTAATTATCATTTATTTTTATGATCATTTCAATAATAAATCTAAATTTATGATCTTATTATCCACTGCAATATTCATCTTTGGGCAATTGTAAATCATGGGATTTTATAAAAGCGCCTTTAAATTGTGTAAGTATATTAAATCATTAAAGACCGCAATAATCCAAATGAAAATCAAAATCTTCCATATATTACCTATTTAGGTAAAAAAATATTTTGCAAACTAATAAATTGAACTTCAAGAAAGGGTAAATCGATCAATCACTATAGTTTACCATAGAAGACTTCACACAAAAGATATTTTCCTTTTATACCCAAATTCTGATTGATGATATACGACGACGTGACAATTTATATGTACAGACATTGTATGAAAATGGTAAGGGTCGATATCTGTAGATTTACGAAAAATCGCGATTTATCATCAGGAAATCAAAAAGATGAAAAATTTTTATTAGAAAAAAAATTAGAATATTGCAAAATGATATCTCTCTCTGCGTCGTATTCCTCATTACTGAGGGTCGTGACCCCTTTTCATTAACCAAATAATGGTAGGAGTTTTCTTGGGATAATAATGCGGTGGGTTCCCACGTCCTTCCGCATACGAATCGACTAAGCGTTAACTTGGGTTATTGTAACGATTATTATCAGATGTTAGTGATAATAACCGGGTCCAACAGCTTTACGTGCTCTCCGAGGCACGGAGGAAACGAAGTAATGTATGACTTTAACTGACTTAGACGGTTCCTACTATGTAAACTTATTATAAGATCTTAAAGTATGTAACTGTCAAACGATTAAATAAATGAAATTAAATGAAAAGGCTAAATTTGAACCTACAAATTCGGTCACCCATCCAGTTACCGACTTGGGTCAACGTTCCTTAACAATCGCAATCGAATGATATGCGTTGTCACAACTAGGCCACTCGTCCCTCAATAAAATCATATTGTTATGAATAATTAGGATGATATTATTATTAATTAAGAGTTAGTTAGGTACCTACCTAATATTTAGTAGCCAATGCTCAAAATTGACAAACTACATTTGTACGAGGTTTACTGAAAGAAAGGCTAACTTTTTGCAGGTTTGCTATGCAGGTACTTAATCGGTATTAGTTAGCAACGTAAAGGCGTTTTATAAAAATAGAAAAAAGTCCGTTACAAATCCGAACCTTTTTGTGTGCTACAGAATGATAAACGACTTCCTCACAAAATGTCACTAAATAAGTAATACGATGGACGACAGTCGTGACCTCACGAGTCCCTAGAAAATTTGAAATCCATTTGGCCTGTACGTGCGTGAAAACAACTATGTATACCTTCAGTATACCTACCAGGTATTTCCCCTGAGACACTGTTGTGTGGAGCTACACGACCAGTGAAAAGATACAAGTAACACGAGTGTTACGTACACCGGTAATATTTCGCCTAGTTTATTCTTATCCAAACAAAATAAACTTAGGAAATAACGAGCTTATAATCTAATGAAATAGAGAATTTGAAGCCTAGGGTTGGCATGACCTCCAGTGATAATAATGGTAAGAAAAGAATGGTAAGATTACATCCCCCGCATTTTTGGTTTCTGGTTTGAGATATTTATTGTTTCAAAAAGAATTTTACAATTCACTCAGTTGAAACAGGCTAACATAAAATACTTATAATTTCGCATTTTGAGCGTAAAGTATTAAATTAAATTAGTTTATAAACATACAATTCGAACTTCCAAGCAAAATATTAATTTCAATTTCTCTTTAATAATCATAGGTGTTAGTAGTACAATTTGAACAAAAAAATTGTGACATATTTCTCGATATCGGCATCGTAGTAATATCCAAATAAAAATCAATAACATAATTTGGCTCCTAAATAAATCTCATGTATCAAAAATATAAAAATGATTTCATGCAGTATGCGGCGTAGTGCAACGTTATATATTATTTTATTATTATTTACAACGGTTACTGTTGAGCACTGGTCCGGAAAAGGGAAGTCGGCGCGATACGCTTAGTGGTCACCTTACACCTATAAGACGATTACACGTTTTTATTGCATTCATGTAGATAGTATATAGGGATAGTAGAGAGAGACCAATAAAATTAATTGAAAGGTTCTCGCTATCGATATCATAATTATTACTGAATATAATTACATAATGTTTTAGAAAGACAATTGTTTAGTTAATACAATTTGGAGTGGCTATAAAAATTCAGATGTTAAGAATATTGATAATTAAATCTAGTCACAGTGCAAATTTTATGTCCCTTATGCGGGCAGCATTGCTGTTACGAGGTTATACTTAGGTGAGGAAATGCCATAGCGCTAGTTCGAAATAATATTATACTAACAGCGAATACATACTATATATTAAATACATACTATATTATAAATTTATGCGAAACATCCACTTCGGACGGGATCGGAGAACGTTTCTTGTCATGAGCGTCGAATATATATACTATAATATAAAAGTGAATGACGGGAACTTTTTGTCCGCCTGTCAAATTGTTGTCCCTAATGTGTTCGTTCTTTCTGGCTTCTTTACTAATCTCTGGCCTCGACCATATGCGTAAGTTTTGCCTTGGTCGGGAACTCCAACAATACTGACATAGCTATCTATACTCATTTGGTATCTCAGTCATTACCTATCTCTTTGGTGTTTATAGCCCGACAGCATTTTATAGTCTCGTTTATTCGTAAAAAAACCAGTTTGAATAAAAAGCTTCAGTCGCGAACGCAATAATTAAAAAAATACCCGAAATGTTTTCTTTCCTAATTAAGTTTAGGAAAACATTCAAACAGTCGCAATAATTGGCATGATGGTAGTAAATATACCGTTCAATTTTGAATTAATGTACCGGAAACTACCGCTGTAACAAAATATCTAAGACGTTACGCTTGTGGTCTTATTATAAGTTGTTACTTATAAGCGTGGTGAACGAGGATGAATTTCATCCAATCAGAATCGCAAACTCTTAATCATTAATTCATTCGTAACATTCATAATGTGAAAGTAAAGTAAAGGGGTCAGGCTGTAACTCCATCAATAATGTTTTGTATAAGACTGACTTAAGACTTTTATTTGGGTAGTTATGGCACTTGAGTAAAGAGCCCTAGCGGTAATGGTATTTAAAACGCATACGCACAAAACTAGGTCAAAAATCATATTTTACAAAGAAAAAATAATATCAAAGAAGTATTAGCTCCAATTATTTGTGTCACATTAAGTTACAACATTACTCCTAATTACAAAACTTTTGGGCGCATGTATGTGCTTTTTTGTTGGCTAAGTCAACTTGCCAAACAAGGACAAGCATTACATTTATTTCTACACGAATATTAAATCTGCAAGAACTGCATTCTTGCACGTATTTGTAAACTTCAAACCATCAATTAGGAAAAGGTGATTTCTAAATAGCTCATGTACAAAACTGTGGTAGGTCTTTTTTATAATGATCGCTTCGAAAATTTATGGAACATTTTTATTACAACATAAGTTATAGTAATTTGTATTCAGATTTGCTTTAACGAGTGAACTAGAAGTTTATATCGCTATAATCCTCTCAGTAGGTAAATCGGTGTGTGTGTGTGTGTCGTTCACCTGCAGCATGCGACACCCACCACCCGGCAATTCGCACAGGCACAGCACCATACCACACAAATCCTCCAAATCACTCTCAACATACGTTTCACCCCCACACCGGAGCATCTTCAGGAGATGTTGACTCGACAATCAACAGACTGTACCACACAGATTTATCTACTGTAGCGGATTATAGCCAATTAAACGTCTAGTTCATTCATTATAATGGACTTTCACAAAGTAACGCCTGCTTCTATTCAATATTTGCTATAACGTTCTCCCTTCAAAGGCAAAATGTAATTACAAAGCGTTGAGAAGTTTTTTTTTTAGTCAAAAAGATTTTCAGCCCGTATCTGTTCATGTCCCAAGAGCAGTTGTTTCTAACAAACCATTATTAGTTACTTAGTTATCACAATTGTGTGAAGCCATGTAGTAAATAGACGATACATAACAAGTTGGGTGCATAAAATTGGAGAAACATTTACTACTCCCGTCTGAGCGATTGTTTCAGTTTTCGTTTCGATTTCAGCAGTGAACATTTTTGGACCATCTTTAGCTTCCATTTGAGCCGCTTCAGAAGCTTTCACAGCTTCTTGATTATGCTTCTTTAGACTTCTTATATATGCTTCTTTAGAGACTTTGGCTGCAACATGGCTGCAACTAAAGACTTTATATAGGCTCTTAGTACAGACTATAGTCAAGGTTCGCCATGTGTAAGAGACACCAGTTATTAGCTATGGAATTTTATTGTCTGTAACAGACATTTTATATTACCTGTCACTTTATTACAACTGTCAGGTGTCACTGTCTAATTTTCCCTTTTGATTCAACATTTAATATTATAAAATGTCCTTCCGTGCTCAATAATAAAATAATTAATTAATTCAATAATCATCGTTTAATTCCAACATCAAATAACCCTAACTACAACAGCCAGCCTATGTGAACAAATGGAGTTCGTTGAGCGCGGGTCGATGCTCGATTGCGTAAGTCGTAACAGTCGTAACAAACCAATGCCTATTTCAATTGAATACGGATACATTTCGTTGGGACTAGGGACATTGAGGGCGAACGTTTTTAAGTACACGAGGGTAACCAACCATACTTCTGTTCCAGGATTTGCAAGAGTTTTGTAGTGTGGAAAATTCAAGAATTCAACCCAACCTAAGTTAATAAGACATTTTGATACATATTGTCATATTTTAGTACAAAAATCATTTATGTTGATAAGATGAAAATAAATATAGATAAGTATCTATCAATATAAATATAAGTGGTAAGTTTGTAATTTGTGTTCACTTTTTTAATCTTGCTCTGGTTGGGGTTATAGCGCTAGATTTTGTAGTATGTAAAGTAGGTATGGCTAAACAAGTCAAAGCGTAATCTAAATTGACAAAACTCATATTAAACGTTTTGACTTGTTTTAGGCTTACTACTTTAATGATATTCCTTGAAATGTGGCGAAGTCGCATTTCAAGGAATATCATTCTGGAGCCTGTTATATAATGCATAGAAATACGTGAACCGGCTTTATCGCAACAAAAACACATCAAGCACTCAACGATACATTCACCTGTCATAGAACAAACATAGAACACATTTTACGAATTCCATACAAATGCACATCCAATATTTGATAAAAGAATGTCGTTATGCCAACTAGAGCAAAGTTGATCTTTATTCTGAAAAACAGATGGCAACGGAAACATTTTTTTTATTAAAATTATATCGTTAAATGCCTGTACAGTGCGCAATGCAATTTTAATTTTGATACTGCACAGGCTTTACCGCCGTTTTATTTTAACATCACTGTAAATTATGCACTGTCTTAGAGAAGTAAGCCATAATATCTACCTACATATTAATTTTCTCTACTATGGTGTAGCCAGCTGTACTATTACTTATTCTGTGATGTACCTCTGATCCTACAAGAAAGTAGAAAATGTTATAAATGTAGCGGATAAAATTCGAACCAACGAAGTTTGAATATAATTCAACCATTTATAGCTTCTATTATTTAGCTTCACTTTCGTATGATTGTTGCAAATGTTGTGATGGAATTTTAAATTGCGTCTACTGAACCGAATTGTATTGCACTTTGTATGTGAGTTAGAACTGTAGGTTGCAGTTCGTACGTATTTTAAGACAGAATTGATCTAAATTGTGAGATGGATAGGTACAACAAACGGATCTTCTCCTATAGAATCTTATACTTTAACGTTTACCTTGTGTATGTTACTTTACCGTATACTTTAACAGTGCCTCTCAATTATAATTATAGTGAAAAAAACTAAATTGGTTTAACTTAATTTAAAAAGTTAAAGCCGAGTTAAAATGTAGGGAGTTAATTTTCGTGGACGTGTTAATTAGGGATAATTTTGAGGGAATTAACAAGTTTGATACTGCCAACGCGACGTCGTGAATATTCAATATCAATGTAGCATTTAAATAATTTGAAGCATTTTCCAGGGGCTATCAATCTGGACCGTTAATGAGATTCGAGCCGACCGGGAGACTGGCGTGACCAATTTATGCCTCATTGCACCTCGCTAATTAAATGATGCAAGATTTGACATTACCCATGATGTACACAATAAGGATTTTAGTAAGTCAATGTTTACGATTATTATTACAAACAAATACTCCCTCATTACCTTAAGCCAGCGTTGATATCAGGTAAATTGGTGAGATTTCATTAAAATAAAAATAAGATTTTTGTTCACATAAACTATTACGAGCGTATTATAGTATTTTTAAGCGTCAAGTGAATTTTCCGCGAGTCACCACTTTCTTGAAATGGGTGGGATATAATGAGTTTCAGAAGAAGCTTCGTATGCGATGAAATGAGATATGATATAGTGAGTGGGTAATGCCAAAACGGTAAAGATAAAAGAAACGAGCCAGAGTAATAGAGTTGACATTGCTGAAATTTTACTTACCTTGCAATCTTGCAACATCATCGCTTCTAGGTAGACATAGATAATATTTTACCTTTTCCTTTTAACATCCTTGTCAGGAGAGGATGTTGTGCCATATGAAGTTCGTCACTCGTCGTTTTAAGCAACGGTTTTCGCAATTGCTTTCCATGAACTTTGCCTATTTCGTGCTTTCACCGGACCACAGTTAGAGATGATCATCTGCACTATGATTGAGAAATAAATATGTTGGGAAATGTTTCTTCGAAAAAAATAGGTCACCTCTCTTCAGTGACTCAACTGTGACTGTTTAGGGAAAGTGAATCTTTATTCTTTCTGCGTTTCTCACGACCAGGCATAATAGAAATAATATGAGAATTTCTTGCTGGTGGTCGAGCTATCTTGTACAACAAGTGATTTTATGCTAACATTTAGTTGCAATAATTATTTTATTTATTCTATTTTAAGAGATAAAATTAATTCCTAATTACCGATATTACTTACTTTCAGAGAAATAAATTAGATCTTATATCTCTGTCTCTACTCTACTCTTGAGTTGCAAGTTGCAAAGCCTCTAAAAAAATAAAGATTCAAAAAAAACCTATCTAATAGCTAAGAAGGAGTTTTGAGGTAAACTCTCATAGATTTAGGATTGCTAGCAGAGGCTGAGGAGTGCTACGGAGTCAACCAATCCTAAAACTATGTTAGCTTTGTATCCATTATTCTATATGATATTATCTAGTATGCTCAGGACTCAGCCGCCATGAGATTTTAGGCTGGGTTTATTTTATGTGAAGACGTGAACGGTGAACGTGCAGATAACTGCCATGCCTCTAAACAGGTTAGCCCGCTAATAAATAGTTTAATTTATATTAAACCCATACCCTTATTTGTTTTCTATACGGCATCGTACCAGAACGCTAAATCGCTTGGCGGCACGTCTTTGCCGGTACGGCGGTAACTAGCCTCGGCCGAAGCTTGGTGGAAGCCTTCCGTCAGACCAGAGAAAATTCAGAAATTATAAATTCCCAAATTGACCCTGCCGGGGATCGAACCCGACTGCGCCACGGAGTTCGTAGTCACTGCGCCACGAAGGTCGGAGGTCGTAAAGTTATGAGTACCTAATTAAAAAATATATAGTAGGTACTTATTCAAAAAAATATCGCCTATGTGACATGCTCTGTATGATTCCTTGCGATATATCTTTACAGTCGACTTTCTAAGTCTAATACATAAACATACTTGTTTAATGTCGCGTCATACTAATTATTCTATAAAAACACTAAGCCTTAGTGAATCGTTTTGTTTGAATACATCATCATACTATACCTAACTGATGGTGATGACTCATTTGCAAACAATAGACCCACCGGAAAGGATTGTTATGTGCTCTGTAACTTTCTCCCAAACATTGTTTCTGTTGTGACTTGTGTTACAATTGTTAAATGTCATTCAAGTACCTCTTTTGATACATCCAAGCAATTATCATATTACAAGCTGATGCCCGCGACTTCGTCTGCGTGGATTGAGGTTTTTTTGGTTCTCGCAGGAACTCTTTAATTTTCCTGGTGAAAAATATGATATTCCAGACTATAATCTACTTATCTCTGTGTCCAGATCCGTTCTGCCGTGATTGAGTAACAAAAATCCATTCATCCGTCCAAACTTCCGCATTTATAATATTGTTATACCTACCTAGATGTATTTACATTCACTCTATTTTATCCTTCTATATTGAATTCGAAAGACCAAAAGCGAAAATATTATAATAATAATTGTACCTACTTAGGCTTGTTTATACAAGAAGCTAAGCAAAATGCAACTAAAGGCTTAGGTATTTATTTATAGAAAGTATCTGTAAATAATGACGTAAATAAACATCTTACTGCTTAGTAAGGTTATGTAATTAAAGTTTAACTTAAATCGTAACAAATCACCCCGTAAACTGTCTGTGCTGAACATGAATAAACAGCAATTTATTTCTGTAAATACAATATTCAAAACCTCTGACTAATATTAATTACTTAGTTGTTTCTAAGTTCGTACTCTTAGTTCTACAGCTTCTATTTACATTGAAGCTTTAACAGTTTTTTAAGTAAATTAACAACACCTCCGAATTAGTGTATAAATATGGCATTACTGTATCTGCATTTTAGAAACATTGTTTTTTGTATTCCACTACATGTAAGCCACTTCTCACCTGATGGTTAGTGACGATGCAGTCTAAGATGGTAGCGGGCTAAACTGTTAGGGGTATGGCAGTTATATGTATTAAACCCATACCCCTAGTCGGTTTCTACACGGCGTCGTACCGGAACGCTCAATCAGTTGGCGGTACATCTTTGCCGGTCCAGTCTGGTAACGGCCACGACCGTAGCCTCCTACCAACATATAAGTACGGCATAACAATCATTTGGATGAAATCATGGAATTTCAACCAAATAATGAATTCCATCGACATATAGCATTTTTTACTTTGAATAGTTACACTTGACACATAGATGTACCTGCCTGCTTACTTAAGAAAAGGTATTTCGCTAGATCATTCAAAGGTATATGTCACCGTAAGATTGTGAAAACTCGCTAGATATATTGTAATCTGTCTAGCGAGATTGTCGAAAGATTACAATTTAACGCATTATTTTTCGGTAGATTGTAATCTACCGAATGATGACTGTAATGAACCCGATAGAACCCAGAATAATCAGGTAGTGCCCGGTCGCAAGATTAACTCAGTTTTTGACCTGATTATTTATGTCAAACCCTAACCTAACCTACAAGAAAGAGACAAGAAAATGTAAATACAATGAATATTTCAAAAATGGAAACTCAAAACATTGCACGGCTTACAATCTGTCGACAGGTTACAATCTAACGAGATATAAAGCGTTGGATTGCAATCTGACGGTGACGTATATACAGGGACTGAAAAACAGATTCATAAAGGTTATAGAAATATAAGTGTTACAGAATGAAAGTGTAATAGAATCGAAGCTGTAACCCTTTTGAATGTGTTTTTAATTCTGTTAACCCGAAACACTTATATTTCTGTAAGAGAAAGAATCTGTACCAGAAATAAAGGGTTTTAAAGTGTACCTAACCGAAATAGCGACGTTGCCAAATTTACTGTTGATGCGTATTCAAATTTGAACCTAAGGTGAAAGCATCGATGGTTGCAATTGTTTTAAGAAAAACACGGCCATGTTGTGTCAGTGTGTGTAAAGTCCAATGAAGTGAGAAGATCGCGTTGTCACACCGTGCAGTCTGTTAGGGCATGTACCTACCTAACCTATTAGAGTTACAGATAAAAACACTTATTAACAGAAATAAAAGGTTACAGATTGATTGGGTTACTGTATCGTTTCTGTTTCCGTTATGAATGTTTCTGTTTTATAACAGTTTCAGAAAACAGTGTTTAAACCAGTTTAGACAGCGTATTTCGGTTACTGTTTCAGTCCTGAGGTATACAAACATACCAACATCACATCTACACATACAAGGCGGTGCTAAAAGTCATCTCGTCTCCATCTCCAATATTGTTTGAGTTCACTCATTCATTGTAGACCCACGATTGTGAATTATGATGCAGTGCAGGCATAAGTTTCAATATGAACGTTTCCTGCGGCTGTGACGTCTCAATTGCTGCTCTTTTGTAATCAACAATTTGTGCCAGCCGGAGAAAAGCTTCCGACCCTCATTCAATAACAGCGTGATCAAATTCCGGGCTATTTCGGCCTTGTCGTGATTACGAAACCGCTCCAGTCCGTATTTGACATTGGTAATAATTAACTAATACGTTTTGCACGTTTATCGCGAACACATTTGGAAGTTGGCGGTGTTTCACCCCTGTGCCTCGGAGAGCACGTTAAGCCGTCGGTCCCGGTTATTATCACTAACATGATAATAGTCGTTAAAGCCCGCCAACCCGCATTAGAGCAGCGTGGTGAGTCTAAGCTCTAATTCCCTCTCTCCTATGAGAGTGGAGGACTGTGCCCAGCAGTGGGACGTTAATGGGCTGTAGTGATGGTGGTGGCTATCAACAATTACAATTAGGTACGTTAGAAATTTAATATGCTCTAAGTCTACACGCTTTCAAACACCCTTTTTATATATCTAACCGGACAGCTATTTTATTTCGACGTTGACGAATCATGAGTAAGGCATACTTAAGTCTTAAAGTATACATACTTAATATATACTTTATGTTAATTTATATCAAGATTAATATGTGATAAATGTTGTCCAAGTAGCAAAGAAACTAAAACCGACCTATCAAAAATCGATTTTAAACTAAGTAAAACGTTCGTAGAAAGTACCTAACGACATAATTAGATAACTTATATTTTAAATTTCCTGTCTAACAATCATTATACCTATTAGGTAAACTATAATGTATTGTATTGTAATATATTGTACTAGTAACTAACTAACTAGCTGATGCCCGAGACTTCGTCAGCGTGGCTCAAGCTTTTTCGGTTCCCGCGGTAACTCAGGTACAGATATATATTGGGTCCCTCATTTCTCTTTGAAGATCGTGTGGATACTTGCCAAATCACCATTAAATACGTTTTTTAAAAAGTCCCGACTCAGCTTGTATATTGGTAAATACTTACAGGCCGGGACATGACCAAAAAGTATAACAAAAACTCAGTTTTTCTTGAGTCACACGAGTGAAGCTACGGGTAATAGCTAGTTGTTATTTAAATACGTGTACCTACGCATGAACAATGACACACTTAAAACAAATTGAGCACGCGCCCAAAATTACGTGCACGCCACGCGACCTACATCAAAATTATCGTAATTCGTAGCATAGATTTTAAACGGTCATCTAGTAACTAACCTAAAATTTTTACGTGAATATAGCTACAATGGCAATTGTAGCTATATTCACGTAAAAATTTTATACATAACTAGCAGATAACCGCGACTTCGTCCGCGTGAAATAAGTCATTTAAATTCCCACGCGAACTCCAAAATTTTTCGGGTTAATATATATATTAGAGTCTATGACACTCACAAATGATGTGGCTTTCTATTGGTAAAATACCAGAATTTTCAAAATCGGTTCCATAGATCCATAGATCCAGAGATTACCCCCTACAACGTCACAAACTCACAAACATTACCTCTTTATAATATTAGTATAGATGTCACCGTAAGATTGTAAAAACCCTTAGATTAAAATCTAACTCGCGATTGTAAACTGTGTGAACGTTCAATGTTCTGAATGTCAATTTTCTCATTTGTAATAGCCTCAAACTGACTACACAACATATAATATGTACTTAACTAGCTGATGCCCGCGACTTCGACCGCGTGTATTGAGGTTTATTTGTTCCGCGCGAGATAGATATTTTAGCGCGGTTAGATATTATGTACTGAAATGAAAATTTATTTTGAATATCTAGGGTGTTTTATGCCTTACCTAGGTACAATTGCTGCAACGTGGAGCATGCTTTATATGAATTGAGACTTGAGTTGAACAGATTTACATAAAGTAGGTATACCTATGACGGATTACGAAAACTTATTCCTTGTGACTTCCGACAATATTTTTCATTTTGTTTTAATTTTTTTCATTTTATGTTCAGTCCAACATTCCCATTTTGTAATGGCATAGATTGCAATTACATTATTATACAGGCCAGTTGCACGAACAAACATTAAAAGTGCATTAAATTCTATTTAACCGCGAACAAAGCATGCCTTGTTAAGTGTTTGAAATATAGTTGTGATGTTCCATGCAATGCGAAAATTTCAATCCTACTTCGGCTTCAGGATAAATCATACATTTGCAACTCTATGAATGACACGCGATTTGTATGAATGAACAAGTGAATGGAAAGGGTAAGTCGAGCGGTATAAGGTTAATTATTGCATTGTTTTATCTGCTTCTTTCTGAATTTTTCAAGACACTTTTTACGGTAATACTTATTTATGTAAATGTTAAACCTTGTTTTGCACCTTTTAAATGTAACTAACTTATCCTCTCACTTATCTATACCTACTTATATTATAAAATGCGTCAATCACGTCAAAACGGCAGAACGGAACAGGATGAAATTTGGCATAGAGATAGACTATAGTCTTGAATAACACATACCTAGGTTACTTTTTATCACCAAAAACAAAACCAAACCAAAAATCCTCAATTCACGCGAACGAAGTCGCGGGCATCATCTTGTAACTTATAACTATGTTAGTTTAAATCCTCCTGTTTCATTATTTTGAAAATAAAAAAATACTTAGGTTGCAAAAAATACAACGCACTGAAAGTAAGTATATATGTCTCTATTCAGATCAAATTGCTTCACATCTGATAGTTTTCTGAATAATTATAAATGTCACGGCTCGAACAATGGCTGATAGGTCACGCAACTCTGATAGATCGATCACGCGCACACGTGCCTCCTAAGCCGAGCCGACTGAACATTGTGCCTTCGATACCTTTACCCTTTTGCGATTGTTATTTCAACCTTGTACCTATAGTCGGCCAAGAAGTATGTTGGGACTTGTGTCTTTAACTCTTAGCACTCTAACTTTTATTTTTTTAACCTTAACTTCACAGTCCTTTCTGTTTACTCTGCTGAACACAAGCAAACTCTTATCCTGTTTCCTGGATTTTGCTTTCATTACAAAAACTTTAGAGAATTAAGGATCCAGGAAAGGCAAAACTTCGTAGTCTTTTTAACCCAACATTTCATTACTTACAAAATTTTCTTTTATTCTTCAGGCTTGACTTCGCTGGTTGGTTTCTCCGCTGTCTCTTACCCAATCTAGGTTAACCGCTTAAACCCTAGGCTTTTAAACCCTAAAATTTATCTAAGAACTACAAGAATATTTAAATTGATTTAGTTGTACTGCTGTCACTTTTTAGCAAGACCATAATGCGACTGCCAAAAAGTACCTACCTACCTATGCCATTATGTCACAATTTAATTATGGTTTGCGTGGTTTTTTGCCAAACTTAAGAGTTTCATTCAGAAACATCAACTATAGGTATAATATAAAGATCATAATTCATAATTCATATTGTATTTCTTTTTCGTTATCGACATCGTACCTTAGTACCTACCTACGACGAAAAATTATCTACGAAACCATAATTGAGTTACAATCGTCATCATTAAGTTTTAATTATTTCAATACTCAATATCATTTATTCAATATAGGTACACTGTAGGTACACTTATTGACGTTAAAAATTACTCACTTATAAAACATGATGGTGATAATCGGTTACGGTATCTTAAAACTAAAGCTACGAATGTTCCAAACGCGCTTCAGTCATCGCTTTTAAGTAGATAAATTACTGTTTTGCTTCTAAAATCCGCGTAGGTACATGTAAAAATATCAATTTCATCATATTATTATTATATCCTTACATTTTCAGTATTTAAATCTGTATTTAGGAGTTGTAGCTACCTACCAACTCGTAAATCATCAAAACCATTCAGCCGGATATCTTATCATGCCCACATAATACGGATTTAGGTAACCGAAGGTAGGTGTATTTCTGAGTATCTTCTATATATAGAATCTTCAGCATATATAGGTAATATTACTTGAGTCCGTCAGTAATCGATATAAATATGAGTGTATCGAAATCGATTCTTCACACTTATTTTGTGTCTATTCCATTCCAATATAATTTATTTTTATGGAGACCACCTAAGGTCAAGAAACTCATAGGGATAGTGCGTTGGAGGATTTATATAGGAATGCTCAAAACCGGTCCCACTTCCGATGGTAGAGTCAGCCATCGACGATTCTACTCGTAACTTGATGCGTCACTTGTAAATCCCGATCAGTCAGTTTTTCTCTCTGATTTTCCTCTAAGGCCTGAGGGAATAGTAATCCATACTAATATTATAAATGCGAAAGTGTGTCTGCCTGACTGCTACACTTTCACGGTCCAACTACTCAACAGATTTTGATGAAACTTGGTACAGAGATAGTTTACATCCCGGGGAAGGACACAGGCTTTTTATACCGGAAAAATGAAGAGTTCCCGCGGAAATCAAAAAACCTTCATCCACGCGAACGACGTCCTGGGCATCATCTAGTAAGGGTAGTCAGCCACAAAGCTTATACCTATTATAATGGAGCCACAATTCCATTCAAGCTAAAACTAAACATTACAGAGCCGATCATAACACATTAACGTCGTTGGATGATGGACATTATTTTTAATAAGAACATGGATCGTACTTCGTTTATGAAATATGTAGATACGGCTAGGCTGTTAGCACTAAAAATAATACCAATACATTAAAACCAACAACACTGAATATCGACGAAAGGAAAGCCATTCTAATTTCGGAATGATAAAGTTTATTTTTCGTTGCAGACCTGATGCTCGTCTATTAAGGTATTTTCGTCTGCTACTGTAGTGTACATTAGCTACTTGCAGGTCAATAACGGATGCCGTCGATTGTAGCTTATTTTGGTCCCGGAAAGTTGAGGCGTGAACTAACGAACCGGGTTGCATTACATCTTACCATGCCAGCCATATATTCTTAACGATCATAAGGAAACTGCAAGACTCTGCCACAGCTCATATTCGGCGAACAAATACAACAATGTACGTTTAACTTAGTTACTTAAATTAAACTTCTAGTTAGTAGATATATTTGCATTAGAGCGAACTGCGTGTAACTGTTGAGTAAACTGAAAACATTATTAATTATTATTGTATAAACATTAAACATTATTATAAGTAATGTTACTATTTACGCATTTAAAATACTAAGTACCTAGTACCTGTATTTGAATTAAATCCAAAATAAATAAAACACACACGACACAGTAGGTATGGGAACACCGATCAAAAGTCAAAACCAGAATCGTGCATAGATAATCATGCATAAACTGTTGACCAATGTGGCCAATTTCTTTAACACAATCTAAATCTCGTTTTGTCCCTTTCCGCAAAAATCATTATGAAAGGGATAGCAACTTAAGTCGTTGCATAGCAATGCAATAAAATTAGCCGACTAAGTAACTAACTTTTAGTTTAGTTTAAAGATTGAGCACATCAGAATTACATTAACATTCACATATTTGGCGCTTTTTCATTTGAATCAAAAAATATATTTTAGCCGTCCGTTCGTTTGGTAAGTAAATAATAAAAACCCTTACAAAAGCAAAAGCAGATTTAAAACAAATAAAATTGGTACACAATATCTTCATTTTCGACAATTCTACCCAACAAGTCAGTTAGTTAAGCGACGTGAATGGAGACGACGTGTCCCTCTCAAGGTCCACTTAGGGCCAATATCAGTTGACGTGCCCTGAAGACGTCGGAGCTGTTAGGGCTCACAGGAAAGGCGCGATAGCCAATCAAATGATTGAGGTTACACGTACAACGCGCGCCGCTCTATGATTTCAGCGTCGTTTTAACAAAAGTGGTCCCAATAGTGCCTATTGTCGATACTTTTGAATAGCTGATTGAAGTGACGCTCGGAATAACAAGTATCAGTCCAGTCAAGCGTGAGCCTATTGTAAATTTATAAAATATAGGGAAGTAGGTTACCACCTAAAAAGTTTTAAGGTGTGACTTTAATTGAATTAGGAGTGGTTTTTTAATTTTTTACAGTTGACACTTGAATTGTATAGAGATCAATAATTTATTCTGGGTAGAGCGCGATTGCAAACCCTAGATCTATCACCACCAGGCTATCGCTTGAGTCTTCAGCGATCATTCCTTTTTAACTGCAGTTGAATTACCAACTAGCCTATATTCATATTTAATATTAGTTCCACCCAGTGTCGCAGACGCTCAAGATCGACGCTATATGGCTGCTATCGCGGCTAGACGGACGTACCTACCTAATACCTATACTTAATAAATAATCACTCATACGCACATTATTTTTGCGCTCACGTACACTGTCACATAAAATAGCTCTACGCCCGTAAGTACCTTCTGCAGAAAATATTACAATTTAAAATGATACTGCAGCTAATGTAATTTATGCCGGAAAATGGAAATGTAGTTTATAAACATCCTGAGTGCTTACGTTTGCACCGGATATACAATTTGATACTGGTTTAATATTTCGCTGGCTCGTCCGCTGGCCGCCGTATCCCGCTAATGAAATCGTTTTATGCAGTACTTTACATACGGTGTTGCCTTCGATCTCTTTATCGCCTTAAAAAAGCTTTTTAATCAATCTTTTTTTTTATTCCACTACAAGTTAGCCCTTGACTGCGATCTCACTTGGTCAATCATGAATGATGGAATTAATTTATTTGTAAAAATTGGTACCTACAAGCGAGATTCGAAATAGCTCTATTTTTAATTTACATATATATAGATCATATCAGGAGTCAGGACGATTTGAATACCTACCTTGTTTTTTAGGTCCAGCGTAGGTACTCACCTGACTCCGATAACTTAACAAAGATACCTGGGTGTATCTATTATACATATACCTACTTAAACCTTCCTGAAAGTACCTACGTAGATTACGATAGTGAAATATAATCATTGAAATCAGTCAATTGGTTTCCGAGAAAATCGTTACAAAACATACGGGTCGACAAAACCTCCTTTATGAAGTTAATTTTTAATCTATCAAATTAATTCGAAACACTTACGATACTACTATAATTTTAATTATACACATTAATTTCGTGGCCTGTTTAATTTAAGTAAATGCAATAGATATCTTTTGCTGCTAAAAATTATACTCGTATTGTGTAGTTATTTTCCATTCTATTAGCGTATTATTTATTTATTGTAAAGGGCTTGTAAAATTTTATCTATAAACTATTTCTGTTCCACGGGAGATTCGTTCGTATTTCAATGATGTGGTACATAATTATTATTACCAGTAGGTACCTAACTAACAGCACAGTAAACGGATACAACCAGTATGGAAACTAAGCCTCGTTGATAAAATAAATACCTACGCTCCATTGAAGCAATAGGGTTGTCACTTTTAATGATTCATGGTTTAATTTTGTTTTTGTTAATTAAAACATTCTATGTTCTGTAGTGATAAATTAAACGCATTGAAATAGCTAGTTTACGAATAAAACTTAAATAAGTATCTCATTGCGTCGGTTAATCTCAATAGTTTAAAATACGGAAAAAAGTTTAATATTGACACACAACAACTTGTAGATCTTTGTTTTTTTTGTAGGTCACTAACATATCATTATGGCGTAACCTTTTACAAGTTTTGACGGGAGCGTACGCGAGCCGCGGCTGGGCGCGCGGTAGGCGGGGCTCATGAGCTCTGTTTTCAGGTGTTTGTCACGCATTTTCGGGTTGAACCGTACCGCGTTTCAATCCCAAAAATGCGTCTTATCAGACGCATTTTAATAATTAGAAATCATTAAAAAGTAATTAAAAAACATTACATAAAAAATACCATTTTTCTTGACTAGCGGTCCACCCCAGCTTCCCACGAATGCAATTTAGATTTGTAATTTTATCGTGAAAAAAAACAAAGTAACCAATTTACAGATTTTTCATATTATGTACTATCTTTACTTATATGTAAATTAATTAAAATTAGTACATTGTGACTATTTAAAGCGGTCTGTAATTCCCTAATTAAATCAATTTTAGAATTTCAAAATGGCGCTGATTTTTTAAAATTTTGGTAGCAGTTTCCTGTTTTGTGATCCTAGGGATCCTCAGATATCGATTTTGAACGAAATCGATTCAATAACAAAGAATTTCAAAATAGCGCTGACTTTTTAAAATTTTGGTAACAGTTTCCTGTTTTGTGATCCTAGGGATCCTCAGGTATCGATTTTGAACGAAATCGGTTCAATAACAAAGAGTTTCAAAATGGCGCTGACTTTTTAAAATTTTGGTACCAGTTTCCTGTTTTGTGATCCTAGGGATCCTCAGATATCGATTTTGAACGAAATCGGTTCAATAACAAAGAGTTTCAAAATGGCGCTGATTGAGCTGAGTGAGCTGTTTCGAGCGTCGAGTTTCATTACTGTTTGTATCTGTTTACTGTGCTAACAGCTTAATAAAACATGCTTCAAGCAGCTTTAGATACCTTCCACTTTTATTTAACGATTTTTACTACCAAAACTGTATAAGAAATCTATAGCTCCATGCTAGTTAAAATAAAAACAACCAATTATTGTTGTTTAAGTAGGTATATGTATAATAGATACACCTAGGTATCTTTGTTAAGTTATCGGAGTCAGGTGAGTACCTACGCTGGACCTAAAAAACAAGGTAGGTATTCAAATCGTCCTGACTCCTGAGCTTATGTTTTTTTTTACTTTTTCATCATTTCGAAATAGCTCTATATATATGTAAATTAAAAATAGAGCTATAATAGAGTTAGTTTATAATCTAACGGTTTTTACAATCTTACGGTGACATATACATAGGCGCCTAACCATTAAATACCTAACCTACTTAAATATTTTAGAAGTTTCCTTTACCACGTTGTTTTACAAAATTGCATCTCCAAGCACTAAACTAGCGGCACGCTATGATGGCCGGTTTGACGTTTGTCCGCTCATGAAGTTCCGTATTAATTGATAACGACTTTGAAGGAAATAATTGTATTACTTTATTGACGATAGTGATGTGCAGAGATTCATAAATTTTATCGAATGTAGTTTTAGGTTTAGGACTCAAAATTTATTTATTAAATTGATTTCTTAAATGTATACAAGTGTAGAAAAATCAGTTTGCACCATTTAAGGGGTGAATGTACTTGTGAATATGAACAATTTTCACTATGTGGACAAACCTCTGAAATCGCAAAAAAATATCAATAAATTTTTAAAAATGGAATCTAATACGATCGTCACATAGGATCGCTGGCTAGCACAACTACTACCTCCGGCAAACTCGCGTCAATGCTCAATGCAAAACAAAGCAGTTTCGAATTGACGTTGCTTCGAAAAGTATAAACTGTCAGTGCAATGCGATTGTGATATAGTTTTGACCTGGCTTTGGATTTCAAATATTGATACTGCATTACTGTTGACCCTTGCTCGTTAATTTGGACTCTGTTCAAGCCCTTTGTTGTGGATTTCGTCGATATGACCGAACGTACGCAGAGAACTGTTCTAAATAGTCAGACACGTGAGTTCGTAATACGCCTTCGTAACTATTTCGATCGTGAAGCTCAAAATGGAGGGCCAATTTTACCTATAACGTCAGTGGTTGAACGCGTAGCTGATGCGCTTAATATTGGACAACGAACTGTTAGACGGATAACTAAAAAAAAATATGGCGAGACTGGCACAGAAGAAAATAAACTTCACACACCAAAAAAGAGAAAACGAGCAAAACCAGTCGTAGGCATCGATAGCTTTGATGCCGATGCTATCCGAAGACATGTTTACGGCTACTATTTACAGAAGGAGTATCCAACAAGAAAAAAGTTGGTGCATTCACTGAAGGAAGCTGGATTATTCTTCGGTGGGGAAAGTTCTTTAACGAAGATTTTGAAGACCATTGGATTTCGATACAAAAAATGTAACAAACGCAAAATATTGATGGAAAGATTTGATATAGCGATGGCAAGGTATACTTTTTTACGGCAAGTGAAAGAAATCAAAAATTGGCAAAATGTTGTGTTCTTGGATGAAACATGGCTTAATGCTAACCATACTGTAGGCCGTTCTTGGAACGATGACACAGCAGCATCTACTTCCAAAGTTCCTGTAGGAAAAGGATCGCGACTTATAATTTGTCACGCCGGAACCATCAACGGGTTTGTCGAAGGTTCTCTCATGGCTTTTGCGTCAAAAACCACTGGAGACTATCATGAAGACATGAATGGAGAAAAGTTTACTGAATGGTTTACCTCAATGTTGTGTAGCCTCCCTGAACCATCTATTATAATTATGGACAACGCCCCATACCACTCGATGCAAATTGACAAGCCACCTGCCCAATCCCAAAAGAAAGCTGATATCGTCGCATGGCTTCGTAAAAATGGCGTAGATGCAAACATGAATATGTTAAAAGCGGAATTAGTACGTCTTTTAAAAGAAAACAAACCAACCAAGATCCGATACGTCATTGACGAAATAGCATTAGAACATGGGCACAGAGTTATACGGTTACCGCCTTACCATTGTGAGTATAATGCGATTGAGTTGGTGTGGGCTCAAATTAAGGGATATGCTGCAAGACACAATACAGAACCCCCATTTACCACAAAAAAAATGCTAAAATTATTAGAAGAAGCTTGTGAACATGTGACTAAAGGAGACTGGGAAAAGGTTGTGAATAGAACTGTTAAATTAATAAGGGAAGATTATGAAAGAGATGTGAAAATAGATAATATTATAGAAAACGAACATATAATTATTAATGTATGTGATGATAGCAGTGACGACAGTGAAAATAGTAGTATGGACGAATCTGATTAATTATGGCCTTTTGTGGCACCTTTTTTGGTATCTTTTGTATTCATATGTTTCTTGTGTGCATATAAAGTATGTATATTCATTTTCGTTCAAATATTCAGTTCGTTCAAATAAATTAAATAAACATATACATTTTTGTTTTATTAAACCTATTTAATCAGGTACAAAAACAAAACTTAATTGTTTTTTGTTCGAGAATAAATTGACATTCCACATCACTATTGTAATGTGTCAAACCGGCCATCATAGCGTGCCGCTGATATAACAACAGAATAACAACGTTAAAACGCTTTAATAATAAAGTCCAGACCTATCCGAATGGTTTCCACGCATCGGTGTTTCCAGTTCCACTGACACATCTCATTACACACATCCGCCGTTTGACGCCGACACAAATACATCACGAAACATCGCGAAACGACACAAAAAGGACACGTAGCCGCCAGGACTTCCTTTTATTTGCTTGTAGTTAATTAGTATCTATCCGATTAATTATACGGACACTCACTATTTAATGTACATGGTCTAAGAGCCAGTGTGAAAATTTGAGAAAATGTAAAAAGAATGTAATAGAAGTTGAACTTTATTAGCTGGCAATTTTGCGTTAAATAATTAAATTATGTCAAACTAAACCTTTACCAGGGTACCGTACAGGTTACAGGCTGTTTTCCAGTTTAAGGCTATGGGTATACTTACTTATGGCAAATGATAAAGGGGAACTTAAATACCTGGCTGTTCATTCTGATATCCAAAAAAGATACACCACACCACCACACTAAGATGGAAGGTCTAATTTCAAGACTCGGGCAACCCAGAAGAACTACAAACATCTCCACCAAAAATCCTTTGAGCTCTCAGGTCATTAAGTATAACGTGGTGGATAATTAGGCCCTTAGGGCCATATATTTTATTAGTGATTACCTACATAAATTACACTTTACCGACATATTTTCCTTCTATGACATCTATTAACATGGTAACAATTAACGCAAATGTTTATTCTGTATTTATCAGTTCATACCAAAAATTACAATGGATTCTCACATGAAATCCCTTGAAGTTTTCATTTGAAGTACTTTTACATATTTTAGAACGTACCTTACTACTTAGTGATAGCACTGAATAGGTAATAGTACAATGTAGTGAATAGAGATAGTTTCAATGAACATGATTAATTGATTTTAATTTAAATATAAGAGTGAATCGGGTAAATCAGAGGATCAGCTATACTATAACTTATGTGAGTACCTATTTCATGAAAAGGTGGCGAAAATCGATCAATCACAACTACTACATTACATTTTGAATAAAATTGATTATAATCGATATGTATACCAAGGTTTTTTATGGTTAACACGTCTATTGTTTTGCATTCATGAAAAAGTTCGTATTACCTACTTACTGGCAGAAACTACAGCGCAAGTTATGCCTATTAAGTATAGTTTGTATGTGTCACCATACATTAGCTCTGCATTCAACTCGCGTGCGAACTGTACACTCAAGATAATGTCACAGAAATGGTTACCATCAATTTGATCAAAGACAAAACAAAGGTTTTGTCTACAATGAAAATTAAATAAAACTCTTGCGTAAATGAATTTTTTTCGCAAATTAAGCTTTTTAGCGTTTTTGAAATGCAAAACGCTGTTAGTTAGTGTAACCGTAAGAATTTACGAGTCTAATGAGACAAGTTCAAACTGTCTGTATTTTATTTCGAAGTGTAGAGGCTTAAGTAAATTTTTTTGTTTAATGGAACCCGTATGACACTTGAAAGTTATAAATATTACAGGCCACAAAGCTTAAATCACTAGCCCGCCGCCGGGGAGGAAGTCTTCAATGCTCTGGATGCCTGAATAATATTTAATCCTGTACTAAGTTTAAGTTCATGAAATATTTAAATACTAAAACAATATATAACTTGCTTCTTAGTAGCCTATACCAGCAAAATAGACTCAGTTGAAGTGAGTTGAACGGAAAATATAAACTATCCTTTGGTACGACTACCTACATAAATCGTGCGAAATCTTTGCACCGACTGCATCGAATTGGTTGATTGTACAACGTGAGAATAAAGTTGGTCATTGTCCTTATCTCGTGTCCTAACTGATTAGTACTTAACACTGTTTTATCGCTGACACAAAGCGTTTCCCAAGTACCTGGGTATATTATTGTGCACACTTGCCTTGTGGGAAATTTCATTTAGCGACTTCGGTGCGACTTTTATTGTTTGCGATCTCACGGCCACTAAATGTAGATAACTACTCATTAAATGCTTACATTTTCTCAATATTGTATGAGTTTACTTAGGTACATTTTGTTCCGCTTTAGACGGATGTTATGTAAGTAGATACGATTGTCTTAACATATATTGTATGACTGTATGCGGAAAGAAAACAATAAGTTTGATAGTAATCAATAAGATATTAACAGTAAAGCCACAAGTGTGAGAATCTGTAATAATGAATGAAGTACAAAACTAATTGTTTGTTTTATCAGCTGGGAGGTGACATATTATATCTATTATAATAGAGGTGGTGATGTTCCACAGAACGGCTTGGCGACCAAGAGGTTAACGTCATTCAGTAAATAAGTGGTGGCGCGATTTTGAATGTCTTACAATAATATCAGCAACAACAAAGCCACTGTGATTTAAACAGAATTAAAATTATAACGGCGTTATTTTCAAGCAATAGAGACTTAAAATATATCGGAAATAAACAAAATAAAATATACCAAACTTAGGTATGTGAACCGCTACAGCATGATTTCTCTTTGTAACCCAGCTGAAACTAAGCTTACTGGTGCGGGTCACGTCACAGCAGTCGTCAGTAGGGGCTTCTGACTATCATTCTCAGTACGCTGTAAGCGTTGGGAAGCTCCCAATTCTGATACTCTTGGACTTTGAATAATTATCTAAATCTGAACACGTTACAAAGCCATTGGAGTAAAGCATTTTAATTTTAATTTGCTTTTATGATTGCCTTTGATGTATGACGTCTGCATCTACAAGGTGTATAGCTAAATGTTTATCAGTAAGTAATGAATTTATTTGATAGTGTAGTATATGGTCCTTATTACTTTCTTTAATTAAGTGAGAGAGGCGACAAGAGCCCGGTCAATGCGGGTCAAAGCGATTTATTTGTTGTGATAAGAGTGGCGCTGCGCGTGGGAAGATTCAGCAAGGCTTGACGTCATCAAGACGCTAAATGCCATGTCTTGTGCACATCCGGACTCGCACACCCTCCTTTTCATTTATTTATAGATCACTAGCTGATGCCCGCGACTCCGTACGCGTGGATTAAGGTGTTTTAGGGGTATGAAAAATAAATAAATGAAATTTCATAAAAATCGGTCAAGCCGTTTCGGAGGAGTATGGTAACTAACATTGTGATACGAGAATTTTATATATAAGATTAGGTGTTTTACTTGCATAGTGCTATTGCTATCCATAAAGAGATGCGGGCGCTAGGTCTTTTATATAAATTAATTACCTGCTAGTCGAACCTGAGTTACGATATAGTAGGTTTAAAAGTTTGTCTCCTTAGGAGATTAGATGGAATACTTTTATTCACTCTATTACTTTTTGTATTTACTGTTTTGAATTATGAAATATTAAATGTAAGTTTTTTTATCCACTAAAAGTTAGCCCTTGACTGCGATCTCACCTGATGGTAAGTGATGATGCAGTTTAAGATGGTAGTGGGCTAACCTGTTAGGGGCATGGCAATTATATTCAACCCATACTTCGGTTTCTTCACGGCATCGTACCGGAACGCTAAATCGCTTGGCGGCACGTCTTTGCCGGTAGGGTATTAACTAGCCACAGCCGTAGCCTCCCACCAGGCCAGACCAGAAAAATTCAGAAATTATAAATTCCCAAATTGACCCTGCCGCGGGTCGAGCCCGGGACCTACACACGTTAAGCAACAGCGCTCAATACTGCGCGACGGAGATCTTAATATTTGTATGATGAACTTTTTCAATTAATCCAATTCTGGTGCGCCACCACAATTATATTAAAATAATGGTCACCAAGAGATACAGAGTCTGAGTAGAAATCACTTCACAATAAACTGGTCGAACCTGTTTCGTGATTAGATCCAACCAAAACCTCCATGGAAAGACATATCGACTACGATTTATAAAATACAAGGTAGGTAAGTAAATAGTAGTAAAATATTAAATATATATAAAAAAATATTAGGTCCTTACTTACTTTTAATTTGCTAATATTGTTCTACTTTAGAACAACGCATGAAAGCACACATACTCTTACCTACAATCTACATTCACAAAAATTAACAGAGTATGAAATTCGGTCACACTCGTAAATAGCGAAACATGCAACGCAAAACAAATTGGATTTGTTGAATGAAGTACGAGCACATATCACGCGCTAGCTGTGATTGCATAGTACATGTACCTATGTACTATGTAGATAGTACATCAGTGTATCAGTCTCAGCGACCGGTGGACTCTTTACACGGGTCACTGCGAAACAATGAGCTACTTCCTGCGGCCAGTGAGCATTAGCCAACAAGGACATTCCAGCAGATGTCAAACCGCCGCAAAAACTTTTTCATCTAATACTCCTCCAGTCTTGATTGTAACTAAGCGAATGACCAATAATTGTATTCGTCACTAGCCATCTTGTCCTATCCTATTATTATTTTTAGAGTGAACTTTTGTAGGTAGGTAAGTATATGTTTTTATGTTTGCTACGAAATTGCAAACTGTCGAAAGATTACAATTTAACGTATTTTTTTTTCGTTAAATTGTAATCTGTTAGGTTTATTAACCCGATAGAACCTAATTATTTATGTCGAACCCTAACCTAACCTACAAGAAACAGACAAGAAAACGTAAATACAATGAATATTTCAAAAATTGACACTCAGAACATTGAACGGTTCACAATCTTTCGACAGTTTACTATTTCGCGAGTTAGATTATAATCTTACGGTTTCTACAATCTTACGGTGACATATATATAAAAATTATTGAGACTCTAAGATAGGGATTCAAAAGAAAGAAATTATTATAATTTATTAAAAAATAAGTCGTCTTGCACGGAACGCAATTGACATAGATAGACATTTTGTTGACATGACAGCGCTTGTCATTATTTTTTATTTTTGTAGGGATGTTCCGACACCATTGATGTATGATCAATACCTACTGAAATGAGTATTCTTAATATTACTATCGTCTTGTGATACTAACACAAGTACTTTAAAAGTATCGATACCTAATCGTATCGATACTTTTTAATTTTTATGTAAATGATTTTATCAGTATTAGTGATCACTACTTATATGATACTAGCTGTCCGCGATTTCGTTCTCATGGATTTAGTTTTCTAAAAATCCCGTTGGAACTTTTTGATTTTCCGGAATAAAATGTAGCCTATATGTCACTATCTAGGTTTTTAACTATAACCATGCAAAAATCACATTATGGTATCATACATACCTAAACGTATGAGAATGAATACACGAAATTGAGCTCTAATTCAATGCTGTTATAGTTTATTTTGCTTTGACGCCGAACTTTGACGATTTGATCGACAGTTCTTACACAATCGGGGGGCAGAATCCGCATAGAGGTTGCAGTGGTGCAAAAGAGATCTATTTTGGTATTATTGTTACTCAATTTGTTATGAGCTATGAAAGATCTAAGCAGATTTCTAAGAAGAGTTATTTCGAAATATGGTGTAAATAGAATTATTGCGGAATTGTCGCAGACATAAGTACCTACCTAATTATAACTAGGCATAAGTACGTACCTACTCATTCATATTAATACTGATAAAAATTATTGATTGAACAATAGCCCTTTCCCATAGTAATAGTTTTTGATTAATAATTTTTAGGTTATATTCTACTTTTAGGTGTATCTTTTTTCTCCCACATTTTAAGGCTTACTATTTCCTTTTTTCTTAGTTTTGTTAAGTTCTACAATTATTAATAAGTTTCCATGATGAAAGCTACCCTTTTCAGTGGGTCCCAAAATACATGCATTCGCGCCATCCTCCTTTAATAGTGGAATTTGGAACTGAAGTGTGAAACCTAGGACCTAAGTAATAAGGTCATTATATTATGGCTTTGAAAGAAAATTCTAGAGCAGTGGAATATTCCAGCAAATGCAAGTGTCCGGTTCAGCAGGTATGATCTGAACCGTGGTTATGTCTTGAGGCTTTTTTGTGAACTAATTTAAAAAAATATTAAAAACCACATTTAGAGCAATGCGTTTATCACACGTCAGTCAAAACTCTAATATGGAATAATTAATTCCAAAGGTAGCTTTAATATAACTGCATCGAACAGTCAAAATATTTTTTTGAATTAATTATTCCTGAGAAATTATTTCAGAATTCAGTCGCCATAGAATAGCTTGAAGCTAAACAAATTAAAATTAATAGTGTTCCCGTGTAACACCCATGAAATGCTCTAAGAAATTACTTAAATAAAGTTAATTATAAATTCATTTCGGATAGTATACAACTATCTTAACTTAATTAGCGTGGTAGCCCAAAGCAACGCGCTAATTTAGTTTTTGGAACATTATTTCAACCCAGTTATTCGGTGACTAACGATTACATTGATAAAACCGGCTGTTTATCACGGAGTCTCAAATTAATGATTAGAATTTAAGGTAAGTAGATTATCTTATCTATAAATTCAAGCTTTTCCCACTTATGATAATAACTATAGTCCTACTAGCAAAATCATACGATGTCTAGAAAACTGGAATGTTCATCAAAAGCAAATTGCTGCAAAACTGGAGAAAAATTCTCCTCCCCTCCTGATAATTGAATCTGTTTTTTAAAAAGAGCAACTGCTGAGTTTCTTGCCGGCTTTTCTCAGCAGAACTGCTTTCCTAACCGGAACAAAACATAACATAATATAAGAGACACCTATGTCCTACATGTTACAAATAAATTGAGTTTTAGATTGAGTTTGACTCATGCAGGCAGGCAGGTCTTTAGCAGGTTGAAATCAGCAGGCAGGACTTTCACGTTTACTTTGGTGAACAGTACATTAATATATGGTACCTTCCTACTTAATTACCTTATTCCGAAATCGAATTCCTGATTTAAAGACGTGTATAATTGAATGTTACGCTTGAGATACGATGTATGAAGAAAGGCAAGATCTATCTGTTGCGGGATGAAAGAGTGGACCAGGCAGGTGAGGCGTATGACCGCGGCTGACCTCGGACCAATTACCCGCCCATTAACGCACCAAATACAATGCCCGCCATTAAGCGGATGTCCAACAATTCCCGTGATGTACCGCACCCGCAGTAGGTAGTAGTTACCTTTGTTCAAAACTAGATCAGTACAGTCAGATTGCTGCTGATTTGTATGAGAAAATAGGCGGATAAATCTGAATAGCCATATTATACCTAGAGAATTAATTGGTTCGACAGTTTAGTCAACGCGATAAATACTACGCTGATAAATAGCAAGAATTGTGACCGCTTCGTCACCGCAATGGAAATGGTGGAAATAGGTGCCTACAATAATAATATTTAATAAATTATTTATTATTACAAATTGTGCAAGGACGTATAACTTAATTTTATATGTCACCGTTAGATTGTAATCTAACGTTTTTTATGTCTCGATAAATTGTAAACTGTCGACACATTGTGAACCGTAACATACTGCTTACAATTTAACGCATTATTTTTCGTTATACTGTAATCTTTAAGGTAAGTATTTTAGGTAAGTCTAAGGTATGTTAACCCGATAGAACCCTTGTGCCTACTACCTGAATTTTTATGTCAAACCCTAACCTAATCTATAAAATCTGGTCAAAATAGAAATTCACCCCTGTATAAATTCCCAAGAAGCTGAAAATTTGCATGAACGTTTGGATTGGGATTTTTCAAATTGTGAAAAATCCCAATCGATCCCATGTGTTTTTTTTTATTTCAGGTCAAAGTTTGCAAAAATGGGTTTTTTGAATTCTTTTTAATTTTTTTATTATTATTAATTTCCTGCCTCGTTACAAAGTGTTACAAAACTTATCATTAGGTTGACTGGTAAGTGATGGTGGTGGTGGTACAATTATTATTGTAAACGATTGCAGAGGCATCAGTCATAATTAATGATGAATGATCGTGTAGTCATCTCAAGCTATAATGTCAATGTCAAACAATGGGATCTTACCTCATAATTACGTAAGAGTTGGCAGGTAGATATCATACGAATCATAAATCAACCATTGATGCTACCAAAAAATAATAATCTAATACTTTACATACACTACAATACCAACTACATAACTAGGCTAAAGATATTCTTAAAACTGAGTAGTAACCTACTCAGTTTTAAGAATATCTTCTATCTTACTTAGTACTTGGTAGACAAAAAAAAAAAACAAATTACTTAAATAAATACGTAACTTCATTTTACGACCGATTTCAGCTGCATCTCCACTTCACCTCTAGGGGACACTATCTATTTATGTATGTAAATCTACAGTCATGGCCTAACTTGTAATCTAATAAAAAACTTATACAGAACCTAATCTGTAGGTATTTAGTCAGTTTGCTTCATGATCGAACTAAAAGCTCTGATGGATCACACTCACCTCTCAAATGCAAACTGCACCAGCAAATCACCAAAATTCTATCAGATAGATAGCGTGATTTGAGGCTGAAATATAACAAATGTTGATAGGTATATTACTTAAACCGACGCTTTATCTGTCTATACTCCTAAAAGTGAAACGGTGTTAGTGGATATAGTATCCAATAGGTACCTATGTACCTATTCTGTGCTATTGCACGAGTTGCACTGAAAATATCCAATTTAGGTGGTAATCTTATGGTTAAACTAGTAGTTCGCCCCGAACTGAGACCTCGCGGTATTTTTTTATTCCACGTAAGATGGTGTTAACGTCTATTATTTGTATGCACAAACGAATAAACTTTTACAGAGCGCCATCTATTGAAATCATTGTGAAGTTCTGTTAAAAATACTGAAGGTCATTAAAAATTAAATAATTTATTTTCCTAATATTAATCTAATTTTAGTATTTGTTGTTCAAGTATAATTCAAATAATTGATCAAGTTTCAGGCTTTCAGAAAATTGAGAGTTCTGAGGTCAACTTTGGACGTTAGAAAATCTCCACTTTGAAAGCCCCCCATTTCGTAAATTTTAGGGGAAATTTTTAAAAAAATATATTTTTAGACTCCATTCCTAATTATCTTCAAAATGATATTATACCGCAACCATAAGTAACGCTATAAAAAATATTTTACTTCGCATTCGCTTCTATGAGAGTCCCCCTGAAATAAAGATTTTTATAACTTTTTAAGCCATATTCGGCTGAAGCCATCGGTTTACATATTATATTTAAATTTGAAGTAATTACGTTCAGCAATTCAGAAGTTCTAAGGCTCTGACAGTCGGACAATTTTTGACAGACGGAAACAACAGCTCAGCATTCAGCATTACTTAGTGACTCAAAATAATTAAGTAGGTTCATAATTTAATTGGTAGGTTGAAGGTTATAGTAACCTATTAATTTTTAAATGCTTTGTAAAATTTATAATACTACTATAGTGTTGTAAACTTTAAAAATATTTATCAATGAATATATATACATTTTTTTATTAGGGTGACCATACTTTAATCGAGATTCAACCAATTCCTGAATTCACACATTTCTCAAATTATGATAAAACTCAAAATCATCATTTAAACTGAGATAAGTAGGTACCTACAATTTTCTTCCTTGCAGATGTAGAATTTACTTACAGTCGATTCGCTATTTACAAGCAGAATGCACTGATAGTTAAGAAACACATCTGATTCATATTATAGAACCATAAATTGTAGACGATAGACACAAAACGTTGTCTTACCCCTTAAGGCGACGGTACTCAATACCTGCCCGGCCTATCAAACATCTTATATGGAGTGTCTTTTTGCTTATCTTTCCAAATATATTATTCTTGCGAAGGACACACGCTATGCTTGCTTTATGTTCTTTTAAAATAATAAAATTATAATTCTCAGTACAAATTTAATGTATGTTGTGACTTGTGATGTTGGGAGTTAGTAGATACCTACCTTACCAAAATAAAAGATTAAAGTGGATATGTCGATGTTTGCAGCAATTCAAGCAAAATATTTGTCTACAATACATTATTTATTTTTGTAAATTTCATATAGGTACTTCATCAGAAAAAGTCACGGAATTTGTTCACTTGCAGTTTTAGTATTTTTGCTAAGTAAGAATATATTAGTTAAAATTAATAGATAGTGATTAATATCTATCAGTATCACCTCATAAGCTACAACAATGGTATTTTTGAACTTCATAAAAGAGCTTGTAAGAGGCTTCTTAAAAGAAATTGTCGCAGCGGAATCATGCATACATACTATAGAGAATTGGGACAAGTGACAACGTTGTTAAAATTATAGGAAGGTATGACGTGTAGAAGCGGTGGCAGCCTAGTAGTTAAGACACCCGACCGTCGCGGGTTTGATCCCCGGGCACGCACCTAGGACTTTTTGGAATTATGTGCGTTTTAAGAATTTAAATATCACTGGTTTCAATCAAGCAGTGAAGGAAAATATCGTAAGGAAAAACCTGCATGAAGAACGTAAGGTTCTTCATAATGTTCTGAAAGGTATGTAAAGTCTGCCAATTTGCACTTAGCGAGCATGATGGACCATGGCCAAACCCCTCTCGTTCTGAGAGGAGAATCGCGCTTAGTTAGTACTTAGTAGTGAGCCAGCAATGGATTGTAACTTGTAATGATGATGATGTTGTGTATACATACCTATAGTTACACTGTAACACCTAGCTTTTTAGAATAATTTATATTTGGCGACAGAAATCGTACCATGAGAGGCTTCACTTTCAAATAAATCCAATTGACAAGCTCTACAATTGATGCAAATTATCAACACGATTTCCCAAATGAAGTGAAAGTTGGCTCTTATCGTGCTCCATTCTAAAATAATTTTATCAAATTAATTCATTTTATTTCTGAATTTTTTTATCCTTATTTATACAAGTAGATAAGTACAACAAATGGAAAGAATAAAAAATTATAGACACATCCTTTGTAACATACTTTGTAACCTTATATAGTGATTTCTGATTGTACAATTAGGCAAAGTGGCAGACCGCCCACAGGGAACTCGAATATCGTATCGCTGGCCACAAGTTCTCCCGTATCATGTCATAGCAGTACCCTTACTCTGAGTTTTAATTCGATTGATCGTATAAGAATTCGATGACATTAGCGTCACAGTAAAATGGACCCAAAAGCGCTTGATTTAAAGTCACAAATTCATTACAACAGATTTAAATTTCGAAACGTATCGTATACGTAAACGTATATGAATGCATACACGAAATTGAGCTCTATATTCATAAGTTCATTTTACTTTGACGCTAATGTCATCGAATGCTCATACGATCAATCGAATTAAAACTCAGAGTAAGTACTCAGGTATATCTAATTACCAAATGCGCTTGTACATTAAACGTGAAAAGCATTACACTTAACAGCATTAAGATTATCTCGAGCGTGACGTAGTCTACCGCTAAATTTATCTGACCCATTTATTCACTTTTTGCTTATAGGTAAAATTTAATTATATTATATATTTTTAGGTACAGTGTAAAATGCGGTAGAAAGATATCGTTATTGCAAAATACGTTTTCAACTGTCAACTTTATTTGATCCTATGCTTGACTGATACGATTGGTATATTTCGTAATCAAATACGACAGCCAGGCTACTGGAAAGCCTTTTTTATTGACTTTAAAAATAATATAAACTGGCATCTCGTAAAAATAGCATTAAATTCGAACAGATGCGGCTATGAATGCACAGTAAAGTCTTTTCAATAAAATTTTACAACCATGTGGTGTAAAAAGCTCGTTCATTCGTTAGTCTGCCCAAGATGTAGATAATAGTAGGTGATGGCGCAGGTAAAGGCCCATGTGGTAGCACCTGACGCGTCCCCTAATAATTTCGAGGCCACGATAGAGCAATGTGTTAACTTTGAGGTAGGTACTCTTCACTCAGATAACAGTGGACTGGACGCTTTGACTTTAGAAACCATGTGCCACCAGAATATTTTAAAATCAGATTGTTTTTGTAAAGTATACTTTACTCTATCATTATACCTTTAAAGTACTATACCTAACTTTTTGAATGTAATTTCCGTTATGAAAATCTCCTACATAAAAAAAATGCTTATTAGTTGTGAGAGCTTTTGCTAACTCCTAAAAATATTGTACTTACTACATTTAGGATTTACAGTTATTCACTTTAATAAAAGCTCGTATCTCTATCAATAGTACCCCAAACTGAAAGTACGTTTCTATTTTATGGCCGCTCATTTAGACGCGTCAACGCAAAACAAAAAATATACTTAGTAAAACTGGCAACGCGTTGCTAGACGTAAACGTGGCAACGACGCGCAGCGCACGCGCATATAGTAAAAGAGACAGAGAAACTGGTCGGGCAAGTTCGTGTATAGCCGCACCCCCCGCGCGTTGTAGCCGCTCGCGCCAGTGCCGTAGTCGAGTGCGTCGCGGGTATACGTTCGTGTATTGAACTAGCGGCAAACTTCGAAATCGGCGTCCAGCGTCAACTGTAAACACTAAACAAGACACGTTACACTTCAGGCTGGGAACCGGTCTGTGTGTTCAAGGAGTCTACGATCGATGACATCGATGTGTTTAGTGACCATTGTATCTGTGTTTCAGTCAAGATTGTGATAATTATTTGTGTCAGTGAAAATTGATTGTTTTATGGGATGACCTGTGTGTTGGAAAATAGTGTATTTGGATTTTCCAGACGGTGAACCTGCTATCTAGGTAGGTCCATTTTCAAGTTAATAATTTACAGTCCAGCATGGCAGATTACGACAAAAAGCTCTAGATGTAGAGTAGGGGAGAAGGAGAGTGCATGTATTGTTGACACGCGGCTAGTTACACCATGAATTTCTAGTTCTTAGGACGTATTTACGATTTACGTTTAATAAAGAAATTCGTTCATTTATAGTATGGGTACCTATCTGATGCGTAGAATTTCTTTCACCTCATATGATCGATCCATATTGAATAAGGTTTATAAAAAATAAAAATAAACCTAACTTTAGTATAATTATAAGGTATTATAGTCCGGATTGCTGTGTAGGCAATAGGTATGTAGGTACATGTCTGTATTAGGTACTAAATAACTTTAAAGTTTGATTTCGAAAACGATAAAGTAGGTATATAATAAAAAGAACAGATAGTAATTTAACACTGATATAAATATATTTAGCTTATTGGCATAGTATATTTGTACTAAATTAATGAATTACCACGCAAACGCAAATGGCCTGATAGAGAAAAAACTTTGCCAATTCAAAAGCAACCTAAATTATGAAAAACTGATATTAGCTGTTCAAATTAAGATTTTTGTTTAGATAAGTAGATAATTAAATAAAAGAGACTTTATTTTTGCTCTGACGTATATAAAAGTTATTTCATAAATACCTACCCTAACCATAGATACAGCCCAACATGAATTTCACGAGGCATAAATTAGGTACAGCCGATCACTGAAAATAGCCCGCGACTTCATCCGCTTGGTTAAAGCTTTTTTGATTCCCGCGGGAATTGCTTAATTTTCCGGGATAAAAAGTAGCCTAGATGTCACTCTTTAGATCCTCAAAATATACTCATACAAAAAATTACGGCGATCCGTTGCATTTTGCGACGTGATTGTAGGAAAAACCAACAAACAAACAAACTGTCGCATTTATACTTAAAATTAATATGATTACTGTATGGACGAAAATCCAAATTCAATTAAAATGTAATATACATTTTAAGTTTTATGATGCCGTTTAGTATTATTGTGTACCTAACATTCCTACAATTTGTCCTACTTTACCAAAAGATATGGGGTTCAGACAGCTAGCAATTGGTGGGTCCGCTCCCCGGACACGGACGAGTCAACGCGCTGCGGGGTGAATTGCTGTCTAAAGCGCTACACAGGCCGCTTTGTTCAATATTTATGTGTTTAAACATTCCTATTCTTTGAGATTTGTCGGGAAAATACGTTAAAAAGTGCTGGTTAACGTAGTCACCCTGTTATAAGATAGTAAAGACAGAAATTATAATAGAACTTCAAAGGAGTACTTACCTAGAATAAAATTCGCGAGTTTGAAACATATGTAACTCGCTTTCATTAAAGTTTATATCAAGTAGAATTATTATTAAGTAGGTACCTAAAAGTACAGTTTCTACCAGCTAGCCAAATTTTCGGAAGAATAAAATAAGAACTTACAGCTTTACAACTTGTGAAGGCTATAATTCGTATATGAAAACTAGCCAAGCCAAAGCCTTAGTCTTCAACATTTTATACTAAGTTATAAGAAGAAATTATATTTTAAGTTGTTATAAAATATTATATGTTGTTATAAATAAATTTCAGGACTGACCATTGAACTTGGCACCCATTTAGATCTCACTTCTTTTGTCGCTGAAGTCAACAACCAAGGCATATATATCACAATTTTGAATTTGGCTCTCATTTCACATTTATGTTTTTGATGGGATAAATAAATTGCAGGACTGACCATTGAACTTGGCACCCATTTAGATCTCACTTCTTTTGTCGCTGCAGTCAACAACCAAGGCATATATTATATCACAATTTTGAACTTGGCTCTCATTTTACATTTATGTTTTTGATGGGATATTCATTTACGAAATTATTCTAAACTTTAAGGGCCCAAAACAATACAAATAACGAGAATTGGGTATTTGACAAATAGTCAAATCAGCAACTTTTTTTCAAACGTCAAAACGCGTCTTAAGAATGGGATTTATATGAAATTCTGAAATGTGACGTCATTAAAGTTCGACGCACTTTTTTACTTTAATCGATTGTTTAAAATGGTTATTAGACATAAAACTATCAGGGGACATGGATATTACGAATTTTGGGAGATCCTCTAGGTATTTAATAGTCACTATTTATTTGAATAGTAGTCAAATACCCAATTGATTAGATTTGAACTCGACTAGGTACTTGTACCAGGAAAGAGATGGCCGCAACGGGAGAAAAATAAAATCAAGTTATTGCTTTTTAAAAATACATAAATTATAGTTATTAAAACCAGATGCAATATTTTGGTCAATTTCCAGAGATTTCAAAAAAAGAAAACTCCATAATGTACCCTTTGTGAATAAAACTAAATTAGATAAGTAGCTAGGTACCTACTTACTTACGAAATCAAGATTTTGGAAAATGGATTTTTTAAAGTAGGTAGTTAGGCACATACTTATTATAGATGAATTTAGTATAACTTTTATATGTTAACTTATGATAGGTACCTATTGTAACATCACGTATAATTTAATTAAGTAGGTAGATAGGTACCTAGCACTAAAAGTTAAAACTAATCTCGCATAGTAAAGCACGTTTAGCCTCTCAACTCTTAAAAGCTCTATGTAGGTACACTGCTTACTGTATTCGATAATCCGATTAAGAGCATTTTCGGTGTGATTGTTGCTACAGACTCATGGGAATTGACTAGTAGGTATACCAGTAAAGAGCTTATGCAGAAATGATTATATAAATGTACTTAAATAGGTATTTCCAGTAAAAGATACTTTCATTATTCATTAATAGTTACCTACCGTCATTTATTGATTGTTATTCACGATAATTATCTCGTCACTATATCCAGTGATTAAAGGCAATAACATTTAACGATAACAAATTTAACGATACTATGAAAGGTTCACAGTTCATCTATTTGATAGAAGCAGGAGTTACTTTGCGGAAGTCCATGATAATGAAAGCCAGTTCTTTCAGTTCAGTTTAATTCGCTATAATCCGCCACAATAGGTAAATCCATGTGGCGTAGTAAGTATCTTGCGATATTCACCACACCACACAAATCTTGCAAACTATTATCAACGCACGTTTCATTCCGACACCGGATGATCTTCAGGAGATGTTGACTCTACAATGCACGATTGTCTTTACAAAGGTTCATCTGTTATCGACATAAGATCATAGATACCTTTATGGATTAAAATAAAGGGTTAGGTAGATAACGAAGCTTACGGGTGCGCTAGCACTTTTGTATAAGCCCTAGACTAACTATTATACTCTAACTCAGAAGACCGCGTATTTGGAAAAATCCAAACCCGACATAGATCCCAACACCCTAAAAATCTAATCATGAACTGAGGGGGCAAGCCATGGGAGACATAAAAGCACTGCCAAACTCACTTGAAATAAATGAATGTTCCATTTTTATTATGACCTGTTTCAGCAAATAATTAATAGTTCCTACTTACCTATTCCTAGACTTGAAGTTCGAACTCTGTTATCCAACTCACAGGATATTTCATTTTATACCAAATAGGTATAGCATGAAAAATAATCCTAAGGACGGGGGATATATTCTTTTAAACCGGGGAAACATAGCTATCCACAGAATTGGATATAAATCTAGAAGGAAAATTAATTTGTGGTCACAAGCATACTTATGTAGGAATACCTAATTACCTCGAGCGTTTGATTTGTAACGTAGCAGTTGGAGCAGAACTAGACGCTAACTGGTTTGTTAACACGACCCCAAAACACGCCACCATAACCACTAGACTACAGACAAGTCCTACTGACACAGCGGCGGTGAAAGCAATGCTGCCGCTGATGTCTGATGCGAACTTTAAAAAGAAACTTTAACATACAGACAGGAAAAAATTTAAAGTTAACTAACTACTCGGAAAACTGCAAGTACCTCGTAAAAGTCTTTGTAAATTACGAATAAGTTTTAATCATAATTAAGAGTAGGTAGACCTATATTGAGGCCAATTCTGTTGTACAACATCAATAAATTAAACTAAAATGACTGCTTTATATCTAGTGCTTTCCACAGGGAGTATTTTGAAAGGGATAGCAATATAAATAGAGCTGTCATTTTAGTTTAGTCTACCTACCTATTCTGTGGTTTAGTTTAGAGATGTAGATCTACGTAGGAACAGAATTGGCCCGATTGTTTTGATTATTAGTTATTCATTTATTGCACATTTGCCATGCTTAATCAATAAATATATAATAGCTGTAGTTATGTAGATAAGTACAAGAGTTTGATTACCTAGTTAAAATGTTTTAATTTCGAATTTATCAATGTAATAATATTACCCATGCGCGGCGTAAAATTATCTAAGCCTAAACAATATTATATAGGAAGGTAGGCACATAATATCGTAAAATACGAATAGGTATTATAATTACAAACATATACCAATTAAGTATATTAATTCATAAGTAGTATTTCAAGAATTTGTAGTAGATAGTGGATGATTCACTCAAGCTATTCCTTCCGCAGAATTTATAAATAGCAGACAATTACCACGGACAGTAAATGAAATAGGTACGTAATGAATGAGCACATTATTATAAACATCCTGGGTTATTGCGCATACATCACGAAGTGTCAAGATAATAGAAATTGTTGGCGTAAAGATATCACACTATGCAAGTGCTACAAATTACCGAGGACCTTCTATTTATCTACTAGTTAGGTACGCTAATTAAGACCATAATAACGGACCTAGCTTCCGTTATCTGTGGTAGAGACGGTTCGGTAGTAGATTACAATCTACTTTACAGAGGCTGAGAGGTTGGCATTAGGTAAGCAAGGTTTCTTCTTTTTAGTTCTTCCACCATCCAGTCACTAGATGGTGGAAGAACTAAAAAGAAGTGATATTTCTAAGGAAAAGGTATAGTACCTACCACAATTACGTAACTTTTGTAGGTACGGCCAAAGATTTGGTATGATGATGATCGCTCTGCAAGCCATTTTTTATTTTTTAGGGTTCCGTACCTTAAACCGAAAAAACGGAACCCTTACAGGATAACTTGTTGTCCGTCTGTCTGTCTGTCAAGACCCTTTTTCTCAGGAATGCATGGAGGTACCAAGCTGAAATTCATATCAAATACTCAGGTTTGATTTTTTCACAGCTCCAAGGGACAGCTCTTGGAGCTGTGAAAAAATCAAACGTCTAGCGGCCAACGCAATCAAAAGATACAGCCGTTTATGCTGCAAATTTTCGACACTCACAAGGGAATCAAAACCTACAGGGTACTTCCCGTAAACTCAGAATCTTGAAATTTGGTACGAAGCAACGTCTTATAGCACAGATAAAGAAAAAATTGCGAAAAGCATAAATTTTTAGTTACATCATATAATATTTTTTTTTTAATAATTTTAATCTTACTACAGGTTTGTACGGAACCCTCGGTGCGCGAGTCCGACTCGCACTTGGCCGGTTTTTTTCTAATGCGAAACTTACAAGAAAATAATAAAACTCGGTGTCTAGCTAAGGAAGTTAACTACACTCGCGAGCAAAACTATGGAATCACCCACTTGTGAAATGCTACGAGCGATCTTAAGAACTAAATAACTAGTAAAGATCAATGAAAATGGTACAATTTTAAAGGCTATATTATAAACTTTAAATTAATACCAAATTAATTAAAATTACACCCGTATTTCAGAAGCTTTCCTGGTTTAAGTGAAGGAGTAACAAAAAAAGACAGTTTCAATTTGTTGATTCTTGGCGAGTTGCGCGACATTGACCCCCTATAAAAGCGCATGATATCAGAATGTTCATATCAGTTGGTTGTTAGAAGTTGACCAGTACACATCTCCGCTAAATTCAATTCGTGACCTTGGACCATAATGGATGCCACACCTACAGAAGCAGCACGAATTGTTGCCCTACTGCAACAAGGGCTTAGCCAGCGGGCTGTCGCACGGCAGCTCCACATAAGCCAGTCTTGTGTCTCGAAAGTTTACAAACGCTTTCGGGAGACTGGAGGCTTCATTCCGAGACCAAGATCTGGGCGGCGCCGGTGCACTTCGGAGAGAGAGGACCGTTTTATCACGGTAACTTCTCTTCGAAATCGCCATTTGACTGGCGTTGACGTCCAGCAGGAACTCAGAGAAGTTCATGGGTGGCTGCCAGTGAGTGGACAGTTCGGCGAAGACTTAAGCAAGCAAACTTGACTCCAAAAAGGCATGCCACAGGCCCAACACTGAAGGCAAGGCAGCGACAAGCACGTCTTCAATTTGCTCGCGAACATCTTAATTGGGAAGTCGAGCAATGGGGGAAAGTTCTGTTCTTAGACGAGTGCAGGATGTGCTTGCACGGTAGCGACCGAAGGGGCCGGGTCTATAGGCGGCCTGGAGAGCGATTTGCTCAGTGCTGTTTTGCTGAAACAGTAGCCTACGGGGGTGGTTCGTGTATGATGTGGGCCGGCATATCAGTTGACGGAAAAACGGAGCTTGTTTTAGTGCCTCGTGGGGGACGAGGAGGCGGTCTAACTTCAGACCGATACATAGCCGATATTCTTCTGGAACATGTCATTCCTTATGCGGGATATGTCGGTGATAACTTCCTCCTGATGCACGATAACGCCCGTTGTCACACTTCACTTGCGACAACTCAATTCCTGGCTTTAGTTGGTATCGCCACATTGGACTGGCCAGCGCTCAGCCCCGACTTGAATCCAATAGAACACTTGTGGGATGAGCTGAAAAAGAGGGTTCGTTCCAGAAATCCGCCTCCTTCAAGTGTTCTAGAGCTAAAATCGGCTTTGATAGAGGAGTGGGAAGGTATCCCACAAGATTCCATCAAGAAGCTGATAAGGTCCATGAGAAATCGTCTTCGTGCTGTAATTAAGCCTAGGGGAGGCAACACTAAATATTCATAAGCACCAAATAAAGATTTTCCCTAAATTTTTGTTATTTTTTGTTCTTTTCCCCAAATTCAAATCCTTCATTTCTCCCTTCTTCTTCCCTTAAACCAGGACATCTCCTGAAATACGGGTCCAATTTCAATGAATATGGTATTAATTTAAAGTTTACAGTATAGCCCTTAAAATGGTACCATTTTTATTCATCTTCAATAGTCATTTAGTTTTTTTAATCGCTCGTAGCAAATTTTAAGTAGGTGATTCCACAGTTTTGCTCGCGAGTGTATTTAATGTACACTAAGAGTGATTGACGATCTCTATTAAATCCTTTTCGAGTCCCAACACGTAGCTATCCGCTATCCAGTGCACGTTCGTTTATAAGTAAGTATTATAATATAGTCGTGTATAAGCCATACATTTCACGAGTGACATCGCCAGAAACTGTAATAAAAATAAATTATGCACTGATGTATAGAAATAAATGGCGACAACCTGCTTTATATACCTATGTATTTCCCACATTGTTTATTCTCAGGGTAACAATTACAACCAAACTAAGTAAAACACCTGGCGGAAACCAAGCCAAAAAATTAGAGGCACTTTTAAGAGTTCTCTATTCACTCAAAATTCACAAGTACATAACTTAAGAGGCCGGCGAACGCCACTCGCAACTTCTATTCAACCCGCAAATATAAATTTGCCGGTATATTGCTATCTCTATTTGGCTGATGACACATGATCGCGTGCAAGCGCAATAGCAATATGAGCGTTCAGAATTTGTTATGTAAATTTACTCTTGTTCCGTAAATACCAAAAATGATGAATGAAAACTTGTTGTGTTTTTAACTTCGTGTTGTTATTCTGTAACTTGACAATATATGCTATGTTCCTGATCAATTAGTACGTAAGATATCGTTCGTTTTAATGAAACAAATAAGGAGAAAACATGTAATTTATGTCGTAAAAACATGCAAAACGCAATGCGCTTACTTACATTTAATTTTGGGAAAGTATTTTGAAAAAATAACTATCCAGGTATCTAGATGAATACAATTTCAATCTTAACAATCGCATAATATGGTGGAAGTATTCTCGATATACAAATTATTTCGGTATTACGTTTGTATGGGCAATTCACCCTCCGCTGGCACCTTAAGTTTCTATATCGATACCTCAATATTCCTGTGCTTCAACCCTTAATCGTTGTAGAGGAGATATGATAACCGCAGCTTCCCGCACAGCGTGGGATCAGGTAGGTCGCACCACCGCAGGACGCTGCGGGCTCAGATGTCAACCGCATCTACATAATTATAGGTCCGCCTTGGTCACGCTATACGTATGCAGCGTAATCCGGTTGTGAAGCCGATATAAAACTTGCATTAGTGGGAACTGGGAACCTTCACAGAATTATATAGGTAGGTTTCACATATATGGGTAGGTAACTCCATTTTTATCTTTGTCGGTTAGAACTTGTAGGTATGATGGATGGAGCTGGTAAGTATTATGAACACGGTCTATAGACTGTATCCGTTTATATCTATAAAGAACTAGACTACATATTATTATACTCTGACTTCCACAATATGGCTTGACTTAGTTTAACTTAAGGGACCGTATACACCTACCTACCGCAGGAAACTTGGTCACAACTAACTCCGCGTCAAAAACTTCCCACCAGATCCGAATCTTAATTATTGGAAACAGATTTGTTAATCGAAAACCAGAGGTTGGGGGTACTAGGATCTATAGTATGTAGTAGTCTATAGTCTATAAAATATGAATTGTAGGTCAAAACTTCTCAAACTTATCGTCTTTAGCGTGCTGCAATGAGACCGCACGCTACTTCAAAGACGTGGCATAATATTTAACAAGCCCAATGTTCAATTCTTGTCCCAATGTATGCGTATACATATTATATGATTCAACAGGAACGTTACCCCTTTCCTTTTAATATGCATTCGAATGTCTTTGTTACTTTTTCTATGCTTTACTTTAAATATTCCGCGTTTTTCGTGTTTCTGTTGTTTAATATTTTATCGTATTTGGATCTTACTGCAATGAATATTTCATTAAAACAATCCAAGATTTGCACTTCGTTTGAAGCTAGGGCAGGCACTAGTTAGTCACAATAGCGAGATGTTAGTTAACTAACTGTTATGATGATAATGGGCATTGAAGTATTTCCATTTGGGCATGCCGTGCTTTTATGCCTCTATGAACTGCACACCGCTGTTACCTAATACACGATCAGATGGACTCTCATTATTTAAAGAGAAAAAAGAATTCATTTGGAGGAAGAACTATTTTATACTAAGCCAAAAAATCGTTCCATCGTTGTGATTTCTTTACGTTTTATTTAAAATCAAATAAAACGTAAAGAAATCACAATCACAATGCGGTTCATTAAAATTGTAATATGTAACCATATTAGCAAGTAGGTATCGATGTTTGTGATAATAACTCCTTTGTTAAGTCAAGAAATTGTGCCGCCAGATCGAGTGCCGATAAGTTACAGGTTTACCATAGCGGGAGTAATGTAACGCAGGCCGGAGCATTAAGTCAGCAAACTATGCCAAAGCCGTTAGACGAGCGACGTAATACTATCGAATTACTATTTTGGGCCGAGAGTGAATCTGAAAGTCCAATAAAGGGTAGGAAATATTACATTATACACGCCCCCAGTTCCTTTTGTACGACATCTGCGCAGCCCTATCCTGGCATCATGACAGCCAGCTGTTACATTAAAACTTACAACCCTTTTTGATATTGCATTGAGTTTATAACATTAAATGTACATTATCAATAAAATACAAATAGTATCGATTATCAAATGTTCACAAGCCAATTAGGTAGTAACATTATCAATAAATTTCATTTCCATTTTGATTTTTTCAGCATACTTTATAGTTTTATTTTCAAATGGCGCCTGAATGTCTATTGAGATTTGTGTTTAAGGCATTGTAGTAGGCATGTAGAATTTTAGTACCTCCATTTCAATGGTCTGCGGTGTCTGTTATGTTAGTTGGTAAATATACGAGTCAGATTGAAGAAGCACTGTAAATATCTACAGAAATATAACTTTTTACAACTTACCTCTCTTTTTTCAAACGCCTCTTATGATCAATAATGAATTCTCACGTCTTGTTCATTATATTCCGAGAAAATTAACGAGATGTCCACACAAAAAGGTAAATGTACAGTAAATTGCCTGAGACGAAAAAAATAAATAAAAAACACAGCTCGGTTAAGTTTCTCACGACCACAAAGATAGTCAACGTAAAAACTAGAATGGGAGGATTCCGAAGCTCGATGCATGCAAGATGATCGTTCTCGTCGTATGGAGGAATTATCGCAAGGCAAGCGCATTCATTTTGCATGCTTTAAATACAGAGTAATCCGTCTACTAACACAATTAGTGACCGGTTAAATTGTTGAATAACTACCGATGCAAGGGAATGGAAATTCTTTTTCACATCTCTAACTCCGAAAACGCGCCTATGCTGCAGTGAGCAAACACAAGGTGACTGAGCAAAACTCGTTTTTGCTCACAATTGAGGTTTTTGCTCACTTTTCACCTCAGTAGCTTTTCTTGATTTTGAGGTGAAAAGTTGTATGTATCACACCATAGCAAAGCTTTTTGTTTCTTGTGCCTTTAAACCCTTCACTACACTCAGGATTCTAATTATTTATAGAATCCTTCGTTCGCTCGGGCTTCAAACTAAGTACTTGCAACAAAAACGAACGTTGCTATCTTGTCGAACAAATAACTACTAAATTTTAACTAAGTATTAAATCGTTCTTTGCGTAAAATAATTTGGCGATTGGTTCTTATTCAAAATGCAATTAATTACTCATTTTCTTTGGTTAAGTTCTAGGACTCTAGGTAACTGGCTCTAGGTAGGTAGGTAGGGAAACTGTTGCAGGTAAGTAATAAAAACATGAGCCATTTTGTTTCTTCATCATTAATTATTTATACTATACCACAGACTATACCTAATATTTCGTCCATCAAAATTGTAGAAACTCATCGTGAGGTAAAAATTCAAGAATAATTAAATATTACGTAGGGATAGCTTTTATTTAGGTAAATTAACCAACACTTCTTTATTTATTGCTTATACACTAAGTTGTGGGGTACTTGCTTCTAGTACTCGACCTCAATTAACTGTTTCTATTTAAAGCTGAAAACTAAATGGAGTACCTACCTATGATACATTTTAAATCACACGATTGCCTGCGGCATGCTTGCTCTAAGTGCTGAGAATTATTGGCAAGTGAGCAGATTCATCTCACATGTTCAGAATACGGGATAATCTTACGTGGAATTGTAGCTACTGAAAAGGTTCCTTATTTTTATTCAAAACTAGATGATGCTCGCGACTTCATCCGCGTGATTTGAGGTTTTTGTTTCCCGCGGGAACTCTTTAATTTCCCGGTATAAAAAGTAGCCTGTGTTATTCCAGACAATAATCTATCCCTGTGCCAAGTTTCATCCAGATCCGTTCAGCCGTTCTAGAGTTATAAGTGTTCGAACAAACCCGACTTTGTTTTATATATATGAAGACTTTTATGATGAACGTCGGGCATGCGTGACCTCCTTAATTTTTCGGGATAAAAGGAGCCTAGGTACCTACAATATGTCCTTCCACGGGTTGCAAGCTACAGCTGTACCAAATTTCGTCAAAATCGGTTGATGATGGGCAGGGAAAGCGGAGCAAATCCTTGTCTGAATAAATAATGTTAAAAATACTTCCTAACATGTTTCGAATCGAAACAACCTGTTTTAAGTTCATTATTGTAAGATGATTATTTACAGTGTCCCTGTTCACAATATTATCTTTATTAATCTATTCTCCTTATGTGGGTTAGTGTACGAAACGCTCGAGCCGATTTGAATTGAACTTTCACAGGAAGCCTCAGCCTCAAGGGAAACTGTTATTATATACCGCGACCGCGTTCCTTCAACATAAATAAGCTAGATATAGGTAAATATTTTAACTGCATTATCGAACTAGAAATACCTGTTAAGATGATACCTGATGATGTACCTGTAAAGGAGAATAAATAAATAAATAGCAAGCCTCTCGGTATTTGCCTATGTCATGTAATCTCTGCCTAATTTTTTTTCCGTTTTACTCGAATCTTTTTTAATTATACATAATATATATACGTGTCGTTATTTTTAGTTTTTGGTTTATTTATTTCCACTTATTAGGATTGGTTTATCTACTGATAACTTTGTTATCTATGAGTGCCTACCTACTTAAACTAGCGGCACGCTATGATGGCCGGTTTGACGTTTGTCCGCTCATGAAGTTCCGTATTAATTGATAACGACTTTGAAGGAAATAATTGTATTACTTTATTGACGATAGTGATGTGCAGAGATTCATAAATTTTATCGAATGTAGTTTCTCATGAAGTTCCGTATTAATTGATAACGACTTTGAAGGAAATAATTGTATTACTTTATTGACGATAGTGATGTGCAGAGATTCATAAATTTTATCGAATGTAGTTTTAGGTTTAGGACTCAAAATTTATTTATTAAATTGATTTCTTAAATGTATACAAGTGTAGAAAAATCAGTTTGCACCATTTAAGGGGTGAATGTACTTGTGAATATGAACAATTTTCACTATGTGGACAAACCTCTGAAATCGCAAAAAAATATAAGGGAAGATTATGAAAGAGATGTGAAAATAGATAATATTATAGAAAACGAACATATAATTATTAATGTATGTGATGATAGCAGTGACGACAGTGAAAATAGTAGTATGGACGAATCTGATTAATTATGGCCTTTTGTGGCACCTTTTTTGGTATCTTTTGTATTCATATGTTTCTTGTGTGCATATAAAGTATGTATATTCATTTTCGTTCAAATATTCAGTTCGTTCAAATAAATTAAATAAACATATACATTTTTGTTTTATTAAACCTATTTAATCAGGTACAAAAACAAAACTTAATTGTTTTTTGTTCGAGAATAAATTGACATTCCACATCACTATTGTAATGTGTCAAACCGGCCATCATAGCGTGCCGCTAGTGTAGTAAAAAAATATTCTTTTTATACGACTGCCTGAAAAAAGGAGTATATTGTTTTCAGGGTTCATGTATGTATGTATGTATGTGAGTTTGTATACCATAACTTCTATACACCTGAACCGATTTAGATAAATGAGTCATCGTTAGAATCCCTAGCTTATTCCGGGTGACATAGGCTAGTAAAATATAATTTAATAAAAATGAGAATAAGATTCCAATTTAACTAGATTAATTTAGATTTTTAACTTTTTAACTTTTTAGTCCGTTTTTTGGCAAGGCAGTCGTGTTTTTATTTTTTTTTAATTATGACTTGTTTAATGCCGTAGATAAATTATTATTGCCTATCTTATAAGCCAACGCTGACACAATTACTAGTACTTTTCTCAAATAATGCGCGGAAATTAAAACTAAGTAGTACCTAGGTACTACTTAGTTTTAATTTCACAGAACTTTTTATTTAAAAATATTTTTCTTACGATTTTGGCGGTAACAAGTTTTCTATTACGGCTCTTGCCGCCTCTTGAATTTCAGATGGCGTTAAAGTAAGTTCATCACACTCATTGTCTTCTCATGAACTAATTTTTTCAAATACATTTCAAAATCAATGACAAACAACAAACAACAATAATTTTTCTCGCGTTAGTGTTCATTTGTTTTTTTTTTTCAATAAACAGCTTTCTATTTGCAAGCTAGTTCGAAATTTCAATAAAACCTTTGATAAGTTACCTCCTTGGTTGGCATGTTTCGGAGTAAAAGATCGCTCCATTTTTAAATTAGACGACAGATATGGATTTTCATACAACTTTTGCCGGCCGCTGCTCGCATTTATTTGGCCAGTACGGGAATTACGATTTATCTCGAAGAAGGTTGTCAAAATAATGCTCAAATTTCCGTGCATGTTTAGAAAAGGTTATTTTCATTTCGTATAAATAATCTTGTCTGGCAGTTTTATTAAATACCTACCTACTGGGATGCGCCTACAAATAAACACGGAGTTGTAAATTTTTAAATTTCGATGAAAACGTATACCTACTTAAATAGCCTTATAGGAATCGAAACTAAGAGTCAACGGACAAATAAAAGGAGGTTATTGGACAAATGGACGAACATTGTTGATTTAACAATAGAACGAAGATGTAAATAGATGGTCAAAACAACACATTTACAATCATTACAATAATTATTTCCTTTAAACAAAATAGGTACTATTTTTTGTGAGTTTGGTTTGACCATATAGCGATTTGTACCTAAGTAAGTAAAGTACATAAGTAGATAATATAAGCGTATTCCTACGTTATATTTCCGAAGGCGTAAGTTTCCTCCGCTAATTTTTATCATCAACATAGAATAATAAAATTATTAACTATTCTAGGTACAACAGCTACTTATTGAGTTCATTAGGTTACGCTGATTTTGACAAAAAACATAACTACATACCTACATAAGATGTGATATAAGTAGATATTTCGTTTTAATAACTACTTGAATAAATAAAACTGTTAAACATCTGATAACCTAAAACCTCAAAAACAAAACAAAGGAACGATTACAAAAATTAATGTGTTTAGTATAAAAACTTTCCGACGTAAATTAACGTAAGCCTTTTATTGTTACAGGGGAGGCAGTGAAAATGGCGGCTTTAACAATGTATCGGTTTTGAACAATATGGCCGTCGCCCGCGCGGTCCTGGTTTTACTAGCATCCACTGCACAAGCGTGGATGCCTGATGCCAATGCTCGAATCCATGTCAAATATGGTAAGTTTACTTCAATAAACATATACTAGATAATATATTCTTATTATATTCACATATACCTACCTACCTACTATATACTTATATATTTACTAAGGTTAGTATATCAATTAATGAATGACTTAATAAAAAAAATGGAAAAATATGCAGCTTAAACAAATAAATCCTAGATGATTGATTTGACGCTCTCTCATTGAGATAATTCATTTAAACTCAATATTACAAAAACTGTAAATCATTGTTGGTAAGTAACGCTCTAACATCACTTCCTGGTCGAGAGCTAAGCATTATTTTGAGTGCATCAGCTAAAAAAACAAATGTAAACACATTGGAATCGGCCAATCCGTTTGCAAGTATCCACGTCGCGTTGCTATGATGCCACAAATAAAAAGGTCACGACAACCCCTAAATTTTATACTTTCAAGGATTAAAAACGATTAAGCTTGTTATTCGTATAATGAGTTACGTAAGTAATAAACATTGACCCTGAATGAAACAAAGATAATGCACAGTAACAGTTGGTAAATGAGAAGTAAATGTTGGGGGAGCATAAAAGGGAACCTGCCAACGCCAGACGGGTGATCAGTCGTATTTACGATCCATTCCACTTAATTCACTACGTTGAAACTACTGTTAAAACCCTCCTACCTAGTGGAATCTTGATATTCAACACCCAGCTTAACCTGTCTTTAAAGAGAAATAGTAAAAGCTTACGATCTCCCTATATTTAGATGTTATTTTTTGTCTATTCTAGATATTTCCATCTTTGAGTCAGACATAAAACTTGAGTAGGTAAGTTTTAAGTAAATACAGGTGGTCCTATGGGGACAAGGGATCATTTATTTTCTATTATGTTTATATGTAGACTTTTAAGAAAAGTCTACAAGATTTGAACTGAATATTAAAGTAACATTAATATATTAAGAGTGGTTAGATGTAATATCTACCTAGCTTCGTATCTAACGGTCTCGGACAGGCACGTGTGCTTATGAAGGACCAACTTATAGACAAAGCTCAAGTTAACGAGTTCAATTAAATAGTGGAAGCCTTAACAATAATAGTTCTGTTCTTAAAAACAGTTAATCCGTATAACCTCAGTTTAAACACGTAAAGATTATAACTTATTTTTCAAATATAATTTGTTTCTTCGTCAGAATTCTATTTCATTATAACACCTACAACTTGTTGATTGAAGGCATTGTCCTTATAGAATTGTTTACTTAATTTAAAAGAAAATATGGATTTATCAAGTAGTTATGCAACCATTTTAGTACCTACTAGCTATACAATGCACAAGGGATTGTTACTAAATCCGACAGGCAGAATTCGAAGTGGTAGACTTCCGCAAAATACAGGTCAAGTCAGCTCTTGCGGTTTGTTAAGTCGGCGGCTTAGACCACGACAGTTCGTAGATCTTTTTGACTCTAACAAACATAAGTACGGTTAAATGACAAGTTTAGTATATTGTAATCACAAGAAATCTTCAAAAAAAATTATCAAAAAAAAATTGTTTAAGAATAAGCAGAATTTATTGTGAATCGAAATGGGATATGAGCATAAAATCTTATCGAAGATATCTACAGTCCCAATAACTTAACTGGCCCGGTGGTCAAAATTTGAACTAACTTTTTGCCTGTTTAGTTTTTGATTTTATTTTATTTTTCATAGACAATGTACCTACGTTAAGTAAGTAAGATAAGTTTGTGGTACTATACAGATATTTTGTCAGCCGGAAACAGGAATTTGTAAAATATTAAATTATAATTGCCTTGCGCAAACCAAACAATTTTTCGCGAATTACGATCCGATTTATTTATTTAGTTCGCTTGTTATAACAGTCGTTTCTATTTAAAGTGGATTGCAAATCTTAACGTTGCAAAAATGTACTTCAAGACCGAGATGTTGTCTCTGCTTTAAAGGCCTCTTACTTAATACCCAGTCTGTATTTTTTGTTCTCAAGCCACAATCCCACAACACTATTATCATTATATTATGGCAACTAAATAAGTAATTGTTAGATCTTTTGCCGCATGACGAATGCTGAAAGCCTACACTATTCTATACATGCAGATTTATATATGTCACCGTAAGATTGTAAAAACCGTTAGATTATAATCTAACTCGCGAAGTTCTAAACTGTCGAAAGATTAGAATTATTATCCGGTAGATTGTGATCTGATAGGTAATTAAACCCGATAAAACCTAAGTGCCCGGCCGCAGGTTTATCGGGTGATTGTTTATGTCGAACCCTAACCTAACCTACAAGAAAGAGACAAGAAAACGTAAACGTTTTAGATATAGAAACGGCGAGATTAGTTTATTTTGGTTACTTTCACAGCATTATGTCATATGGTATATTATTATGGGGTAATGCTGCAGATATTCATTCTGTTTTTGTGCTGCAGAAGAGGGCTGTTCGAGCCATATATAATATGGGACCAAGACAGTCACTAAGAGATAAATTTAAAGAAATCAATATTATGACAGTGCACAACCAATATATATTTGAAAATTTAGTATACGAGCATAAACACATTGATAAATTCAAGAAGAAAAGTGATTGTCATAATGTCAATATTAGAAATAAAAATAAACTTGTAATGCCTGCTTCTAGGCTTAGTAAAACTAGCAATTCATTTGTTGGAAACAGTGTCCGCTTCTACAATAAGCTCCCAGAAGACATGTTAAAGATGTCTCTAAATAAGTTCAAAGTTAATGTAAAACGTAAACTCATTGAAAAATCTTATTACCATGTAAAGGATTACTTAAACGACAAGGAAGCTTGGCAATGATTTGCTCTATGGCTCTGATAGTTCCTTAGTTATGATGATTTGTGAGATGGTGATAATAAAAAGAAAAAAAAACCCGGCTGAGTTTGTTGTGGGCTCTTCTCAGACCAGGGCGCGTTTGGAACCCTCGTAGCTTTAGTTTTAAGATACCGTAACCAATTATCACCATCATGTTTCATAAGTAAGTAATTTTTAACGTCAATAAGTGTACCTACAGTGTACCTATATTGAATAAATGATATTGAGTATTGAGTATTGAGTATAAATAAAATTAATATTTCAAAAATTGACACTCAGAACGTTGAAATTCAGAATTTCGCGAGTTAGATTATAATCTAACGGTTTTTACAATCTTACGGTGACATATATATAGAATTTACTAGAATAACTACCTACTTATTTAGGTACTTAATCAGCTAACGCGTTTCATCGATTAACTATAAGTACCTAACTTATAGTATAATAGTAATCATTTGATTTTTATAATTAAAAAAACTACTTAGCTGATTCCCGTGTGTTTTTTTTATTCCCGGAACTCCTTAATTTTAGCCTTATGTTATTCCAAACTATTGAATTTATGAATTCCCAAAATTGAAACTTTCACCCCTCATTTAAAAAAATTACGGGTAAAATTTAAAAAAAACGGTGAAACACGTAATCTTAAATTTTCAAGATATAACTTTAATAAACCGTTTTGGGGGTGGAATTTTAAAAACTGTGAAACACGTAAGAACTTATTACTTAATTTTTAACCATTAGCCATAATAGGTACCACATTTCAATTTTAACTTAAGGAGAATAGGACGGACTTTCAAACAAACTTTCACCTCCTTTTTAACCTCCTTGGGGGTGGAATTTTGAAAACTGTATGCCTATTACCTACTGTTCAAGAGATACAGCAAATACGCCAATAATATCGCTTTTCTATGCCCTTCCCTTTATTTTTTTATTCAATGTGTAGGTATAATTTGGTTGTGCGATATGTGAAAATAGTATGTACCTTTAAATTTATATAATAATATTATACTCTGTGAAAATTTCAACTGTCTAGCTATTACGGTTCATGGGATAATACAACCCGCTGTCAGACAGACAGCGGAGGCTTAGTAATAGGGTCCCGTTGGCAACCTTTGAGTACGGAACCCTAAAAACATAGACTTAAGTACCATCCTCATGCTATGAAATGATTTACGAAAGTATTTTTTCAGCTTAAAAGTAGAGTTCTTAGATGAAGTTTAAATTAGGTACCGTTCTAGCAGCAATTTAAATTAAACTTAGAAATGCGTCATTTTTTAAACATAATATTATGACCTCCCAACAGCCCCTTACAGTTATCATATAGGTAGTTTTACTAGTAGGTCGGTAGATATATTTAACGCTGTTTAATCATAATTATTCGCCTACATCTAAAACAAAAACCGACTTCAAAACTATACTAATAAGTACCAACTAAAACTAAAAAAGTCAGACTATCTGGGTAGGTTTTCTCAAAAAGCGCTAAATCAATTTCGATAATATATGATCTACCAAACAAAAAAAGAATCATCAAAATTGATTCTTAATTGGCGGAATGATTGCGTAATATGGATACAAAAAAAACATACCTACAGTCGAATTGAGAACCTTTTTTGACGTCGCGTCGGTTGAAAACAAACAAGTTGTAGGTACCATTATCTAGGAACTATTTTGTTTTACTACAAAGCAACGCGACGTTGTTATGTTGTAAAGTCGAACTTCATGAATTGGTTTGTTACAGGCGATGAAAGTCCGGAGCAGTTTGTGGGCAATACGACGGGACCAAACCACTTCCGCATTCTAGACAAAGATGACTTCTCCATTTTAGTTGGTGGCAGGTTGGTTGACTTTACTTTGTGACCACTTTGTAATATATTTAGTTTACAATCTAAACTACCTATCAGCAGCTCTTTATCAAACTTAAAAACGCTCTTCTAGTATGGAAGTTGTAAGAAATTCATAGTTGTGATGTCATCAAATTTCAACGCACTTGTTTCTTTAATCTATATTTGAAAGTTCAAACTTAAAACTAACCGAGGATCTGAATTTTAAGTCTCTTGGAAGACCCTCTATTTAGGTTACTTTATCCCGGAAAATTGAAGAGTTCCCGCGAAAACCGAAAAAACTCAATCTACGCGGACGAAGTCGCGGGCATCAGCTAGTACGTACATAATTCGATGGATCGTGTTCTGCAAATTACGTGTATAAGATGCTGTATTATTAAGTCATACCAATATAATTTAGGGCGCCTTTCTTAGCCTTTCTGTTTGCCCACGTGTTTCCAATGCAGCTGAAATTGTAATGTAATTTTTTCTTTTTCTTTTTAGGAGCACCGTCTACAACCTTAGTTTGTACGATTTATCAGAAAATGTAGAGCAGGTGAGTTACCTATCATTATTTGTTACTAGTTACAACCTATTTCTTTTTTATATACCTACCTACATTTTATACAAAAGGAGTACCTACCTACCTATGTATACGTAGGCTCGAAACGTGTAAGTATGTAGTTGGAAAGTTTATACTGCAACGACTTTATACTGCAGCAAGCAGCCAAAACAGCATGCTATAAAAAAAGTACAGCTCCTGAGCGCGTTTCACCGTGTAAAGCCCCTAATTAAACCTTCTTACGGCTTGAAAGCGTTCCTACTGTCGTGCGTGATAAAACGGTAACCAAAGTAGTGTAAACTCGTGACTGTAGTTTCAAACTTGTAATCAAGAGAATAACTGAACCCTAGCAGTTTGCTGCTTAGTTTATGTATCTAATCTTACGCAAACGCCGGTTCGCCCCCGTTGCTTCTAGCCTGCTCTGCTTATTCTTAGTTACGACCTATTTCTCGACGTACTGTTTATATTCCAAATCCTATGAAATTACCACATTACTGTGAGTGCCTTGTTATGTTGGATCAGTATGGAGAAATCTGCAACTACCAGATAAAACCATTTATACCTATTGATGTTATGGCTCGAGCTTTATCATAACAATAATTCAAATACAAAATAAGATGTCATATGTCAAATATACTAGCGACGCAGATAAGTTTGACGGACTATACCAACATCTTACCCTTGTTGAAGATGCCGCTATACAGGTGGCCCAAATAGTGACGTCCAAAGAAAAAATTTTGATTCCTCGTACCTAAACCTATCAGAAAATACCCCATGTATGTTCAGCGATTTTGGTAGTTTTCCAGTTATAATTTTTTTAAGTTTTCTCGTGAGATTTCTGAGGGAGTGAGTGTTAATTTTTTTTTTCTTTTTATTTAGTGTTTTTTCCGAATTTCTTTTTTGTGAACATGCTTGCTATAAAGTGTGCAACTTTGCATAAAATAATTACCATCATAACATTACCCATATCGGAAAATTTTTGGTCGAAAGTGAAAAGTTTACGGTCGACAGAAGTAGAGACGAATTTTCATCTTAAGATTTAAACTACTTACCTGTCTACGTCGCTTCCGACTAATTTCAAAAACTATTGAGGTTCCTAAGCTTCCCTTATTAGTTAAAAAAATTGGTACTTTAGGGGGTAGGTATTATTGTGAGAAATCGGACTTCAAATGTGGTAAGGCGGTAATTTCTGAACTTAAAATTGAGTTTTGCCTATTTTTGACAATTTTATGGCGAATTGCAGTAGGAAATTATTGAATTTAAGTATTTTCTACAAAAATAATCGACAGATATTATTCGATTAAGTGACATCAAGGTTACGTAAAAGTTATTTGGATTTTTTTAGTTTTTACAGTCAGTAGAGTAGGCTAACAAAAAACCGAATTGCACTCGGTTAGGAACTAAAATAGCTTTATCTTATTATCCTCCTGTATCCTTCTGTCAATAAAGTATAGCTTTTCCACACCTCCAAGTTTTTTACCTGTTTTTCCCAGCAATACTTTACAGTGCTGCCAACATGCTTGCCGAGTGTCTTCTGATAGGCACGAGAAATCTAATTTTTTTTCTTTGGACGTCACTATTTGGGACATCTGTATAACTAAAGCTAGCTGAAGGTTTAGGAGCTGGTTAAGCACCGTTGATCCAAGTCAAAAGCTACTGGATCAACTTTGAAGACTATTTTTTAGAAGATTTTGGCTTGTCTCCCGTGCCTCGCAGACTTCAAGCTGTCGGGCCCATTTATTAACAGTATCATATCATTAATTTATAAATAAAAAACCAGAGCCGTAATCGCAGTTACTATGTATAGAACTCTTTAAAGAGCAATATTCGGAATTCATTATTTTTTGAAAAAATACTTAAGCATGTGAGGTTAAAGTTGTTTACACTGAGTTGCTTAAATTAAAACTTACGTTAGATGAACCCTACCGTATTTACCTACAAATGTTTTTAATTCGGCTTTAACATACGTTGTTATTGTTGCAAAAAGTAAAAAAAACTCGTTCCTACGGAAAAGCTTTTACCCTCAAAGCCTCGACATTATCGAAATGATGACGTCTTTTTATATACAAACCATTTAGAATTTAGACCATCTCTCTCTTAGTAAAAAGAAGAGATATGGGTTTAACAAAGCTGCCACATTTCGTTCAAACTAGCCTGTTTCCATCTTAGATCATCGTCACTTATCAACTTAACCTCAGTTAAAAACGCAGTCAAAGGCTAACTTGGGAATGTTCCTCATGCTCCAATGAAGTAGACCAACTAGAGCACTAGGAATGTTTCTCCACCTCCTGTTGTTACAATTAAAATAAATAAATAAAACAATTGTCTTTTATTTTAGGATGTTTTTTATTCCACCGTAACTTCTAAATACCTTAACAGATTTGGATTGTGGATGAATGGGGTATCGTTAGAATCCTTCCATCAGCTGAAGTGACACTAGCAACAAAGGGGTTTGAATATTCTTGTATGGAGCCTGGCCTACCTATCAGGCATCAGCCCACCATTTTTTCCGATTTATACTGGTTTTATGAGTAGCCGCTATTTCTAGAAAAAATGGCAGGCCAAAATATTTAAAACTCATTGTTGAAAAAAAAATTGACAGTCCCTATGGAGTGCCGATAGAAGTGAAAACGAATATTGAACTTTTATTTTATTTTTAATTTTTCTTTTTATAAAAAAATAAAAAAAAATATAAACCTTAACACTAAGGCATTTATGTTTAATTTCGAATGTAGTATATTTATATTTAAGACCTTTTGTCTTTAAAAAGGCGAGTATGTCGGTCACGCGAATCCACGTTTTTACCCCCTACCAAAAAGTGCTCAACGCGGCTAAAGAAGTTTTCATTTCAAAAACAATAAGTATGGCAGGACAGTCATGTTTTTTTTTTTTAATAAGTCCACTTGTTACCTGAGAAAAGCTCTCCGCATTTTGATTTATTCCTTCATTCAATTAAATTATAAACGTCTACGTGCCGCGTCAGACACGTTGCATATTGACAAGACTAGGGCTAGGACACACATAACGCGTGACGGTAGGTCACGCGTTGTGTGTGTCCTAGCCCTAGTCTTTCAACGCGCGTGTAAGTAAATAATATATTGCAACAAGGCGGATAGAGTACGTTTCTGCATTCCTTTGCGTGCCAGGACTAACGCCCGTGTTATGAATGAGTTGTAATGGCGTCGCACAAAGGTTTAAGTCGCGGTTAAAATTTTATACACTTGCATTTTATTACAGACTAGCTGATGCCCGCGACTTCGTCCGCGTGGTGAATGTTTTTTTAATTCCCGCGGGAACTGCTTAATTTTCCGGGATAAAAAGTATGCCTATGTCACTCTCCAGGTCCTCAACTATACCCATGCCAAAAATCACGTCGATCCGTTGCCCCGTTGCGGCGTGATTGAAGGACAAACCAATAAACCAACAAACACACTTTCGCATTTATTATTAATTATGAAAAAGTGTGATTCCTAATACTAAAACTAAGTATTTTTATTTTAATTTCATGATATCTTTTGAATGGAATGTCCGATTTCAATAATTCAAAAAGTAATCATCAGGTATTGAGACAGTCTTGAATATTAAATTATTTATTTGGATAAAAATTTATAAATGGTATGGATAACACGGTCTGATTTTGATCGGCATTTCTATCAATTTGTTAAATGGAAAAAAGTAGTTATAGCGACGTAACTACAATAGTTAGACACATGGTCTCGCGAAGTTTTTTGTAGATATTGATATATTCTATAATATTGTCGAACATTTTTTTGTCCTATCATTAATACTCTTCGCAGCGTATGCGATGAAAGACATTTTATGGCTAATTTTTTTACACCTTCGGTTGGTTTTAATAGGAATTTCTAAAGATTTCTATAGTAATCTAGTACTAAATATAGCCTATGTTACTCAGTGATAATGTAGCTTTCTAATGAAAAAAGAATTATTAAAATCGGTCCAGTACTTTTTGAGTTTATTCGTTACATACAAAAATACAAATCTTTCCTCTTTATAATATTAGTGTAGATAATTATCTTATCGATATTTCAAGCCATCGCACCAAGTACCAATAATAAAGAAACGTAGGTTATTTTGATTAACAAAGTAATACCTAGGTAGTAGGTAGGTATCTATCTGCTTTGTTACGAGTTTTATTTCATAAAACTAGAGCTACCACTCCAGCACCGGCGCTAGGTAGGTACAATTGCCGCATTTTTTAGGGCGTTGAATCGAATGAAAAACAAGCATATTACGCAATACATGAACGAAGAGTCCTAAAATTAATGTAATGCACAGGTTTTGTGTGGTGACGCACCCTAATTTTAGGCGATTTTCAATGTTGAAGAAGCAAATTAGTTGAAAATAGGTAACTTTTTTAAATACAAAAAACGTCTTAAAATAAAATATATCTAGCCATATCTATGACGTCAATATAATAAGTGAACTTTGCCTCGCGTGCACATCCATCACAAGTGTATAACGTGACTGGAGCAGTTCTGTCAAATTATTCGCATTGCATGTCGGTGATATCGCCGCTTCAGACCGCTTAATATACAAACGACTAAAATAACAGTACGTAACATAATATTAGGTAATTATTGTAATAGAATGGCGAATCGATGAGTAAATAACATACATTATTCTAACTCTAAAGAGTAAGAGATATTGATTTAGTATGTCATTTAAATTTTTTTCAACATTGAATAAGTACCTACTAAGTTCGTTAGTAGCGTGATTTAAAATAACTCTCGATAACTGTCCTCAGCTCCTAAAAGTTTGTTTTAAAAACTATATAGGTACCAAAACGAACGGTTGCTAATGCCGAGTACCTATATCGTTCTCAAGGTTTCCGTTTTATCTCATCAAACGCTTCTCATTTGTCGTTATTCCCACATAATTCGGGTATTCCCCAAACAAATTAATGTTTTATGTGCCTAAATTTGTTTCGTTTCACTTTAGCGTTGTTTTATTCATGTAACCTTGAATCCCCTTTTTTATTTACAGCGGTTAGAATGGCAGTCTACAGATGCCCACAGAGAACTCTGCCAGCTAAAAGGGAAGTCAGCAGATGATTGTCAAAACTATTTGCGAGTAGCGACGAGGAGTCACGGGCGTCTACTGGTGTGTGGCACCAATGCCTTCAAGCCAATGTGTCGTAGATACGCGCGACACCCACCGAATCACCACCTCGAAGAATTTGACGGCACCGGCAAATGTCCCTACAGCCCTCAACATAACTCCACCGCAATTTTCACTGGTAATTTTTTAAATCTAATCTAACTAATATTATAAATGCGAAAGTTTGGATGGATGTATGGATGTTTGATACTCAATCACGCCCCAACGGCTGAACGGATCTGGATGAAATTTGGCACAGAGAAGGATTATGGTCTGGAATAGCACATATGCAACTTTTTATCCCGGAAAATTAAGGATTTCCTGCGGGAACCAAAAAACCTTAATCCACGCGGACGATGTGGTGGGCATCAGCTAGTCAATGAACTAGAAGTTTAATTCGCTATAATCCGCTACAGTAGACAAATCTGTGTGGTACAGTGCGTGTCTTTCCTGCAACATGCGACACCCACCACCCAGCAATTCGCACAGGCACAACACCACACAACACAAATCCTACAAATCACTCTCAACGTACGTTTCACTCCGACACCGGAGCATCTTCAGGAGATGTTGACTCGACAATGCACGATTGTGAAGACGATTGTGACTTCACAATCGTCTTCACAATCGCCTGCTTCTATTCAACATCAGCTAGTCTTTAATAATACCTTCCGATTTTTGGGAGGCCTTGCCGCTAACAGTAAAAGCGCACGAATCGATTGCGCTGGGCAAGCAAATTTATAATCAACTCCGGTAAGTGGATAGATCAATAAATGACCAGATAAGCCCAAATTCAGTCTTTAGGTTTATTCCGTACCTCGGAGATCGTTCCTGGTATTATAACAATCGAGGTACACTTGCACAAGGCCTTTGAATGTGTTAAAAGTTATATTTTCTATAGGTAGTTAGGTGTATAGTAGTAGTTGTACCTCTTTGAAAGTGACAGCATCAAAATACTTAACGAAATCGGTTTAGGCACAAATTAGGTGGCGTACAAATATCTCGAAGGATTATCTAAATTCCTCAACCATATGAGTAATTGTAAAAAAATGAAATTTATCAAATCTGTTTAATAGGCTAGTATGATAAGGCAGGTTAATGCCAAGAAAATACACTGGTCTGTTTGAGTTGTAATGTAACTTGGTATTATGTTCTCAAAATATTCGTGATAACTCTCAATGACCTGGAACGGAGATGGCACAAAACCACCAGCGCGCCGCTAGCGCAAAGGGGTTGTGCCCCGCACGACGCCAAATTCGATATGGATCGATTTTATTACCAATACAGTTACATCCAATTTCTATGCAGCTATAAGATTCAGTGTGCTTTTATTCGAGTGACAATAACGGAAAACGAACGGTACCGGTCTAAAACAATAATGCCTATTAACTACCCGGATTACAGTTAAGCTTAAAAGCAAGACAAATGCGGTGATAGTCATCTTAAACACCGATAATTTCTTTGTGTTACATTTTTATTGGAACGAATGACTTAGATTCTTCGATGATTGTTAAATTACCACTACGACTCCTTTTTCTCACCATATTATATCATAGGCATTAATAAAGACACTATAAACTACAGTTAGTTATATAAAAAGGTTAGGTTTGGTATTCAAGTTTTAAACGCACATACACATAGGTACACCTATTTCGTAATTCATAATGCCGTGAATTACGAAATACCCTGTAAGACTAAAAACACAATAGTAGACGACACTTATTATAATCTAACCACTAATGACTCAAATGAGTCATAGAAACCACACAGAGAGCGCCGACTCACGACTTTTTCAATGAATTACTTACTAGACTAATTTATCTACGTAAATACCTACGAAATTCTTAATTAAATTACAAATTGTTAGTGTGTTGTGGTGACCATACATAAATCCTAAATAATTTCATTGGATACAGTAAAGCACATAAAACTATTTTTAACTCTTTGATATACAGTTTAGGATTGCTCATTGCAGATATTAAATAGCTTATATTTTCTTACAGATGGCCAACTATATACTGCAACGGCGGCAGATTTCTCTGGATCAGAACCATTGATATACAGGGAACCAGTGCGAACTGAACACTCCGATTTACGTTTGTTGAACGATCCCTCATTCGTTGGTGCAGTTTCGTCTACGAGCCACGTATACTTTTTTTACCGAGAAACTGCAGTGGAGTACATGAACTGTGGAAAGGTCAGTTTTAATGAAAATTTTATTGTACATTAAAGGCAACACATTGATTGCACATAGAATGTAAAATATATTAAAGTATTAAAAATAATTTTAGTATTAAGGTTATGTCTTATGTACCTACATAATATATTGTTAAGGAATGATTGATAGGTAAAAAGTCGGTAAAGAACGATTGACTATAAAGTTAATTAGGGTATTATTTAAAATTAAAATACATCATTATTGTGGTTACAAGATGATGTGTGTATTTTGTGAAATTTTTTCTTGAATTGGTATAAATTGTTATTTTACAGGCTGTATATTCGAGAGTTGCGAGAGTTTGCTTGAACGATAAAGGCGGCCCGCACCCTTTCAACGATCGATGGACCTCATTTCTTAAAGCCCGATTGAACTGCTCGATACCCGGAGAATATCCGTTCTATTTTGATGAAATCCGTAAGTTTTATTAATTGACCAATCATTCTTAATCCTACTTAATTTATCTTATCTATAAACAATAAAATATATTTGCAATGAATTGAATTTCGCCGCTTAATTAGCTCAAGCATAAGGAGCAAGGGTTACGACTCCTTTTATTAGGGATTATGCCTAAATCAAAAATAAATTATTTCTAACTGATTATTAAATAGAGGGTCTTCTAAAACACCTAAAATCCACATCCTCGGTTAATTTTAATTTTGCTAACCATTTTAAAATATAGATTAAAGAAAAAAGTGCGTTGAAATTTGATGACGTCGCAATTGTGAATTTCATGCAACTTCCATACCTACCAGAAGCGCGTTTTATAGTATGATAAAGAGTTGCTCATTTGATTGAGTTGTCATCATCCCTATTGTGCAAACAAGTGCTCATACTTTTTATATTTTTACAGAGGCGACTACCGAAATTATTAATGGCATATATGGAAGTGGCAACAGCCGAAACGATATAGTCTACGCGGTGTTCACAACACCACAGAACGCAATCGGTGGATCAGCAGTATGCGCCTTTGCTATGAGGGACATTTTAGATGCTTTCGAAGGACCATTTAAGGGTCAAAAGAGTATGAACTCCAATTGGTTGCCATTGCCAAAAGAAAAAGTACCACATCCACAACCCGGGGCGTGTGTAGAAGACAGTAGGACACTCTCAGATTCAGCAATAAACTTTATTAAAACGCATCCACTAATGAATAGAGGTGTACCTTCATTTCTAGCGCGACCAATCCTTATAAGGGTCAGTTTACAGTACAGATTTTCAGCTATCGCTATTCATCCACAAGTGCAATCAATGAATGGTAATAAATATGATGTGATGTACGTCGGCACCGATGATGGCAGAGTCATAAAAGCTGTCAACGTCGCGTCTAATGAAGGAGTATTCGATTCTAGCATGGACGAATACAGTAGAAATCCCGTGAGAACTGCAGTGATTTCTGAAGTGCAAGTGTTGCCACCAGGCGTTCCGATAAAACAAATGCATGTTGCCCTTACTACCGAGAAACTGATCGTCGCGTCCGGGGACATGATAAAAGCTGTAACACTATCACATTGTACCAACATTCAATCATGCAGGTATGTGATGATTCAGTTTTTTTTGTTAAATAACCAAAAAATTTCAGTAAACGACCGTATATTTTTACCATTTGAAATTATCTATAACTACTATCTACAGCCATAATCTTTAGATAATAAAGATAGTTAATCTAATACAAATTAAAATTGGGTTTGGCTTCTGAATCTACACTGAGTGGGCAGCTCTCTATTTTAGTATCTTTTGTTTGCAGAGAATGCGTCGCATTACAAGATCCCCATTGTGCGTGGGATTCCAAACAACAACAATGCTCTTGGGTTGGAAACAGACAATTCCCGAATCCAGAAAGATTTTTACAAAATATCGAGACCGGAAAGACTGATATATGCAACAAATTACCCGCACTTTTACCGAGCGAAAGAAACAATAACAGAAGTCCAGCGCCGAAGAAGCCGACTCAATCTGAACCAAACCTACTACTACCAAACAATGATATCCAAAATGAAATTTTGATAGAAGTAGTGGAAACAAACGTTTTGTCAGAGGATAAAGGTTCGAGCAACAATAAACATGAAACAGGTAGGTGCAATTCAAATTGATTTGATCACGTATTTACGGTTAGCCGCGCGCTATAAAAACAAGTGACGTAACCAGAACAAAATCAGGGGTACTTGGATTTTAGTAAAACATGTCCGCTAAAAGCGATAATATTTGTTCAATAAATATTATATAATTGTGTAAATGATATCTACATTGATTGATGAAAGTTCATTTAGGACTTGACTATCTAAATGATAATAAATTGTGTCTTTCCTTAACAGATTTGTTGACAGTTGAAGCAGCAGATGGCAATATCTACAGTGCACAAGCTTTACTCACAGCAGTGGTAGCGTCGTGTCTTGTGACTCTCATGGTGGGCTTTGTTATTGGATACCTCTTCTCTCGGCGATTTCGCCACCCTTTTTTTACGGATACATCGCCGTTCAATGAACAACACAACCATTTAAACAGGTGAGAATCAATTTGATTACTAAATAACACAACTGGAAATACTAACGAAACTTTCAAGCAAAATAGCTAAACTTATCTTCTAGGCAAGCGCGCTCCAACCCAGACTTCATCATTGTTTTGTAATAAACGTGATTGTCGTCAAACGCAAGCCTATTCTTTGATTGATATAACTTTGATAACTTCACTTATCGAACAGTTTAAAATTAAAGAATAAATGATTATTCTCCAGTTATTTTCTTGAATTCAGATTGGTACCATCAGGTGTACTAGATCCATATCCCTATTTGGACTGTCTTGACTAAGTTTATGTTGATTTCAGGCTCAGCCCGTTAGAAACTCCGCTGAATGTGAACTCGGGGTACATGCCACCCAGGTCGAAGAACGTCAACATGGTGGCTAACGTATGTCCGCTCGCTAAGCAAGACAACTTGCATCACGAACTAGGCAAAGAGCGCACTCTAGACCTACGCAACTCTACCGAATCTCTCGACAAAGACTTGAAGTGTGGAACCTTACAGAAGGTTAAAAAGACTTATATTTGAAATATAACCCAACAAACTGTATACGGTACCATTGCAAAGTGATAGTGAATTTTGTGGCAGTTTAGTGCGTCGCGTGTGCCAAGTGAACCGAGTTAGCTCGGCTGGGATTGTCGTTATTGCGTGAGAACTTTCGTTTCTTGTAAATATTGCGTTTGTATGTACAGTTTAAAAGACAAGAGACTCATTTAATTTTTACTGCGGCAGTAAACAAATGCATTTAGACGTTACGACAAAAGAAATTGCCAGTAAGTCAGTAACTCTATGAACGACTTTTATAATGGAATATTAAACTGTAACCACATAGTGTATTTTAAAAGGGGCTGTTTTAATTGTGTAGGTACGACGTTTTCCGTTAGATTTAAACCCTAATCATAAGTATAGATAATATTATTACCTATGTACAATTTTATATGGACCTAAATTGATATATTCCACTTGAATTATGTTAGCATACCTCCGCTTCCATCCTCCTAAACGTTTTAAGTACCTAGTGATGGTCTCAGTCCGTGTATAGTCTAGGCAATGAGGCGGTCCGTTGTATGGAGACCCCCGCATTAAATCCTCAGCCGATGAAACTTGACAGGTTTTTAATATTGGATTTTCCAAAACTTACACAAAAATATCCAAAAAAAAAAACATCCGGAAGTTAGGTATTTATACCTAAAACTTAATATTTATGACTGAATATTTTATCGATTTCTTTTTAAAATAATAGTAGGTATTATATTAACACTCAAAACCGAAATATCAAATGAAATAATCATCCAGAACATCGATATTTAAACTGATTTTATTATCAAATCTAAACTGCGTTTACGCGATAACCTTCCTGCTTTAACAATTGGGCATAGCATAAAAAAACCTTAAGCCCTTTATGATTTTTTATTGGATATTTATAATATACGTATAACTCATGATACTTTATCATACTATAAAGTTTCGTCGCCTGAGGAATTATTGTTGGGGTCAAATAGCTTTATTGCCTAGACTAGTTTAAATATCATAATTATCAATTACAAAATTTGTGGTTTCATATACATTTAATACTGAATGTGACAATTGTCGCCTGTAATTATACGCTTTCCACTTTAAGAGTAGGTACATTAATGACCAAAGGAAACGTATGTGTAAAGATTGTCGATTCAGTATTAAATGCAAGTATAAATAAGGTGCGGGATAGGTATATAATATATACGAGGGGCGGCGGTCACAGGCGAGGTGACAGCGCGCCGCTGCTTCTTTCATACTGTACTTAGATGTCACCGTGAAATTGCAAAAACCGTCAGATTGCAATCTAACTCGATAGATTGTAAACTGTCGACAAATTGTGTACCGTTCAATGTTCTGACTGTAAATTTGTGAAATATTCATTGTATTTACGTTATCTTGTCTCTTTCTTGTAGGTGAGGTTAGGGTTCGACATAAATAATCAGGTAGTGCCCTTAGTGAACTTAGGTTTTATAGAGTTAATATAGGTACCTATCAGATTACAATCTACCGAAAAATAATGCGTTAAATAGACACTTCACAATCTCGTTAGACAGCAGGGCGACCGCGTATCTTCTGCATCAATCATTGTTACAGTATCGATTGTTGTGATTGGCTGAATTTATAATATTCTTGCTGCGTCAATGGATTTTGTCCAATAGTGGAATAGTGTTATCCAATCAGAGGTAATTGCGATCGTTACACTGTAGCTGTCAGAGATACGCGGTCGCCCAGCAGATTACAATCTAACGGTGACATATATGTCGTCGTAATATTGTAAAACCCGTTAGATTATAATCTAAGTCGCGAAATTGAGAAAAAAACTGTCGAAAGATTGTGAACCGTTCAATGTTATGAGTGTCAATTTTTTAAATATTCATTGTATTTACGTATTCTTGTCTGTTTCTTGTAGGTTAGGTTAGGGTTCGACATAAATAACCAGGTAACGCAGGCCGGGCACTTAGGTTCTATCGGGATAATATACCTAACAGATTACAATTTACCGAAAAATAATACGTTAAATTGTAATCTTTCGACAGTTTGCAATTTCGCGAGTTAGATTATAATCTAACGGTTTTTACAATCTTACGGTGACATATACAAGCGACTCAGAGAGATACAGAGGCGGCGAGGCGCGAACGATGCTTTTTCCAGGCCGCCGCTACACCGCTGCGCCGGCTCTCTCAATATCCCGCGCCTAATAGGTACATTCCATACATTAGATAATAATATAGTAATAATATTCGAAGATCAGCTCTTTGTAAATATAAATAAATGTGTATATATAGTGCTAAATTATATAATAATTAGCGAATGGGCTTAAGGACATCGACATAGAGATGGCAAAACAGTTTTGATAACTAAAAAAAATATTAGCTAATTTATTGCATATATAGTCCAAATTGATCATTAATTGAGCAATACAAATATTGTTATGATGTAGTTGCGGCAAGTTGTAACGTTTAGATATTGAAGTTTGAGTTTGAAAGTGAAGCTACACACTGCATCTACTCTAACTTACATATTTCGAAAACTTATAAAATATATCGTAAACTTAGCATATTTTACAGTAGTAATATTAAGTTAGGTACATAAATCTCATCGGTACCTGACTAGCTAGACACTAATGTAGTGTACAATTTAGGTACATCTGACTACTAACTAACACGGAAAATTTTAGTAATTATATCATATAAATATGGCCACTACTGGTTTGGTGTATCTCGTAGTTCTTGTGCCTAGGTTAAACTGGCTGACACAATATTGGCTTCAAGCGCAGTGTCACGCCCTGTGGGTAGTTATATTTGTGTTTTAATTCTTTGGTAATTGCCTACTGAATATTAGGGTACTCTCACTCAAATCTCAAAATCTGAAAGTCAACTGCATAATATGTATTTGAAAATTATTTAAATAGTAAATGGTATAAAAGTTTGTTAAAATAATATTACGAACATGTTAAATTGCTGTGCTAACTGCATAGTGCCTTGTAGGTTGCCAATCTAGTGCCTAATGTACTTTAAGATACATCAGGAAATGAATATATAAGTATACATATTAAATATATGTTTATTCTCGTGTTAATATGTTTAAAGCTTAAAAGCTTCGATAATGAACCTGTATTAATTTATATAGTTTTGCATTCTTTTGTATACTTAGCTTACGCTGCTGATTCTTGGACAAAAATATGTATGAATCACTATCCAATAACCCTACTTCCGTACATTCTGTCCTCCTATGTCGGTTATTTTACTAATATTTAAAAAATTATAAACTTGTATCTTAAAATGAGAATTTGAATGCTAGGCTGAAGAAACCACCTGAGATCTAAAAATTAACAAGTATTCCCACCGCAAAACAAAGTTATTAAGTAAGCGGAAATTATTTCTGCCTCTTCTGCTATGTAAACTTTAGAAAGAGTTCTATATATATAGTTATAGATGAGGCGAAATAAACTCTTTAAAAGTTAGGATTTTTTTACTTTTAAAGGTTATTTTTATATTTTATAGTTAAATGATAGTTATGTGAAATTGCAATTGCATTGCATTAAAGTATTGAAAAAATCTGTTACTGTCTTGTATTCATTACACTGGTGATGTAAATACATTCAAACTGAAATTCAAAATGTATTGAATACCTACATCAGAATATGTATTATTTATATTCTTTGTAATAAATAAATAAATTGAAAATATTGTGCGGTTTTATCAATTATCCTGGTTATTGTTGTAGACATAATGTATACATTTTATTACATTTTAATTTAATAATAACTTAAATGGTTTTATTTCAATATATTTATGGCACATTATACTTATTTAAATGAGAACAAAAAGTTCTAGTCTCACATGGTCTATTTCACAGATTTACTTCGGTAACAAAAAAATGACCAGTCCTACTGTCTATAATTTAATTAATTATAGGAGTCTCAGAACTCAGTTCAAACTGCTGTGCATAGAAATGTTACATTTTGCATGTAGGTTCTCAATAACCTAAGTACAGCAGGACCTCTTTAATCCGACCCCCTTCTAATCCGCACACCTCTGTAATCCGAACGCCCCACCACCGCTTTTTCACTCGCCGTCTCGCCAGTTGCTTACTGAATGTCAGGGCCTTTGCACTTAGAACATTTTTCTGTTGTATGGGGATGTTAGTTCCACAACTCCCTAAAGGATGGCGCTCATGGCGCTTATCTTGTACTGAAAGTATGTATACTTAAAAGTCTGTGATCAGGGTCTGTGATGGCGCTGAACTAAGTGTTCGTTCAGAAGCTTATGTTTTAGATAAATTAATCATTTTGCCATTTATATAAACACTAAGCTAATAATATATAAAACTTTTTTTTTTGAGCAAAATATGAGTTATCTTAGATAATTTATAAAGATTTATCTGTTATAAAATAGGTTTAGTGGAACGAGTCAGAAGTTTAATGAAACATTTGTGTTTTAATTTCCAAACGTGGACAGCCGCCATTTTAAAGTTTGAAATTCGACATTGACATTGACGTTTTCTGGCATGCCGGATGCCGGGTGGATAAAATTATTATTTTTTTGATAAATTCGTTACAATGTGAAACTATAATATTAATAGAGTGTGTATTAAGTGTGTATGATGTGAAAAACATGAAACTGGAATAATTGTTATACTTTATGTATATATTTTGTAATTGAGAATATAAGAGAAAATAATCAACATGCGTTTCATTTACTAACGTCTGAACATCTTTACAGTTTGTGTTTATCGTTTAGGTAATAATTTATCTTAATTATTACAAGGTCACATAATTCTATAGTTGCAGAATTAGGTGATCTTGTAATAATTATGATAAATTATTATACAATAGGTACACTTTGTAATATATAGTACTATAGCATTGTGCTACGGTTGTATATATACATATTTTAGTTGGACAACTTCCCGATAGATGTCGCTGTACATGGAAAGTCGAGTAGCAACTCTATACCAGTATATATATCTACATTATATAGTATACTCTATATAATGTACTCTGTGCTGAATGTCGAGTACCTAGGTGTTGCGCATTTGTTATTGTTACTCGTCCGCCATTTTGTGTTGCCATTGCGTCGCTCGTGCATTTCGACAGTTATTTGTGTTTTTCATCATGGCTTCGACGTCAAAGAAAAAGAAACACGTTACCCTGACTATTTCTGAGAAATGCGAGATTTTGGATCAACTCAAGGAAGGTATTTTTTTTAGTTTTCTTGCACAGAAATATGGTGTGGGCAAATCTACCATTTTTGATATTAAGAAGAAGGAAGAACAGATACGATCTTATGTTGTGAGAACAGAGAAGGGTCCAGGTGCTCGAAAGACATTAAAAACGCCCGAAAATCCACAACTGGAAGATGCTTTGTTTACGTGGTTTATAGAACAACGATGAAAAAACGTTCCCTTGTCAGCCGATATTTTGATGGAGAAGGCGAAATACTTTCATGAAAGGCTTGGGCGAGGAGAGTTTTTTGCCAGTAAAGGTTGGTTGGAAAAATTTAAGAGACACGGAATAACTCAACATAAGCGGCGAGAAGTTGTCAAACAACGAAGACGCTGTAAAACCATTCCAGGACAAATTCATGGATATTATCAAGGAGAAAGATTTATCTGCAGAGCAAATCTATAATGCGGATGAGTCTGGTTTGTATTGGAAAACAATACCAGACAAAACGCTGGCATCTGACTTAGAATTTAGAGCCCCAGGTTCAAAAGTTTCCAAAGAAAGAATAACATTCATGCCCTGTGCGAATGCTGCTGGGACGCACAAACTGCCTTTGTTGGTCATTGGCAACGCACAAAAGCCACGTGCCTTTGCATCTGTACTGTACATTACATGGGGCAAAGAAATGCATGGGTGACGAGACCTATATTTCTAGAGTGGCTATCTTATCTAAGAAGAATCTACCACTGAAAGTGATATTGCTTCTTGATAATGCGCCAGCACATCCACTTGATGAAGACCTGCAATCCATTGATGAAAATTTCACAATTTTATACATGCCTCCTAATTGCACAGCTCTCATCCAGCCAATGGACCAAAATGTTATTCAAAACATAAAGGTGAATTATAAGAAAAAACTTTTGCTTCAAGTTTTTGCACAACAGGAATTGGAATCTGAATGTACCGTATCCGATGTCCTTAAAAAGACTACTATGAAAGAAGCTGTTTTCTCATTGGCTGAAAGTTGGTCTCAGTTGAATGCGAACCTAATAAAAAAATCTTGGTCTCCCTTGTGGCCTCAATTAAACGTCGAAGAACATACAGACGATGACTTTGAACCTGAAGATGAGATTCCTTTAGCTTTTTTTGTTAATAGAGGCTTTTCTGAGGCTGAAATTAACGACTTCTTACGAAGCAATGATGACCTGAATGAAACAACCTCTTACTGATGATGAAATAATAAGACAAGTAGCACAGGAATGTGAGAGCGAAAGAGTGAAGAAATGTCGCACGTTGAACCAGTAGCAAGCGTTTCCAACACAAACGCGGTGTCTGCCTTATACATGTCTTGAATGGGCTGACCAAGTGGATATTTCTTTTCCAGAAAAAATGCTTTTACGTAAATTACGAGACAAAGCTTTTTATTTGTCATTAAATACCTCCCGACAAACTAAAATATTGGATTTCTTTAAAAAAGTTCAATAAATATAACGTTTATAGGTGAATATACAGTTAAAATGTCACAATACTATTCGTTTTATTTCATAAAATATACCCCATAAATTCTATGTACTATAATCCGAACGCTCCACGAATCCGAACGGGGGGTAAATTCCGAGGGGGAGTTCGGATTAAAGAGGTCCTGCTGTACTTACATAGGTATGTAGAGTGGAATACTAATACTAAGAAAATATTTCCAGAAATTCCAACCAAAGCCAGGGCCACAGTACAGATCTGGGACATTTACCTAGTATTTTGAAAGGCAAGTTTTACGATCTTAATGAAAAAGTCTGTCTGTTGGTACTTCTTGGAGTTTCTAGTAAACAATTTAACTCAATAAACATTTACTTGATCTTGAATTAAATCCTTGATATATTAGAAATAATAGTGTTTAAGTGCTATGTTCTTACATTCATCAAACAAGTGGTCAGTATAAATTAATCTAAAAAACTGTTAGAAAACAGACAAAGTTACCTATAATAAATTATTTACAGCTGAAATATTATCAGAAGTATGGAAATAATTTATATAATTACATAAAAACTGGCGTTTCTCTGGTGCTGTGTCAACAACATCCGTATCTATAGTAATACCTTCATCAATCAATACCACTTCTTCCTTGACTGGGCTTCCTTCTTGAAGGAGAACAAAATTATGTAAAACACATGCTGCACTTATCAATGTATTTACAGCTTCAGGCTTATTTATGTCTATGAGGTTCAGCTTCCTAAACCTATCTTTTAAAATATCAAACGCTTGTCTGATATAATTATGTGCTTTCCAATGCACTGCATTAAATCTCATTTCTTCACTAGTTACAACTTCATCACTTGAAAATGGTGTGATTAAATTCATCCGCAATTTATAGTCTGTGTCTCCTAACAAGTGGTTATCAAAGTCTACTAAGTTCTTGAGCTCCTGAGATACGAAGCTTTCCCTGAAGATTTTGCCTTTTTTTGTTATACCTATATCTCCCACATGTATGTCAATAAACATAAGTGTCTCGTCACAAACAGCTTGTAGAAGAATAATTTCAGGTTTCTCTCTCCTTTTTCTCCTCGAACCAACTTTAAGCTGGCAAGCATCAATAAAACCTATACAATTAGGGAACCCATATTTACTATTCACCTTTACCCTAGTCACATGTTGCTCTTCCAAAGATGGCCAATTAATGAATTGATTTCTCTGTTCCGCAATCAAAGTTGCTATCTCATGAAAGATGTAGCTAACTGAAGACTTGTGCATACCAAACAATTCACCAATTTCTTTGAATGATACATCATTTGTTAGCAACCACAGAAACACATGCACCTTCTTGTCCAATGGTACAATTGAAGAGCCAGGTTTCACATATTCTTTTAGGAAATTAATTAGTGCCTGAAACATCTACACTCTATACTTACTATATAATACTATAAATGCGAAAATTTGGATGGATGGATGTTTAATAATCAGTCAAGCCAGAACGGATGAACATAGGCAAAAAGATAGATTTAAGTCTTGAGATAACACAGGCTATTTTTTCCCAGAAAATTAACCAAAAAACCTAGTATTTTATATTAAGCCCTTTTATTAACAAAAAAGCTCCTAGATTTAGGTATAAATATTTTATAAATTTCATTAGATAAGTATTTATTAGCCAGGGAAGAAAAAAAATTCCTTATTTTAACTTATACAAGAAGCTAATTATCAGGCATCTGCAAAGCGAGATTAATAATGGCAATTGCAGGGAAATAGGCATAACTTTAGGCATTAATCTATCTTGGATTTAGAAAAAATATCAAAAACGCTAGGGACGATTACCTCAACTGTAGTTTTACTCATTTTAAATCTCTCATAATAATCTTCTTCAGACAACCTTTTTACTGTCTCCTCATAGAAATCCTCTTCTCTCAATACTGGTGAACTGGATGAGCGCCTACTCGGAACTGATTCCAAAGCTTGATGTTGTTCTTTCATGAAAGCATTATTCACATATGAAATGTTTTCTAAATTTTCACTGACTACATTGGCCGTGGCTACTATAAGCCTATTCATAGTAGAAAGATTATCATCCAAAAATAATTCCAATATAAACTCTGTATCTATATTCGACATATCTAATAAAAATCACTTGTGATCATAGATGTAGAATTTTTATTATTTTGTGATGCCGTGGGCACTGGGCGTGTGATGCTTCAGTCTAGCTGACAATCTGTCAAGTGTCAACACTTCGTAATTTTTGACATTTTGACAGTGACAGCAACTTTTTTTACAAACTGGCTTTACAGCTCTGGGTTCTAGCTTTTTTTGTCTTAATATTTTACACTTCACCTTTTTTAATATTAAACGGGCTAGTGCTTGGTTCCAGACTTGCTTGCAAGTGGCAATGCAAACTGCAAAGATGCAGCCTAAGGTGGAGCCATAGACATTTCACATTATCCTTTACAATAACCTAAACTGTTTTGTTTTATACTGGCTAAAGATGTTGAGGAATAAATCTCTTTTACTAAAATAAATAAACGATTTTAATCTTAAAATTGAGGAAAACCATAAATTCAATAATTCTTATATGAGGGAGCGTTTCCACCACAGATGTGATTCGGAACTGATTCGGATTACAATACCCACAATTAAAATAAATTTCAGATTTCATGGTCTTCCTTATTTTTATGTTACAATGTATGTTTGACAGGTTTTATTACGTATGACAGCCCATGATTGTTTCAATAAAATAGTGATCCAATTTTTTTTAACTGTAGCTGGTTTGATTCCCAGCTCAGCTTTATAAAAATCCTGTTTTAAAAATAAAGTAATGTTTCCTTTGAGTGAATTTTCATATCAGTCTTCAATATTTAAAGTTCCATGGCCTGTTTGTTTGTTCCACCCTGTTTATTTTGGTACAACAATCAACAACACAGCAAGTCAATTTCAAAATAAGTCACTATTTTAAATGGTAGCTAATATTATAAATAACTGCAGGTTATACACAAATACCATCAACATACTGAAAAACGTTTATTGAAAATGCAAAACACAAGTTAGATGAATATCTAACTTTCAGACAGATACAAAGGAAGCGGTAAAGCTACCAATACTACAATACAATACTAAACAGTTAAATCTTAAGAACCAGCTGCATTAATAGATCTTATTAGGTACTAGCTGATGCCCGCGACTATATTTTTTGATTCCCACGGGAACTCCTCAATTTTCCGGGATAAAAAGCCTAGCCTAGCCTATGTCACTCTCCAGGTCCTCAAATATACCCATGGCAAAAATCACGTCGACCCATTGTTCCGTTAAGGTGTGATTGAAGGACAAACAAACACACTTTCACATAATATTAGTATGATTGTTACTAGTTATTATTTATTATAAAAACTGCTATCATAAGGTATATTTTTACAAAGCTCTCCATAATATTGTATAATATTACTTCTAGAAAATGTAAACATTGTTTAATATTATAAAAGTAAAATTATTATTGTACCCAAAGATTAACTTAGTCTTTTTTCCATATCAAAGTCATGTTGTTAGCTGGCATTTCAATAGTATCTATTAAAAACAAATTGTTTTCATCCCCTAATTTTGTCAAATCATTGATATCTCGAATTCCCCATGAAGGATTTCTAGCTCTTAATGAAGCATGGAATGAAACATTGCTCTCTGGTGCTATCACACCATCCTTACTGTAAGGGCCATAAGTAATCATAAGTGCTTCAGGCTTTAAATAAACTCCAGCATTTTCAAATAAACCAATTGTGCATTTAAAAGGGCTAATATGAATCATATTTGCATTAAACATATAGTCAACAGAGCCTTCTTCAAATCCATACTGTGATAATTTGTTCTGAATGTCTATGCAAATTGGTTGGAGGATATTCATTGTAGGACAGCTTGAAGCATAATATGATATGCTTTTAATTAAGCTTTTGTCAACCTCTGATGGTTGAAATCTTACCCCAGGAAAATGAGGTGCAAAATGTGCCACATGTTGACCTGTTCCAGAGGATATCTCCAAAAACAAAGGACTTTCATCATCTAATTGCTCTGTATCACTGATTATGAATCTTTTTAAAACCTGTAATATTGGATCTTTATTCCTTGATGCAGCAGGACTAATCAACTTTTCATCTGTATATCTGCAAAATATTTGATGAATTAGTAGATACAACTTGGGGAATGTCTAATGACTGCAACAATCTAATCAACACATATATTAATATTTAAAAAAGGCAGCAGTTGACTTAATTGAATTACTTTGTCTTTGATCAATGGAAGTGGTCTTAAAAATTAACTATTGGTATATTTGCTGGAAATTGAGCTTATTTATCACACATTTTACATTTTAAAGGGTAAGTATTTAAAACTATTTCTAAACCGAGCCTGGAATTTGTATTAAGAAGAATATAGCAAGTACATACATAAAACTTACCCTTCATTTTCATGACTGATCATACAACCAATATCAGTAGTCTTCGACATAGATCTATTTAATAAAATTCTTACAAATATTACTAATCGTCTACTCATAGGCAGTTGCTGCACCATATATTGTACAAGATCAGTGTTTACATTGAATGCAATTACTTAGTAACGTACGTAACGTAATACGTAGTACTGCAATGGCAATAACATGAACTTTATATTGTTTTGTAGGTATATTCTTGAGAGTTCAGCCTGTATTATCCTCGACCTTTTTTATTTAAAATACAAAATCCACCACAACCACGTATAAATTCTGACAATCACAGAGCTGTGAATTTAACTTTAAAAGCTTGTCGGTTCAAACTTACAAAGCAAAAGCACCAAAGAACTAAGCAAGTTCTATTTCAAGTAATAATACACACAGGCGAAGCAGGCTCACAGTCTTCGAGGCCAAAATACCGATATTTCCAAGTGTTTTCCAATTTCTTACTTTTTTATTTGTTACGGCCATAGATTTATATAAACCTGGCAGAGACCATTTTGAGGTATGACATGACATTTACCACCAAGGAACATATTACGGGGAGTTTACCACCGACATGACATCTATTCTTGACCAGATTCCACGCATTTCTTGATCACCATAGACTAGTTTTTTGCTTTTTGACCATCTTCAGATCAGGAAATTAGAAGCTTCTACAATCTAGATTCTAGAAGTAACAATAGGTCACTAGGTGGATTAAGCAGATTCCTATTTCTGTTGTGGTAGCAGTAATCGACGCCTCCGCCATTTGTTTATGCAAAACTTTTTTGAGTTCTACTCCAAGGTAACCCTTGACTGAAGGAATCTTGTCTGGCGGTAGGAGAGTGATGATGATGATACAGTCTAACATGAAACCGGGCTAACCTGGTAAGGGTATGGCAAGTAAATCTAACCCAGCACCCCGATTGTGTAAGGAAATTGTAATCGTTTCGACCCAGTGCGAACTGCCTGTCCCTATTTTCTGGGTTCTTGGGCCTGCAGAAGTAGATGCATATGTCTCCGTAAGATTATAAAAACCCTTAGATTATAATCTAACTCGCTAAATTCTAAATTGTCGAAAGATTAGAATTTAACGCATTATTTTCCGGTAGATTGTAATCTGATAGGTATTTAAACCCGATAAAACCTAAGTGCCCGGGCACTACTTGATTATTTATGTCGAACCCTAACCTAACCTACAAGAAAGAGACAAGAAAACGTAAATACAATGAATATTTCAAAAATTGACACTCAGAACATTGAACAGTTTACAATCTTTCGACAGTTTAGAATTTCGCGAGTTAGATTATAATCTAACGGTTTTTACAATCTTACGGTGACACATACAATATAGATTGAGACCAATAAAAAAGCACAGTACCCGAGATATTATATTCAAAATGAGAAATCACAAACAAGCATTACACATATTTCTTTCTATTTTTAAAGAGCTTTATTATCAAACTATGAATTTCGATTTCAGTCAAAACTTTGGCAATTTTATTTATTAGAACAATAAATAATGTTATCACTTGTACAATAATATACTGAGATATCGATGTGCCTATCTCAAGCCAACTACCTGTATTCCTGACATGATACAGCATGTGGAGTCCCATTATATTCGAAAATATTAGCACCATTATATTCAAACATCCAGTAGGAGCCTGAAACAAGAACAATAATTATTGGAAGAAGAGTATTCGATCGTATTATATATAATATATAATTCGAAATACTAGGAAACAAAAAACTATTTCATCAGCTGTTTGTACTTTAGGCCATTTCAATTGTTTATTTGCAAGAAACATTGTACAATTAAGATGACAAACTAATAGAAAGAACAAACATGTTTCGTCTTTGCTGACATGCAAATGCGTTTTGCCCCGACACTGGAGCATCTTCAGGAGATGTCGACTTTACAATGCAAGCTTGTCTAAACTTGATTGCATTGCAAAGTCGACATTTCCTGAAGATGCTCCGGTGTCGGGGCGAAACGTGCGTCGAGAATAGTATAAAAGTCTTGTGTGGTGGTCCATGTGAGTGGTGGTGGCATTGCTTGCTTGGGAACTTGACTTTCTTGCTTGGTTGGGAAGGTAAACGGTGCTTCGCTTGTAACTGCATGCTTGACCGTACAGAATTTTTTCTGTTGGCAGATTATAGCAAAATAATTGTAATCTTTTCTTGCTAAATCATGAACTTCCGCAAAGTAACGCCTGATTCTATCCAAAGCTACATTTTATTTACATGTAAGTATAATAATAATTATAATAATAGATTATATATAATATCCATACTAATATAATAAATGCGAAAGTGTGTCTGTCTGTCTATCTGTCTGCTATGATTTCACGGCCCATCTGTTCAACCGATATTGATGAAATTTGATATAGGGATAGTTTATATACCGGGAAGGACATAGGCTACTTTTTATCCCGGAAAATTAACGAGTTCCCGCGGGATTCAACCTTAATCCACGCGAACGAAGTCACTGGCATCTAGTAATCATATAATTGTAATATAATATGTTGATATATATGTAAAGATTGACTGTGTAACTTACCTTGGTTAAATATTGAATTGCTCTGAATGTGCAAGCCACACTTAAAAATGGTGAAAGAGTTTTTAATAAAATTAAACCAGTTATGACGAAGGGCCGGAACGAAGTTGTAAAACATAGCACCCATCTTACTTCGAATGAATTGAGTGATGCTATGTTACCCGTGCCGAAATAGGCTAAAATTATATACAACGTCTGGATTCATAGCTAAGGATACTTATTAATATAATTTAATAATATCATCAATTTTACACACGTGTGTAGATCGCGATAATATTAGGGGTTAATTTTAGACACGTGTGAAGATCGACTGCGGATCACGAGGCATTGGGTTCTTCAGTTAAGAAATTCCCAGTGCCAGCCCAGAGTTGGAAGTTGACGGTAGTCACCCCTGTGTCTCGGAGAGCACGTTCCGGTTATTATAGCTAACATGATAATAGTCGTTAAAGCCCACCAACCCGCATTGGAGCAGCGTGGTGGGTCTAAGCTCAAATTCCCTCTCTCCTATGAGAATGGAGGCCAATGCCCAGCAGTGGGGCGGTAATGGGCTGGAGTGGTAGTGGCGGTGAAGATCGCGATTATGTGTATGTGGTCAGAAAACCAATAAAATTATTAAATAGTTATAGACTTCGCCCGCGTCGTTTTAAGCTGGGTATCGAAGAAAACCTGTTCCAAAAAATCGTAGATTTTCAAGCCCGCACTTACGCTTTCTTATTATATGTCACCGTGAGATTGTAAAAACCGTTACACCGGTGCGTAAATGCAACGACCTCAATTTACATAGACAGGCCCTGTAACAAAGAATGAGAACGTATTTTACTAACGCCATTTAGTCTGAAAAGCGGGACAGCGCTATGGCGAGGATAAGGACAGGTGAGGGGCACGCCCTCCAAGTCGAACAACCAACATTTTTCTATGAAAGGGCCCATCTAGTATCTACATATATATCGATGATTATATATATGCTATTTTTTTGTATATGTCACCGTAAGATTGTAAAAACCGTTAGATTATAATCTAACTCGCGAAATTGCAAACTGTCGAAAGATTACAATTTAACGTATTATTTTTCGGTAAATTGTAATCTGTTAGGTATATTATCCCGATAGAACCTATAAGTGCCCGGCCTGCACTACCTGGTTATTTATGACGAACCCTAACCTTACCTGCAAGAAACAGACAAGAAAACATAAATACAATAAATATTTCAAAAATGGACACTCAGACATTGAGCATTCACAATCTTTCGACAGTTTACAATAACGGTTTTTACAATTAACGGGTTTTACAATTTACGGTGACATATACACACTATCTTCCGGTCGGGTGCCGGTGAGGCTCCGGCTTCAATGCTCAGCCTTAGCCCTGTGTGAAAATATCACTAAAAAGGATACAAAGAAAAATGCTCTTCTGAAATCATGGTCGTTAATACTGCGTTCTATAGAAACTAAATGTTTTTCGCCCTTAGAACTTGTTTCCTCTTCAAAGGTGCATTCGGCTATCTGAAACGTATTAACTTTAATTAATTTTATTTTGTATAATTCAGCAGGTCCCAATCCTAAAAATATAAGAATTAATGTAGGTAATGAAAGTATGGATCTATGTAAGTTTGGACGTTTTACTCCTTTACGCCGCAACGATTGAACCGATTTGGCTGAAGTTTAGAATGCTGATGCTTATAACCTGACTTAATACATATTACATACGCTACATTTTATACCGAAAAATAAATAGTTCACGCGTCAACCAAAAACTATATTGTAGTGTATTGAGGAATATGAACCATTTATGGCGATTATTTTAAAACACGCAGTTTCAGTCGGTATACCAACCTGTATATTTCGAAAATCAATAAGTTTAAACTCAATAAACATCCAGCAATTCACGTTCAGTACCATAGTGACCATAAACAAGCCTTCATGCGCCACAGACAATAAAAGATAAAAGTTGATAATCGCTGTGTTTAATCCCAATAGGCGGTTTACCAACTTTTTTGTGTATAACAGTGGTATCAGCGGAAGCAATACTGAAACAATAAAAGATTTCCAATACATATAAAATTTTAAATGTAACATATTCAGATTGATTCTTATTAAAACCACCATACTAAGCTATTCTGCGTTTTGAGGATACGGAGGTACACGAAGTAAACCTTAACCAATGAATATATTTAAAATTTTAAGAAGGTTCCTATACAATATTATCTTTTAATATACCATTCGTCAGTTGGTAGTCACTTTACTCGGAAATTGAGAAATAGACCTTAAATATTGAAGAAAGATCTTCAAGAAAGGTTCCACAGAATATTCGCTCAACTTCGTTCTAATCCAGTCTTCAAGGTATTCAGTAGGTAAGCCAATCTTCCAAGAAAATAAAACAGTTTGTATTGGAATAAAATAGATTACTAACCTGATATAATCCAACACATGGATTGAAGAGTTTGTGAAATTGGTAAATTTTCTTCAAACCATTTTGACTGCATGTATATAATTTGCAGAGATAATGTCAACAGAAACATCTGAATGAAACTTATAACCGTCTCTCTCATAACGTCTTGATCATCACTTTTTGGCAGCAAACATTTCCAAATAAACATACTGTGTATAAGTAACCATATTAATCCAGCTGAAACACTGAAAAAATATTTTACTGCCTCTGTAAGTGCACTTTCGAAAAGTGCACTTACAGAGGCAGTAACAGCTGCTAGAGCAGCAGCTGTCTCATATGTTGCATGTTCCCGCTTTTTAGACTAGAAGGCGTTAGTAAATTAAGTTCGACCGTAGAGTAGGTAAGTATACTCTGCCTACGAGTTCGACATTCTTTGCTTGAAAGGGCCGTATTTGTAAATTAAGGTTGTTGAGTTTGGGCGTGAAAACTTAATTTTCTAGTGAGTACCTCGTTAGCCCTCGCTTGGCGGCATCGGGTTGACATGAGTCAACTCGTATGAGAAAACCTACTTACCGTTATTACATCACAAACTACTAATACAGGTAATAATATTACAAGTATGGTATTTATACTTTAAAATACGATTTTTGCATTTGACCATTTGACCGGATCCCACGCGACGTGCGCACGTTTAAACGGCTTTTTTTACAATTTACGGGTTAAAGTTTAACCCGTAAATTGTACCGCATATTTACCTAAGTTGTGAAGAATCCTGGATCGATTCTACTATTTAACGATTTTCCGCTTATCTATATTTTCAAAAGCAGTTTTTATACTTTCTTAACACAGTCTAAACTTTTTAGTTAAATAAATATTCGCGTCCGATTATCAGATCTCTGCTTATGAGTTTAGAAATCGAGAATGTTAAAATTTTTTATTCAACGACGTAATGCTAAATCCAATATGGATAGTAGATAGTAGATAATATATTGTATTACTATTAGATGATGCCCGCGACTTCGTCAGCGTCGATTAAGGTATTTCGATTCCCGCGGGAACTCTTTAATTTTCCGGGATAAAAGTAGCCTATGTCCTTCCCCTGGGTACAAACTATCCCTATACCAAATTTCATCAAAATCGGTTGAACAGTTGGACCGTGAAGCGTAGCAGACAGACAGACTGACACACTTTCGCATTTATAATATTAGTATGGATGTTGAAAAATAACAGATATTTCGTGGTAGGTAGTACTTTCGAAATATATGTATACTATTTCGAATAGGTAGGAATAGCTTGATAGGTTTAAATGTTGAATTATATCTTGACAAACAAAATAGATTAGAAATTTACTCACACTAATTCAATGCAAGTATCTTTTCCAATTACGGACATGAATGAAAACACACTGAGCAAAACACATCCGGTCGGCCAAACCACGCATACTGACTTAGGCAGTTTACGTAATGATGCTGAGAAAAATGGCCACAAGCTCATGCCCAATAGTAGAATACTTAACACCCATCTGTGTGTTAGCGCTAGCCCCTAAAACCCAAACATGCTAAAAATAACAAATCTATTGAGCAAGGTTATTGGTTAAACAGAGAAATTTACAATAGGGAAATGACATCCACTACTTAATTACTATTGTTGGGCTGGCCGCACATTGGCTACTGATACTCGAGTGATAGGCTCTTAAGCAACTTATCGATTGCTGAAGCAGCTAGCCACAACATATTATTTAGATGTTTGTATTATACTTTCTTTTTTGTTTGATAAATTTACCCGATGGATTTGTTTGATTTTATCCAAATAAAATTTCACAAGTGCAACACAAAATCGATTTTGTAATTTTATTGATCATCAAAAATCGTTTACTGCCACAGAATAAATAATAGTACAGGTACTGCAGCTTGAATTAGTTGTGATATTATATGTAAATAGTCAACATATGAGCAGCCTTAATGAAGGAAATTGATTCGCTATAATCCGCGACAGACCACATACCTAGGTAAATATATGTGGTCTGGTTCATCTTCAGGAGATATCGACTCGACAGTACACGATTGTAAAGACATCTGTAGATGCTCCGGTATCGGAGTGAAACGTACGTTGAGAGTAGTTTGACAGATTTCTGTGATGTGGTGAATATCGTGGGCTATAAGTGCGCGATACACACTGTACTACATAGATTTACCTATAGTCGTGGATTATAGCGGATTAAACTTCCAGCTCTTTCATCATCATGGACTTCCGCAAAGTAACGCCTGCTTCTATCCAAGACCAGCCTTAAATCGCCGCAACACCATAAACTCACGATTTCAATGGAAACTAAATTAACTCACCAAAGCAATAGATCCTAAAGTATAGTAAAGTATTTCAAAGCCCAGGAAATATACTCTTCTCTTATTTTTCAACAAATTCAAAGTTCGGATCCATAGATTTACAGGTGTTAAAGCATAGAGCCATAAAAATATTGGCATCAAGAAGTAAATATAATACTGAACTGGCAAACTTTGCACTGAAATCATTAAAATATTCATCCTTACTAATATTATAAACGCGAGTTTGTAATAATCTAGTTGATGCCCGCAACTTAGTCGGCGTGGATTAAGTTTTTTTTAATTGCTTGCAAAACTATTTAATTTTCTGGGATAAAAAGTAGCCTATGATGTAATCTACCTTTATACCTTCATCAAAATCAGTTGAAAATATGGGCAGTTAAAGCATAGAAGACATACAGACACACTTTCGCATTTATAATATCAGTATGGATTCTAAAAATTGTATTTGTTCCAAAGATTAACAATTACCATATATCAAAAAAGCCAACAGCATAGATGCAAATACAGCCAATAACTTCAGTAGCCTATCTACAGTTTTACTGTTATGTATAAGCCTTTGGTTTTTATTTCTTGTCCATTCTGCTTGTGCAAACATTTTTTGTTCAACTAAAAATCTTAGTAGACAAATAATCCAGCCTAAAAATGAGAGGGTCACTGTAATAAGTAATGGTTTTTGGTAGTAATTATGATAATAAATGAGACCGCTTAGACTCAAATGCATGATTTCTTCGCAAAGTTTAATAGCTTTTTCATATTGTTCATCCTCTAATAATTTTTCTGTAAAGCTTATAATCTCTTGGACTTTCTTTCCATCAAATGGTTTGAAAGGTTGATACAGTATTGGGATTGCACTAGCTTCTACGTCTAATCTCTTTTTATTGTATTGTGATATCATTTGCCTGCAATTGCTGTAAATGGCTTTAGCTTTGTTTGGCAAGGACATTTGAAGCAAACCACTCGGCAGTTGACCCTAAAAATAAGGAAATTAAATATATTTTGTTTAAATATTTGTTCTTTATACCTCTAGTGAATTTGAATACTGAAGTAAAACTTCTTCAGGTGCAACCGGAAAGTACTTAATCTTTTTAAGACAGAAGTAATGCTCAAAATCGCCTCTGCCCAAACTTGGCCACCAAACAGAAAGGCTATCCTTAGGCAGCCATCTTCTTTGAAGTGGTACAAAGTTGTTAGTGCCAGCATAGACAAGTTAAGAATCAATGGCACTAGTTACTTGGTATTTTAACACTTTAATGTATGTAAAGCAGCTGTTCTATATCATATTTGGTTGTTGGTGATAACACAAACATATTTGGATCAATTCCAACTAAATATCTGAGTTACTCTTAGATTGTGCCTAAGGAACTTTCACTGATAAAATATGTGGGTTTATTGCTCACAATGGAGTTCACAGGTACGGGTATAGAAAGAAATGTGGACATCAATGGTGTTAAGTCTGCTTGGTTTATGTCATATCTGTTCTCATAGAACATTGAATGAGTCTCGGGATCCAATGTTTGGACTGTATTCTTTACTTGATTAACACCTGCTCCCCACAAGACATAAGGTGTTTTTGTTTCATCATCATCTCCTGTTCCATGTGAACCTAGCGTACCAAGAAATATTTAATTACATTTTTATTTATTACAATAATTGGTGCTAATTCTATCCTATTCACAATGTTAATTGAATGCAATATTAATTGACCTTATACAGGACAGATTAAACACATAATATAGTCCGTCAAATTTATCTGACCTGGTGACAGCATCTCTAGTAACTATGAAATATAAAATAAAAACAAAAATTAAACAGAGATAAAAATTAGTTCCAATTTTGGCCACTGGGTCAGATAAGTTTGTGGAACTGTACATGTACTTGAAAAAGAGAGCAATGTCAGAACTTCAGAAGCACAGCTATAATGAAAATTATAGAACCCATAGTATTTATATCATAAGAAAGGTATGTAATATAGTCATATACCTAGTCTTGTCATAAATATTGAAACAAGGAAAACATCATTATATCTATTACTTGAACATTTAGTACTGCAGTGTGGGTTTGTACATCCAAATTAAAATGTAATATTATTGTTTTTTTTTTATTGTAACATTATTTATGGCCAGATTGTATACTGATATATATATTATATAATTAATATGTATTGCGCAGACACACAAAACAGACATCTTATGGGGATATTTAAGTATGTGGGTAGTTAAAGAGAAAAAACTTACCCCAGTCAGTCATACCATGATCAGAAGTCATCAAAAATGTTGTTTTACCATCATCATTGTAAAAGTCTTTTATAATTTGTTCAATTTCTCTAATATTCTCGTCAACAAACATGATTGTTGTCAAAAAATTTCTGAAAATATATGATTGCACTATATTACAAAAAAATATATAATTACAATAATCATATTTTATTATTGAGGATTATTATTTGATTAATTGAGAACTTACTTCGTTTTTGGTTTATGAGTGTGACCAGAAGTGTCAGTTCCCAATAAGTGAAGAAAAAATACAATTTTCTTACTGTGTAATTTTTCTCTCAGTTCCTCATCATATTTTGCTTTATGGAAAAAATCTTTAACTTTTGTAAAGACCCAGTCATCAAGTAATGTTGTATTCTTGTCTGAGCTAAATGACTGATCATATGGGTCAAATTTCTCAACAAAAATATTATTTTTCACTGCACTTTTTGTGAATATTTCTAAAATATCATATGTCCCCCAAGCCCATGTATATTTGCTTTGATTGAAAACAGAATCAAAATCTACGGGATTTTCCTTCCAGCCTTTTGCAATGGCTGATGGATCTTCATAAAATCCTGCAATGATGGCAACATGACCCGGACGAGATTCCGTTGGGACTCGGGTATGTGAGATGCCCCATCTGCCATGATTATTTGCCACAGATCTGTTGAAATAAAAAAACTTTTAAAGAGTTTTGTTCTGAAAAAAGAAGAACTGCTGAGTTGCTTGCTGGCTTTTCTCAATAGAATCTGCCTTTACAGAGTCAAGAACAAGCTTTTTCAACTTCAACATGAAATAAAATAAATAAATTGAGATGTTCTTTTCATAAATATACTGGCTTAACATTTTAAAAAAATAGCTGCACTTTGATAGAATTCAGATCAAGCTGTACTTGAGAATTTTGTTTTAGATTTAAGTTGAAGCAATTTTTAACCCTGAATTTATTTCTTTATGGGCCTGTTTCACAATCACAGAGTAAACCAACAAATTTGAAATTTTTGTCAGGTTTCTTAAACAACGTCAGTTAAAACATCAAATTTATTTGTCATCAACTATGGTCATCAGATAAGATTTACTTGGCGATTGTGAAGCAGGCTTTAGAGCCTGCCTCACAATCCTGAGCCTGAGAGCGAAGGAGAAACTCAAAGATGGCAAAAATGGAAAAAGCTGCACCAACACGAGCACAGCTTTACAAGAGCGATAACAAAATCAAATAAATACCTTAGATATGGCATAGTAGTGTAATTAACAAATGATTCGGCCCTCAGTCCATCAACAACAAACAAGACCAAGCGATTAGCAAGTGCCTGATGATTTGGTTGATAAGTATTGGCATTATTCACAATAGGAGATTTGAAATATATGTCAAATATCGAAAACAAAAATACAAGATGTATAAATAGTCCAATAAGAAACATAATTCCACTGTATAAGTAGACTTGTTCAGATAAACTTGGCACAAAAATCGCCTTTTATGTCGCTAAATTATTGTAATTTGGTTTGGTTGATTTAAGTAATGTACAGAGTACATTGTTGGTATTTGCTATTTGATAATTGGTTTAGTCAAGGTTTACCTAATAAAAAATATTAATAATCTTGACACATTTAGTTTATAGATTTGTTGGGTTTTGCAGCTGTTTTGCAGCAGAAACAAATAACATGCAGCATGCAGCACCGAGTACCGCCAGAAAAACAAAAAAGGTATGAAAGGTATTGTTTGTGTGACAGCGCTGGTGTCAGCGGTGACCAGAGACAAGTATGATTTTTTTATTTAACTGGTTATAAGGCTCAGGTGACAAAGTCACAGGCCTATTTAACTTTTAAGCCTTTTATACTGCACTTTACACAGGGCCCTGGGGTTAGGTTGGGCGTCGCCGAAAGTTAGAGCGTCGCTTATTACATAGATTCCTTAAGGGACCCTTACTGCCTAAAGTTTATTACAATACACTGAATTTGAGGTCAGGGTCCCTGTAAAAAGTGCAGTGTAATAGGCCTTAGATTACTTACTACTTACTTACGTGAATCAGTGTAGTGTAATAAAATTTAGGGAGGAAGGGTCCATATATTGCTATGTAATAGGCGACGCTCTATTTAACGGCCACGCCTACCCTTAACACTGGGCCCTGAGGAAAGTGCAGTGTAATAGGCTTCAACTAGTCCCTGCTGGGCGACCGGCTAAAACTGACAGCTACAGTCGTTAAACCAGCAGCCCTACCGGCTAAAAATTGTCGCAATATCACATCCAAAAATATCCGTATTTGTTTTAGTCCATAATTAAAGCTGGCTTCGCGTAAGCATTTTCAGGAATGTAGCAATGGGTCGCAAACCACAGATTACTAGTCACGAACGCTGAATATCGCATTTTGGTGGTGCAAACCTTATGCAAACCGACTAATTTGAATATCTATGGTAATCACGTGGTTTTAGCAATTTAAATCGACATCGCAGTACTGCGTTACATAAATATACCAAGTAATATTTTAGAGTCTGAATAATGTAATACTAGTGGTTCGCTCCGAACTGAGACCTCACGGTATTTTTTTATTCCACGTAAGATGGTGCTAACGTCTATTATTTGTAAGCACAAATTACAACTAGGTACAACTATTCCTAATTATCTTTAAAATGATATCCTGCAACCTTAAGTAACGCTATAAAAAATAATTTACTTCGCAATCGCTTTTATGAAAGTCCCCCTAAAATAAAGATTTTTATAACTTTTTAAGCCATATATTTAAATTTGAAGTAATTACGTTCAGTAATTCAGCAGGGCGACCGCGTATCTTCTGCATCAATTATTGTTACAATATCAATTATTGTTGTGATTGGCTGAATTTATGGTATTCTTGCTGCGTCAATGGATTTTGTCCAATAGTGGAAGAGTGTTATCCAATCAGAGGTGATTGCGATCGTTACACTGTAGCTGTCAAAGATACGCGGTTGTCCCACAGAAGTTATAAGGCTCCGACAAACGTACAATTTTTTTTGGCAACCCTAGGACGGACAAGTGCAAATTCACTCAAGTAAACTCAGAGACCTTGACTTCGCTCGGTCAATAATATAGTAATGTAAATATCAATATCACACTAGAGTTCCTCATATTTGTAATCGACTACACCAGCCGCTAACAATTGAAATAATTCCATTTCTTGAGCATTTTTCAAAGTATTTAACAAAACATCACATGGTATTTTCTCGTCAGTCAACTCTTCAATATTTAATCCTAAAGTTGTGTAAAGTCGATGTACTTGACCAGCACTTAACCATCCTCGCTGACCTGGATCAAAGCTCTTTATCACAGCTTCCAGGTGCCTAAAAAATTGAAATTTATTGTGTATACTTATATCAAAACAGTAACTGGGCGATTTTTGTAATACCTATTGAATATTTTTTGAAAATTTGAATGTAAGAAAGCTTTGCCAGGTATCGACAAAGAGCCCAAAACATTTTTTGGATTTTTGTCTGTTTGGAAATCACTCCGAAAGTACTGGATGGATTTGAATGCCAGTTGGCACACTTGTAGCTTAAGTTCAATAAAGGCTATTTTTTATGCCGAAAAACAATAGGGTATGTAATATAATATGATGAAAGTTTTGGTAGATTTTACTCCGTTTAGCTTAGTAAGTAGGTACAGTATAGGGTATAAAGTAATAGTACCACCTATTCTGTAGTATAACTCGGTCAAATTTGAACTGATTTTAACTATTCTTGAACTGTACAGCGAACGGCAAACAACTTGAACTAGCAAATATACAGACAGAGATTATAAACACTATACAGCACTTACCTTGCTTCACAGTACAAACTTTGATATCGAATCAAAGTTTCTTTGACTGAAATGAAGGAGGCGTGAGGAGATTTCTATTTTCAACCGCACGGAGCACGCGGTTGGGTATTTGGTGGATCAGTAGCCCTCTTATGGCCTACAGACTACGGTGGACCAGTTACCACCCAAGTCACTATTTACGCTAGTTGTCTGCCGGTCACCGTAGTTTATTGTTAATTAAAATTGTCGATCATGACTAAATCTACATCTACACTAATATTATAAAGAGGAAAGATTTGTATTTTTGTATTTTTGTATGTAACGAATAAACTCAAAAAGTACTGGACCGATTTTAATAATTCTTTTTTCATTAGAAAGCTACATTATCACTGAGTAATATAGCTAGCTAGCTAGATTACTATATAAATCTTTAGAAATTCCTATTAAAACCAACCGAAGGTGTAAAAAAATTTGCCATAAAATGTCTTTCATCGCATACGCTGCGAAGAGTATTAATCATAGGACAAAAAAAATGTTTGACAATATTATAGAATATATCAATATCTACAAAAAACTTCGCGAGACCATGTGTCTAACTATTGCAGTTACGTCACTATAACTACTTTTTTACATTTAACAAATTGATAGAAATGCCGATCAAAATCAGACCGTGTTATCTATACCATTTATAAATTTTTATCCAAATAAATAATTTAATATTCAAGACTGTCTCAATACCTGATGATTACTTTTTGAATTATTGAAATCGGACATTCCATTCAAAAGATATCATGAAATTAAAATAAAAATACATGCCGGCGGCGGCCGCCACGCAGCGCATCGAGTAACTAACTCTTCGTGAGAGGGGCGGGGCAGTGCGGGAGAAGGGGGTGCACCATTATGAACTGTACCTATTTAAGTCTACCCGTGCGAAGCCGGGACGGGCCGCTAGTGAATCATAATAATAGGTACAAAACCTTCGTTCGGTCATTCTGTACCTACTTAACATAATCTTTATATAGTATTTTGTAGCCTACGCTACAAGCCTAGGCAATAATTATTACATTATGGTAAATGGTAATTAATTAAATTATTAATTCACCTATTTTCATAAAGTACTGGCGCTACCCCATGTCCTGCTCGAAAGAGCATACAATCATCGAGTAATTTTTCAAGAAAAGCTACAGGACTATCGGGGGTATGGGCTAGAATCATAGTCAACAGAAAACGAATTAATTCAGGAATACGACGCTCACGAAGATAACTTTCTGTTCTTGCAACAGTACTTAGAATGAACTTTTTTCGCTCTGGGATTGGAATTTCTTCACTCGGTGTTGTAGGTGCTGCCGCGATATCATCACATATACATGTACAAATGGGTAATTTTTGAAAATCTTCATTATCTTCAGCTGCTAAAATTTCTTCTTCCATAATATTTAATTTATATAATGTACCTATTATTATAATATAATATATTTCATTTAAATTTATATAGTGATATATTTCAACCAATGAAAATGTCAATGCAATATTTATGAAATTAAATCATGTGACAATGCTTGATTATGGTTTTTGAAAAAAGTTTATTGTATTCTAAGGTAATAAATAGTCAACATTGATAAAGGTTTTATTTATTTTGAATATGGGTATTCCATGCAGATACCTACCGTCGATAAGACACCATGAGCCCCCTTGTAACGTAGCCTTACCCATTAACCGCAGAGACCACTATATTATTGAGAGATGACAATAGTTTTCTTGTTGATATCTTATTATTCACTAACTAAAGTAAAAAGACAATTAATAATGTCCACCAAATAAATTTATGCAAAATTTCCCACTTTTATGGTGGTCTAAAGTACCAGACTAAGTGGAATTTCCAATAAGATGGCAATATTCTCATCAAGAAGCCAACTTAGTACAAAATACAAATTCCAATTTCCGAAGTCAGAGGTACATTTGCAAAATAACATGTAAAATAATGTGAACCGACTATAGTCTCGAGATAGTTGCATTGGCGAGGGACCTATCTATGTTAAGGGAAACCTTCCCTTTGGAAGGCATGCGCTGGGAGTCATAGAGTAAATATAGCAAGAGGAGACAATGTAATAATAATACCACAGGTGAACGAAATGAATATTATAACGCTAATGCCAAGGAGTGACAGAGTAAGAAAATGTTCTCTTTTGTCCTGGTCAGCGTATCACTTTTTTTTGTTTGACCTAATCGACAGTTTAGGTCAGACAACCCTGAGGTGTTTTTGTTATTCGCCCATATTCGTACGAAATCGAAATTGGACAAAGTGGTAACTGTGCTCGTAGCTTACGAAAAAAGTGGTTTGACTACTGGTGATGTTGCTGTGTGATAGGCTACAAAAGCCGAACTGAACGTAAATACGAAAACTTAACCTAATACGTAAGTTCACAATTTTATCCTTATTTTTACCTGATTGTTACAGATAAAAACAGGCGATATTTGTAAAGACTCGCATGAATGCTACAAAAATATAGAAATAACAAAAAAAAACTTATTTACCAATAAGAAATATCGCATTAAGACTATCGCAATCGCATATTGTATACGCTTACGTCATGTCTATATCTCTTTCTCTGTCTACGGCTGGGATTATTATGTAGAGTAGTAAGAGATAGCAATATATTTAATTCTGTCATTTTAGTTTTTATGTTATTGAGGTTGTAATACTTGATTAGGCAAATGTGTTCTGTGGCTAAGGCTCAAAAAAGCTGGAGCCCGGAGCCATAAAGTCAGTTCTAAAACAATCAAATAGTGTGCCTTTGGTCAACCGTCACTAATTTTTAAAACTTTGAAAATCTGTTTACACAAATAAATTGAAAATATTTGCTAGCACTTAGATAATTCCTATTAATGACTCTGAATAAATTGTAAACAATAAATTATTGGAATTGGAATCGTAAATGCATCTGCATTCATTTGTGAAGTGCAATAGTTTAAGGGGAAATCATGGGAAAAGACTCCAAAGAAGTGCTTATTGGCAAAATCGACGACTGTAAGATTTCATTGTAGTTTTGACTTGTTTGTGTCCTATTTCGATGTTTGTGTCGGTTAGTTCTTTGAAGATAAGATACTTATTTTGATGTTTACTTAAACCATACAGGCGATGCAGAGGTACGTAAAACTGCACAAGAAATGGATATCATCAGACAAAGAACCATCGCTTATGAATATCTTTGTCGCTTGGAAGAAGCCAAGGTCTGGATGGAATCGTGTCTCAAAGAAAAACTCCCACCAGCTGTAGCGTTTGAGGAAAGTTTGAGGAATGGCGTTTATTTAGCTAAGCTAGGAAACTTCATTGCGCCTGACCTACTACCACTAAAAAAAATTTATGACATTGACCTTACACGTTATAAGGTATGTACTTATAGTTTTTCTCATATTTACTTAAAGTACTTGGAAGCTAAACCAAAAGCATACTTTTATAGAGTTCTGTAATCTATCTCTGTGCCAAATTTCATCCTGATCTGTTCTGCCGTAACAAACATCCATCTATCCATCGATCCAAACTTTTGCATTTATAATATTATTAGTATAGATTACAAGAGCTGTACAGCAAAATTTGGGAATTTATAATTTCAAACGTTTCACTGGTCAGGTCTGGTGGCAGGCAGTGGGTTGTTATCTACCTATCGGCAAACACATTTCGCCAAGCAATTTAGTGTTCTGGTACTGTGTAATGTGGAAACCAATGAGGGGTGTGGGTTACATTTAACTGTTTAATCTGGACAAATCCTCCTCAACCTCTGCACGACGTGGACAAAACTTGTAGTATTTAAATTTAAATTCTACTGTTAAAGTAAATAATATATTAACTCCGTAGGTAATGGGTCTCCAATTTAAACACACTGATAATATAAATAAATTTTTACAAGTTCTCAAAAGAACAGAACTACCAGTGGTGAGTTGTTTTTATAACATTTTATTTTTGGACCAGAAGTTAGTGTAAAGAAATAAAAATCGCCTATGAGTCACACTGCAGCCGCCTTGAAGACATTCATATATGATTTTTGTTTGTTTGGGTGCTGATGTCGGCTCCCTTAGAATGTCTGTGAGTCCTGCAGAAGATACTTATTATTCATTTTCCTTTCATGCTTTTCACTCTGTTCTGCCTCAATAGATTAACACCTCTAAAGTGCACTTTTACACTAACTACAGGAGTCGAAAAGACTTTATTTCACGTGAAGTTGGGGTGATCAGAATTCATTGTACAAGTAGGTCTAATGGCGAACCTTCATCCTAATCTAATTAAATTATCCTTGACAATTCAGCATCAGTGTCAACAAGCATCAAATGTCTTCTTCCTCTGTAGTTGGTGTCAAGAGGCCCTTTACTTATTTATACTATATTAAAAAATCTTCTTGTTAAGTTATTCAGTCCTAAATGTTGAGTTATTTCTCAAAAAACTTACAGACATTTCAGCCGGAAACAACAGATATATATGACAATAAAAATATGCCCAAAGTAATATATTGTCTTCACGCCTTGAGCTCACATTTATTTAAACTTGGCAAAGCACCTTTGATCCATGATGTTTTTGGTAAAGCAGTTTTTACAGGTAGGCAAAATTTAATATTTTAAGTAATAAGTAACCATTAGCAACTAAGTAATAATCAAATCAATCAAATAAATATTATAAATGCAAAAGTTTGAATGGATGGATGTTTGTTACTCAATCACGCCAGAACGACATTAACGTGTCAACGGATTTAGATGAAATTTGGCACAGAGATAGATTGTAGCCTGGAATAACACATAGGCTACTTTTTATCCCAGAAAATTGAGGAGTTCCCGCGGGAAGCAAAAAACCTCAATCCACGCGGACGTAGTCGCGGGCTTCAGCTAGTATGTAATAACTTTGTGACGAAATCCGTGGCGCAGTGTTGAGCGCTGTTGTCTTAACGTGCGGAGGTCCCGCGGGGAATTTATAATTTCTGAATTTTCCCTTGTCTGGCCTGGGTGGGAGACTTCGGCCGTGGCCGTGGCTAGTTACCACCCTATCGGCAAAGACGTGCCGCCAAGCGATTTAGTGTTCCGGTGCGATGCTGTGTAGAAACCGAGTAGGGGTATGGGTTTAATATACCTGCCTGCTACCATTTTAGACTGCATCGTCACTTACAATCAGGTGAGATCGCAGTCAAGGGTAAGGTAACTTGTAGTGAATAAAAAAAACTAATAATAAGTTATACATATATATGTATTAAAAATGGTATGAGTTTAATATACCTGCCTGCTACCATCTTACACTGCATCGTCACTTACAATCAGGTGAGATCGCAGTCAAGGGTAAGGTAAGTTGTAGTGAATAAAAAAAAGTAATAATATGTTATACATATATATGTATTAAATGCGAAACTGGGCCTGTCTGCCTTTTACTTAATGTTACCCTATAAATGATACAGCGATTGCATACTATGCATAGAAATAGGCTACTTTTTATCCTGGAAAAGCAATGGACTATTTAAAATTAAGCCAGCGGGTAAGGCCACTGGGACGGAGTACTCTTTTGGTATCTGGTACTTGGGTGTCTATATAAGTCCAAAGTGTAGAAGAAGCAATGTATTCTCGCATAATTAATACAATGTATTCTCGCATAACAAGTGCTTTCTTGCATAATTAATTTTTTACTCAACATTATTAAGAAAAACTCACACTATAATATTCACATTGCATTTTAGATGAACAATTGGACTCTGTTTCTAAAGACCTACAGAAATGTAAACATCCACTTCCAGTTTTCCAAAAAATTAGTGGGATTCTGTCTCATAGTAATACACCTGATAATTCTGTTACACAAAATGCTTTGGTTGAACTAAACAACTTATTGGATTCTGAAAAATCTATTACACATGCATTATTAAATCCTAATCTAAAATTAAAATATGTACAAAACTGCCTGATTGATGAATATAAGGAAATTCTTAGAGCTGCAAAGTATGAAAAAATTCAAGTTGCCCACAATCACTCACTAAATGATAGTTATGTGCCTGATGAATATGACGAACTTTTAACCCTTGTTGAAATACAGGGGCATATAACTGCTACAAATTATAAAGCCCTATGGAAAACCTTATGCAACGCATGTAAAACAAATGAAGTAAATAGCTTGCATAAAATATTTAATGAGGAATGGGTAAAAGTTAAAAATTACGATCCGAACAATTTAGATTTCTATTGCGACGTTGTAATAGATATTATTGAAACGTGTAAAGACATCGATGTTGAAAGCATAACAAATTGGCACAAAATTTTTCAAAATATAGTTAACGATGGTAACCTGAAAAGTCAAGAGCATTTTGAACACAAGAATGCTATTTATAGTGTTAACATGGCATTAGATAAGGGTACACCAGAAGATCTTTATGATGCTCTAACAAACCCAAAACTGGGTTTAAATTTTAAAATCGATAAATATGCCGCACCGCTTTTGTTCGAAGAAATGAGATTAGAGAAATGTGAGCTAGACAAAAACCTTAATGAAAGCGAAATTGCCGCGTCTGCATTATATTTAAGCGCTGTTGCTGCTGTGTCGCAAGCAGTTGAAAGAGGAGATGAAGTGACGGTTTGGAATGCTTTAAATTCAAAACAGATACAGCTAGAAACACTCAGACCACACTGTCGACGCCGCTACTTATCTGCTCTAGTAACAGCCCTGCAGGTTAAAGTTAGAGAACAGTGCGAGTGTACTTTACTTACTCTTGAAGATATAAGAGACACTATTGAGATGGTCAACATGAAGGATGACGATAATGATGAACGTAAGTGTATTGAAACTATTTTATATTCAGGTATTTTAACATATTGACAATTTGTCGTATTCGTATATTTTTTTACAGTGGTTGAGGTAATTGACAACATTAACAAAGCTGTGGCAGAAGAAAATTTAGACACTTTGATAACTTTATTAAAATACTCATGTCTCAAATTGCCCCTATCATTACATAAGGAAGAGTATCATTTGTACATGAGAACTTTAAAGAAACGTTTGTTACAAAAAGATTCTGAAAATCTCTGGTTTGACGATATTGTTAACGCTATTAGTGAAGTTAACAACGAATCATTGAAAGCGAAAGAACTGACTGACGCAATTGTACAGCTCAATTTAGCTGTTGTGAAAAACGATGTGAAAGAGTTTTGGAAAGCCCTGACGTCCCCTCAATTATCTAGCTTGGGTATTGTGGAAGGATCCTGCAGGGATGTGTATTTTCAAATGTTTAACAAGGCATTAAAGAAAAAGGGACAGCATATATGTCCTTGGATTGTATGCCACACAGAAGCAGGAAATACAATATACATTGATGTGGAATCATACACCTACAGTTGGACCACTCCCAAAGATTTTGTTCCTTATGCACGCTACTTAACAAAAAAAGACATTAAAGCAGTAATAGAAAAGACTAATAAGCATCACATTAATGCATACAGACAAAAGCTTTTGGAGAAGTCCATCACAAGATTTCAAGCTTGCTGTAGAGGGTATGTAACTAGACAACATTTTAAAAGGCTGAAGTTCTTTAAAGATCACACTGAATATGTTATCAAGATTCAAGCCTGGTGGAGGCGAGTAGTTATCCAAAGGAAATATGCTACCATGTTTAGAATGAAGGCAATAGAAGCAAAACTAAATAGAGAAAGGAAACAAAACCCTTGGGCATGGTATAAATCCCAGGTACTAGACTGTAATATAATTAGAGTGGTGCATTTTACAATTTAGGAAAATAATTAAAAAAATATTAAATTCATTGTTTGCATTTCAGGAACAGAAGATAATAAAAATTCAAGCTCTTTGGAGGGGCGTCCGTGCAAGGAACGCGTATATTTCACTATTTCACTCGCCGAACCCACCTTTGCGTGTAGTAAAAAAATTCATCCCTATGTTAGACTTTAGTACTGAAGACTATGACAGAGAAATAGAACTGCAAAGCTTGAAGTCCGAAGTCGTTCAGTCTATAAGAAAAAATCAAGAGCTTTCTAGGCAAATAGATGATATGGACCTAAAGATAGGGCTGTTAGTCCAAAATCGTATAGCTTTACAGGAAGTCGCGGCTCATGGTCTGAAATTAAATAATTTAGTAAAACATAACACAACAACTTTAGTGTTGAATCGAAGCGGTAAAGGTCCTCTAATGACTGTTTCCACTGCTGTCAAAGGTTTGAAATCGTTAACGAAAGAAAGTAAACGCCTGTTAGATGGTTATCAACACTTGTTCTATGAATTGCAAACAAATCCCACATACCTGTCTAAACTTTTGTTTTGCATCCCACAAAATAAAACTAATTCTTTTTTACAAAATGTCGTATTAAGTCTTTATAATTTCGGTGCGTACGCGAGAGATGAATATTTACTCTTGAAGCTGTTCAGATTTACTCTGGAGGAAGAAATAAGTTGCAAAATCGTAAAACCTTTCGATATAATAGCGTCTACTCCGTTAGTTCTTAAGATGGCTGTCAGCCTATCAAGACAACTATCCGGGCTGAACAGTCTCGAAACAATTGTAGGGCCTTTGGTGGAAATGATTATAAAGGATAAGGATTTGAACATTGAAACGGGGCCAGTCGAAATATACAAAGCTTGGAGAAATGAAATGGAGATGACCACTGGACAAATTTCGTAAGTTTCACTAATAAAAGAAAGTTTTATAACACATTCTTGTGTTTACATTAATACAAACTCTTGAACTGTCTACAACTTTTCTGAAGCCCTGATGTATTTCCACACACCATGAACCACTTAAAACATAATTTTTAGGTATAGTGCACACTTTTTCTTTTGTTTCATTCTTTTCGTGCATGTGTAGTAGAGAACGTATTTAAGTGCATTTTGCGTCTTACAAAATCTGGTTGAAGCTGATTTCAGTAAATTAAGCTCGTGAATGATGGACTTCGGCAATAAAAAGCTTGCGTCTATTTCATTTTGTTGTTTTCTTTCCAGAAAACTCCCCTACTCTGTGCCGCAGGAAGAAGCATTGACTTACCCAGAAGTTAAGTCGCGACTTGACAAAGCCCTCAGGCAGCTCAAAACTGTAGTGACCATATTTCTGGACAAAATAACAAGTTCAACGGAACTTATACCTTTTTGTATAACATACATGGCGCGTGTTTTACATCGCTCTTTGACTTCCAAATTTCCCCACACACCGGAAAAAGATATTTTGAAGGTAACTTAAATTCAAATTTTATTTAAATCAAATTAGGTACACTTATTGACGTCATATACATATAAAATATGGTGGTGATAATCAGTTACAGTATCTTAAAACTAAAACTACGAGGGTTTCAAACGCGCCCTGGTCTGAGGAGAGCCCACAACTAACTCAGGGTTTGTTTTTAATTATCATCATCTCAAAAATCATCTTAAACTAAGGTACTATGAGAGCCATAAGAGCAAATTATTGCCAAGCTTCTTTGTCATGTATGTAATCCTGTATATAATGATAATAAGTTTTTTTAATGAATTTACGTTTTACAATAACTTTGAACTTATGTTTATTTAAAATCCCTTTGTGTTCTCAGGCAGAAAGGAAGCTATATCTAGGTCCTAATAATCACTTGACTAGATCTTTAAAAAATCGGTGTCATAGGTTTTTACATAAAATTGCTCAATTAAATCTTATCTTTTAGGTCATTGGTAATTTGGTTTACTATCAGTTTTTTAATGCGGCTATAGTTGCGCCTGATGCCTTTCACATTATTAACATGCCAAACGGCGCCAGACTGACTACGGATCAACGTAAAAATTTAGCTTCTGTCGCGAAAATTCTTCATTTCTCGGCAGCAAAAAAAGGTGTAAGTTGTTCTATATTAATTATTATTTAATTAAGTTCTTGTTCTGTAGTGATGTAAGTCGATTTTTTTTTGTTGATAAAAGTATTAAATATCATTTTTCTCTAATGGACAAAAAAAATTAGTTTTTTTTCGTATCTACCTGTTTTGACTTCTTCTTTGAAGTCTTCTCGCCAAAAAAACCTGGAGACCTCAAACTTTGTGTTCATATTGACGAAAATTGGGCCTTTAAGTATAGCATGGAAGAATATTGCAACTTAATGATTCTAGAATGCGCTGTCTCCATTGGATCAGATGCGCTTAGTGAAATTAGTATTTGTAGCACATAAAAGGACGCCTAGTGTAACGAATAGTGTGCCATCTTATAGTTGTCTGTGTTTTTTAGTTTGGTGAAGAGTCCAGTCACCTGCGCTGCTTAAATCCGTTCATAGTGGAATGCCACGAGAAGATGAAGGAATTGTTCCGGCGCTGCTGCCGTGGACCCACGCTCGAGGAGTACTTTGCCGTGGACGAGTACACGGAGGCCACGCTGCTGCACCACCCGCACATCTATATCACTGTACAGGTTAGAGCTGCTGCCGCGATCCCACGCTCGACGAGTACTTCGCCGTGGACGAGTACACGGAGGCCACGCTGCTGCACCACCCGCACATCTATATCACTGTACAGGTTAGAGCTGCTGCCGTGATCCCACGCTCGACGAGTACTTCGCCGTGGACGAGTACACGAAGGCCACGCTGCTGCACCACCCGCACATCTATATCAATGTACAGGTTAGTGCTGCTGCCGCGATCCCACGCTCGAGGAGTACTTTGCCGTGGACGAGTACATGGAGGCCACGCTGCTGCACCACCCGCACATCTATATCACTGTACAGGTTAGAGCTGCTGTCGCGATCCCACGCTCGACGAGTACTTCGCCGTGGACGAGTACACGGAGGCCACGCTGCTGCACCACCCGCACATCTATATCACTGTACAGGTTAGAGCTGCTGCCGCGATCCCACGCTCGACGAGTACTTCGCCGTGGACGAGTACACGAAGGCCACGCTGCTGCACCACCCGCACATCTTTATCAATGTACAGGTTAGTGCTGCTGCCGCGATCCCACGCTCGACGAGTACTTCGCCGTGGACGAGTACACGGAGGTCACGCTGCTGCACCACCCGCACATCTAGATCACTGTACAGGTTAGTGCTGCTGCCGCGGCCCCACGCTCGAGGAGTACTTCGCCGTGGACGAGTACACGGAGGCCACGCTGCTGCACCACCCGCATATCTATATGACTGTACAGGTAAGTGCTGCTGCCGCGGACCCACGCTTAGAATTTACGGTAAAAACTAGCCATATCCATATTCCATACACATTATAAATTCAAAAGTGTTAATGTCTGATACCTTTTCATCATCATCATCATCATCATCTCAGCCTGCGGAGGTCCACTGCTGAACATAGGCCTTTCCCAAAGAACGCCACCACACCCGGTCCTCAGCCTTCCTCATCCAGCTACTTCCCGCCACCCTCTTAATGTCGTCGGTCCATCGTGCTGGAGGGCGGGGCACACTACGCTTTCTTGTACGTGGTCTCCACTCTTTCCGGCTCCAGCGGCCATCGCTCCTTCGACAGGCATGGCCTGCCCACTGCCACTTCAGCTTGCTAATGGTTTGACCATGCTACGTCAGTGACCCTGGTTCTCTTACCTTACCTTTTCATGGTCCGTACTATTGAACTCGTTTTGACGATTCACGTAATCTCGTTTTTTATTCAATTAATAGGCCAGAGCTTGGCTGCAGACCTGCCTGCACGTAGTGATGCAGCGTAAGGTGGAACGCGCTTACCTAGAAGAAACATAACTCAATTAATCTAAGTCCGAGGCGTAAATAGAGCGTATAATACCGTCTTTGCGAAGTGATTCTTCTGTATCTAAATGGTACCTACTATTAAGTATTCTGTGGTGGTCCTCCAGGCTCTGATCAAAATGCTGATCAAATCAATATTAACTCAATATCTGATCAAAACTCTGATCTGATCAAATATAATAATAAAGTATAGTAGCTTGCTCACGAACTTGCCGCCATGTGGAATGTTGACTCAACGATTATTGTACCAAAAGTTTCAAGAAGCTTTCGCTTAGTTGTTGGATTAAGGGTCAGGATCAGTATACAAATAAATGGGAGAAATAATAAATGTAGGAGTAACTATACTATATTATTACTAGCTGATGGCCGCGACTCCGTCCGCGTGGATTGAGGTGTTTTAGGGGTATGAAAAATAGATAGTAGCCAATTCTTAGACCTACTGAATATGCATATAAAATTTCATAAAAATCGGTCAAGCCGTTTCGGAGGAGTATGCAACTAACATTGTGAGACGAGAATTTTAAATTTATGATATTTTATTATATTTCGGTTTGAGGTGAATTCCAGAACCGCGTCTTAAGGGTTTTTACGATGTGTATTACTTTTTACAGACAAATATACGTATTGCATGATCTTAATATTCACAGGAAATCTTGGACACGCACGCTCTACTTATTGAGTACCAAGACATACTAGCGCCGGACCCTTGCGATCGACTCAACGAACTACTAGACGACCTGGGGGAAGTGCCTTCAGTAGCGCAGTTGGCTTCGCGGGATGTACCATCAGTGCGTATACGAAAATACATTTTTTTTTATTGAAGTGAAAACTTCTTCAGCCGCGTTGATCACTTTTTGGTAGGGGGTAAACTTGTGGATTCGCGTCACCGACACCGTCGCCGCATTGTTACGAAGACAAAAGGTTTGAAATACAAATATACTACATTCGTAATTAAACTTGAATGCCTTAGTTTTAAGTTTTATATAAGTATTAATTACTAAATTAATTATTAAAAATAAAAAAATAAAAAATGTTTTAAATATTAGGTTTCTTTAATTATTTTAAATATTCGTTTTCACTTCTATCGGCAGTCCTTATGACCGCTAATTTTTATTTTTTATTTCTAATGGCAAGACTTTGATTTCACCTACTCGTAAGAGTAAAACAAAAAGTTGCATACATAGTCTTCTATGTGCGTTTTGAGTGTCATAATACTAGAGAGCTCGTCTGTCTCGCTGGTCTAGTGGTTAGCATGTTCGACTGCGTCCGACGAGGTCCCGGGTTCGAGTCCCGGGTCCGGCCATAATTAAGTATTGGGTTTTTCTGACAATTCTCAGTACTAGCCAGGAGTTATTAAGTTCATGTGATGTTTCACCCCCGTGCCTCGCCCACGTTAGCCCGAGAGCACGTGAAACCGCCGATCCCGGTTATTATCACTAAACATGATAATAGCTTTCAAAGCCCGAAAACCCGCATTGGACCAGCGTGGTGGGTCTAAGCTCTAATTCCCTCTCTCCTATGAGATTGGAGTCCTGTGCCCAGCCGTGGGACGTTAATGGGCTGTAGTGGTATACCAGAGAGCCCATCAGGCTCACAAATTCAGAATTGTCATAAAGATCGCCGATTACTGTACATAATGTCATTAATTTTGTGGTCACATTATTGTAGGCAATGGGAGAAACCGAGGAGAACGCGAAATTAGAAGTATGCCTAGCGCTTGTCAACAAGTTTCAAGCTCCGGCGGACGACATGACCGATTTAAACAAACTTTTCATCAAAACGAAAGAGTTGTGTGTAGCAATCATCCCCATTTTAAACGGTTAGTTTTTATGTTGTTTTGTGGTTAAAACCATCAGCAGGGCGACCGCGTATCTTCTGCATCAATCATTTTTACAGTATCAATTGTTGTGATTGGCTGAATTTATGGTATTCTTGTTGCATCAATGGATTTTATGGTATTCTTGTGCGTCATTTTTAGCCGGTCGCCCTGCCGGGCGACCGCGTATCTCTGACAGCTACAGTGTAACGATCGCAATCACCTCTGATTGGTTAACACTCTTCCACTATTGGCCAAAATCCATTGACGCAACAAGAATACCATAAATTCAGCCAATCACAACAATTGATACTGTGACAATGATTGATGCAGTAGTTACGCAATCGCACTGCAGATCATTTATATATTTGATTTATTTACATTATGGTGATGTGAAATATCCTATTGCCTATTCCTAAATATTATTCCGAATCTCTCGTGCTCAGTAGTGTGCCGGCAATATGTGGATAAGAGAGATTCCTAAAAATTACAGGTTTAACAGAAAAAACTATGAATTGATAAATTTTTTTATAGTAGGATACTAATAGTCTAAAAGTAAAAGTTGATAGCTCAAATTACTATTGCAATATACTCAAATTGTTTGTCACTGTACACACTAAGAAATTTGCAAAGCTTAATTGACAATCTTACTATCTTACTTCTTATCTTATCTTATCTTACAAATATTATAAATGCGAAAGTTTGGATGGATGTCTGGATGTATGGATGTATGGATGTTTGTTACTCAATGACGCCCCAACGTCTGAACGGATCTGGCTGAAATTTGGCACAGTGATAGATTATAGTCTGGAATAGCACATAAGCATACTTTTTATCCCGGAAAATTAAGGAGTTCCCGCCGGAACCAAAAACCCTCGATCCACGCAGATGAGGTCGCGGGCATTAGCTAGTACTAAAATAATGCCGGCAACTTCATCCGCGTGGATCTTTTAAAAATCCTGGCACTCGCATTTTCCGGAATAATAGCCTATACCAATCCTCGAGATGCAAGCTACACCAAACTCGCTTGAGCGGATGGGCCGTGATAAGCAGTCAGATAGACAGACATACTTTCGCATTTATAATCCATACTAATATTATAAATGCGAAAGTGAGTCTGTTTCCCTGTCTGCTACGCTTTCACGGCCCATCTTCAACCATTTTTGACGAAATTTAGTACAGAGATAGGCTGTATCCCGAGGAATGATATTGGCTACTATGTATCACGGGAAATGAAAGAGTTCCCGCGTAGTGCACGCATAATGTAGTATTAAATATGAAATCTTGTATAGAAGCAGGCGTTCCTTTGCAGAAATCCATGACAATGAAAGAACTAGAAGTTTAATTCTCTATAATCCGCCACAGTATGTAAATCTATGTATATTAAAGAAATCTGTATTTTTGTAAAAAAGCATAATGAATATTTTAAAACTTTTGGTGATATTCATGGGAAGGACAGCAGACGGGGAAATAAATTAGTATGGCCAATGGTTCACTTGATGCTGTATAAAAAAAATGTTTACTGTATGGCAATTGAGGTTTATAATAAGTTGCCAAAAGATCTTATTGACCTGCCTTTGCACAAATTTAAAACTAAAATCATCGATTGGTTATGGCCCGCCAATTTTATTCTGTTAAAGATTATTTAAACCACTCTTAATAGTATTTTTATTTGTTATTTATATTTATATATTATTATAATATATAATTTATGTGACATCATTTTACCATTTACTTTTGGACATAATAATTTTAAATGATTTCTTTTTTCTTTACGGTGACATTTAACATTAAGCTGCAATTGTTTTTTTTCACTTGTAGCTTGCGATATTCACCACACCACACAAATCTTCCAAATTATTCCAACATATGTTTCACTCCGACACCGGAGCATCTTCAGGAGATGTTGACTTGACAATGCACGATTACAAAGTCGACTTTACAATCGTAATCATTTATCTACTGTTGCGCATCACAGCGAATTAAACTTCTAGTTATTATTTTAGCTTTCATTAAATATGAAATCCCTTTAAGGTGAACATCTATTGGAAGCCCTGTGCATTGGCACAACGAGAGAGCAGCAAGAACAGTACCTTGAGAAAGTCCAGAGGCGCATATACTCCGGCCAAGCGCGGCCCGACGAAGCGATGACCCTGCGAGAGCATATTGTTAAGCTACGTCGCAACCTACAGATGCTCGAGGATGAAGGTTCTACTTTTTAAATTAATCACACTAATATTATAAATGCGAAAGTGTGTTTATTTGTTGGCTAGTTGGTTTGTCCTTCAATCACGGCGCAATGGAGCAACGGATTGACGTGATTTTTGGCATGGGTATAGTTGAAGACCTAGAGAGTGACATAGGCTACTTCTTATTCCAGAAAATTAAGGAGTTCCCGCGGGAATCAAAAACCTAAACCACGCGGACGAAACCGCGGGCATCAGCTAGTAACTAATATAGAAACTTCGATTCTTGTTCGTTTTAAGAAATTAATTGTACTCACAACATTTAGCTGAGTTGAGGCCCTACGGTTGGCACAACACATTTTAGAATTAAGTTTCATTTTTAGTACACTGTGTGTGTTTTGATTTTTGTGTTTGCTATCTATGGAGTTACCCGTTGTCATATGTGAGCTTCAAATGCGATATCGCGACTCGATACAACGCGACGCTACAGTATCAAACAATCAGCTTGTTCTCAAGTGGCCTACATCTTCACTCAAATCTTCCAAAGCACTGAAATTTCTAGTTCCTTGGTTATCATGGACTTCCTACCGCAACTACCATTTACGAAATGATAAAAGTTTTCAGCAACTAGCATGACTATGAAACCCTAACTTATACCTATGTTCTGACATGAGCATGACCAATATTATAGAGATCAATTTATGAATTATGAAGGTTACGTGACGCGCGAAGACGGTTACCAAGCACTAGTCACATCAATTGCCCTCGATCTCTGCAACAAAGGGAAATACAGACAGGCACAAAGAAGAGCGTTGGCAACCTTGTCCCGAACGAAACTCAGTCTCATGGAAAAGACCAAGTACTACGAAGAGAAATGCAAGTCATATGACCAGTATATTAAGTCGTGTTTGGCTAATCTTCACGCTGGGAAAAGGTATGTATCCACCACCACCAGTATCCACTACAGCCCAATAACGTCCCACTGCTGGGCACAGCTTAGACCCACCACGCTGCTCCAATGTGGGTTGGCGGGCTTTAACGACTATTATCATGTTAGTGAATAATGATAATAACCGGGACCGACGGCTTAACGTGCTCTCATAGGCACCGGGGTGACTCACCGCTAACTTCCTAACTCCGGGCTAGTACTGAGAATTTCTAGTCAGAAAAACCCAGTACTTAATTATGGCCCGACCCGGGACTCGAACCCGGGACCTCGTCGGCCGCAGTCGAACATGCTAACCATTAGACCAACGAGGCAGTTGTGGCATGTATAGTTTTATTTAAAAAAACAATTTAGAACATAGCTTTTTTGACACGATATAACTCGGGGACCTAGCCGGGAATAATATGCGTGACAAAAAGCGTTAAACTGCCTCTCTCTTTCTAGTATAGATCAGAGAGACGCAGAACCTATATGTAATTATTTTAGTTAGTGTTGAACATTTAGAACACTTTTAGTAGGTATCATTAACTTAGCGAGAAAAGCGCCGGGTTGTAAGCAAAATTGTCGCAGGTTCAAACTTCAAAGCCCACTCACGGAATTTGAATTAATTTTTTTATATCGAAAAATATTTTTACAAAATAATGTTCTTACGAGTTGTCAACATCACCACACGGCTTGTTTTGTTCGAATTTTTCAAAATACTTCCGTAGAAGGGGTTTCTACGGAATTCTAATTTTGATACATACTACAAACAACTTCAACATACTACGCAAACATATTTAAATAAATAGCGACTTTTGTTACGATGTAATAAAGTGTAATTCAGCTCGCACTGGCGCTATAAATAAAATAAATAAACACATCTCTTTTTTTATGAGAGGGAGGAAGGGAAGAAGAGAAATGGGGATAGGAGGATATTTTATGTATGTCAGTGGGTTTCTAGTCAAAGGGGTACCCTGGGACAAAATTAATAATATCTCTCTGTTGACTAGCCGTCTTGTGACACGGGTCTTTTTTTTTCTTTTGCAGAAGTGTTCACGCGTGCTTGAGATCAGGAAAAGATATTAAGAAAATAAAGTCTAAATTAACGATAAAATATTCCGCTGCAAAACTTTTGGAAAGAGGCGTTCTTCTAGAAATCGATGGCCTCTCAACGTCGCAGTTTAAGAACGTACAATTTGAAATAACGCCCACGGATCACAACGGCGTTTTTACCGTCAAAGGGAAATTCATGGGGGTGGAAATGGAATCTATAGAAGTAGATATTCAAGATCTCTTACAGAAACAGTATGAAGGCTGCTCCATTATGGACATGTTTGGAAAAGCGAAGATCAATGTTAATTTACTTATTTTTTTGTTAAATAGTAAGTTTTATGGTAAGTCTTAGTAAGTAATTTATGTTTTGCAAGAATTCTTTACTATGATAACTTATGTATTTCTACTGGAGGTGCACCTACGTATTCATGAATCAAAGAGTTATTAATGTTTCTATATTCAGATTTGTTCTCAAAAGCTTATTTAACAGTTAAAATAAAATGTTATATTGTAAGACTTCAACAATCACAGTTAACTTAAAACTGACGATACAAGGGATGCTGATGTTCATGCTATAACCAGGGATAACATGAGTTATGTTAATACAATTTACAATAAAATTTATACTCGGACTTGTAATTAGATGCAGTAAACTGAGGTTTCAAAATGTGATGTATTTTACTGTTCTTGTTTAATACAACAGTAAATAGAGAATTGTCAATATATTTTGTGAGTTTTAAATGTGAAATATGGCGATGGACTTGTTTTATTTGTTATTTTTGATGCGCATTGTAGTTACCTACTTAAAATGGTTTGAGAACTTCTCTCTAAAAAAAACATGTCAGAATGACTGACAGACAGATATTATGATGCTATCATATTTATATACTTATTCATTAATTCTAATGACTTGAAACCTACAATCTTTTTTGACTACCCTACAATATTTAAAACGTTTGATAGGTATCTAATATCTATTTATATTTCGATAATCTTTATATAATGTACTAGTAGGTACCTACGTGGAACCCCAGTCTGCATTAAGACCAGATTTTATTTATACCAAATATTTTAGAAACTGTTTTACAAATTTGTTGTACCTACCTAAAGTCAACCAAATAGTATTATTTTTTTAACTGTTATAAAAGGCAATGCAGTGTTCTATTAATAAATTGCTTGCAATTTTAATTAAGTACAATCAACTTGTAGATTAGGATTTTTTTTTACATAATATTATGAACTAATTATTAATGCCTTATTTAAAATATTAATTAATTATTGTTGTGATATCATTTTTAAATGAACCATTTTAGGTCAGATTGTAATGTTATTTAAATTAAGGTAACAATCTACCATCACAAATGCTTTAAGATTCGTTACTTAATGAGGCTGTATTAGATGTATTGTCCATGGACCAATTTGTTTAACAAAGAGCTGAATAAAATTAACTTTGCCTATATTGCTGTTTTTTTTTAATATTCAAGTTAGGTACAATACAAACTTGTGATATTGAAAAGGAAAAAATATTCTGATTATTTTAACAGTTCAGTGGCCCAGCGTTATCGCCAAACACCAACCATAGATTAAAGCTTCAGCAACATGTTGATCGTATATAAGCGCAAGATTAGTCTCTTGCGTAGAGTAAGAAATCTATGGTCTCTTGGTGTCACAGATAGTGGTTGGTGCTTTGATATGTATATTGAGGATATGAAATATCTTATTTAAATTGTTGCTTCCGGTAAGTAAAAATGGCGTATGAGCGGAGCTTAAGGTGGGGGGTTAGGGCTGGTATTATCGATACTTGTATAATCGATATAAAATGATCACAAATAAAATTAATAAATAATTAAACATATTTTGAAAACCAATCGTATTTTATAACGAACTAGCTGATGCCCGCGACTCCGTCCGCGTGAATTAAGGTATTTTGGTTCCCGCGGTAATTTTCCGGAAAAACAACTAGCCGATGTGTTATTCCAGACTATAATCTATATCTTCCATTCATCCATAAATCCAATATTTAGCGTTTATAATATGAGTATAAATTTATATTATCAGTTGAATGTAAACCTTACCTTGTCTTAACGTGCGGAGGTTCCGGGTTCGATCCCCGGCAGGGTCAATTTGGGAATTTATAATTTCTGAATTTTCTCTGGTCCCACCCTACCGGCAAAGACATGACATGCCCCTAACAGGTTAGCCCGCTACCATCTTAGACTGCATCATCACTTACCATCAGGTGAGATCGCAGTCAAGGGCTAACTTGTAGTGTATAAAAAAAAATTACAAACAAAACTGTTTTTCATAATATTAGTTGTGATATCTAGATATTATAGAAAAAATGTTACTGAATGACATGATACTATGAATAATAAAAATAGACTAATTTTAAAAATTATTTATTGCAGCTTTCCTTTGTGCCCATAAATTTGAAACATTAATTAGAACTTCTAAGAAGTATGCATATCTAAAAACAAAAACAGCAGTAGTTTAAAAAAAAATGGTAATCACGATCGGAAGGCCTCTTGTTGGCCAGCGTAGTGGACTATGGCTGAACCCTTAGTATTCCAACAGGAGGCTTCTACTCAGTAGAGGGCGCTGGCTGGGTGAAATGATGAGTAAAAATATAATAATGCTGCAACGCCCTTGTTTTGGCCAGCTTGGTGGACTATGGCCAAACCGTTTTCATTCTAAAGCTACGTTATTAGAACGAGACAGGTGTATTATGTTATTGCGTGAATGTGTCGCGCAATTGTCATATGACGTCATCAAATTTAGCTATTGAAGCTAATTTTTTGTCAACTATAAATGGCGTCTGTTGTGCTTCCGGTGTGTCAGTCGTGAATAATTACCTATTTTTTGAATATTTTCATGTGTTTTTGCTTAGTTTTATGTAATCAACTATGGTGAAGTGCTCAGTTGTGCGGTGTCGTAATAATAATATTGTAAAACGCTCAGGAATTTAATTTCATAGGTGAGTAACAAAGTCGTCTAGTTTTTCTTTTTGTGGCTACTATTTTCAGTTATTTTGACTAATTATAGCTTATTTTCTTCTTTACTGAATCCATAACAGGTAAATTATTGCGCTGTCCCCAAAAATTTGGATTATTTCATTAGATTTTCTATAGAGTGTATATATAGTGCGGGGATTGTATTGTTTACAAATAAATTGAATATCGATAAAATTAAAATTTCATATAACTCTTACTGTTTCTCACTCTGAGGGGTAGAGAGATGAAATTAAACGGTCAGATTCTTCTTATAATATTGCCAAACTTATTTTAGACTGTAGCGATGATAATCTAAGTCTACTTTTATTATTCATATCATCACATTCAGTAACATTTTTTCCATAATATCTAGGAATTCCAACTTATATTATGAAACAGTATTGTTTGTAATGTTCACATGAACCTATACCAATGAATGAAATGAAATCTATAATAACACATATTATAAACGCGAAGTTGGGATGTATGGATGATGCTGTTAATCACGCCTGAACTGATCTGTATGAAATTTGGAACAAAGATAGATTGTAGTCTGGAATAACATGCCGGCTAGTTTTTATTCCGGAAAATCAAATAGTTACCGCGGGAACCAAAAAACCTAAATTCACACGGACGTAATCGCGGGCATCAGCTAGTTCATTAGAAAATACGAATACCTATAAAATATAAATATGTATTCGTAATTTTTTCAAAATATTATGTTTCATTATTTAATAATGTCATATCGATAATACCAGCTCTAACCTCCAGCTTAAGCTCCGCCCATACGCCATTTTTACTTACCGGAAGCTTCAATTTAAATATGATGTTTCATATCCTAAATAAAATCAAAGGTGTTTATATCTTCTTTGACAGAGCATGTAAACTTGTTCCTAATGAGAAAGAAAGAAAATAAAAATCTCACGAAACACGATTTCGCGAGTTAGATTATAATCTAACGGTTTTTACAATCTTACGGTGACATATCTAAGGTATTGTACTAATTTTTACCCGACTGCGGAACGCACAGGGTTATGTGTTCATCAGTCTATATATGTTTGTTTGTTCCTTGCAGGACAGCTACAGCCTTAACGCGTGGACCGATTTTGATGATTCTTGCACCAGATTATGCCGAGTATATCATTAGAGTGTCACTGTGGAAGCCGAATTTGAGAAAAAACAAAGTGGCGCCCTCTAGAAGCCAAAATGTAACAAATTAAAAAAAAAAAGTCGATAGACTATGGCGAGTGGGGTATCAATGAATAGGTCTTGCAAAATCATAGTTAGGTTCCCTTGATCATTTTCTCATTTTAACGATCATTTAGGATTGACGAGGTTTCAAAGGTTCGTTTTTAGTGTATTCCTTCGTGTCGCACTACAGACAAAACGGCTGAACCGATTTTGATAATACTTGTACCACTAGCTTTATCTTAATCTTCCGAGTGTCATAACGGAAGCCGAATTTGAGAAAAAACTAAATGGCGGCCTCTAGACGCCATAATGTAACAAATTAAAAAATAAAAGTCGCTAGAATATGGCAAGTGGGGTATCGATGAATAGGTCTTGCAAAATCATAGTTAGGTTCCCTTGATCATTTTCTCATTTTAACGATCATTTAGGATTTACGAGGTTTCAAAGGCTCATTTTTAGTGTATTCCTTCGTGTCGCACTACAGACAAAACGGCTGAACCGATACTGATAATACTTGCACCACTAGATTTATCTTAATCTTCCGAGTGTCATAACGGAGGCCGAATTTGAGAAAAAACAAAATGGCGGCCTCTAGAAGCCATAATGTAACAAATTAAAAAATAAAAGTCGATAGACTATGGCAAGTGGGGTATCGATGAATAGGTCTTGCAAAATCATAGTTAGGTTCCCTTGATCATTTTCTCATTTTAACGACCATTTAGGATTTACGAGGTTTCAAAGGTTCATTTTTAGTGTATTCCTTCGTGTCGCACTACAGACAAAACGGCTGAACCGATTTTGATAATACTTGTACCACTAGCTTTATCTTAATCTTACGAGTGTCATAACGGAGGCCGAATTTGAGAAAAAACAAAATGGCGGCCTCTAGACGCCATAATGTAACAAATTAAAAAATAAAAGTCGCTAGAATATGGCAAGTGGGGTATCGATGAATAGGTCTTGCAAAATCATAGTTAGGTTTCCTTGATCATTTTCTCATTTAAACGATCATTTAGGATTAACGAGGTTTCAAAGGCTCATTTTTAGTGTATTCCTTCGTGTCGCACTACAGACAAAACGGCTGAACCGATTTTGATAATACTTGCACCACTAGATTTATCTTAATCTTCCGATTGTCATAGCGGAAGCCGAATTTGAGAAAAACAAAATGGCGTCCACTAGAAGCCAATTAATAAATGAAGATCCATACTCGATAGGTTATAGGCAAGTGGGGTATCGTTAGATAGGTCTTTTAAAATCACACCTAGGTTCCATAAACCATTTTTCCGTTTAAATGATAATTTAGGATTTAGGAGCTTTCAAAGGAAATGTTTAAAGTTCCTACTCATATCATCTATATCGATCAAACTAGGTGGATTATCTCAAAAACCACTCAACCGATTTTAACAATTATATCACTTATAGAAAGCTACATTATTAACAAGTAAAATACGCTATATTTTATTTCCACAAAAATTGGAGATCCTTACGAAAATTGCTATAATGTGAGTTAAGTCGGAAAAAATCATCTCATCTGAGAGCTTACGTGGCGTGCGCTGCCTAAAACGTTAAAGTTACACGACAACAATGTATGGTGGAAACGTTCCTCTCAAAAAGTGCTAAAAAGAAGTCCGCGATAGCATATAACTATCTTTTAAGGTTGACTCACAATAACCATTTTTATGACTTTCAAATTTGGTCTAAAACAGTGCTTTGCTTGCGAAGGTGTTTTTACCAACATAGTTATTAATCGTTAATTCCTTATCAAAAAAAATATCTTACTAATCTTAAGTATTTAATTAATACAAAAATTGTCCTTTACACCATTCAATTTAGATGAATATCTTATGAGATATCATAGAAATAAAGTTTATCATGCAACAGAACATTAACTGCCTCGTTGGTCTAGCGGTTAGCGTAGTCGACTGTGGATCACGAGGTCCTGGGTTCGATTCCCGGTCGGGCAGAAAAATTGTTAGGTATTGGGTTTTTCAATTATGAAATTCTCAGTGCCAGCCCGGAGTTGGAAGTTGGCGGTGTGTCACCCCCGTGCCTCGGAGAGCACGTTAAGTCGTCGGTCCCGGTTATTATCACTAACATGATAATAGTCGTTAAAGCCCGCCAACCCGCATTGGAGCAGCGTGGTGGGTCTAAGCTCCTAATTCCCTCTCTCCTATGACAGTGGAGGCCTGTGCCCAGCAGTGGGACGTTCATAGGCTGTAGTGGTGGGTGGTGGATGCAACAGAACACTTCAGGCGGATAAACGTCTTTTACAAATATCACTCGCGGGAAGCGCGTCCGCGAGGAGTGCGGTGCGGTGCGGTGGGGACTGATCTTTTTTTTTCGGATTGAATATACTGCATAGGCCCTACTGGCCGCTACAGCGGCACTGGGGGGTTGACGAGCGCTAGGCGTCGCCGAGAAAAGAGCCCTAACGCTTGATGACATCGGGGGGGCAACGTCCTCCTAAGGGCGCCTCCTGTGAGGCTCGGACCACGGCTTAGGATGACGTTGGGATGAATGGGAGGTCGGTTGGACTAGATTAGTCCATACGCCCTCGAGGCCGTGAGTTAAGACCACGTCCGGGTGACGTGGATATCGTAGATATCGGGGTCCTCGTCTTCGCCGGTGAAGACGCTGTGTTTGGTTAGTGTTTGTGTGTAGCCCTAAGTAGGGAGCATTGTCGGTAGTGATTTGGTCATTGGGGTCGAAGGGGGACTGATCACTGGGGTGCTTGTGGTAAAACGGACTACAGCCGCACCGCGCACGACTGACGACAATTGCGTGCGAGCGTCCTGATGATAGCATCATCAGGACGCTCGCACGCAAAATTTCTTAATTTAAGCTTCGCAAGCCTATGCTTGTGAAGCTTAAATTAAGAAATTTTGACGCGTTTTCATAAATTGTTTAATTGGTACAATTAATTTTGTTACATAATAGGTACCTAATAAATATTGTCATTTACCTACTGTAAAATTAAAGTTAGGTATAGTTATATTAATATAGTTTTGGCACCTACCTAAATAAGAGTCAATAAACCGTTAGTAAATCTAAATTATGGAATCTAATAGTTTAAATAAATAAAAAATACAATTAATACAAAAGTAATGATTCTCATTACGGCAATAATATTATTAGGATTACCTTGCGGGTAGGTAAATAAACAACATAAATAACCAAAACCTCAGAATTAATTTTGTAATTATTACAAATTATCAAGGCGCAGTCGCACGTTAATATTAGCTAATGGACGTGCGACGCGCCTTGATAATTCGTAATAATTACAAAATTAATTATGAGAGAAAAATATTATTATAAAACGTGAGCTGTCAGAATACTGAACTGGCTATATTATTTTGTTCATTATTTCATTAAAAGTATTATACTATGTAAATTGATAATAATGAAATTCACATCTTGTTTTATACTTTTTGGTGTCCAAGCCGTTTGGGTTTTTTGTTTTTTTTTAAATTACTTTTTTATGTACCTACCTACCCGTATTAACCTGTATGTACAAAACTTAGTTAATTAACGGTCATAAGTTTAGACACAGTAGACCAGAGACAAGTAACTTAAAGGATATAGACTAGCCGGTACTTGAGAAAGTGTTCTCAGCTGATCACGGTATATTATTACATTATTTCTACCTGTTTACTGTGGTAATTAATATTTAATCCTTACGTGATTGCTTATCGCTTAGAAATAGTCAGCGTATCACTAATGCTATAGTAACTACACAGTAAAGTTGTATCTGTTTACTGTGGTAACTATTTGTTTTTTGTAATTACGTTTATTGAATACCTTTACCAATAACTTGATAAAATAAAGTATAGACAGGTTCAGGTACTATTAATTTGTGACTTAGTATGCATTAAAATCCGTGTTCTATCATTTCAAAAAATTCCAATATGACCTGATAAATATGCGAAGAGTCACAAAAAAATTATTTATCTTGTTCATTGGATTAGTTCTCATCGGTTTCTATTGTGAGTTCCTTATTTACTATTTAATAGTTGCACAGGTAATTTGTTTTATTCAATTATTTACTTTATTATGTAATCATAATTTTTCTAAATATTTTTGTGAGCATTGTAAATTACATAAAACTGTACTTTACAGTGTAGTTGGCCAAAATTGAATGCAAGTAATGAAAATGTGTTAAAAGCGTTTATTCTAGCTGATACTCATTTACTTGGCCCATATAGAGGACACTGGTTAGACAAATGGAGGCGGGAATTGCAAATGCACCAAGCTTTTCAGGCAATAATAAAGTTACATAGACCAGAAACGGTCTTTGTTTTAGGTAAGTTACAAGTTTTCTGTTACTGTCATTGTTTTAGGTAATCTTTATTCTTTTAATACTTGTAAATCAACGACCTCAATTTACATGACGGGCCCTGACAAAAAAATTATGTGGATTTTATTTTACTAACGGCATCTAGTCTGAGAAGCGGGACAGCGCTATGGCGGGGACAAAGATGGGCTTATACAGGTGTGGAGCGCCCTCTTCAGGTCGGACGCGCATTTTTTTTTCTATGAAGGGGCCCATCTAGTGCCTACATATAATAATTATATCAATGATGTAAATATGTAATAATGCCAAACTGGTCTAAAGCAGATGGCAAGAAAAAATAAAACTTATTGATAAACCTGTTTTTGTTTTATATTACAGGAGATCTCTTTGATGAAGGAGAGTGGACAGATGATGAGCAATTCAATGAATATGTGGACCGCTTCCACAAGTTATTTTCATTACCAGATGATATCAAGATGTTTGTTGCTGTTGGAAACCATGATATTGGGTTTCATAATTTGTAGGTATTTTATAAAATGTATGTTTATTTACTTTCCAAAAATATAAGGCTTTATAATGAGTGAGTAGAGAGGGATGCATATAGTATATAGGTACCTATCCAATATACTAGTAGACCAAACTAACTATAATTAGGTATACAAATATTTAAGCTGTATCCATACAGAAAAATATGGCGGTGGGATTTAAGGCTTGAACTCGTAATCCCTGATTTATCTGAGTAAACTTTTAAAGTGTTGAATCTATGAAATAAAGAAAAATATTTTATTTAAATATTGTCATCATAATGAGGATAACTTCAATAAACTTATGGACATTTTTCATAAATTTTCCACCTTTTTCCAGTATAAGTCAAGACGTAGCTTCAAGATTTACAAAGCTTCTAAAGGCTCCGTCGGTACAACATGTGGTATTGAAAGGGAATCATTTTGTTATTCTGAACTCCATGGCAATGCAGGGGGACTCATGCAGACTTTGCACAGGAGCCAGGCGACAGATTGAAAAACTTTCAGGTGAATTTTTACTACAAACTCATTTACCTAATCTCGTGTTTTAACTTCAGATAAAACATAACCTATAGGGGAGATCAGGTAGGATTCGTACAGTTTTTACTTCAAGTTACTTTTCATATATTATCATCAATGCGAAAGTGTGTCTTTCTGTCTGCTACGCTTTCACGGCCCATCTGTTCAACCGATTTTGATGAAATTTGGTATAGGGATAGGTTGTACTCGGAAGAAGGACATAGGCTACTTTTTATCCCGGAAAATTCAATCCCGGTTTTTGATTCCCGCGGGAATCCACGCGTACAAAGTCGCGGGCATCATCTAGTATAATATATAATCTTCTAGGCAAGCACGTTCCAACCCAGACCTCATCATTGCTTTGCACTAAGCATTATTGTCGTCAAGCCTATCACGCAATAAAAAATACTTACTACTACAAAACCCTTATAAAGTGAATCTTAAAAATTACTTCCACGGAGCTAAAACTTGATGATCCACCATCACGGATGACTTGTTCCAACGAAGACAGTGGCCGCATTGTCCGTTTCACGGTTAGACTATGCGTATTGAGTATTGACGGGACTCGCGCACAAAAATATGAACGCTTCGACGTGTTTATAGCATTGCAGATCATATGACTACTGTACCAATCCTACCTGCTCTCCCTATTACAGAAATGGGAAAATGTGTGTCTGTTACCTTTTCATGGTCCATTTGCTGAACCTATTTTGTCAAAATTTGGTATGAAGATCGCATTCGCACTCGTACTAAGTTTCGGCCAACATCTAATTTCATCTCCCCTTCCTCCTAACCCAAACTTACATCAACAATATTGATAACTCCAATTCATTGATCCATCCTTGTGTCTTAAGAAACAAGTAAATTAAACCTTTAGTTCACGAAATGCCAGGCATTTTGCATTTTAACGTCGTCTTCAAACAGAACTATCCAAAGTCATCATCATCAGCCATTTTGAATCCACTGTTGGATATAGGCCTCTTTCAACTAGCGCCAACGTGCTTTTTCCTCGGCTGTTCGCATCCAATCGATGCCAGCCACCCTCCGGATATCATCGCTCAACCTTGCTGGGGGGCGCCCTACGCTCCGTTTACCAAGACATTGTCTCCACTCGAGGACCCTTCGACTCCAGCGATCCTCTGAAACACGTGACACTGCCACTTCACATACCATCCAATGTACTTGATTTTAAATAAAATATCATTGAACAACATGCTCTAGTATTAGACTGCGGTTTGAGTGTTAATTGATTTATTTGTAGAAAAGTTATCAAAATGTTTAGAGGATGTCAACCAATGCTATAGAGAAAATCTAAAGTTTAACTATAGCCAACCTATACTAATGCAGGTACGTATACAGTATTGACCCATCATTTTAATTTTAATATTGCTTGTAAAAAGAGAATCTTAAAATAAAGAGAAGACAAGGTGCCAGAGATTTTGATGGAAATTGTAATGTAATAATCAGAGGCCCAATTGTCTAAGCCAATCGTATTCATTTGACAGTTCATAACGTATAACTTGAACTTTTTAAGGAGTACCTACATACATGCGTTTTGACGTGCAAGTATCTATGACCTCCATAAACAGGTCGAATTATACGATTGACAGACGATTACGATTACGATTTCCTTACATTATCGGGGCGCTGATTAGTCAACTAAATACATCTCCGGTCTGGTGATTACCCGGTTGACCCGACCTCTATCCTTTAAAGAAAGTCATACTACGCAAAATTAAATCTGCAAGCAATCTGCAACTTCACGTAAATTTTTCTCGTCTCGGCAGACTTGATACCTTTTCAATTGCTTTTCTCTTAATAATTTATAAGTAAAACTTTGCAGCATTTTCCACTATACAGAGTATCTGATTCTATTTGCACCGAACCAGATGCGCCGCCTCTACCAGAAAGAAACAAATTATTTAGAATCAAACTTGATGCATTATCAAAGGAATCAACTAAATACATCATCTCAAAACTCAAACCTCGAGTCGTATTCGGTGGACATACACATCATGGATGTTTGGTTCAACATAGATATGACAATTTGGACGGATTAAAGTTTCTAGAATATTCAGTGCCTTCATTCTCATGGCGTAATAGACTAGATCCAAAATACATGTTGGTAAGTGTACTTGTATCTTCTAAACATTGTATTGTATTATTATCATGCTACAAAGTGATTTGTTGCGATTCCAATAATCCTTGCTTATCATCAACTGTCGTTTTGGTTTCCGCTTGTCAGAAAGAATAATGATAAAAGATTTAAAGGTGACCATTAAGTCCGAATGTATAAAAGAAAAAACTCAAACCACTATAACTTGGAAACAGAAGAGTTCACCCTTGATGGATAACTGGGCTTAATTGGTTTCAAGGAATACCTACATCGAATTACCTTGTAGAGTCATTTATAATGTCCTTAATTTGTCTGGCATACAATGGAGAGCAGTCTTGCTTTTACGTGGGCGATAGACCAACCAAGTTAGTAAATATTATTGATTCATCTACCTCTATCATAATACTATCATATCGAAATGTTAAAATTACCGGCTCAATTTTAGCGCCGGATGTAAAATCCTCATGATTCGCGTGTATTCAGTTTGTGATAGATGAAAGCTCACACGGTCTTATACAGCAAATCTGATCAAGAAACACTTTCTTGTTTCCAGGTAAGTATATCACCTACCGAATATGCTGTTAGCAAATGCAGACTTCCAAGAGAAATCACGATCATCCTATCGGCAGTTATAATGATTTGCATTCTTTTTGTATTTGTGTTAAGGAAAGGCAAAAGGTCTTATTTATGAAATAAAATATTTTGTTTGAAACCTCAAGGATTATATTTGACAATAAATACTTTTGACAAGAAAGAGCACTTTGTACACTGTACATTAAAATGGAACAATAGCAAACTGTACATTAAAGATAGCGTGCACCAATCACTCGTATACGCACAATCATAGTTAAAACTTTTGTATTATTTCTACTGAATTATGAATGAAAGATTATTTTTAAAAATACTTTTCCAAAAGCCAGTTTATATGATGGAACATTTAACATTGTTTAACATGTTAAATGTTCCATCCTATGAAATAATTAAGTAATATTAGGTAATAGGTAGTAAATATTAGATATTTTTGTTGTTTATGAGATTGTTCATTTATTTTCTAAATCAAGTATCTATTGCTTAATTTAGAAAATAAAATCAATTTAAAACCAGTTACATTTTAAATGTTTTGCTTAAGTAAAACAATAAACAAAATAAAATACCTACTTTTCCATTCAATTTTGATGTTTGGACAAAGATATAATATACCTAGAAAGATATTGTTCCATCTTACAAGAATAACGTAATACCATTGAGTGAAACATTGTCATGAAACCAGATCACTCGTTATCACAAAAAAGTACTATAATAATTTTAGGATTTAGCTGTTACAATAAATATTTATTAAAGTTAAGCTAATAAAGTAAAATAAGAGGTAGATAAAATATTTTAGAGATTCATTAATTTACTTACAAAAATGAATACTGATAATGGTAGGTAATGCTACCCGAAATAAAAGAATACCAATTTAAATGACATTATTTAGCGAATTCAAATGTCACAGATAAAATACAGGCAGCACTTCGTTTAAGTACATAGTTTATAATAAAACATACTTACATAACTAATAGAATTTCCTCAACCAGCACCTATAACTTACATCTAAAATCAGTCTAAAACTCTAAAATGAGTTTTTAATATTTAAAAACTACATTATACATTCTAATGAGCATTAATTTATGTATTAAATTGATTAAATATTCCAAACTTTTCGCAAAAAAAAGTGTGTAAACATTCACATCAAATATAAGGCACTATACAGTAGCTACAGATCATTTTTATCTAAAAGCTTTCTATACAAAATACTTACTTATTATATATTAATTTAAACAAACATTGGCGCTAAATCGGCTGTACACAAATCTAAATTATATTGACAGTTCTAAAAATTAGTCATAAGTTTCTGAGTTTTAGATTTAAAAGTTAAAAGTTTTAAGATTTGTGAACTATATTTGCACCACCATGAAATGTTATTAAACATTATATAATGTGGAATGGTAGATTATAAATTCTAAGTCTTTTATAATCCAATCTCGTTTATGTTTAAATTTAATTAAAATTCCAGCCATAATATTATAGTAACTCCTGCACCAGTTATTTCACATGTTCGCTTACAACATCATCTCAATTTGTTGCTATATTAATTGGGGCTTTGTAAAAAGCAAATGAATCTTCATTATTTTGGTTACTAGGTTTACATTCCTAAGGGTTTCAACCATACACAGCAATAACTTTAAATGGCTGATATTAAAAAGTCTTAAATTGCAAACTGATGCTTAGAATCCCGATTTCTTAATTCCTGGTAACCGGTTATTATTTTCTGCAAACAATTCCTTGCACACAAAAATTTACAAAAGGACACAGTCAAACATTGACTCTGCCCATGCTTGAGTTCTATAAAAATATGATTTGTAGTACTCTTGGTTGGTGTGTTGAGTGGTGTGGAGGAGGCAAGTCGTGGGACCGAGACCTCGGGTTTGGATTGTGAGACGCTCGTGTGTGTCTTGGAGGCTGCGAATGCTTCTGATGATAGCCCGTGTTAGCGTGTCGCGCCGAGGAACATATTACTGCATGCAAGTACCTATCATACCTGCATAAGTTGGAATCACCCCCACTAGCTAAGTCTAAATATCCGTTGTTATTGGCCTCTGTTTTAAACTTTTGGAATGCATGAGGCTTCTCGCTGACGGTGTAAGATCTATTTCTAAGTTTTTGATATTTGTGCAAGATTTCTTCCTCATTGGCAACAGGTTCGCAGGGCTTTCTGCAAAAAAAGAAATACAGCATTAAAGAGTTTACTTATCTTTTAAAATGTTTGTCGTTCTTGGGACCTATGTTGCAGGGAGGAGTTTATCACGCAGGTCGATTACGAAAGTGATTTGGTTGCATGAATTGGCTGAATAATATTTTATAGTTAATTTACGCTGCGACAATGCATTTTTAAAGCGAAAATCAAAAGCGAAAGTGCAGTGTCAGCCATTTAGAGGAGATTGTCGACGGCAATCGATTCTCGGATTTCAGTTGAACATTTCTTTTAAATGCTACTATAAATTATGATTGTAATGCAAATTTACCTTGAAGCTTGAAAGCTCAGGCGATTTTTCTCCATGTTTGCCTGAATGATTTCAAGCAGCTCGCGTCTCTGCAAACTTCCAGATCTCTTTTTCGGGTGTTTCCTTTCACGTGGCTCCCTTCTCATGTGTCGGTGATGAGATGGCCTCTGTCTAAGGACTGGTGGAGGTCTCTGGGGCGGCTGTCTATCGTCTGAGTACGACGACTTTGAGGAAGCATCATCGTCGTGGGACAATCTATCGTGACGCTCGTCTTCGCTGTTATCAGCGCACTCGGTAGGCGGCGCCGCATGCACATTAGCAGCCTGTTCCCTTCGCCGTCTTCTTTTCCCCTCCCGTCTGTCTCGGTCGTTGCGAGGCCGCCCGTCTTCCGGCACGACCGTTAAACGCACTTGTATTGTTTTGGAACCGTAGTGCGGAACTGTGACCGATTTTCCTATGGACTCGTATATAGTCGACACTATACCGGCTATATCCTGTCGACAAAAATGTACAGTCAATTGAATAAGTGTTTGACCATATTGCAATTACTAACAGTCAATGATATTTATTTGTTTGTGTTGTATACTTACGTCTTTCGTCATCCTGCCGTGACCATCAAGGTCGTAGAGGGTAAAGGAAAACTGCAACGGCTGTTGTTTGGACGATTCTGGGTGCTGTAATTCCACGTCGCACGTCAGCTCCTGTAACAAATATTATTATTTTGTCGTTTAATAGTACTTTATTACAATCTCAGATTATTTTTTTAAGTGAACATAAAGTACATGACCAATCGTTGCATATTTTTATATGGGTTGAAGTTTAATAGCTTCCGCATAGTTTTCGGCAATGAGTAAGTCATTGCCCGACAAACGATGATTCTCTAAAAGATAATAAAAGAAATATGTTTAGGTAAGTCATTTTAATGGCACCTCAAAAACGATGCGATATCCCTAAAAGTTACCACTTAACCCATTTTCAATTTGATGTATTACTTTTATGTTTGTTTCGTTAATGGGATTGAGTCAAAGACCTCTATCCAAATGAATTTGAATTTTTATAAGTTTAGATAATTTTTCGAAAGCAAAAACAAGCGCGCTTTTCTACCAGAAGTGCAATTGGCAAAATTCTCTGGAATGATCGCAAAGTTCAGAACTCTTGTATGAATTAATGATTTTTTAAGTTTTTTTTATCCACTACAAGTTTAGCCCTTGACTGCGATCTCACCTGATGGTGATGATGCAATCTAAAACGGTAGCGGGCTAACCTGTAAGGGGCATGGCAGTTATTATTAACCCATACCTCTAATCGGTTTCTACGCGGCATCGTAACGGAACGCTAAATCGCTTGGCAGCAGGTCTTTGCCGGTAGGTGGTAACTAGCCACGGCCGAAGCCTCCCACCAGGCCAGACCAAGAATGAAAAAGTCAACCAACCAACCAATCATCAGACCAAGAAAATCCAGAAATTTATAAATTGACCCTGCGGGGATCGAACCCGGGACCTCCGCATGTTAAGAAACAGCGCTTAACACTGCGCCAGGATGGTCGTCATTACTCAATAAGGTAAGTAGTTTAGTTTAAAAAGCATAATAACAAGACTTTGTTAGAACAAAGTCAGCTAACGCAGATAACCAGTGGCGCCGAACAACGTGTGTCCAGCGATGGGGACAGGCGTTCTTATCTCGAGCTCTAAAAGGAAACTAGTCGCGCCTTCCGATCACAGAGATACTACAAAACAAAGCGAGCCGCTCACCCAGGGACTGATACGACACAAATAGATGAATCATATCATTATTCAAGAAATTGCTAACTACGATAACGTAGCCAACTTACGTATGAATGATATTTATACTAGTTACAACTTACATTCATTGAAATATTTAATAGCTGATGCCCGCGACTTCGTGTGCGAACTCCTTAATTTTCCGTGATAATGAATCTATTGATTTAAGTATAAAAAATAGCGCGAAATAGCCTATGCCAAAAATCACGTCGATCACGTTGCTCTGTTGCGGCGTGATTGAAGGAAAAACCAACAAACAAACACACTTTCGCATTTATAATATTAATATGATAAATCTATATTGTACAAATATCTAATATAATACATTAGATATTTGTACCACGTTTTCTGGGAAACTAGTTTATTGCTATGTCAACGAGTATTTCAATGTACTTACTAGGAATTATAAATTCTTCGCTTTCTATTTAGATAGGACTTCGGAGTAGTGAAATCTCGATAAGTGGGATTTACCTTTTGATGAAATATCACTTTCTTGTAAGCCCCTATCGATAATTTTGATGGGTAAGTTAATCTTTACCACATACCTACCTACCTAATCAGGTTAGATGTATCATGGAGAATGAACGGCATTATTTCATATTAGGTACATACAGTTAAGTAGTCCTCTTATTGCGACAAGACTTACAAAGATCTTCATGATAATAAATTAAACCGATCGCAAAATAATCAGCTTTACTAAACTACGCTAATCTTTATTGGATTAGGTGATTATACCTAAATCTAAGATACGCAGTCGGTACCCTACTAAATCCGAGCTGAGTTTGAAGAACGATTTTAAGTTATTTAGAACTGATTAAGCATATTTTAATCCTCGAGATTTCCGTTTCGCTCTTACTTCCAAACAATCCATCATACACTGTAATATTCTTTAATCTGGGTTTTAACAATAAGTGGAAGATCCCGAAAGACATCGTCCGCTATAGCGCGGCCGCGGCCAATTATATCTTATCCGATTTTAATGGAAACTTTGTATTTTCTTAATCCTTAATTAAGTACTTAATTTCTTCTAATATTTCTGCTCTGGGTGAGCAATTATTTTACTGAGCGAACAAAAAGTTACCTCAAATCGTAGTCTAGGTTGCTTCTCGTCGATGTCTTCTGCGTGTCTTTCGGGCGAAGGCGGCCTTTTGGAATAAGTTTCGGGCTTCCTAGCAGGGATGGGTGGCGGTGTAGCCGGCTGAAGCAACGCTCTCGCTTCACTTGGCAACACGTCTGGTGGGGCAGAACATTGGGATGCCGCACGTCCTACTAATTCTTCCGTATCTGTGCGCTCGCCTTCGGTGCCTACTGCAACAGATGACAATTATCAGTATTAATTAATGATAATATTCACAAAAGCGGTGGAGTCACAACTATAACAATAGGCTACTAATACCTTAACATATAATATGTACCTATTACAGTCTTTTTTCGAAATAATATCAAACGTAGTAAAACCAAAACTGTTTACTGTACCCACTTTAAAAGGTTGATTCTTTTTGATATTGGTATTGTTGTTACCTAAGTATGTACTTATTTGAAATATTCGTAAATCTCAAAATGAAATTTAAAAAGGTGGATTTAGAATAGAAGAAGAACACAGAAAACAAATTAACAAGTACATCGAATATCATCGGCAAAATTCAAAAGAGGGCTTTTTGTGTAAAGCGATCGGTCTGGTATAGTATACTCACGGGGGCTAGCAGGGCGGGCGTCGAGTTATTTCTCGGAAGGCCCGAGATCGGCATGGGCCTAATGCTTTAAAGCTCAGGGTTCGCCGTCCCACATCTGCCACTAATTTTATTTTCTTTTAAAAGCGTTCTTAGAATTTATCCGATAGATTTCTAACTAGGTAGGTAGAAACCATTACAATAGTGATCGTTGGTCAGTCAGTTGTATCAGTCATGAATTCTGATTAACGTTACATAATTAAACAAAAATTAACTTTTAAAATTACCTTCTTTATCACTAAAATACTTAATATAGGTAAATCTCGACTATTATCTTGTCATTTTTGCCCTTTGCAAATACTGTGCGCCATACACTTTTGAATATTTTATGGACAGTCCCCGACCCCCGAACACAATGTTTCGTAGCTTTACTTTTAAGATACCGTAACTACTTATATAATTATCACTCAGGACTGAAACAGTAACCGAAAAAAGTAACCCTTTATTTCTGTTAATAAGTGTTTTTATCTGTAACCCTAATAGGTACATGCCCTAACACACTGCACGGCCTTACAACGCGTTATTTTCACTTCATTGGACTTTACACACACTGACACAACATGAACATGTTTTTCTTAAAACAATTGCAACCATCAGCGCTTTCACCTTAGGTTCAAATTTGAATACGCGTCAACAATAAATTTGGCAACCTCACTATTTCATTTACACTTTAAAACCCTTTATTTCTGGTACAGATTCGTTTCTGTTACATAAATACAATGTCATGTTTGGGATTAACAGATTTAAAAACCCATTCAATACGGTTACAGCTTCGATTCTGTTACACTTTCATTCTGTAACACTAATATTTCTGTAACCCTTATGAATAATTTTTCAGTCCCTGATTATCACCATCACGTTTAATAGATATTTTGTTGACGTTCGAAAAGTATAAAAGTATAAGTAGTGTAACCTAAACTGAATAAATAAAGGTAAAAAAACTAGAATCTTGAATGAATACCTAGTAATCTATATTAGGTATATTACCGACGTAAAGTAATATATTGGAACAAGCTAATATATTTCAAATATGAAACGATGACTATTTTTCGGCTGCCATCTCATTTAAGCCCTTTCTCGTGCATTAATTATTATTTTAACTAGGTAAGTTGTTATCACTTGATTGTATAATCACTTTCTCTTCCCTTTCTTAATGACGTAGGCACCTACGAACCTAATAAATAATATATCTTTTGATAACCAGCAAAATCTCTCCAAAGACATAAATAATAATTAATTAATCCACATCGCCACTCATTACAGATTTGACAAGTGTCTTTACTTATGAGTTTTATTTTAATAGTGTTTGAAGTAATTAAGTAAGTATTTAGGTATCGATTTAATTCAAATTCGAGAGTTCGTTCGTTCGTTGTGTTTCTATCCGCAGTACTTAAAACCAAGTACGATGAGACCTACAAATAATTAATATTCTTAGATAGTCTGCCTCAAAACTTGTCAAAGATGACCGCATGTATAATCATTTTAAGCTAAACGCCAATTAGGGATTCAGTGAGTTACAGACGTGTTTATCATATTCATGCACTCATTACTGACAACACGATTCCCAATGAACCTCATTTTAAAACCATATGTGACTAAATTCCTACAAGATTAGTGGTTAAGTAATAGTCAAGCCGATGGTATAAAACTTTGTTACATTAAACAAAATCTTTACAAGGCTCTAACTAAACATGAAGTAAACATTCAATGTGGTCTGTGGAAGAACTATTTTATAACGATACATTAAATTAAGCGTCAAAAGCTGTATACTCTGAAAAAATCCTTTGTATCCGCCGCTTCCTGCATTATTTGTAGCAGGCTATATGTACCTACCTAACTACTATTATTCACTTTAAAGAAGAGCTTTAAGCTCATGGCGGGGAATTCTTTGATGTCAAATAAAAGGTATCATTGTCTCCGCTTCGGCGAGTGCTTTTAAGTTTTCTCTTTGAAGTTAATCAAATGAGCGACGCGGCTCAGTTTGAATTTAAAATTATTATTATCTAACTTTACCTCATAGTTGACGTGCGTGAAAAGAACGTTGTAAAACAAAAAATCTATCATCTTTTATAATTGAAGTGTTCTGCTTACGATTTTTTCGTAACTAAATAGAACAAGATCAAAGGAAAATCTTTCCCCTTTGAAGTAGTATCGAATGAGTAGACTTCTATACATAAGGCGGAAGTCGTTTTGCAAATTAATATTCTAATTAAATGGCTTAGTAACGATTTTTGACTAAGTATTTAACTACCTGTAGGTATAATAAATAGCTTTATAGCTCCATTGTTGGAGTTGACTTGCGTATCTAGCGTTGCTAACGATTTTGAAAGTAAAAGTAACCTACCTAGTTGTTAGACAAATATTTTGTACCTATTTTCATTCACAACTTTACTTTCATGAATCATGATACATACTTAAAGTTAAGATTACGGCCGGTATTTATGTGAAAATTATATATTTTATCCCCGTAAATTACAATATCTATAAAAGTATTCTTCGCCTATGTGACCTAAACTGACAAACCTATTGGCCATAATATAGAAAACGACTACCTATATCATGACTTCATAGTTATGTATAATAGCTAAAAATTCCAAGGATTTTGTTATTTGGTGTTTGTTGGCTGACCTGCAAAACACCATAAAACAACTGGGTAGTTGGTACCTAGAAAGTACCTACTATGTAAAAATTTATTTAGCGCTTTCATTTTGACCTAGCGCGTTCTAGAAATTGTTTGTTACCAGATTGATTCAAAGTTTTAATCTTACTTAACCCTGCTCATCTGCTTTTCGCGTGAAAAACTGAATCTAAATAAACAAGAGCAATTACTTAAATTAGATATAATTTAGGCAATTACTTAACTGACCTTGTTATAGATTTTTAAGAATACGTTATAACTGGCAACTACTAACCGAGCTATTCTAAACTTTTGTTTTAAAAATTTTGTCAGGTATGAGTACTTAGTTAATATTCATTATTCATGGCTGTTCTGCAATCCGCCAAACATTCATTCAGTAACGTTTGTAAATGTATTAGCACTACGTAATGTCTGAGACTTCTTCAAATTCTCATATTGTTTTTTTAGATAGGGATCTATGTTAAAATTGTTTCGGTTTGGGTAGAACTTACTACTGAATTTCTTATATCCATTTCTAAACTTGTTGCGCCACCACTTGACGAAGTGGTGCGCCATGGGGGCGTCCGCGGCGGGTGCCGAAGCTCTCAACGTTTCGTAGCACGTCATGCGCTGCGCTCACGCACGCATCACGTACACTTCAAAAGCACCGCTAGTTACTTATCACACAAGGAATCTCAAAACACTGTCACTGTAACCATCCACGACAAAAAACAAATAAGTGTTCTTTGGCAATACGCGTACGGACCTCGTGACCCAGTTGTCCGCGTGAATATCGGGCGCAGCGAGTTAGCGTACAACCGTCCTCTTCGCGTGTTCTAGAGTGACTGACTGATGGATGGAAGAGAAGGGGCGAGCGCGGGTTGGGCGGCAGACGCCGCACGTTACCGGTACTAGGGCTGCCTCACGGTCTATCGTGCCTTTTGTTATTGATTGATATAATATATTAATGTGTAAAGTTATTGTACTTTACTTTAATTTTTTATAGTAATTCGAAATGCCTTACAAATCCAATTTATACAAAATATTTACAATTTAAACCATGAAATTCCAAGAAAATTCAACGAATTTGAGGCTTTGTTAATAATAACTATTATACGGAAGAACAAATTAGGGAATTACGAGTATAATCAGGGCTGGTCACTGATCAGCAAATAAGACATAGTTATTTAATTTTTTATAGTAATTCGAAATGCCTTACAAATCCAATTTATACAAAATATTTACAATTTAAACCATGAAATTCCAAGAAAATTCAACGAATTTGAGGCTTTGTTAATAATAACTATTATACGGAAGAACAAATTAGGGAATTACGAGTATAATCAGGGCTGGTCACTGATCAGCAAATAAGACATAGTTAAATTACGGACCCAAGTGTCGGAATCCATATTCCATAATGATGATTTAGTTGCTCATTGTAGGTGCATAACAAGTTGTAACAATAATTGTAGTTTATGTTCCGAGCCACAATCTGCCAATTATAATGGTTTGCAAATTATCAATCCGTATCCATGTCCGTATCAAGTAAAAAATCTATGCCATCTCTTAGAAGAATAACCAAACTATACAAACCACTACTTTTGATTAAATTAACATAGTCATGAATAAATTACTTAAATTAATTTTAATTTCTAAATAAGTGTAAAATATAAGTACTTTGCGTGTCACAGAAGTTCACAGAACAGTATCACAACCCTAGACGTGAAATTTTATTTTGTATCAGACCCCTTTATGATCACGTGGAAGTCCCCTCCATCGTGAAATGTAATACTATTTTAGAATTTTCAATAACTTTTTTGGTTTTTAATTTTGGTTTAAGATGTCTATCTTATAATGTACATACATATTCTTTTATTTCTATATCCTTACAGAAAAGAAAATTCTTTAGCTCTATCCATTTACAACGGATTGTGTAAAATAAATAAAAAAATACTCACATAACTATGGGTATTACTTAGTTAAATAACCAAACCATTTATGATTAATTGATTAAATATACATATTATGTCATAATATAATAATCATTATTATTAAAATTCTAAACCTATAATAAATAATATGCAGTAGGTATGAAGTATTTACGTTACCTATAATTTTTAGCTTATAGACGATTAACATCTTCAGCCGTTAAGCAAATCACGTAAAATAATTTTAAGAATCTTAGAAACTAATAAGTATTTTTTTGTTTCAAAAACTCAACTGAAAGCGTTGCCACCCTAGCGCTGGAAAATGATAATCATAAAATAACGTACGAGTACATATTATTATATGAATACTACCTACCTATTATATACTTTTTAAATCATAATAAAGGCGTTATTTTAAATTTATTTTCCTGCAACGGCTTGTGATAAAATAAAAAACACGACTGCCCTGCCAAAGAACGAACTAAAAAGTTAAAAATCTAAATTCATCTAGAATCTTACCTATTCACATTTTTATTAAATGATATTTTTTTGTGAATATCTGGACATTGGACTTTAGTGTTAAATATTTTTGGAATCTACTCATCATTTTGTAGATCATGATTACATACCTAGTTAATCTTATTGTCGAATATTTTTTTTCAACATTAGTCTAATGCGGGAGCATGGTCTCCCCATCAATTTTTTTTAAATTTTAACCTAACCTCTGTCACCCGGAATAAGCTAGGGATTCTAACGATACTTCATTTATCAAAATCGGTTCAGGCGTATAGAAGTTATATGGTGGAATATACAAACTCACATACATACATACAAGCATACTACATACATACATACATACATACATACATACATACATACATACATACATACATACATACGTGAACTCTGAAAACAATTTGCTCCTTTTTTCAGGCAGTCGTACCTACCTATAATAATTATTTTTGCGTTCGCGTGTTTTTTCTGCGTTCGCGCATCATTCAGCCGATTGAATTGAAAATGAAGCCTATGGTGTAAAATTTCTATGACTACAGTACTTAATTACTTACTACCCAATAAATGTAGTTGGTGGGTTTTTTGAGTCGCAACCTTTCGCCCGCCCGGCTTGCCCCAACAGTGGGGCAAGGGGATATTCCTATTTACCCCTAGGCCCGCTGCACTGCATTATGGTTGGAAATTGGAATAGGTACAATACTTGCGTAAAAGTTTCCGACTTAAATACCTATAACATTAAGATTACCCGGGACTTCGTCCGCGTGGAATAAGTTTTATTGATTCCCACGAGATATCTTTATTTTTCGGCATAAATTATACTATGTTACCCTCCAGGTCCTCAACTATACCCATCCAAAAAATCACGTCGATCCGTTACGGCGTGATTGAAGGACAAACAAACACAGCTTAACATTTATAATAATATATTAGTATTTATGAAATGTGGATAACTATAGCTGATGCCCACGACTTCATCCGCGTGATATAATTCCTCCGGGAACTTCTTAATATAGCCTATGACACTCTCCAGGTCCTCAATTATACCTACTCATGCAAAAAATCACGTCGATCCGTTGCTCTGTTGCGGCGTGATTGAAGAAAAAACCAATAAACAAACACTTTCGCATCGATCTATACCAGTCATCTCAAACATACGGCCCGCGGGCCGAATGCGGATTTATAAAATTAGTATTATGATAGCCAAAGAAAGCATAGGATAGTTTACTGTTTAGGGCAAAGATAGACGGAGTGCCTGCGCATGCTATGGGTCCGCTACGTCGGCACTCGGCACTGGCAGCCTCCGTGCGGTCGACGACCCTAACTCACCGATTACAAAAAAAAGATAATTGTAGGCAGATGGACAGATACCTAGTTCCTTTATGGAAGCTTGGCTACGTTTCCCCTTCCCTCATATCGGCACTGATCTAGAGAAAAAAGTTGAGCAAAAAAGACAACGAACTAGGTACAATTTATAACTACTACTTACTATAATTATGAAGTTGTTACTACCAAACTATATCAGACTAGTATTACACGCGGGTGGTTGGTTGGTCCGCGTGTTTATAATAATGCTTCTTCACCTCAACACTTTTTATTGTATGTCGCTGTGCTGAAGAAGCTTTTGGGTAGATAAATTGTAAATACGACTCCACTCCACTCCTACAGCAAACATCTTGTAAGTATGTAAATTGTAGCGTAATTATGTATTACAAACTACTCAACTAGATACAATTTTTTTCATATTTACTGTTAAAACATTAAATGGACTACCGGCCATAGATTCAGGTAGCCATTGCCTGTTTGAGCTTGAGTGAGAAAACACATTTACTAAATAAACAAGTACAATTCTTAAGCCCCTTGCTCTGCTGACTAATCATTTCAGCAAACAACCCAGTATTTAAGGTAGAACAAAAATGTATATGATTGCAATTAGAGTTGCGTCTGGCTCTTTGTCTGACATACATAAATAAACTAGCACACACCGTGACTCCGTGGCCTGTCCACTGCCACTTCATCTTGCTAATCCTCAGAGCTATGTCGGTCACTTTGGTTCTTCTACGAATTTCCTCGTTTCGGATAGTATCCCTGATATAAATTCCCAGCATAGCCCGCTCCATAGCACGCTGAGCGACCTATTAGAGAAGGTACCTATTATAAATTAGTTATTAGGGTAACAAGAAATAGTGACTGGTTTGTGATGTGTGCAGACCCAGTCCATAGAGACACTAAAGCCTAAAGCTTTGCCTTATATAATATGTCACCGTAAGATTGTAAAAACCGTTAGATTATAATCTAACTCGCGAAATTATAAACTGTCGAAAGATAAAAAATTTAACGTATTATTTTATTATTTACAATCTACCGGAAAAAAATGCGTTAAATTGTAATCTTTCGACATTTTACAATTTCGCGAGTTAGATTATAATCTAACGATTTTTACAATCTTACGGTGACACATATATTTCAAGCATTCCAATTTTAGTGCGATGGATCAGGGGTAGAGACCATTTGGGGGTTACCTACCCGTGCCATAGCCCTCATCAAATAGCACTCATCATTAGGCTAACTGGTAGCAGAATAAAATCAAGGATACTTTAGTTAAACTTAACTACAATATAGGTATTTATCTGCAAAATAAATAAGTAACTAATAAATTGACAACTGTGTGTTACTTTTTTTGCATATTCGAAAAATTTATTAAGTATGAATTAAAAAAATATGCTTACTAGGTATCTTACCTAATCCTGTTTTATAGATGCAGGTAGTGGATAATAAGATTGGATATTCTCAGTGGGATTGCGGCGCCGGGAACGTTACGCTCGGCTTGGAATTAGAATTTTACGATCTCTTCGTGTTAGGTTTATTGTCGACGATTTATCTGCAACCGAGATGAGGTCGTATTCCAAAAATGACTTACAACAAACACAGCTTTATATCCCCAATAAAAAATCTTCTGCCGACTGCGAGACAATAATAGACTATGAGACGTTTTTCTTTCCAGCTTTCAACCATTCAACCATTCAACTCAGCCACTCAAACCACAGTCTAACAGTTTCATACTGGTCTGGTAACTTATTAGATATACCTAAGTGCTTACTTAAGAACAATTTTATAAAATTAGTCTCAGGACTGAAAGTTATGACAGAGTTCTTGCTCAGGTAACGAAAGAGAACCTGGAGACCTTAAGACGGATAAAAATAAGTATGACCATATAAATAAATTACCTCTCCGAATTGTAAACCTATCACAAATGATTTATAGGTTGACTTAGACGCGAGACGATGGGCTCAAAAATAAAGCTTCATTATAAAAGTATGCGCTCATCTAAAACCTGTCACTCATGAGTCATGTGAGATAACGACAGGTTTTCCATTCAAAATGTAGATATCATGATAGAGAACAAAATGCATTGCACTTGGTTTAACGGAATCGACTTGGGTGGCATTTTGAGCTTCGAGCAATGACAAAGTTGGACGTCGGAGCGGTGTATTACGTAGCTAATCGATAAACATCAGTACCTACTCAGTTTTCTACAAAACACAACGTGATCCATTGAAATTGGAGCTGCCATTTACTTGTTACACCATCGCTTTATGCAGACCTTCCTTTAAATGCTACACGCTACACCACTAAAATATACTATCAAATTGTATTCGTATTTAATTTTATGCCTGTAGATTAATAGTTATCCTTTAGATAGGTAGTTTTATTACATGGTTTCTTGGTATGCAGAGTACATAGGCATAGCAGTGGATATAGTCTTGGTGCTGGGGGGTCTCAAACGCGCCCCTGTCTTTTCTATTCATCACCACCTGTCTTTAGCAGGTTACTGTCTGTTTTTGCAGCGAAGTATAGTGCAATAAAACAACCCATTCAGTGAGCTGTCATTTTAGTTGCGCAAAAATTGCATTACAACAATTACTACTATTTGGTAATATATATGTCACCGTAAGATTGTAAAAACCGTTAGATTATAATCTAACTCGCGAAATTGTAAACTGTCGAAAGATTGTGAACCGTTCAATGTTCTGAGTGTCAATTTTTGAAATATTCATTGTGTTTACGTTTTCTTGTCTGTTTCTGGCAGGTTAGGTTAGGGTTCGACATAAACAATCGGGTTCTATCGGGTTAATATACCTAACAGATTACAATCTACCGAAAAATAATGCGTTAAATTGTAATCTTTCGACAGTTTGCAATTTCACGAGTTAGATTATAATCTAACGGTTTTTACAATCTTACGGTGACATACCAAATAGTATAGCTATAGCTCCATCCACCGAGTGGCTCCATCGCATTTATAATTTTTCTTTGAGGTGTAAGAACGTATGTTCACTTTGAGATGGTAATCGATTACAACTTGGAACTCATTTTTATTTTATGACCATTGCTTATATGGACGTTTTACTTTTTTGGATGAAGGTGTTTTAAGGGTCGTGAATTAAAGAATTTCTAATGTAAATAATATTATGTTCGCGAGTGGGCTATGCCCACGCAGTTGAAGTGGAGCGACCGCAGCTGGCCCAACGCCAGCTAACTGAATAGCAGAAATAAAACGCCACTATCAACATTCCAGGTCATTTCATGTGATTATCTTGTTGTTTGGTATACTTTTATCAAATTATAGCATTCGAACACACAAGTCATCTTGCATCAGCAAAATTTTTCCAAAGGTCAAAATGCGTGCTTATTATGGGATTTGTATGAAATATTGAATAGTGACGTCATCAAAGTTCGACGTACTTTTTTACTTTAATCGATAGTTTAAAATCGTTATTCAACATTAAACGAACAGGGGACGTGGATATTACGATTTTTGGGAGATCCTCTTTTTAGTAAACAGTAAAAAATAATTTATTTCAATAGTTGTCAAATACCCAATTCGAGCTACGTTACGTACCTAGTTGTAAACATACCGACATAATATTATATACAATGAAAGTTAAAGAGACTGAAACATGTATCGGTACAACCACAGTAGTACAACTAAGCAGTAAGCTTGGTTTTTTAGACCGGATCTACGTTTTAGACCCACAATACGTTTTGTAATTATGTTTATTTTTTCATAATCATTATAATAACTTGAAGAAAACGTAATAGGTACAGAAGCAGCTAGACGTATTATACCTATTTGACCGGTTTACGTTTAAAAGGCAAGTAGGTACCTAATTAAGGAATATGCATGTGAAAGTATCAACGACTTATTTAGGTAGGAAAATAAGTACCTATCATACATGGTGCTTTAGGCCTAAGCAGGTCTTATAGGTACTCTTGTCTATCCGGTAATAAACTGCAGAAATAAGTAACTAGGTATTATCAATACCTAGAAGAAGCTGTATGGGACATGGATGATGAAACTTAACGAACGTAGGACAGTCTTACTGATCTATAATATAATATATTTGGATCATTAGGTATCTTAGTTTGAAATATTTTTCAAGTGGTAGTTTGTTAAAATTTAGTTTCAATAAAACTGCTATCAGCTTCAATCCTAACTTCGGTAATTGCCGCCTACCGACGGTAATCGGTATACTAGGTAGCTGATAGCAGTTTTAAGTGAATTCAATAAACACCGACTACCTAATCGGTATTTTTGAATTCACTAAATAGTAAAATAAAAATAAGTTAAGCAATTCAAAGGCAACCTCGATATTTTTTCACATATTTTAATGGAGTAAACAACAAAGAGGTACCTGACGGCAGTTAAAAAAAATGTAATCTATGCGCGGTATCGTCGGCACTTCAAAGAAGTAATAACATACGATTACCGTATCTACCTACTCTGCCTTCACCTGGCGTGAACACTTCTTTTTACATTGAAACCAGTTCCCTCCCATGGCGGCTGCTCTCAAAAAGCGATTCCGTCGTAATAGCCTCGAGGTGTGATTATTACTATTATATAATGAAACACAGATTTAATTATAGCCTCTGATGAGATTTGCTCGCGGGTTCTTTGACTTGCGACATTCTATATTATTTAATCGCTTTTGATTTGCTAACAAACTACGTTAAAAGCTGTGTTTAAAGCAATTATGAGACATGACCAAGGACATGTCTCATGAACTTACAATTAATTAATTAGGTATAAGGTATTTAAGTTATTTTGTAAAGCACCATGCAAAATAATCTTTGGTAAGAAACCCTTATTTTTATTAATTAATTAATAATATTATAAAGAGGAAATATTTGTATGTTTGTAATGGATAAACTCAAAAACTACCGAACCGATTTTAAAAATTCTTTCACTTATAGAAAGCTACATTATCAGCGACTAGCGAGTAACATAGCCCTTTATTTTGAAAAAAATTAGAGATCCTTACGAAAACTGCAATAATGACAACGAAGTCGGAAAAAATCGTCTCTTCTGAGAGCTTACGTGGCGTGCGCTGCCTAAATAGGTAAAGTTACACAAAAATAATGTACCTATGGTGGAATTGATTCTCTCAAAAAGTTCTAAAAAAAAGTCCGCAATATCATATATCTATTTTTTGAGGTTGACTCACAATATTCATTTTTATGATTTTCAAATTTGGTCTAAACCAATACTTTACTTGCAAAGGTGTTTTTACAGACAAAGTATTAATCCTTATCAAAATAAATATATTAGTCATCTCAAGTATTTAATTAATATAAAAATTGTCCTTTACACCATTTAATTTAGATTAATAGCTTATAAGATACCTATCATAGAAGTAATGTAGGTATGTCACCGTAAGATTGTAAAAACCGTTAGATTATAATCTAACTCGCGAATTTCTCAACTGTCGAAAGATTAGAATTTAACGCATTATTTTCCGGTAGATTGTAATCTGATAAGTATTTAAACCCAATAAAACCTAAGTGCCCGGCCGCAGGCCGGGCACTACTTGATTATTTATGTCGAACCCTAACATAACCTACAAGAAAGAGACAAGAAAACGTAAATAAAATGAATATTTCAAAAATTGACACTCAGAACATTGACCAGTTTACAATCTTTCGACAGTTTAGAATTTCGCGAGTTAGATTATAATCTAACGGTTTTTACAATCTTACGGTGACAGGTATAACGTGCAAGGGAAAATGGCGCGACTCGGGCCGGCGCTTCAGAGTAACCTACCTATTAACTAAGGGCTGGCGGCTGTGGCAGGTGTGGTGAGGACTGGGCGTACTCTTAAAATGTAATATTAAAATGTAAAACCTGCCCACTGCCCACTGGCTACATTGGGTATAGATTATTAGGATTATTAGTGCTAACCGTGCGAAGCCGGGGCGGATCGCTAGTTATTAATAATATAGTGAGACCACGGAGTCCTTACTCCAAGCGGACAAGCTCTACATAATAGGACCTTGATCCAGAGGTAGAGTCTAGAGGCTGATTGTAATTTACAGTTAGTACATCCTTTATCAAAGTATTTTCATAGTGTAAGTACTTAAGTACCTATTTACGTACTGGGATGAGTTTAATGAGAATAACGGTGTTTGTACAGACATCGTCACGGTCCACGATGCATCAGGTTCAGGATGCACGATCGTCACGGTGTGCTGAAGTTTCTATTAGAGTTCGCCATTTACGTCACGCATTTTCCCAAAGGGATGCAACGTGACGGCGGCATTAAAGGTATTTAACCGATATCAATGGTCCAACGCTACCGTAGCTCTTTGTCGGCTAAAGCGGCTACATCATAGTGACAACGACAACGTCGAGCGATCGTTGCCGATACAAAATGGATGTCAAACGAGCCGCCAGCCCCTGCCAGGACCCTGTTCCGAGTCACGTGCCATTTTAATCGGCAAAGAAGTTACATTTCATATAAACTAACTTTTTCTTACGAATTTGTCAACACTATTTCCTTGGTTTCATCAACTCTTTAATTCAGGAAGGTAGGATTCTCATCTCCAACTCGAGGTAAGAATAAATGTTCTTACTCTGATTTTGATTTTTACTTGAATTTCAAACTACAGCCACAACAGCTTTCAATATTTCCGGGTCAATAATTATTTGTTTGTTTATGCTGCACCAATTTACTGAGACATCTAAGTATGTACCTACTGTACGTACTTATACTACCATACCTACCTACCTTCAGTACAAAAACCTAGTGTGTAAGTTGCGACTACATAATATTATTTTATTCGTGTCTTATTTGAAGCCGGTAATGGTTTTGCTTTTATCGCATTAGCCTTATAAGAAGTAACTCAACATGTAGGTATAGATAAAACGCAAATCTGTTAAAATGTATCCAAAAATAGGGGCGTCGGCCCTCGGCCTGTGCCGGCACTCGGCAGTGATACTTATCTTGGTCCCTTTGATCTTCCCGCTACTACTCCGAGACCGCCTACGCCACATTGTCTCGGCACAAGCTAAAGAATTTATTTGATTACCTCAGAATCTTTTTTTATCATAATATTAATCCCTTTTGTGAAGCCGTTTATACTTAGATATCATTTAAAAGTGCGTAATTAAGTAACGTCTTGCTTTTCTATACCTACTTACTTATCATCATTATTCATCTGGCCCATTGAGAACCTATCCACACAACCTACCTAGAATTTTTCTTATTGTGTCTGATTTGAGTGATAATTTAGTGTTTCTTGAATGAGGTATATCGGAAAGTCGCTTCTATTGTAGTACCTACTACCTACCCAAAATAATACAAAAGTTTGAATATGAAATTGCCGTTCTAACTTAAGTATCTAGTGTCAGATTTCACAGTGTCACTTTATTCGCATGAAAATCATCGAAAACTACAACATTCTAAATGAAAAAAAAATATTTTGACTGTTCGACTTCCATTTGTTTTTATATTCAGCTTTTAAATCGAAGATAGATGCCGCGAAAATTAAGAGTAATTTTTGAATAAGAGTTCCGACGTGGGACCAACGCAGCAGAAACAGCTCGTAATGACAATGCTGTGTTAGTAGAGGATACGGCTAACGAACGCATCGTGCGTATTTGGTTTAACCGCTTTAATAGTGGAAATTTCGACTTGAAGAATGAACAACGAGGAAGACCAGCCACTAAGGTAAACAATGATGAATTTAAGGTTATGTTAGAAACCGATCCGTATCAAACTACCAAGGAAGGCATGGTTTAACGTTAGCATACCCACAATATTGTCCTATTTGCGGCAAATCGGTAAGATTAAAAAACTTAGGTACCTCATGATTTGACTGATCTGCAGAGAGCAGCGCGTTATGCAAGCAATGTAACGTAATGCAATGTATGTAATGCAAGCAATGTAATGTAATGCAAGCTAAAGCTTGCATTACGTTACATTGCTTGCATTACATTGTTAGAAATGGTTGTATTTTGGACCTAATTGTGACGTGTACCTAAAGAAAAGTGAGTTCTTTACCATAATCGCAAGCGCACAACGCAATGGCCGACCCCAGGTCAAACGCCACAACAATGTCCTAAAGCGAAGCTTGTAACCCATAGAAGAGTAATGGTAACTGTTTGGTGGCCACTGCATGGTGTACTACAACTTGCTCCAGTCAAGCAATAATAGCAGATTGCTACTCAGCAGAACTCCAAACAATGAAGGCGAAACTCGCAGCAAAACAGCTTCGACTCGCCAAGCGATCTTCTCCATTATTGGTCTATGATTACGCAAGACTTCACACTCCTCGAGATTTTTTTTAACACTACAAGCTGCAGATATAAACCATCCGTCATCCTCCGTACTCACCGGACCTCGCCCCAACCGAATACCAATTCTTCCGTGATTTGAAGTTTCTTCCCAAAAAGCAGTGCAAACTGCCTTCACACAGTTTGTGGAGTCCAGGTCCCCAGAGTTCTATCGCAAAGGTTCCTATTGGATGGCAGAAATGTATAGAGACCGAGTGTAAGTAATTAGATTATACAAGTATATTTTCTCCTACAAAAACCTGTAATTTACATATTCGATGTTTTGTAAAGCTCGCGTTGCTCACGCGAGGTTCGGCTTTGAGCGGCCAAGCGAGGTAAAAGTCTTGATAGTATCGGAGCCGACGCCGCGGCGTGCAACGCGCCATCAAATTAATTACCCCTATATTTTATCCCTTTGTCGGCTACCGCTCCAAGACCTGCCAACATCGCTAAACTGCAAGTTTCAACCTCTAGTACGACGGTAACTGCTAGTCAATGTCGATAGTCGATACGATTATAGTTTTTAGTCTTGCGTACCTACCTTATGTTAATAGAAAAAGGCATGTTAGGTATTGAATCTGATTCATTTACTTGAGATTGTATACCAATATTACAGGTTCAACAATTCAGTAAGTTATAGAATGGTCTATAAGAATTAGTTCTGGGTAGGTAATTTTTATAACTACAGCTTTACCTAATACCTATCTCAATTATTTACAAAAACACCAAAGTTGCTTAGGTGATAAGAACTGGAAAGGTACCTAGGTACATATTTTATGCGTTTCTCATGTATAAATATGTGCAAGAAATATAAAAATTTATATTGAGCAAAGCAAAAAAATTACAGCAAGATATTTTTGCATAAAAAGCCACCTAACCTTTGTGTCTCTCCTATATTCGGTCATCAGCTGCTTATTTTTATTGCGGAAAGGCGTTGCAACTTGCAGTTTACTTTTATTGCATAAAACTACATATAGGTAGGTAAATAGGAATTTAAATATAACTGTGGTACCAATATGGTGGTATATTATATACCTACGTACCTACTTACCTTCATAACAGAGCGTGGATCGAAAATCGAAACAATATTGAACTCTATACCTACCTACAAGCCCCTCGTTCCCAACCTCTGGGCACATGCCCAGGGCCCCGCAATCGATGGGGCCCCCTAGTTCCTGCCAGATCACCTACCGATAGATAATCCGATATCAAGAAAGAAAGTGTTATTAAACACTTGAATATTCTTAGACAGGTGAATAAATCGCTTATCCACTCCTTATGCCATTTTTAAAAAAATAGTCCTATGTCAATTTGATAGAGGCCCCACTATCCTATTGTCCCAGGGCTTCCAATAGGTTAAAGACGTCCCTGTGTATACCTATAACCTATAATTGACTCTCTTTACTTTACTGACTTTACTCATCTGAGTCCTGATCTAGCAATTTATTTCCGATATTAAAAGTTTGATGAGTGGATAGCTCCACTGCTCCACTGCTGGGAATTATTAATTAAATACCTATTGTGTTATTCAATTAACGAATTTAATTGCAATTATTACAGGCAGTGGCGTACAGTTCATAGAGGCATGAAAGCACTTCTTACCCAAATGTAAATACGTCAATGCTCATTTTTAATCAAACAGCTAGTAAAAAAGTATTCTGACTAACTAATGCCTACCCTAGCTTCCAAACATGTGCACGCCACTGAATACAGGCTAGGTTAATTGTTAATGTTGGGTATGTAGTATTATAGGAAAGCCTTACTTGTAGAGTTACAAAAAAAAACCAAAATTGACTATTTGGAGGCACGACCCGCGGAGGCGGCAGCAGTCAAAGGCTCAAAGCGCTCAAAGGCGCCGCCATCGAACGGCCTCGCCTTTGATCTTGCCGCTCGAAGTGCAAATTATGTTGTAAAGACATCGAGTGGCGCGCCCACCGTCCGACTATCACGACGATGTTAATTAATTCAATTCGAACTGCCGAATCCCCAAAAACTTGGTTTTCAAAACAACACTAGCGCAATACCTACTGGTCGATGTGAGTGAAGTGATAGATAGAAATTAGATACTTAATCTTATTAGATGGAAACACTTTTATTACTAAAGCAATCTCTAGAGATAGGAAGAATTCCTAGAAGATTTAGGTATGTTACTTATATGGATGGACACATTTGGTTATAAGAGTATTAACAATGCACCTTTTAGTGAGAATTTTTAGATCCTTTAATTTTAGCGCAGACAAATTACTATGCGGAAGGAACACATTTCGAAGAACGACGCTCAGATATTTCGTCTAAGCAATTTACGGCCATTATATACGCCGGTCGTTTGTAAACAATAACCGGTTCAGCGATGGAGATTCTCTTTGAGAGTATTTTGCGCGCGCCGACGCCGATTCGAGTCAAGGGAACGAATCGAACCGTAAGTTGCCGTAGATATTGTTGTATGGATGTGGGGAAAACGAGCGGGGCGCGGGACGATCGAGAATCGAGAGCCGCGTGCGTCGACCCTCGTGGCTTCGTGCTTTGATCTTACCGCGCACGTCGCCGACGATGCCGCAAAGGTTCGAGACTCCCGCTCTCCAGTTACCATGCACACCTGCCCCTTTTTAGTATTCCCAAATTTACAATAAATAATGGAGCGCAACGAAAGGCCTAGCAAACGCTTTATCATTTTAGATTTAACATGGTCTGTGCTGTACGTACTATGGTCTGTACTTAACAAATTATTGCATTTTTCATGTTGACGTAAAAAAGGTTGTGATTGCAATCATGCCAAAAGAGAGGTACTTACTAAAATTCTACATAATGCAAAATAGCATCGAAGCTAAGATTTTATAGTAACGTGCAGCCATAGATGTAAGATTGGTCTCCCTCCGCTACAACTTTGTATACAATCTTACATTTATGCGTGCAGCAGGTACAATGACAAATTCGATGAAATAAAATGACATGAATAATGGTAAATAATGCTCACAAAATAAACTTAATTTTATTAGCTCGAGATAGCACTTAGGTGTCAGATGAAGTAAGAATGGCAGTGCAGAGTATGAAAAATGGTAGAGCGACAGGGCCAGATAGTATACCAGCTGAAGTATGGAAGTTTCTGAAAGCAGATGGATTGAGTTGGCTGACTTTGTTCTTCAATAAGTTATTACTCGAGGAGGCGATCCCAGAAGAGTGGTGTAACAGTACGCTGGTGCCCATTTACAAAAACAAGGGCGATATACAGGATTGTAATAACTATCGAGGAATAAAGCTTATGTCACATAGGATGAAAATTTGGGAAAAAGTGATAGAAAGAAGAATGAGAGAGGAGAGTGAGATCACAGAAAATCAATTTGGGTTTATGCCGGGACGAGGAACGACAGATGCAATATTTGCACTTCGACAACTGTGCGAGAAATACAGGAGTGCACATAGGAGTGTTTGTCGATCTCGAGAAGGCATACGACAGAGTTCCCCGAGAAGTTTTGTGGTGGGCTATGAAAGTGAAAAGAATACCTGAGAAGTATGTGAGGCTTATGAAAGTGATGTACGCAGAAGCGAGCACAAGGGTCTGGTCAGAAGCTGGAGTTACAGACAAGTTCAATGTGGAAGTGGGCTTGCACCAGGGATCGGCTTTAAGTCCTTACCTGTTTCTCCTGGTAATGGATGCTTTAACATCAGACATACAGGAGCAGGCACCCTGGTGCATGATGTTCGCTGACTACATTGTACTTGTCGGGGAAGAGGCGTCTGAGGTCCAGAACAGACTGGGAAAATGGCAAGAGAGATTGGAGAGTGTTGGCCTGAGGATCAGCCGAACGAAGACAGAACATCTGTTCTGTGACTTCGGTGGCCCCTCCCGTTTCCATGAAATTGCCTTAGATGGTGTATCTCTACCGGTCTGTTCCGATTTCCGGTACCTCGGTTCACTCTTTCAAAACGATGGCAATATTGACCAAGACGTGAACAAAAGAATGATGGATGAAATGCGACAGGTCTCAGGTGTAATATGCGACCCACGAATGCCCCTTAATTTAAAAGGGAAAATATATAAAACAGTCGTTAGACCTGTCGCATTGTATGGTTCTGAATGTTTGGCGGTGAAAGGGACGGATGAAAGAAAAGTACATGCGACTGAAATGCGAATGTTGAGATGGATGTGTGGTGTGACTAGAATGGATAAGATTAGGAATGAATATATAAGGGGAAGTCTGACAGTAGCGCCAGTGATAGAAAAGATGAGGAGTAATAGGCTAGCATGGTATGGGCATGTAATGCGGAGGGATGACAGGCATATTACGAGAAGAATGATAGATAGCTGTGAATAAAATTGTGCAAAATTTCACCGCATACCTACCTATGTAGAATTGGCAAGAGTTTAAAGTTCGAAATCCTAGAAGCGCTTTCTGAGTAGGGCTGACATCGATAACGAGCTAGTCGAAATCGGAATTCGGCCGCCTTCAACATTCAAATTACAGTTTTTCAATTTTTACTACATCGCACGGCGCACCGCAGCACTGCGGGAGTGCGGGAGTTATGCCCGATCAGACAGTGTTGCCAACCACTACGGAAAACCCCCAAGCTGGCAGCTCTGCTCGTAGAGTCCCATTTCTAGAAAGTTTCTATATTACATAATATATTGTATTTCGTACTAGGTATGTCCGTCTGCAATTCAGTTGAACTGTTTTTATTTACTAACCGAAGTGCGTTAGCTGTAGGTAGGTACATTATTCTAATAGGTACCTAATAACTATAATTTATTATCTCACCAGATACCTCTTAATTTCAGAACTCCTTAATTTTCCGGAATTAAAAGTAGCCATGTCCATTATCCCTATTATAGGTTTTATCATGTCCATTGACCTTGAAATTACCATCAGTAGAATATCTTTCTGTGTTGTATTTTTCGCTTCGCTATTATCCGCAAATAAATTGGGGGAGGTTTGATGAGGGAGGTTTTCGGCATGCGTTCGTCTTCGGAAATCGAAATTGAATTAGCTCGCCGAACGGTTGCAAATTCTAATATAGGATTAAGTAGGTATACCTTTACCTGCCTCCGTGGATCACAAGAAGAGTGTTGAAAAAAAATGTGTTCACTTGCCCTATTATGTACCTATATAGTTTCCATCTCATAATTTCTAAAGCTACAAACAAGTCAACCTATTGGGAGATTTGTTATGTATATAAGTACCTATCTCATTTTAATTCGTCGTTGTTGTTTACTTTATCCAGAGCTACCCCTGTGTTACACAGACGCTTTAAGAGCCGGATCTCTTTATTTATTTTGTTTTCTTTCTCATGACAAGAGCGCCGCTACGCTATCGCTTTTTATCTATCAACTTGTGTAAATAAGTCCGGAATCATTGCCTTTATGTAAATAAAGGAAGAAATATTATCAGCTAAGAGTAAACTTAGGAAGAATTATCATCGTTAAATGTAAATAGAAGAAAGAATTACTGTTCATGAATCCGTATCATGGGTACCTAGGTGGCTTGGAATTGTGCATAGTTTAAGAAGGTAGTTTTTTAAATTACATACTTAATCTTGGGGATAGGACACTTAAGTAAAATGGGCATTCTCTACAATATACTTACCTATATTCTGGATGACAAACAAAAATTTGACATCCGGTGCGGTTTATATTTGCCGACTCCTCGTTCCCCGCGTCCCGTCGTTACGGCGCCATAGAAGAAAACGTTACTTTTACTAATAATAAACCTTATGTAACGAGTAAACGTTCTTTGTGAAAGTAGTGACGATGATTTTCATCAATCTACCTATACTACCGATTTAAAGCAATTTGATTTTATCGAATCATAGTAGGATTGAGCTTTTACTTTTTACCTTATAGATAGATACTGCATAGATTGGTTGATACTTGATAGGTACTGTTGATCGGTAGTTGTATTAATTCTATAATTGGACCCTTTTGGAAGAACTGAAAAGCAAGCAATTTTGAGGACTCGAGTTGAGCTACGGAAGTGCGCATGGTTCCAATTTCCAATTCAGTACGCAACTTGAGAAGCATTCAGAGCAGGCTGGCTCAATTTCCGATTCAATCGATCACAAACAACAGCAAAGAATTGCAGCTTTTGTAAAGCTGTTGTGACAAGGGAATGGTGAAAACAGACGAGTTAACATGATTCCGTCAAAAAATCTTATCCTGTTCTTTATATTTATTAGCGCCAATGCACAATCCCGTCCGGTTTTACCTATGCGCCATAATCAATTCTGTCTAAATATTGACTTTTTTTACTTCCTTTCTATTCTTTCGAACGGAAGAGGCGGTTTATTGTTGCTGTGATGTGTAATCAATACGCAATGTATACCTTGAAAGGTATACGTGAAACCCTATCAAAGTTCACTCGGCGTTTGTGTGCAACAACATGAGCTTCCTTCAGTGCACATAAGTTTTTAATCACCGGTTTTTAATAAGTACCTAGGAACTTATTTTATTTTAGAACCAAAATTTTATTACGTTCCCAGTTCCCATGTCGCGTCTAAACTGCATTCTTCTTCCTACTTTCCTAGCGAAACGACTAACGATAACTTACTTTATAAAATGTTACTAGCCGCTTTTATAAAAAATCCTTTTGGCGACCTCCCTGGCGAAGTGTTGACGCAGAGGTAAGAAATAGTACGGCGTTGAGCACTGTTGTCTTAACGTGAGAGCCTGAGAGGTCCAAGGTTCGATCCCCGGCAGGGTAAATTTGGGAGTTTCTAATTTCTGAATTTTCTCTGGACTGACCTGGTGGGAGGTTTCGACCGAGGCTACGTAGGTCCCTTACCGCCAAGAGTTTCTTTTTATCAGGAACTGTTTTGTAAAATTAAGTTTATAGGTAATAGGTAGGTATTATGCTGTTTTGATCACAATTCAAAAGTTATCACTTGAAAATTCAGACTTCAGAGTGAAAGTATTACTTCACAGGTACAAAGTAGGTACCTACTTGTTGTTATTGTATAAAACAATTATGATTTCATTTCATTAATAGTGTTCGTTAACATTGTTCTGAAATTCCGAAAATCCTCTTGCACATAATCACAGGCGGGTATTGTCAAATGAAACGAGACGACCGATAATGGAATTTCTGGGAACAACCCTTATGCTTGTGGGGTTTGCCGCGGTGTGGGAAGGGGGGTAAAGGGCGAGGTTTTGGTCCATCCATCACTCCGCGGGAGTGCAATTAGACGAAGTATATGTGCTGACACGCCGTGCCGCCGACACGCATACGCCACCTCCATCTCTGAAGTCTGAATGCTTCTATGCCACTAATGAAAATGGAGAAACTATGAATATTTAAAGTACTTCATACACAATAATATAAATTATAAGATATTGTACCTATATGATAACCACCGCGTCGTCGTATTGGTCGGATTTATAGTAATTTGGCTTTATGGTTAATGGCTAATGATTTTTATTATTGAATACTTATATCAATTAATGTTCCTACACGACTTAATAGTAGTAGTAGGTACCTTGCAAATTGCAGCTTGGTACCTACTCAAATTAAGTAGGTACCTAAGTAGATAAGCATCTGATCTTGATCTTTAGGTACCTACTTCAGCCAAAGCCTTTCCTAAGCGTAATAGGCCTATTACACTGCACTTTCCACAGGGCCCTGTGGTTAGGGTGGGCGTGGCCGCAATTTAGAGCGTCGCTTATTACATTGCAATAAGGATCAAATTAGGGACTCTTTCTCCCTAATTCTTATTACACTACACTGATTCAAATGTAAGGGTCCCTGTGAAAAGTGCAGTGTAATAGGCCTTTATATAGTGAAGAGCGGGTACAAAGTGAAAATGCCAGTTTGAGATTTGATTTTTACAATAGTAGATCAAGTTTCACCTACCCGAAAAAAAACATATAAATATTACACCATAATGTCAAGAGACTGGATACGTAAAACCATAAAAGAATAAAATTTTATCGATAAAAAAAAATCACGAAGTTAGGTCTAATTTTCGACTAATTTCAATTTATTTTCAATGTAATACATATTACAGAGCTAAAATTTTAATATGTAATTCCAATTAATATTACCAAGGGCTCACCTAAGCGATTTAAAAAAAAAAACTATATTTTAAGAGATAATAAATAAGAGATTTTTGGCGTTTACTACATTCCTATTCCGCGCAAAACGCGATCGTCTTTCTCACCTGACACGAGGCTTTGGGCATATTTTTTTTCATCAATTAGTCGCGATCACTCCATTGAGACGAGAAGACCGTATTTCTGTGCTCGAGCGCCGATTAATTATTTTGTTTTGTATTTTTTAGATATAGCGTTTACATGTAAAATAGAGATTGTGTGTTTTCATATATAGCGTGTATATTAGGTACTAGGTATTTTTTAAATTATTTTATATTATTTTTATACTTTAAATGTAAATATTTATTTACTTTTGATAGGTAAATAAATTGAGTTGAAGAGTACTATCGCTTTAAAATATCGACCTTTTACCCATTGACTTTAGAGCGCAGAATTCAATGTGCTGAGTGCTAAAGCAATGACGGCACGGGTAGTATATGCAAAAAAGTACGATGGTTTTTAATAATTTTTAAAAATAGTTTTTCTTTATTTTTATATGACCAGTATTGCGTGCAGTTGTTGCAAGTCCACGCGGACGAAGTCACGAGCATAAGCTAGTCTGAAATAAGCAGCGGGCGGATAGATGGATAGAAAGACACAGTTAAACTATAAAGATTCCTTAACCTAAAAGTAAATTTAAAAAGTTTGAAATTCCTTATTATAGGACAAAGTTTTTTTCAGAATCGAAATCTGGGGTTCCTTTTGATCGTAATAGGATTTTGATTTTGACTTTGCTATTTGAACCGAATTCTCGCAAAACGACATCTGGGTTCCCGAGTTGTAATTAAAAAGGAAATTGTAGCCAAAATTTTAAACGCACAGCCTAAACCGCTGGTCCTAGAGACATGAAATTTGGAGGGTGTGTTATTTGTAAAGAGAGGATAAGAAAGAAAGGATCCAATAAGAAAGGATTTTTCGAAATTTTCCCTAACTGGGTTAAATGGGGCTTTGAAATTTATGTAGTCCACGCGAACGAAGTCGCGAGCGTAAGTTAGTTTATTATCATTGACCAAGGCGTACTCGCAGTTCACACGTTCACTACAACAAACAAATATTAACGTGCGATTGCACCTTGATAACTTTTATTATTAAATAATTTACTAAACGAAAAATAGAAAAATAAAGTCCCTTTCTACCATTCAGAAATATTATTCGCCAGAACGCATAGATACAGATCAGCGCCCGCACTATTTGGCGGCATTGGCGCTCCGATTCCGGGTGAGCAGTCTTCTTACTCTAGCGAACTACAATATTGAATAACAGAGAGATAGAGCTACGAATAAATAGTGTAGTGGGCAGACATATGATAATAAAAAAGTTTCATACAAAAAACCGGCTAAGTGTGAGTCAGATTCTCGCACCATGGGTTCCGTACTACAGAAGAAGTAATAAAATCACTTTTATTAACGAAAAGCAAAACTAACTAAGATACCGTCACTGATTATCACCATTATATTTTATATTTTACAAATAACTGGACGTCAATAAGTGTAGTTTATCTACCTATATTGAATCAACATTCTTTGACTTTAACTTTAATTTGTAGAGATTTATTGTTGATATCAAAAAACTATGATAGCTAGAGCATAGATTTTATTTTTCATGTAAAATATGCATAAACCTCTATTGACCATAATTATTTCAGATTTTTCGATTAGTAAATTGTGGAGATAAAGAGAGAACGGTATTTTTAATGACATTTTGTACGATAAATCAAAAATTATTACGTATAAAAATAAATAAGAATCTGTTTTAGAATGTATAGGTAAAGCTCTTTCATATGATACCCCACTTGGCATAGTTATCTTACTTTGAAAATTACTAATTATTTGTTTTGGCCACATTTTAATTTTTTTTTGTGATGTAACCACAAATTTTTCCCTTCATTTGTGCTTTAAGACCTACCGACCTGCCAAATTTCATGATTCTAGGTCAACGGGAAGTACCCTATAGGTTTCTTGACAGACGTACAACGAAGCGATCCTATAAGGGTGCCTAAAAATACTGTTAGTATTAATGTGTGTTAAATAACCCTAAAAACCCCCATAAATAATGAAAGATATAACTACCTTTGTGTGTTTATCAGTATCGAAGAATATGTTTAGGGTTCCGAAATGAGGCTAGGTGATCCGATATGCAATATGCACTTGCTGGTTTTTATCTGATTATCTTACCTATACTGTGCACCAAAACACAAGAGCGCCTGAGACGGGGCAGCCATTGGGCGCTCGGGCACGCTCGGATTTACCCGGCACCGCGTAGGATTTGAGTCATGACGAGAGCGGGACGCGAGAGGCGCGCGGGGTTGAAATCTGATTTTTTGCTCGCTTTGTACCCGCTCTGAATGACGAAAAGAGTATGACGTGGTGATACGCGGTCGCCCAGCAGGGCTCTGACAACTACAGTGTAACGATCGCAATCACGTCTGATTGGATAACACTCTTCCACTATTGGACAAAATCCATTGACGCAGCAAGAATACCATAAATTCAGCCAATCACAACAATTGATACTGTAACAATGATTGATGCAGAAGATACGCGGTCGCCATGCTTCTGATTAAAAAAATAACGTCAATCAGGCAGGGAGATGCGTATGCAGGTAGTAGGTGCCTACCTAGTTTACACAGGCCGGCAGTGCGGTAGCAGCCGCCGATTATATATCGATAAGACACAAAAACAGCTTTTTGATTTATGAAGAGGGCTCGAGAGGCGGCTACTGGGCGCCGCGCCACGTTTCTCGTTGCATTTTTATGACGTCATCGTCCGCTCATTTCTTAATTCGCAGGTTATTTTAATTCGATTAGATGATCAGCGACTGATTTAGAAGATAGGCTGTACGCTACGTACTCACTTTGTATTCAACTATCTAAGTACCTGTTCAATATTTAAGTAAGTACCTAGGTAAATTAATTAGATAGGTAGGTACTGAGTGGGTAGTAAGTACTAAGTACGAACTAGGTACAAGCGAATTGCAAAGATTTATATTTTTAATATAGGTTGACTTGGTACCTACCTACTAGGTACCTATACCTATTATATTATTATATACCTATAGTAGATCTCAGCAAGTAAAATGCTGTAGCCTGTAACACGTAAGTACATAGGTATTAACTTTATTAAAATACCTATATTTTATGAACTTTCTGATTGTAGGAAGCTTTCTTTTCAAAACGGAGCCGAAAACCTTTTCTTTTTATATACCTATGTCTGTCTGTCCGTCTGTTACGGAACGCTGAACGTACTGGCAAAGAACAGAATAGTTCTGATGGTACTGGAGTTGGACGGATTTAAATGTACTTAAGCACACTTATAGCCAACAGTCTGGCAAACTTTTATCCCGAAAAAATAATTGGATCCCAAATGGAATGAAAATTTTTGTCGATGTTTATTCCATACATAAATATCGAAGCAAAACGTCGTGACTCGTGTGCGTATCGTCGTAGAGACAACTCTCGAAGTACCTAAGTACGATTTTGAAACACATGATTATTTAAGTAAATGGTCGCGACAGCTCAAGACGCCGCCGCCTTAAGTCTCAATACCTCGTAGCCTAGCATAAAATGGTTTAGTTGCTTCAACCGAGTTTCTTGCTAGTTGCTGGTTCTTCTCGGTAGGAATGGAATGGTATTCGGTATTCCGAACCAGTGGTAGATTCACCCGACGATTCGAAAACACTTGTAAATGTTCATTTGAATAAAAAGCATTTTAGTTTGAGTTCAACTCACAAGCTACATCTACCTACTTCCAATAGGCAATAGGTAATAACACTTAAAACAGCAATTTCTAAAAGGAATTACAAAAGGTACTTACTTCTATAGGCAAGGCCAAAAGAACAATCTCAAAACAACTTTGTAAAAGCCTATTCTTATAAGCAATTTACATAGGTGATTTCCCTCTATTCCCATGATTCCATGAGCGACACACTAAGTAGGTACAAACATGAACTTCCTTCAATGTTTTTTTATTGTTTCCTTAGAAACTTTCTAAAATAGGGATTCATCCTTTAAACTCTCAGGTACGTAGAATCTAGATAAACCCTAATACACCATTGACTATTATACATAATCAAACTAATACACCTTCGATTATGTATACTATAGGAGAGGATAATTATGTTGCATTTTAATCAATTAAAGTTAAACGATGCATTTTGTTAATAAAACATGTACAACTATGTTTTGACTTTTCTTACTAATTGAAAGCTACGTTATTCGAACGAGTCAGGTTATGTTATTGCGTGAACGTGTCGCACAATTGTCTCCTCTCGTAATGAAAACGGTTTGGCTATAGTTCACCAAGCTGGCCAACACGGGGGCGTTGCAGCATGATTATATTTTTACTCATCATTTTACCCTGCTAGCGCCCTCTACTGAGTAGGTGCCTTCTGTTGGAATGAGAAGGGTTCAGCCATAGTCCACTACGCTGGCCAACAAGAGGCCCTCCGATCATGATTACCTTTTTTTTGCAAAACTACTCGGCCGACATAAATGCTGTTTTTGGTCTTAGTGTTATTTTAGGTTATTAATGTTTCAAATTTATGGGCACAAAGGAGAGCTGCAAGTTCGTCGCGGGTTGTTTAAATTGTATTACTTGTATAGTTAAAAGATCAATCAAGAAGTTACGAGTATTTATAATGTAATATTATCAATTGCCTTTTTTTATCTATAAATTTTAGAAATAAATAATTTATAAAATCAGTCTACTTTTACTATTCATATTATCACGTCATTTAGTAACATTTTTTCCTTAATATCTAGGTATTCCAACTAATAATATGAAACAGTTTTGTTTGTAAGGTTTACATTCAACTGATCATATAAATCTTTACCTACTAATATTATAAACGCGAAATATTGGATATGTCACCGTAAGATTGTAAAAACCGTTAGATTATAATCTAACTCGCGAAATTCTAAACTGTCGAAAGATTACAATTTAACTAATTATTTTCCGGTAGATTGTAACCTGATAAGTATTTAAACCCGATAAAACCTAAACCCGGCCACAGGCCGGGCACTACTTGATTATTTATGTCGAACCCTAACCTAACCTACAAGAACGAGACAAGAAAACGTAAATAAAATGACTATTTCAAAAATTTAAACTCAGAACATTGAACAGTTTACAATCTTTCGACAGTTTAGAATTTCGCGAGTTAGATTATAATCTAACGGTTTTTACAATCTTTCGGTGACAGTTATATAGTGTTAGACTGAAATTGGCGGATCTATCTATGGTCCATCTATGGTCTGATTTCCTCTACAGCGCCCTCGACCGTGACGGGCGATTTGAGCGGTGGAGAGGGAGAGCGGGATGTAATGGTGGTACATAATCATAGAATTAATAAATTAATAATAATCTAGGTTGTAATGTCAAGCGATGGCTGTACAGTGTTTCGGTCTTATTCATAAAAAGATATAGAAGCTTTATTAGCTTGTTCTATGCAAATTCTCAAAAAACATTATTCATAAACGTTCAATAGTGCTATATCGCTCTATAATTATTCAATAGCGGCTCTATAACTTATAACATGGTGGACCCTACTATAAACCCTTATGAAAGAACAAGATGGCCGTCTTGTCCTCACACAGCTGATAATTTGATTGTGAGTTTTGAAGTGAGATGTCAGTGAGGTTATTTTATTGCGTATAAAAAGTGCGTATACGTAATTATACAAACAAAACTTCGCAATCAAACCCAGATGACAGATTCGTAGTCAACTCAGTGAGACATAGATCGGATTAACAAATGTCACACATGCGTTACTTTTTTATTCACGGAGCGTAGAGGCCAGTATTTTTGCCATTTTGTCTATGAATTTGTCAGTACGACAACTTAATAAAGCGAAACCAACCTATAGCGAGAATTTAGTTGTGAGAGGTTTATTGGACCTTTATGAATAAAGAAAGTTATGAAACGTTTAATAGGCCTAATAAGCATTTTAGCTAATGAACATTGTAATTGTAAATAACGGATTTTTATGAATAAGACTGTTTGTGTGTAAATTGCTAATAAAGTATGATTAAAATAGTTATCGAGTGTTTATATCTATTAATAGATGGATGGAAGAGATAGATTATAGTCTGGAATAACACATCGGCTAGTTTTTTTCCCGGAAAATTACCGCGGGGACCAAAAAAAACTCAATTCATACGGACGGAGTCGCGGGCATCAGCTAGTTCATTATAAAATACGAATACTAGTGTTTTTAAAATATTATGTTTAATTAATTATTAAGTATATTTGTGATAATTTTATACGATTTTGCAAGTATCGATAATACCAGCCCCTTAAGCTCCGCACATTCGCCATTTAAAGTTACCGGAAGCTTCAATTTAAATATGATATTTCATATCCTCTCCTCTATACAAAATCAAAGTAATATACTCACTCTGAGTAGATCTTAGATCAATAACCTCTGAAGAGTATAAGTCCATTCCACGAAGCAAAGTAAATAATGTAAACAAATATATATACAATAGTGATAAAACATAGTTTAATGAATTGAAAATTGATTGAAAATATTCTGAAATCGATTACCACTTACTAAGACTATGAAATTACCTTGTGATGTTGAAATATATCCAAGCTAAAAATTATGAAGCAATGAAATATTGAAAATTTTATTGATTACTAAAACTTAATATAAAATAAGTTTGTTTATAACAAAATAAATTACGAATAAACCAATTTTTATACATAATTCTTTTTTGTGCTGGCCGCCGACCGCTTTCCGTAATAAAGAGATTAAAGATCTACGACCCTAAAGTTACGATTTTCGATTTTTACAATCGACTAAACCCGCTCCTATCATTCAGTTTATGGTTCACTTTTCATGTCACATCTTTAGGCAACATACACCTATATTTCTACATGTATATATACATCTATATTTCTATATGTCAAACACCCATTAGTTCATTAGTCTGTGATTTTATTTTGGGATTCTTGATAGATAATTGATAAATTATTAGCTTGAATTGAATTACTTTTGAGTATATTAAGAACTTTAAATGTTTTACTTCAGGAAATAAGACGTTTGTGAGTGATGTGTGAAATACAACAGTGAAAATATTGATAGCAAAGTTGAAATGTCGTGACTGGTATGTTTTATTTACATTTTTTACTCTGCCCCTTCAAATAGACTATACGCTTTAGTCTGGCCCAAAGCTTTTGACTTTACTCTGAGGACAATGGCTTAAGGTTCTTAGTCTCTGATCCTGAGATCTATAGAGCTTACTTTGACTTTGCTTAGACTTAAGACATGGTTAAAACGAGATAGATATATGTTACTCACATAAGTCCATCTCGTAAAGTCTGTAAAGTCTGAGTCAATTCAAAGTAAGCCTCTCAAAGTAAAGATCTCAGCATCAGTGCGTAGAAGCGACTCTACAATCTATTTGAAGGGGCAGCGTAAAATATGTAAATAAAACATAACAGTCACGACATTTCAAATTTACTATCAATATTTTCACTGTTGTATTTCACAAATCACTCACAAACGTCTTATTTCCTAAAGTAAAACATTTTAAGTTCATAATATACTCAAAAGTAATTCAATTCAAGCAATACGAAGCTAATAAATTATCAATTATCTAGCAAGAATCCCAAAATAAAAACAAAGACTAATGACATAATAGGTGTTTGACATATAGAAATAGAATGATTCCATAGAGATGTGACATGAAAAGAGAACCATAGACTGAATGAGAGGAGCGGGTTTAGTCGATTGTAAAAAGCGATTACCGCATTCTATGATTATGAAATTACCTTGTGATGTTGAAGACGATGTTATAATTAAACCTTTCACTAATATCTAATCACTTGAAAATAGTCGTTAAAGCCCACTAACCCGCAATGGAGCAGCGTGGTGGGTCTAACTTCTAATTCCTTCTCTCATATGAGAGTGGACGCCTGTCCCCAGCTGTGGGACGTTAATGAGGTGTAGTGATCAATGATCAAGTACCTACTTGTTAAAAAATTTGTGTGTGTCAGCTCCGACTTACGACTGGAGTTTACTCTTTACTAACGATTATCAAATAAATGAGGGTAAATGAACGCATTTTTTATTACTGGAAGCATGCTTGACACATTTATTTATATTAATTATATAATTTATATTAATCAAAATACATAAAACAGTCATGGAAACATAATCAAGTGTTACCATGGAAACATATATATAACGTAACGGAGAAAGTTTGAATTCACTCTCCATAAATGTTCATCCATCCATCCATCAGCCTGTACTCGTCCACTGCTGGACATAGGCTTTTTGGAGAGCACACCACCACACACGATCCTCCGCCTTCCACATCCATCCACTTCCCGATACCTTTTTAAGGTCGTCGGTCCAGCGGGCTGGAGGTCGTCCCAAATGTTCATACCCCAGGCTTATATATGAAAATCGATTTACAGTCGAATAAACCTGCTCTTATCATTTAAAGTGAGATCTATAGAGAGAACTTTGACTTTGCTTAGACTTAAGACATGGTTAAAACGAGATAGATTTATGTTACTCACTTATGTCCATCTCGTTTTAAGTAAAGTCTGACCCAAGTCAAAGTACGCTCTATAGATCTCAGCATCAGTCCATAGAAGCGACTGTATGTGGTAATCGATTTCAGAATGTATTCATTCAATCATTCAGTCACAACTAGTCTGTCAATGTTTTCATCACTATATGTCCAATGACAATTATAATCACGTGATCTGACGCCATATTTGTTTACATGTTTTACTTTGCCTCGTCAAATAGACTGTATGTGGTAATCGATTTCAGAATATATTCATTCAATCGTTCAGTCACAACTACTGTATCAATGTTTCCATCACTAAATGTCCAATGACAATTATAATCACGTGATCTGACGCCGTATTTGTTTACATGTTTTACTTTGCCTCGTCAAATAGACTGTAGGTACCGGCGGGCTGATTACATAACTCGCGACAGGCTTGCGACAGGCGTAAATCTCGCGATCGTTGCTGTCAAACGGCACTTTTGTATTACGTATCAGCGGCTACAGAGCAGACAGCAGTCGAGCTCTAGTTCACCCTCTAGCGGACAATCTATGAACTAAAAACTGCATTCGTGTCCTTGTCGTACCAGCAAATTGGTATTATCTAAGCTTCCTTGACAGCAATACGACAGCGACAGCCGAGCAAAATGAAACGTCAAACAGCAACAACCTCTGCACCTGTTGCAAAGTGATTGTTGGGTAATTGTCGAGTGCGTTTACTGTGGTTTTTTAAATATGTAGGTACATAAACTCAAGCAATTTGAATAATATCTACGTGAAAAACCAACATCTTTGAATGTAAGATAGTTTCACACACGGTAGACGGCACGCGTAGAAAGGTTAAATCTCTATTATGTAGTGCAAAATATTTATAATATTAATAGAGAGTAGATCAGAGTAGATAGTACATAATAGTTTAGCCATAACTTTTCATGCACTTTTGCTATCGATACTAGCGCCACTCGCGACAGGACAGCAATAGATGAAAACAAAATAAGCAGCTTTATCCATACCTTTTATAGTCATCTTTGGTACGTTCCTTGAGTATGTTCCTCTGTGGTTGAATTTAAAGAGTGAAGTGTTCGACTGATCATAGGCTAAACCACAGAGTACATTGTTATGGCTAAACTATTATGTACTATTTACTCTGATCTACTCTCTATTAATATTATAAATATTTTGCCTTTTTTAAAAATATTTAACCTTTCTACGCGTGCCGTCTACCGTGTGTGAAACTATCTTACATTCAAAGATGTTGGTTTTTTACGTAGATATTATTCAAATTGCTTGAGTTTATGTACCTACATATTTAAAAAACCACAGTAAACGCACTCGAAAATTACCCAACAATCACTTTGCAACAGGTGCAGAGGTTGTTGTTGTTTGACGTTTCATTTTGCTCGGCTGTCGCTGTCGTATTGCTGTCAAGGAAGCTTAGATAATACCAATTTGCTGTTACGACAAGGACACGAATGCAGTTTTTAGTTCATAGATTGTCCGCTAGAGGGTGAACTAGAGCTCGACTGCTGTCTGCTCTGTAGCCGCTGATACGTAATACAAAAGTGCCGTTTGACAGCAGCGATCGCGAGATTTACGCCTGTCGCAAGCCTGTCGCGAGTTATGTAATCAGCCCGCGGCTTGCGTAATACGAATTCTAGTGACATTTTGCGACCGATCGCGTAGTGTTTGCTGTCGCATTGCTACTGCTGTCGCTACTGCAACATTTTACGTAATCAGCCTGCGGGTACGCGGCAGCGGTCGCCCAGCTGATGACTGAGTATCCTGCCGTGCGACTGCGTATCTTCTGCATCAATCATTGTTACAGTATCAATTGTTGTGATTAGCTGAATTTATGGTATTCTTGCTGCGTCAATGGATTTTGTCCAATAGTGGAAGAGTGTTATCCAATCAGAGGTGATTGCGATCGTTACACTGTAGCTGTCAGAGATACGCGGTCGCCCTACTGGTAAACTTGTCTCTGTCAGAGAAAAATACTGAATTTAACAGCAGCACGTGCCAGCGCTTATTTTGGACTCTGTTTTGGACCATTTTATCCATTTTAGGTTAACTTTGTTAGAATTTTAATTAATAAAACATGGGAAAAGTTAGAAAACGAAAACCAAAACCAAGCAAAATAGTCAATAATGAGGTGGCTAACAATTCTGACGAAGAAGAATTACCTGTAGACAATAAAGAAAATGCGATTCAAACAATAATTGATCAGCTGCAGGTTAGAATTATTTGTTCTTATTTATACTTATTCAATTAGGTTCCTAACATGCTAATGAAATGTGGCATTATTCCTAAATAAAATACAAGTTAAGTAGGTGGCTCCTGTTTTCTGCTAACTTCTCTAAATAAAGTCGCTGTACGATATTTTTTCTACAATATTATTTACTTACATGTTTTATGAGTAAAGTCAGCAGTAGCGCCAACGTGTATTTTTTATTTCTCATGTTATCTTAAATATAAAATGGTTCAACTCGCACTTTTTATCTGAGTAAACGTGGTTCCAGTTTCTCGTTATGGGTCCTTAATATGACATATTGTAGGTACTCTTAGTTGTTGAGCCGTTTTATATGCCTGATCATTCACAACAGTTGAAAATTTTCCATGTTGATTGCATTAGGCTGCAAATGTTGAAGAAAAATATTGTGGGCTACAAACCTTTGCTATGCTACTCGAAAGCCAGGATAGCTTGGAACAAATAATCAATAGGGGGCTAGTGAAGATGGTGGCACCACTTCTGCTTGATCCAGCTTCATCTGTCAGAAATGCAGCAGCTGGCTCACTCAGGAATCTGTCAGCAGTTGGCCATCAGATGTGTGATGTTTTGATGGAACATGATGTTATGACATCTTTGGTGTTTTACTATCACCAGGTAAAATTGTTAACCTTTTATAGTCCTTATATTTTATTACATGTACATTCATTTGTCTACTAAAACTTTTTTGTGTATTTATGTATCAGATAAAACATTATGGTTGTATGGACGCAGATCTGTATGCAAAATTTAAGCACAATCCGTCCTGCAGTTTGTGCTGTGCTTTGATTGATCAGTCCATCAGTTAGTCAAATTTTCCTTTTACATATTTTTCAGATTCAGCCTCAACTACCGAGTATTATAGTTAGCTCACAATTGATTCAGTTGAACCTAAAATTATAGTCCAATTTTATGCATATAAAGAAATAAATTATGTCTTTGCAGTTTACAGAAACTTGGATACCTGACACTAACTCCAAAAATAATGATGATTCTGATACATTAGTTCAATGTACCAATCTTTTATTAAACTTATGTGAAAGTTCAGGTAAGAAATCAATAAGTAATTATTAATTTCAGTGTAAAAGTTACAATAAATAATATTTATTTTACATAGGCCAACTTATGGTACCTAGGATAAGTCAGGACTCTATTGCTTGTTTCGAAAGAACATTTTACTTAAAAAATTCAATATGCTATTTAATGTTAAATATTTGTGATCAATGTTCACAAGAATGTGATAATTAAAATATATTATCATCACTGTAACTCATCTATTTTCAATGGAGAGCATGTAATGAATAAATTGTTATTGGGTTATAATTTCCTTTTTCAGAAATAGCTGTCAAATATCTTGGAGATTCAAAAATATTAGACATATTTCCGAGATACTTGGATTTAAGCACATTTGGAGTTGACATTGTTACAGCAATAATGCAGTGCTTATTTGTTGTTGTTGAGGACAATCCATTAGCCATAGAAAAGGTTAAAAATTCATCAGAAAGGCAGCTAAAAGAAATGCTTTTATTGGAAGCCAATGACCCTTCAGCCTTATTAATAAAAACACTTTCAGGAGGTGTCGTTATTAATATGTGTGGTGGGAACATAGCAAGTTTACCAGTGGATGTTATGAATCAAATAATAGCGATATTAGCAAAAACTTTGTCATTGGATCACAGATTAGCATGTAATCAGCTCTCAAGTGCTGTGCCTTTGAGTAATGCTGCTGGAAAAGTTATACCTCCTAAGGGGAAAGAAGGCCAGGTCTTGGAGAGCCAAATAAAGTCAGTTACTCAGGTCTTGGATGCACAACAGAGTGCCATTGAAATTATTGCAAATGTTTGTTCCTGTGATGGTAAGTTCCTATAATTACCTCATTGTTATCATCAAATTATAGATGTCCACTGCTGAACGAAGGTTACTTGCTTTGGTTTAAAGTATCAGTTCTTCGAACAATGTGCCCTTTTCCACTTTAGCATTGCATTACAACTAGTTATGTCAGTTACCATAGTTCTTCTACCTCCTATGGGATCTTCTCCTTTCTGATTTGATTAGCTAGAGAACCACCAAGCATAGCTCCTTCCGATGGCCCTAAGCTTTTTTATGAGACTCATAGTTAGCGACCAGGTCTCAAATATAATCAGATAATTACTCTGTTTATTTTTTCAGTGTTGTGTATAATTGAAAAATAGTACATTTTTCAACTATCAATTTGGTACAAACTGGCACAGGCCGGAAATAAAGCAAATGTGTAACAGTTGAGTAATATAGGGAGGACAAGGCAAAACTCAGGACTTCCCAAGTGATTTTAAAAGGACGAGGCTCCAGCCGAGGCTGTTTTAAGTAACCGAGGCTGTGAATTGCTATTTCGGCCGAGACTTGTGTAGTACTTTTCTCTAATTTGTGGTCCCGCGGGAACTCTTTAATTTTCCGGGATAAAAAGTAGCATATGTGTTATTCCAGACTATAATCTATTGCTGTGTAAAATTTCATCCAGATCCGTACAGCCATTCTGGTGTGATTTAGTAACAAATATCCATATGAGGTTTTTCGTACCCGCGGGAACTAAAGAGTTTTCCGAATTAAAGAATTTTCCGGGATAAAAAGTAGCCTATGTGTTATTCCAGACTATAATCTATCTCTGTGCCAAATTTCATCCAGATCCAATCAGCCGTTCTGGTGTGAAAGAGTAACAAGCATTCATACATCCATATATCCATACTCACAAATTTTCGCGTTTATAATATTAGTAAAGAAAGGAAGTAAATATTGCACAACAAGTATTTAGGGCATAACTACTTTATTGTTTTTAGATTCAGATGACTCAATGGAAGGCCCTGAATCCTCAGACAGTGACGAACCATTGGATGAGGAGATCTGTAGTAATGGAGAAGGAACTTTACTGGCTGAAGATAGACTACCACCAGAACTATTAGAAGCCCTAATTTCATTGGAGATATTTGACAAAGTTTGGGCTCGGACACAGTTGCCTCCCGAAAATGTAATGACAATATTGAAAGAATATGAGGGTTCACTACCAATTTATAAAAAGTAAGCAAGTCTTCTACTGTACATAAATGTTTATTGCAAACATATAATCACTGCACATTATTACCAAATTAAGTATATATGTAATATAAAAATGAAATTACTTAATTTCATACATACAGAAGCGATTCTGTTAAATTCCAGGGCTAAATAGATGTATTTCGAAAGGAGAAAATCACAAGGCTAATTTATTCTTAAAAAATGGCTTTGTTCCTCAAGAAGAGACGAAATTAAATCTTACAGTCAGCAACTTGACAGAGATGAACTGTTTAGCAATAGCTACTAATGATATTATATCTATATAATATATATATCACCGTAAGATTGTAAAAACCGTTAGATTATAATCTAACTCGCGAAATTCTAAACTGTCGAAAGATTACAATTTTACGCATTATTTTCCGGTAGATTGTAAATTGATAGGTATTTGAACCCGATAAAACCTAAGTGCCTGGCCCGGCTACTTGATTATTTATGTCGAACCCTAACCTAACCTACAAGAAAGAGACAAGAAAAAGTAAATAAAATAAATATTTCAAAAATTTACACTTAGAACATTGAACAGTTTACAATCTTTCGACAGTTTAGAATTTCGCGAGTTAGATTATAATCTAACGGTTTTTACAATCTTACGGTGACATATCTATAAAATCGTTAAGGGTTCAACGCACAGCCTAAACCGCTGGGGTTAATAACTTGAAATTTTGACAGTAGGTTCCTTTTGTGACGTAGGCGCTCACTAAGGAAGGATTTTTCAAAATTTCACCCCTAAGGGGGTGAAATAGGGGGTGAAAGTTTGTATGAAAGTCCGTCATTTCTTGAGTTATTCTCAAGTTATATAAACCAAACTCGGTATTTCGGCTTTCGTTAAAAATTAAAGAATTACGTGTGTCACAGTGTTTCAAAATTCAACCCCTAAAGTGGTAAAATAGGGGTTATTTTTTTTTATGACAGCTATAGCCATGAAACTTGGTATATGAGCTGCGAGTTAAAAATCAAGAAATACGTATTTCACAGTTTTTGAAAAATCGACAATTCGAAAAATGAAATAGGGGATGAAAGTTGTTATGAAATGCCTTCATTTCTCAAGATATTTTACAAGTTATTGTATTTGATATATTGGCAGAAGTACGTGTGTCACAGTTTTTCAAATTTCTACCCCCGAAGGGGTAAAATAGGGATTGAAATTTTGTATGAATGTCCTTCATATCTCAAGATATTGCTCAAGTTACATCTACGAAACTTAGTGTTTTGGCTTTCGGTAAAAAATAAAGATGTACGTATGTCACAGTTTTTCAAAATTCAACCTTCAAAAGGGTAAAATAGGGGTTGAAAGTTTGTATGAAAGTCCTTCATTTCTCAAGCTATAGCTATGAAACTTGGTATATAAACTGCGAGTAAAAAATGAAGAAATACGTGTTTCACAGTTTTTGAAAATTCGACCCCTAAAGGGGTGAAATAGGGATGAAAGTTGGTATGTAAGGCCTTAATTTCTCAAGATATTGCTCAAGTTATATCAACGAAGCTTAGTGTTTTGGCTTTCGGTAAAAAATAAAGAAGTGCGTGTGTAACAGTTTTTCAAAATTCAACCCTCAAAAGGGTAAATTAAGGGATGTAAGTCTGTCATTCATTTTTAAGAGCCATTAAACTTGGTATTTTGTGGTAACTTGGTTGGGTTTTATTGGAATTTTGGTTCAAGAAATACCTGATTCACATTTTTTTTGTAAATCTTATTCCCATGGACGTTTAATAGATAGTTTGTCCTCCAATCGCGCCGCAACAGATTAACGTAATTTTTTGCATGAGTATAGTTGAGGATCTGGATAGTGACATAGGCTACTTTTTATCCCGGAAAATAATGAAGTGCCACATGACTTCATTATTGAAAGAACATTAAGAATTGAAAAAACTTATGCCACACGAACGAGTGACGCTCAATCACACCAGAACGGCTGAACGGTTTGATTTGATGAAATTTGGCACAGAGATAAATTGTAGTCTGAAATAATACGTAGGCTTCTTTATATCCCGAAAAATTTAAGAAGTCCCGCGGGAAACAAAAAAATTCAATCCACGCGGACGAAGTCGCGGGCATCAGCTAGTCTTTGCATAAATTGTTTATGATTTATCTTCTAGTTGTGTCAACGCATATCAGTGTCGATTGCAAAGCTTAAGCAACGATAACCCAAGTCGGTAACTGGATGGGTGACCAAATTTGGAGGTACAAATTTGGCTTTTTCCTTTTCTCCGTGCCTCGAAAAGCATGTAAAGCCGTTGGTCCCGGTTATTATCACTAACATCTGATAAAATCGTTACAAAAACCTTAAAAGTTTAAATACTCTTAGTAGAGTCGTATGCGGAAGGACGTGGGAACCCACCGTATTATTATCTCTAGAAAACTCCTACCATTATTTCACGACCCTCAGTAATGAGAAATACGACGAAAAAAAGAGAATAATGGTCTCAACAGTGAACTGATAGACGTCCTCTGCTGGTAGAAGGTCTCCTACATTTTCACAGAACACAGTTGTGTGCTGCTTGCTTCCAGTGTCTTATCTTTTAACCGAAGAACAATAAAGCATTTAGAAAATTTTCAGATTGCACAATTTGCAAACCCGAGCCCTGCTTTGCATAAACAATATGTTATTGAGTCTACCAACAGGCAACCTCGGCGGTGCCAATGGTGTTTATAAAATATGGGTAGATGCTGGAAAACTTGTTTTTAAACAGGGCTCAGAGAATTTAAACCTTTTGGAATCTGCTACTGCTGTTATGAGGGCTGCTTTGGATAAAATTAAATTAAAAGATATTGAGAAACCAGCTGATAGTAATTTATTCAGCGATTTGGCCTTATCTGACATTGAGGTATGTTTATACTTTATACTTAGCCTTTATTATTAAAAAAATTGTTTGTACATAAATGTGTTAGATGGTGCCCACAGCTTCAATCGCGCGGATTAAGGTTTTTAATTCCTGCGGGAACTCTTTACTTTTCCGGGTGAAATCTGTTCCTTTATTCCAAGCCCGATGGGACGAAAACGGATTGGACGTGCCCTACGACGCACGGGGGTGAAACACCGCCTATCTCGTAACTCTGAGCTAGTACTGTGAGGCAGTTAAGTTTGTTTAAATCGGGATTTGAGAGTAAAGTAACAGAGACTGCACCTGTAAAGCACACACTGGTGTACTATAATATATTCTCACCATGTGGAAATTGGCGGCGACCGTGGGCAAAATGCCAGTAGGACAATATTAGGTATTACAATTACAAAACGAATTTTTTTTTTTTTCGTTCTGGCTAATTTTCCGATCAGGAGTTATCTCTTTGAATAGGTTTCCGATGTGATATTGATAAAAATCTTAATCCACAAAAAGGAAGTTTTAATACATTGTTGAAACATCATTTCGAGGTTGAATGGGTCTCAGTCATTAAAGTCATCACAATCATTGTCACAATTGACCATTCAATTTGAGTAATTATTTCATTATTAAGACCATTTTTTTACAGATTATGCTGACTGGAATCAGAGACTGCCAAGAGCCTGAGATAAGATCAAATCTTATCCGTATGATTGGTATATTGGCATTGTTATTAGTGAACAACCTCAATGAAACTATGTCCAATGTCATATGCACCATCACTGACTTTTTACTAGAGCAAGCTCACAAGGAAAACGAAGTATGGGTTTTAGCGGAAGCTATTGACACATTGGTGGATTTGTACTCTGAAGATGAAACAGATTTGCTGGCAGCTAAGGTTAAACTTGTCGATAAGTTGTCTGTTTTGGCTCCTATATTACGAAACAAGGTATGTTTCAACTCTTGTTGTGTTTATTGTATATTCAGTCTATTTAAAGTATCCTGGATCTCCTTTTAGAGTGGTCTTACGAGCCTTACCAGCAGCATATTATTAGAATTTCTCTGTCTGTAAAGACTCACATTGGATGATCTTTAACTGAACCCTATCAAAAATTTCGCTATGCCTAATCTGAGGTCGAAAGATAGCTGTCCACTTAAAACTGAAGCAGTTTTAAAACAAACTTAACAAGTGCGTACGAAATCAAATTGTCGAGTAAATCGACTACTACAGTGGTTCAAAATGTCTTGGAAAATCAATTTTGGAGGTCTTCCGGTATTCTAATCAGGTATATTTCTTATATCTGGTTGCTTGCGGGCTCTAGTACAATAGGCATAAGCAGAATACCTTTAGGGGCGTGCCCAACAAACAATCCATATTAATATTATAAATGCGAAAGTGTGTCTGTCTGTTTATCTGTCTGCTACGCTTTCAAGGCCAAACTACTCTACCGATTTTGATGGAATATGGAACAGAGATAGGTTACATCGCGGGGAAGGACACAGGCTACTTGAATTGAAGAGTTCCAGCGGGTATCAAAAAACATCAAGCCACGTGGAAGAAGTCGCGGGCATCATCTAGTTTGTTATAAAATGCAGCCGGTCTTATACCACAAATTTATACGCCCTACCCGATTAGATGTGGTGTGAAACTTGTTGAGATAACAAATATAGAATCAGAGAAGAAAGACTATCAATCCATTCTTGATTTTTCCTATTAATTCATTATTAGTTTGATGATTTGGTTTCACGTCATTTATAGGTATTTATTAATTCCAGGCAAGACAACAGAAGAAACTTCCGAAGGAGTATAAAGTTCTGGTCACTACGGCTAATTCTAATCTGCCGAGGTTCATAAAATATAAAAAGGCAAGACTTTCTAAACTATGTTAAGTTGTAGTTAGAAATATTTAATCATATTAATATGAAATCTATGTATAATACTGGTTATTGTTTATTAAATTACTTTTTTATAATATAAATATGGTTTTAGTGATATTATGCAGATGTTAGAATAATTTTCCACTTGTTTCTCTTAAAATAGGGATGATGACAACTCAATCAAATCAGCAACTCTTTATCTAGTATGGAATTTGTATGAAATTCACAGTTGTGACGTCATAAAATTTCAACACAAAATTCACATCCTCCTACAGTCCTATTCCGCGACTTCGTCCGCGTGAAAAAAGTAAAGTAAAAAGTTTACATATTTAGATAAAATTATCTAAATATATAGAAGGAAAAGGTGACTGACCGACTGATATCTATCAACGCACAGCTAAAACCACTGGACGGATGAGCTCAACTTTGGCATACAGATGACGAAGGCATCCATATCTTCTAAAGGGGTAAAATAGGGGCTTCAATAAACTACTACCATATAATAATAAGAATTTTTTCATTTGTAGTAAGACACATATTGTTAATCCACCGTAAACCAGCCTTTATGATATGTATTCGGAATTAAAAATAATAAAGCAAAGTAATGAAGTAATAATAATTTAATTATAATCAACAGACTAAACAATATATAAACATCCCAATCTAGTATTCTAATTTATAAATAGGAATCTTTTACATTGCACACAATTTACTATTTAGTACCTAAATTAGTTATGTAAGGACACTTTGGTTAAAGCTAACATGTAACTAGTTGCGAATCTTTACTAATATTATAAATGCGAAAGTTTGGATGGAAGGATGAACCAAAAACCTCAATCCACGCGGGCATTATTAGCTAGTGTTATTAGTGCTATAATAATATCGTAGGGTATACCTACAAAATATATATTTTACTGTGATGCAATATTTAAAAATTATACAGGGTTACAGGAAAAGTCGACCTAGATCCGTTAAGGGCGTGTAGTACACATCATTTCTGAATGATTTCACTATGGAACCCCCCATCCTAAACTTAACCGTTTTCGAGATATTCGAGTTTTAATTTTTTTTATGAAAATGCCCAATTTTTCGGCTATTGAATTGAATATTTTGAATTTTTTTGACTCTTATGATTATTTTTTTGGTTTTTTACATGAAGAATGAGATGCTTAATGACCTCAATGACTAAAATTGCACGTAAGTTAACTAAATAGTTCATTGTAGACGATCGAAACTTAAGAAAATAAGTACAAATTATAAAAAAATATTTTTCTTTTCTGGATATCTCAAAAAATTATTATGGCACTTGCTCTATTCATGCTCAATGCAGATATCGAGGACCCGAATTTCCTAAAATTAATATTGTGGACAGATGAATCCAAATTCGATAAGGACGGGATTACTAATTACCATAACGCACACTATTGGGCTCCTAAAGAACTAGGCAATCCAAATAAGAAAAGAATAAAGGGGTCACAACGACGATTTAGTGTAAATGTGTGGATGGGCATCATTTCCAACCATTTGATTGGGCCTTACTTTCTTCCAAACAATCTGAATGGTGAAACTTATGAAAATTTCTTAAGAGATCACTTAGGTGACCTACTAGATGATCTTCCATTACAATTACTGCGGGACATGTGGTTTCAACATGATGGCTGCCCTGCTCATTTCAGAAGAAGCGTTAGGGAATGGTTGGACACTAACTATCCTAACAAATGGATTGGACGAGGTGGTCCTTTACCCTGGCCAGCCAGATGTCCCGACCTGACCCCCATGGATTTTTATGTATGGGGGCACATGAAGAGCCTCGTTTACAGTGAGCCCAACCCCATATCGTCAGTGGAAGTTCTCAAAGAAAGGATAATTAATGCTGCTAACGACATAAGAAGAACATTAACCACTGGTGTAGTGAAAAGTGGACTACGTGAAAGAATGAGAAAATGTGTGCGAAATAGAGGTGGACACGTAGAACATGAACTATAAAAATTTATTCAAAAACATTAGGTGAATAAATGTTATTTTGAACTGATTTATTGTTTCATTTAGCTTACTACAATCACCCGTTAGACCTACTACCTGAACCTTTCCAACTATGTTTTTTTCTATGAGTTTAAATACAACCCTAGGTTGTTATACCTCGTTGGATAGCTGATAAAATGTAGATGTTTTTAAGCACATCTGCAGAGCAAGTGCCATAATAATTTTTTGAGATATCCAGAAAAGAAAAATATTTTTTTATAATTTGTACTTAATTTTATTCTAGTGCGATAGTCTACAATGAACTATTTAGTTAACTTACGTGCAATTTTAGTCATTGAGGTCATTAAGCATCTCATTCTTCATGTAAAAAACCAAAAAAATAATCATAAGAGTCAAAAAAATTCAAAATATTCAATTCAATAGCCGAAAAATTGGGCATTTTCATAAAAAAAAATAAACTCGAATATCTCGAAAACGGTTAAGTTTAGGATGGGGGGTTCCATAGTGAAATCATTCAGAAATGATGTGTACTACACGCCGTTAACGGATCTAGGTCGACTTTTCCTGTAACCCTGTATATATATGTCACCGTATATATATAATTATATATACGGTATATATATATTATATATATATATATATAATACGCCTATCGCACTAGAATAAAATTCGAAGTAATGCGACCAAAATCACCTAATCGATTAAAGGGATAAGAAAATAATTTATGAGTTCTGTGTGAATCTTACATTGATTCTCATCATATAAACTCGGTCTTTCTAGGAAAGACGAAGGAAAGTGGTCGTGTACGGCCAGCTCTTATTATAAAATGTATATCATTCATCGACGGAATGTAACCTTCAGGCTCTCACTAAAAATAGGTTGTAGAAGTTATATGTATATTAATGCAATAGTCGCTTTTTTTAAATTGTTAACCTATTATTTTGACTACACCAAAATACTACGTACCTGATATACAGAATTATTCACACACTTATTTTTAAAGATATCCGTTAAAATTACTAAAATGCGAAAGTGTGCTTGTTTGTTAGTTTGTCCTTCAATCAGCCGCAACAAAGAAACGGATCGACGTAATTTTTTGCATAGGTATAGTTGAGGACCTGGAGAGTGACATAGGCACATATTATCTATCCCGGAAAATTAAGGAGTTTCCGTGGGTACCTATTAAAAAACTTATCCCACGCGGACGAAGTCACGGGCACCAGCTAGTGATTAATAATAATAACGCACTTATGACATAGCAGTGACTCATATGAATCGTAATGATTAATTTGATACTTATTTTTTAAAAATGATTTTGATCCCAACGTTGTTTATTTTAAAAGCCTAGTAATAAAGTGATGCATATTTATTTATCTATCACAATCACACCATACTATAGAGCCTTAAATAGAAATATACTTAGGTATTATGGCAAAAATGTTCCTGGAATATATGATAAATAACATTCAACTTTACGTATCCAAGGATCTATTCAGCTAAAAAACCTATTCCACTTTTGCTTCCTAATTGCCATGCTATCCATTTTTATAAATTAAATATTATCTATTCATTGGAGTCTTGGAGATATCCAAAATAATACACTTCATTATTAAACCACATATTTAAACTACAATTGGGTATTTGACTACTATTCAAATAAATTATTTTTTAGTCCTTACTATCTAATTTCGTAATATCCACGTTCCCTGATAGTTTTATGTTAAATGACCTTTTTAAACAATCGATCAAAGTAAAAAAGTGCGTCGAACTTTAATGACGTCACATTTTAGAATTTCATTTAAATCGCAAATTAGGACGCGTTTTGACGTTTGCAAAAACTTGCTGATTTGACTATTTATCAAATACCCAATTACATCATAAAACTATGATGTTTCTGTCTTATGAAATAAATTTCGTGCAAAATAATAAAATGTTGTTAAAAATTAATTATTGTAAATTTTAATTTAGATGCCGATTCAAGAAATTATGTATTTTCATAGATACTTATGCATATATAACTAGAATGAAATTCTGAGATCCAAATACCTACTTTTAAAACTACAAATTTTAACACGTTTTACTTTGTTCTTATTATAAATAGGTCTTATCTACTCGTCGTACCTATTATATTTTTTTTGCGACATAACCCTCCATATCATGCCGGAATATTACCGTTTACAGGCGAATTTGATTCTCCATAGTGACTCCTTCTAGGCTTTGGTATAGGATTTGGTGAATGACTGTCAGGTTTATCGAACTTTTGCCTTATTTCCGACACGGAAAGTCTAGTATTATTATCGAATGTTAATTCATCCTCTATTAAAGCTGAATTAAGCTTGCTTATCTCTCTTTCTAATTCTCTTGTGGCTTTATCGATTTCTAAAAATTCCTTTTCTGTGCTTGAGATGGAGTTATCGATACTCTTTTTTCTTGAGTTATCATCGTATACTTTACATACTACTCTCTGAGGCTCTTCGTTGCTATTAATGTCAACATTTTTACTTTCGTTCAAGTTTGTGTGATAAGCGACGAAACTGCCATCTAAAGTGTACGACAAGCTTTTACTTCTTTTATTTGGCGCCAATGAATGGAAATCTTCTAAATTACCTCGCCGCAGTCTTATCTCATCCTCGTTCACACTGGAGTTTCTTCTGTATTTGCTAATGTCGATTTTAGGAAATGAAATTGGAGAAACAACTTCAGGTTCGGATTCGGGTTCCGACTCCTTTATTTCCTCATTACCTTGTGTTTTTATAACATTTATTTCTTTGGTTTCATATCTTTCAGCATTGTGCATTATTGTGTTGTCTTTAACCTCTTCAATTGATAGTTGTGAGGTATCGTGATCCAATTTATGTTCTACGATAGGTTTTTCTACATCCTCGACTATTTTAAGTTCCACCTTAAGGTTCATTTCTTCAATATCATCATCTATTTTTAAGTCTGATTTCTTCGCATCCTTGTTTTCTGTTATGCTTAGCTCCAAATTTTCAGTAGCCTGTGAAATAGTAATTATTTATTATCTATATGTTGCTATTGTTTTAACCATTTATTAATAATTAATTATAATAACGCAGCCTGAAAGCTCTTTTTATTTAAAGTCTTTTTTTGGATCTTTTTTTATTGGATATTGAGCTCATAATTTTGATGGCTTTACTCATTTTTTTGAATCATTATAAAATCAAATTAAATAGATCTAAAACTCTTTGCTGTACAATCTGTAGATCATTTTTTGTACAAAGTTTTAGCTAGGCAGATACGCTTCACTGATTGTTTATGTAGTTTTTCGAAACTAAAAGGTTATTAATATTGAATTAACGGTAGCCGTTTAATTCTGTAGGTATTTTTCTACGGAATCGGTTTACATAAAACTGAGAGGAACAGAATAAGTACAAACCGAATCATCAGCGTTTGATGTCGACGGAGGTGCCGGAGCTTTCTTTTTCTTTCGACGTGAGGCCCGCACGGGTGGTATTGGTGCTTCCTCGAAGGGATTCGTGCTTTCCACACTTAGCCGAGATCCCGTTATGTCGCTTCTTGCCATACGCGGTGTTGCACTGAAAATATCGAGAGAATAACATAGTATTGAAGAGTAGTATAAGTAAATATTGAGGGCAGTTTTATATTTGCCCACAGGCAGAAAATAATTTCGTCTGAGCAAAGGACTTTTTAGATGATTAAACTTAGATAAGTTAATCTGAGAAAGAGATGCTTAAGAGGAGTTTTAGGGAAATAGGTAAGAGGATAGTTTAAAGTTGGTGTCAATACTAAACCTAGCCAAAACAAAAGGCCAGACCAGTCAATCCGTTCATGATGGAATTGCGGGCGACGTATCTTTTTCAAAATTTCAAAATGAATTTTAAACATATTTTAGTATTGTAATGCCTAATTGACGCAAGGGTAGGTATGTGTTGAAGTGACCAGTCTGTTGTTTTACGGTCGCAGACAAGGGTGTAGGTACATTATGTTGGTGTCAATGCACTATTTGTTGTCGTCTATTGTCCATTATATTCAGTGTGAGTTATTTATCACTAGTGACCAGCCCTACGGACAAACGGTTCTTTGTTTGCCTGATTTGCATGTCTCCTAAAGCTTATACATACAAGTATAATGTTATTATCTAGCAACACACAGCATAAAATATTGTATAGGTATGTCACCGTAAGATTGCAAAAACCGTTAGATTGTAATCTAACTAGCGAAATTGTAAACTGTCGACTGATTGTGAACTGTTCAATGTTGTGAGTGTAAATTGTAGGTTAGGTTAGGGTTCGACATAAATAATCAGGTAGTGCTTAGGTTTTATCGGGTTTATATATCTAACAGATTAGGACAATCTACCGAAAAATAATGCGTTAAATTGTAATCTGTCGACAGTTTACAATTACAATCGTTAGTTAGATTACAACGTAACGGTTTTTGCAATCTTACGGTGACATATACATTCCTATAATGTTATCGTTTCAACAATTGGTGTATTTTGCACTTAATTTATATTTTCCTCATAGATAGATATATAGGATAACGCTTGGCTGCAATGATACCTGCTTGCAAGTGATGATGCAGCCTAAGGTGGAGTGCGCTTGCCTAGATCACTCTTGATTTGAAGATATTTTACAAAAACCGCTTTCTTAGAAACCATGCTATTTTAGTGGAGTCATCTTTTTAATATGACTGCACCACTAAGCTACAAAGCTAGTCATTTACTCATACTAAAATAACATAAGTACAATTCTGAAGTATACCGTGGACCTACTAAGGCTGCTACTAACTTATCACTACTGTACTAAGGTGAAAATTCGAACAAATGCAATTTCTTTCGAAGCTATACAGACGAGATAAAAGAAATAAAATTGGCGAAAACAGTTAAATAGGTAAGTACCTCGGTGAATTGCCTTCTGGTTGCGAACTGCGAAGGCGCTCTTGGAAGCGCGAGCGCGGTAAAGGCGTGATTGACCCCCCGTACACGTAGCGGTCCGCACGCTCCGGCGAGCCAACCGTGCTGCGGGCTCCGGACGCGGCCGATGAGTCTGCAATTTAAAATTAGAAAAATGTTACGCATCAATCTTAATTATTCCGTAGCTACTTTCCGTTCCGTTTATGAAATAGGTATGACATGATATAACGGTGAAGGAAACCTGCGTACCAAAGCTGCATGCTCGAGAGTTTTCCATACTGTTTTTGAGTGGAGACTCGTGCTCAGTAGTGAGCCGGCTAGCTATGGGTTGGAGTGAATCCATACTCAATATTATTAATGCGAAATTGTGTCTGTCTGTCTGTTTGCTACGCTTTCACGGCCCATCTGTTCAACCGATTTTGATGAAATTTGGTAGTATAGGGATAGTTTGAATCCCGCGAAAGGACATAGGCTACTTTTTATCCCGGAAAATCAAAGGCACATATACATCTTTATTCACGCTGACGAAGCCTTTGACATATATATCTTCATAATAATAGTAGGTACTAGATTCTACTACTAATGTAATGACGATATTTATGTTGGTAAGCCCTGATTCTCACAGAAATCTGGTGAAAAGGCTGCCTTCAAAACTTTTAAAGCGATAAAATATTAGGTACTCGTACGAATAGATATTATTATCTTACATTGCAATGCTTTCCTGTACACGATGGGACTGTGGTCTCCGTTGACATGGTTGGTAGGTTTACTACCCTGCGCCTCACTTTTCTTCCCTTTTCTCATAAAAGATCGCAAAGACCTGAAAAATAAATAAAAACATTTTTAAAAAATTATTTAGTTAATAGGTATATTTTCCCCTAGTAATTATTATACTTAGATATCGATATCAAAAACGAAAATTACGAAAACTACTCTTATCAAAGATTTCAAGATGTGAAAACGCGTTTATTTATTAAGTATATTATGATTTTAGGCAGTTTAAGTCACTATGCCCATTTTCCCCAACAATGCCTTTGCTTTGGAATACCTACCTGGCAGATGTAGATATGTTGTAAGCATAGATTTAGAATTGGAATACCAATCTTAAATCTATGGTTGTAAGTTTCCACGTAAGTACGTACAACGTACAATAACTGTCACCTAGTGTGTTTAGATATTCCCTAAACCTTAGGAATTATATTGATTACTACCCCTAGTAAATAGTAAATAGGGGTAAAGTTCATAGGAGTAGTTTTACACAATGTTTTAAAAGGATACTGAAAATGCAATTTTTTTTTATTCCACTACAAGTTAGCCCTTGACTGTGATCTTAAGTTATGGTAAGTGACTGCAGTCTTAGACGTTAGCGGGCTAGCCTGTTACATTAAACCCATGCCCCTAGTCGGTTTCTAACGGCATCGTACCGGAACGCTAAACCGACAGTAGGTCTTTGCCGGTAGGGTGGTAACTAGCCACGGCCGATGCCTCCCACCAGATGCATACCGCCGCATACATGAAAGTCAACCGCAACGGACGCGATTATAATGACATCATGAGAGATCGACGCTGACGTCTCTGGTTACGCGCCGGATGAATACAAGCCCAAGTACATCATACTACTTTTCGGCTGCCGTCATTCAGGAAAATGTGTCATAGATTATAGAATATAGGAGATATAGCTGCATATTTGGTAACCATCGCTAGAAAGGCTGATTTCGTATGTGGTGGGTCCTAGGCTCTCCACTGGTGGGAAATCTGCCAGTCTGCCCGCATGCGGATGGGCCCTTTCCTAGATATGGCCGCTCAAAGACGTTAGGATTACCAAAAATGAACCTTATTTAGAAAGGCTGATTTTTGTACAGTATGAAAGTATGCACAGTACGTATGTAAACTGTATAAAAACTGACGCTATTCATCGGGCCATTCACTAGATATCACCTCTCAAAGACGTAACTTACAAACTTTAAATAATAGCTAATACTTATATTAGCTCTACAAAAAAAAAAATTGTTGCCCTGGATATCTCTGCGGATTTTTTTCGAATATATTCATGAAAGTACTGAGTTGGCTCTGGTTTTTATGATTTTGGCTTATTTATATTTCTAATAAATCACACTTTAGGTTGGGAACGCTAAATCGCTTAGCGGTACGTCTTTGCCGGTAGGGTGGTAGGGTTGTAACTAGCCACGGCCGAAGCCTCCCATCAGACCAGACCAGAGAAAATTCAGAAATTATAAATTCCCAAATTTACCCCGGGACCACCTACGTGAAGACAACGTTTAGTATTATCACAGGCGATCTAAAAGGTGATATATGTTATTTTGAATACTTAAATCGTAAATACAATCTGAAGCAGGATAATTAATAGTTAGGAGATATTTAAATACTACACACAAATCTATATATATATGTCACCGTAAGATTGTAAAAACCGTTTGATTATAATCTAAGTCGCTTAATTCTAAACTGTCGAAAGATTACAATTTAACGCATTATTTTCCGGTAGATTGTAATCTGATAGGTATTTAAACACGATAAAACCTAAGTACCCGGCCTGCGGCCGGGCACTACTTGATTATTTATGTCGAACCCTAACCTAACCTACAAGAAAGAGACAAGAAAACGTAAATAAAATGAATATTTCAAAAATTGACACTCAGAACATTGAACAGTTCACAATCTTTCGACAGTTTAGAATTTCGCGAGTTAGATTATAATCTAACGGTTTTTACAATCTTACGGTGACATATATAAAAGAAAGTCGTGTTAGTTACACTATTTATAACTCAAGAACGGCTGAACCGATTTGGATGAAAATTGGTGGGGAGGTAGCTTAGAACTAGGAGACGGACATAGGATACTTTTTATCCCGGAAAATTAAAGAGTTCCCGCGGGAACTAAAAAACCATAACTCAAGAACGGCTGAACCGATTTGGCTGAAAATTGGTGGGGAGGTAGCTTAGAACCAGGAGACGGACATAGGATACTTTTTATCCCGGAAAATTAAAGAGTTTCCGCGGGAACTAAAAAACCATAACTCAAGAACGGGTGAACCGATTTAGCTGAAAATTGGTGGGGAGGTAGCTTAGAACCAGGAGACGGACATAGGATACTTTTTATCTCGGAAAATTAAAGAGTTCCCACCGGAACTAAGAAACCTCAATCCACGCGGACGAGGTCGCGGGCATCAGCTAATATTAACATAAAATAGGAAAACTAAATGACATTGTTCCGTCCCCATACAAAGTTCGCCTAAGAACCAACCGTCATAAAACATTAATTATTGCTGGTTTCAAATGAATACTTGAGAGCAGATTAAAACGGACACTTGCTAAGAAATTACTTATTACCAAAAATATTTTCAATTTTGAGGTTATCTCAATCTCTTTCACGATCAATCTGCTTGAACAAATAAATATCATTTTTATCCATTTTATCCAATAGAGCTGTAAACAGCATGTAGATGTCACCGTAAGATTGTAAAAACCGTTAGATTATAACCTACCTCGCGAAATTCTAAACTGTCGAAAGATTGTAAACTGTTCAATGTTATCAGTATCAATTTTTGAAATAATCATTGTATTTACGTTTTCTCGTCTGTTTCTGTAGGTTAGGTTAGGGTTTGACATAAATAACCTTAGGTTTTATCGGGTTTAAATACCTATCAGATTACAATCTACCGGAAAATAATGCGTTAAATTGTAATCATTCGATAGTTTAGAATTTCACGAGTTAGATTATAATCTAACGGTTTTTACAATCTTACGGTGACATGATAAGACAAGATTCGCCGTAGTTCATCAAAAACATTACAGATGGCGTTATTAATAAGGATGCAGGTATCGTCATAGTTCATCGAGAACTTCACAGATGGCGTTAAAAATATTAAATTATTCTACTTTCAATAGATGGCGTTTCGAGGTTCAGAATACTAGTGCACTTAGCACTTTAAGCAGCTTTTATCTTGTTTCTTACGATACGGATCTAGCGCTCAAGCGGTGGTATTGTTTATTGTTTTAACCTGTAAGTTATTGATCTGTGGTTAAAAATCCAGAGACGGAAACGTATAGTAATCAATTTAATACCCATTTATTTATTTTATAATTAATTTGAAGTGTCCGTTAAATTGTAATATTTGGAATAAAGGCTATAAAATAAGCTAAGAATTAAGTACTGTATATGTCAGACGTATGTTGATTCTTGGCGAATTTGGTCAATGTCCTTTGGCATAATTAAACAAGTGTAATAAGAATAGGCCAGCAATTAATTTTACGCCTTCATAATATTTAATAGTAAATCAACGTGGCAATACGTCATATTATATACTAGAAGTGCACTATCTAATAATTGCTAATAACTATATATAGTTTGTAAGATTTTTACGTCTTGGAGAGGTATCTAGTGAATGACCCGATGAATAGCGTCAGTTTTTATACAGTTTACATAGGTTTTGTGCATACTTTAATACTGTACAAGAATCAGCCTTTCTAAGTATGGTTCATTTTTGGTAACCATAACACGTCTTTGAGCGGCCATATCTAGGAAAGGGGCCATTCGCATGCGGGCAGACTGGCAGATTTCCTACCAGTGTAGAGTCTAGGACCCACCAAATACGAAATCAGCCTTGCTAGCGATGGTTACCAAAAGTGCATTTATTACAGAATGCGGTCACTGTAAATTGAACAATGTAGAATGTTGAACTTGTCTCGTACATTTAACAATGAAGATCCTGAGTAGGTACCAAATATTTAATAGAGGTATTTATCTACCCACATTGGTATTATCATCAGTCTATTAACAATCATAGTTGTTGAAATATTGCTAAGGTTATTTAGATATCTTTAGCGGATGTCTGTTTATAATAGGTGCGAATTATAAAAGGTGACCAAAGTTAGCTATTTAGTGCACTGAAAACACATAAACGACTTTTTTCACGATTTAGTCCACAATAAAGGTCTACAATTTAGTGTGGCGTGAAATAATCACGTTTGGATTTAAACGACCCTTATGTACCTATTCGTTTTTAATCGAGTTAAGTAGATATAAACGTATAGTAAACGATCACACGACCCGAAATATAATGAATGTAGAATCGTATGAAAATATTTATGAAGGTTGAATAATGAATTTTTAAGATAGATGCAAGATACGGGTAGTAGGTATACTTAGCTGTGTCGCAATATGTAATTTCTATGTACATCGCCTTTATTTCTACCTGCAGCGCTGCTAAGTCTAGGATTACCTATTTTATTTGAACTACAAGTCAAACTAGTCATAAACGTGCAGGTAGGTACCTATATTTTATAGCGATTGGAATAGTACAAGAAACTATTAAACGACTAGCACATCCGTCCAACACGCTAAAATTGTTGATGCTGTAAACAAGTGCACGCGTATGTTTGACATTAAATCTTCTAGGTCGAGCAGATAAAATGCGATTTGACTCGATCTTGAACCTACGTGGCGGGCATGCATATTCGCGATAAATTGTAAATAAGTAGGTAATACAAAATATTTCATACAATTCCGTTTATGGAGGCTAACAAGCAGTCCAAGGGCTCCGTAGACAGTTTTAAATCACTAACACTGTAATTTTATAAGTTTATTGTATGCGGTTTACCCTTTGGGTATGGAACCCTAAAAAATAAATGAGCCATTTGTGGTGGAGACAAGGAATTAATCTATGGCAGTACTGACTTGGTAGAGTCTGTTCCATAAGCCAGTTTAGTGTTAACATGTGTAAATTACAAGGTAATTGAAAAATAGTATAAAGCAAATCTGAAAGAAAATCGATTTATCAAACAAATGTGAGAAACAGTCTAACTTATTAAGTTACTAAGTCATAATAAAGAGTCTTACTGATAGTAGGACTAGTGTCGTCAGAATGCGATTTAGTTGAATGTTTTTCTATGTAAACTGACTTTTTGAACAGACTCTATCACGAAGGTGCATAATATTATGATTATTTAGCCCTGGCTCACTTCGTGCTTTAGCAGTTATTACCAGCTCAATAAACGATATAGGTAGCGGATTCAAAACAGCTGTTTTATTTAGTCGTCATTATTAAGGACTGAAACAGTAACCGAAACAAGGGGTTTAAACACTGTTTTTTGAAACTGTTATAAAACAGAAACACTTACAAACACTTAGAAACAGAAACGATACTGTAACCCAATCAATCTGTAACCGATTATTTCTGTTAATAAGTGTTTTTATCTGTAACCCTAATAGGTACATACCCTAACAAACTGCACTGCTCTCTTCATTGGACTTTACACGCACTGACACAACATGGACATGTTTTTCAGCCATCGGTGATTTCACGTTAGGTTCAAATTTGAATAGGTACGCGTCATCAGTAAAGTTGGTAACGTCGCTATTTCGGTTACACTTTGAAACCCTTTATTTCTGGTACAGATTCGTTTCAGTTACAGAAATATAAGATTTCGGGTTAACACAATTAAAACACATTCAAAAGGTTCGATTCTGTAACACTTATATTTCTGTAACCTTTATAAATCTGTTTTTCAGTCCCTGGCCATTATTTTGATGAACACTTAAGTATCAAGAAATTTTAGATAAGAAGTTAAGCAGTTCTTCAATAAAATATGAATATAAAGATACTTATCATTAATTATGATAAGCACTAACATCGAGCGAGGTTAAGAGTTGAGACCTTCGGAAAATGGGTAGTGTTAATGAACGCTGCTGTGCAAACAATCATGGCATCCATATGACCTACTTTGTGTACTCTTGTTAATTTTATAATTTTTTTTTAAGATGAATCATTTTATCTCTCTTATCAACTATGTAAGCATTCTTCCAGCAACACACAGAAGCTTTATCTACACTAGGCCGTTAGTAGGTCTCGTATGACTACAATAAACACATAAACGTGTGTATCTTGTATGTGGCATCGTAGCTCACTAACGGATGAACCGATTTTTATTAGTAATATTTTTCATTGATTGAATAAAGAACTACATTTCTTAAATATGATTTAAAAAAAATATGTTCAGCCGTCAAGCTCTTCATTATGCTAATGTTTTTTTTTTTATTTGATGTGTATATTGATAAAGGATACTTATTTTGATTACGGTAAAATTATCGATTGCCCAAGTCCAATGGAGCTCTGATTTTATACATTCACATTTCACGCTAGGCATTTCTGTTCGATCAATAAAAGAGTAACAACTTTACAAGACTGTTTTATTGATCGAGCTAGGTATTTCGTGCTTATGACGACGCGACGTTACATTCGCTGAACGAAATAAGCAATTAAACTTTCCATTTTATCTGTTGACTATGTTGGTAAGCATTAATAGGTATTGTTACTGCCATTAGGTACAGCATAAATAACGGATCGATTTCAGTCGGAAAATCGATTTCAGTGTTGCTTTTCTAGTTTTAGTAGTCAGACACAGAACAAAAGAAACCAATCAAATCATAAAGTAGCCTGTTAGGTACTTCGTTATTTACCTACTTTCACTTTTTTCTTTTATCGAAAAAGTCTTACTTAACTATCTAAATATTAATGTAGGTAAAATGTGTAATTTATCCATCGATTGGTAAACACATAAGCAATAATAGAAATTGTTTAGGAATGTGCTTGATTTATACATCTTTTGACATACTTGAGCTGATAGGTATAAGGTGATTTAAGTAGGTAGGTAGGTACGTGATTACTGATTGCGAAAGATAAGCATTGTTCTTTAGCGCCACAACTATAGACATCCTACCTACTTAGCCAGACTATAATATGTCCTATAACACACGTTTTTACAATTATTTATCATACCTACATTACCTATCACAGTGACTGCAAATAGCTAGTAAGTACTTTCAGTAGGTACCTATTGGTAACAAACCAGTCCTACGCAGTGGCGTGCAGTTCATAGAGGCATACAAGCACTGCTTACCCAAGCGAAAATACGTCAATGCTTATTTTTCAACAAAACAGCTAGTAAACAGGTATTCTGACCAACATATGCCTACCCCAGCTTCAAACCCTGTGCACCCCACTGGTCCTACGCCCCATACAAATCCGGACCTTTATGATTTTGAAGCTCGAAGTTCGAACTAAAAAGAACACGGAAAATAGGTATGTAGGGTATATTATTTAGGTAGGTGTGTTAGCACCTACCTAGGCATCGACAGAAGATAAAAATGAGCTTAAATCATGCAACCTCGGTGACAGACTTAAATGAAAATTAACGACGAAAAAAGGCGATCTTAATTATTATTTAACTTTCAATTTCATTAAAAACCGATTACATAGAAGTTTATAATTTTTACATAAGAAACTCGCAGACGTACCTATCAATCTAACAGGTAGAGATACCTAGATAATGTAGTTACAACCCTTGTTTGAAATAGAATTTGCTTTTGACTGTACCTACCGACATGGAAATTATCAGATGTAGGTATTTGTCTGTTCACTGTGGTATTGTGTTGTGTCGTTGATATTAGGTTTCGGTAGTTTGTTTTAATTAAGAATAATAAAATGTAAAGAGACACCACTGCAGTTGGTAGGGAGGTAGATTCTTACCTACCCACTTTTCAAGGTTGCTTAGAAATTAAATGTTCGTGCAAAGATTTTCCTGTTGTTTCATTTACTTACCTAAAGTCATGATAATTATTAGCTTATACAAACACATTGCAATTAAAATAATTTAAAAAAAGTTGTTTTTTTATCTTTTTGTACCTACACTTCAGACACAAATGCAAAGTACCTAGGTAACTTGCATATTAACACACTAACGTTCACTTTGTGATTACATATTATTATGGCCCATTATTATTTTGGAATACTAGAAATCTATAGATAAAGAGTTTCTCTCTATCACCGGAGAATCCTCAGCAGGCCGATTATGTAAAACCTGTACCAATGATTGGTTACCTACAGTCTCAATTGTTTTGATTGGCTGAATTTATGGTATTTTTGTTGCATTATTTATATTATATTTTTAATCAACCACAGATGCTATATCTATCTATACTGTAGCTATCATTTTTAACCAATTACCCAGCAGGGGGTGTGACTACATTATTACTACTCTACTCTGTGAACTCTACAAACACAAAATTGCAAAGTAACTTAACTAGGTACATAATATTACACACTTACATAATCTGACTTTGTGATTGATATTTCAATAATAATCACTAAAACGCAAAAACTGATCCACGCCTCTGGTGACCAAAGAGCTGGCGCTTATTTAGCTCAACGGCTTAACCTCGCCATTCAACGAGGTAAAAGCGCCAGTGTTTTGGGCACCATGCCCATTAACGATCACTTGGACGGCGTGTATTTTTTGTAAATATAATTAGTTTTTAATTTAGATTTTATTTTATTTCTTAGTTTTAATTGAAATAAACTGTATTAACTTAGTGGAAATACATAAATAAAGATCATAATACTTTAAATATCCTACTTACCTACCTTATAATTTATTTTGGAACACCTACTGCGTCTACATTACACATACCTATATTGAAATACCTATACACGAAATCAATTAAATAAACACAGATGATCTCGTACTTAATGAAATTGTTGAGCCGTTGCCAAAAGACGTCCAGACTTCTGAACAACTAAGTTTTATTTTGTAGTGTAAATGTAGAAGTGGGCAATTTAATAATTCATGATCATTTGGTATTTGTTATGCTTAATTAAGTAGGTATTTAATATATTATCTTGATTAAAATATTTTTAGCAGGTATCAATATATACCTATATCATCATGTTTACATACTTACTTTTCAAAAACTTAAAACTAAACCAGACCAATCGAGATGATGCGATGTCGCAGTACCCAGTAGAATAATTAAGATAGGTATAGTGCGTTCTTCAATCTATTTACCCATAGATATTAGGTACGTAATACCTATAATATGTACATAACCAGCACTTTCTTTTCCTTACCTTTATTGTTATCTTATTAATGTACCTAACTAGGTACCTATCATCTTTATTTTAATTTGAATTGAACTTTTAATCTTAAATTAAAACTTGTATGCAATAAGTTCAGATTGAACTCAACTGAACTCAATAAGTTCATCTGGACCATCCCAATCCTCAACGAATTCCCAGTACTATTACATTATTGTCCCAATAACCAATTCGAAGTTCAAAAATATTTGTATGAATGTTTTTATCGAAGTGATTGCAGTTTTTAATTTCTCAGTAGTCGTACGATCTAAATTGTTAACCTTGAAACCCTTTGTTATCAATAATTAGTTACTAGAAATATCCCGGTATGCACCGCATACCTATGCAATAGGAAGCGTTGATAGCCTAGTTAAGACATCCGACCTCCTGTACGGGATCGCGGGTTCGACCACCGGGCACACACCTCCAACTTTTCGAAGTTATGTGAAGAAGTATCACTTGCTTCAAACTAGTTTACTAGTCTGCATTGAACGTCTCGAAATTACGAACGATACGAAATTACGATTCTCGAACCTTTATTGGGAAGATAAGATACTTAAATTCACTTCGAAATCGATTCCGAGGATGGATCTAATCTTTTATTTTTAGTTTATTTAAACGCTGTCTAAATAAGATAAATAGTAGTAGCTATACCTACTTCATAATCTATATTGTAAATGCAAAAGTGTGTCTCTCTGTCTTTCTGTTGCGCTTTCACGGTCTATCCATTTAATTGATTTTGACGAAATTTGTTGCAGGGATAGGTTGAAACTTGCAACCCGGGGAAGGAAATAGGCTTCGTAAATACTTATTTCTTTATTTAATAATCATTACATGAGGCCCCGTCAGGGCATTGTAATGCTGCAATGCAATTGCAGGTTACATTTAATTTTAATTATTTTTAATTTAAACATTATAACAAACATATTAGCATTAACATTACAACTAACAATACAATAATAAAATTAAATAGATATTACATAATGTCAATTAATATTTTAAGAACGAATTCTGGCCCTGCCATGCAATTGAGGCCTTGAGTACGTTTAGTTTTGTAATTCAAGTTACTCGTCTATCTCAACTTACCCCGGAAAACCAAAGAGTTTCCACTTTCCATTAAATAAAATCCTGAATGACGCGGGCGAAGCCACGGGAGTTAGTAGGTATTTCATAACGATGAGCAAATCATTGATTGTTTACGTAGTCCTATAAAGTGACATCATTTACTATTATTATACGAGTTTGCTGAAATGTGACACACAAGTCACAACTCACAACACTTCTGTGCATTTTGATACATCGAATAGCATTAAGGCTTTAAGAGATGACAAACTGCCTCAGTATTAGGATGTTTAAGTCAAATTGTCTTAATAACTGATAGTTGAATCCGTAAAGAAAAAATATGTAACGGAAGATATAGGCTTAATAAACATTTCTACTGTAAAAAAAATTTACTTTTTTCAAACCCTCTTTCAGAAAAAAATCCCCAAAGAGTATCTACTTTTGTCATACTTTGAAAATGTTCTGCAAAACGGCACAAGCTTTTTAATTAGTTCTTGCACACAAAAATAGGTCTTAAAAATTACAATATTTTTAACGGAGAGTTTTATTTTTACTCCCTATAACATTCGTGTAAAGTAATTTTCCTCCGAAATTTAAGTATATTAGTGAGAACGTGGCTGCTCCGTCGCCCTGTAAACACCCGCGAGCCCTTCGGCAGTCCGTTTCGGGACATTGTCGAAGGTGGACCGCACGTCGGTGTCGGAGCGAATTTTTTAAAGTTAATTTTCGATTTTGAAGGGTTTATACTCATTTGTACATATTTAAAATTTTAGAAATACTTAGTTCAGTATTTATCTGTAAATTAGTAGGTGTAAATATATCTTTTTTAAGAATTTAACTTTTTAAGTGTGCAAAGTAGGTGCAAAGACTAAATAAGGTTCTGTAGTGACAAGTGATTGTAAAAATTCAAATCAAGATGATTTTGATGAGGAACAACCTACCTGCACTCGCTACATATTTTGATTGTTTTTAAAGCTTATAAGCTTTAATTTGATTTTTTTTCCTCCGACCCGACGGAATAGATTATAATATCTTTAATGCAAAATTACTTACTAATATTAATGCTACTAATAACTAAAATACATACTAATAATAATTATAATGTATGCGTAAGTGTGTCTTTCTGTCTGTCTTTCTCAGATGTGCCATTTTTGAATTCTAACAACTTTTGTTTTAGTAAATCGATTATGCTACCGAGACAAAATCATTTTGTCTGCGACTGAGAGACTGCGGAAAAGCAAGCATGTATGTATGTATGTATGTATGTATGTATGTATGTATGTATGTATGTATGTATGTATGTATGTATGTATGTATGTATGTATGTATGTATGTATGTATGTATGTATGTATGTATGTATGTATGTATGTATGTATGTATGTATGTATGTATGTATGTATGTATGTATGTATGTATGAAAAAGAACAAACATGAAAACTTTAAATGTAGGTACAATAAGGCGGTCTTATCGCTAACCAGCGATCTCTTCCAGACAACTTTATCGATAATATCATAATATGGAATCGAAATTCGTGATGACAAGCTGGGAACACCTGCACTCCTTTTCTCTAACTCCGTGGCTATCATCATATATTAATTACCATATATTTTATATTCATCAAAATACATTACATAGTCATGGAAACATAATTACAACATGAATTTCAAAATGGTTTCAAAATCAAAAGTTAGCGAACTTTGTTAAATTTTGGTAACAGTTTCCTGTTTTGTGATCCCAGTAGGTCTAGGATGTGCACAACGAGATTATCTCGCGACGAGAGAGAGAGATATTGTCGTTGCCGGCAAATTTTTCATTTACCCTAACATGCACAAAATGCAGTATATTACAAGAAAAAAGTAGTCGACATGTAAAGGCTCGTAGAGAAAAATACCACAGATTAGAAATATTACTTTTATCTCTACTTTTGACGTAACGAGACAAGTAACCATGTTAGCTTCGGTAGACAGAGAGAGATAACGGGAAGACATAATTTTACTCGTAGTGCGTATGCTATTTTGAACGAAATCGGTCAATTAACAAAGAATTTCAAAATGGCACCGACTTTTTTAAATTTTGGTAACAGTTTCCTGTTTTGTGATCCCAGAAAGCCGTAAATATCAATTTTGAACGAAATCGGTTATTTAACAAAGAATTTCAAAATGGCGCTGACTTTTTTTTAAGTGACTCTGTGCTCAGAGCTGCGCATGACGAAGTACTGCACATAAATTTTCATACCACAGGCTCATACATATGAAAATTGATTCTAAAGGAGTAAACTCACAAAAAAACTACGCAGCTCCGGCAAGTGGGGTTTATTGTGAGCAGTTAGTACCTGATTCTCTATCTCCTCTCCCTGTACCCCACTCATCCCTCGGTGGAGGTAGCACGTTTCAAAACTTTTAGCTTGATGTCAACTATCGATAGTTCTGCAACATTAACTTGAACTACCTACATTTTAGCATTGATCCAATACGAAATATTACTTGTACCTATACCTAAATCTGTGCCTACTACAAGCGCAAACAATATTTAGTATCGGATACGATATCGAACATTTCATGGCAAGGTCTCAAGGTAAAGCTAAAGGTAGGTATTAAAGAAAGTTTACGTATTTGTGACCTATGATATTTATGCGCAAACATAAATAAAGGCATTATCCCATAAAATAGCACTTGTTCCCTCTGCAGTCTATAGTCTTTGGCCTAGTTTGCGTAGTTCCGGACGTGGCCGCTATACGGCATTACCGTCGGCAAAAGTCCCGCTGGTCTGCGTTTCGTCAAGGTCATTCGGCCTTCTTGTATCTCATTTTTGCATTGAGTAGTTAGGTACTGTACCCAAGATTCCAAAATTAATTAAGTCTCCAAAATTGAAGTAAAAGCTTCGTCGTCGCTTTGCGATACATAACTTTCACCGTGTTCCTAAACTACCTAAACAGTAATAATGGGTTTAATATATATTATTATTGCTTTAACCTATCCCTAATAGATTAGTCCGCTACCATCCTTATATTGCTACATCACTTTGTAGGTAGGTAGGTATTATTATTATTATTCATTTTATATCAGGCAACAAGGCCCATATTATAAGTTACATAAAATACATTATTACTTTAAAATATAAGATAAAATAAAATAAAACCATAAAATACTATAAGTAGGTACCTAAATACAATATTTAAAAAAACAGTAAGTAATAAAAAAGACTAATACTACGGTAGGGATTTTTCTCTCAATGCCCTATAGCAACGGTACACTATGCCCTCTGGCCAAAAGTCCACTGAGGAACACATTTTTGCACAAATCTGGAACTGTAAGTAATACTTTATCCCTGGTGAAATCGCATACAAGGGCTAATTGTAGTGGCTAAAAATAAGGCATATAGTGTCATGTTCAATTTACTTACTTGTTCGCTGCCTATTGTACCTTGAAATTACTATTTTATTTATTTACTGCCATGCCCCTGCCAGGTTAGCTCGCTACCATCTTAGACTGCAACATCACTTACCATCAGGTGAGATCGCAGTCAAGGGTAACTTGTAGTGAATAAAATAAAAAAAAAACTATCTCTGTGCCAAATTTCATCCATATCCGTTCAACCGTTGGGGCGTCATTGAGTAACAAACATCCATACATCCATATATCCATCCACCCAAACTTTCGGATTTATAATATTAGTAATAAAGTAATAATATTAATTAATTATCGCCGGATTTCTTTTGCTTTTTCCGAGATAAAAAGTATCATATATATCCGTCTCCGGTTTTCAAGCTTGTACCAAATGGTTAAACAGATATGTTACCGTAAGATTATAATCTAACTCGCGAAATTGCAAATTGTCGAAAGACTACAATTTAACGCATTATTTTTCGGTAGTTTGTTATCTGTAAGTTATATTAACCGGATAGAACCTAAGTACCCGGCCTGCGGCCGGGCACTACCTGATTGTATGTATATGTCGAACCTTAACGTAACCTAAAAGAAAGACTCAAGAATACGTAAATACAATTAATATTTCAAAAATTGACACTTTGACACTCAGGACATTGAACGGTTCACAATCTGTCGACAGTTTACAATTTCGCGAGTTAGATTATAATCTAACGGTTTTTACAATCTTACGGTGACAGATATATGGTACTAGACACTCAGACATACGGACTCTTTTGCATATATAGGTACATAATATAATATATCACCTACTTAGTAGACCGTATTGTATGCAAAAATAACGAATGCAATATGTATATGTCACCGTAACATTGCAAATACCGTCAGATTGCAATCTAACGCTTTTTATCTCGATAGATTGTAAACTGTCGACAGATTCTGAACCGTTTAATGTTCTGAGTGTCATTTTTTGAAATATCCATTGTATTAACGTTTTCTAATCTCTTTCTTGTAGGTTAGATTAGGGTTCGACAAATAATCAGGTTGTGCACTTAGGTTCTATAGGGATAATATACCTAACAGATTACAATCTACCGAAAAATAATGCGTTAAATTGTAATCTGTCGACAGTTTACAATTACAATCGTTAGTTAGATTACAACCTAACGGTTTTTGTAATGACCGTTAGATTATAATATACCTCGCGAGATTAGGAACTGTCGAAAGATTGTGAACCGAACAAACTGCTTACAATTTAACGCATTATTTTTCGGTAGATTATAATCCATCGAAGTGAAACTGCTAAATTACAATCTGTCCCGCGTTAAATTCGTCAACTGTCCGAACACTGTCCCTGATTGGTCGGTCTTACAGTAGGCCGTTTTGTGTCCATAGAGTTGGGAATGAAACAGAGGTGTCAGTCAAATAAAATAAATGAACTTCAAGAATTGTGACATAAAGTATTTATTTATTATTTAGTAGGTAATCAATAATTCTTACATAACATGGTTTTTACACAAATTTAGGAATATTGAAACCGCAAATATTGGCACCACATATTTATGTTCCAAAGCGTGAACAATTTTGTCTCGACGTCCATGTCCAGTGGCAATATGTGCGTCGAGTATCGTTTGATAATACTCTTCCGTTAGAATTATTTGTACTACAGGATCTGAGATATCCTTTCTCTTAATTATTAAAATTTTCTGGTTCCCAATATTCATTACATCGTATTTTCTTGCATGATGGTACTGCGTGTTTGTTGGTCGCCTACCTTAAGATTTTATTATGTTGTACTTCTCTAACAATTTTATCACACTTTGTATTCTTTGATTTGTCCATTAAATTTTTTTACTATTTTTATAATGCCCGCTGTAATAGTTTTGCAACTCTATGGTAAATTCACCCTGATTAACAATAACTGGTATTTCTGAGTATTGTTGATGGATAAGCTCAATATCCGACATTGTAAATGTTATCAAATGAGATCACATAGGTTCACGCGCATAAAAAATATTAAAACACGGAAAATATCCGGAATTTAAGGCTATGTTCGGTGATTAATACTAACTTATTTATCATTCAAACTGCACTTCTTTGGTTAATCACAGATTAATTTTAGTTCCACAACAATTTTATATAACTAATTCTAAAGCTGTGAGTTATTTTCAACACGAAATCAATTTACAATCACCAAAACACTGTTTGTTTACTTTCGACAACAAATGAATTATCAAATGAATATGGCGGCGCACGGCATATTCCGGTCAACCAATCAGCGCGCGAGGTGCGTTCCGTCGCACAATTTGACGGTTTCACTTCGATGGATTCTAATCTACCGAAAGTTAATGCGTTAAATTGTAAGCAGTATTTTACGGTTCACAATATTTCGACAGTTTATAATCCCGCGAATTATATTATAATCTAACGGTTTTTACAATCTTACGGTGACATACCTATATACATTCCTATAATGTAATCTCGCTAGATAGATTACAATCTAGCGGTTTTCACAATCTTACGGTGACATATATAAATTATTATGTATAGCCGGATATATTTTAGTATTGTTATAAAAATATTGAACAAAAGGAAAAGGCGACAACTGCAATTTGGAACAGTGCTAATGCTACTAGCACTGCATGTCTGCGGTCATGTGGTAACAATTTCTTCCGGGTTTGTGTTGTTGAGCTCCTTGAAATTGTAGCTTTACACTTTACTTAAATAACAACTTTCAAACGCCTGCGACTTCGATCGCATAGTTAATTTTTTTCCCTTGCATGTTAGCCCTGGACTGCCATCTCACCTGATGGCAAGTGACGATGCAGTCTAAGATGGTAGCGGGCTAGAGAAAAATCTGAAATTTTAAATTCCCAAATTGACCCTGCCGGGAATTCACAGACCATGCAACCAATTGAATGAGCATAGCGGGCCCCCTCACCAGGTAAACGTTAGACCTCTATGTTCTAACGCTACGTTTTTGATTTTAGTCGCTCTCAGTCCCGTATTCAGCAGTGCTCGGGAATTTATCGCGAAAAAAACGAAAAATATGCCTTTTTGTAGCATTAAATGGTGTGGAAAGAGAAGCAATACCTCCAGCTATGCAAAGGATGGGATATCATTTCATAGGTAAGAGTAGTAATGTAATAATAAATAGATATCATCAATATGCAAAAAAAAATTACAAAAATGAAAAGGAGCCCGTTGATGTCTTTCAGTTTTTCTATTTTCTTTCACATGTACCTAGTTCTACTACATATATATTATCTTCCACGCATATCCCAGTGTAGCCCGTGCAACTGTCGATAAATTATATCGATAGCCTTAGACTACCTGAATGTCAATAAATTAATTTATTTAGTAAAAACTTATATTTCATTATATTCCGAACAATTCTGAAGTAGAAGAGCAGGTTAAAGGTTTATTACCTATTTATTTGATTGTTTAATATTATTATTGTTATTATTATTAAAAAATGTTTGTAGAAAACTTAAGTTCTTTATTATATTGTATTACTTATGCAAAGAAAAAGCGCATAAGAAATCATTTCATGATTTTCATGAAATGAAATGAAAAAATGTGTTCTTCTTCTTCTTTTGTTTAGTAGCTCCGCGCGTCGAGCGATTGAGCCATAGTCAATGTTTTTTTTTTAAACGGAGAAACTTATTTTAAATTAATAAAATCAGACTTTTAAAAAAAACGGAATTTTGGAAAGGATCATAAAAGGGTAGAAAATAATATAAAATGGAATATACATATTTACAGTTTAATATCATTAAGTAAGATAAATGAGGAAAAAAGTTTATATACACAGTTTATATACATTCATCAGAGGACAAGAGGATATCAACAGAAGTCGGAAGTGGGATATGACACTGAATAAGACCCTGGTAAAATGCATCCCTGTTATATACTGGGCATGTTAAAAATATATGGTTCAAGTCACCTACCTCACCAAATTCACACAATCACTATCCACAATTCCAAATTTTGCCAGTTGAACAGGTGAACAAACGTGGCCCAACCGCATACGCGTCAAGATACACGTCACCCTCCTGCCCAACCTCAAACGTGAGAACCATGGCTTTGACGGAATAAAGTTTTGAATCCTAGCATATGTTCTACCTTTTGACTGGCTAGAGGTCGCCCAAGCAACTCTCCAAGATTCTTGAAGGGAATGTTTTGGTAATGTACACAAATCATAGGCAGAATTACAATAGTCTGCATCTGCCATATCTCCGCATGAAATAGCCTCGTTAGCAAGCTGATCAGCACGTTCGTTTCCCGAAATGCCTGAGTGACCTGATACCCAGGAAAACACCACTGTATAGCCTCTTTCATTACACGTTACTAGGAGGTTTCTAATTTTTATAACAACATGGTTAATCTGAGCAGATTTGAATGGAAACCTAGATAAAGCTTGCAGAGCACTCATTGAGTCCGTAAATATAATAGATTTCTTAAGTTTGGCAAGAAGTATATATTCAACAGATTTAAACAGACCAAGACATTCTCCAGTAAATACAGATGATTCAGGCGGTAGTTTTATTTTTTGGACAATATTATACTGAAAATGGAAAACTCCCACTCCGACTATGCCATCTGGGGCATGCTTAGAAGCATCACTATAAATGTAATGAAAATCCGTAAATTCATTTTCATTCAATATGTTCACATGTTGAGGAGCTTCCAATTGGTTTCTTGGGATATCTGGATTGATCCCAACATTCGGAGAGATTATTAATGCTTTAAATTTACTATCAAAAATAGGATAACAATATGTATACATCGGCGCTTGTATGGAGCAAAATATTCGATAACTTTTAATAAGGCAGGGAGGAGATTTGCGGGACCAGTATGAACAAGTATCTATAAATTTCAAAAGGAGTTGAAGTTTATCACGTAAAGGATGATGAGAAAATTGCATGGCTTTAAATAAATACCTATCAGGTAGAAATTGGCGTCTTAAACTTAGAGGTGGTTCAACACACTCTATTTGCATAGCATTAATAGGACTAGATTTCATGGCTCCAAGGATGATCCTTAAAGCTTTAGCCTGTACACAATCTAATTTGCTAAGAGCAGCAGCATTACAGGGTTCTAGAATAAAAGTGGCGTAATCTAATATGCTACGAATGAGGGCGTTATAAATAAGATGCAAGGTCAAAGGATGGGCACCCCACCAAACACCGGTTAGACACCTGATCATGTTTAAGTTTCTTTCACATTTAGTTACAATATAGTCACAGTGAGGTACTCCAGTAAGTTTGGAATCTAAAATAACTTATTAACTTCTCTCTATGGTATTCTTCATGATCCAAGTTCTCCTAAGTACCTCCAAGAACGCTTTAAGTACCTTGGCTTATCTGGACGTGTTCAACGTTCCTCAAACGTAGATATTCTTGTCTACCCGCAACACAAATCAAAACTTTATTCAGATTCCTTCACAGTTACTGCAATCAGGTTATGGAACACCCTTCCCCAGAAAGTACCTACGTCAAGCACCGTCTTTAAACGTTTTTAAGCGTCGAGTACAAGAGCACTTTCATAAATGTCAGAATCCCTCCACATAATCACATTCTTAAATATAATTTAACTTATATGTGTATATATTATATTTTACGAGTGTATATTATATTATATTATATATTATATTGTATTTTACATTATTTTTATGTATTTTTTGCTATGTATTTGACTTAAATTTCTTATTCAAGCAATTTACTAAATTGCATAATAAATTATCATAGTATTAACAGGTGAGACATTTTTCTTTTCTTGAGCATTATCTACAACAATAGGGGTCATTTTTTCGTCAGAGTCATCACACTGACACATTTGAGGATGCAGTTGTCCTTCTTTATTCAGACTTCTCTTAGTCTTGCAATGGCGGCATCTTTTTTGGGGTTTAGTGCGTTTTCTGTCAGAGAGATTATTAAGACCATCCTCAGTGTCCATAGAAGAATCATCAATAACAACATTATATCAAGGGGGACCAGGGTATGGCCCTGGACCTCCTGTAGGTCCAGGGTCATCCGGGGGATCAACCCCCATAATAAAAGAAACTTACCAAATCAAGAATATGTACACAATTTACCAACTAAAATAAAAATATAAATATTTAGTAACTATTAACTAACTAAACTCGCCGGCATATTTAGCGGAACATAAAAAAAAGGTCCATAATTAAAAACATATGGTTTTATTTTAAAATCTACTTACTACACTTCTTTTGTTATTTAAAGTTTCCTTTGTTTTACTTAAAATGAGATCACATTAAGAACAGATTTTGCGAGTAAAGGCTATTTGTGAAAAATGGTACATTTTTGAACTTTTCATGTAACCGGGAAAAGTGAAATTAAATATTAAAATAACAATTAATTAAATTAGAAAAATGGTGATTAATATCGCGTATTTCCTCCACGTGCTCTTATTAAAGTTTCTACCCGTCTAGGCATACTGAGAATGATGTTATCGATGGTCTCCTGGGATAGTCTCCGCCATTCCTCAACTACGGCGATTCGCAGTTCTCCCACGTTGGCAGGAGCTGGAATTCTGGACTTAACTTTTCTTTTCACCAAGTCCCAAACGTGCTCTATTGGGTTCATATCCGGTGATCTCGCCGGCCACTCCATAACAGTGATATTCATATCATTAAGATAAGCTTGAGTTACCCGAGCGGTATGCGGCCGAGCATTATCCTGCATAAAAACAAAATGAAAGAATAGAAGCAGTGCGGGGTGTAACCGTAAGTGAGCGTACGGTACGAAGAAGGCTCGAAGAAGCTGGTTTGGGTTCATTTGTGCCCGCCAAGGCTCCAAGGCTCGAGGTAAATCATCGTAGAAACAGGTTAACTTTTGCTCATGAACATCGACTTTGGAACGCGGACCAATGGAGGAAGGTACTGTTTAGTGATGAGTGCAGAATTCTCTTAAATCAAATTGACGGCAGGCAAAGAATATAAAGACGCCAAGGAGAACGATACATTCAGACAAATTTTGAAACTACAGTTGCATACGGTGGTGGATCAATAATGGTTTGGGCGGGCATTTGTTTGGGAGTTCGCACAGACTTGGTAGTGATTGACAGAGGGCGTCTGACTGCAGACCGCTATATCAGAGAAGTTTTAGAAGAAAATGTCGTACCGTTTGCCCCATATATCGGTGAAGATTTTGTTTTTATGCATAATGCTTTTAGGATAATGCTCGGCCGCATACCGCTCGGGTAACTCAAGCTTATCTTAATGATATGAATATCACTGTTATGGAGTGGCCGGCGAGATCACCGGATATGAACCCAATAGAGCACGTTTGGGACTTGGTGAAAAGAAAAGTTAAGTCCAGAATTCCAGCTCCTGCCAACGTGGGAGAACTGCGAATCGCCGTAGTTGAGGAATGGCGGAGACTATCCCAGGAGACCATCGATAACATCATTCTCAGTCTGACAGAAAACGCACTAAACCCCAAAAAAGATGCCGCCATTGCAAGACTAAGAGAAGTCTGAATAAAGAAGGACAACTACATCCTCAAATGTGTCAGTGTGATGACTCTGACGAAAAAATGACCCTTATTGTTGTAGATAATGCTCAAGAAAAGAAAAATGTCTCACCTGTTAATACTATGATAATTTATTATGCAATTTAGTATTATTATGCAATTTAGTAAATTGCTTGAATAAGAAATTTAAGTCAAATACATAGCAAAAAATAAAAATAATGTAAAATACAATATAATATATAATATAATATAATATACACTCGTAAAATATAATATATACACATATGAGTTAAATTATATTTAACTTTTCCCGGTTACATGAAAAGTTCAAAAATGTACCATTTTTCACAAATAGCCTTTACTCGCAAAATCTGTTCTTAATGTGATCTCATTTTAAGTAAAACAAAGGAAACTTTAAATAACAAAAGAAGTGTAGTAAGTAGATTTTAAAATAAAACCATATGTTTTTAATTATGGACCTTTTTTTTATGTTCCGCTAAATATGCCGGCGAGTTTACTTATAAACACTAAAAACCTCCAATGATCCACTTTTTCAAGTATTATTGAAAAACCGAAAAATCATGTCCGCCAAGTTAGAAGTTTCCCGCGCTTTTTCAAAAAAAGTGTTATAAATTATAAATATAGTGACATAAATTATATATCAGATCTTTAATCTATGATCTACAATTTATACATATTTTTGTATTTTGCTGTTTGAATAAAAATATAAGTATTGATTTTCCAATACTGGTAAATATTAGACTATTTTCGATATATTTTTTGTCGCGCAGCGGGTAGCCCAAGTGCCCTAGTAACTGATCATGTACTTAGAAGTAGAACTGTGTACAGTTGACCCTGAGCCAGCTAATAAGAAATGCCATTATTACTTCGTCCCCTGCCTGAAAGTGGTGAGATGTGTTTCAAAGCAAAAATGAGGCTATTAGCTCTCAATAGGTTTACTACTCGGTGCGGGAATCAAACCCGGGACCTCCCACGTTAAAACAATAGCGTTCAAAACTGCACCAGGGAGACTTCGTGAATTTATTATAAACAAACAACGATTCGTTAGTATCCATAATTTTTTTAATGCTACGAATGATATAGGTAACATCCACAATACTGAAGCTGCTTGCTTACATATTATATGTACCTACCTAACTACTATATTTATTTTATTTATGACTCAGACAACTTTTAAATAAGTAGGTACTCGTATGAATTCGTATGAAATCATGAAATGCGTCGTCGATCGTTCTTGCTCTATTTTTCAGACGTGTGTTCGTGGAAATTGATAACTCCTAAAGTAGGTAGTCTATATCACTAATATAACGTACAATAGTACGTTATATTAGTATAAAGAATAAGTTATTACTTAATAAGTAACTTAGTAAGTAATAACTTATTCTTTGCTAATATTATAGAATAACTTGAGTTTTTATAACATTAGTCGCCCGCGACTTCCTCCGCGTACAATTTCTGATTTCCTATGAGACTATGAAATTATCCCGCTGTAAGCGGCCTACATATAGAGACTATTTAGGACTGAAACAGTAACCGAAATGAGGGGTTTAAACACTGTTTTTTGAAACTGTTATAAAACAGAAACACTTATAACGGAAACAGAAACGATACTGTAACCCAATCAATCTGTAACCGTTTATTTCTGTTAAGTGTTTTTTTAGCTGTAACCCTAATAGATACATGCCCCAACAAACTGCACGGTGTGACAACGCATTCTTCTCACTTCATTGGACTTTACACGCACTGACACAACATGGCCATGTTTTTCTTAACAAGTGCAACCATCGGTGCTTTCACTTTAGGTTCAAATTTGAATACGCGTCACAACAGTAAATTTGGCAACGTCTAAAGTGTTTTTAAGTGTAACCGAAATAGCGATTATCTCGGTTACACTTTAAAACCCTTTATTTCTGGTACAGATTAGTTTATGTTACAGAAATATAAGTGTTTCAGGGTTAACAAAATTGAAAACACATTAAAAAGGGTTACAGCTTCAATTCTGTTACATCTTCATTCTGTAACACTTATATTTTTGTAACCTTTATGAATCTGTTTTTCAGTTCCTGGAAACTAAGTATATAAAATATGTCTCTAACTTCAAAAACTTAGAAACTTCATGCAAGCTTTCAACCCCCATTTCACCCTCTTTGGGGTGGATTTTCGTAAAACTGCGTACACTGGTTTTTATTAATTAAAACTAATAACTTAAGTGGCAATTTTCATATCTCTACCTTAACCTTACCTAAAACAAAGGACTTTCATACAAATTTCCGACCCCATTTTAACCCCTTAGGAGTGAATTTTCTCAAAACTGTTTCTTAGCTGATGTCTACACCATAGAAGGAACCTACCTTCCTTTTAAGTCTGTATGCTTTATAGTTCCTGAGATATCGTGATTAGTCAGTCAGTCAGTCAGTCAATGAATGAGTGGTATCCCGCTTTTATATACATATAGGTATAGATAGATGTACCTAAATGGGTGTTTGTTTTTATTTTGTTAGTATGTCCTTCACGTCGCAACAGAGCTGCGGGTCGCGGTGATTTTAATTTTTAACTTGGGTCCTAGTTGAGAACCCAGAGAGTGACCTAGGCTACTTTTATCTTGGAAAAATAATCAGTTTCCGTGGAATAGCATGCTATTTTTCACGCATTTTTCGAATCACGCCAAAACAGGGCTGTGGGTCGTCATGATTTGAGGACGAGAGTAAAATAGGCTACTTTTTGTCTCGGAAAAACAGTTTCCGCGGAATAGAATAGGTACCAGTTTTACGAAAGTTTGCTAATTTTATTTGGTACTAGGCATATTCATGTAGATCAAGTTACTTAATACCTACCTTACTTACTTATGTAGCATATTTTATAGATCGTTAGTCGTCAAAAGTTACGTTTTCTTATTGTGAAACTTCACAAGTTGATGCTGCAAAGGAGCAATTGGTATAGTATGTACCTAGTCTGTAAATAATTTAAAAAAAAATGACCACTGACTCTACTGTAATTATCTTATTTCATGTAAGTGTTTAATTTACAACATCTTATAATGTAGTAGGTATTAGATAACTACAGTAAAAATCTGTTAGCTGCAGTTATCTATAAATTCTTATCTAACAATGATGTTCTATTAGTATAATAGAACATCATTGTTAGCTATAAAGGTTCCGTATTTGTTTGAAAATCCACCACTTACTTACCATGAGTTTCTAAGGTCCTTGATTCCAGAAAACGATATGCTATTCGATCTGCTGAACTTCCTACCAATTGTCCAGAACCTGATCTTATTATGATTGTCCTCTTCCCGGAACGGATTCAGGTGCTCCGGGTAGTCGTGAATGGATATCGTCTTTCGAGGCCCCGCCATCGCCGTCATAATTGCACAAAAAGTTAAAGCACTAAACGCCTTTCACAGTTTTACATAATAGGGTAGGTGCACAGCAAAAAACTGTCGTCGACCACTTCGTTTTTTATCTGTTATCACACTCTTATCACAGGTTGATAGCGCGTTATCGCGGAGATAGTTGCGTAGGGTTTGTTTTCGTGGTTTAAATAAGAGCGCGGCGTCGGCACGCTCAACTTGGCGGCCGAAGGCAGACTAGCATAGCCTCTACCGTCGTCGCAGCCAACTCGCCAGTCGCTGATGCGGCTATCACAGTTAGGTTAGGAATGATTCACGTTAGCGGTCACAATGACGATCACAATCCAGTCACACACTGGCAACAAGATGTTTTAAGCAACTTTAGGAAGATCATGAAACAACTGACCATGGCATATATATGTGAATTGATCCTTATACAACAAAAGATCCTATTAATCTGTAATGCACTTGGCGTGCAGTAGGTACATTAAACAATTTTCAAAGAATACCATACGAGAATGCAAGACCAAGCTATTGCACATTACTTTAATTATGCCTACGTACGCTAATTAGTGATGACGAATTATACTGCGCAGAGACTTGTTAATCTTTTGTTTTGCTTCATTTTAATGAAGTGAATGGTTAATTGACGGAAATCATTTTGAAAAATCTTGAGGTTATAGAAAATCTGTCTTTTCAATAGCTCTTCGATTCTCACAAAAATTTAAAAATCTGGTTTCAACATAGTATACATTACTTACCTAGTTCTGCTTGCCAATCCGCACTTGACCACCGTGCTGAGCTATGACCAAATGAGCTATTCTGAGTGGTCAGTTATGGGCAGGTCATGGGTTCAAATAAAAGAATTCATCTAAAGTTCTGAACTAGAAAATTCATTATTAACTCGTATATGTCACCGTAAGATTGTAAAAACCGTTATATTATAATCTAACTCGCGAAATTCTAAACTGTCGAAGATTAGAATTTAACGCATTATTTTCCGGTAGATTGTAATCTGATAGGTATTTAAACCCGATAAAACCTAAGTGCCTACGGCCGGGCACTACCTATACTTGATTATTTGTGTCGAACCCTAACCTAACCTACAAGAAAGAGACAAGAAAACGTAAATAAAATGAATATTTCAAAAATTTACACTCAGCACATTGAACAGTTTACAATCTTTCGACAGTTTAGAATTTCGCGAGTTAGATTATAATCTAACGGTTTTTACAATCTTACGGTGACATATACATATCCGGAAAATTCCATCTGGTCCTATTGCTATTTTAAGATATATTTTACGTAAGTCGGTAGAGCATGAAATTTTGCATTGTAGAGTGATGTTTATGAAACAATAGATTCCGTTAGAAAGCTACTCTTTACTCTTGAAGTCTTCAAGTAGAGTTTCAAGTTAATACGCAAGTAGGCACCTTATTATTTTCGCAACATGACGTCAGGGAAATCGTAATGTTCCAACAAAGTCGAAGGCCAAGTAAACTTCGGAAAATATTGCACCTTGGAATATTTTATTAGGAGTCTAATGTCAACTACGAGGTACCTCTCTATACATGAATGTCGTAATTGTTGGACGTACCTACCTACATAAGTAACTACTGAATATTTACATTGCGTCTACCGTTCGAACACTTGCATATGTTATCAATCTTTTTACTTACCTACCTCTGCTTGTAAGTGCTGTATTTATTGAATTACTAGCGAATGCCCGCGACTTCGTCTGCGTGGTTTGAGGTTTTTGTTTCCCGCGGGAACTCTTTAATTTTCCGGGATAAAAAGTATGTGCCATTCCAGACTATAATCTATCTCTGTGCCAAATTTCAACCAGATCGGTTCAGCCGTTGGGGCGTGATTGAGTAACAAACTTCCATACATCCATACATCCACACATCCATACATCCATCCAAACTTTTGCATTTATAACGTAGTAAGACTACCTATTAGGTTTTTTACACTTGCAAGCAATCTAATCGATGCGCTACTTTCTAGTTATAATCACAATCTTAGGTATATTTTACCTATGTAATCTTGAATATATATAGGTATGTCACCGTAAGATTGTAAAAACCGTTAGATTATAGTAGAAATTCTGAACTGTCGAAAGATTACAATTTAACGCATTATTTTCCGGTAGATTATAATCTGATAGGTATTTAAACCCGATAAAACCTAAGTGCCACTACTTGATTATTTATGTCGAACCCTAACCTAACCTACAAGAAACAGACGAGAAAACGTAAATACAATATTTCAAAAATTTACACTCAGAACATTGAACAGTTTACAATCTTTCGACAGTTTAGAATTTCGCGAGTTAGATTATAATCTAACGGTTTTTACAATCCTACGGGGACATATACCTACAGGTAATAAAATCATTTGGGATTTACTAGTTCAGCGATCTAAAAACTAGATAATTAATAGGTATTAACTTTATTTCGTGACTACGATTTATGAAATGGGTTGAAAACCTGATTAATTTCTAGAAGTGGCCGCACGCGATTTTATTGATCCATGTTCCATAATCACCAAACAAGCCCGTTCATACTTTATTTAAATGTTTTCGTGGCCTATTTACTTTTGATAGGTACGTACCTATTAAATCCAATAACTTGCTATACCTTATTAAATCACCATATGGGTAGTGGACATAACTTTGTATTAAACGATAAAATCGCAATTCTGGTTGGAAAATCGTAATGTGAGTTTAAGTGCAGCGACAAGTGTAAATTTAAAAAATTTAACATTTCGTAAGTATGTGAAATGTTGACAACTCATTCATCAGAATTCAGATCCTGGCCTGTAGATAAGGAAAGTCATCGAGCCAAATCAATTAGCCCAGACATGACAAATCTGCTGTTTTGCACGGAAGGAGTAAATTGTTAGGTAGGCTGTCCTGGAATTGGTAGCAGCTTGGGATCAAGGATTAGATCGGCCCATCTATCTGTCAACAGCGCTAGTGAAACAGACATCACAGAATAATATAATATGCAGACATAGGTACAAAACGATCAAACATAATTTATAATATCTAGCGTGTACTATAAGTGTGCCTTTGAAAGCATATCCAATTTAGTATCTTCCTATAATAACATACCTATAATATAAAAAAAATCGCTGAAAGCTTTTTGGAGAAAAGCATAAGTGACACAATTGCTTGATTGAAGGTACTTGGTACAGTTGCAGACGTTCTAAAGTTTTTCACTTGTTAGGAACGTCCTATAAAGTCTATGTCCCACCTCGAAAAGTTTAATGAGTTGAAGAAGGTAAAATAAGAAACTTATAACCAATAATAATAATAGTTATGTAGAGTACCTAGATATAAGTGCTCCTTCTGCGTCTGCGAAACTTGCTTGCTAAGTCTATTTTTCGTTAGTTGTTAGCTAAGTCAAAAGTCAGCTAAGGAAAAATGGACTGTAGGTGGCTGCGTATGTATATTATTGTTACTTATTACGTCATCTTATCAAATAAACCTTCCTACGTGCAGCAAGTTTCTGAGGTAAAAGCTTACAAAATTGGCCGAGTGCCCGCAAATACGTACAAAAGGTGTTAGTCATCGTCTTTTGTTCGTTCAGCCGTTTATTGTTCACAATTAATATATACAAAGGTTATATAGATACCGTCCTCGGTCCTACCCAACCTTTGTACCTATAGGTGAATTTTTAAATTCTGATCTGAAAGCGAAATACCTGACTCCAGTCACCCCAATCGTATTGTCTAAGGAGGCTTTGAATAGGTACCTGAGTAGGTAACTATATCCCGATTCCCGGCGCACTACGACCGAACTTTCCAACTACAGTGCAATTTATATTTACATTCTGGCATAAATAGGTACATAGTTAATAGGTAAGTAAGTAGGTACATATACTTAAATAACACAAGTTATTTTAATCCTATGTAAAGTGCCAATTATTACTACCAGTCTCTCAATGTCTTCCGCTCATACCTACTCGAATACGAATATAATTATGATATAATCGGGTCAAAGACCCTATTATTAGTATTATTGTAAGACTTGGTCAACAACTCAACAATAAGGCGACAATATCGTAGAGAACTCTTGTTATATTCCACTGACGGCGATTTGTCAGAGAACAGGATAGGATCCATTCCGAGCCATCAATTGCGCTTCGTATCGCCAATTCATTGAGTTAGCCTGTTAAGTTTGTTTACAATATTTATCTACCTACACACTTAGACCCTATTCCTACAAATTCTACATACCTATCTAATGAACTAAAATTTATGATTTATTAAATAGTTCAATTAAGATATTCCTAACTATGTGGTCAGACTCAGTAAAAGTCAATTAGTACAAATCGCAGATTGTGACCGCGCTGCATCTCAAATGATTTTACACTTCGATGACCGACGATTATTTCATATCATCAACATCTCCATCAACCAAAGTATTAGAAGTATATTATAATATTCATGTAATATTATATATATCACTCAAAACATTCATGGTGAGAATGCCATTATCACGTACCAAGTGCAAGGATTGCCGCAAGGAAGGCTTACAATTCCTGAATTTTTTCCATTTAACTGTACCTATGTAGGTACATAAAATTACAGATATCTGAAATATTATTAGCGTTCTCAAAAAATATATATCTGCTAATAGCCTACAATTAGAAGGTATTAGTATCGTATGTAAACATAATTTTTAAACTAGGACAGCAGTACGAGTACAAAGTCTAGATTACGGCTTAATAGTGCGAATTGATTGTCTTCTCATTGTATCCGTAATATTGTGTTCCATGACCCAAATAACTGGTTCGACGGGTAATTAATTAGGTACATACATTTCATACTCTCGTAGTTCGTTAACCTTTCATAATGTTACTTTTATTTTTATACGACTGCCTGAAAAAAGGAGTATATTGTTTTCAGGGTTCATGTAGGTATGTATGTATGTATGTATGTGTATATTCCACCATAACATCTATACGCCTGAACTTTTGATAAATGAGGTATCGTTAGAATCCCTAGCTTATTCCGGGTGACATAGGCTAGTAAATTTTTTAAAAAAATTGATGGGGTGACCATGTTCCCGCATTAAAGACCAAAATTGAAAAAAAAAATCGAAAATAAGATTAACTATATAATCATCATCTAGAAAATGATGAGTAGATTCCAAAAATATATAACAATATAGTTTAATATTTAGTGATTCACAAAAAAATATAATTTAATAAAAAATGTGAATAAGATTCCAAAGGCTATATTGTATGCAAATCGTTTCTTAGGGAGGTAAACTCCAAAAATAATATGGCAGGGCAGTCGTATTTTTTAACTCTTTAAATTAACTTCATTATACTTAAGTAGGTACCTACTCAGGTAAGTATGTATTATAGATAAGTATAACTTATTTATGTATTATTGTGTAGCGGAGTATTACGAGCTGGTTGTAATAAGACTCACAATTGTTGATTAGAGTAACAAAAGGAATAATAATTTTATTTGTAAAACTTATCGATATATATACAGAAAACCTTAAGAACTAACAACCAATAGAAAACAAGATTAAATATTTACAATACAACAACCAATGAGAGAGCATACATTTCAACCAATAAAATCGGCAAACAGAGCCGCGCGAAATGCTAGTTCCAGGTAACGCGCAATTTCCCCGAACTATCGATAATGCAATAATAATAATAATGGAGGCGTGGCTCGCGCACGCAGGCGCGGTGTGGCGCGGGGCGCTCAGTCGAGCGTCGCATTCCGCAGTCAGCCACGAGCTTCGATAGCGCGATGACGTGCGCCTCAGTGCCGGTCCGCGGATCTGTGGTGTTTCGGACTATCTTGTGGTGTTTCGACGGCGTCGCAAAATCAGTGCAGTTAAAACGGTTCTTTTGAGAACTACTCTTTCCGTTTCCATAACTGCCCGATCATTCCTTCAGTCTCCAGCCATCGGTAAGTATAACTTAGGAACGAGACGTTGCTTGACCATTCCATTGAATATCCAGCGAGGTTCTGTCTTTTTCGAGATTGAACTCGCACTTTCCTGTTATCTGGAATTCGCCGGAATCGTGTCAGCTAGGCAATAAAGAATGTAACAGCAAATCCGTGTCTTATTTTCCTCTGTGATGATAAAGAGATTTCCCGTGTACGTTGTCTCTCTCGCTTCCATCTTCCTTTTCCTTCACTTCCTGGTAAAAGATAGCGCGCCGCCTCGCGGCGCCGGTAAGGTATGTTTGGTACTCGGTTGGTAAAGGTATATATAGGTATATATATTAAGGAGGTAAAGGTACAGGTATATATATGGAGGTAAAGGTATAGGTATATATAGAGAGGTAAAGGTATAGATATATTTAAAGAGGTAAAATGCTGTGAGCGCGGGAACGAGTGACGTAAGTATTTCGTAAGTACCTATATCTATACTTTATGTGCGAGGTACGCACAGTATCCCCCTTCAAGCGAAGCGTACGTTTTTCTTCACGACTCGTCCGCTTCGTTTGGTGATATAAGGTGGCGTAGGTAAAACAGCTGGAGTCGAATTCAGTTTTCCATATGATCCGACTGGATCATGGTTCGGTGAACTCGATCTCTTGCGTTTCGACGTAACGTTAGTGTCGCTCGTGCTTACGTCATCTTCGTTAAGTAGGTATGCAGGCTTGAGTCTATCTAGTGATATCACGGTTGTGCGTAGTGGTAACTGGATCTTGAAGTACTTCTCGTGACGTTTTAAAACTTGATAGGGTCCGTCATATGGCGGGGTCAAAGGTGGTTTGACCGCATCGTTTCGAACGAAAACGTGCGTACATGTAGCTAGGTCTTTGTGTACGAACGTAGGTCGTGACGATATCGTACGTTCCGTAGGTATTAACGATGCCATTGTTTCGCTTAGCCGTCGCACGTACTCTACGTCTTCAATTTTCGACTGTGTAGGTACGAAAAAATCGGACGGTATTCGTAGTGTTGCGCCGTAGGTCATTAGTGCAGGGCTGAGTTTATCTTCACGTAGTGCGGTGCGTAAACCCAATAGTACGGTGGGCAACTCTTCTACCCAAGTTGTTGTTGCACCGCGCGCCATGAGAGCTGCCTTCATTGTACGATGAAATCGTTCCACTTTTCCGTTGGCCTGGGCGTGATAACTTGTAGTACGGATTCTGGATATACCCCATTTCTTCAGTAGTGTGTTGAATAGTGCCGACTCGAAATTTTGGGCTCTATCCGTTGTAATTCTGAGCGGGACGCCAAATCGGACTATCCAGTTCTCGTACAGGGCTTTCGCGACGGTTTCTGCGGTGATATCTTGAACTGGAACAGCTTCCGGCCATCTGGTGCATCTGTCTATTATGGTGACGCAAAACTTGAAATCGTTTGATAGTCGTAGCGGTCCCACGACGTCTATGTGTATATGTTCGAAACGTTGAGAAGGTGGGAACTCCGCCAGAGGAGTGACGACGTGACGATGTACCTTGCTGCGCTGACAGTTGACACAAGCTTTGGCCCATGTTGCTACTTCTTTGTTCATGGTTGGCCAAAAGAATTTCGATGCTATCTGTTTCCGTGTGGTTCTAATCCCGGGGTGACATAGCCCGTGTTGCGCTTTGAATGCGGCATAGCGGTATGTTTTAGGTAAATACGGACGGGGTGATGCAGTCGATAATTCGCATGTGATTGGTCGGTCGAGTCCGGGAAGAGTTATTTCGGCGAATTTTAAGTTAGGTTGTTTTTTCAGATTTTCCAATTCTTCATCGTTGCTCTGGTCTATTGCAAGTTGGTTGTAGTCTATGATACTTGGGTTCTGGATGTCTTCGATTCGATCTTTCGTCGGCTTGATACCGCTGGCAGAAACTTCGTAACCTAGGAAGTTTATAGTTTCAACTCCGAACTGGCATTTGTCGACGTTGAGTGTGACGCCGTATTCGTCGAGACGTTCTAAGACTTGATGGAGAAGCTTCTTATGCTTGTCTTCATCTTCGGAGAATAGGAGAATGTCGTCAACGAAACAAAAACAGTCTTCTATACCTCGGAGAACTTGATGCATGAATCGTTGAAAAGTTTGACTTGCGTTACGTAGACCGAACGTCATGCATGTAAATTCGTATAGCCCGAACGGAGTGATTATGGCTGTCTTCTGTGCATCTTCTTTACTCGCCATAGGTATCCAGTAGTACGCCATCTTGAGATCAAGTTTCGAAAATATTTTCTTGTTGTTCAGTGGATACGTGAAATCTTGAATGCGTGGTATCGGATAACGATCGGGTTGCGTTACTGCGTTTAATCTTCGGTAGTCGCCGCATACCCGAAGTCCGCCGTCTTTCTTCGTTACGACGTATAAAGGGCTGGCCCATGGACTGCTTGAAGGTCTGCAGATGCCAATCTCCACCATCCGATCAAATTCGGCTTTTGCGGCGTTGTATTTGTCGGGCGGTAGAGGGCGGGCGCGTGCGGAAAGCGGAGGACCCGTCGTTTCGATGTGATGTACGACGTCATGTTTGGCTGGCTGCTTTAGAGACATGGGTCGAAGAACGCCAGGAAAATGCTTCAAGATGTCGTGATATTGTTGGTCGGAGCTCACGATGCGAATGGACTCGGCGTTTGTTGATACTTCAATAGCGTCGACGGTAAGCTTGGTTTCGTCGTCAATTAATTTTTTTCTGTGAAGATCCACAAGGAGCTTGTAGTGACGTAAGAAGTCTGCACCCAATATGGAAGTCTTCACGTCTGCGACAATAAACGTCCAGGTGAAACTGCGCCGTAGTCCCAGGTTGAGTTTAATTGTCTTCTCGCCGTAGGTATTTATCGGTGTATTGTTTGCCGCGTAAAGTTTGTAGGTATGTGCGGCCTTTTTCTTAGTTTTCGATGTTGCAGCCCAAACAGATATGTCTGCGCCAGTGTCCACGAGGAAACGTTCGTGTGAGTCGCGATCATGAACACAAAGGCGGTTGCTGATTTTGGGGACACCGACATCCGCCACGGTCGGTGTCGACGTTAGTTTTCCGTCGTCTTGGTACGTTGTGCACACGGTGACTCGCAGCGTATTGCTTTCTTGCCAAACTTGTGATGATATCTGCATAACCACGTAGGATCGCCAGGCTTCACCCGAGATGATGATGAGCGTGAGCGCGAGCGGTAGCGTCCGCGAAATGGTTGACGAAATGTTTGACGCGTAGTATCTCGTGCTCGCAATTCCGCCACTTGTAATGTGAGTTTTTCTAACCTTGATAGGATCTCTGAATACGCTGGCTCGCAGGTGATGTTAGATGATGCTGCTGAAGAGGTTGAATTTGATACCGCTGCCACGGTGCTGACGGACGTGTTCCCGACGTACTCCATCATCCTGTCTGCCATTGCTGCTAGCGTGTCGAGCGAAGATTCCTTGTTGACAGAGAGCACGCAGCGACAGTGGGCTGGCACGTGATTGAGCCACTCGATCTTCAAACCCTCTTCTGTGATGAGGCCGTTGTTCAGTTCTCGCATTTTTCGAAGCAGCACGCTGGGTTTCTGGTCACCGATTTCTAAACCGCTGATGAGCTTCTGAAAGTTCTCGACTTCTGTTTTTTCGTACACGGTGAGTAGTCGATTTTTCACGGCTTCATATTTCCCCGTTGCAGGTGGGCTGTATAGTAGGTCGGTGATGTGCTGTAGATCTGCCGGTTCTAGCTTCGAAAGGACGTAGCGGTATTTTTGATCATCTGATGTCTTCAAGGGATCGACGACTGCCTCAAACTGGACGAACCAGGCTCTTGGAACAGTGCGCCAAAATGGAAGGAGCCTTGACTGCACGGAGATCGCAGCCAAGTCGGCGATTTTTGTTTCTTCGACGCTTTTTAATTCTTGCTCGGCCATAGCTTCAGCTTTTTGTTGATGGATTCCTTTTTTTCTTATTAATTGTCGGAGGGTCACCACTGTAGCGGAGTATTACGAGCTGGTTGTAATAAGACTCACAATTGTTGATTAGAGTAACAAAAGGAATAATAATTTTATTTGTAAAACTTATCGATATATATACAGAAAACCTTAAGAACTAACAACCAATAGAAAACAAGATTAAATATTTACAATACAACAACCAATGAGAGAGCATACATTTCAACCAATAAAATCGGCAAACAGAGCCGCGCGAAATGCTAGTTCCAGGTAACGCGCAATTTCCCCGAACTATCGATAATGCAATAATAATAATAATGGAGGCGTGGCTCGCGCACGCAGGCGCGGTGTGGCGCGGGGCGCTCAGTCGAGCGTCGCATTCCGCAGTCAGCCACGAGCTTCGATAGCGCGATGACGTGCGCCTCAGTGCCGGTCCGCGGATCTGTGGTGTTTCGGACTATCTTGTGGTGTTTCGACGGCGTCGCAAAATCAGTGCAGTTAAAACGGTTCTTTTGAGAACTACTCTTTCCGTTTCCATAACTGCCCGATCATTCCTTCAGTCTCCAGCCATCGGTAAGTATAACTTAGGAACGAGACGTTGCTTGACCATTCCATTGAATATCCAGCGAGGTTCTGTCTTTTTCGAGATTGAACTCGCACTTTCCTGTTATCTGGAATTCGCCGGAATCGTGTCAGCTAGGCAATAAAGAATGTAACAGCAAATCCGTGTCTTATTTTCCTCTGTGATGATAAAGAGATTTCCCGTGTACGTTGTCTCTCTCGCTTCCATCTTCCTTTTCCTTCCTTCACTTCCTGGTAAAAGATAGCGCCTCGCGGCGCCGGTAAGGTATGTTTGGTACTCGGTTGGTAAAGGTATATATAGGTATATATATTAAGGAGGTAAAGGTACAGGTATATATATGGAGGTAAAGGTATAGGTATATATAGAGAGGTAAAGGTATAGATATATTTAAAGAGGTAAAATGCTGTGAGCGCGGGAACGAGTGACGTAAGTATTTCGTAAGTACCTATATCTATACTTTATGTGCGAGGTACGCACAATTGTATAGATACCAGGAATGTAAATTACTAAAACGAGTGGCTGTTCGTTTACATTACGTACCTATAAATTTAAGTATTTATAGATATGTGTATATCGATGCATTAAAGATTACCTCCGGTATAGCGGACGTGTCATAATAAATACTAATAATGAAACTTTGCCGCGCCTGTACGTGCTACCTCGGACTTAGGTACCTACCAATAACTCGATAATTTTATTTAGCTTAAGGTAAGTTGCTTAGCAAATACCTATGTAGTCAATAGGTAGTGGTCAGTGGATAAGTGGAAATCTTCGACATTAGGCTGTATAGGGAAGACTCAGACCAGTCTGATTTTTACATCTTCTTATTCTGGTTGAAGTAGGTGTGTCCAGTGTCCATGGCATTATGACCTATCAGTATTAAATCAATCCAAGAGCTAATAACAAGAAGCTCATAGTACCTCTAGGTAAGGGGTAGATACTACCACAGAAGAGGTACTAAGCCCAGATAGGATTCTGTTGTTTTAAAAGTTGGCAATTGGCAATAATACTTAGGTATACCTATGTAGAATCTCGATTATCCGAAAATCGATTATCCGGACTTCACGGCTCTAATTACCTCTATGCTCGTTTTTTTAATATAGTATTGTCTAAATGACGTATGTAAAACCTTTTCTACAGTAAAAAAGTTATTAGTTATTGTTTGATTTGACCTTGAAATCGATTATCCGGAATACCCCTGGTTTTATTTGATTCGGATAATCGGGATTCTACTGTATTAAGAAATGCTTGATACCAACATGTCATTTATAGGCATGTCAGCCTTAAATTATTTATGTACAAGTACTTAGTATAAAACAATACATTATATTGGGTTAGTAGGTAGGTGAATCAAACTCATTAGTAAGTACCTATCACATTATCAGGAACATTATCTGGTAAATTAATCCTCTGACAATTCCAGTACCACGAGTTTCGAGAATATTTTTTTTTGAATTGCGTTGATGAGATGCAGACGCTAGGGAGAGGAAGTGGCAAGTTACCTCGGAATTGCAAAGAGGATGCTCCACTAAAGATGACATTGAGCACCAATCAGGTAGAGTGGGCATAAATGGCGAGTCAGTCTAAACGTTGCGCATTTTATTTGACGTTGTAATTTTTGCCTCCTTTAATGATGTCGTTTGTCTTGATAAATTTATCTTGAAGGTCAGATTTTAAATTTTGTTACCATCCTACTGGCACAGACGAGCCGCCACTACCGATTTAGCATTCCGGTACGATGCCTTATAGAAACCAATTAGGCGTATGGGTTTTATATAACTGCAATACCCCTAACAGGTAAGCCCGCTACCATCTTAGACGGCATCATCACTGACTACCAGGTGAGATCCCAGTCAAGGGCTAACTTGTAGTTGATAACAAAAACAATTATAATGTTTTTCAGGAGACATCGTTGTCTAAAAGAGAGGACTCATTCCCGTCAGTAGTTAAATTGTAGTGTCCCAAAAATTCCATAAGATAGGTACCTCCCTCTTTTCCTAACAAAGGGGAATACCAAGTAGGTAGGTATGTCTGTAGTCTGTACAACTACATATTACATGAAAACTTCTAGTCTTAAACTTCTTTAACGATTTGCACTATAATTTGGATTTAGAATAGGTATTTCCTCATTAATATCGTATTCATATTTTAATCTAAAGAATAGGAAATTCCACCAGTGCGAAGAGATGAGTCTTAGCTCCGCTTGAGTTATCCTTTTAACCCAGAGTTAGCTGCTACTTTGTCAAAATTCGTATTTCAAGCTTCAGTTTTTCAACATTTCAGCAAAATTTCAAATTTATAGTCCTGGATTAAACGTAACCCGGCGTCTCTGCAAGCGGGTCTTAAATTATTAAAGTTAATAGGACTCTTTTATGAGCATCAAAAAATCGAACACCGGCACTGGCTCCAAATGACCCAGTGCACGGCAGTTGTCATGACAACTGTAACAAACGTCTTTGTTGTTATAACTATAATTTCAAACGATTTTACCTCGGGTTTTAGTGTTGTGTTTTACTTCGTTGTTTATATATAGTGCTTGCAAGATATTTTAATTAGCATAATGGCTACGAATACACCGCCTAATATATCTGCAAGAATTTATTATGGTTTACGAACGGATATTAAGTAAGTGCCAATTTAGTATCAAATGAAATCATTTTATTTAAAACTATCGATGTACGAAACTCTTTCAAGAAATAAAGTTTTCTTTTTGAGCAAATGTTTACCTACTATATATATAACAGTGCAATCAGAGTGCAATACATAAGTTCCAGTCTCTGAGCGAGGAGATCAGATTCTCATATAACCTTCACTATCTTTGAAGCTAATAATCGTTAACACACACATTTTACACTATGCAATCACTAATTGGTTGTAAAGTGTACACATACTCAATAATTATTATGTTCCTTAGACAAAACGCTCATTATATGACCGACTCTGAGATCATCTATCCAGCGGGTGGAGTTATAGTGATCCACAACCATATTCAAAAGAAACAGAAGTTTATTAGACTCCAGGACAAACATAAGCCGATTAAGTCAATAATATTGGCGCCAAACAGGTAATTACTAAGCTCTGGTCAACTTTGCATGTTGGACCAATGCAGTTGATCCTGTGTAGGTACATATAGATTATTATAGATACTAGGACGTTTGCCGTATTTTTACCGTTTTACGATATTTTACGGAATTTACCGTTGATACGAGCGCTAACGTGTACGATACGAGTTGGTTGAATTACATTTTTGTTTGATAACAATTAATGACAGCCCGTTTTCGACATCGTTTAATATAAAGTGTATGAGAAGAGCTATGATGAGAATAATTCATATGTGAAGCAGATATAGTGTTTGGCGATGAAAATAACAAAAATATTAATATTGACAATGTTTTAGACGCTGGCTCGCTTTGAATGAAATTGCAGAAGAAGGTCAAAAGCCTATAATAACAATATACGACTTGACGACTTACAAGAGACGTAAAATACTAACAGTGCCATTTGAAAATTCCACGGCCAGAGAGTTTGCGTGCGTCCAATTCACGTACGATTCGAAATACTTAGTGGCGATCACCGGAGAACCAGACTGGTATTTGTATTATTACAACTGGGATAAAGGAAAAGTCGAGAGTCACGCTAAAGCTCAAAACCCCAGCGGTCAGGGGACTGTTGAAAGCGTAAGAAAACGTTTCTAATAATATCTTCCACTATTAGGTACATTTAAATTGTAAGTAATAATCAGCCACTTACTTCTATTATCAACTACCAACTTTATCCTTTTGTCAATAGTTTTAATATGTACTCAATCATGAGTCCTATTATTTATATTTTTTTTAAGAAATAGTTTTTTAAATTTGATTCCAGGTACAATGCAATCCTTCGGATGCAACTCTTATAGTTATAACAGGTCCTTATACCTTTCGGATTATGAACGTCGCAGAAACTGTATGGCGACAATGGGGTTGGTGTAAGGCTGAAAATGTATGTACATTGATAAACCTAGGTTTTTTAAATTATGAAAGAGTTAATTACTAAGGTTTGAATTTTTCAGGTTAATATTACAACTTGCATGTGGTTGACTGCCGATCGTATTATGTTTGGGACGCATAATGGACTCATCATGATGGTAGAAAACGGCGAACTACGACATAACTGCATATTTCGAGCACTTGAGGTTACAGAAATGTCACTAAAAAAAGTCGACGTCGAGTAAGAAATTATTACTTTACTTACCTTTTAATGATCAACTCGTAATGTGCATAAATAATCGTATAATGCCATAACTATAATATAATATAATATATAACTTTTATTCACTTGATAAGCTTGCAAAATTTCAACTAAATTATGTTCCTATCCACAATCTAATGTGAACAAATAATCGATATCCATTCTAATATTATCAATGCGAAAGTGTGTCAGTCTGTCTGTCTGCTACGCTTACAAGGCCCATCTTTTTAAACGATTTTGATGAAATTTGGTGTAGAGGTATATTGTATGCCGGGGAAGGATAAAGGCTAAAAACTTATCCACGCGGACCAAGTCGTGTGCATCATCTAGTAAAATCTTAAGCCGTCGAGGAATCCGCGTACTAATACTAACCGATTAGGAGTAAGCATAAAATTAGTAAGTACCCCTTGCTTACTAGAGGGGGTAACCTCCAGACTAAGACTGCATCGCTTCATCAAACACCAGGTGAGATCGCAGTCAAGGGCGGACTTGTGATCTAATATTATATATTTTTTATAAATCTACATAAATGTGCAGGGCTGCAGAAAGTGAAAAGACCAGTACAACGAGCGCAGACGGAACAAGTAGCGAACAGGGCATTATTGAAACAGAAAGCTACCCCGTTGAACATTTCACTAATTTCTCTAAAGGTACTTTAGTAGGAATTCTTAAATAACAAGTTTTTATTACCCTCTTTCTTCTTTTTATTTGTGTCCTCTTTTTGTGGCAGACTATCCAAAACTACTCCTCTCCAAAATGACGTCTCTAGACGCCGATCTTTTTTGTCTTATCAGAGAGTTTTACACTATGTTTGCTCTTATATTTACTGGTTATATTTTATCTGGCCTTTTATCACAATCTGCAGATTATTTGCTTTGACCGGACAAGTATTTACAGGATTTGCGTACGCTTGTGGCCAAGGATATGTTCATATGTTTGAGAAAGAAACACCTCACCATTGGCGTAAAAGGAATGTGTATAGAATTTCGAAAAAGTCATACAAGTAAGTATGTAATTATATGAGTAACGCACCTTTAAAGAAACTACTTACAATGAAGAAGATTCGATAAAATATGATTCCTTTAATAATCAAAAAAGGAAGCGTGCTAGCTTAAATCGCAAAAAAAATTGTTAAAAGATTTACTAAAAAAGGTTCGTATTTGAATTTTTAAGACATACCCGAGAGCATCCACTATGGTCACCCCTTGACGCTATCCAACATATAACAATAGATCCAAATCAAGAGACACTTCTTATAACGACATTCAGAAAGCAACTATACTATGTCAAACTATTTGGGCAGCATATGCTTCAGGTACGCTACGATATACAAGTTTTGGTTAATTAAAGATGAAAACAAAGGATCGTCGCATTAAAACACTTATGATCTTTGAACATTTTAGAATCCAGAAATCGCCTTTTTAGAACTTGGGCCTGCCATGCATTATGGTCGTATTAACTCATTATCTATGTGTGCTTGGAAACCAATATTTATGACTTCGGGTGAACAGGACAAAAGTATAAGGGTTTGGAATTATATGACTGACGATGTAGAATTGATTAAATTGTATCAAGAGGAGATACATTGTGTATCCTTACATCCGACAGGTAATTCTAAACAAATAATTACGAAAATTATTGGGTAATATGGATTTTATAACAGATTTGCTATAAATTGCAGGACTTTTTGCCATCGTGGGATTTTCAGACAAGTTACGTTTTATGGTGGTGTTAATAGACGACTTTGAAGTTATGCGAGAGTTCCCGATTCGCAATTGCAAGCGCGCAAAATTTAGTACAAACGGTCATCTCTTTGCAGCCGTTAATAGTCAAATTATACAAGTGTTTTCATCTGTATCATTCCAGAATGTTTATAATTTGAAGGGTCATAATGGAAGAGTTAGTATAACTTTAGCATTATTATGGTTTGTCGAATTTAGGATGATAATTTTGACAGACGAAAGGTGTATAGCAACAGTGAAGGACTATAGTGAAAGAGCCTGTCCCTGGTAAATGATAATGATAAATCTGCCAAAATTATCATCTTAAATTCGAAAAACATATAAGGCGCTAGTCCGGTTGTACTGCAATTTCTTAGCTAAATTGACAGGTCTAAAACCAGCTGGGCGACCGCGTATCTTCTGCATCAATCATTGTTACAGTATCAATTGTTGTGATTGGCTTAATTTATGGTATTCTTGCTGCGTCAATGGATTTTGTCCAATAGTGGAAGAGTGTTATCCAATCAGAGGTGATTGCGATTGTTACATTGTAGCTGTCAGAGATACGCGGTCACCCAGCAGTGCTAATCGTTTCTACAAAGAACATAAGTAAGTATGTAGTCAAAAAGACAGCATAACAAAGCATAGCAATCGAATTGAACGAAAGTAGTTTATATATTCCTATTACTTAGATAGATTTTTTATTCCTTTATTTCTCATGCAATGCTTTTGAATTTCAGATAACAAGTTTAGCATGGTCTGCAAATGATTTGACATTGGTATCGTGTGGTACGGAGGGGGCCGTATACGAATGGAACTTGTCTTCTGGACAAAGAGTTGGTGAAGTAATACTTAAAACAAATCAGTTTAATGCCTGTGCAGTAAATAGGTAAGTTTGTTTAATTTTTTTCACGTTGTTACGATACACTTGACGTTACACACACGTTTTATTAAACTAGCACAACGATTTCAATTAAGTAATTTACTCCGAGAACAATAGCGCATTTAAACAGCATAAGGCCTTTGAATCAAGAATAAATCGGTATGAATTGTATCGTAGAATATCATTGAGTTTCCTTATTATACTATATATTTTTATATAATACTAGAGATTGCCTGCGACTTCGACCGCGTACAATTTCTAATTTCCTGAGATTACCCCCCTCTGCAAAAGGCCTACTTAGAGCGGCTATAGCATTGGCAGATTTTTATTATTAAAACTAATAACCTAAATCCCGATTTTCAAGTCTCTAACCTCAAAAACTTAAACCCACATGTAAGCCTCCAACCCCTATTTCACCCCTATTCTGATAGATTTTCGTAAAATAGCTTATTAAGGTTATTATTTATTTAAATCTAATAACCTAAATCCCGATTTACAAGTCTCTAACTTAAAACACATAAGACTTTCATACAAACTTACAACCCCCATTTCACCCTCTTTGGGGTGAATTTTCGTTAAATTGCTTATATAAGTTTTTATTATTTATTAATTAACTTAACTGCTAAATTTTCATGTCTCTAACTTCAAAAACATAGGACTTTCATTCATTTCAACCCCTTAGGGGTGAATTTTCTCAAAACCGTTGCTTTGCTGACGTCTACACCATAGACCTATCTTCCAAATTTCAAGTCTGTATGCTTTATAGTTCCTGAGATATCGTGATGAATCAGTGAATAACCTTTCGCATAAATATATATAGACTAGCTGATGCCCGCGACTTCGTCCGCGTGGAATAAGTTGTTTAATTTTCGTCAATTTTCCAATGTTTTTAATAGTTATTCTGCTATTCGGGAGGGAGACAAATACAACAAATCAAAAACCATGAAAATCGGTCCAGCCGTTCTAGAGGTTATAAGTGTTCGAAAAAACCCGACTTTGTTTTATATATTAAAATAGAGGTCGCCCGCGACTTCATCCGCGTACAATTTCTGATTTCCTATGAGATTTTTCCGCTGCAAAAAGCCTAGGTACATAAAGCGGCTAAAACTAATAAGTAATAACCTTAATGCCGATTTTAATAACTTATAACCTACATGCAAACTTCCAACCCCAATTTCACACCCTTTAGGGTGGATTTTCGTAAAATTGCTTCCACAGGTTATTATTATTTAAAACTAATAACCTATTTCCCGATTTTCAAGCCTCTAACTTCAAACACAAAGGACTTTCATACAAACTTACAGCCCCCATTTCACCCTCTTTGGGGTGAATTTTCTTAAAATTGATTATACAGGTTATTATAATTTAAAACTGTTAACCTAAATCCCGATTTTCAAATCTCTAACATCAAAAACTTAAAACCCTCATGGAAGCTTCCAACCCCTATTGCAGCCCTATTGGGGTAGATTTTCGTAAAATTGCTTATGCAGGTTATTTATTTAAATTTAATAACCTAAATGCCGATTTTCATGCAAACTTACAACCCCCTTTACACCCTCTTTGGGGTGAATTTTCGTAAAACTCCTTATATGGGTTTTTATTATTTATAACTGTTAACCTAATTGCCAATTTTCATGTCTCTAACTTCAAGAACAAAGGACATTCATACAAACTTCCAACCCCATTTCAACCCCTTAGGGGTGGATTTTCTCAAAATCGTTTCATGGCTGACGACTAAACCATAGAAGGAACCTATCTTCCAAATTTCAAGTCTGTATGCTTGATAGTTAATGAGATATCGTGATGAATCAGTGCAATTATTGCAAAAACAGTCGACAGGTTGTGAACCGTTCAATGCTCTGAGTGTAAATTTTTGAAATATTCATTGTATTTACGTTTTCTTGTCTCTTTCTTGTAGGTTAGGTTAAGGTTCGACATAAATAAGTAGATAGGTAAGGTTAGGTTTTATCGGGTTAATATACCTAACAGATTACAATCTACCGAAAAATAATGCGTAAAATTGTAATCTGTCGACAGTTTATAATTTCGCTAGTTAGTTTACAAACTTACAGTTTTTGCATTTTTTACGGTAACATATATATAGATAACTTATTTTATTTTCAGCAACGGGAAAACCACGTACGGTGTGGGCACTGACGGAGAAATAAAGGAAATCGGTTCCAATACGATTCGCAGAAACTTAGGATTGATTGGATGCGCTCTTGATACAATCGTGTTATCTCGTTCGGATTTGATGCTTTTTATTACTGGCGGTGAAGGTGGAGTGGCTGCAGTTCAATTACCTTTACTAGACAAGGCTATCTTTAATGAATTTCATATGCATAACAAAAAAGTGATTGGCATCGCTTTATCTTATGATGATCAAACTTTAGTATCAGTAGCCGAAGATTCTTCTATTTGTTTATGGAGACTGAATAACGCTGACGGGCGAGCTATAGCATTGGACAAAGATTTTGCATATTCTAAAGAGATTTTAATAAGCAAGAAAGATTTACAAGAGAAAATTAATAGTATAAATGTGAGCAATATTTTGCACTCCCATGATATTATGATTGGACAGCTGACATATAAACAACTAACTATGATATTTTTTATAATTTTAGTTGCTGAGTACAAGGATGAGCGAACTGGAAACTGAACACACATATCAGCTTCGTCAAGCTGAAGCTACACAAGCTGAAAAATTAAAAGAAGTACACGAAGGTTACTGTGCAGCTATTGAAGAACTTAAAGAAAAGAACGAGGTAAAATTATATTTCAAACGAAAAATCATTCCAGATTTAGGGAATCTGCACAATTAATACACATTTATTTACATTTTAGCAAATGGAAAACGAGCACACTCACGAGATAGGAATGATACAACAAGATATTGCGAAACTAAGATCTGGTCATGAGAGAACTTTACAGGCTTTGGAGGCAGATTTTAATATTAGACTCATCAGCGAGTATGATAGGTATCAGGTAAGGATTGCACCTGATAATGAATAACGCTGGTGGTGGTAAATGTGGTTTCCACGATACAGGGAATCCTAGTGTGGAAACCACTGCCCCACTAGTTTTAACCGAAATTATTGTAATGATATTTGGAACAAATAAATGAAAATGAAATAAAAATGAAATGCTTAAACTTACTTACTAAATAAAACAGACAACAGTATATTTAAATTAAAAATGTATTTTAAAGAGTTTAGAAGACAAAACAGCCCGAATGAGGAAGGAATATGAACAAAGATTAGAAGATTTGGCAGAAAGCAAAAGACAAGCTCTAAGACAATTGAATAACACGTTTGAAGCAAAGCTGGAAGAAAAAGACGTCTTGCTTCAAGAGGTGAGTCGGTGAAGTATTAATGTGTAAAAAGACGAAAATCTGCGATCATGATTTTATTTTATCAGTTACAAGAGCAAGCGGAAATGGAAAAAAGGGAGCATGAAACGATAAAGTCTTCCATAGAGGAAGACGCGGATCGTGAAATTATTGAAATAAGAACGGCATACGAAGTTCAACTTAAAGAAGAAAAAGATGCTAACGTAAGATTGAAAGGAGAGACGGGTCTTATGAAAAAGAAGCTGATATCGGCACACAAAGAAATCGATGAATTCAAGCATCAAGTATCACAACTTAAAGGTAAGAATCTGTCAATCACACTTTATTTCATGGTATTTTTAATCATATTTTTATGGTATTGTCGTGAGCGTATGGTATGTTCGACCGATGGCAATAGGAAGATCTTCCTCCGAGCTGGTTGTCATGCTCGGGGATCCCAGCTGGGCCTACTGTTGTAGGTTGATATTTCCATATATAGTACAATTCCGAAAGAACTTCGTTAGCGTGATTCAGGCGGCGGCACGTGATTGGTTAACGTAGCCGCGTCATGTTTACGTCTTCCTGTAGGTATTGTGTGTGCCCCGACATTACTCCCCCTCTTTCTGAAAGTCGTTGAGCATCCATTGAAGCGGCGTGTGAGCATCCAGTGTAGCGGCTCCGTGTAACATTCATTGCGTAGCATCCAGAGTAGGGTGGCGTGGCAGGCTCGTACTATTCTGATGCTGTTGTGTGCGACCCCATATTGCTTCGTAGTATGTGGACCCGCTGTGTTCGTCTGATGCTGTGCTGTCGACCCGCGATCTGTGCTGATGCTGTGCTGACGGACTTACAAATGTTTTCTTGTTCTTGACTTTTTTTTTTTGACTGTTGACTCCTCCATCCATGACTTTGATTTGTTTGGTGTTGCTTGTCGGTGGTCACCAATGTTGTGAGCGTATGGTATGCTCGACCGATGCAATAGGAAGATCTTCCTCCGAGCTGGTGTCATGCTCGGGGATCCCAGCTGGGCCAACTGTTGTAGGTTGATATTTCCATATATAGTACAATTAAGAAAGAACTTCGTTAGCGTGATTCAGGCGGCGGCACGTGATTGGTTAACGTAGCCGCGTCATGTTTACGTCTTCCTGTAGGTATTGTGTGTGCCCCGACAGTATCTTATAAGAAATTTTAATGCCTTTATGAAATATTTTGTAGCTGAGCATAAACAGTTCCAAAAAGTTATTTCAACACTGGAACGAGACGTAGCCGATCTAAAGAAAGAAATATCAGAAAGAGATGGCACGATTCAAGACAAAGAAAAGAGAATATACGAATTAAAGCGTAAGAAGCAAGAATTAGAAAAGTATAAATTCGTATTAAACTTCAAAATAACGGAATTAAAAAACCAGGTAAGTATATTTGGTCTATTTGCAGAAGAGGTTTCGATATAGGTATCATAATATTCATGAGTAAATGGTTAATTTAATGATATTAGATCGAACCCAAAGAACGGACTATACGCGAGTTGAAGGTTCAAATAGATGATATGGAAAACGAAGAACTTAAGTTATTGAATACAAAACATGATCTTGGTATGATGATATACAAGCAGAAATATTTGAGTAGTTTAGAAATAGCAAAAATCAAATTAAAAAAGTTACAGCTGTTACTGATTCAGTAATCATTTTTACTACAGATTGAGCCATTAGAACGCGACATTAAGGTGAAAAAGTTGCGTATACTAGAATTGGAAGTATCTTTAGAGACTCTTCTAAAGCAAAAGGCTTTTCGCGGTAATCATTATATTCAGTTGTAATTTTTTTACCTCTGCATTGTAGTCTTTTCGATATTATGTTGATAGTAAGTAGGTTTAATCATACTTTATAGACTTTTAATCTCTCACGCTTAAAATTTATTTAATCAAAATAAAAGCAAGGTTTCACCGTTGATTGGCGTGTACTTGTATAAATAATTTATTCAAGTACTTTTTATTAGAAGCATGTAATTTTTTTAGTTTATCAATATATTTTTACAAAAAAATTACAGCTTTGTGTTCAAAGATTTGATGCACTGCACAGTTAACAGTTATATTTCTGTTTTAGAACTCAAGATCAATCGGTTGAATGAAAAACTTTCATCAGCTAAAAAAGACTTTCTACATGAAGCAAATCGAAACATAACTTTGAAAAACACATTAAAGAAAATAAAAATCGACCTACATAATATGACTGCAAACTTTCAGGATCCCACGCAGTTAAAGCTAAGCGTGAAGGTAGGTTATGACTTATTGCGTCATGTGAGAGCTTGTATCTTAATCCAGAGAGTAATTTCTGACTTAATCTTAATACAGAAGATACATGTCAAAATTTTGTCCTTATGATTCTTTTGATCTGAGGTTTTGTTAAACCGCATTCAAGTCGACTTGAAATTGTGGTGACATTGACTTCCGATCAGTTGAGTCACGATATAGGTTTTGTGGTTTGTGCTTATGCCTGATCATATAAGTCAATGTCAACCATTTAGAAGTGACATTGAGTGTTTGATCTTTGTCTCTCTTTTTAATTAATACTGACGTGTCTATACCAAATAGCTTCAATCCTTTGCGCAAAAGATAATCAAGCCCTTAATTATCACCGATTAGCCGCGGTAAAACTCATAAGAATTTTTACTCGAAGACTCCAGGGTCTCCACGGCAAACGGAACAAAAATGAATCTATCCATTAGAGTGGCATATTTGTCTAGGTTATCGATTTCAGCCATTTCTGGTACGGCTTCCGGTCTTGATGCAAAAAACTAAGGACATAACATGTACTATTTTTGTCAGGCATTATTCCAAAAATATGTGGAGGATATCGACTTCTTGCGCAGCCGAGTAGCTGAAGACGAGGCTATAAGAGAGTTCAATCGACAACGCGAACACCTCGAAAAGCAACTTGCCGGAGTCAGGGGGCAACTAGCGAAGTCTCTGGGTGGGTCCAAAAGCGATATTAGGAAAATTATGGATGTAAGTATTCATGAGACAGATTGTCCTGCAAACAACGTATGTAACTAAGCACAAGCTTGTTTTTATTCGATTACAACTTAGCCCTTCACTAAAATCGCACCCCCTTGGTAAGTAATAACGCAATATAAGATGGTACCAGTCTCACTTAGAAAGGATAAGGCAGTTTAAGGAATACCGGAACATGAGATCGCTTGGCGGTACGTCCATAACTCCATACCTATCAGATCGGTAAGAGACAATTTACAATTGATAAATAAAGATTCGATCATGTAAGGTCACTTCCGGACACACCCGAGACTAGAGTATATATATATATGTCACCGTAAGATTGTAAAAACCGTTAGATTATAATCTAACTCGCGAAATTCTAAACTGTCGAAAGATTACAATTTAACGAATTATTTTCCGGTAGATTGTAATCTGATAAGTATTTAAACCCGATAAAACCGGCCCGGCCGACATAAATAATCAAGTAGTGCCCGGCCTGTGGCCGGGCACTACTTGATTATTTATGTCGAACCCTAACCTAACCTACAAGAACGAGACAAGAAAACGTAAATAAAATGAATATTTCAAAAATTTAAACTCAGAACATTGAACAGTTTACAATCTTTCGACAGTTTAGAATTTCGCGAGTAAGATTATAATCTAACGGTTTTTACAATCTTACGGTGACATATATATTGATTGTCGATATGTTATACTATGAAAAATAAAATTAATTAAAAAAAAAATACGCGCCGAATTGAGTACGTCCTCCTTTTTTCGAAGTCGGTTAAAAACAAAACCTAACAGGCATAAAAATTCGTTCCAATTTTGCCCACCGGGTCAGATAAATTTGACTGACAATAGCTATATAGCCTATCATATGATATAATGATGATATATATTATGATATTATGTAAAAAAAATATGATCTTTTTGACATTATTGATTTTGCTACTTGCTAAGTATTGTCTTTACATATGAAATTGGCGTTTTGTAATGGAGGAACTTAAAGTCGATTTTTTTAAAATATAATATATTTATTTAATCAAAGTAGTACATACTTTGAGTAAATAAATATATTACATTGCTAACTATGCCATATACTTTTGCCATCTCATAGGTAGTTCATTGATCTCTTTACTAAAAAAACCATTCGGACGGAAATCAATAAAATCTTTGTAGGCGCTTTGAACTGCCCCATCGGAGTTGAATTTTTTCGCTTGCAAGAAGTTATCCAAATTTTGAAAAAATGGTAACCTGCTGGAGCAAGGTCCGGGGAGTACGGTGGATGTCTTAGACATTCCAATTGAAGCTCTTCTAATTTGGTAGCCGTCTGTTGTGCAGTGTGTGGTCTAGCGTTGTCCTGAAGCAGCAGTGGCCTAGAGCGATTGACCAGCCTCGGTTGTTTAGCAGCTAGCTTTTCCATCATGGTTTGCAGTTGCTGACAATAGACATCCGACGTAATCGTCTGGCCAGTTTTAAGAAAGCAGTAGTGAAACTACGGCACTAGTCCATCAAACGCTCACAAGTAATTTTTCGCTTGGGGCAGGATTTGGCTGGTTCGCCAGGGTTCAGCCATTGCGATGAGCGTTTCCGATTATCGTACAGGATCCATTTTTCATCACAGGTAATAATTCGATTTAAAATCCTTTCATTATTGTGCTGGTTGAGTAATGTAACGCAGCAGTCGACGTGCGTTTGTCAGTTTGCTGCACTCAATTCATGAGGTACCCACCTTTCAAACTTTACACCTTACCCTAAGGTACCTAAGGTACCCACCTTTACACCTTCCCAATTTTTTAAATTTATCACTAACACCGCAGCCTGCAGCTCGGACGTGGTTTGCGATGGATCCGCTTCCACAATAGCCTTCAATTCTTCGTTATCAACTTTGGTCTCCGGCCGTCCACGAGGCTTATTCTGCAGGTCCAAATTTCCAGAACGAATACGTTGGAACCAAAAACGCACTGTGTTTTCTTTTGCGACACCGCCGCCATACACATCATTAATCTTTCGAGCAGTTTCTGCAGCACTGGTGCCACGATGGAACTCGTACTCGTAAATAACGCGATATTTCAAGTTTTCCATTTTGTAAACTGAGTGACGCAAAGAAAAAACCAAAAGAGGAAAAAACAAATGAATTAAGGTTTTCAAAACGCAAAAGCATGAGTAAATAAATAGCTGTATAAATTTGAAATTAAAATTCCTAACCAAAGAGGAGATATTTGAGATCAAAGTGACCAGTACGACAAAACGCCAATTTCATATGTACCTAATATATAAGTAACTATCGACAATTTACAGATAATTTGCATATAAAAAATTTAACTTTTTTTTTTTGAACCACTACAAGCTAGCCCTTGACTGCGATCTCACGTGGTGGTAAGTGAAAATGCAGTCTAAGATGGTAACGGGCTAACCTGTTAGGGGCATGGCAGTTATATTTAACCCAAACCCCTATTCTCGGTTTCTACACGGCATCACACCGGAACGCTAAATCGCTTGGCGGCACGTCTTTGCCGGTAGGGTGGTAACTAGCCACAGCCGAAGCCTCTCACCAGGCAATTTTGTAGATTCTATCTTTTAAAAATGTAAACAAATATCTATAAACTTTTTTAGGAGAATTGCACTTTACTGGGGGAGATAAACAACCTAAGGGTTGAGTTGAAGTCAACAAGGACCCGGTGCTTCCAAATGGAGTCCATACTAGGTCTGTCAGCGCGCTATATCCCGCCAACGACGGCGCGCGCCAAACTAAAACACGTCACCGAGGATCGGGAGAAACTTGATGAGAAGTTCAAACAGAAAATTGAGGTGCGCTGTTATACCAGTACCACAATAGGCGTTTTGTCCGTTCGCCTCGTATGCGTGCCCCATATAAAAGTGTATGACGCAAAATATTTGCTCACCCAACCAAAAAAAATCTTATAATGTTAGTAATGTAGTTGTATTTTCGGCCTTAGTGAGTATTTTTCAAAATTAAACCATTCTGTTAGCATTACTTTTTACAATAAATAGGCAAATACCCGTCATGCGTAACAATGCAATTAATTCTGATCGTACTTTTTTAGAAATTGTGAAATTCAAATGTCAACAACAAGTATAAAGTTTCAACTCAATCGGATCCACAACCATAACACAATTATTATTTATTGTTAGATATACAGGGTCAAGAATGATATGAGTTTAGGCCATTGTCCACCACGCTGGCCAAGTGCGGATTGGTGGTTTCACACACCTATGAGAACATTATGAGAATCTCTCAGGCATGCAGGTTTCATGCAGCAAAGCCTAACTGAATTGATATTGCGTGGAAATACACATTATTGTAAGTATTACATTGATTATTCTTACAGGAGAGAGAAGAAATAATTGTTGCTCTCAAAGAAGAAAATGAACGTCTACTGGGCAAGGTCAGATGTTTGGACGATGAAGCTACGGGACTGTCCCTACCCCAATTTAACACACGATATTCAACGAGCCGTCATTTCAATATCGAACCACCGACTCAAGACGATAATACTGATGATGCACCGGTCGAAGATCGTCCGTGTGACCCAATATCATGAATAACGCTCATGTTGGGAATTGGGATAGATATTAGATAAATATAGTTTAATTTATGGGATTTCTTTATATATATATTGTTTTGTTTGTATTTAAATCGAATTTAGAAAACTACATTTTAACTTATTGATAATAAAAAATATTTTGAAACTTTAAAGTATAGGAAGGATGGCTTAGAGCGACTGTCTCAAATATGTACCTACTATCAAGCAATGTTCTAATGTATTTTTAATTGGAACTTATATCGATTAACGTAATAAATAAAACAGTGTTGTAGAAAAAAATATATAATTTATTAAATTCCTTTATTCTAATTTTTATTAACATGAAAGTTAAATTGTAATGATATATTACCACCTACGATATTGCTATTGCTATTGCATCAGTAGAAAAATTAATAAATAAAATCAATTTTTCAAGCCCCACAAAACATTTAACAGAAACACCAAATCATACAATTATTAACAAAATCCTTAAAATATATTTATTCCTACACCAGTCTTAAAATATATCCATCCAAATACATATAATATTATGTATACCTATTTATTTATTTTTATTAAGTTGTGTGCACGAGTATTTTTTCATTTCAATTTGAATCAGTTTAGAAAAACATTGGCATTAAATTTAAAAACAGCTAATTACTAATTCCACTGGTAGGTTTCAATGAATAATTAATTAATGCTCTACCTGTATATTGTTTTTATAATATTAATTTTAAAGTATGAATGGCAGAATTGCTTTCCGACCTTTGGGATAGTCAGGGAATTCCTTCTTGTAGTTGCGATGCTTGCCGAGTGCCCACACGGACATCTGATACAGACCAACCACAGCAAATACTCCAGCTGTAAATAAAATACATAATATTGTTAAGTATTCAGTTACCAGTTAAGCTTGCGATTAACGACAATCATGCCTATTAAAACTCAAGAAACTCGAATTCAAATAATGTTTATTCAATTTATGTAGGTATACTACACTTATTGACGTCCAGTTATTTATAAAAAGGAAAACGCAATTGCCTTGAACATGCCTAGAAGATGTACGTGTCAGGAAACAGATGCCGATGACAGATGAAATCAAATCAATCTCAACAGATCTAACCACCTGTCTGACCACTGGGAAACTGAATAAATCCGCTTTGTGCGAGTTGATTGGATGTCGATCACAAAATTGCTCTTTTTCTGACCAAAAAGTTTAATTGAAAAACAATAATATTTATTTATTTTAAAAATTCCATTCGAAGCAAAGATAGCACGGTGAGTTTAATAATGAAGATAACATGGTGAGTTACTTATTTTTACTTGTCGTATTATGCTGATAAAGTACGATAATAGATATTCCGCCTGGTACACCTATCCTTTCCAAGGTATCCCTGTTGGTATGTGGAAAATATCTAAACAAACTTAGACAGCAAGAACATATATGTACATAAATCTTTACATATTACCCACTAATATAAGACTCCACGAATTTTCTAGGAGAAGCGCCTTATTCACGGTAACATTTCCATATACATTATGTTCAATACGCAAAATGTAGAAAAGACAAAAACTCCCCAAGGACTTGGTGAACAGCCCTGTGATTTCATAGCAAGCTTTCAATAAAATCAGTGGCTTTTATTTTTTGATAGCCACTGAGCTACATAGTAGGGGGGCAAACCTCCATGCTGGCCAAATTCCAAGTGTGGATTGACAGACTTCCCACATTTTGATAGCGTTATGGAATTTCCTTGACGTTTCCTTCACTGTTTTAGCAGGCCATATTTAAATGTTCAAAACATACATAATTTCGAAAAGTTAGAGATATTTGCCCGGGGATCGCACCCCGGACCTCCCAAATAGGAGGCCATAGTCTTAACAATTATAGGCTATCACAAAATCATTCTTATAAAGTTTTTTACCAAGCCAAAGTGAAAATGTTTCACTGAAGAAATAATTAAAAATATACAAGAAAATACCATACCTGGGATACATTTCGTCATAACAGTGAAGAACAGCCACGATCCAAACTCGTAAGTATAGTTTGGACAGGAGACAAAGTTGAAGAGCTGAGAGAAGGGGTTGCCGTCTGGCACAGGAATGCGCCTCACTTTAGTGCCGGGCGGTCGAAGGTTTTTCAATAAAATGTGGATGCTGAAATTGCCCAGCTCACAGATCTGGAAAGATAAATAGGGTTTAATGAGCAGTTTTCCTCAGGGTATAATATTTATACATTTAATCCGTTCTAATATTATAAAAGCGAAAGTGTTCGTCTGTCCGCTACGTCATCACGGCTCATCTGTTTAACCGATTTTGACGAAATTTGGTAATTTGGTTGAGAAAGTAGAATTACCGAGTAAAGGATCTTGTGAAAGGACATACTTTTAATGCCATAAAATCAAAGAGTTCCAGCAAGATTTTTCAAAAACCTTAATCCACGTGTAAATCAAGTCTATAATATTTGTTTTACATATTGCAAAGGATTTTATACGACTGCCTGAAAAAAGGAGTATATTGTTTTCAGGGTTCATGTATGTATGTATGTATGTATGTGAGTTTGTATATTCCACCATAACTTCTATACGCCTGAATCGATTTTGATAAATGAGATATCGTTAGAATCCCTAGCTTATTCCGGGTGAAATAGGCTAGTAAAATTTAAAAAAAAAATTGATGAGGTGACCACGGTCCCGCATTAAAGACCAAAATTGAAAAAAATATTCGAAAATAAGATTAACTATATAATCATCATCTAGAAAATGATAAGCACATTCCAAAAATATATAACACTATAGTTCAATATTTAATGATTCACAAAAAAATATCATTTAATAAAAAATGTGAATAAGATTCCAAAGGCTATATATGAAAATCGCTTCTTATGGAGGTAAACTCCAATAATAATATTATGGCAGGGCAGTCGTATTTTTTTAATTCGTTAAATTAATTTCACTTGTTCAATAGCATGTACTGGAAATTAGCACAAGGATTAAATTCCTTGAACTGGAATCAATCTGACGCACGAGCACCTGATTGTTTGGAAGTGCTATCTCAAAAGGGTTAAGCATTATTAAAGGGGTATTTAGGTCTTCACCGATGGCTAGTTGGGTATTTATGTTTTCACCAATGGCACCTTACGGCCCAGAAGGTCCAATTCCCGGAATGTCAAGTCTTAAAATGTATATATCCCTGAATGTCCAATTCCGAATGTTTAGTCTGCCTGCTTGGTCCAATTTCCTGAATATCTTGAATTTAAAAGTGAAATTCGTGAAATATTGGATATAACAAAAATACAGGACATTCCGGGAACTGAACTTAACAATGTAACAGACAAAGTGGAAAGTTTTTGTAATATATTTTACATACAAGACAAACAACAACAATAAATACAAAATCAGGTTTGTTTTATAGTTAATCGGACAGGATATTTTATTATTTAAGTAAAGAAAATAATATTGTCTTCATATTTTGTTATTATCCTTGACTACAAGACAACAATTTTTTATTGATTTTTGGATTTTCAATACTTACCTACCTTGAAAGTACTACTAGTACTTTCAAGGTAAACTCTGTAAGTCATAACCAGAAATATTGTGAAAGGTAATTAAATTAAGGTTTTTAAATTATCAAAAACAAGTTGCATGTACTAATTATATTTACGACGCCCAATCTCCTGTATGGGGTTGTGGGTTCGATCCCTAATTCCCTGGGCATCCACCTCCAACTTTTTGAAGTTATGTGCGTTTTAAGAAATTAAATATCATCTGCTTCAAATGATCAAGGAAAACATTGTGAGAAAACCTACACGCCTGAGAGTTCTTTATAAATGTGCTCGAAGGTGTGTGAAGTCCGCCAATCCGCACTTGCCCAGCGTGATGGACTATAGTCAAACCCTTCTCATTCCGAGAGGAGACTTCTGCTCAGCCTAGTGAGCCTTTGTTGATATAAAACAAACCATAATATAACGCAGTTAGGTATCAATAGTTATAGTCAGATGAAAAATAACAATATTAGTTAGCCCACAAATAAAAATGTACCCACTGTTATATTGCTTAACCCAAAAGTCTCTGTCAATTTAAGTATTAAGTAATTCAATGGTTTAAAGTTAAATACATAATTCTGTACTTCGTTGGAAGTGTGTACCTTTACATGCTGATGCTTGTATAATTATAAGGTGTTTTTAGTCAAGGCAAGTTAAGACATGAAAACTATTTTAGCTTGGTTTAAAGACTAAGTGATGAATGAAGACTAATGAACTGAATGAAGTATTTATTATAAAGGCTTTCTGCCAATTTTAAAGGCTACAGATTAAAAAGGCCTTAAACTTCACTTATTGCAATAGGGAGGATGACAACTCAATCAAATGAGCAACTCTTTATCAAACTTAAAAACGCACTTTTAGTATAGAAGTTTGTATGAAATACCTAGTTGTGAGTTGTGACATCATCAATTTTTTTTCTTAACTACACATTTCTTTTCTTTAATTTATAGTTTAAAATGGTTATCAAGCTTGAAACGAATCAAAGATGTTCATTTTAGGTCTTTTTGAAGACCCCACTATTCTGATTCTGATCTCGAAGACATGATCATGCATGCATAATCATATTAGAACTATGCGGGTTATACTTATGTTAGTGTAGTCAACCAGTTTCCTCATAAAGCTGGGACCACACGACACAAAGTCAATATCTGTCTGTCTGCTACAATTTAATGGCACATCTTTTCAAATGATTTTTATTTTATTGGTACAGTGATATGTTGCATCCCAGGAAAGGGCATAGGCTGCTTTTTATCCCTGGATAATTAAGGAGTTCCTGTTTGAATAAAAAAATCTTAATCCACCCAGATGATTCATGTCGTATTCAACCATGGGCATCATCTAGTATTTCACGTAAAACCTCTTTCATAGAGTTCTACCTAAATTTTTTCACTAAAGTATTTCTTTGTACTTTGTTCTTTACAAAGCTATAAAAATTAATAGTTATCAACAATATTTGTTCTAATGTTGCTTGTATCTTGGTCATTAAAAATTATAGTGGCATTGATTACTATGTTGTGTTATAGATGTATTTTATAATAGTATTGTATAAGTTTGTAAGCTTTGTATGGGCTACACATACCAGTGAATGCATAGTCTAGTTATCTATTCTAGTCTTGCTCTTTTTAATCACATAATATTATGTGCAATATAGCAAGTCTAGAAATATATTGGAAACCAGCCTGTAAAACACTTAAGAAATGCTTTCTGTTAATAAAGGGATGCATATAATATTCTACAATGATGGTGATTGCAGTCAATAATATAATTGAATGGGAACACATTGACACAGCCCAGTACGATATTATTAAGTATATGCATCTCAAAAATGGATCAGAGCTGAAACCAGGCATAAACTGTAGCCAGTGTTAATTCAGGGAATAAGCTATTTCCATTCTAAATTTCAGCCAAATGGGTTCAGTCAGTTTGGAATGAAGGAGTAACTAATAAACATTCATACATCTAAACATTTACATTGATAATATTAGTTAATTAAAGTAACAATCATTGTTAGCTTACCGCAAATCCTGCTAAGCCCACATACACTGAAACTTTGCATGGCTCTGTGAAGAGTGGATGATTAATGTGGTAGGCAATGTACAGGGTGAACAGCCAATAGTATGCACAGTTCTTGAAGAGGTTTCTTAGTGGCATAGTGCCATGGGAGAAACGGTGGACAAACAATGTTTCAAGCAGACGTTTGCCATAGTGAACTGACCAACATAGTGCTGCCAAGCTGAAAATAATTTTTAATTTTAATTTTTGGAGGTATTTTAAATCATAACTAAATACTTGCATAACTCTTGAAAGTATCAGTTACATAGTCTAAATTGAACACAGGAAACACGCAAAGCAAATATATTTTTTTCCTTAATAGTTGTATTATAATTAATTTCCTCTTCCTCATGTATAGGTTAGGTTGAAAATATGTAAATCTATCAACTGCATGATATAAGCCACAATTCGATTCACACACCACTTATGTTAATCTTCTAAAGGTACTATAAAACTACCTATCTTACACAAGTATCCACTATAAATCAACACATGATTTGCAAACGATTTAGTTACATTGGCAAATAGGCAAACATTAATAGTTAAGTATGCTCACAAATAAATTAGTCTCTTACCTAGCTACAGTCCCAGGTGATGATGTCACATTTCCATACAATATCCAGGGCCTTTGGTACACCCACAGGTAAACGAATAGCGGTCCAGCATATTCAGCCAAGAACACATTCTTCCAAGAAATCTGAGGTCCAAGATCTTGCAAGTACAGTTTCGCACCATCATCAATGTTTAAAGACTTCAAAGTAGTTTCGTCTTTTAGCGATCTACCTTTTATTTCTTGTTTTATCGACTGTCTATCCGGGTATAAAGAAGTTTTCAGACTTTGATGAATTTTGTCTTTCACATTCTTGATTGTCGCGTCCTCATTTACGCGAATTTTCCCAAGCGGTTTTGAACCAGACACGCTCAAAATTTCTATCTGAAATTTGCAATGATATACATCATATAAAATTATATAATTCAGACCGATTAAAATTATTAATAATTTTAAATTATTCATACCTCCATATTCGTGCGTAGGTTTCTTACTACTACGAAACCTTTTTAAAACAGGTTTAAAATTTGAATGTCGACCGGATTTCTTATTTGAATAAATAGAGGCAAAGGTCACGAATTTAATTAATGTAACTCGAAGCCGGCAGAATCAAGGAATTAATCACAAAATTACGATAACATCAATAAACTACCATGACGTAGCATTCTAGATCAGAGACAAGTAACATATAGGATATTCTAGATCAAAGACCAGAGTCAAAGACTCAAAGATCACTTACTTGTCTCTGAGTCTGATCAAAGACAAAGAGTGTGTAATCCTTTGCTTTTATGGAGATGATATGAAATATCATATTTAAATTGAAGCTTCCGGTAGCTATAAATGACGTATGGGCGGAGCTTAAGGTGGGGGTTAATAGGCCTATTACACTGCACTCATCACAGGGACCCTTACTCTTAAATCAGTGAAGTGTAATAACATTTAGAAGTAAGGGTCCCTATATTGATGGGCCACGCCCACCCTTTATAATCGATATAAAATAATCACAAAAATACTTAATAAAAAATTAAACATAATATTTTGAAAAACAGTAGTATTCGTATTTAATAATGAACTAGCTGATGCCCACGACTCCGACCGCGTGAATTGGGGTTTTTTGGTTCCCGCGGTAATTTTTCGGAAAAAAAATAGACGATATGTTATTCCAGACTAGATTATCTCCCATCCATCCATACATCCAATATTTCGCGTTTATAATATTAGTAAAGATTTTTATGATCAGTTGAATCTAAACCTTACAAACAAAACTGTTTCTTATTATTAGTTGGAATACCTAGTTATTATGGAAAAAAAATTACTGAATGACGTGATAATATGAATAATAAAAGTACTGCTTTTAAAAATTATTTATTTCTAAAATTTAAAGATAAAAAAAGCAGTTGATAATAAACTAAAATATTTAGCGGAACATGAAAAAAGGTCCATAATTTAAAAAATATGGTTTTATTTTAAAATCTACTTACTACACTTCTTTTGTTATTTAAAGTTTCATTTGTTTTACTTAAAATGAGATCACATTAAGAACAGATTTTGCGAGTAATGGCTATTTGTGAAAAATGGTACATTTTTTAACTTTTCATGTAACCGGGAAAAGTGAAATTTAATATTAAAATAACAATTAATTAAATTAGAAAAATGGTGATTAATATCGCGTATTTCCTCCACGTGCTCTTATTAAACTTTCTACCCGTCTAGGCATACTGAGAATGATGTTATCGATGGTCTCCTGGGATAGTCTCCGCCATTCCTCAACTACGGCGATTCGCAGTTCTCCCACGTTGGCAGGAGCTGGAATTCTGGACTTAACTTTTCTTTTCAGCAAGTCCCAAACGTGCTCTATTGGGTTCATATCCGTTGATCTCGCCGGCCACTCCATAACAGTGATATTCATATCATTAAGATAAGCTTGAGTTACCCGAGCGGTATGCGGCCTCCTTAGGAGGCTCCTACTCACAAGTGGGCGCTGGCTGGGTAAAATGATGAGTAAAAATATAATCATGCTGCAACACCCCCGTGTTGGCCAGCTTGATGGACTATAGCCAAACCGAATTTAATTTTTTTAATAAATTAATTAAAATTATTTTGACTTTTCTTATAGGCCTATTGCACTACACTAATGCAATAGACCCTTCACCTGAATAAAAGTGTGTGAAGTGTAGTGTAGTAAAATCTAGGAAGGAAGGGTCCCTATATCGGTCCTTATTACTGAATAATAAGCGACGCTCTATCTTGCGGCCACGCCCACCCTTAACACATTACACTGCACTACACTTATTGAACGCTACGATATTCGATCGAGACAGGTGTATTATGTTATTGCGTGAACGTATCGCGCAATTGTAATATGACGTCATCAAATTTGGCTATTGAAGCCAATTTTTTGCTAACTACAAATGGCGTCTGTTGTGCTTCCGGTGTTTCAGTTGTGAATAATTTCAGTTGTGATTACCTGTTTTGTGAATATTTTCATGTGTTTTGTTGTACTTTTATGTAATCAACTATGGTGAAGTGCTCATTTGTGGGATGTCATAATAATAATAATGTAAAACGCCCAGGAATTTCATTTCATAAGAAAGTATAATACACCTGTCTCGTTCAAATAACGTAGCTTTTAGGGAGTAAGAAAAGTCAAAACATAGTTTTACGTGTCTTAATAATAAAATGCATCGTATAACTTTGAGTAAAATGCATCATATCCTCTCTTAAATATATAAACAAAGGGTCCAAGTCGCTAAAAAATTGACGCCAAGGAGACGCCGAGTGGCTTTGATTATGTTTAAAGGAGCCAAGTGGTCCAAATTCACTCTTTTTCCTGTAAAGTAGCCTTTAAGTTACACAATAGAGTTAAAATCTTAATATAATGTAGAAACAAATAAAGATATTTAAAAAAACAAAATTGGCTTAAAATCCATACTAATATTATATATGCGAAAGTTTGGATGGATGAATGTATGGATGGATGTTTCTTACTCAATCACGCCCGTACGGCTGAAAGGATTTGGATGAAATTTGGCATAGTGATAAATTATAGCCTGGAATCACACATATGCTACTTTTTATACCGGGAAATTAAGGAGTTCCCTCAGGAATCAAAAAACCTCAATACACGCGGACCGTGATATACCGTTATAACAGGGATTTTACCGTGCCGTGCTTTCCGAACCGGTGGTAAACTTGACTTGTCATAAGTTTACGTACGTGAAATAAATAAATCATATATAAATCATTTAAAAATCTTAACATGAACGCACTCATTGATTCAGCAATTTGCTTGGGGGAGTTGGTACCCCGTCCTATAAACATAATAAAAAATGGTCTATGTGTGCTGTTTACTTCATAGGCTATGTAATGTAAAACAATTGTGCATGTGTTAGTAAATTAAATGGCGACTTGTGAATAGAGACGTATTTCAACAAAATATCGTTTTTTAGAGATTTACAAAACCATAAAATAAAAACTGTGCAGAAAATATTATAACGAATAATTAAAAATGCGTTCAGTGGTGGAAATTGGGGCTAGTGTCCCAGCCTTTTTGGGTAAATTATGGAAATTGGTTAATGATTCAGAGACCAATCATTTGATTTCATGGAGCCCTGTGAGTGATATTTGTAGTTTATTGTGAAAAAGTGTATAGTTCTGTTATGGTAGCTTACCAATGGTTCCCCTATATTGCATTATTTTGCCCAATATTTCAAAAAGGTAAAAACAGGTATATCAGTCTTCAGCTGACAGTTCGTCATTGGGAATTCAATAGCTATACAGTTTACATGTCACGATTTATAACATGCTCTTGGATTTTTACCACAACATAGTTCGTAAATAACCTGTAACTTTCAGTATGAACAATTTAATATTGCGATGTAGGTTGCATTGATTGATATTTCAGGATTTTTATCTGTTAGTAAACAGTACTTTTCCATTAGGTTTCATAACTAATTACTTTGGTAAATCAGTATTATTCCTTGAAAACAACTCAAAATTGTTGTTTGTAGTTAGAAGAATTTATTTAAAACTTAAGTTTGTTATGTACTTACTAAGATATCATATAAATATTCAACACACCCAAATAAAATAAAAGAAAAATTTAGTTAAGATAATTTTTTTAAACAGAATTGGCCTAATTATTAGTTAATTTTTATGGCATCAGTCCTAGTCATTACACATTCAGGTTCTACAATTAGATACATGATAATATGTTATTGCCCAAAGCTGCAATATGGGTGTATTGTGATTGGCCTAGGCAATCCTCAATTATCATATAAATTTTCTGGTGACAGAAGGGCTAGCTCATTTATCGCGCAAAGGATCAGCCTGGCTGTCCAGCGCTGAAATGCAGCCAGCATTCTTGCCACGCAGGTATAATTTATATAGTAATTTGGTTAGGCTAGCTAACACACCCATCTGGTGCTGAGCCAATTCACTATACCATTATAGTTATTGTACTGTCAGGGTTAGTAGTTTGATGCCAATTAAATTTCTGTTATTTTTTATCCTCTTATAAATATTTGACTTACACTTGGAAAATAACCTTCCACATACTTAATACAAAGCACATTCTCTAAAGCCTTAAATGTTTTTAACTGTTAAAGCATTGACGCTAACAGCTAATGTGGTGCACAATATGTCTTAAAGCAAGGCTTTGTGTATCTATCATTTTCTGCAACCATTGGACTAGTTCAATTTAGTTCTCAACTGGGCACCAAATTTTGTACTAAGCTTTTCATTATACAAGATGTCTTTGTGACATTAATCTCTTGTATGCTGTGTCCCAACTATCAAACAAGTACTACAAGTACTCATAGTACTCTGCTCCAGTGGTATCCCCTGGAGCAGAGTACTATGAGCTATTATTAGAGTTCAGTTAATATATTTGATATAAACTGATTTGAAACTATGGAAGCAGCTTCGGAAGAGAACTTATTCATTATATCTTATTTTTAAATAATAAATTATTAGACCCATTCTGTGATTAATAATACAATATGTTTTCAAGATACATCTATTTTTAAATTAAAAGATGTTTCTTCTGAACTATCTCTGTATGATGATTTTCAAGAATTCGTTAAGCGAAAGCTGAAATTTTACCAAGTACAAAATAAGACAAAGGTGTAAGCCCTCAGGCCATTTCTGAGGATACATACACCCATATTGCAGCTTTGGGCAATAACATATTATCATGTATCTAATCGTAGAACCTGAATGCGTAATGACTAGGACTGATGCCATAAAAATTAGCTAATAATGATGCCAATTCAGTTTAAAAAAATTATCTAAACTAAAATGGGAGTAATAAGAAAGGGATAATATAAACAGAACTGTCATTTTAGTTTAATTTAGAGAACAACAGAACTGGTCTCATTATCTCTTGTCAGTAAATACTTACATATTGTTTTCATTATTTAAAGTAAAAGTAGAACAATCAATTTTGTTCAAATGCAAAGACATTTGATAAGCTTGATTTATATTGTAAAGACATTACATTGTTTTTGTTTTAATAAATATTTTATATTCTTACCAGATTTTACATTACTCATTTAGATGTGATAACTGAAATAGTTGAAAGTTATGTAAAAGTAAAGTTTGAAGGTATTGTAAGAACTACATTAAAAACTCAAAATATTTTTTAACATAACTAATTACTATGGCTCTCTCCTATAGTATTACACATGCTAATATATAAAATTAAAAATATTAACTAAGGACCACATAATTAATAAAATATGTACTTTTTAGGGTGGGAAAACTTTTGTGATTAAGAACCAAGCAGAATTTTCCAGAGAACTATTACCACTTTATTACAAACATAACAATATGGCAAGCTTTATTAGGCAATTGAATATGTATGGATTCCACAAAATAACATCAGTTGAAAATGGTGGCTTACGATATGAAAAAGATGAGATTGAGTTTTGCCACCCATGTTTTATGCGGGGCCATGCTTATCTATTAGAGCATATTAAAAGAAAGATAGCAAATCCCAAATCACTTGTAGCAAGCAATGAAAGTGGTGAGAAAATTCTTCTAAAGCCTGAGCTAATGAACAAAGTATTAGCAGATGTTAAACAAATGAAAGGCAAACAAGAGAGTCTTGATGCTAAGTTTAGTGCAATGAAGCAGGAAAATGAAGCACTGTGGAGGGAGGTAGCTATTCTAAGGCAAAAACATATCAAGCAACAGCAAATTGTTAACAATGTAAGTGTCATTATTTATAATTTAAATATATTTAAGTTAATCATACTAATATCACAGTCTACACTGATACTTCACACAGCTGATGTAGACATCTCAGTAGAACTCAGCTTTCTGTACACCGGTGGTAGAATCTTGACCTCTCAGTGACAGAAGTTGTCCTATGTTCACATATAAATAAATCTTAATAAATCAACAGAAGTATACTGTGGGGTCACATGGGTGGGATGGGGAGGAATGAAAACCCACTGGCAAACAGAAGTCTGCAAAACTTATATTGGAATATTGGATTTTTTTAATATTGGATTATTAATTTTATATGTACTTTGTTATAGTTCTTAAAACTCAAGGGGCTATCACTGAATTTTTTAAATCTAAATCCACACAGGCAAAGTTGTGGACATTAAATTTCTGTAAATAGAAAATACTGTATGTAAACTCAATAGTCCAACAAGCCTGAATAAAAGACCATTTTGTTTATATACGACTGCCTGAAAAAAAGGAGTATATTGTTTTCAGGGTTCATGTATGTATGTATGTATGTATGTATGTATGTATGTATGTATGTATGTATGTATGTATGTATGTATGTATGTATGTATGTATGTATGTATGTATGTATGTATGTATGTATGTATGTATGTATGTATGTATGTATGTATGTATGTATGTATGTATGATGTATGTATGTATGTATGTATGTATGTATGTATGTGAGTTTGTATATTCCACCATAACCTCTAGCCTGAACCGATTTTGACAAATGAGGTATCATTAGAATCCCTAGCTTATTATGGGTGACAAAGTCTAGCTAAATAAAATAAAAAATTGATGGGGTGACCATGGTCCCGCATTAAAGACTAAAGTTGAAAAAAAAAAATCGAAAATAAGATTAACTATATAATCAACATCTAGAAAATGATGAGTAGATTCCAAAATATGTAACCCTATAGTTCGATACCCAGTGATTCACAAAAAAATATAATTTATTGTTTTTAACTTTTTAGTCCGTTTTTTGGCAGTGCAGTCGTGTTTTTTAATTATTGTTAATATAAAGTTTTGAAGAGAGTATTGAAGTAACCAGCCAAACCATAAATATATTTTTGTTTGTAAGGAAAACTATTAATATTATTAGTTAGATTAACTAATAATATTAATATTAACTAATAATATTAAGTTAGATTAATTAATCATATTAATATTGTAGGTTTTTTTATTTACAGAAATTTTCATTAACATTTTATTTTATATATAAGTTAAGTTATAAGTTCTTGTCTATCTTCAGAATAAAATCATATTTGCATTATGAAATTAGGTGTCTAAACTAAAAATGGTTAATTTCAGTTAATACAATTCTTGATGTCCCTTGTTCAACCCACAAGAGCTCCAAATTCGAGCGGCAATAATGTAGGAGTCAAAAGGCCATATCAGCTGATGATAAACAATGCTGCTCACAACTCTGCAAATGACAGCGACTATCCTGGCAAACTGAAGAATATAAAACTAGACAAAGATGCTTTGCTGGAAGAATTGGCAGAAGATAATCTGGTTGGTTACATTCATAAAGATTAAATCCATTCTAATATTATAAATGCAAATGTGTGTCTGTCTGTCTGCTACGCTTTCACGGCCCATCTACTCTACCGATTTTGATGAAATTTGGTACAGAGATATAGAATATGGTACATCTCACAGAAGGACATAGGCTTTTTATCCCGAAAAATTGAAGAGTTCCGCAGAAATCAAAAACCATCAATCAAAAACAATCCATTTGGACGAAGTCGCGGGCATTATCTAGTACAGTCATATATGGAAAAGTAATAATTAACTAATTCCTTCTTGCAAATCTCCTCATATATCTTCTGGTCCATCAAACAGACCTAATAATCAGAACAGTGCATTTGCTCATGTTGCCTTAAGTGATTTATACCTACTGACAGAAAATCAACTTTTAGAATTAATATTTTAGTAGAATATGGTACTTAATATATATTTTAGTACATTATGTCATTAGTATGTATATTTGTGTAAGCTTATGGTATAATATTCTCATTTCATTCCATCTCATATCTTGTACCTATTCTTCCTTCACAACCTTTCTCAATGGCAAGGGTCTAATATTATAGAGATATTTTATGTTTCTGTTTATCTAAATATTTTCTAACTTTTTGGTACAAAATTTATAAAAAAATATTAACGACAAAAAATTTGCATTTCTGTCAGTAGGTACAAACCGTGAGATTGTAAAAACCGTTAGATTATAATCTAACTCGCGAAATTGCAAACTGTCGAAAGATTACAATTTAACGTATTATTTTTCGGTAAATTGTAATCTGTCAGGTATTTTAACCCGATAGAAACTAAGATACCTAAGATACCTGATTATTTATGTCGAACCCTAACCTAACCTACAAGAAACAGACAAAAAAACGTAAATACAATGAATATTTAAAAAATTTACACTCAGAACATTGAACGGTTCACAATCTTTCAACAGTTTACAATTTCGCGAGTTAGATTATAATCTAACGGTTTTTACAATTTTACGGTGACACATCCAATAAATAATATCACACAGGCTTCACCCTGCACTCTTCAGCTATCGCATGTCCAGTACTATTACCCTCTATGCAGTTCAAGAACAAGCAATATCACCATATTATTGATTTTGTTATTATACAAGTATTTTTATATCTGCGAATGTTTTATATTTTATTCCTACTACAAAGTATTTTCCAAATTATAATTATATATTAAAATTCTAGGAGGATGGACCAACCATTCATGAACTTGCACATGACGATATCTTACACAATGAAGCATCCCAGGATGCGCTGGACCCATCCAAATATGTGTATATATCAGTATTGGATTCCGACAACAACCAAACAAATGCTCACAAAAATACTGATCCAGAACAATATCATGTCACAATGGAGGACAGTGATGACACAGAAACAGGTATGCTACAAACATTCATGTTATATGTATACTGTATTTTACACACTGGTATGGTCCTGGTGAGTACCTATTTTGTTTTGCAATTATATTTAGTTAACAGTTTTCTCATTTGGATCAATTTAAGGTTCACAGGTTCCACACGAAAAGAGTATGAACTCTTGAACCTACCTGTATTGTTCCACAATGCATAATTCATGCAATATTATTGACTGTGACTGGTGATGAAATGAATTATACATTTTATTTAGAGTCCTTAAATTTGAATTCTGCAGAATATAAATACTAAGGCTTTTTTAATTTTAATGTCCTTAGATCGCAACAGGTTCTCGTTGTCAGCAAACAATACAAACAGCTTCTTGAGGATACCTGACACACCACCTATAGTTACATCCCCATCTCCAACGCTGACGTCACAATCACCAGGCAACCCATCTATTGAGAAAATCATCAACAATGCAATCACATCTCCCGGCACATCCAAATCAAAGACGAAATGCAGCGGACAGAAGATTCTATCCAGCAGTGCAAAGAGTTTACTCTCACCAAGCAGTTTCCAGTTAATGCAACCTTCGGCTGACTTCAAACTGCCTGCGGAGATATTCGCAAGCGATGACTCAGCTAGCGACGCCGGTGTCAACGCAACAGAAGAAATAAATACCCTTCCAGAGAACATACTCAGTAGTGAACCAATCACTAAAGATAAAATGTTTGGAGGCATTAATATTAAGGTTGAGAATAATGGCAAAACAAATAGCAAACTTGCCAAGAAAGCCAAGAAATCTAGGGACGAAAACGCGTGCACCTTAAACCTAGCGGATATTAAGACAGAACTGCAAGATGATTTGGATTGGAGCAATATGTCATTGGCTACTTTGAACAATAACGCCAGCGTCAATAGGTTACAGGCTATGTGAGTACAATACCATTGATATACTATTATTTAAAATTTTATTTTAGATGTTTCCTTTTGACCTGCTTCTTTTTAATTTTATGAGTATTTTAAGATCTTTTCCATTTCACAATTACATATGATGGTATAATTTGAAATACTCTTCCCACATTTATATTCCGTTTTCCTCTTAAATACTTCATGTTTTCCTTATTTAAGTACTAGTCTATTTCGTTTTCCTTTTACACATAATTATCGTAGGCTGATGTATCCATCAGTATACACGAAATCTAGTTAAGTGTGTTTGAATTTCATTATGTTTTGAGTTTCATAACGAAAGGCTCAAAAGCGTTTGCAGTCGAGTGCAAGTCCTTTTATAAGTAAAAAAAAATGGTGAAAAGAGTCAAGGAAAGCGCGAATTTTAATGCACTGTTATTTTGATAAAAATGTGATTTTGGTATTCAGGTGTAGGAGGGATAACATCACTCAAAACCGGGAAGAATTTCCTTCCCACTTTGGATCAAATTCACACAACAACAAGTACGTCAAATGATAATTATTCTGAATAATTTGCCGCTCAAGTAGCCTTTTATAAATATTTATTAGAAGTGAGATTAACATAGTCTTATTTACAAGACAAATCCTTAAAATATTATATTATTATTACTTGTAAAATAGTATTGCTTCTTTTTTATAAGCTGATGTCCGCGACTTCGTCCGTGTGGTTTAAGTTGTTTTTTATTCCCGCGGGGTCACTTTAATTACCTGGGATAAAAAGTAGCCTAGGTCACTCTCCAGGTCCTTCACTATACCTATGCCAAAAATCACGTCGATCCGTTGCTCCGTTGCGGCGTGATTAAAGCACTTTCGCATTTTTAATATTAGTACGATAATAGGCTGCTACTTCTTTCTATTCTCCGGTAAAGCTTGGAGTTATTACTATAGAATAAAGTTAAAATGGAACCAATTCGAGAGGGTTTCAGTATAGAAAATTTCCAAATAATAAACGAATAAATAACGCTTTTAACTCACTTCTATATTATTTCTATATTTATTATATTATTATCTATATTTCTATTTACGATGATGAACACAGATATAAAAATTTGTAAAATTTCAGGAATGACATTGACGATCATTTAGATACGATGCAGACAGATTTGGATTCACTCAGAGAGCTGCTCCGAAGCGACACCTACTCTTTGGACACGAACACGTTACTAGGGGTGAGTACATTTTATAAAATCGATACGGCATGATAGACCCTGCATTTTAAAGTTGTATGTATATTATGTAACACTTGGTATACTTCCTAAGTATTTATATTTATTTATAATAATATCCCCTAATTATAGCAATGTACAGATAAAATTATAATTATGATGCTGTTTTATGAATCATAAAATTTAAATGGCAGGGAAAAACTATGAATTGTAATAAAGAATTTTAATAATTATTTTGCCATTTAGCTATATTGTGTGGTATTCTGGGCGCAAGTTTACCGATTATATCGTTTTAAGTCCCCACTGGAAAATATGCGACACTTGGACGCCCAAAATTTTGGTATATAATATTCGTCATGGAATAGAAACAAGACTGTGAAAACTATAAATTTACATTTTTAGTTGTAATAGTAAACAGTTATTCTGTTATCTGTATTTTTTTTTATTATGTGAATAGTAACAATGTTCAAAAATTTCATGAAAATTGATTTTATTTATTTTATTTTAAAAAACATGTAAATTGATTGTACGAGCGCAAGCTTGCTTTATTAATAGTATTTCTACTAGCACTGGTAATTCTTATCAACTCTACCAAGTTTGGTTATGAGTTATGACCACTTAAATAGTTCAGTTACGCTAACAAAAAGTCGAAGGGCGACGCTAGATGGAGAAATAATTTTACTCCAACCCAATGTATGTTGTCGTAGTCTCAACTCAGTTGTAGATATACTCGTTTATATGGCGCAATTATTTGAATCGTGTTTGTGTGAGTGTAGCACACACAGGCTCACCTCGTCACTCACACAGTTGCAGCGTACTCAGTCGTAGCCTGATGTAAACAGTCGCCTGTTCTGTCGGCTAAGTTGGTAGCGCTGGCTAGAGCGGCTCGAAGTCACGTTTTAACCAACGTGTTTTGGACGCGTGCAGAGACCCGTGCCGACCCGCGTCTTATTCCCCTAGCGGCTACGTAATAACGGGTTCTGAATTACAATAATCGAACACTATCGCTTATTTGCCACTTATTTCGTAGTAGACGATGCGTCATGGATCTTTGACATAGATTACCACCAATATATTATGTTTAACTATAAAACCGGATCATATATAATTTTTTCTCGTTTTAGATGTCATTTCAATTGAAAAGCTAGACATTCATGCTATTTAAATAGGATATACTTTATCAGTTTACCCGTTTCCTGTTTTTATAACTCAAGCATCATTGAGTCATTTTGCTTATGAGATTTATCTCATCTTAATATATGTAGAAGAAATTCATTTATGACCTATTTCGGATGCCTGAATTATAGAACTGCAATGAATGTATTAAAACATGATATGAACATGTACTTCTGTATTGTCCTCAGATCGAACAAAGTGTAAGACCTACAGTTTCTCACCATACCAAAGACAATGTAATTAATTGACAAGCTTTATCGGCGCATTAATAACTATTAACTAAAAAATCGTTGATTTTTAAAAATGAAATATACATGAATAATATATATACAATGTCGCTTTTCTAATCACGGTAAAAAATATATACATACGTAAAAAGAAAGGAATTAGATGTAATTTTTATCGGAAATTTCTTGCGTGTTCAATTATTATTATTTAATTAGTAGATGATGCCCGCGACTTCATCCGCATGGATTTACTTTTATTTATTCCCGCGAAACTCCTTAATTTTCCGTGATGAATAGTAGCCTATATTCTTCCCCGGGATGCCATCTATCTCTATACCAATTTCAACAAAACCGGTTGAAAAAATGAGACGTTAAATCGTAGCAGACACACACACTTTCGCATATTTAATTAACGATTAAACGAACTTATCTGTGAGGGAAGTTCGATCGTAACTATACGAGGATTCGTTCGTAGAGATTAGCATGATATACTTGTGAAAAACGCAAAATCCATACTTGTAGTATGGATTTAGCGTTTTTCATAAGATTTAAAAGATAACGTAGGTATAATACCTACATTAGATATATTTATTTCAAACTAGGTTTTCTATATCGACACACAATACTTATACATACATTAACTTTTTTTTTTGTAGTTCGTAGCATGAATTAGTGTAATCAGATAATAAAAATTACTGCTACCTTGGATTCCGAATTGTAGTCATGTTAAAATTTACGTAAGTAAATGTTACTTAAATTATATAAATAATTAATATTGCTTGTGTAATGTTATCCTGGAAAATATAAATTTTCGTATATTTAGTCTTTGGCAGTTTACGATTTTAAAGAAGATCATCTATTTCCGCCTTTGCCCTTATTAGTGATGCGACATTCTGTATATTGTATATCTTCTCAACCGACTGATCAATCCAAATTTTTGTATTTTACAGCTTTTCGGATCAGACGATCCATTCTATGGGCTCTCTTACAATTCGTCGGATGAACGGGCCAAAACTACTAATAATGGTAAGCTATGTACGAATTTTTCTTAAATTGACACACCCATAAAATTGAAAAGACTTGTTTACCGTAATCTTTGGCGGAGACGAAAAAAGGGTAATGGCCTTAAGGTAATATAAATAAAATAAAATATCCTTATTTGTAATTAAAACTATTTGTAATAAGCAAGTCTAACTAATTACAGTTTTCAGTACAAAAGGTTACTAAATTTTCAGTATAAAAGGGTCCCAGATAATAAGCGTGGCCGAGCGGGTCACCTCGGGCGGTGGATCGATACGACTCTAGATTATAAACTTTTCTAGTGTCCTGAGTTTTTTACGTTTATGTTAATTGTAGATACAACAAAACAGTATCCGATGATTGATTTTGATTGGCTGATCGGTAGCAGCGATACAACGCCAGCAAAGTAACTACCACATCTTCACATACGGAACCGCTGGTCGCTGCATTCCTAATATAGTTTTGGACTTTATTTTTTGGTAATGGGTGAACATAATACCTGGTTACGGTCTACGATAAAGTTAGAAATCCGATGCGGTACCAGATATGATTCTTTTCATTCTGCAACTTTTTTCATGAATACGTAAACCAAAAACTGTCGAATCTAATCTGTTACGTCATCTATGCATATGTTAGGTTATATTGTATATTAGAAATTCTAAGGTTACTATTACTAATATATAATTGTTGTAAAATCGTTAAATTGAATGTTTATTTCATTGTTAATTAAAGCGAAGAAGCTGAAAAGTGAGATTACGAATGTAAGCAGCGAAGAAATTCACAACCAAAGCCCCTTTAACGAAGACGATGGTAGTAATTTGAATATATTGTCGTAGTGGATAGATCCTGTAGATAAATTGATATTGATTATATGCACGATGACAGTAGATTATTCTTTATATATTCTTCAGCTTTATTTTTACTCTTTATGGCATGAATTTATTATATTAATTTAAGTAAGACCTATAAATAAGACTTTAAGGCCTAAGTAGTTTATTTTTGAGGTTCCAAGTTTTATAACATTACTTATTTTTAATTTCTTTCCCTACTTGCTTTTAAATCACATTAAAGTATTACAAGACTTATAGGTATGACATCTGAATTTTTAGAATTAAAGTCAATCTGCTAGCGCCACACTGAGGGCGCGATATTATCACAATCATTCTTGAAAAAGAACGATCTTGAAACAAGTTTTAATTTTCTAAAGAAAAAATATCAAAGAACAGATTTATAGTTATGGTTACGATACTTCTATTTTCGTTATTGAATATGCGGTAAATAACCCAGAGCAAATAAGTACCACTACGACAAAACATCTTTTCTCAGACCTCTTATGCTTTATATAATTTTTGCATCGTTAGATTTGAATTTCTAACAAATTGGGGGATTTTACACTATCAATAGGTACTGTGATTCTGGTATCGTAGGAACAAACACGGAATAAAAATGTGTCGATACTGTCAAATATTTTCCACAAATACCAATTTATTATATTGATAGTGTAGTACAACCCTCTTATACTATGTAAGTGATATTAAAGTAGTAATAACACCATAAGTAGCACTATTTTTAATTTTAAGCACTTAAAGCATAAGGTCATACTGCATGGCCGATTGAAAAGACATTAGCATATTTTTGATTAATTATATTGTACACAATAGAGGTTCGACTTGAGCTGGTCAGAAAAGCTTAAAACGCCGCTTTCCATGTCGGTATCGTCGCGTCGTGTCAGCTGGGGCAATGGCAATGGCATTTCACTCTTAATACCATATACCTACATACAACTTTTTCTGACCGGCTCAAACCGGTTCCGCGTCGATAGATGTGGTGATACCCTAATGTGATAATTATCCTGCAATCAGTTTATTTTTAATGCACTACTAATAGTTTAAATAATGCTATAATATTTTTCTGCACGAAAACGCGTAAGCTTGTATTTTTGTTTAAACGAAAGCATATTATTTTGAGCATAATATAACTAAACGTATCGAGCACATCCTTATGGAGCAGTTGTCGTATTATTTACATACAAATATTGGGTGCCTAAAGTTTTTTTTTTTCATTTTGACTATAATTTTCAGTGTCTGGTTTTTGACTTCCCGTTCGAAAACAGGCGTCGGACATAGCTGATCTTTTTTCATGTATTCAAGTAACAATATTCGAATTTTTCAACTAGTTTGAAAGTACTCGATATAACTAGCAAAAATTATATTTATAGTTATTGTAAGACTTGACAAAACAACTTATCTACTTATTAGTATTGATTATTTGGTTTAAGTACTTTTGCCAATGTATTTTATCGCTTTCATTTTATCATTTATTTTGAAGATATTCCGTAGTTTGTTTGTCAGTCGCGTATAATAATTTATCAATTCGTTTTTTGCGTAAATATTGAAGATTAAATTTACCATCGATAGTTAACGTTCGATTTGATTAAACTTACCTAGGTAAAGGTATAAGGTACAATATTATCTGATTGTCTGTGAATATTATCTGTGATGTCTGTGTGGAATATTTATTTTATTCCCACGGGCACTCCTTAATTTTCCGGAAGTAGCCAATGTCACTCTAGGTCAGGGATTCCGAAACTATTTTGGGCAAGAGACCCCTTTTTCAAAATTAACTGATACCTCAGCTAAATTATTTAAAAATCCTATCTCTACTTTTTCCTATTGATACAAAATACTTACAGTTTAAAAACTTTGCGGTTGGTTAAGTGAGTAAACTTGAAATTATTTTCTCACCAAAATTTCACGAAAGAAACAGACGTAAAATTCAGTAAATATCAAGTGTAATTAATAATTATTAATACATATTACGTAATAATACTAAAGTAGGAAATTATTTTTTGAAAAAGACATTAAAATAGGGGTAGATTTTTAGACCTCATCGACATCAGTTTCGATCACTTTTCATTTATCTCGGATATACCCCTGGGAAACCGATATCGACCCTTTGGGGTTTATATCTGTCACCGTAAGATTGTAAAAACCGTTAGATTATAATCTAGCTCGCGAAATTCTAAACTGTCGAAAGATTGTAAACTGTTCAATGTTCTGAGTGTCAATTTTTGAAATATTCATTTTATTTACGTATTCTTGTCTCTTTCTTGTAGGTTAGGTTAGGGTTCGACATAAATAATCAAGTAGTGCCCGGCCTACCTAAGTGCCCGCAGGCCGGGCACTTAGGTTTTATCGGGTTTAAATACCTATCAGATTACAATCTACCGGAAAATAATGCGTTAAATTGTAATCTTTCGACAGTTTAGAATTTCGCGAGTTAGATTATAATCTAACGGTTATTACAATCTTACGGTAACATATCGACCACTTTGGGAATCCCTGCTCATCCATCCTCAACTATACCCATGCAAAAAATCACGTCGATCCGTTGCTCTGTTGCGGCGTGATTGAAATAGAAACCAATAAACAAACACACATTCGCAATTAAAATAATAGTATGATTACTTGATATAATATCAATACAATATTATCTATTACCTACTTGATATAATATCAAGTAATATTGTTATAAATTCTGGATAAAAAAATTAAACCTAATTATGAAACCTAAACATACATCTGCCTCTTTCTATTTCAATTTAAAAAAGGACAAAAATATTAGTTAGATAATTTTTAACGTACTATATGCTATTTTGCATATATTTGGCATACTGCATGATAGGTAGGTACTATGGGATACGTCCAAGCAATTGTTTATTATTACAATACATGACTTTATTTTGTCCTCTTTTGAATTAGAAAGAAGTAGATTCGCAGAACTTTAATTTGTTTTAGTATTGGGATGTAGGAATCGATTCCACAGTTCTATGATTTTTGAGATTTCAATGTAGTTCGACACATGCAGCTGTCAACTAATATATTTTTTCTTGGGTCACTTTCAGCTGAAGGAAATCAGCTTATATCGTATACAGGGAATATTCCAGACTTTGGGGATATAAGTATGCCAGACTTGGACGGCGAGAATTCCCAGGAAGAGTGCCTGTCGCCGAGTGGCTCCGTGCTCAATACTCCACAGGTGACACTCGGCTCGCCCGCCTACCCCGCTCGCCCTTGATCTAGACACACCACCGGAAACGACGGGGAGTGGCACTTCGCTCGTATTATGCGTTCGCCTCCGCACGCGGGACTTAACAAAACCACCGAAAATAGCGGATCTCGGCCCGCGATTTGCGTTGCAGATGTATAGACTATAGACCATCGATAGGGCACAGTAATCGGCAGTCTTTCTGGCCCTTTCAGATAACACCGGAACCTAACACCACTCGCGCAATTTCATTTTCAAGATCATTTATTGATTGGTTGGACTCGCCGTGTCATTTTGAGCGGCCTAAAGTGCCGATTACTGTACTACATAGGTACGACTGACCACTTGCATCAAATAGGTACGTTGAAAATAAGCCTTAATTGTTACAAAGAGAGTTTAAATTATAAGCTTGACCTTTCAAAAATACCGATAGTCGTTCATGTTTTGAACTATGTTGAGGCAAACTCGGATTATACAAATCTCTTATCTCAAATATCTAGTGCTATCCATTTCACAACCAAGAGCACAGCACTATTTGAGAGACATGTCATTTTAAAAGGAAGAATAGTTTGAGATTTGTGTAAAACCGATGTAACACTATTGTTCTTCGAATAAATAATTAGGCGTGTGCACACCGAGCGTACCGGAAAATATCTTGCAAAATATGCAGTAATCTTTCTAGGCCTCTAGAAGACCGAAGGTAGCAAGAGGAGATATCTGTCGCTCGGGTGCACGCGATTGGTTGATTATTCGTCTATTGTCGCAACGTTATTGCGTTGCGGGGTTTCCCCTTAAAACTGTTACCGGTCTCTGTATGAGACGTGGACGTGCTTCGGTGGTATGGCTAAGCGAATTTGCGGCCGAGATACCCTGAGGCCGTTGAGCATTTGGCTCGCGAGGCTACCGTGCGGTGAGGGATTGCCCAATAGAATTCACGTATTTATTTATTGCGATCTGATTAATTATTTTGTATGGTGTGGTGTGTATTTCATTTACTCTTATTTTAAGTGTATCTAACAAGCAAAATGTACTCTAATGTAGAGGTACTACTTGCAAGAATGTATGTTGCCATTATGCGTCAAAATCTCCCATCCTCGTATATTTTATGTGCTAGTATCTCCTGCTCATTTAGTATTCATATATTTTGAGCTTGGTTGTCAAATAGAAACTATTACACGTGGTTAAGTGGATACGCGTTAGAAATAATTAATTCCACCTATATGTACTCTGTATATCCTATATTTCGCTTATATAAGCATGTTTGATTTAATTTAAACTCAAAGATCAAACATTACCTATTTCTCATGGCAAATTAGGTATACCTACTTGTACCTACTATTTTTGCTGTTTTGGTGCCTTAATCTCGAACCTAAAGTTTTATACTATTCATACAACTGGTCTTTTATCAGTGTTATATTTCTTACTCGTATTTGAGTGCTGTTCTCTCTCTTCTGTGTAATACATACATGCTTTTGTGAGGCGCTTGGAAACATTTGCTCGACTCGACTTGCCGTTAAACTCGTGCCGTCCAATCAAGTAAAAGGATTCCTATTTCAACTTCCTGTGCGGAGGAATATAGATTACTCTCACTTGATTCATTGCCACAACTCTATTCTATCCGCTCTTGGTCAAATCCAAAAGAATGCCATGTCTGGTCCAGTGGTGTCAATCACGCTCTCTTGCTTTGTAGATGAATTATATTATATTAGATAAAACCCGCGACTTCGACGGCGGATTTAGGTTTTGAAGATCACGGGATCTTCAAAAACCTAAATCCATTTTATTTATAAGCTTTGATTTTCCATGATAAAAGTAGCAATTACCATCCCTGGGATTCAAACTATCTATGTACTAAAATTCTTCAAAACGGGTTCAAAGGTTTGAAAGAGTAGCAGATAGGCAGACAGACACACTTTCACATTTATGATATTAGTATGGGTCCTGTGTTTAGAAAAGTATAAGGAACCCATAGTATAGCTCGCGCCAATCATTTAGTCACGTCTGAAGTTGACCACAAGACGCGTCGCAATAGCATATTTTCGGGTGTAGTATGGAACGGACACAGCTCTCAGCTGCGCAAACAAGCACTCGCACCTCAGCGCAGAGGCGACTATTTGATTGGCGTTACTACAAAAAAAGTGCACCTCTATATTCACTATGACTGTTCTATTTTTTGCACTTGTCCAACGAAATTGTCTATACAACTTCGAAAAATCATTTTTGTACTAAATAAAATTTCAGATGGCTTTATAAAATTGTAAGCCTGTTTTATAGAGCCACCTGAAAAGTCTTATTTGTTTAAGGCTTAAGCACTGTAAGTTATAGGAAAATAATAAATTGAGTTTAAATTAGGTACAGTCCCACAAACTTATCTGACCCGGTGGCTAAAATTGGAACTAATTTTTATGCCTGTTTATTAGCGACGCTGACATCGGGTCAGATAAGTTTGACGGACTGTAAATTTAAAATGGTATTATTTTGGTTGTCCACAATCTCTGAAATTGACATTTGACAGATCCGACTAGAGATTATGTTCAACTGAATTACCTAGCAAAATACTTTAACAAGCAAATAAAACAAGTCTATTGGCTAATGTAGAATCGAACTACGTATATAACGCGGGATCGTCGTGAATATTATCTACAAAATATTTTTATTATTGTAAACAAAATTGTTATAAAACAGACTGTAATTAAATAGGTAATAGATTATTTAACCGACGTTTTATCACAACAACTAAAACAAAGTCAATACTGTAATGTAATAACTCAAGCATTTTAGGCTTATGCTGAATAACCTATAGAACACCATTGCCTACTTTTAGCTGTGCAATTAAAACATTAGACATAGTCCAGTCATTTGGTGCTCAAAAGGTTTCCTGTAGTTTTGAAAATTGGTGGCTTCATAGATTTCGACGTTCACTTTCCGAATTTTCACTTTGCCACCTCGTATCTTTGCCGCCCGCGCCGCCATATTCGAAAAATGGCGCCCAAAAACAGGTTTTTTACAATAACTCCTGTCCGACTCATTTTACGATATAAATAGTTATGTAATAAATTAAACCTGAGAAAATTTCCTACAGTTGATGTGGTAATTTCTTTTGTAAAATCATCGTACGGGAGCCGCAAACCAAAACCTAAATTCACCTTCCACATTTTAAATACATTTGTATTGTGGGTGTTTTAATCTAAATGAGACTTTATCTTAATCTAATCAATGAGATTTTATCTTAATCTAAATGAGATTGACTAAATCTAGTGATGCTGTCTTTTTCCTCAGGGACTATTCTGAAATGCATATCAATTTAGTCCTGTAATTACACGACTGCCGGTTTTGGTTTGCGGCTCTCGTGCGCTTAAACTATTGGTTCAACAAAAAAAAACACACGCTGACATAAGCTGTAGGAAAATTTCTCTAGTTTAATTTATTACATAACTATTTTCGTCATAGAATGAGTCGGAAAGGAGTAACTGTCAAAAAACTGTTTTGGGCGCCATTTTTCCAACATGGCGGCGCGAGCACAAAGTGAAAATTCGAAAAGAGAACGTCGAAATCTATGAAGTCATCAATTTTCAAAACTCCTGGAAAACTTTCCAGTTAAAACAACCAAATGACTGGACTAACAGCTTCATTAATGTATTAATTTAGTCAGTTCTTTTTAGAACTATTGCACAGTGTACTTGTTACTAAATATAGGCTTGCCTGATCTTCGTCAGTTAATTGTGCAGCATATAGGGTGCTAATCGGTTGTACACATCTATAAACTAAATTGACAGGTCTTAAAGTTGTGCTATCCTATTCCACAGCGAACGCGAAGAGATAGCATTACGATCTGTTTCAGTTTTGTCTGTGTACACTCGAATAAGCAATAAGCATTAATTATATAGTATACTGTGGCTATTTCTGTTGTATACAAACTGTAAGTTAACTAAACTGACAGTGCTAATAATTGTTTTGCTATCCCTTTCAAAATTATAACTGCGGAAAAGGACACTAGGTTTAGTCCTGGTAATTTAGTTTACGAGATCGTGTACAATAGAAATTGTAAATCACACTGTCATAAAGATATCACTTTGTGTAAGCTGATATCGTTTGACTCTTATATTGTGGATAATTCTGTTCAATCACTAAACTAAATTGATAGTTCTAAATCTAGCGCTGTCCCTTTTTTGCAGGAGTGTTTTATTAAAAAGAATAGCACTATATTTAGAGCTTTCATTTTATTTTGGAGACTGTAAAACAGAATAAGCCACATTATAAAAACGAAACTATATTATAGGGGTTAATTTAAACATACTAATAACCTCGTAAGGGCAACTTATCTACATAATACGTCTATTCTTTTCTAAGTCTTTCATAAAACTTTTTTTTAACAAGTATCCTAGTACTCATATATTTCAAGCCATGCGTGGAGTAATGCAGTTTTAGAGTAACCAATTTACGTAAAAATTAATAGATAACAGTTATTCAGTATAACATACAGAAGCTGCCCTTAAGGTTTCTAGTATTTTTAATATATTGGGTAACTAGTGAAGTTGTTAATAATCTGAATTTATGTATGTTGTTATTATTGAATGTACATATAGGTACCTATTATATAATTTTATTTCGTTTAAGTAAATGTGTTTAAAAATGTTTGTCGTTGTTTATAAAGTGTCGCTGTTTGAGTGGATACGATTTAAGATTCACTCAATATCCTGTGTGAATGAGTTTTATTAACAATTAAAATAATATTAACTAAGCAAGTTAAGTTGTAGGCGTCTAAAATGCATTTTTAATTGAACTAAATCATTTAATGTAATTCTCTCAAAACCACATTATAATGCCTACTTTTACTCTATTATTTTTCTCAGTGAATTATTTTTAATTCTTTTTTAAAAGTCAAACTATAATTTCATTCTAATCTGGTTGCATACAATTTGGCTAAGTCTATTTGTGCTAAATCTCTACTTTTAAACAATTTATAGACTTTATTGACAGGTTTAGTTGCATTTTTATCCCTCAAAATAATGATCACTGCAGAAAGGGATAAGATTTAGGCCTGTCAACTTTAGTTTAGGGTTTTAGTGCAATAGATTTGGCCACATTCCCTAAACTGACAGGTTTAACAATAAATCAATGAACTACTTTTAAACCTGCCAATTTACTTGAAAGATTGTGGACAACCAAATTATTACCAGTATAATTAAAAGAATTGGTTGCATTTAGACATTATAAACTCTTTTGAAAAAATAAATCAGAGACTGCTGACATTTTTTAAAACTAGGTACCTGATAGTTTAATTTTGGTTCTACAACTTACATTGTAACCGTATCTGCTCCGTAGGAGGTACATGTATCTTATGAATTATGATGTCTAATTTTATTAACGGATCTATTAAATTCTTGAGACACTCAAAAATAATCTCTAGAATATAGATTGTACCAACATTGTTACAGTCCGATTCAAACTTTACACTTCTCGGAACATCGTGCGTTTCGATACGTAGATTACAATATTAGGCATCAGCGGGACCGTGTCAGTTGACTGTACCTGCGCGAACTTACACTCGTCTTCCGAGACGTCATAAAGTTTGGATTGGACTGTAACTTTGTATAAAAAATTGTATTTAATCATACTTAGTTTTATTTTTGTAAATATATGGTACCTAGATTTGGTTATTACATAAAAAGCTTGTTTTATTTTGTAACCCAGAGAATAATCAACCTGAAAGTTAATTCTTTGTAAAAGACTGACTGCGAACTCACCTGACGTTATGTGATTCAGGGTGAATCACGCACAACGTGAATAAGTGAAGCAGTCGAAGATTTTGTATATGTACCTACACCTTTCAGTAGGTATAGTTCGCACGCGAGTTTAGTGCACATAGGCTCTGCATTCATCTCGCGCGCGATCTATACAAGACGCATTCTTCTGTCTTATGATATATACTGCCGTGTGCATGAGAGACGAGTGGTCTAGTGACAACGCATATTATTATCAGTCGATTGCGATTGTTAAGCAACGTTGACCCAAGTTGGCAACTGGATGGGTGACCGAATTTGGTCTTTTCGTTTCCTCCGTGCCTCGGTGAGCATGTTAAACCGTCGGTCCCGGTTATTATTAACATCTGATAATAATCGTTACAAAATCGTAAAGAGTACCTAGTTACGCTTAGCCGAGTCATTTACGGAAGAACGTGGGAACCCACCGCATTATTATCCTAAGAAAACTCGTACCATTATGTGATTAATGGAAAGGTGTCACGACCCTCAGTAATGTGGAATACGACGCAAAGAGAGATAGTGCATGTTGTAAAGAAGACGAATATGTGAACGGGTTTCAGTAGGATGGTGATATCCAGACACTATAATATCAGTTGCGACGTATTCTAGTTTTTTCAGTTCAGTTGGAACGAAACTAACGTCACAAGTGTTAGTAGCCTGCTTTTCTTTTTTTATTATTCCACTACAAGTTAGCCTTTGACTTGATCTCACCTGATGGTAAGTGTTGATGCAGTCTAAGACGGTAGCGGGCTGACCTGGTAGTGGTATGACAGTTATATTAAACCCATACCTTATGTCATACCCATACCTACCTAAGGTTTCTACACGGCATTGTACTGGAACGCTAAATCGCTTGGCGGTACGTCTTTGCCGGTTGGGTGGTAACTAGCCACGGCCGAAGCCTCCCATCAGACCAGACCAAAGAAAATTCATAAATTATTCATTCCCAAATGTTAAGGCAATAGAGCTCAATACTGCACCAGGGAGGTTTTCTAATCGTCTTGCCTCTTGACTGTCTTTAAAACATAAAGGTTGGCATTAACTAAGGAAGAATAAAGCCAAGTAAGTTATTTTTATTATGTAAATGTTACGATTAGAAATAATATCTATTAATTATTTGTTTATCACAGCTAGGCTACACTCTTTTACAAACCAAGACTGTTTCTTTAAAACAATAAACGTTAACGCCCATAATAACATTCGTAGATACCTACCTACATAAGTATCTTGTAATATTTATAGAAAGCATTAACTGACGCCCAATAATGTATAATACTGCTATCACCATAGCTAAAGCTAAAGTAATACTTATATTCTATCGTACTATACATAATATAGTTCTTACTTCTTGGTTATTTTGGGTTTTCATACATAATATTATGTAGGTACCTCGTATTACCATTTGTATGGACGTTATTATCTCAATCGTGCACAAATCTACTTTTTATATTATAAACTAGCGAATGCCGCGACTTCGTCTGCGTGGTTTGAGTTGTTTTGGTTCCCGCTGGAACTCTTTAATTTTCCGTGATAAAGAGTAGCCTGTGTGAATGTGCTATTCCAGACTATAATCTATCTCTATGCCAAACTTCAGCCAGATCCGTTCAGCCGTTGGGGCGTGATTGAGTAACATACATACATCCAATCTTTCGCATTTATAATATTATATTATAGTAAGTATAGTAAGATTATGTAGTGATGACGGTTTAAAAATGTATTTTTGTAGTTTATATTAAAGAACTGTTAATTGTCAACGTTTTGACAATGTTTTACATGAAATAACGACATGATTTTTAGTAATATTAATTTAGTTTAGTTTTGCACTGGTAAGGCGAGGACAAAAACCGTATTATAGCCGCGTCAAGTCTCCAGCTAGTAACTGCGACTATGCTACCATACCAACCCTACTGATGTAACACCGAGACTACTGAATCTATTTATATAGCATCTCAGTTGGTTACTGAATTAAAAAATAATAATTACAAGTTTGTTTTGGAGTTGTGACAGCACTGGATGCCCATATTAATTTGAGAAAGTAACGATTCTTTCTTCTATTGGTGTAATAAAATGTACCTATTCAACTTCAGCCAACAGTTTCAACATCAGTTCCGTCTTCGTTACAATCGTCACTAGCCACCAGATGGCAGCAAAAGACGTACCTACATGAATGGAATTTTTTTTCACCTCATTCGCACGGAAAGGGCGCCTTTGCTGCTTAAAACCAGTGAGCAAAGGTCGTTTTGGCTCACTGAGTGGGCAAACATTAGTTTTGCTCACTGAGTGGGCAAAAACTACTTTTACTCACTGGTTTTAAGAAATAATGCAGTATATTGTTCAATCAAGATTGGTAGGTACAATGTTTTTCTTACATCTTGTATTTTCTCGCAGTGAGGTGAAAAGTTGTATGTATCACACGATAGCAAAGTTTTTGTTTCGTGCCTAGATTAAATTCCTCACTATACATAAGATTCCAACTAGGAACTCGCAACAAATCTTGTTGATCAAATAACTATTGCAATATAAGTGTACAACAACACGACATCAGGCGTAAGACGTCGCTGAACGTACCTATGAATGAATTAATCAATAAAGATGAAGAACACAGCAATCATAATTCATAGTCGTAGTTTCCTCAATAAAGACGTCATACTCGGCGGCACGGGCGCTCTGTTCTTTACGCCATCTGTGATATAACATGCTCCCGGCTTTAACATCAGCACTGTATGCAGGGTAGGCAGGGACCCGATCGCGCAGGCTAGCTCCGCAGAGATGTTGTGACAACCCTGGATGTCCAGCACTTTGAGGATTTTGCAATGGTCCCTTATTGCTTCCAATGACTTATTTGTAAGCTGGTTGCAACCCTGGAAACAATAATGTTTTTTTTTATTCAACTGTCATGATCAATTCCGCGGTTAAAATATTATATTTAAGCAATATTTTTACGGAAATTTGAGTACCGCCGCTGCCGAGTATTGAGAGCAACAAAGTCACCAATCAAACCGTTAACTCGTAAACCCTGCGACACACGGCACACCAAGATGATTTTTCATTTTACTTGACTTCTTCATCTATACTAAAATTGTAAATGCGAAAGTTGGGATGGATGGAAGGATGTATGGATGGTTATTGGTTGTTTGTTACTCAATCACGCCCGAACCGCTGAACGAATCTGGATTAAATCTCGCACAAAGATAGATTAAAGCCTGGAATAACACAAATACACTCAATCCACGCGGACGAAGTCGCGGGCATCAGCTATTATAGAATAACTGAAAGGGACCAGACAGGTCTTGGTCCGGTGTTCGCTGATGCCTGACTATAAAAGTACCTACCTACAAAGCCTGAAACAAACAACGTGCAACGGACGCGTTGGACATGTTAAGTCGCGCGTTGTGTGTAGGCCGAACTCTCGATAACAATTGGCGTAGTAAAAGTTAAAAGTTTGGTCTAAAGATTAGTAGTATTCTTTTTAGGATGCAAACTATATTAGGGGATTCCCCCTACGTTATGGTGTTGCCATTTGCCAACTTACAGCAATATAATGTACCTACCTATCTAGCAGAAAGGCCAGCGCTCGCTTTGAGAATGAGGCAAGATGGCTTAGTGAGTGGCTTAGGACAGACGCGGGGACTATCAAGGCGTGGGGCCCGTAGCATTTGCTGCCTCCTGCTATGTGGCTAATCCAGCACTGGTTAGTAGTATAGCATACAAGCTAAGCTGTACCACTGATCCATTTAGCATTTTACTTACCCTTAACTTGAGATGTTGCAATCTTCTTAATCCCTTGACAATTTCTATTACAGCATCATCTTTTAAGTTGTAGCAATCATTTAAATTAAGATATTCAATACTTGGACAATTTCTGACTAGATGTCTAACTCCATCAACAGTGATTTGTTGACATCTGCTCAAATCTAAGCTTTGGAGCTCTTTGAAAGTGAAGGCATATGTTAAGCTGACGTCGGTCATTCTGTTGCAGCCACTGAGGTTCAGTTTTCTGAGCGATTTCAGCCGAGCCAAAGAGTATCCAGTGTAAGAATCCAAAGTTAATTTTTCACACATTCTCATTACATCACGTTTTCTCCGCGCATCACGAATTATCTCTTCCTCTGCTCTAGAGCCCAAATGTATTTTATTAGGTGTGCTCATTTCGTTGTAATTAGACATCACAGGTCCTTCGTCATTACCTTCTGCTTCCACTTTGCCCATGCCAGTCAAGCCAGCATCAGAAACTTTATCACAGTAAGTGATTTTCAGTGTCTTTAAAAGTACCTGGTTCTTAAAAATTACTTGTATCGATGTATCAGTTACAGCATTAAAACAGAAACTTAAATCTAGGTATGTCAAGTTGGGTAGTTTTTCAGACATCATTATGACACCATTCTGATGTAAATTTAAAGAATTTACATCTAGCTCTTCTAAAATCAAATTTTCTTCTCTGCATAAACCTTTCTCTATGCCATCTCTAGTAATAAGTTCACACTGGGAAATGTTTAAACGTTTTAACTTTTTCAATTTATGTAGTTCAGATATCCCTAGATTTGAAACTGCTCTGCATCTTTGTATATTCAGGTACTCCAAATTGATTAGATTATCACAGATGTACTTAAGGGACTGATCAGTTACTCTTGTGCATAAAGCAATATTGAGTTCTCTTAGCGATTGCTGATGTGTTGTTAGTGCAATAATTCCCGCATTTGTAAGTTGATCACAGGTATTCAATTCTAAAGAATCAAGTTTGAGATCTTCAATTTCCGCTAAAGACTTCAATGCAGCTCCATCAATCAGTGTATTGGAAAACACCAAGCTTCGAATTTTTTTGGCTCTGGAAGCTATAATTTGCATCACAAAATAGAAGGTGAAAACACATTCAGAAGGTGTTTCAAAAATATTGTTAGTGTTTGAATAAAACTTTTTAATGAAGCCACCATGAAACTGCAAAGGGCATAATGATAAACATAAATAGTTTATTTCTGGTGCCACTTTAATAAATCTATAAAATAATGCATCAGTAATGTACTTGTTTTCAGATAGGTTCAAACTTTTTAAGTTCTTAAAGCTATTGTGCAACCAGTCATCTGTCTTTTCTAATAAGCATCCAGACATAAAGAGTTCTTTACAACTTTGTATATTCAATGTCTCGAGGTTGGTACATCTTTGTAAGACATAATTCATTACTTTTTCATGTATGTCACACTTTCGTATGGTTAAACTTTTGATATTCTCCCCTATTTTATTCCAGAAACTGTTGATTTTGTTAGATATTTCAACTTCACTGAACAGGAAATTTTCATAGGGTATAATTGAATTTTCAATAACTTGTAACGGTGAGGACTCTCCATTCAAATCGGCTTTGAAGAATACAAGCATTTTTTCCTTTAAAAAGCAATAGTCATTTGCAGCTAAATACCACGACTGGCATGCTTCACTGGCTGATTTTTTGTCTGAGTATGGTAAATATTTGAAAAGGTATACCAGTACCTGTAAAAAATTAAAGAAAGGTTGTGACTAAATTTAACTAGGTATAAGAACTATTACATTTTTTGTTTGTTTCTTAAGAAGGTATGTACCTATTACTATCAATAGACAGCTGTTACTGATAACAATGTTCTTTGTTACTTGTAAAATAAATATAAACTTTAGCTGGATTAGTGAAAGAAATTACATCTTACAATAAGATTATGTAGGTAGGTTCTTAATTTGATTATAAATAAATAAAATAGCCATTATTTACTGGAAACACATTTGAATAAATTTCTGAGGATAATAAACACATTTTTCTTAACTGGATTATTAGAATTTAATTGATTATCAGATTGATTTATCTTATGTATAAAATTCTCGTGTCACAATGTTAGTTACCATACTCCTCCGAAACGGCTTGACTTATTTTTATGAAATTTTATATGCATATTCAGTAGGCCTGAGAATCGGTCTACTATCTATTTTTCATACCCCTAAAACACCTCAATCCACGCGGACGGAGTCGCGGGCATCAGCTAGTCTATGTATAGGTAAAGATCATGTGGTTGTGGTATTATGTTAAAATAGTTGTAGTTGCTACTTTTCATAAGGTTAAAATTAATTTGTAGTATCTCCAACAACCATCGATATCCTACAACTATGCTGCTGAAGTGGATGTGTGTAGGTACTCTACATCTCTATTATTTATATTTTTAGCAATATAAATTGGTTCGATATTCGTAGGAAGAAGTACCTACATCAATAGAACACCTTGAAAAATTATATCAACATTCTCAACCAACCAATATAAGGATGGAATCACGTGAAAAAAAATTGATAACAATTATCAACAGAAAAGGCAAACAAAGAAAAATTATATTTTCAGCAAATGTGGAAGTCAACATAACATACCTCGTATGGAAGTTCTGCAGCTGCCATTGTGTCTTTTATTTTGGTATATATGTGTTTAATTCACATGTTTTCAACAATTATTTTAGATTTTCCATTTATTAGCGAAATTCTCTTTGTCGTTTTATTTTGACATTGAAAGCAACTTGAAAGCAAAACAAAGTGACAAACAGCTGATTAAAAGAGTGACGTCACATTGACGTATGAAGTGTTGCCGACCTTAAAATTTTATTCTTCCCAAAGCTAAGTTAAACAATGGAATAAGAATTAAAACTATAAAATATTACAAAGGCACTGGCGAAATCAGCATCATATAAAAATAATTGAGCGAAATAATATTCCCAGGCATCGATATATGTATATTTAGGCACTAGATGGGACCTTTCATAGAAAAAAATTGGGCGTCCATCCATTAGAGCACGCTTCTAACCTGTTTAGCCCTGTCCTTGTCCCTGCCATAGCGCTGTTCCGCTTTTCAGAATAGATGGCGTTAGTAAAATAGGTCCACATTCTTTGGTTAACAGGGCCCGTCTATGTAAATTGAGGTCGTTGTTCTCAAGTAGTCCACCCAAATCGTCGTTATTTGGTAATTGAATTGAAAATGTTAATAATAATAATATAGAATAGAAAATAGTAAACCATACACCTTAGTACTATACTGTAAGTAGGTACATATTTGAGCTGTCTTAGACGTGAGAGATCGCGGGTTAAATACCCAGCAGGGGATTTGCTTTCTCATTTCTCCAGCTTCTGTTTTTCCTTCACTTTTAACACAGGCAATCATCATCATTTGCCAGTAAGCCAGATTCAAGCCAAGCACTAGTCTATAAATTAAAAAAGGGCCAATTTGGGAATTTATAATTTCTGAATTTGTCTGGTCTAGTGGGATGCTTCGGCCGTGACTAGTTAAGACTTACCACCCTACCGGCAAAGACGTGCCGCGGCGCCAAGCCATTGAGCGTTTCGGAACAATGCTGTATAGAAACCAATTACAGGTATGGGTTTAATATAATTGCCAAATAGCCCCCTATCAACCTAGACAGCACCATCACCTACCAGTACCACGAGGCGAGTTTACAGTCAAGTGCTAACTTGTATTAGATAATTAAATTCCCTTTATAATAAGGTAAATACTAATCCAACCATCTGGCAACACTGATCATATTGCCGGAAATGCAACCGGAACTACATTTTTTAAAATTTAAACTTTTATAATCTTGAATATAGAGCAAGTGTCGAATCGAAAATGAATAATTCGCCACCTTTGATCGCCATCAATTATCGTATCGTATATATCTATATTAGATGCGATTCGACTGTACCTAGTATCTAGTATATTATAAATGCGAAAGTTTGGATGGATGGATGTTTGTTATTCAATCGTGCCGAACGGCTGAACGGATCTGGATGAAATTTGGCACAGAAGTAGATTAAAGTCTATAGAGGTAAAATGTAGCCTATATGTTATAGAATAACATATAGGCTACATTTTGTCTGTACATACTACTTTGAAACTTCGCTATCACTACTAGACTACATTTTGAGGATCTATTTTATAAACTAAAAAAAATGAAATAAAACAAAAGAAATCGCGCGCGATCGCTATTTTTTCTTATTTGTTAAAATAAGATATTTATAGACGTTTAAAATAACGCAACTATCTTTTTGCGAACGAATAATTGTTTTTGGGCAATAAGTTATTAACTTATTAATATAATTATAATAAAAGGTAGTCTATTAAGAGAAAGCCGGGAGTCGTTTAATGAACGTTACTCTGTACTACTTTACTACAAAAACTGGGATTAAAAAAAGGCAAAGATTCTAGATTATAAGTACTTATACAGCTAGTACACTAGGTACTTAGGTAGGTAAGTATGTACAGTTCGCGCGCGAGTTGAATGCAGAGTAAATGTATGTGTCACCATACATTTGCTCTGCATTCAACTTGCACGCGAACTATAAATTGTATGTCATGCAAAGCGTTCACAATAACGTCGTACGTAAGTAGGTAGGTAATAATTTCAACGCTTTACAAAGTGAAGAACAATGATCTGTTATGGCGACGAAGCAATGGGTGCTAGAAACAAATATAGCGGCGTCATGCGAGTTTGCGCGGCAGCTTACAATATTGTTATGGCCACTTGTTGGGCGCCAGTAAGCTCGGTGAATGCGGGGTGAATCGCCGTCCGCCCTCGCGAACCGAGTCTTTCATACGCGCAAATACTTTTACGATAAACTTTCCGGATTTCCTCACCAAAACTTAGTTTACAGATAAACAAACGATATCGGTGTTGTCATTAAAATATATCTTAAAGTTCAACAAACTAGACGATAAGTGTTTTGGAACTTGTTTGTTCGAAGTTTTTAATATTTTGTTTTGGCGTTGTTACGGTTTTATTGAATTTTGTGTGCTCTTGCCGTAAGTTTCCTGTTTCTAAGACTATGATGTTAAAGTAGAATATGTCTAGAAGAAAACAAGCAAAACCGAGGTCTCTCAAACGTAAGTTCACATTTTAGTTATCATCTTTGCACCTGCTGCCTACCTACCTACATAGAAAATGTTATATCTTTTATTTTCGGAAAAGGCACCGATTTATTTTCCAAAAATTCACCTATAAATAACATAAATCGTGTATCATAATATAAAGGGGTTCATTAAAAATCAGACTCCGAAGTTTACCGAAGAAAAATCTAAAACACCTAACATAAAAACCTAGAGTTGATAAACGCTCATTATGCAAACTTTACAGGAAAATAAAACAAACTATATTTAACAAGTAAAGTCTTTTAGAAATCAGTTAAACTTAACTCAGATATCTTTTACAAACCAACTTAGTTTTGAGGTCCTAGTTAATAGTGATTTGTTTTTTCTATTTTGGTATGTTTTGCCCCAAGCTAGGGTCGGTGGACGAGTCTGATTCGCCCATTTTTTTGGTATATGAAAATGTAAGTACTCGTAGCTTGCTAGGAGTTGTTCATAATTACCAACCCATTACTGTCTCAATACTGAGCACGAGCCTCCTCTCGGAATGAGCAGGGTTTGGCCATAGTCTACCAGTGGCTGAACTCTTTAATTTTCCGGAATAAAAAGTAGCCTATGTCCTTCCCCAGGTTACAAACTATCCCTATACCAAATTTCATCAAAATCGGTTGAGCAGATAGGTGGGCCGTGAAAGCGTAGCAGACAGACAGTCAGACAAACACCCTTCGCATTTATAATATTAGTATGGATATGGATTATTTAATTAATGAAGTTCGTGTGGAATGGTAGCAAAAATGGCACTAGCATGGCCAAGTCCCGCTGGGCATTATCATTTCCCGCCGGGACTTGAGCCGTAAGTCCCGCGGAGAAATCAATTTAAAGGTGAGTATAAGTATATATAGCTGAATGCAGAGAAAATGTATGGTGACACATACATTTACTCTGCATTCAACTCGCGCGCGAACTGTACCTATTATTAACTTGACCGTCGTCATGCAGTTCTGTAGTCCTACATGACACGTCATGTAGATTTACGTCATTACGGTATGCAGCTTGCTGCAAATGGAAACATTAGTTTTGTCGGCGTGGTTTTTAAGTCCTGTGTATTTCCCCGAATTTCAATCCCGTACCGAATTTCGTCAGTCTCTGTAAAGATGGACCGTGAAAGCGTAGCAAACAGACAGGTCCACTTTCGCATTTATAAAATTAAGCAGTTCCCGCGGGAATCGCAAAACCTTAATCCAAGCGGACGAAGTAGGGCATCATCTAGTCTCATTTAAATCTAACTAACTAGGCATTAATATATGGGTTTTTTGGTAAATCGTGTGTTTTGGAAATTATATTTAAATAATGTATTTTTTTAAATAAAATATATTAAAAAAAGGGAAAAAATAAATGTACGGAGGACATCTGGACACGAACCAGGGACTTCTGTGTTTGTGTCCGAACTGTTTCCCACCAAACCTGTTAAAAGCTTGATGATAGGGGCGAAATTTACCTTCGTATTTTAATGATATTGTAGCAGTTTTTTATTTTATTAGCGATTAGGTATGATTTACAATATTAGGTATAGATTGTATCACGGAGGGATGGGTGGCCTAGTTGTGATGAATTCAATTGCAAAGGTTAAGCAACGTTGACCCAAGTCGGTAACTGGATGGGTGACCGAATTTGGAGGTTCAAAGTAAATGACCACTTTCTGTCCTCCGATTCGGGACAATGTCCAGGATTTCCGTTTTTACAGTAAGGTTTAAAAATCAAAACCGAAATTATTGTGGATTTATTATTCCGAATACAAGTTAAAATGTCTAAAAAACAATACGTTTATTGTTTAAATCTTGAGCATTCGCTTTTCTCTTATAAGCACTACTCCATTTTGACGTTCCATTTTATCCATGCCTAATAATCATCTTGTAATCCTACATGAATACCATATAAGTACCTCTGTCACTATTATTATGAAAAGGAAATGTATGTTTTGTTAATAATTATTTTTATTTGTTAACAAGCCTCAATGAAACGTGTAATTGATCGAACAAATAATTTTTAAATAACCGCAGCCTTTATAGGAACGCCCTTTGACATTGCATCTGTCTGCCATCTGTGGTCGAATAGTTGAACTCGCTAACCAAAACGTCTAGCGCCATCTAGTGTAGCAAAGCAGTAGTACAATGTAACGTGATTTATTAAAAGAATTATATAATTCTTTCAAATATAGTTTAATTATTCCAGTATTGTCCTCATACTTGCCCAAATAATGCAAAGCTTAATTTTTTCCTGAACAACATCGAAAATAATTGTTTAGACTCGCTAACCACCACGTCTAGCGTCATCTAGCGTGGGAAATCAGGAGTTATTTGGCAGGATTATTTGTGATCCTTCACACTTCTGAAAGGGTTTTTATATCTGAAAAGTAAAAAATATAACAATTGCAATAGTATAAAATAATGTTTGCTGCACATTGATTTTTGACACCTAGGCAAGCTCCCATATTTACACTGACCAAGTCATTTGGCCTATTCGTTTCCTCCGTCGTCAGTCCCGGTTATTATCACTAAGAAGTTTAAATACTTACTCTTAGTTGAGTCGTATGCGGAAGGATGTGGGAGCCCACTGCATTATTGTCCCAAGAAAACTCGTACCATTATTTGATTAATGGAAAAGGGTCACGACCCTCAGTTATGAGGAATACGACGTAGAGAGAGAAAGAAACATGCAGCCTTGTGGCATACCTCAATGTTGCACTGTGTTGATCTGGCGTAAATCAGCTTCTATATGCAGGTCTATGAGTACAAATTAACGAGCGCGCCAGTCGGGGGCATATTTTACCAGGTGATGGACAGGCTGCGCCGCTGCGGCCGCGGCGCCCTAATATCAGCATTTTATCAGCGACCGGCGACCACGGGTCTGCGGTCCGGCGTAGCACACGCGCTCTTATGCTCGATTAATTCTCACATATCTTCCGTACTAACGGTGCCACGGGTTTAAATTGTACCTACCTAGAGCGATTGAACTGTGCACATGCACATTTATTTACTCAGTGAGTGTCACATTTGTATTATGAAACTGCCTTGTTGGTATAGTGGTCAGCACATTCGACTGCTGAAGACGAGGTTCTGGTTTCGATTTCCGGGTCGAGTCATTGTGCTCATTGAGGGTTTCAGAAACTCTCAAGAAATTCTTAATACAAGCTAGGAATCATACATTCATCGTCATGTCTAGGGAGCACGTTAAAGCTAGTGGTTTTCATATTTCTCCGGACGTATCGGATTTTCCATCCTATCGGGCTATGAGATCTGCCAAATAGACGATGAGCCTCATCGTCTATTTGCAATGCAAGCTTTTATTCGAAAAAATCTGAATTTTGTGGCAGTGGTAGAGTTAAGTACCTACTTCCTTTTTAAATATAGACACGTATCTTTTTTCACAATAAATACATAATAATTTAGTTTTATTAGTCTTATTAACAGAGAGCAGATTTTATGTACCAAGCCTGACGGAGGTAAATCTGCAAGTGAGACTTATTTATTATTTAGATAATAAATGCATGCAGTCAGTGTTTTCACGAGTAATGGACATCCAGTAGACAGTATTTGAGTTAAAAAAAGATATCGTAACAAAGCCAGGCCCACCAGGCCAAATGAACCCTCGTCATATGGGATTATAAGACTTTATAGCAAATCGTTAACTAAATTAAGGACCTATCCTTATTTATATGTATAACTACATAAAGCAGTATGGACGAAGTAGTTTTGAGTCTACTTTTCTATAGGTTTTCTTTATGTAAAAATATTTGCTCTGACTGGCTAGTTGATTGATTTATCAACGCACAGCCACGCAAAATTAAAATTTTGGCGCACGTACTAAATAAAGGTGCAACAAACTTAAGGTGTGCCTAAATTGAATAAATGATTGATTGATTGATTGAAAGGATTTTCGGAAATTCTAAATTATATCAAATTTAAATATATTAAAGTTGTATGAAAGTCCGCTATCCATGGTATTTGAGCTTAGAGTTAAAATGAAGGAAGTTTTTGGACATTCCATCTCTAAGGGATGTACCTACAGAAATTCTAGCCGCAGCAAGGTAGATTTGCTAGACTATTAAACACTAGAGCGCAACGTACAAGTGAAATCAATTGAAACCATAAAGCTTCATGGAAAAATAAAGCAACCGGCGTACAAACACTTCAGAACTCTCCTTGGCATCCTGCTTCTCAATGTAAACAATTCAAGATACGGCCATTCGTTTTTATAGTCTGCCTGGGACAGCGAAGGATTAACATTTTCGTTGGATATAAAATTTTAATTCCTCGACAAGTGGGACGGCGTACGGAGAGCTGGAATTGACACATTATTGGGCCCATGTGTAACAAGTACTCATGTTGTCGAATATATAAACAAATACCTAATGGGATTTATGGATTAGGTTATTTACTGGTTTAAACCGCTGTCAGCTCGAAGACATGTTATTTACCTAAGTAATAATATATGGGATCATTCAAACGTACCTATAACGTAATGGCATGGCAAGTAAATAAAAAAATTCTTACTTTGGTATTATCGCAACTTTGGAAAATTGGGCATCCAAAGACATTTTTGCCTTCAAGGGATTCGCTTCTTTCTCTTTTGAGGAGATATTTTATTATTAGGCTGAAATTAACGAGATAATAATATCTAAGTGGACGTACCTACATGCACCTTGAATTTTGAATTATGGATTTTGAATTTAACGCGATATTTAGAAAAATGTATTTTCACCCGGAGAAGTCGTGGCCACATCCTTGTAGTCACTAAAAAGGGAAATAAAAAGACTTTAAGTAGGTACTACACAAGTCTTTACATAATAATTCAATCTATTACTTATCTAAATTCATTTCAATTCATTTTATACAACTCCCAGTTATTTTTTAATCTAGAGAGCTCGATTCCCACACGGTGTATTCTGAAGTCCACAATTTCTTTTCTGGCAGGAACCATAGAAAACATCACAGAATAATACACGAGGAAGTTAATAGAAATGATAACTGCTGTGTCTGCGCGCGCTACGAAAATACGTCTGGTTTATCCGAATAGTATACGCATTGAATTTTTCTAGACTACACGGGTCAACACAAAATGGGTGAAATGAAAAAGTTTCCTTTTTTTGTAGGAGATTTTGTATCTATCAGCATCATATTTACACGGTCACGACCACATTTTAAGATTTTCTAGACTTGTACAAAACACCTGATGATTGTTTATCACTCGAGTGCCATCTCGCGGCACTATGTGAACGTAAAAACCCCAATCGTAAAATTTAGAAAAGAAATCAAAAATGAGTATTATTACTATAACTATCACAAAAGCAAACTTTATACAAAAAAAACGTATTTTCTTTCCGTTTTTGTACATAATTAACCGAGAAAGATACTTTAGGACATAGAACGAGAATTATTTTGTTGAGTCGTGCTATTTACTTACCTTGAACCAGCAATAAGCGGTAGATGTAGCATTACATCCCTGGAGCAGGTCGGAGTAGCGAAGCATACTCTCGGTTCCCGAGGGACGCATTACGACTGTACTGGACTTCATCAGGTGGATACTTTCAGTTAGCAATTTTGAATCGCAATTTCCGTGAGTAATAGGGATGATGTCTATATCAAAAAGAAATTATTTCTAACTGATTACTAGATAGAGTGTCTTCCAAAAGACCTACAATTCACATCCTCGGTTAGTTTTAAGTTTGATAACCATTTTAAAATATAGATTAAAGAAAAAAGTGCGTTGAATTTTGATGACTTCACAACTGTGAATTTCATACAACTTCCATACTAGAACTGCGTTTACAAGTTTGATAAAGAGTTGTTGATTTCATTGAGTTGTCATCATCCCTATTGAAAGAATTTGCGAAAAAAGGTTTGTTTAGAAAATATTATGCATAATTTACATGTACTCATACAATGAGGCTAGGCTAATTCTATTGTATGCATGCCTACTGCATAGTCCAACCTAAAATGTCTGTTACACACAGACGGATAGACGGACAGACGAAAGATCGCGCAGTCGAACTGGAAGACCTTCCTTCCTTGTTTTATTTGTATTATACGGAACCCTAAAAATGGGTTGCTCGCAATTCATCTCGTAATGTGCTAACAGTTTCAATATTCAATATACACAATTTGTTTATTTCCTAATGTAGGACATATTATTGGTGTCTTTTTAGAGACCTACTAGCTGATGCCCGCGACTTCGTCCGCGAGGATTGAGGTTTTTTGTTTCCCGCGATAACTCTTCAATTTTCCGGTATAAAAAAGTAGCCTATGAGTTATTCCAGATTATAATCGATTTCTGTGCCAAACTTTATCAAGATCCGTTTAGCCCTTCTGGCGTGACCGAGTAACAAACATCCATCCATTCAAACTTTCTCATTTATAATATTAGTAAGTATAGAAATTAGAAGTATAGATGTTTTGACTGTATACAGGCTTGAATTGAACGCTTATATTTATCACAATTTGCGGACAAACTTATTGTTTGTGTACAGTACCTACTACCACTTTTATAGGTGACGCCGATGTACCTACGCAGAAATCTTATTTTTGAATTTCGCGAAAATATCTCAGCCAATCATAGCGTCCGCCCGCTATTGGTTGTTGCCTACGCGCCACGTTTGGAGTTCTAACACGTATCTATCGTGTTAGGACAAGTATCTGTTGTTCTTGTGTTTGAAATCTTAACGTCAGACAATGAGGTCTGTATTTCATTGGTGTTCACATTCGGCTATAGTAGGCGTTAGATTGCGCTTTTCAGCGCAAACGAATTTTATGCCGATACCTATGACTTACGAGTATAAAAGTGGTAGTACTGTACATCTATACTAATATTATAAATGCGATTTTTTTTTGGATGGATGGATGTATGGATGGATGTTTGTTACACAATCACGCCAGAACGGCTGAACGAATCTGGATGAAATTTGGCACAGAGATAGATTACAGTCTGGAATAACACATTATTATTCCGGAAAATGAAAGAGTTCCCGCGGGAACCAAGAAACCTCAATCCACGAGGACGAAGTCGCGGGTATCAGCTAGAAATATTATATTAGGTAAACATAACTAAGCTGATACAGCAATGAGGGGTAGGTATTGCATTAGGCATCCCAGGAGCACTCGGGAGCGTCGCAGCATCCTCGCACTCCCCGCGGGACGCATTACGAAACCACCACACTCCACCAGATCGATACCTAAGTTAACAGCATTGTTACATGGCTGTTCAACAGTTAATGCTACGTACAATACTGTATATTATGCCTTAGAATTTAGTCCCTAACATTGATGTACCGTTTTAGTACCTAACCTAAGATGTCTGTTACACATACAGAAGAAAGAATTGAAATGAAAGAATTTGCGAAAAAAAGGTTTGTTTAAAAAATATTATGCCTAATTCGCATGTACTCATACAATGAGGCTAGGCTAATTCTATTGTATGCATAGTCCAACCTAAAATATCTGTTATACACAGACAGACAGACGGACAGAAGACAGACCGCACAGAAGAGCTGGAAGAAACTCAGTATAACGGTGCCTTGTTTTACCTATCCCTATTTTGCCTACCACCTCGATCAGATTTGTACTCAGAATCTGTGATTGAGTATTTGATATGTATTTTTATGTGGGTAGGCCCTTAATATAAATCAAGTAAATTTCATTGTTATAATCTTCAGAATTTCTGACTTCTTTCTAACAGCACCACAAATAGGATGACGTGACAGAACAAACTGTGACCACTATCAGATGGAAACCCAAATAATTAGCCGTAGGATTACACCACGGCCACAACACTAACTTGCTAGCAGTTCCATCTTGTCTGATATTATTCAGGAAACAAAGAAGAATCTCATAGGTTCAGCGTCAGAAACACGTCGTCGTGTAACTGCCATACCCGTAACAGGTTAGTCCGCTACCATGATAAATTGCATCATAACTTACCATCAGGTGAGATTGCAGTCAAGGGCTAACTTGTAGTGGAATAAAAAAAGAAAAATCAGCTCTCCAATTAAAGAGCCTTCAAAGAATCACCGAACATAAATAAATCACGTAGATATAACTACGTATATTATGGTAAGGTAAAGAAACAAGTCATAATTAAAAAAAAATAAAAAACACGACTACCCTGCCAAAAAACGAGCTAAAAAGTTAAAAATCTAAATTAAAAAAAATAAAATTTAATCTAGTTAAATTAGAATCTTATTAACATTTTTATTAAATGATATTTTTTTGTGCATATTGAACTATAGTGTTATATATTTTTGGAATCTACTCATCATTTTCTAGATGATGATTATATAGTTAATCTTATTTTTTATTTTTTTTCTTAGAGTTTAATGCGGGACCACGGTCACCCAATAATTTTTTTTTTAAATTTTCTAGCCTTTGTCACCCGGAATAAGCTAGGGACCCTAACGATACCTCATATATCAAAATTGGTTCAGGCGTGTAGAAGTTATGGTGGAATATACAAACTCACATACAAACATAATATATACATGAACCCTGAAAACAATATTGGTCCTTTTTTAGGCAGTCGTACAACAAATACTTAAGAGTTCATAACGTTAAATATGTAAGGTTGAAGAAGTTTATTATTTGTGAACTCAACTGACTCAATATTTTCAAGATTAGACCTACAGTAGGCGGTTTTAAACAATTGATGTCTGAGAAAGACTAGACCAGTTATTACGAAATTACGTTACCTATCCTCATATCTAGTCAAGGTTAACTAAGTATGATTTTCGGCTTTTAATGGCCGTCGTTGTTATGTGTAACGATAAGAAGTTGATGGCGACTGGGTGGGAGAGGGCGCCGTCTATAAAACTTGTAGAGGCTCCACCGAGAGTCGCCGCGAAATTTCCCCTGGGTGGCGCGCACCTCCGCCCGGCGCGCTGGGAAATACGGGAAGCCATATCATAACAGTTTTATGTTGATGTCGACCTCCCAGCTCCCGCCCATGTTGGGCTTTTGCTGATGTTCTAATCGCTCGAATTTACGCCTCTCCCTATAGGTGCTATAAGTTCTAACTGTGAACTATAAACAGTTCACTTTACGCAAAAAGGCTTCGCACGCGCAATGAAATACCTAACTAGAGGCACAGACAGGCAGACATTTACTAACTTAAATAGGTAGATGAATAGCCAGATACACTGCGCAGCTCACGGATTCAAGTTCAGAGTTATTTTTATTAGACGGCTTATAAATGCTAGGTACTATTATCAGCCATTCAAGATACTGAAAGAAATGTCTCGTGGTTCATGAGGCGAGAAAACTCTTTTTGGAATTCCATGTATACTCACTAATTTTCCGGGATGAAAAGTATCAAATGACCGTTCCCAGATGCAACCTTTCTCTCTATACCATACGTCAAAATCGGTTATAATGGATTATAATGATGTCAAACTCATAGAGGATAGGATACATCAAATATAAATTATTTAAGGTTAAAGTACCTTTTCTAAAAGCAGTCTGCTGTCAAGAAATCCTACACGAAATTTTAAGTTCTATTTATTGCGATACTTATTTAAATCGAGTAAGAATAGTTATACAGTAATACTTACCTGCTCAGTGTTTATATTTCCTAAATAGCGGCCTATTTGTCCTGATTTGCCAGTGTCGAGTGGTTATATTATTAAACAAAGAAAAGCTGTCACATGGTGTACCTATATGAAGAAAGAAAATTTGAAAGAAAAAAATATTAATGCAATCTGTTAACACAGGCGAGTATTATTTTTTCCTATTCCCAGTTGACTTCAATAAATCACTCACGTGTTTTCACGCAAAAAATCCATAACAGGTAAAATAACAACGCCGCCGAGTGAGTACCCGAGGCATCGAGATATAGAGGCATAGAAATGCAAAGCTCATACATTAGATGATAAAAAAGTACAAAGAACTAGCGGAACTAATAAATATTTTTAGATCAATGTAATAAATTTTTTTTTCTATATTAAGTACTTTGGCTACAATATGAAAAGACAAGAGAAACAGCAATAGAATAGAAGAATAGATATATTATATCTTACTTAATACAATATATATATTCGTACTTATCATTATAAATGCGAAAATGTGTTTGTCTGTTGGATTGTCCTTCGATCACGCCGCAACGGCGCAACGGATCAACGTGATTTTTGGTATGGGTTTAGGTGAGGAGCTGGAGAGTGACATAAGCTTGTGTGTAACATAAGTGTAATTTTTATCCCGGAAAATTAAGCGGTTCCAGCGGAAATAAAAATAACTTAAACCACGCAGACGAAGTCGCGGGCATCAGCTAGTAAGTAATATTAATTGATCGAACGAAGCGAAGGTCTCTGAGTCTACTTGAGTGGATTTGCACTTGTCCGTTCGTCCGTCCGTCCGTCCGTTTGTCAGAGCCTTATAACTTCTGAATTACTGAACGTAATTACTTCAAATTTGAATGTAATATGTAAACCGATGGCTTTCAGCCGAATATGGCTTAAAAAGTTATAAAAACCTTTATTTCAGGGGGGCTCTCATAAAAGCGAATGCGAAGTAAAATGTTTTTTATAGCGTTACATATTGTTGCGGTATATCATTTTAAAGATAATTAGGAATTGAGTACAAACATTTTTTTCTTTAATTTTTTCCCTTAAAATTGACGAAATGGGGGGCTTTAAAAGTGGAGATTTTCTAATGTCCTAAGTTGACCTCAGGACTCTCAATTTTCTGAAAGGCTGAGCTTGAAACTTGATCAATTATTTGAATTATATCCTGTACTTGTACAACAAATACTAAAATAAGATAAATATTATAAGGAAACGAAATTATTTAATTTGTAATGAGCTTCCGTATTTTTAACAGAACTTCACAATTATGTCAATAGATGGCGCTCTGTAAAAGTTTATTCGTTTCTCCAATAACTTTTTAGCTCTTTTACGTCTAATGTTAAAAGTTAACTATTACAATATACACTTAAAACTATCTTATGGATACCGCGAGGTCTCAGTTCGGGGCGAACCACTAGTATTATTGTAGAGTAAAAGTAGCTCCAGTGCCAATTCACTAAAAAAAGCATGACTGAGCCAATCGTGCTTTTGTCATTCAGTGAATTTTTCATCGTTCAAGTTCGGTTGTTTAGCAGGATTTTAAGCTATTATAGAGTTATATCAGCCTCTATTATATGGTATCTCTCTGACTTGTGGTATCTTTACGAAGATGTATTAATGCTGGATTCATTAACTACGTTATTTTGCTAAAAAATCTTTTACAACAATAGCTTTGTATTGTATTGAGTATTTTACGTGGTAAAATGTAGACGGTACGTACAATCTACATTCCCATATTGTTTTACTTACTTATAAAATTAATCAAATAATTTTTAATAATTAAAATACCATATATCACAAGTTATTATAGGTACTGAGCTACTGACCTATCAAATAGGCCTGGGTGATCTCTGATAAGCTAAGAACAAGATCAAGTAGTTAGATTAGATAGTAGCACATAATAAAATAAAAACAAATAGGTACGTAAACTTTTGCAAGTCCTTTTGAATAGTCAAGTGAATCTACCACAATTTCGGAATACCCATTCCTACTATAAGAAATACTAAAAAACTCAGCGGTTGCTCTTTTAAAACATACACGATTAGATAATAATTAGTCGTCGTCATCGTCGTCAACCGATAGACGTCCACAGCTCCCAGCTGTGGACGTCTATCGGTTGACGACGGACATAGTTAGAAATAATTAGTTATAAAATAATATTAGTTATAAAATATAATTAGTTATAAAATTCGTAACTGCAGTTCCAAGTCTGCAGTCTAATCCAAGTTTTTTTGTCCACTGTATAATATGTTTTTTTTAGACGCCATACACTTTGGATAAATAAGTTCATGCTACATAAATACAGTTTCGTCTGAGATATTGTTTAAAAATATCACGGTCCCCCCAGCGTTGGAGGGAGATCCCTGCGGAGTGAAGTTCCCCCCACTGGTCTCGCGGGACCTGGCCCAGGCACCGCCGCCTGCTCTCTCGAGACCCTCATTCCCTCCAACACAGTCTCCCTGTAGTCTCCCAGGGAAATAACAGTCGAGATGTTCGACTTTTAATTGATAACCGTTATTATGTTTGCTCATTGTAGTTAGCCTTTATTTAATAATTTATAGCAGTGTAATTACAACCTAATATCAACATAAAATAAGATTTTATACTTAGCAAATACATAAAAACAATCGATATTTTCAACGCGCAAATTTATCTAATCTTCTAATACTTACCTCTCAGCTATGGGTAAGTAATATTTTGTTATCTTCATATTTTTTTTGTGCTAGGTTGTAGTTTGTTTTTGGTAATAATATTGTTAGAGTAAATATCAAACAATGGTCCTTCATCCTTGGACCAAGATTCGCCATTGGGACAACAACTGGGATGATGATTCTCGTGAGATCAGTAGTGACGCTACTGAATACATTTAAATTACAGTTTCCAAGGTACTGAGGGAAACGATCGAGACTGTGATGTGAGTTCTGATATTATTCCTTTGTGTTCCAATTCGCTTGCTCCTTAATCATAGTTATTACCTACATGTAAACAGCTGCCAGCGGAATAGGTCGGCTCGTTGGTCGTTTGTTACCCATTAAGATAGTAACGACTCATATTCAGCTTTAAATTATACATAACGCTGTAATATATTGTATATTACTCATATCAAGACACGCGGAAGCGTGTCCAGCCAAAGTTCAAAAAAACTGGCGAGCAGCACCGTGTGTAATATTACACGAACCATTTGGAGCCACTTTTGACCCCCTCATAACTCAAAAACTATTTCATATAAACATGTCAAATTTGGCGCATATATTGAGACCCGTGAGATACATATGTGCTCCAAATTTCATAAGCACACCTCAAATGGTTATTTAGATATAAACGTACAAAAATCGTCTTTTTTATGATCTACCTAGGTATAGATCAAAACTCTGACACGGGGCATACTACCGTTGCTTAAAGCCGTATTATTTTAATACTGTTGACGTTTATGTTGTAGTGTTATAATCATTATTTTAAGGACGTCAAAGTACGTGTCATTCAACCGTTATTTTGAAACAATACTGCTTTAAGCGGTGGTAGTAACTCCTTAACTATTGAAAATGACACATAATTATTATTTTAATGTAAATAATAATGAATAATAATATAGTTGCATTAAAACCTTACCTTCGTATTCATGCATTTTGTGCAACGAAACGTCATTGACAGAAAAGAAGAAACGTATTTGAAGTCGTCAGTTCAAGCTGTCAGTCATTGTGATTTGTATTCATTGTATAGAGTGGTTTTAGTGATATCAACTGTTTACCGTGCTTGTTTTCAATGTTTCACTAAAAACTTTTGATTTTGAACTTTTGCAATCATAATTGATAAGATGTAGAAATGTACTGTAGAGGTAGTCTGACCATAGATGTAATCTGTCATTGTCAGTGTAACTCTAGGTACACTATATATTTTTCTTGAGAATTCTCGTCTTTAATTATCTTGTACAATGAGTCGTACAATAGAATTACTGGTGGGTGACACACTGGCCTTAAACCGAATAATAAGTACCTACTAATGTAAAACGTAAACTAAACTAATAGAAAAGTCCTGTTACAGTGTAAAGGATTATTTTAATGATAGCAAGGCATTGGTATGAATTGTTACAGCGGCTGATTATGTAATGTTATATTATAAGTACATATATATAATTTCAAATATTTGTGAGATGGAGATAATAAAAAAAAGCGGAATTTATTGCGGGCTCTTCTCAGACCAGGGCACGTTTGGAACCCCCGTAGCTTTAGTTTTAAGATACCGTAGTTAATTATCACCATCACCTCTTATGCTCTGTAAGCATGACATTCAGAAGGTGTACTTTGTAGGTACATATTTTGAATAAATATGTTTTGAGTTTGAGATTGAGTTCAATAATTTCTGTACAAAAAGTAATGATATCCCATCAAAAACATAAATGTAAAATGAGAGCCAAGTTCAAAATTGTGATATATATGCCTTGGTTGTTGACTTCAGCGACAAAAGAAGTGAGATCTAAATGGGTGCCAAGTTCAATGGTCAGTCCTGCAATTTATTTATCCCATCAAAAACATAAATGTGAAATGAGAGCCAAATTCAAAATTGTGATATATATGCCTTGGTTGTTGACTTCAGCGACAAAAGAAGTGAGATCTAAATGGGTGCCAAGTTCAATGGTCAGTGCTGAAATTTATTTATAACAACATATAATATTTTATAACAACTTAAAATATCATTTCTTCTTATAACTTAGTATAAAATGTTGAAGACTAAGGCTTTGGCTTGGCTAGTTTCCATATACGAATTATTATTAGGTAGGTACCTAAAAGTACAGTTTCTACCAGCTAGCCAAATTTTCGGAAGAATAAAATAAGAACTTACAGCTTTACAACTTGTGAACGCTATAATTCGTATATGAAAACTAGCCAAGCCAAAGCCTTAGTCTTCAACATTTTATACTAAGTTATAAGAAGAAATGATATTTTAAGTTGTTATAAAATATTATATGTTGTTATAAATAAATTTCAGGACTGACCATTGAACTTGGCACCCATTTAGATCTCACTTCTTTTGTCGCTGAAGTCAACAACCAAGGCATATATATCACAATTTTGAATTTGGCTCTCATTTCACATTTATGTTTTTGATGGGATAAATAAATTGCAGGACTGACCATTGAACTTGGCACCCATTTAGATCTCACTTCTTTTGTCGCTGAAGTCAACAACCAAGGCATATATATCACAATTTTGAACTTGGCTCTCATTTTACATTTATGTTTTTGATGGGATATTCAGTTTCAGAAACAATTAATCGTAAAAGCTCAATGCTTGTTTTTCATTGTGACCTGCTTATGGGTAGATTCTTACCCAACTAATGTCTACTTAACTTATCCTGGTTTCAAAACCTATGCACGCCTTGTCGGCGAAATAATATCGTTTCGGTAGGAGTATGAAAAAAAAATTGTAAGAATTGAAACAAAAATATGAAAGCGAAGCGAAATAGATGAACGTGAATGTAAAAACTTTGCTTACCATACAGCATACATCCATAGCACTGAACGCAAATGCATACTACTTAAGTGTGAAATGGTAATAAGAATTTTATGACACGACAAGCAATACTAGCAATATGCCTGGTCAGTAAGAAAATTGAATTGGCAGCACAGCGCCGGGTCCTTGGCGCTGAATGCGTCCCGTGTGACGCGTTACACCAAGTTGCGATGGCCTATCGCCCGCAGCTCAGTCGCACAGATGAACAATACACGAATAGATGAACAACTAACTAACTAACACATGTTATTTCTTGAGATATAAAAAAACACTAAAACCAACAAACTTTAAAAAATTTGAGCCACAAAATCTTTAGCAAAAGTTACCTATTCAGTTACGTGACATCACAGAGCTTATTCTACAAAAGATTGGCGGAGAGAAACTATAATCTTACTAATATTATAAATGCGAAAGTTTGTATGGATGTATGGATGTGTGGATGTATGGATGTTTGTTACTCAATCACGCCCCAACGTCTGAACGGATCTGGCTGAAATTTGGCACAGAGATAGATTATAGTCTGAAATAGCACATAGGCTACTTTTCATCCCGGAAAATTAAGGAGTTCCCGCGGGAACCAAAAAAACTCGATCCACGCAGACGAAGTCGCGGGCATTAGCTAGTATAGAATAAATATAGTTTTGCTTACTAGACTAAAATTCTACATTAATGTGCTTACCCTACCTCAACTGCTTACTGTAGCCACGAAAAAGCCGTTGTTGACTTGTAGTCCTAAATAATAAATATAATTACAGGGATTTTTCAAAAAAGAAACCCCACTACAGGATAGCGATCTCACCTGATGGTGATGTTTCAGTCTAAGAATATAGCGGGCTAACCTGTTAGGGGTACGGGAGTTTTATTAAACCCATACCCCTAATCGGTTTCTATGAGGTATTGGGCACGCCTTTGCCACTAAGGTGGTAACTAGACTAGTCACCACCTTCCTTAATTAATGTAATATTCGATGTATTGTAATGTCAGATACCTGTTATCTCAGCCCGTAGCCCAGATATTAAAAGCATAGCACTCAATTCAATAGCTCCATTCTTCTCGTTCTCATCCTTCTCATGCCGGTTGTTGTATCAATAATTGTGATTCGTCAAAAAGACTACGTATTAGTAGGTATATCGAAAAATGACAATACTTGTGTACATGCTCATGTATACAAGAGAATATAACATAAACAGTGCTAGGATTTTAGAAAAGCTCTCAGCGCTTTAAGCGTAAAAAAAGCTGCGAGAGAGGTCTATTCTACTGATTGTGCAGTTTACTCTTCAACCAGTCTTTTGGTTTTATATTACTCGTTAAATTGTTTGACTGTGATTAAGTCATTGAAGCTTCCGTTATTGTAAGCGCGAGTGGAAAGTATTATTTTGTTAAAACAGGGGCGCGGCGGCGTTCGCGGACGGGGCGCAATCACGCCACCCACGCCCTGGCTAATTATGTCACTGAGAGTTCATAATGAGGATACTACCTTTTAGTCAACTCCAAAATCTTTTATTCACTATACATATACAAAAGAACTGATTGATACATATAACTTAAGAAGGTACCTTCAAGGCAAGAGTGAATAGGCATTTTCTAGGCAAGCGCGTTCCAACCTAGACCTCATCGTTGCTTTGCACTAAGCATGATTATCGTCAAGCGGAAGCCTATCACGCAATTAAAAAAAATTGGCAGTCATAGGGACTGCCGATAGAAGTGAAATAGTATATTGTGATACAAGGGTGGAAAGTAGGTTATTGCAAACGAGCTGTCATTAATAAGCCCGAGCCGAAGGTGAGGGTTTTTAATGTCACGAGTTTCCAATAACCTTCACACCCGTGTATCACACGACGTTTTTCAATACAGTTGTGGGAAATAGTAATAAACAAATCAAAGAATTACAAGTTTATTTCAACATACATACGTACATAGTACTTAATTAATTCTGGAAATTGAGAGTAAAGCTTGAGCAATTACTAAAATTCGCAAGTGCGCAAAATTCCATCTTGCGCAGTTTTCGCCTGAGATAAAATATCTGGTAGAGTTAATTCCATTTCATCATTAGTACTAGAACTCATATTAACAAAAATATAATCAATTTATCACATAAAAAATAAAAAAAATGGTGCGTATTTACACCTGGAAATATTTTTTTTTCAACGAAACTAGGCTACGGGTTGGTACCTACGCGTATACAGCCTATTCGATTTTTGTCAAATGTTGAAAATAATTAAATTAAAACTGGTAATTAAATATAATCAACAACCATTTAAAAGAATTTTGGAAATTCAATGGTAAAACGTACGGATTCATTCATTTGTCCTCGTAAAAAGCCTATCCGATTATATTCTATGTATGAAAACTCCTTGCTACTAAACTTTTTTAATTGACTTGGAAAATTTAAAACTAATCTGCAAAAGTAAGTGTCGAGCTTGTAAAAGTAAGTCACGACCGTGTAAAAGTAAGATGCCTATGCGAAAGATTCAATTTTCGAATCATATCTACAGCCTCTGAAAGTGCGCCATGTTTGACAACTGTATTGAAAACGATTTTTTATTTTTATTAAAATAGGCATGATGACAGTATCCAAGAATCAATGAAATTATGAATTTATGTAATGAAATAGGATTCATGGATTATAAAAAACTTATTTATTTTTCTATTTCGAGTGAGATTGTTATTTATTTTGATAAAATAAAACTATAAAATACAGCAATCCGCCATATTGTATAAAACACCACTGAAGCGAATGACGTCACAATTTATTTCGAGCTTTGACAATCGGCAAACAATCTCTATAAGTACAGGTGTTTTAAATGTTTATCAAGTATTTTTGTATGTTTTTTGTTTCCTTAAGATCATTTCCATAATCTAGCTTTGTTTTACCGAATCCAAAATCAAGAAATTAAAAATCGTTAGCCACGGATCAAGGATTTACCAAAGCTACTAGCTCTAATTTGCCCAGGATTGATTTGTTGATGTTGGTTGAGTAACTTGCATCAAACAAAGACTTTTGTTTAGCAGAATTTCGCAACGTCAAAACTTCCATGTAAGTACAATAATAACATAATAATATATAGGTCCTAAACCCGTAAAATCTGCTATTTTATATAATAAGCACTTCATGGTACTTAGTTATTAGAGGTTTTGTTAATTAAATGTTGTTTTTTAAAACTAGGTATACCGTATAACTTAATATGAGCGGTGATTGCCTAGTAAATATGACGTCTGCCTCCTATTCGGTGCGTCTGGGGTTCGATTCTTGGCACGCATCTAACTTTTTGCAGTTATTTGTGCTATGAGCAAAACATCATCACTACATAGTATAAAACAAAGTCGCTTCCCGCTGTCTGTCCCTATGTATGCTTAGATCTTTAAAACTACGCATCGGATTTTGATGCGGTTTTTTTAATAGATAGAATGATCCAAGAGGAAGATTTATATGGACTTTTTATCCCGGAAAATTAAGGAGTTCCTGCGGGAATGTCGCGGGCATCAGCTAGTATTAGAATAAAGCAAAAACTTACGTCAAGTGATCTTCGCAGAAATAAATAGCAGAATTTAGATAAATATCTATCACACTGGGGGACCGCACACGACTTACACACTTTAGAATTCATATTATTCACACAAAATATCTAAATTGTTGTACGAAGACTTATTGTTTACTGCACGCAGTACATTAGAGTACATTGGTAAAAACAGTAGTGACGTCACAAACGACGCCATGACACCCGCGAGCGTTTTGGCGTGATTTTTAAAATTTAAATTTCAAATGCCAATTTTATCTACTAAACCTTATTTTTCTGCTGAAATAAGATATTTTTTCGATATAGTAGATACTTCCGAACATAATCTGACCATTTTTCAAAATCAGTCATCATGCCTATTATTAAAATATAAACCGTAACAGTAAGGCATTAAAGTTGAATTACGAATGTAGTATATTTATATGTTCGCGAGCATGTCGCTGTTCGCGAGCACGTCGGTCACGCGAGCATGTCGGTCACGGTCACGCGAATCTACATTTTTACCCCCTAACAAAAAGTGCTCAACGCGCCTCATGAAGTTTTACACTTTTCAATATAAACTAGCGACAGTAGCACTAATAATTATAATTATTAATGTAGGCAGTGGGCACTGGGCAGAAAATCAGGTTTTACATTGAGCACTGCGATATTATTAATCTTTATAACTTATTATTATACATATTCATTTAAACGTTGCATACCTGACGTTGTCGCCTTGTCTTTTCAAAACCAACTAAAATCAATATGGCGACCCTCAGTGACCATTGACTCGCAAACATTTGTAGGTAATATTGCGGATATAAATTAAGATGTAAGCTATCTTATTTTCAAGTTGGATCAAACTGCACACGGTGTGCAAATTTAATTTAAAATCGGTTAAGTAATTTAGTAGTCCATCGCGGACAAACAACGTGACACGTGATTTATATATATTAGAAGATTACCAAAACTGCTCAACGCGCCTAAAGAAGTTTTCACTTCAAAAAGATTGACATATCAATGGTGATAACAAGTCAGTAGAGTCACTTCACTTTGGTATAGCGGATATGGGTCCTGGCTCAAAGCGATAACTCAACTAAAGAAACTTAAAATTTAGCCTGTTGCTTTATGAAAGGACTATCGGAAATTCTGCTAAAGCGAAGATAAGAAAACCTGTATTCATCAGAAAAAAACAACCAACTTACTTGAACCATAATTATTTCTGTATTCTGTTATCATAAAGGCCTAGCATAAAATTATAGGCTGACGTATGGATGTCCGGTGGATTAATAGGTGGGTGGTTACATATGTTATATATTTAACGGAAATATCCATGCAATAAAAAAATAGAACATAATAATATGCTCTAGTGTTTAATTTTTAGATGTTTTTAATTCCAATTTATATGAAGGGTATTTTGAATTGAAACTAAGTACATACTTAAGACTGTGTTACGTTTTTTACATAAAAGCTGACACTCAGGACTCCGTTGGTTTCTCCGTTGGATATGACATACCAACCTAAAGAATGCTTTGCGCATTTTCCACAGTAAGTACAAGTAAATGGCAGATCCACGTAGTGCTTTCGCGAGCACACGGAATACCTGTAAGCCTGTGATTTCTGGTCCCAATGGGCGCGCACCTTACTAACTCGCGCCTTCTATGACTACTACACTGCGGGGCTTGCATTATCCTAATTAGCTTTTATTTCGGTTCTCACTGATGTACCTTTTACATTTGCATAATCTTGCCGACATTTCATTTTCACATAGTACTTACGACCGAGTCTATACGAAATAAAAGACTAAAATATGGAGACAGGTACAAATTAAAAACTACCTTGTCTAATGTTGATGGGTAAACCGCTATATAATACGGTAGTTTAGATAGTTTGAGCGAATGGGCAAACAACGTGGTTTGCGACTTTCTGAGGTTTACCTACCTATCCAGTGATGTAGCTGAATCACAATTTATTCACAACGACTTTATAATTTAAATATTACAATCGATTACAGCTAGCACATGTTTTACATGATAAGGATTTTAAGGTCGATTTCCCATCTTCCCATTTACAAACTAGCGATTAATAATATTATTATTCAACCACTTACCAAAATGAGAAGATCGGGAGTAAAGTTCACCCTCTTATAGCTTGAAATTGGCTTCTCCCCTTTTGTATCAACTATATCAAAATAATCTTCCATGAAATTATCATAACGTAAACAGCATATTATGGTGTCCTCTCAAGGTTCTCAATTTGTGTTATTGTAGGACGTGATGTCCGGACAAATGTGAGCGAAATCCTTTAATAGTCCAAACTTTACCCAAAAATCGTGGCCCAAATAGAGCATTTGTATAAATTGCCTTTTAGTTTAACCTTTTGCCATAACAATATGCCCCCGACTATTATCACATTATTTTTTAACCCCCGAAGGAAATAGAGGGGTGTATGTGTGTAGCTTAATGCGTGTATCTGTGTACATCTGCCTGTGACATCGTAGCTCCCAAATGGAAGAACAAATTTTGGTTTAATTTATTTTGTTCGGAAGGTGACTTGATCAAGAGTGTGGACTATTATTAAAGAAAATCTGAGGCCGAATAGTCTAAGCAAATCGTAATCATTTGATTGCTTCAAATGTATTACTCGAACTGTTCATGTTCAAACAGTTCGAATTATCCGTTTGACAAACGATTACGATTACGATTACGATTTCTTTACTCAATTGGGATGCTGTAGTCTGGGGACTGGAGGCTGGAGACCTTTCTTGTGTCGGGGGTTTTTACATATATGTAACTAGCATGTTCTTAGAAAATATCGAGGTCCACGTACAAGATCGAACTTTCAACTTCATACTTTTTAATAGACGCTTTTCTTTGCAGCAGACGAAGAAGAATGGTCAGAAGGGACTGGGCCTAATGATAATGAGGATGCCTTGAAAAGTATGACCAATGAAGACGAACCTGAGTGGCAACAAGAAGATTCAATTAAAGAGGAGAAAAGTATGGCTGAAGAGGATGACAAAAATTTAAAAGAAACGTTGAAAGGTGGGTAAAGGTGAATAATTTAGCACATGCGTTTGCACGGGATAACGAAATGAATTCTATCCCTAACGGTGTTACCCGGGACCTCGTCGGCCGCAGTCGAACATGCCAACCTCTAGACCAGCGAGGCAGTCAATATATAAAATATGTTCAACTCATCTTCAGCCAAAACCATAGCTTAGACTTATCTGTTCATTAATGTAGATCGTGCATTCGCATTTGCATATGTGGTCAAAGCATCGTAAAGCGTGTAGGCAGTTGACATTGACATACGGCCACGGATAAGGGATGACATACGAGCGAAGGTTGGACTGCAATGGGTGCAACGATTTGCGGATGACAGATCGTAGCCTCGCGTCGTTCTGTCTATTGCTCGTTGAACAGGAACTGCATTGAGTCGTCAATAAAAGTCAGCTAGACCGATTTATTGGATCCTCGATACCACTGGTTTTGTTCGACGATGGCATGCGATTGATTGATTGAGCGTTGCGGCAATAAATACGTTATAATCAATTCATAAATATTTTTTCTCCAGTATGGAGCTTTAATTAAGTGTAGGATTTTTCTGACTACAAATTCTCAGTACGAGCCCGGAGTTAGGAAGTTGGTGGTTTTACACCCCCGTGCCTCGGAGAGCACGTTAAGCCGTCGGTCCCGGTCATTATCACTAACATGATAACAGTCGTCAAAGCCCGCCAACCCACATTGGAGCAGCGTGGTGGGTCTATTCTCTAATTCACTCTCTCCTATGAAAGTGGAGGCCTGTGCCCAATTGTGGGACGTTAATGGGCTTTCGTAGTGGATGGAACTTTAAGCATTTCCAATAGTGAGTACAGAATCAGAGGCAAATGGAATACTTTGCAAGGGGTTTGTCTGGGCTATTTTTTAAATTCAGAATCTTGAGTTAGAGATTTAAACACTCAACTAGTATAGGTGTATGAAAGACAGGTAACTAAAATAAGATCTCTCGGCTGCAGATCCTGGCATATGAATCGGATGCATAGGGAATAAATGGAGTTTGAGTGACCAGTATTTGTGGGCGTTATTAGCGGATTTGCATATAAGTTATTGTTGCGTCAGACGTCGTTGCGCGGGTTGACGCGAGTGACTAATCTGACGACAAATGACCTCGCACGGGACGGTCACTGAATTGTGTGCAGCCGCGAATGCAGCTGACAGGTGACTGAGTGCTGGGTGCAGAGTGCAGACGCCACCGCAGCGGCGACTCAATCAATCTCCATTGAATTACTGCAATAGCTGAGCCTGTTACGTCCACTTTTGCCAGGCCTATGCATTCGCAAACACTACAACGCTCTGTCCCCAACAGACGCAGAGTAACTACAGTGTAACACGATGAATAATAAAGATCGTCTGGTAGAGATTGTTGTAAGCAATAAGACCTCCCCTAGCATACCTGTGTTAGCTTTTAGGTAGCTAAGTAATCTGTGTGGCTAAGCGTCCATAATACCCTTGCTGATGATTTTTCACAGAAGAATGGGTTAGCTGCAAAAATTATTTACATTTCTACTTGTCAATGACTGCAGTGGAATTTTTCAGTTACCGAGAGTCCACACGGCGCGTTGCGTTGCGTTGCGTCGTCCCAACGCATAAGTATATTTTGACGCATAGCCGGCACACTGGCACTGCGTCATCGCAGCGTTATTACACCGGCGTCCAGTTAGTACACCCCCGACCGCTTGGTCTCGGAGGCTGCAGTTCGTGAGTGCGTTGCGTCGACGCAGCGCACCGTGTGCACACTATGATTATTAGTATGATAAACGACGCAGCAACAGTGCTACGTCGACGCGACGCTGACGCAACGCGCCGTGTGGACTCTCTGTTAGTTTGTACCCTAGACAATCACTTATCAGCTTAGACATACCTACTTATAGCTTTCCTACCTACTATCATCACCTATCTACCTATTATTGTCTTTTGTTTTAGATGGTGATGATGCACACAGTCCAAAAGAGAATATAGAGTTTGAATCTGAGGATGTGGCTGGTAAGTCATAATGAATTTTGCTTAATTATATATACTCGTATCTACTTACTACTGAGTAGTCATTTACTTTTTATTGAGTTCCAGTTGAGTAACATACTACTAGTACCTAACTAGACTATGCCTGATTTGGTTAGCGTTTATGCGTTATGGATTATCATTATAAAGGTATGCATGACTAGCTGATGCCCGCGACTCCGTCCGCGTGGATTTAGATTTCTGGTTCCAGCGGAAACTCTTTAATTTTCCGCGATAAAAAGAAGCCTATGCGTTCGTCCAGACTCCAGAATATAATCTATCGATGTGCCAAATTTCCTCAAGATCTGTTCAGCCGTTCTGGCCTTCTGGTGTGATTGAGTATAGCAAACATCCATTCATCCAAACTTTCGCATTTATAATATTAGTATAGATTGGAATCACATGACTATGAGATACTTATAATATAGGTATGTCGCAAATATTCATCTACGTAGCTTATTTTACAAAATAATATCCCTATCTTTTGGGTTAAGCCTGAAATTATGACACCAACTCTATAGGCAAAGATTTAATGTTACTGTAAGAAAGCGAGAGTGGCTCCTTTCATCGACAACTTCGTTGAAATTCATAAGGACACTATAATAAGTTTTTCCCCAGTGATGTTCTAAGCTATGACGTTCACGATGCGTTTTTACACCGCTTTAATACTCTTTTTATAACTTCGTCAAAGGGTGTGCTGCGGAGACCGCTCGCGGCGCGCCTCCCGCTTGCTTTACGACCCTTTCCTCGCTTATCATCGGTCGTTTACGATAAATCTCCACCAGACTCCCTGGACCTCAAATATTTACATGTTAATTCGTAGCCAATTCTGGGCCCGAGATTATAAATAAATTGGCCGCAGAGGCCTATCGTCAACCCGCCACCTCTCTACTTTATCTTTCACGACTCTTGGAGTTTTTAAAGCACTCCTTTCGCGCAGTTGTTATTATAATTTAAAGCTCCCCGGATTATTTTAGTTTTAACTCTTTATATTTGTACTTAGTTAAAATACGAGCCTGTGTACAGCTTCATAAGCTCTGTTCACTAACCACTTTCCTTTTCCTTTAAGCAGTTATATTTGGGATAGACATGGCTGTCGTAATTGTTGGGTTTGGGTAATTTTTAGTTTGTAGTTTGGTCGTTTATAAAATATAAGAAATTGATTTCAATGAGTAACATTTTTAACATTCACCTTTAATTCTTTGTTCATTCAGAAACATTTCTTTAATTGATACCTATACCCACTAGATCTCTTGTTTCTATGGAGAACATAAATTTTGTACTTATGATTCTACATTTATGCGCACACTAAAACAAAGCTGATATGTTCTACGACACCTTAACTGAACTACGTATTGTTTCTCCTTTAAATCATTGCTTGTTGTATAAGCAACGTTTATTGAACATCAGCGACGGTTGCTGGAAGAAGTAAATTTCCGATTGTTACCTACAACTGAACAAAAGCCTTTAGTTATTACTTGGCGGTAAAGGTAGGCCTATAGCTAAATTTATGATGTATGGATGTATGGAAGTTTGTTACTCAATCACGCCCCAAAGGCTGAACGGATCTGGCTGAAATTTGGCACAGATATAGATAGTACATAGGCTACTTTTTATCGCGGAAAATTAAATAGTTCCTGCGGGAACCAAAAAACCTCTAACCACGCAGATGAAGTCACGGGCATTCGCTAGTACTTGTATATGTTGATGTGCCTTCAACAAAATGAACATAATATTCGTCAAGAGTCATAATATCGTTATCTTCGAGTTTGTAAACGTGAATCAAGAGTCAAGACGTTTGTGGAGGACCGATGGCCAAAGAAGTAGTAATTAAAGGTCCTCGAGTGAACGTGGTATCGTGTCTCGGTAGTGTAGAGCACTCCCCCCTCTGAGTGACGACATGAATGATGAAGAAAGCGCTTGCCATCGATTGGATCCAAATGACCAAGCATAGTCACCATTGCTGGCACCTAACTGTCGATGATGATGATGATTAACGAGATGTTGACTCGACAATGCACGATTGTAAGTCGTGAAGATCTGCTGAAGATGCTCCGGTGTCGGAGAGAAACGTACGTAGAGAATAATTTAGGAGATTTGTGTGGTGTGGTGAATATCGCAAGCTACAAGTGCAAGGTACACACTCTGCCATAGATTTACTTACTGTGGCGGATTATAGCGAGTTAAAGTTCTAGTTCTTTGATTATCAAGGAGTTCCGCAAAGTAACGTCTGCTTCTATCCAATAGATGATGATTATGATCCTTCAGTTCTTCCGTAAAGAGTACCTAGTTAAAGATATGATACGTAGGAAAATGAGCAGAGTATGTAATTTTTTCATAGCGAATTCATATTGTCGCAGTCGTTGTTAGGCCAACACGAGCGGTGCGCAAATGTATTCTCTACGGGCGGGCGGGCGGCGACGGGGCAGGGGTGAAGGCGGTCGGCGCCACTGCGCCCGAAGTTGGGCGCGTGGGCTCGCTCCCGAGGGACTCCAAGCCAGGACTGCACTCTGGGCTTACGTTTTAATCCTTATCCTCGTGCGAAACCTTTTCGATTTTGTGTAGGTATCCACACCGTATGCTTTGCCACATGATACATGCCATTCCTGCCGCGTCCGTGTTCCCTGCTACCTCAAACGTAAGTGACCTTCAAGGCAAGAGTGAAAAGGCATGTTCTAGTTGCAATCAAGACCCTTTGTAACAAGCACTATTGTCGCCATACGCAACTCGCAAGTCTATCCTGCAATTTAAGAAAAACTATTTCCAAAACTTGAAGTAGGAATCAAGGTCTAGACTCTACTATCAAGTAAAACTTGAAGTAAGACTTCAAGGTCTAGAGCCTAGACTCTACTGTCAAGTATCCATTATTCCTAACGCGTATTTGCATCAGTTTTTTAAGCAATGGAGACCCGTATTTAAAAAAGGTGCCATAATTTCTGCGAATCTCCATTTTAGGAACCACATCACATATCTGCATATTTACTAAGCTTATGTTCTGTGAACCTCATAACTATAACACTGTAACATAAGTATTGTGTGGTTACCAAAACCACTATAAGTGCAGCGATTACCTAATTCTTATTTTCTTGGAATAACCGATAGAATTTCAGGTCTGAGGTAGTGACCTAGGCCACAGTATTATATAATTCTATGAATCTGATGGAATTGTCAACTGTTCAAAATCTATGTTAGGTGGTAAGATATCATGCAAACTTAGGCAAAACAACTATGTCAATAATGTTGGTCGGCAAAGGATTTTCGAGTGGTACGTGGGTAATTAAATGCCGATGTGCGATGGACGGAGGGTACGATCGAAGTTCCGTGGAATTCCATCCGGTGCTCGCCGCCCGACACTGCGTTGCATGCCATCGCTGAGTTGACAATTCTGAATTGTTCGCAAACTTGACGCCTTTGTGGTGTTGTGCTGTTAACAATAACAAATTATTTATAGTTAAACTAACTAATATCAACTTGGTTTAACAGCTATACAATGAAAATAAATCTAGAAATATATCTAGCTGATTGATTTTTTTTGTAATTTTGTTTGTGTTTTTTAAGTTTAACGCTATTTGTTAACTGGTAGCTAAATGCATGCCGGCTTGCCAGTAATTGGGTGTACACTCTAAAATATATGTGTTTTGTTATTTTATGTTGTTTTTGTGTATTACCTGTTGGCAAACCATTAAATACAAAATAAAAATAAAATAAAAATAAATAAAATAAAATATAACTATAATACATATTTTCAAATATCACATCGTCACATAATGCATCCGAAGTCCGAAAGCACAAGCTGATTGGAGCTTACATATTAAACCTTTATATATTAATATTATGTATAGCTTAAATACGTCGTATGCATATTATATCGCAAAGAGATTACAATCAAATGTATGTAAAGTAACTAAAAAAGAAATATCGATATAATAAATAAAAATTTAAAATTTATACCTAATAATAGAATAACGAAAACTTCTTAAGTGACTTGAGACCTAACCCACCGGCTCCCGTGTTGACTCTATCGATCTACAACAAAATCAAATACAAATCTTTAAAATGAAAATTATTTACTCACAACATAGTTTTTGTAAGAGGCAGAAATGAGGTGCCTATTATATTATTTTATTCTTAGTTTACAAATTAATAGAAAGCATAGACTATATTGAGGAAAGAATGATCTGCACCTGACAGACATTATCATCATGATCACCAGCATAGTGCAGGTTCCTCACATTAAAGCCCGCCAACCCGCGTTGGAGCAGCGTGGTGGTTCTAAGCTCTAATTACCTCTTGAGCCGTGGGACTTTAATGGGCTGTATTGGTGGTGGTGGATAGTTATTCCTGTGGGAACTTTTAAATTTTCCGGGATTATCTCTGTGTCATTTTGGCTTCCGTCATCCAAATTAATAATTACTTACTTGGTAAGATATTCGCAACAAAATGTAATTAATAATTATTCTCCTAGTAGGTATACATTATTATATAAAGGGGCAACTCGAGTCCGACCCCGGATGATCCCAGGTGGCGCGGCCGCAGCGTTTGGAATTATCACATAGTGGGGGGCGATACATTCGTCACAGGCCCAGCAGCCATTAGCGTTTAGATATTATCGACACCCGTTGGGGATGACCGCGACCTAAGCGCTGCTCTACCAGTGCTTCATTACTGAAAGTGTTTGTTTGCAGTACTAATTATATACCGTCACCGGTGAAAGAAATGGGCCATCGTACGATAAATGGACGGTGAAATTTTTTCACACGATTTCCGGCCTTTACTGTGTTTGGTTGTTTACAAAATCTAAAAGTCCAATAAATTTACATTTTTTAATTTATTGGACACATTTTTTTTTAATTTAAAATTAAAATGTGTACTTAAATTGTAGTTGGTTTCACCTGGCTGTAGCTGCACCGTTCCGCGTATTCATGTTGTGACGACTTTCCAAATGAATGTTTTATATAAGTACCATAAGTTATAACCAAATATATGATGGACCAAGAGTTTTTGATCTTTATAACGTGTTAAACATTTTCTTCCATCGTGAATGTATCTTCTCAATTACTTAATCACTTTGATAACTAAACTATGACATTCGTCCCAAGTAGTTAGGTAGATTACAGAAGGTAGTAATTATAATATGTCCGTGTAACCTCTGCTTTCCTCTTACCGATATTTCAGGCTTTCAATCTCAGGCCAGCTTACACTGGGTATGAATAATGCTAGACTAGGTTCTAGATAAATAAGATAACTTTTGGTTGGTAAGCAGCTTGGTAATAAAATTAGAGGAAAAACATTGAAGATGAAAATTTTGGCCTGACTAGTTTCTACTTGGAAAATAGGTGAGAATATAAATACAGTAGGTAGGTATACGTTCTTATAAATGCCAAAAGTTTTGATTAAAATAGCTTAAAAATTAATCCGCTCTGTAGGAGGTTACTTTTTACTTTCTTGCCTCCCTCTCCCCTGCGGTCCCAGGTGGCATCGCTCCGGCCACACTTCCTTCCGTCCTCAGGGAATTCCCGACCCGGAGTGCACACACTTACACAACACTCACACATATACGACATGTGTGTAAAGAAGAGCTTGGAAACGTGGAAAAAGGAACCTATTCCCATGACATTTACACTAAATGATATTGTCTAGCACATAGCTACTTTTAGTCGCTAGGTTTTTTCGTAATCTTCTATTTTATTTATTATTGTTTAGACCAATGATTTTTATATTTTATTAGCTTATGCGCGCGACTTCGTCCGCGTGGACTACACAAACTTCAAACCCCTATTTTACCCTCTTGAGAGTTGAATTTTCGAAAACCCTTTCTTAACGGATGTCGAAGTAGGTACGTCATAATAGCTATCTGTAATCTTTATACCAAATTTCAGCCCGATTCGTCCAGTGCTTTGAGCTGTGCATTGATTTATGCGTCAGTCAGCCAGTCACCTTTTCTGTTTATATATTCACGCTATAACTTTAGCGAGGTAAATTATTATTCGGATCATAGGTGCCGTGATAAAATATAGGAAACTAATACTTACTGTTTGCCTAAGTAAATCTGTTTCTGCAACTGGATTTTATGTACCTACACTTACTCCGGTTACCATGTACTTAAAATAAGCTGCCTATTTATCAAACCATGACAAACTATGTACTTTATTTACATCCTAGAAGCTGGCTAGAAGGTGTATATAATGCTTAAAAAGTTTTCAACATTAAAAACATTAAAACATTGCTAATGCATAATAATTATGTAAGTATGATTTTCTACTTCAATAAAATAATGATTAAAACTAAAAGCGCGTGTGAAAAGTCGCACCACACGTGATGTAATTAATTATAATTTTGATAAATTAGCTGTTTTATAATCCAGGTCTACAAGGTACAATAGAATGATATCATATTATGTCAACTCATAATAAAAGTAAACAGTCTCTTTCACCTATATTGGTTTCTGTTTATTTCGTGTAACTTTATGGTACTATGGGCTACGTAGCCTAGGTACAAAATAAAATAATTTCCTGAAGAATATTACTTAAAGTGATTCTTTATTAAAATAAAAGCGGCGATAGCACCGATAGCTTAGTAATTAAGACGCCCAGCCTTTTAATCGGTTGATTCGATCCCCGGTACAACATTTAGGAGTAATATGCGTTAAGAAATAACCTGCACGCTCGAGAGTTTTTCATAATGTTTAAAGGCGCGTGAAGTCTGCCAATTCGCACTTGGCAGGCGTGGTGGACTATGGGCAAACTATACCCATTCAGATAGATAGACTTAGACTTGTGCTAAGTAGTGGGCCGGCAATGGGTTGAAAATAATGATTTCATAAAATAAGAAATAAGAATAGACTTTTTTTCGAATATCTAAAAAAAGAAGATATAAAAAGACTTAGCTTTTCTGTCATAGGAAAAGTAATTGGTTTTTACCAAACTGTTCTTTTACGTTCTTATGTAAATAAAATATTAGGTAGATCATGTGCTGAAATAGCTGCAGGACTGTATAGCTCGAGAGCTAGTCGCTATATCAGCATCATTAACTCATCCTTAAATTACTGCATAATAGGTTCACTAAATTAATTAGGTAAGTCTTATTATTATTAAAAAAAAACGTAGATAACAATTACATCAAATTAAACAGATAACTCATACAATTTGCCACAAGTAGCCTCGAAGAATATTAATTACTTAATTTTTAGGGTCGTAATTTTTGAACTATGACCCCATAAAATCACCAATCAATGCGAAAGTCTGTCAATCTGTCTGTTCACGGCCCATCCGTTCTACCGGTACCAACGAAATTTTAACTTTTTATGAAGAAAAATTTCCCTTCAAAAAGATTTCCCTGGAGAATCAAAAACCTTAGTCCACACAAACGAAGTCGCTGGCATTATATTATTATAGCTTAATATAATGTAAAACAGTAGGATTCCACCAAATATACAAGTTCTACTGTACTACTTGTCATTATTTAATCTCTTTGGATTCTGCTGCTGGGAAAATGCGCTGCGTTTGGTTGTTCTATTTTCTGCCGCCAGCTCTCCAGCTAATATGAGCTGCGTCGTGCGGCCGCGTAGCCCGTGATTAATGTAGCCTCGTGGGGCTCCCGAACTGATTGCTGCCGCCTCTCCGGACCCGCATTCGCATTCCGCACTGCATACTCTTATAATATGCACCATTAATAAATGTTAGCTATAGGCGGTAATATTTGGATACCGAGGCTATCTATAGCTTATAATGCTTAGGTGTATTCATGCCATGGATATGTCACCGTAAGATTGTAAAACCCGTTAGTTTATAATCTAACTCGCGAAATTCTAAACTGTCGAAAGATTGTAAACTGTTCAATGTTCTGAGTGTAAATTTTTGAAATATTCATTTTATTTACGTTTTCTTGTCTCTTTCTTGTAGGTTAGGTTAGGGTTCGACATAAATAATCAAGTAGTGCCTATCAGATTACAATCTACCGGAAAATAATGCGTTAAATTTTAATCTTTCGACAGTTTAGAATTTCGCGAGTTAGATTATAATCTAACGGTTTTTACAATCTTACGGTGACAGATATATTATAAACAAATTTTCATTCACTTTATTAGTATCTAAGTTTTTTCATTCCATTTCATCAACTTGTAGATTGACGACCTCCGTGGCGCAGTGTGTAGCGCTGTAGTCTTAACGTGCAGAGGTTCCGGGTTCGAAGCCCAGCAGGGTCAATTTGGGAATTTATAATTTCTGAACTTTCCCTGGTCTGGCCTGGTGGGAGGCATCGGCCGTGGCTAGTTACCACCCTACCGGCAAAGACGTGTCGCCAAGCGATTTAGCGTTCCGGTACGATGCCGTGTAGAAACCGAATGGGGGTTTGGGTTAAATATAACTGCCATGCCTCTAACAGGTGAGCCCGCTACCATCTTAGACTGCATCTTCACTTACCATCAGGTGAGATCACAGTCAAGGGCTAACTTGTAGTGGATAACAAAAAAAAATACGTCCACTGCTGGACATACGCCTTTTCGATAGCGCACCACCAAACATGGTCCTTCACCTTCCTCGACCACCCGCTTTCCGCCCGGGTAAACTTGAGGTTATTGGTCCAGCGAGCTGGAGAATAGCTGAATAGGTACATATTACATATAGGAATTTTAAAGCTTTGTTTAAAAATTCATATCTACATGACATATATTAGGGATAGGGGTTTATTAATGAACCGTTCTCCTTCCAAAATCCAAGTTAGCCTGCAGCAGGTTGCATGTGAGATTGCAGTCAAGGACTTATTTATCGCTGAGTCAAAAATGTAAATCGAAACATTCTGATAGCAACTAATCCAACTCTCTGAGAGTGATTGAGTATTTTTATTTATCTACTCCCATGCTATAAATCCTCTATAACAGGTTCTGAAGCAGTTAGCTTATTGCCAACATTAAAACACCCAATGTCCTAATAACCATAACATCATAAGAACATCTATCCGAATTTCAAAAAAAGAACATTGTCATACACGCGCGTTTCACTACCAGAACGCCGCGCGCTGTAAAAAAAAAGTAGGTTAAAAGGATTTTCCCCGCCATTTTTAAATAAAAAGCAAAAAAGAGAAGTGGTAAATATAAATATTCCGCCGAGTACATCGGGATCAGGACCTTCCAACATTAAAGAACATCAAGTGAATTTTAATAATTGCACTATACAAAATGTTAATTACTACTACAATAAATAATTCTTTCATTAATACCTACTTAGTTTATTCGTATATTATACTCAGTATAATGGATGATATAAGGTTACTAGGACTGGATGTTTTAATGTTAGCAGTAAGCTAACTATTTCAGAATCTGTTATAGAGGATTCATAGCATGGGAGTAGATAAAGTCTTGTATGCAACTGTTGATAATTAGGTATTAAAACACTCATATGATACTATTATCACACTCCGCTTCGCGTCGTGTGATAAACCCACATTCGTGTTTTAATACCCCTTATATTTTTATCAAAAACCCATTAAAACTTTCTGATACAATGTTAGATTAATTTTACGATAATTTTATTACACGTGTAGAAAATTGTAACAACACGCTAGCTATCAAACTCTAATAGGTAATAGTTATTTATGCAACAGTTGTGTATGTTGCATAAATAACTATTACCTATTAGAGTTTGATAGCTAGCGAGTTGTTACAATTTTCTACACGTGTAATAAAATTATCGTAAAATTAATCTAACATTGTATCAGAAAGTTTTAATGGGTTTTTGGATTCATATGAAAGTTGTGTTTTTATTCTTCAATGAAATCTAACAACATGCAAGTGCTAACTACACAAAGTAATGTTAAATTTTTTCAAATACAATACAATTTTTTTTAAATAAGTTATTCTCCGAATATCCATAAGTGAACTTTATAATTGCAACGTAGTTTATTGTGTTAATTTGGTGATGATCAACATAATTCAGCCCAGTCGCTTTTTACCTAACCATCGTAGTTTCTCACATTCGGTACTATGTTTTTTTGATATGTGAAGGCAATATCGGCATCAGTCAGCGCGGAATAACACCTCAGCCTGAATGGCTCCGTGAAAGGTAGCGCCCCCTGGGGGCAGTATGCTCAAGGCGGCAGAAAATTAACGTGCTCCCGCGGGAAATCTACCGGCAGCCTTACCGGGTGGCCATGAATAAGACGTTACATTCGATATCGCTATGCATGTGCGATAGCGATATTACAGGTAGCCTTTATGTATATGTATCGTATATGATGCCTGCGACTTCGGCGGCGTGGATTTAGAATAGAAAGATCCCAGCGGAAAGTTTTGGTATCCGGGAGTAAAAAGGAGCCTATGTTACTATTCAGATCCTCTACAATACGCATGCAAAAATCACATCAATATGTTGCGTTATGATTGAAGCACAAACCAACAATAAACACACTTTCCGCTTTTGTATTTATAATTTAAAAGTAAGGATAGTAGGGATAAATGGCAAGTTAAAATAGCTCTAGAAGACTATTTCGAGTTTAATACTTTAAGTGTTCTTTAAACCAGTACGCTTCTAAGTTTTTGCATTGCAAATTCGACTGATCGTATTCGAGCGTTCGATCATATTAGCGTTAAAGTAAAATAGAACCTCAACATAATTGATTTAGGGTTCAATTTTGTGTGTGCATTCACAGCCAGCGCTCCAATCGGTGACGTTTAGAAATTAAAAACGATTGTACTGAATTTGTGACTTTAAATCAAGAATTTATGGGTCCATTTTACTTTGACGCCAATGTGATCGAACGCTCGATTATAACTTGGTTTAACGAAGTAAATGGTGATGTTCAGACGAGTTCACTTGCAAGACTGCAGCGTAAGTTTCGTGGCCCACGCGAAGAGCCTTCGCCCGCGCCCACTCCGTTGGGATGTGCTTAATATCTCCGCTATCCCGGTGACGTGCACCTGCGATATATATACCTATGAGCTCCAGCTTTTATATATTTGAGAACTATAAGTACATAGTAGAGATTTTGCGTAAGACTTCTTCCCCGTTTAATGTAGAAAAAAATCGCGCTGGAAACTCGCAGAAATCTATTGTTATCCTGGGTTACAAAGTTTGCGTCACCCGGTTGGATCACTTGCTTTTTGGACCTTTCGTTAAGATCAATTATTCAGCAGATAAGTTGAGGAGAATTGAGATGTGAGAACAATCATCTGCGCATGGATGGTCTACATCATTCTATCAATATATTACATAAATCTAACGTAAGGCCAAGGTTTCCATTTGTATGTGAAGGTATTGTTTTCGTCGGTAGGTACTATACTTGATTTTATTGTAATACTAGTTGATGCCCGCGGCTTCGTCCACGTAGATTGAGGTTTTTTAGTTCCCGCGGGATCTCTTTAATTTTGAGGGATAAAAAGTAACCTATGTGCTATTCCAGACTATAATCTGTCTCTGAGCGAAATTTCATACGGATCTTTCCAGCCGTTCTAGAGTTATGTGTTCGAACAAACCCGGCTTTGTTTTATATATTTAAGAAGATAAAAGATGCGATTTCTTGAGCGTACTTCACTTTTGCAGTAGCGCGTTTGAAACAACTCGCAAACCGCTAATGCGTCGTTCGACATATTATTATTGTTTACGGCCTCGCACTTTATTCCCTGCTTTTTCTTGGTGCTAAGAAGCGCAGTTTTAGCGCACGATATGAAGTAGAAAGAAAAAATTTCGAGTATGAAGTAGAAAGTGAAAATTCGAAATAAGCAGTTACGAGTGGATGATATATAGGTAATCATGGTTTTCAATGATATTCCTATTGAATCTTAAAGCGTGCGTGTTTCGGTAACACTTACGCAGATTAATTCCCCTGCAAGGTTGTCGAGCGCGAGCTTACTAATTCACAAGATCCAATCGTGGCACTGAGGCGCCTTCTGTCATTAATTTTGCATGGCCCTCTGTGTCTGCCTTCTATCTATGCCTGACTCTTCTTGTGTCACATTATTATTGCCTACATTATATTGTGAACCCTTCGATGAACCTAATTATAATGAATCTCGTAATCTCTAAGTTCGTGTATGTAGGAGAGATTACAATATTTATGTCACTAAATAGATTTGCTTGCCTTGCATCTCAACCCATAGTCGGGACAACTATCTAAGCATGAGTCTCACACAATAAGGAGAGTTTTGGCTGTAGTCCACAACCAACAACAGTTGTTGGCTCCTATGTGCGGAAAAAGATTGTAGTCTACAAAGGACCTTCGCGGTCGGATAAATATAGGCACATTAATAATATTGACTATAATTATTAAAAAAATGTATATCAAACTACCTACCTAGTGCCTACTCGTAATCCTAAATGTAGAGGGAAGTAAATGAGAGAGGGAATTTAATGTCCTGATTCCTAAAATTCTAATGTACTGGTTCATAATGGTTTTAGACAACTTTCGGGTATAAAGTTGTGTGGGTGTAGGTAACCATTATTCAGAAAAGTCTGTCAAACTATCAAATTGGACTTGGTAAAAGTTTAAACAGGATCACCTATCCGAGTGAGAATTTAAAACAAGGGGAAATTGTCTCCGTGCGACCAATGCTCGCAAGTGGATTAGGGACCCGGCCGCGGGCGACCTCCAGTCCTAACTCACAACTCTTTAGTTTTTGCCACTCTGTTAGCTATATGCGTGTCCTTTTAGATTATGCTTAAATATTGTTTTATCATTTATTGTTTTATCTTAATTTTTAGTTCAGACTTTTGATAAGCTTTTGCCTCTTTTTACTTAGGGCGAGTCTGTTGACTTAAAAGTTTAAGAATGATGACTACAATTTATCACCCTTGCATATTTTTTGAAAGAGCTATCCGTGATCTGTGACGCTACACTAAAACTGTACTAGATTGGCAGTGATAGACTGGTACCTAATTTCTAGTGGTACCCAATCTCAATTTCAGCACATGCTTAGAATAATTTCAATATATTTCAGGAATATAAATATTCTTCAAAAGAGTTAGAGAGTTTCATGAAAAAGTAATTAGACACATAATTACAAGGAATAGTCTAGATAGATAAATATAATGTGAGGTAGATACCTAATCACATTTATTTACCAAATTATTTCTGTCGTTATTTACATAATATTTTTTTGTTTTCATCTTATATTCTATGATTTTGTTGTTTCAGATATCAAATCCGAAAGTATGGATAGCTTCGAGTCGGGTAAGTAAAATTTTTATTGAAGCCATTAAAGATGTTTACTTTTTTTCAAAGTCAAAGTCAAATCGTCAATATTCATACTTCAAAAATGCTAAGCATGTCTTAATATTTAAATACTCAGTAGTTTAATAGTCCGTGACACCAGGACATGGAGTGGCTAACGCAGCCCTAGAGCCTCCTTCCGGAGTTCCCAAAGCAATACTGGCGAAAAGATAAAATGAATATAAACTTGACTCGCAGATATGCCGCTCTGAGGAATTATAGTATCTCTCCTGGCGACACTAAAATGCGGTGCGTCTAACAAGCAGTTCGCTCAAGTACTGAAGCTTCGCATCTCACGGGCCTCATGCCATCATTGAATTGCCTGTTCCTTGTTAACATTAAATTTTATCATAATTATTACTTTCGGTATTTGTCATAAGCTATGGTCAGAGCCCAGACTGAGGGAGACTGCGACTCATAGGCGCATTCCTCGGCCGAGGTGATTCCGTACAGGTCAGGCGTTTAGTCTTGACGTCAATGAAACCTAGCTATTGAAATATAGAAGAGAATGTTACATGTGTTATAAATGCCGTTAATGTCCAGTAGCATCCAAAAAAAATACGACGCATATGCAGTTGAACCGTCAGGTAGTTTATTGTTGCGAAGGCTTCCCTATGGCAAAGATTAAACAGATTAGAGTACAATCCTTGTACCCACCCAATTAATATCTTATTAACCTACCAATAATACGTTAACTGAGTGTTGTGTTACTTTGTCTTTATATAGGTTGTATAAGCGTCGAGACCTGGTCGCCGTGTTAACGCAGCCCTGGAGGCTCCTTTCGGAGTCCCCCTAGCAATACTGCCGAAAAGATAAAATGAACATAAACTTGAACAGCAGATATCCCGCTCGGAGGAATTGTTGTTTCTCTCTAGACGACACTAAACCTGCTATAACGACTAACACGCAGTTTGTCCAAACACTATAATTTCGCATCTCCAAAGTCTCAAGTCTCATGACCTCAATCATAACGCTCGTATAATATTGCTCGGTACTTAAATTATCGGAGCGTATGAGGTTGCGGGATATTTCAATGTAGTATAGTTGGGAGAGTTTGTTCGACAGCACAGTGATGTATGACGGAGAATGACAACGTGGCTTCTAGGTTCTATGTGCCTAGTACTAATAATAACTGGGTTATCGATAACTGATAGACGTGAGTTGTTGGAAATAGGTCTCTTGTCAGGAGTTCCATACGCTGCAGTCTTGCTCTGGTCCCAACGACTTGCTGTGCTGTGACTTGAAGTGGTGCGTCTGCGTGGTTAACTTCCGGTGCGAGTTCGCCAATCTAAGGTTATCCAATTGGTCCTTCGAACTATGCGCTCCCACCTATTGCCACTTTAGCTTCGCAACCCGTTGAGCAGTGATCTATGTCGCTAAATTAGATCTTCTACGAATCTTCTCTGAACTATTTATTATTATTATATTAATTTTCCTTTTATGTCTCATATAAATATAATAATATTGCCATTGTTAAAATGCATAATTAATATAGTTGAGTTAAATGATTTCATTCACAGGCTATTACTAACATACTAGCTCTAAGCTTTTCTAAAAAGCTTCAAAAGAGGACAAGCTCTGTCAGAAAATGCGATGCTAAAATTGCATTATGGGTACCGGAGTCCGTCCTGTCCTCGAACTTACAATTAAAATGGACGCCTGAAATTGTGGTACAACGTTCGTCACTTAGAGTAGGTATGCGTTGACCGCGGCACCCGTCGTACTTTTCGTTTGACAAAATGGTTCCCATTAATATTATTTAGGCATTAAATGATTAATCTTGAACAAATAAAACTGTAGGTATTTATGCTTCAGGCTCGAAGTGTCGTTTACAAATATTTAATTCCATACCAATATTATAGATGCGAAAACGTGTCTGTCTGCGTCTGCTTTACCTACTGAGGTAAAGAATGAAGGAGCGTGACTTCACCATTTCGCACTTCACACTGTGGATGCATTCATATTACACTTAGTTCCTATAATTTAAGGTACAACTTGTTATCGAGGAGCTGAGATGGACTGCCGCGCGTCTATCACGCCTTGGGTTCTTTTCCTGGTGTACACTGTACGCTACAATTAGCTTGATTCAGTCAGGCAGAATTTATTAATTGGTGCTATTAACCTAAAATCTATAATCGGAATCCACTCGAATGTAAATAATATTATTAACATCTCAATTTCCAACATAATAATATCCATTCCTAAATAAAGCGACAGCTTGACTTTTATTAGCCTGAACAGTAACACGGTTCTGCAATCAGGTGCAGTTTAAAATGTGCATTTGCGATGTGGCCCGGCGCCACGGGCGCAGGGCGCGGACAGAAATGCATTTTCAATAATTGAGGGTCAGACAGGGTGGTGGAGGCGCATTAAAATGTGCTCGCTAAACTTTCCGATCGTCACCGACTATAATACGACTCCCGGACCCCGTACCGAACCTTTGATCGCCACCGTTGACCGATGGGATCGTTCTATATGGAATGCGATGGCCGATGCGAGGACGTGCCGCGACATAGCTGAAAGCCGCTCTTTATAGCCCCGCTGGCCTCAGCTTTTACACAATTTTTTTTCATTTTTACAGGTAAATTGCATGCATTGTTTTTCTCGTCTATTACATGGTGTGGTGTGCCGTCGGATAGGTCGGTCGTCCAAAAAAATGTGAATGTCGGAAAAACATTTTTCGACCCAGGGATCTGTTTGCGAAATAGTGAAGTTTCTCCCCCTCTGCCAGCTAAACGGTTGTTTTAGGATAGGCACGGGGAAAAATTCATTGCAGGAGTATATTAAAATTTTACAACGAAGTTCAAAGGAGGACTATCACAGCTAAGTAGACTTCACAAGTTAAATGGTAATAGCCGACCAACTTATAAAATGTCCGCATATTGTGACGCATAACTACGGAACCCTACACTGCGCGTGGCGCGATGGGCACTTGGCCAGTTTTTTATTTTCTTTAAGTCTCCACGGACCCGGGAAGGACCTGGGAACCAACCGCATTATTATCCCAAGAAAACCCCTGACATTATGTGATTAATGGAATGGGGTCATGACCCTCAGCAATGAGGAATACGACGCAGAGACAGTGTCTCCACGTTGCGACCTCCAATTTTGGCAGTATTACTTGTAAATCACAAGCAAGCGAAGAAGTGTCCAGGCGGGTTGAGCCGGTATATCGTTTCTGTAAGCTCGGCAGTCGCCACAATCCACATACAGCGCACAGGCCGCGACGTTGACGAAAAGTGCCGGACCGAACTTCCTATCCAAAAATGTAGACTTTTTCGGATACTTAAGTGCACATAATGAATGAATTCGATAAAAGCAGGTTTTACTTACTTAGTATGTATTGCATGATCAAAATAAGGAGCGGATATTAGCACTTCGTTATTAGAGTCAACATCTCTGGGTGCATGCAAGAGTTAGCGTACAGCATCCGCTATAATGATTGAGGTTAGTCAAGTTTAAGGCTTTAAGATATTACTCCAATTGTAGTGATCTGTAAACGTTAAGCTCAAGCTATCTATAAGGCTAGGTAGTTAATAGGTTTAAAACATGGATTCGAAAGAAGGCTACGGAGTACGAACTACTTACGTTGCTCATAATACAAGACGTATCGCTAGTGCGAATGCTTAGCTTTGGCATCAACTTTATATTCTTGAAACTTTTCATTTTTTATTTAGCACAGCACAGCTCAAATCACTGGACGGATCGGGCTGAAATATAATGTTATGACGGCCCACTCGGGCCGCTTGCTAGGATAGGGATTTTTTAAAGGTAACTAGAGGTTTCGAATTTACTTACCAAGCAAAATAGAACTTAACGTGAGCGAAGTCGCGGGTATGGATATATGTTTTTATTTATATTAGTTTAAAAAATACGGTATAGTAAATAGTTTAAAATTCGCGAAACACTTTTGTATTTTTTGTTTGATTGTATAATACTATTTGTTTTTAATATTTTTTGTTTTTGTGTGATATAAACACCTCAGTATTTTATAGCCGGTCGAGGTGACCATGAAAAAAATTAAAAAAAAAATTAAGGGGCAACTCGGCCTTTCGGTCGAGTTTCTTTCGGTCGACAAGACTCCCATGTCGAAGCTTGATAGGATAGGTACGTGTGTACGTGTGTAGAGTTTCAAAGGATTTTTGTGGTGTGGCGGTTAACACTTTAGGTTTATACCTACTCTTACTTTATTCAACTTCATATACATCTATTATCTCTATGACGTGACCTTAAAAAATAACGTAACATAAAAGAAAATTGAAATTGTCTAATTAAATATTGTTTAAATTCAGAAGATAATTTGGTAACTTTACTGAAATCAAGCTGCATCCCGGAATTTCCAAGTTAATTTAAACGTTGCTCCATATCCCTATCGCAGTTTTCGAACAGCTGTGACAAGCATCTTAGACTTCCTAACAAGGAAACACGGAAATAGCTTTCTAAGTTAGATTAAGATTACGTGTGCATTTAGATTTCTATTGTAATAGAATATAGGTACCCCTAATACCTAATAGGATTACGGACCCTATTTGAGGTATAAGTTTATTGTAAACTAGATCCCATCAAAAACATAAATGTGAAATGAGAGCCAAGTTCAAAATTGTGATATATATGCCTTGGTTGTTGACTTCAGCGACAAAAGAAGTGAGATCTAAATGGGTGCCAAGTTCAATGGTCAGTCCTGAAATTTATTTATAACAACATATAATATTTTATAACAACTTAAAATATCATTTCTTCTTATAACTTAGTATAAAATGTTGAAGACTAAGGCTTTGGCTTGGCTAGTTTCCATATACGAATTATTATTATGTAGGTACCTAAAAGTACAGTTTCTACCAGCAAGCCAAATTTTCGGAAGAATAAAATAAGAACTTACAGCTTTACAACTTGTGAAGGCTATAATTAATAACCGAGGCATATATTTCACAATTTTGAACTTGGCTCTCATTTTACATTTATGTTTTTGATGGGATATCATTACTTTTTGTACAGAAATTATTGAACTCAATCTCAAACTCAAAACATATTTATTCAAAATATGTACCTACAAAGTACACCTTCTGAACGTCATGCTTAAAGAGCATAAGACGTGATGGTGATAATTAACTACGGTATCTTAAAACTAAAGCTACGAGGGTTCCAAACGTGCCCTGGTCTGAGAAGAGCCCGCAATAAACTCAGCTGTGTTTTTTTTATTATCACCATCTCACAAATATTTGAAATTATATATATGTACTTATAATATAACATTACATAATCAGCCGCTGTAACAACTCATACTCATGCCTTGCTATCACTCAAATAATCCTTTACACTGTAATAGGACTTTTTATACGACTGCTTGAATAAAGGAGTATATTGTATTCAGGGTTCATGTATGTATGTATGTATGTGAGTTGGTATATTCCACCATAACTTCTATACGCCTGAACCGTTTTGATAAATGAGGTATCGTTAGAATCCCTAGCTTATTCCGGGTGACATAGGCTAGTAAAATTTTTAAAAAAATTGATGGGGTGACCATGGTCCCGCATTAAAGACCAAAATTGAAAAAAAAAAATCTAAAATAAGATTAACTAAATAATCATCATCTAGAAAATGATGAGTAGATTCCAAAAATATATAACACTATAGTTCAATATTTAGTGATTCATAAAAAAAATTCATTTAATAAAAAATCTGAATAAGATTCCAAAGGCTAAATATGCAAATCGCTTCATATGGAGGCAAACTCCAAAAATAATATGGCAGGGCAGTCGTATTTTTTAATTCGTTAAATTAATTTCACTTGTCTATTAGTTTAGTTTATGTTTTACATTAGTAGGTACTTATTATTCGGTGTAAGGTCAGTGTGTCATCCACCAGTAATTCTATTGTACAACTCATTGTACAAGATAATTAAAGACGAGAATTCTCAAGAAAAATATATAGTGTACCTAGAGTTACACTGACATTGACAGATTACATCTATGGTCAGACTACCTCTACAGCACATTTCTACATCTCATCAATTTTGATCGCAAAAGTTCAAAATCAAAAGTTTTTAGTGAAACATTGAAAACAAGCACGGTAAACAGTCGATATCACTAAAACCACTATAAACAATGAATACAAATCACAATGACTGACAGCTTGAACTGACGACTTCAAATACGTTTCTTCTTCTTTTCTGTCAATGACGTTGCGTTGCACAAAATGCATGAATACGAAGGTAAGGTTTTAATGCAACTATATTATTAATCATTATTATTTACATTAAAATAATAATTATGTGTCATTTTCAATAGTTAACAACACAAAATAACGAATTTAAACAAAGACCTGCAGTATGATTTATGTAATCGGAGTTTTTTTTACTTAACAACTCTTGTTTTATTTAGTTGTGCATGCACTATGCGTAGAATGTAATGCAAGTTGCCGCAGGAAGTGGACGACGGAGTTACTACCACCGCTTAAAGCAGTATTGTTTCAAAATAACGGTTGAATGTCACGTACTTTGACGTCCTTAAAATAATGATTATAACACTACAACATGAACGTCAACAATATTAAAATAATACGGCTTTAAGCAATGGTAGTATGCCCCGTGTCAGAGTTTTGATCTATACCTAGGTAGATCATAAAAATGACGATTTTTGTACGTTTATATCTAAATAACCATTTGAGGTGTGCTTATGAAATTTGGAGCACATATGTATCTCACGGGTCTCAATATATGCGCCAAATTTGACATGTTTATGTGAAATAGTTTTTGAGTTATGAGGGGGTCAAAAGTGGCTCCAAATGGTTCGTGTAATATTACACACGGTGCTGCTCGCCAGTTTTTTTGAACTTTGGCTGGACACGCTTCCGCGTGTCTTGATGATGCGCGGGAACCAAAAACCTCACACCACGCAGACGAAGTTGCGGGCATCCGCTAGTGTAATCTAAAATTTCTAACCTTAATCGCTGTACTGTATTAATAATAAAGTTGTGTAGATTCCTACATACGAGTATATCTTACAAAATAAAGAAAGACAAACAAAGAGGTTTCTCTCGGTTATTTTCTCGGGGAGATCACGTAGGAGCGAACGCACCTCATCTGCGGCAATCCCAGTGCGACGATAAAATTTAAAATTCAAGGCCGCGTTAACGAACCGACTTCGCGAAGAAATAGATATTCAAATGTGAGATCCCATATTAACATTTATGGCAAGTTTGCGGGGTCGAGACAAAGGCCGGCCCAAGGCCCCCGCGGAGTGCCGGCTGTCGCTCCCGACACGGTCCGCTCAAGGCACTGCCTTGTCGACTTGCTACAATATGTATCAAAAGCACTCTTGAGTATTTTGCATCTAAAGAAATACAAAGGGAGGAAACGATAAGAGGATAATTCTCTCAAAATCCCGCTTGAAAGGCACACTACTGGCACACTGGCAAAACGTCCGCGCGACCATGGTGCGCGTGCGCGAACTGCACAGACCTGCCCGGCACGATGAAACGTGTTTTCTTACGATGCGGGCCATTGATGATTGAATTTTAGTACCTATACATTCTATTTCAATGATGCGGACATGTCGCGCTAGTTTTCTCATGTCCTGTCAGAAGTGTATTTCCTAGTGCCTAGTGGGAGATAAACTGTCTAAAGATTACAATTTAACGCATTATTTTTCGGTATAATGTTATTTGTTAGGTATATTAACCCGATAAATCCTGAGTACCCTACCTGGTTATTTATGTCGAACTCTAACCTAACCTGCAATATACATTTACAGCAAATCTCACCGTGTTTCTGATGCTGCGAGATTTATCTACAACAGTGAAGGAGGTATGGTAATTTGCTTGTTGCAATGTTTGATTTCAGTATTATCATCGTCGTCATTTCATCTCAACATAGGCCCTTCAGCATGGCTTAGCCAGTGCAAGGATTTAGGTCACAGTCCAACATTTATGGCCAAGTGCGAAATAGCAGAATTCAAACACCTTTGAGACCATTATATGGAAAACTCTGAGGCCCGCAGATTATTCACGATGCTGTCCTTCAACGTCAAAGCAAGTGATAGTTTTGAAAGTTAGAGCAATATAATACGAAGATTCATAACCAATTATTATTAGGCTTACAGTGATTTCAATATAAATTAAGTACTAATAAAATAATCTCTGGATAATTTACGTGTCATTAAATTATCCACTTGACTTGATTCTTACGCAGGCAAACTTTGCTTCCCAACTTTCTTGACGATAGACAAAGGCATTATAAGTTCCATTTCCACCAAAGACAAATAAAACTTTTCAAGAAAACAAATCAAAATCCCAATTTCGTTGGATGCATTATTTATGTTAGATTGCTTGGCGACTTTCGTTTGTGACTTTTCCCCTTTCTTTTCTATGAGCTTGCGGTACCGGTTGTGTAATTTATAGATCAACTACGTTTACCGATAATTATACGTATTTTAGGTATAGAGATGCCATAACTTCAAGGTGTCATAAAATGTAAAGTATACCTAATTAGTACACGCATTACCTATACTTGTCAAATGAATTGTCCTCACTGACCATGTAGTTATCAACTAAGTACATTTTTTGAATTTCCACTTGTAGGTATTTCACCCTTAAGGATATGAAGTTGTACGAAAGTCTGTCAATTTTCAAGTTACTAAAAGTAAGTCATGAAAATAGGTCTCAGGAGCTTTCGATTAATAGAAGTACATGTTCACGGGTTTTGGCAATTCCACCCTCAAGGGAATAAAAAATTGTATTCAAGTCCGTAATTTTTAAAGTATGTCCATGAAAATCAGTAAAAGGTTTTCAGTTAATAATTAAGAAATGGGTACCTGTTCCAGGATTTTTTTGATTTCTGAGAATGTTATATTAGTAAACCCACCCGATTGAAGCAGGGGCGGGTTAGTAAAATACGAAGTAAATAGTTTCACACAATAAAGAATGAAATCGGATCAAACTCCGGTCAGTTATACGCACGGCACACACGTTTCTTATTAATATCGGGCGGTTAGAATGGCCGAAGATGTCCCAAGTGCCCGTTTTCTCCCAAATAAAATTGCCGCTATCTAAACAAAGAGCCCTAATTATTCGGCCGTGGCGGGCGGGGTCGCTCTCTTATGGGTGTTCTGGGGCCCATTTCGCTTCTCGTATAGGCCCCTGGGGACCAGCGGGCGCCGCCTAGCCAATCGGTGGATGGAGAAGCGAGCGATCCGCAACCTTTTTATGTGCGATATTGGCGTTAGCACTGGACTTTAGCCTGCTTGCTCGATCCCATCCCGGCCCCGGGAATTAAAACTTCGTATAGCGGATTTGATTATTAACAGATACACGCATTAAACTGGTCGCCGATCTCTATAAGCTACTCGATAATTTATTACGGACCCTAATCGAATCTCCGCTAACCATCCACACACCTACCTACTTAGATAGGAAGATGAAAACGCGTTATTGTTAGCGTTCATTATTGCTTTGAGCACGTTTCATTTTACTCGTACCTCCCTTTTTGTATGAAGTTCGAAGGATATCTTTTGTGTGTTCTAGCCCCGATGGGGTGTTTTATAAAACGGCGATACCCACCGGTTGTACACTTAAGAATTTATTTTAATTTGCACCCGATTTTATTTTGAGACAATAAATTGGATATAAAGGGTTTCCGAGCGGTTTTTGCCTCCGGGCGCATTGTCTTCGCCCTACGCCTTGGCAGCGTTTATTGTGAAGAAATTATAGAATGAAAAGGCGATATCGTGTGTCGGCGCTGCGGCGTGGGCGACGCGACACTCGACACCGCCACGGGCACGCCGCAAGGCCTGCACCTCCAGCCAGCATTCAGCATTGTGCCACGGCCTCCGCCATTCACCCGCCCGCCGGTCGCCGCGCGCCTTCGCCGACCGACATGCGATTGCAGCATTCGATTACCCTCGCCGATATTAAAGGGTTCCCAAGGAGCACGTATTGTACAAGTTTTTTTGCGTTTTGTGGTCTTATAGCCGAGCTTGGGGTACGCTTATTGTTTCTATGGTGAATTGTGGCGAATGAATGGATTTGGAGCATTCATGCGCTGAGACTTTGGAGATCGTAGGAGATAATGAGGTGGGTTAGGGCGGTACAGGGTCACTCGAGGTGACAACAACAAACCTCCCACAGTTTTTTTGTGGGAATTATAATATACTTTAATAAACTGACAATAATAAACACTAAAAATTATCAAATTGATTTAGATATGGGTCTAGAACATAATATCCGGGGTCCCGCTGCAAAAAACATACTTTGCAAGATACACGAGCGGATCTAGCTTATAGTAAAAGTGAGTACTTAGTGATACTGAATTGTATACCTAGTGCACTACAGTAGGTATGTCATACATTAAATCTGAAGGAACCATGAAAAAAAATATTGCTCGTAATTTTTTTTATTGTTATTTAATAGCATTTTTTTTATTCTATAGTTTTTGTTGTAAGTACATTTTATCCTTTTTTTTCTTTTTTCTTTTATGTGCATCAACCACATGAGCTCCTAAGACACGGACTCCGGAGCTTTGTACGCTTGGGCTGCCTTAAGTAATAAGGCCGCCTTTGCACATTACCACAGTTTCTTGTCTTCTGTTTTGTATGCATAATTACGTAACTATGTGTTAATATGCAATAAACTACCTCAATTTAGCATTTATAATAATAGAGCATAAATTTTTAATTATTAATGTTATGTTGTGTTTATCATCCCTTTGCCTATTATATCGAGTGGTGGGTCACCAATCTGTCCTTTAGACTGGAAGTTTGCACCGGAGGGAATGCTCCGATATTGCGTCAACACTTGGAACAGATGCACTTAACTTATGCATGGCCAGAGATACTGGGACTCCGAAACCTGGAAACTTTGCATCAAGTATAAATTTAATTTAATTTTAACCCCTATCTCAGGACCCTGGCTCCTCATGGATGGCCTTCAGTCTACATATTATGCGATATAATTGGTTCTATAATCTAAATAATGGTGAGTCCACATTATAATTCCTAGTTAGTCTTGTGATTTTGAAAATTAGCCCGGAAAGACGCACAAGAAAAATAAAACATGTGTTTCAGTTAAGTATGATGTTTAGTTTTACTAAATGCAGCAAACATATTAATTTTTATGCAAAAAGGATAACACCTAATGGTCCGTAAAAACGTAGCAGACAGACAGACATACTTTCCAACGAATAATCCATAGGTACCTACTAATATTATTATAAATACGAAGCGTGTCTGTCTGTCTGTTTGTCTGTTTGTTACGCTTTTCCGGTCCACCTTTTCAACCGATTTTGGCAAAATTTGGTACAGAGGTAGTTTGCATTCTGGTGAAGGACATAGGCGACTTTATATCCCGGAAAATAATCGGGAATCAAAAACCTTAATTGACGCGGATGAAGTCGCGGGCATCATCTCGTAGGTATATTAGTATGAATCTGTATTGAAAAACCTACGTAGATAATATAAGGTCCTCTCATATGAATGTAAGTAGGTTGCTAATTTTAAAACCGTGGGAAAAATCAAAATTGATTCGAAATATCGTCAACAAACAGTGGCAGACTATGGGTGGGGCTTAGTGAATGAACCACGACCCAGACCTCGGGTCTGGAGATCTCCAAACCATGAGATATACCAAGTCCCAAATCAGGCCGAAATATTTTCAGTGATACGAGCTGGTTATAGTTCGTGGCTATTAGTGCCTTTAGTAAAGTTTCTAGTATGAATAAAGAAAAATTTGCACGCTTGCTTCGCTAGTCGCTTTCATTGTTCATTGTTCAGCTTAGCGACAAAAAACATCAAGAAGATACACTATAAAAAAATAGGGCCTCATAGAGCGATGAACCATTGGGTTCCGCCTCTGTCTCAAAACAAACAAGCACTCAAGTAGGCAGGCAGGTACACATAGTAGGGTAAACTTCTGTAATAGATTAGCGTAGAGATGAAATGTGAGATGAGAGGGTTATTTTATCGGCCATTAGATGTAAGGCGCGTGGCCGCGGCGGTGAGGTGTCGCAAAGCGTTGCTGATGGTATCGAGGTTGCTTTAATCTCACCGCCCGCGCCCGAAAGCCTACCGCCGCACGCCTTGACTTGATACCTACACGTACTTCTTGGCTTAGTTCAACGCTCATCTTAGATGCCGGGAAATCGAGCCTTCTTGCACGTAGTCGACTTTAGTCAACTCTGTACGCTCGGATGACTTTTTAACTTTACGTACGTTTTTAACTTTGAACGTCATGTATTATTAGACTAAGAGATAACTGCACTTTTGGTAACTATCGCTAGAGAGGATGATTTCGATTTCGTATTTGGTGGGTCCTACGCTCTTCACTGGTGGTAAATCTGCCATTCTGCCCGCATGTGGATGGGCCCTTTCACTAGATATGGCCGCTCAAAGACGTGTTATGGTTACCCAAAATGAACCATATTTAGAAAGGCTGATTCATATACAGTATTAAAGTCTACACAGTACCTATGTAAACTGTATAAAAACTGACGCTGTTCATCGGGCCATTCGCTAGATATCACCTCTTAGAGACGTAAAAAACTTACAAACTATTTAAATAGGTACAAGAATTGCTTGTTTAAAGGTAATATATAAAATGTGTATGTCAGCTTCCACGCACGACTGGAGTTTACCCCTTGCGAACTATTATAAAATACTAGATGATGACCGCGACTTCGTCCATGTGGATTAAGGTTAATTGATTCCCGCGGAAACTCTTTAATTTTCTGGGACGAAAAGTATCCTATGTCCATCCCCTGGATACTACAGATGAAAATTCAGATTAAGAATTGATTTAGCTGGGGTTGAACCCAAAAGATCCCATGGTCCTAAAAAAGCTACAGTGCACATGCCGGTGTGGTGCCTCGTTACTATACATTACTATCCGTATGCCGTAGATAATAAATTCCAACTTTTTGAACGAAAGTTATATTATAGCCTACATAGCGCACTCTACCGTGTGGCTAGGAGAACATTCTTTAACGTGGGTTTGTTTCGGGGGCGGTTTGCAGCGAAGTCCAATTTCGTGTACACACTGACATCTAACGGATAACTGACGAAGGAGGTGAAAATACGTACCGAGACATAATATGAACTGAGGAGGGCCGAGTGGGAGTTGTAAATTAACTTCCTTTTATTTGTATGGAATTGATCGAGCGCCAGGTGTCATAATATTCTTTCATCAAGCGCTTTCACATTTCCATACAGCGTAGTTAACGTCGACGCGATCGAATGGAAGGAAATCTACCACTAGGCACTCATACTAAACTTTATTTAAATAGCAAATAAATGGTTGGACAAACCAACCATTTATTTTGCTTTTGACATAAGCCTTTGAAGTGTCATGATTATTGACAGGCAACCGACAAAAAATGAAATACTCCTAGACGCATATCGTTTTTTTACAATAGTGAAGCGACCTGCCCTTTTATCAGATATTTCGTAACTCCAAATCGTCGTCTAGTAATTATTACAAGTACGACTTTCCTTTTCAAAATAGTCACAGAGCTTCATCACTAGCTTCCTTGATAGTCCTTTAAGCACCATACAGTTTTGGCGATGGATGGTTTCTATGACCTGACGGATTCATGTACATTTACTGTACTGTTGTTTATAAATGATGTATTTTGATACATAAATTAATATACTTAGTCATTTAAATGCTTGGATATGTTTATAAAACAATAAAAAATGTTGAGCAAAGATAAATATCAATGTGTCAAATCGATTAAAACCTCTTCATATAAAATTCGATTGTTATCAAAAATCGAATCAGTTACTAACGCATAAGAAGTTTAGAACATCATTTTATCGAGCTGCCAAAAGTAAAATGAATGGTTGGACAATAAAAGGTGCTACTGCTACATAAAGCAAATACCTAAAAAACAGACAATGAAATAAATTTATATGACTGTTGATCTGACAATTAATTAAATCGAATCGCAATCGAATTACGAGAAGCATATCTAAATCTCGTAACAGTACTTTGTTTTCCTGCGAGATAGAGTGTTATCCTACGTCATCACAGTCGAGGTGTAAAGGACAGCCAAGCAAACACACTTTCGGATTAATTACTTTATTTTAGTGGAAATAAAAAAAAATATAGATACGTAATAAAAGGTTACCAAATCGAAACGGTACTGAGCTGAGCCAGCTCCAGCCTCTACCTGAGTGAAGCCATGTAGCATACTTGGACTTACAATCGAGTGTAATTTTTTAAAACTCTTTTTAGCATAGTGCACTATGATAAAGATAAAACTTAGGTACATGCAAAATGTCCTCTATCAGATCTTCTTGAAAACATGAGACCAACCTGACAGTATATGCTTTTCGAAGAAAATGTTAAAATCTGTTCCTATTTGACTAAGATATGGAGTTAAATCGACCAAAACTTTCATCGCCCCTAACCCAAATAATCCTATTGATTTTCGTGATAAACTTTATTTGAACCCAGAATTTAAGCTATAATAATATTATAATATAATTTAAGCTATAAAAGTATCGATAATAAAGCTACCTCTAATTAAAATTTTTCATAAAATATTCTATTTAGTTACAGAATTCGTCCAGTTACAGTTTTATGTAAGTATAAAATTGTAACTGGATGAATTCTGAATTTTAAAAGTTGATACGATTTTATGAAATATTTTTTTGATCCCTATTTAAGATATTATCTTGTGCTGGGATCTTCGGGGCTGCGTGATTGTAATTATTTCACTCTACATCTAGATTGGGTACCCACGCTGTGCGCAGAGCATGCTTCACGTTTCTACGCACTAAGAAACCGATTTTAACGTATTTATCTACATACAATTAAATAACTGTACTTATAGCTAGCTAGCCTAACCTAGTTACTTTTTAAATTATACCCACGTGGATTAGTGGCAAGAATGCTGGCAGCATTCTCGCGTCGGCCAGTCAGGCTGATCCTTTGCGCAAAAAAAGTAGCCAGCCCTTCTGTCACCAGATGAGGCAATTAACCTCAACATATTTTTTCTACTAAGACTCCACGGCCCTGGAGTCTCCACGACATACAGGGTCTCTACATATTATAATATAGCAACTGTACCTACATAGTACTAGGTAGTACCTTGGCTAGAATTTATACGTAATATATCGACCAGGTGTCTAAAAACTTATCGTCGGATGAGCCTCCTATATTTGGGTGGTCGCTTCGAAGGCGGTATTAATTTCACGCGTTTTAGCTGCCATTAACTACTCAGCATCAGCGTATAATGTCTGAATAAATACAATCAAAGTAGCCCCACTACATGTTACGGTTAGCGGCTATTACGTAGGCAATTAATTACTCAGGTACTAAACAAGTTGTTAAGATACGTTCCGTGTTTTAATGAATTGTTGAATGTTTAAACTTTGAAACAGTTAGTTGTTAGTTTAGTAGGTAGGTACAGGTACAACATCATAAAAAATGAATAACAGGATCTGAAACGTAGTGGAGTTGTCTGAAATTCTGAAATAAGTTCAATAGGTACAAGTACCTTGAAAACTTAAGTTTCTTTAGGTTTGATCTATTTGACAGAGTTAAGAAAAGGCTGTTATTTATTTCTTTTTTTTCAAAGTCAAAGTCAAAGTATATTTAGATATTCAATTTAGGTACACTGTACACTTATAAAATATGATGGTGATAATCAGTTACGGTATCTTAAAACTAAAGCTACGAGGGTTTCAGACGCGCCCTGGTCTGAGAAGAGTCCACAACAAACTCAGCTGGGTTATTTTTATTATCACCATCTGACAAATATCGTAAATTCGTATCGTAATTATTATTAGATTTATAATTATAACATGATAAGCCGCTGGAACAATTCATACCCATGCCTTCCTATCATTCAAATAATCCTTTACACTATTTTAGAACTTTTCAATTAGTTTACATTTTACAAAACTTTGAACTGTTCAGTTTAGATCAGTGTGGTGAAAACGGACGTGTTGGGTGCATGACTGGGTCCAGTGGGCGTGGCTCAGTCCGCCCGCCTTACCGCCCACCAATCACACCCCCTGACTTTCAGGGTAGTCGCTGAAAACTAGTGTTCTAAAAACAAATGAAGTCTAACTTTTTTTCTGAAAATAGAGGACATAGTATCGTCTAAACGGAAAGGTTTAAAAACAAATCACTCTCGATCAGAGTACCTACCGCGATCATAGTAAAAAGTAACCATATAATCTTCAATCAAGCCTTTGAATCATACAATCCATACAAAGTCAAAGTCAAAAGATCTTTAAAAATACAAGTGCTTTCGAATCGTCAAGTGAGTCGTATCATTTGTGATGAATGATGACATTCCTAACCGCTTGAACTTCCAGCAAGAAACTGCGAATTTATTGGCTGCATCCATACTTCCATACTTATTAATATTATAAATGCGAAAGTATGACTGTCTCTCTGTCTGTCTGCTACGCTTTCACGGCCCAACCGTTCAACTGATTTTGATGACCCTTGGGGCAGGGATAGGTTGTATCCCGGGGAAGGACATAGGCTATTTTTATCCTGGAAAATCAAGGATTTCCCGCGGGAATCAAAAAACTTAATCCACGCGGACGAAGTCGCAGTGATCATCTAGTCAATAAAATAAATAAGAAAGTTTGACCTGCTAGCTGTCATACCGGGATCGGGGGTCATCAGGGGATGACCCGCCTTACTCTTGACGAATATTACAGATACTATACGATGTACAGAAACAAATTTCATCTTCACCACCTGGATGCCTGGTCCTCTTCCACCACCCGTTATTCCAGTTCATTTCTGCCACGTACCTGCAAATTGTGGAACCAGCTTCTATTTCAGCGGATAAATAAATATCTCAAAAGCCAGCAACGCATTGGCGGTTCCTCTGGTGCTGCAAATGTTCATGGGCGGCGGTAATCACTTACCATCAGTTGACCCGCCTGCTCGTTTGCTCGTTATACATTAAAAAAACTGAGTTAGCTTTCATTCTGAAGAGTGCAAGCTAAGAGATGAAAATCAAGAGTTCCAATCCAATTCCATTTTATGATGCATACTTCACTTGTTCCTTGGATAAATAAATGAAGAAGGCACGTTCTGGTTAGGTACCTACAGTGATTACCGGCAATCTTAACGAACTCATTTGAATGGAACCGCAATCCAAATTTCATGCCAGGTGAATGAAAAACTAAGCAGGTGTTGAATGCTCAAACTGTTTAATGGCTTTATCGGCACGCGCGTGGCTATAGACGCCCACGAGACAGGTACCAAGTTACCAACGTAAATGGAAATGGACATAATGGATCAAAATAAAATTTGTTTTGGTAAATAACGTCTAGAAGGATTAAGGAAAAACCATTCGGGGTTTCCTTAATCCTTGACTCATAAACTTAGTATAGGTATGTATACTTGCCTACTATGTTTAGATATCGTTTCACTCATTCTGTCTACACTCTATATTTGAGTGTAGACTCAATACGGTCTAGATTTTTAGAAAACTTGTCATCAAGGAGCTTATATCTATACTATATATAATACTAATATTATAAATGCGAAAGTTTAGATGGATGGAAGGATGTATTGATGGATGTTTGTTGGTACTCAATCGCGCCAGAACGGCTGAACAGATCTGGATGAAAGGCACAGAGATAGATTATAGTCTGCAATAATACAGGCTACTTTTTATCCCGGAAAATTAAAGAGTTCCCGCGGTAAACAAAAAACGTCAACCCACGCGGACCAAGTCACTGGCAACAGATTAAATAATTATTATTAGAAAACAAAATTGCCTATTGATAAAAATTACAAAAAAAAGTTTGGACGTCCGGTTGGATGTGGGAGTTCGATTCCCAGGCAGTCTCTCCTACTTTTCAGGATTAATAATATTATTTTCATTTTAAGTAGGTAACACTGAAATAGCACTTGCTTGAAAGGTGAAGGAAAACATTGTGAGTTGCCTGCATGCCCGAGTGTTCTTCATAATGCTCTCAAAGGTGCCTGCCAATCCGCATTTGGCCAACGTGGTGGACTATATGACCAAACCTTTCTCATTCTGAGAAGAGACACGTGCTCAGTAGTGAGCCGGCAATGGGGTGAAGTGATGATGATGATGATCAAATTTAAAAAACTACACAATACTTATATGAAGGGTAACGATCATTAAATCTAACGTGATGTTTTTAGGGTCATTGTTTACAAAACGTTTCTGAAAGTGACGTACAAGTTCCCTTGTTATTGCTATTGTGCGTGATAGTTACGCAGTCCGTCTTGGATTTCCTGGCATTTCCTGCTCGGGCCCTACCAACCATTGTTACTATTATTGTTTATCTAGGCATCTACAACTACCGACGTGCACGTCAGTTTTGAGTTTACATTCGTCTTTTAGTAAACATGTCTTCGCTGAGATGATGTACTTAGCGATAGTATATTACTGCCGAGGCCAGCAACTGTCGGCCGAGTAATATTGAAAGGATAAGGCGAAGCCGAGGACTTTAAAAGGAAGAGGCGCTAAAGGAGGCCTATTTTAAGTAAACGAGGCAGTCAGTTAGGTACTATTTCGACCGAGACTTGAATAGTACTTTCCTTCCATTTGCTAGGAAACAATAAACTTTTAAATTCAAGATAAAAAGATATTCATATTAAAATTTACACTGTAACGTGAACACTGCTGCTGCCTGCCAATGTGCGACATTCTTTTCCATAAAAAAATGAAATATATAGGTACAATAGAAGTGTACAGAGATACTAATAATTACTGAAAGCCAAAAACCAAGAAAAGAAGAAGATGATACTAATATTATCGAATAAAGGTAACTTATGTATAATATTTTTTTTCCCAAAAAGTTTTTGCTGTACACTGTAGAGTGTAGACGCTCTATGGTTTTAGAACGCAATAGTCGATCTTAGAATAGCTTAGAATAGAAGAGTATGGTTAATACATTGCGAATAAATCTTCTTGCATTTTTATTTCAGTTGTAAGACCTAAGTATTATTACTCTATTATGCTGCGGTTAATAACGCGGAAAGTGGAAACTCCTTTAAGTAGCAACTCAGTCTGTGACCGGATGTGAGCACTACATCCCGAGGGCGAGTCTTCCTGTCCGAACCCCAAGACTGGCACGCTTTATAGTTTATGCTAATACTGGGGGATGAACAATAGAAGTCTCACCTTCTTAGTAAACCTAAGAAATGTACATTACATTGTTATTTTAATTGGTCCTTTTATGAAGGTTGTAGCTGACTCAAAACTATCTAACCCATGACGACTCTACCTAGACCTAGACTCTACTACAGTACGGTTCATCATATTTAATAAGTTTCCCCTGGAAAAAGTTGGTAAGTAATTAATGTAGTTATTATAAATGACGTTGGTAATACGTATTTTCCCGAAGTTCGTATGAAAGTATACGTCAGCTGTATCAGGTTTATTGGTTTTTCCACTCCCAGGAGATTTTCAAAAATGCTATCAGATCGAGGCAAGGGCGGGTCAGCTAGGACCTTAAAACGATAGAACAGAGTTTTAATTTTTTGTATACACAACAAGTTAGCCCTTGACTGCGATCTCATCTGATGGTAACTGATGATGCTGTCTAAAATGGTAGCGGGCCAACTTGTTAGGGGCATGGCAGTTATATTAAACCCATACCCCTATTCGGTTTCTACACGGCATCGTACCGGAACACTAAATCGCTTGGCGGCACGTCTTTGCCGGTAGGGTGGTAACTAGCCACGGCTGAAGTGGCCCACCAGCCCAGACCAGGGAAAATTCAGAATTTATGAATTCCGAAATTGACCCTTCCGGGGATCGCACCCGGGATCTCCGCACGTTAAGACAACAGCGCTCAACACTGCGCTAGGGAGGTCGTCAAATAACCACAAACAATAAAACTAATAAAAATAAAAGTCGCTACAAGTGGCGGCCTTATCGCTTTGAAGCGATCTCTACTAGGCAACCGAGTTACATATAGGAATTAAAGACGAGAAAGGATTATGGAGATGATACTTGATATTGATATAGATAGGTATACTTATTGTAAGTTGTATAAGAAAATGTTTCATTATTATTGGTATTTCCACACCCATGAGATTTCAAAGATGCCAACAGATCGAGGCAAGGGCGGGTCAGCTAGGCCCTTAAAACGATAGAACAGCGTTTTCAATTATAATTTTAGGGGTAAGAGCATCTGTGATTGACCGCCAGCGGTGGTTTGCGGGCATATGCGCAGGTGGTGGCGTGCTGTAGACCGCGACCACAGCATCACCTGCGTGGGGCAGCCATCGCATCGCCGCAATGCCGGAACTACGTGCCGATTCACCTCTTGAAGGGGCAAAATTAGAGACTCTTCAACCGCAACGTCTAATCCTATATCCATGTACTCTTGAAAATATTTATATTTAGTTGTTGACTTCGCCTCGCCTCGCCAAAACAATATATATTAGGTTCTAAGAATAAAGAAATATCCTAATATATTAACGTCATATAACCCTACGTATGTGGGTACTAATTTTGATTGAATATACTTTGCGTTTGAGTTTGAATTTACTTGCAGAGGTATATACAAGTTATATTGTTACCACTTAGTATACTTAGAAATGTTCCAAAAGGTAATTTACCAAATTCCTTAATGCATTTGAACTATCAGTACTTACCATTCACATCCATTTGTATAATCCCAAGCATTAAGGGACAGGACCCGGGTCCCTTTTTTACAATCTTGATACGAAATCCTAAAAAGTGGTAGGTTCTTAATTGTAACTTTTCAACACTACGTATGAATAGATTCTTAGATTACCATGAACACCAGTTTAAGACAAATAAAGGCGTCAAACGTAGCACCGCGGCATATCGTCTCAGGGATCAGGCGTTACGGTCACGTCTATTTCACTCCCACGTCTTAATTGACCTATTTCGTGTGAGATGTAGGTACGCGCCAACCGCCTCCGTCTGGGATACCATCGCCGCGGAACGTGACGTCGCGTATCCAACGTGTATCGCTATTGCCGGCTTTATTCTTGTCACATGTCGTCACACTTATTTGACAGACGGTGCAATGCTTGCAGTGTGAACGAAAAGAATGGAAGTATCCCCCAGCCAGTTTTTAGGGTTCCGTAGGTTCCAAAATGTTTAAAAAAAGGAACTGTTATGGACTATGTCCGTCCGTAAGTATATCTGCCCGTCTGTCACACTTGCATATTTCAGGAACTACACTAATGCGAGATTAAATGCACGCTTGGTGGAATAGCTGTTATAAAATATATAGCTGTTTCTGTTGCCAATGAAATGAGGAATATGTACCGACAAAAGTTGTTGTTCAACTGCTAACTCGCAGATTTTGAAATTAAGTATGTCCTAACCTTTGCTCGAAAGTCCTGACTGATTGACTGATCTAAAAAGCTGGGCCTAAAAACATGAAATTTATTAGTATGTAGAGTAGGGCGGGGATAGGGATAATTCGAGCAATCGAAATATCTAATAAACTATACACCGCACGCGAACATAATATCTAATCGCGGAAAAAGTCCAAATACTCGGCCAACGTACTGAGGATCTCGTTGTTGGAGGCTCGCAAAAGACACCAGAATGGTGCAATTTGCGATGAAGTGATCGCAACGAAGTCCGGTACTCTGCCCTTTACCGTAGAAACTTCATGAGGATACGATAGGCGTTATTATATTGCACCCTGACATTGTTGACCTTGAACTTGACCCAAAGCTGACATGTGTAGAATCATAAGCAATGTCGCCTTCTTAGGTCTATAATTTATTTTTTGTCTGAACTGATTGTGTCAAACTTTGATTGATTCTCAGACTTATTTATAAATATTCATTTCAAGTACTATTTATTGTTCTTTATCATCTAAATACGAATAATACAATGCACAAAGGTAACCCAGCTTTTACAGGATTTTTCAACAATGATGACAAAAGAATTGATCTCATTTTGGTTATAATTAATAAAGGTAGCGCAAGGACAAAAGAATTGCGCTCAAATTTTCTTACGAATATTATTAAGTTTGGCTTAGAACTGGAACTGGACTTAGGTAAGATGCTTGAACATAGGAATTTAATATTTGCCAAACTTCACGCACCGGATGCTATAATTGAAGAGTACGGTCTCTTTTTTAACATACGCAAGTTCTTTAAAGACTGCCACGTGGAACATATTAATCTATTCGTCAACCCTCTTGGATTTAATAATGAACGCGAAATAATTAAACAACTACAACAACAGTATCCGGGCCCGGTCAATTATTCCACTTTAGAGAGAAGTAAGATTGTTTATAACATTATTATTCGGTTACCATACGGACAGCATCGTACATCGTCCATTGGAATAAATCGGCTGAAACAGAGTGATATAATACTTGATGCATTTGCTCTACACGATGGGCCATATTTTCTTACTTCAGGCCAAGATACCTGCGTCAATGCACGACAAACCCTGTTTTATAATTGGGTGGGTATGGTTAATATTTGGAAAACGCAACCAATTTATATAATACAAGAATACCTCGGAGAAAGGGTAGCGCTATATTTTGCATTTTATGAATATTTTAATTTAATGTTACTGATTCCCGGGATACTTGGATTCGTGGTTGCACTGAAACATTTTTTCGGAAAACCGCAGAAACTGGATATGTACAGTTTACACATATGCCATAACAATCTTCTAGAAAATTACATTATATGCCCACAGTGTCGGCATTTTGATCTATGCCCGTTTAGACTACTGCAGTCTTATTGTACAGAGATACAATTCAATAACTATATTGATACTCCATATTCATATAGATTTGGCTTTTTGGTTTACATATGGGGCATCATATTCGCTATACTGTGGAAGAGAAGGGAAAAATATTTAAAATGGATGTGGGAAATCAAAGGAAAATATTACGAAAATCTTATCAATCCAGAATACCACCAGCAAAAGTGTCGTAGTGTATCCAACCATAGATCATATTTAACCGGCATGACTACATACAGCTTTAACTTGACAATGTCGTTAAAATGGATAATTCTTATCTTATTATATCCTGCATTATTCGGAGTCTGGATGTTTAGTTTGTTTCTCTTATCAACACAAATTTGGTATGTTAAATACTGGCTGGATATATTAAACAACACAAATGCGTTAAAAAAGAATAGACGCAATGAGCATCTGTTTATTGCAATAGGCGCAGCTGTCTACTCAGTCCTCACAATGGCGATGAAAATGGTTGCTAAAAAGCTATCATATTGCCTTACTGCATTTGAAAACCACAGGACACTTCGAGCATATAATTTTTCTCTTATAATAAAGCTTTATGGATTTTACTTTACCGGAACATTCGCTTTGTTAACGTTTCACATATTCATCGGAAATGTTTTTTATACACATCTGTTAGATATGAATAATTGGTATAGTATAGCTGGATTCAAAGTAATGAGTAATCGTGTGGGTACATCCTTCGATGATATCGCCATCACGCTAGCCGTTGCCGTATTTGTTGAACAAATAATCATCAAAATACCATTTTTCCTAAACAGGAAGAATACAGATTATCAAAGTGTATTATGTCGAAACGCACCGTGTTGGGAAAGAGAATATAAACTGGATACTATTAATGACAATTACTTTCATAATTATTACAATAACATGTTAATTCAGTTCGCGATGTCGACTTTATTCTCCCTAACCTTCACATTAGCACCACTACTTATTCTGTTTATCAATCTCTGGGATAGTAGACACAAAGCAAGAACAATTCTGTTAACGTATCGACGCCCACTGCTGCATAACATTTCTGGGCCCAGAATTTGGCACAAGCTATTTTTTATAACGGCTGTTGTTGTTCCAATATTTAAAATTTGTATTATTGGTTTACAATCGAGACGTTTTACAGTAGAACATGCAATTACGACTCCACAATTTGGGTATTTATCTACATTGAGAGATGACCCACGTTACCCATTCAACTGGTTTTATCAGACGACGGAGACAGAGAGATTTGAAAAATTTAATTCATCTTTAGGAGAACCGTCTCCAAAAGAAGAATGTAAGAAACTACCGTCTGGATCTGGAAATAAATGCAATGTTACTGCACAAGAACATTTTTTCTATAACCACGACACATCTGAATTCTATGCAGAATTCAGATGGCATCACTCGTTTGCGATTAGATATGAATTTGTTTTAATTTACATTATTATTAGTTTGATGATTAATTTGTTGATATATTTTCATTTCCCTATTTCAAATGATATTGAGGATACCCTAAATACCGAAACGAGAATCAAACAAAAATACTACATGCAAAAAGGGTTTATGCCAAATGATGAATAGTGTATGTATTCAATTACTAGCCGAGCCGATGGACGTTGGCCTGTTCAAATTTGAAAAGTTTATACAATAATCCCAAAGAAAAAAAGACGTTCGGTTTTTCCTGAATTTGATCCGAGACCATGATAACCACAAAACAAGAAGCTTAATAAATAAATAATAATTTATTCACGAGAATGTAGGTGATATAAAGTTGACATAATTACGTTTTGAATGCCTTATACATTCTACCAATTAATGGTGTATGAATATTTGGTATAAATCATCTAAATTGTATTACAGTAAAATAAATTAATAGAAAGTCATACAAAATTACAATTAAAAATGAAAGTAAATAATTCTAAGTAATAAAATGATTAATTACGACTAGGTACGTATGACAAATTCCATTTAAGATGGCAATCTCTCAATTATTAATTCAGAGGCCAATGTAAGTTTTTAGTTAAAATTTTAGTCGGTTTAAATAGTACCCTTTAACTATTAATGTTAGCATAATGTTTTGGCGGGTTGTTGTTCCTTTGTTTTCAATTTTTTAACACGAAATGTTTAGTGGAAAACCTGCTAAAATGAATATATCACTGTCTAATTGTTTGCGTGTTTCTTTTTCACGCCACATAAGTACGAAAGCCAGCAGATGTTTTAGAAGGAAATGAAGATGAATAGTTTTTGTTCAGTTGTATTACGTATAATTTACAATAAAGAGGTATTATTAAATTTACCCTATAAGTACATTGGCTTGTTAGGCTGGTTTTCTATTGATTTCAAGTAATGCCAATGATCGAATGCGTAAATCTGAGAGTTTACAAGAAAACAATGGCTGCCTGCGGGATAGTAAAAAAATCTAAGTAAATCTGTGTGAACGAGATCACGGCTAAGGACTATAAAGTATTAATAAAATTATGCGTTGATAAGATAATCGTGTTCCATATTAGCAGGTGATGCTCGATTCTGCTAGTGCTAAGATAAGTTTTTCAAGTTAATGCCTGAAAAATCAACCTACATTAAAACTTCAACTCTCGCAGGCTGGTTTTCCATTGATTTCAAGTAATGCCAATGGTCGAATGCGTAAATCTGAGAGTTTACCAGAAAACAATGGCTACCTGCGGGATAGTAAAAAAATCTAAGTAAATCTGTGCGAACGAGATCACGGCTAAGGACTATAAGGTATTAATAAAATTATGCGTTGATAAGATAATCGTGTTCCATATTAGCAGTTGATGCTCGATTCTGCTAGTGCTAAGATAAGTTTTTCAAGTTAATGCCTGAAAAATCAACCTACATTAAAGCTTGAACTAAATATGGCACTTTTCATGGCATTGATTTTAGAGAAGACATAATTCAGTTTATACTTCTACCATGCCTTTACTACTGTTTTAATCATACTTTTGCGGGTCTAAAGTCAGTCTTCATGCCCTAGGGCCGTAATCTAGTCGATCGATCGCCCAACTAGTTGACCAACCCCATACTGTAAATATGCACAACAGAGTCTAGGCTCCAGACAAGTCGACCAAACGATCGTACATAAAAGTTTTTAAACCAAGTAGTATGTGTACCAGCATAAACACTGGCAGCATGAAAAGCAAAAAGTTTGAAATAAAAAGTTTAATTTGTCTTTTCTTTTTATTATTTACTAGACCTATGTATCCTACTTACTATGATTTGCAATAAATATCTAACCGTTACAGTTTGTTTTACTGTTATGGTAGAAGTATAAAGTAGAGTATACACCACCGGGATAAAGCAGTTTTTTTCTTGGGCGCTTGAACCCCTCACTGCACTCAGGACTCAATCTTAATTCCCTCCCTTTGGTCGGGAATTAACTTATAACACCCTCGCTGCGCTCGGGAGTTAAATTTGGAGTCCTTCGTTACGTTCAGGATTCAATGTAGCGCCCGTGACATAAAACAGTGCTTTATTCCCTTGGTGTATAATCTACTATTATTCAGGGCCTCCTTTCACAGGTTGTGTTTTTAAAAAACTTTCTAGGTAGGCGCTAGCTCGATAGGTTAGGTTGGAAGACGTATAGAGAGGGCTGCGTCCAGTCATGATTAGTCTGGGAGACAGTTGACCTATTCTTATACATATTTACTACTTAATAATTTATTCACATAATATTCCCCTTGCTGCACTAAAAGGATTTCCCAAAAAGTTTCAGAAATTACTCCCTACTTACAAACAATCATACCCTTTACCTATAAATATAAATCTATACTACCTGTAGAATAATAGATGACTAGCTGATGCCTGCGACTTCATCCACGTGGATTGAGATTCTTTGGTTCTTTAATTTTCATAACATAATTTTCACGACATAAAAACTATCTACCTATGTGTTATTCCAGACTATAATCTATTTCTGTTTATCCAGATCCGTTCAGCCATTTTGGCGTGATTGAGTAACAAAAATTCATGTAGTGTCTTATATCAGCGGCACGCTATGATGGCCGGTTTGACACATTACAATAGTGATGTGGAATGTCAATTTATTCTCGAACAAAAAACAATTAAGTTTTGTTTTTGTACCTGATTAAATAGGTTTAATAAAACAAAAATGTATATGTTTATTTAATTTATTTGAACGAACTGAATATTTGAACGAAAATGAATATACATACTTTATATGCACACAAGAAACATATGAATACAAAAGATACCAAAAAAGGTGCCACAAAAGGCCATAATTAATCAGATTCGTCCATACTACTATTTTCACTGTCGTCACTGCTATCATCACATACATTAATAATTATATGTTCGTTTTCTATAATATTATCTATTTTCACATCTCTTTCATAATCTTCCCTTATTAATTTAACAGTTCTATTCACAACCTTTTCCCAGTCTCCTTTAGTCACATGTTCACAAGCTTCTTCTAATAATTTTAGCATTTTTTTTGTGGTAAATGGGGGTTCTGTATTGTGTCTTGCAGCATATCCCTTAATTTGAGCCCACACCAACTCAATCGCATTATACTCACAATGGTAAGGCGGTAACCGTATAACTCTGTGCCCATGTTCTAATGCTATTTCGTCAATGACGTATCGGATCTTGGTTGGTTTGTTTTCTTTTAAAAGACGTACTAATTCCGCTTTTAACATATTCATGTTTGCATCTACGCCATTTTTACGAAGCCATGCGACGATATCAGCTTTCTTTTGGGATTGGGCAGGTGGCTTGTCAATTTGCATCGAGTGGTATGGGGCGTTGTCCATAATTATAATAGATGGTTCAGGGAGGCTACACAACATTGAGGTAAACCATTCAGTAAACTTTTCTCCATTCATGTCTTCATGATAGTCTCCAATGGTTTTTGACGCAAAAGCCATGAGAGAACCTTCGACAAACCCGTTGATGGTTCCGGCGTGACAAATTATAAGTCGCGATCCTTTTCCTACAGGAACTTTGGAAGTAGATGCTGCTGTGTCATCGTTCCAAGAACGGCCTACAGTATGGTTAGCATTAAGCCATGTTTCATCCAAGAACACAACATTTTGCCAATTTTTGATTTCTTTCACTTGCCGTAAAAAAGTATACCTTGCCATCGCTATATCAAATCTTTCCATCAATATTTTGCGTTTGTTACATTTTTTGTATCGAAATCCAATGGTCTTCAAAATCTTCGTTAAAGAACTTTCCCCACCGAAGAATAATCCAGCTTCCTTCAGTGAATGCACCAACTTTTTTCTTGTTGGATACTCCTTCTGTAAATAGTAGCCGTAAACATGTCTTCGGATAGCATCGGCATCAAAGCTATCGATGCCTACGACTGGTTTTGCTCGTTTTCTCTTTTTTGGTGTGTGAAGTTTATTTTCTTCTGTGCCAGTCTCGCCATATTTTTTTTTAGTTATCCGTCGAACAGTTCGTTGTCCAATATTAAGCGCATCAGCTACGCGTTCAACCACTGACGTTATAGGTAAAATTGGCCCTCCATTTTGAGCTTCACGATCGAAATAGTTACGAAGGCGTATTACGAACTCACGTGTCTGACTATTTAGAACAGTTCTCTGCGTACGTTCGGTCATATCGACGAAATCCACAACAAAGGGCTTGAACAGAGTCCAAATTAACGAGCAAGGGTCAACAGTAATGCAGTATCAATATTTGAAATCCAAAGCCAGGTCAAAACTATATCACAATCGCATTGCACTGACAGTTTATACTTTTCGAAGCAACGTCAATTCGAAACTGCTTTGTTTTGCATTGAGCATTGACGCGAGTTTGCCGGAGATAGTAGTTGTGCTAGCCAGCGATCCTATGTGACGATCGTATTAGATTCCATTTTTAAAAATTTATTGATATTTTTTTGCGATTTCAGAGGTTTGTCCACATAGTGAAAATTGTTCATATTCACAAGTACATTCACCCCTTAAATGGTGCAAACTGATTTTTCTACACTTGTATACATTTAAGAAATCAATTTAATAAATAAATTTTGAGTCCTAAACCTAAAACTACATTCGATAAAATTTATGAATCTCTGCACATCACTATCGTCAATAAAGTAATACAATTATTTCCTTCAAAGTCGTTATCAATTAATACGGAACTTCATGAGCGGACAAACGTCAAACCGGCCATCATAGCGTGCCGCTAGTTTAGTGTAGGTAAAACCGCTTTTTGCCCTTAAATCTCCTGTATGGAATTTTAATTTGAATATTAAAAGGTCGCTCGAAAAAATCTAAAGTAATGCACTAATAAATTTAAGAGCTGACATTTAGAGAGGGCTCTTAAAACATAAAACACCATATATATATAATATATATACATACAGTATACATATATACTGTTCGTATTTGATTTGCTGTTACAATTTCAGAAAAAGTTCAGAAAATCATTCCTATTGCTTTATAAAGTAAATTCCATACAAAACATTCCTACCAGAAGATCATGAAGGATAAAGACAGCTGTCCCGTAACAATCCCTTTTCAGAAAATTGCGAAAGAAGCGAGTACAAAATATAAAACCGAACCCTCATCAGAGCGGGCGTCGCGAAAGGCTTTCTAGATAAGAAGTTGGCACTTTTTCATAATACTTTATTCAAAGCTCGGAGATTTGGCTCAGTGACAGGCTAATCGGTCATGTCAGGAGGCGCAGGACGCTTAAGTATTTATGCTTACTTAACCCTTTTGTATCCAGCTCTGCTGCGCCCGACAACTCCATGTCAATCCATCCCATTTTGAATCGTAACGTCCCTTGAATATTTAATGTTCATTAATATGTCAGTTCCTGTAGGTACGCCCATTGAGTTTGCTTTAAACAACATCATGATTTAACGCGTCATTAATTGTCTTTATTTTGAAAAAGCTAACTTTGAAATTAGATAAAAGCGATACCTCACACCTTTTACATTAAATTCGTAGCCAATAGAGTTTTAGTCCCGTGGTAAACACTCTACTTTTCACTTCGATTGCGAGAAAATAAAATAAAAAACGATTTTTAATTATTTCTTTGAGTAAGATCTTTATTTTCACTTGATGATATTAACCAATAAATAGTCACATTCACTTTATTCTTCAGTCCTTCACCTTGTATTACGTATTGTGCATCGAATCGATTTAATCCGAAATAGATTAAATAAACATCCGTTTAAATAAATGTTTTAATTACAATAAAAATCTTGAGATTTCGCGGCAATCTGCAATACCAACTAAATTTTTCTCCATAAAGTTAACAAGAAGGATTTAAAAAAATACATTGAGAGCCATAGACATAGAGCTGTAGGCTGTGGCTGTAGGTGACGATGACATTAGCACATTAACGCATACTTGCATTCAACCAAGGATTGCGCGCAAATTATTTCAAAAATGGAACATAAAAAAAATAGATTCTGTGTGGATCGTATTAACATAGTATAATTATTTATTCATTTCATACAGGGGCTCGACGCTCACACAAATGTCAGACCTGACTACCATCATACCATGAGTTTTAGCAGTCCTAGATGTACGGGATTGCATACAAGATATTTATTAGGTAGAGTGATAGAATTTGGTATTATAAACATACTGCTAGTTTCATTCGTTACGCCCCTGTCACCCCGGAGCTTTGCTTTGCCTTCGTTGAACAACTGGTAGGAAAGAACGTATCTTCTTAGACTGTGTCTGTGACATTAGTTTAGGCTGTTGATATTAACCATACCTAGGCTATAAATTTTTAGTACCCATTTACTACCTTTAACTTAATAACACCTGCAATTATTTAAAAAAATACTTTAATCCCTAGACCCTAAATGCTTACTTTAGTCCGCCTACGCTAATAGGCCTATTACACTGCACTTTTCACAGGGACCCTTACAATTGAATCAGTGTATTGTAATAAGATTTAGGGTGAAAGGGTCCCTACTCTGATCCTTATTGCTGTGTAATAAGTGATGCTCTACGTAGCGGCCATGCCCACCCTTCTTTCAGGGCCCTGTGGAAAGTGTAGTGTAATAGGCCTATAAGCTATAATGACATCCTTTTAGACCATGAGAGGTGAACAATATATTATTTTACAAATCTTTCTGTAAAATCAAATGCGTTTCATAATAAGTAGATTTCACGAGTTTAACCTCAAAATAAAGTTGTAACTAACTCGCGGGTAATATATTCACAACTAAAAGGTGCCATTATGAGTCGCATATCCAACGGTCCCCTAACACCGATCTCTGGGCATGGGGTGGCAGTTCAATTGCTTTGAAATTCATGTTTTATTTACAGATTTTATAACTTGATAGCAGACGGTAGGTTCGTATATTATATCATACTAATATACCAATGCGAAAGTGTGTTTGTTTGTTGGTTTGTCCTTGAATCACGACATACGTTTGACGTGATTTTTGTCATGAGTACAGTTGAGGACCTGGAGAGTGACATAGGGTACTTTTTATCCCGGAAAATTAAAGAGTTCCCGAAGGAATAAAAAAAACTTAAACATTCACATAAAACTAAGTAGATTGTATGATTAGTCTGAGGCCTAAGGGGGCTCTTCGCAGCCTACTCATTGGAAGACTCACTATCCTGTCTAGTAAAAGCCAATTAATTAACGTGCCTATACCTATTAGCACTACTAAGCTTACTGCTGAATTGCCCCGATTTCTCTCAGGAATTCCTGAATATCATTTCTAAAATGGGATCTACGGGTCGTAGACCGAGCGTAGTCGTAAAAAGGATGTTCAGTGGCCGTAGACCTACGAAATTACTAGAGCAAATATACATTCATAATCTCAAGTTACTAGACACCAAGCGCTATATAAACTTACTAGCTGATGCCCGCGACTTCGTACGCGTGGATCGAGGTTTTGTGGCTCTAGCGGGAACTCTTTAATTTTCCGTTATAAAAAGTAGCCTATGTGCTATTCCACAGACCATCTATCTCTGTGCCAAATTTCAGCCAGATCCGTTCAACTGTTGGGGCGTGATTAAGTAATAAACATCCATACTTCCATACATCCATCCAAACTTTCGCATTTATAATATCAGTATAGAAGTATAGATTAGAATTAGTATTAGTGACATCTAGACACAGGAATGTACTTAACACGTTGAGTGCGAAACCAGGTTCTAAAACCTTGTACACGTCTACGCTTACAGTGCGGCTAAGAAATGTATAGACTTCCTTGTCGCGCGGAAGGCCTAACTTTAACTTGGTTCGGTGTAGGACAGAGATAAATATATATCTAAGATGTATCATTTAAATAGAATCCAATGGTGTATCTACCTTAATACCAGGTTTTTACACCTGGCACCGCACGGAAGAAATAAAATTTCATCATAATGCGAAACCATGTCGAAGCACCTTGTACCCCGCTCACCTGGTACCGCACCTCGCGACTCGCGTTAGCTTCGCGCGACTAGTGTTGGCTTGCAATCGTGAGAAACGCACGTGTCGAAATGGCGTCAAGACCAACAAAACGGTGCCGAAAAAATATATTATATGATGTTTGCGAGGACAGTGAAGCAGTGAAAGTTAAATCTAATTATAGATTGATTTATCAGAGACAGGTGAGTCATCATTACGATTTATTTTAATGATGGGAATAAAATACCAAAACTACAATTTGTGGAGGAAATTATCAAAGATTTTACAAAAAAGGACTTTGACAATGATATAGGTAATTTCAACGCAGACGTAAATGAGTCCACACGCTTACACATACACATACATATACACATCCACATCCAATCCACGCTCACACGTGCACACACATACACATACAAATAAATAATAATAAATTAATAAATTTCTCTTTTCAGAACCCGCACAAAAACTTGACAAACACACTTTGGTAAAAGGTGATTGGAAAGGTTTTTGTCAGATTTTACGCAAAACTCCGAACCTTTTTTAACCAGTCGCCAAGCTGACAAAAAAGTTAAAAAAATTTAACTAAATGTGTTCAGTGCAAAAAAAACTTTTGCTACCCATGTTTTATTGAAAAAGATTAATTCATGTTTGTTTTTTTTTTTCATTATATTAAAACTTAATTACAGCTATCGATATTTTTATTTCACATCCTTAAAATACGCACCAGACTTCCCTTATTCAGTGCGGCACAGGGTGATTAAGCCCTGTATTTTGAAAATAGCTATAATTTTTAAACTAAACAAGTTGTTAACGAACGCCTTCAGGTGTATGTCAATTAATTCATTATTATTAATATTCAAAGCAAAAAAAAACAAATATATATTTACATGAAGCCAAAAAAAGGATTTAAGTTTCTTAAATTTTACAGGGTCTATAAGACTTGTGCCGCCACAATGGAAGTTTTATTACCAGGTTTATAGGCCTTGTTCCGAAGGAATGGAAAGTGTTGAAAACTTATTGACGCAGCAAACGTGTTAAATAGGCTACCTGGTAAGTACGCACGTACTATAACCAATGATATTTATGTTACTATCTGCCTATACTTATACCACGATAAATAAGATTATTATTTGATTGTCGATAGCATGACCTTTTTGCACAAAACTGTGCTATACTTAGTCGATGTTTGGTCGATGTCGACTGGATATGACCACTGTGGAATTATACTGCATATTTCGACCCAGTTGCTTGGATAGTTAGTCTAGGCAACGGGGCGGTTCGTTATATGGAGACTCCCGCATTAAATCCTCAATCGATGAAACTTGACCGGGTTTTGATATTGGATGATCCAAAATTTCCACAAAAATATCAAACAAAAAACATCCGGAATTTAGGTATTTATAACATAAACTTAATATTTACTACTGAATATTTACTTTTTAAAAATAATAGTAGGTAGTATATTTACACTCAAAACCGAAATATCAAACGAAATAATCATGCAGAACATCGATATTTAAACCGATTTTTTTATCAAATCTAAACTGCGTTTACGCGATAATGTTTCCTGCTTTAACAATTGGATACAGCATAAAAAAAACTAAATTCCTGTTCGATTTTTTATTGGATATTTATAACATAAGTTTCTCATGATTCTTTATCATATACTGTAAAGTTTCGTCGCCTGAGGAATTATTGTTGGGGTCAAATAGTTTTATTGCCTAGACTTAAAGTGATCAAGTTGGGACTCAAGTTACTAGATACGAGATGTAAGTCGATATTATATCAACAGTTAAAGATTCAATTTATCCCAAGAATAATATACGCTAGGGGCAATCTAATAGATAGTTTATTAATCTGAGGTATCTACTAATACTAATATTATGATAAACGCGATGGTCTGTATAGATCACTGACTGTTTATTATCTGCCCCAACCACTAAATTTGTGGTAAGTCATAGATAGAATTGCATCTTGAAGAGGGACAAAGGTCCCGATTTTATTTTTATCACCACCCTTTCAAAAATCTCAATATCACTTAAGTAAAACTACCAGGACGAGGACCAGGTGAGAGCCAAGCATGGAAACACTGGTTTTAATCCTCATTTTAAAAATAATTACCTTATTTATTCAAATCTATATTTAATAATAGCACCTACCTACCCATCCATGTCTAGACAGGACAGTATCTAATTAACAGTTAATTTTATAAACCTCTCGATGAAAAAAAGATATCCACTTACCTTCCACAAACGTATACAAATCTAAACCTTTAATACTAAATAGTACTAATAATAGATACCTAACTAATGGCCATCTTTAAAGGAAAAGTTTCAGTAATAAGTGAAAAAAAGCCTTTGCGACGTATGGCCTTTGCTAAGTAGAGGGGGCGCGGGGCGGGAGGGCAGGCGCCCATTGGTCGCGCCCAACCGTGGGTGGAACGAGGAAAATGTTTCTACAGTTTTCCTACCAATTTGAAAAGCTTTTAGCGCCTGTCAGTTGCGTTTTACCTTTTTTTAGCTGCGTTCCACGTAGGTACCTATGCTTCATTTGCTTTGTAAATCGAGAACGTCAAGTTGATGATTGATTAGGTTTGGGATTTAATGTACCCTTCCGTTAGAAAATTACGCGGTTAGTTTATTTGGTTGGGTATTTGAATTAAGTGGAATACCTATAGGAGCATATAGGTACCATAGTGCATTTCGCTCATATTATGATTCTAATGAGAATACTGAGATGAAGGCGAGGATACGTTGAGTAATTTTATATACTCTAAGATGGTGGGTAACTAAGATGAAAGGTAGCCGTGTGTTGCGGTACCCACCAGGCTACGTATTTCTCATGAGGATTTTGCCCTTAAATGGGCTTTAAGAAAATATAGTCAAATAGTAGTAGTTGGGTGCATTGCAGGGAGGGAGGGGGGGAAAGGGGGGCAGTGGGCGGGGCAGCAGGCGGGACGCAGGGTGCTGAGGCGCCGCGATCGGGCGCTGCGGACGCCCACCGAGCCAGTCGCTCCGCGCTCGGCAGTCTCATCGCGCGCAACGGTCATCACGAGACACCCTAACCGTAGCCGCTCCGTAGACTCAGCTATGAAAGTTTTCTTCAGGATCTAATCAGAGCCCGTTACGGACAAGTCATATCCTATACACCCCGGTACTCAAAGGTGAACGCGCTCCAGCCTGTCGCTAATTATCCCGGTCGATGGATCGCAGGCACCCAAATAATTGCCGTGAAAAAACCGTAAGCAGAACGGGCGCCCCTTCAATTAACCACCAGCTGTCGGACACGCGCCGCGCATTAATTTGCACTTGCGGTAATTTGGTACGCAAAAAGCTCCAAATAAACAGGTATTGATGCACCTGCGGCGATCTTGCGTAGCGTGGTAACTGACCGCGCATTGGACGAGCTGTGGTCCGTGGGTGCCTCCGCTATGATAATGCTATTCAAAGGAAACAGCAGCAGATTGGAACATCTGATAGAGAAGATTCAAGCAAACAAGGAAAATCACGACGTAACAACAGAGGAGATAAAACGTAAGTTTTAAATTTAGTTGAATAAGTATTTAAAAGTTCAATCAATCAAGCTAAAAAGTCTAAACTTATTATTTATATATACTGTCTCATACATTATGTAACTAAAATAAACAAATATTATACAATTAATATACTTAAGAATATAAATGTAAAACTAACTAAAAAATGAATTGAAAAAAATTGAATCCTTACATACCTACTAACAAAAAAACCCTAATCAAAAAGACCACCCCTGGTTGCCCCTGGTCCAAAGGTACCCATCAAGCTTACAGCATTTCCACGCTGAGTGGCAATGGATAACTTTTGAACCAGGTAGGAATCAAAACGTGGGTCACAGCCTCTCTTTTATAAAATTTTTGGCTTCCTCACCTCAGCATCCCATCGTCTCCACCGCCAGTGGGACAAATAATTAGGTTTACGCAATTCCGGGGCCTGTTGACGTCCATGACGGATTTCCCCACAAAATGGGTAATTTTTTTAAGAGCAGAAAAAGTAAGGGAGCTTACTTTTTCGATGCGAAAAGCCGGTAGAGGAACAAAACGATGTAGGTGATATTACACCAAGTCAACATGGGATGCTTATCCACAAGAATATTCATGGTAGGTACAAAACATAGATATTTTGAATTATGATCTAAGTAGGTACTTCGATCATTCGCTGTAACATAATTTAAACTTTATCCCATCAAAAACAAATGTGAAATGAGAGCCAAATTCAAAATTGTCATACATATGCCTTGGTTGTTGACTTCAGCGACAAAAGAAGTGAGATCTAAATGGGTGCCAAGTTCAATGGTCAGTCCTGAAATTTATTTATAACAACATATAATATTTTATAACAACTTAAAATATCATTTCTTCTTATAACTTAGTATAAAATGTTGAAGACTAAGGCATTGGCTTGGCTAGTTTCCATATACGAATTATTATTAAGTAGGTTCCTAAAAGTACAGTTTCTACCAGCAAGCCAAATTTTCGGAAGAATAAAATAAGAACTTACAGCTTTACAACTTGTGAACGCTATAATTCGTATATGAAAACTAGCCAAGCCAAAGCCTTAGTCTTCAACATTTTATACTAAGTTATAAGAAGAAATGATATTTTAAGTTGTTATAAAATATTATATGTTGTTATAAATAAATTTCAGGACTGACCATTGAACTTGGCACCCATTTAGATCTCACTTCTTTTGTCGCTGAAGTCAACAACCAAGGCATATATATGACAATTTTGAATTTGGCTCGCATTTCACATTTATGTTTTGATGGGATATCATTACTTTTTGTACAGAAATTATTGAACTCAATCTCAAACTCAAAACATATTTATTCAAAATATGTACCTACAAAGTACACCTTCTGAACGTCATGCTTAAAGAGCATAAGACGTGATGGTGATAATTAACTACGGTATCTTAAAACTAAAGCTACAAGGGTTCCAAACGTGCCCTGGTCTGAGTAGAGCCCGCAATAAACTCAGCTGTGTTTTTTTTATTATCACCATCTCACAAATATTTGAAATTATATATATGTACTTATAATATAACATTACATAATCAGCCGCTGTAACAATTCATACCCATGCCTTGCTATCATTCAAATAATCCTTTACACTGTAATAGGACTTTTCTATTAGTTTAGTTTACGTTTTACATTAGTAGGTACTTATTATTCGGGGTAAGGTCAGTGTGTCACCCACCAGTAATTCTATTGTACGACTCATTGTACAAGATAATTAAAGACGAGAATTCTCAAGAAAAATATATAGTATACCTAGAGTTACTCTGACATTGACAGATTACATCTATGGTCAGACTACCTCTACAGCACATTTCTACATCTCATCAATTTTGATTGCAAAAGTTCAAAATCAAAAGTTTTTAGTGAAACATTGAAAACAAGCACGGTAAACAGTCAATATCACTAAAACCACTATAAACAATGAATACAAATCACAATGACTGACAGCTTGAACTGACGACTTCAAATACGTTTCTTCTTCTTTTCTGTCAATGACGTTTCGTTGCACAAAATGTATGAATACGAAGGTAAGGTTTTAATGCAACTATATTATTATTCATTATTATTTACATTAAAATAATAATTATGTGTCATTTTCAATAGTTAAGGAGTTACTACCACCGCTTAAAGCAGTATTGTTTCAAAATAACGGTTGAATGTCACGTACTTTGACGTCCTTAAAATAATGATTATAACACCACAACATAAACGTCAACAATATTAAAATAATACGGCTTTAAGCAATGGTAGTATGCCCCGTGTCAGAGTTTTGATATATACCTAGGTAGATCATAAAAATGACGATTTTTGTACGTTTATATCTAAATAACCATTTGAGGTGCGCTTATGAAATTTGGAGCACATATGTATCTCACGGGTCTCAATATATGCGCCAAATTTGACATGTTTATGTGAAATAGTTTTTGAGTTATGAGGGGGTCAAAAGTGGCTCCAAATGGTTCGTGTAATATTACACACGGTGCTGCTCGCCAGTTTTTTTGAACTTTGGCTGGACACGCTTCGGCGTGTCTTGATACTTTATATCATTTTGTATGGAATTAACAAATATTCCGGGGTAGAAAACAAGGGCCTTTTTACAACCTTAGCGCAGGGTTTTCGTAAAAACTCAGATTAGGTTCAGGCTGGGGAAAAAAATTTCGACCAAGGCAGGGAATCTCGTCGGCGACCTATACCTACCCATGGCCAAAAATAGGTGGGATTAAGCAACTGTATGGCACAAGCGTGTACCTGTATGTGAGGCTATATCAAATCATATTAAGTCAGTCATGAAAATAAATATATCAGGTAAGTATTAGCAAATGCCCGCGTCAAAAAGGAATTTCACAAAATCCGTCCTTATTCCTTATCTACATTGCAAAGGCACAGAATAGATATTACGTTGGCAAAGGGAACCTCTGCGCCAGCTTTCTTACAGATGCTGCTTATCACAAATAAGTAATACATGTATATTTTAAATTTCGTTAGTCTAGTTTCATAGTATATTTGAAAATCGGTTTTGCCTGCAGCTTCGCTCATGAGATTGAATTTTCAAAAATCCCTTCTTAGCGAATCCCAAATCTCAGCCCGATCTGTGGTTTGAGCTGTGCGTTACTAGTCTGTCAGTCGACTCACTGGTTTATCAACGCCACACAGCTCAATCCGTCACCTTTCCTTTTAAATATATTTAGAAGAAGAAGAAGATTTATTAATATTTTACTTATGCATATTTTTTATTTAGGTATATATTTCGAAAGACCATTTCTTCATTTATATTTTATCAGTTATCTTATTTTTCAAAATGGGAGATTTTATTTATTCTTACATAATGAAAATGTTACACAGCTGGGATGCCTAATTAAATGACTGTCTAAAATATATGTCCGCTGACCTCTCGGAAAAGTGGTAAGCATGCTGGCTGAATTATCTTGCTGAGCATAATTTGCGTCAAATATGAGGCAGCGCTTTTTTCACATTATTTTGTTAAATAAGATAGTACGATTACTGCCTTGAATTAGATACGGGAGTTGTGACCTATGAGTTAGTATTTACCGATTTATTTTAAGGGTTAATTAAGTGACGGACTCACCGTACTAAAATTCAACATCAATGGACTCACCGTTTAATCGTTTTCGAATTGCCCTTCAATTAGGTATACGGAAATTGAAAATTAATTACTTTTGAACGTTTTGGCATTCGTTTTAGTTGAATTCCGATGGTAAGCTTTACGAGTGATATTATTTGTTGTTAACAATTCGAACGTGCTTGGCTGCTTGGGTTGCCTATTTTGTTAAAAGAAATACAGATAAAGATGCGTAATGGGTATTAGCTCTTTTTCATAATTAACAAAACTTCAAGAGGTTGCCCCTTTTTCAATTTCGCAATTAATTACTGTTAGGTGTTAAGTAATAATTTAATTCGAGAGTTACAAGGTAAATCATCCTTCTTCGTAGTCGTAGTCATCGTTGACGTAGGTCTGTTGCAAGGATTCTCACAGAACACGGACTTGTGTTGTATCGGTTGCGGTCACTAGTCAGAGACTCAAACTCAACTCATCTACGCTGATTACTCTGGTTCAGAATGTCGCAGCGTAGCTGTCTCTTACACCTGCTGAGTGAATGATTTTGTATCGACGTGTTTTTTGGCTTGATTATCGTTGAGGACATAGGCTGGAGAGTGACATAGGCTATTTTTATCCCCGAAATTCAAATTCAAATTCAAATGTTATTATTTAAATAAACTTTTACAAGTACTTTTGAATTGTCAAGTGAATCTACCACTTAAGCCACTACCACACGAAAATTAAGGAGCTCCCGCGGGAATCAAAATAACATTATCAGCTAGTCTAGTATAATACAATTTATTATTTTTTGATGAAGTGATACAATGTAAGCCATGGGGTCTCATGTCTTATTTATGAGAGCTTTTCGGATCGATTCCCAGCTAGGTCAATTTGGGAACGTACAGTTTTTAAATTGACTCAGATCTGATCTGGTCTAAGACTTCAGCTGCGTCTAGTCTAGGTTTCTACTAATTTACCACGTAGGTACAATTCCACATAGAAACCGACTAGGTATCGCTTTAGCAGATACTGCACACCTTCCAGGTAAGTTCAACATCGACACTTACAGATAAGTACAATCGCAAGGTCGTAGTCAAGGGCTAACTTGTAGTATCAAAACTAACTAATTTGTCGGTCACCAGTCTTGCCAGCAGGGGCCACCGCGAGAACTGTGAGATTAAGTGCGGGACCGCTAGCTCCCAAGCGAGAAATTTAATAGGCATGATGACTGATTTTGAAAAATGGTCAGATTATGTTCGGAAGTATCTGCTATTTCGGAAAAATATCTTATTTCAGCAGAAAAAACAGGTTTGGTAGATAAAATTGGCATTTGAAATTTCAATTTTAAAAATAACGCCAAAACGCTCGCGGGTGTCATGGTGTCGTTTGTGACGTCACTATTGCTTTTACCAATGTACCCTCATGTACTGTGTGCAGTAAACAATAAGTCTTCGTACAGCAATTTAGATATTTTGTATGAATAATATGAATTCTAAAGTGTGTAAGTCGTGTGCGGTCCCCCAGTGAGATAACACATCAAAGTTAACTCCAAGCAAGTTATTTATTCACGCGCCACTTAAAAAAACAATGCGATCTAAGTGGCTTAATCTTGCACGGCGAGATCCCACAGCTATAGGGCTAAATTCTTCTATTTATTTCTGCGAAGATCACTTTGACGTAAGTTTTTGCTTTATTCAAATACCAGCTGGTGACCGCGACTTTGTCCGCGTGGATTGAGGTTTTTTGGTTCCCGCGAGAACTCCTTAATTTTCCTGGATAAAAGTACATATAAATATACATAGGGATAGACAGAGGGAAGCGACTTTGTTTTATACTATGTAGTGATGCTGTTTTGCTTAAAGCACAAATAACTGCAAAAAGTTAGAGATGCGTACCAAGAATCGAACCCCATACGCCCCGAATAGCAGGCAGACGTCATAGACGGCAATCACCGCTCATATTAAGTTATACGGTATAGTTTTAAAAAACAACATTTCATACCTATAGTACCTATCATGAAGTACTTAATATATAAAATAGCAGATTTTACGGTTTTAAAACCTATAAATTATTATGTTATTATTGTACTTACATGAAAGTTTTGACGTTGCGAAATTCTGCTGAACATAAGTCTTTGTTTGATGCAAGATACTCACCCAGCATCAACAAATCAATCCTGGGCAAATTAGAGCTAGTAGCTTTGGTAAATCCTTGATCCATGGCTAACGATTTTTAATTTCTTAACTTTGGATTCGGTTAAACAAAACTAGATTACGGAAATGATCTTTGGGAAACAAAAAGATACAAAAATACTTGATAAACATTTGAAACAGCTGTACTTATAGAGATTGTTGTTCGATTGTCAAAGCTCGGAAATAATAGTGACGTCATTCGCTTCAGTGGTGTTTTAGACAATATGGCGGATTGCTGTATTTTATAGTTTTATTTTATCAAAATAAAAAACAATCTCACTCGAAATAGAAAAATAAATACGTTTTTTATAATCCATAAATCCTATTTCATTAGATAAATTCATAATTTCATTGATTCTAGGATACTGTCATCATGCCTATTGTGCTCCTTACCTGGGTATTAGATTTTAGCAATTGCGTGCTTTATTGATTTCCTACAGCTAAGCAACCTCCACTCTCATAAAAGAAGAGGGGGTGATAGGTGGCAGGTACAGATGAGACAAACCAAGCTACTCTATTGCCGGTGGGCTGCCATGTATACAGTATTTCTCCAATTACCTAGGTTTCCAAATTCCCCGCGACGCTATTCGGGTTAGTTGCAAGAGTTAACTTTGTAAAAGAATTTTTATATTGAGCTGATTCTTTAATTTTTTTGGGTTGCAAATGGTTCTTATCCATCTACAGCACAGCCCAGTAACGTCCCACTGCTGGGCACAGGCCTCTACTCTCTTAAGAGAGAGGGAATTAGAGCTTAGACCCACCACGTTGCTCCAATGCGGGTTTAACGACTATTATCATGTTAGTGATAATAACCGGGACCGACGGCTTAACGTGCTCTCCACGGGGCACGGGGGTGGAACACCACCAACTTCCTAACTCCGGGCTAGTACTGAGAATTAGTCAGAAAACCTCAATATTTATCATGGCCCGACCCGAGACTCGAACCCGGGACCTCGTCAGCCGCAGTCAAACATGCTAACCGCTAGACCAACGAGGCAGTCACTTCCACTTTATTCGTAGTAATTTTCCGGGAATCTTGTTCTCCGGAATCTCTGACCACCCTTGGAAACTCGTACAGATGGAGATGCACGAAAAATTCAAGCTTTACGATGGTCATCAATAGAAGCTATGGGTTAGCTTTAGTAGCTATAGGGTTCTTACACTTAGATTTTTCAGTGCCTCTTTATGTCTTCATTTGAAGTTGTTGTAACCATCAACATTTTATTTGATATATTTTTAAGACCGATGTTAGGCAGTCATATAAAAGGGTAAACCAGGCAATATAGCGTCATGTAGTGGGTGGCTGTTACAAATGACAGACCTTAGCTACCCAGACAGTTGTAGCATCTAACGGTAGTTACTCTTACCTATTAATGGTTGAGAGAGGAAACTGCAAACTAGAGTGACTGAATTTTGTTTTGAAAATTTCTGCCAGTTTTCCCCTTCACCCCGCAGCGTTGCTCTGTTGAGACGCCTCCGCCGAACGACTGGTTGGAAACACATATGTAACTCCTTAGATTGTAATAATGTGGTGTTAGCGTTTGGCGATTGCCGTTGATTAGCGAGGCGCCGGTCGAGGTGTCTCAGACGCCGCAATTAGGAAGTGCGCTTCCGCCGCCCACTGGCGCGGCGCCACCGTCGTCACCCGAGGAATTGCCGCAATCGCTGCTAATTACGCACGTCCTATCCCCGACCTGACACCTACTTACATTTGAAAATTTGATACAGTTGAATGTTTGTCCAATTGGAATCTTGCCGTGGTCAACTAGGAACCCTTATAGTTTCCCCTTTGTTAATATATCATGTCCCCACGGTACATGATATATTATCAAAGTCGACAAAGTGTTAAAATAAAATTTAAAAAAAAATTATGAACCTGCCGTACCTACATGTACAGTGGGAATGAATTAACAGAGAAATTAATGTTTCTCTTCACTTATCCCATCTCCAAGGGACCGTAGTCAAATACTTAGGTATTTGATATTAATTTCAACTTGATATCTCCACACGTTTCCTTGAAAAGGTGGTTAACAGACAGACGGACACTAAGATTATAAGGGTTGCTTTTTTCCACTTGAACCCTAAAAATGGATTTCCCATACCTTACGATTTTTGAACGACTTATCCAACGACACCCCACTCTATGGGGTAAACGGGAAAAAAAATCAACCCCTCTTCAGGTGTACGATAGGTGGGTGCCGTAAAAAAATTACAAATTTATATTTTACCACTTTAACGGCGTGATTAATATGTATTTCCATGCCAAATTTCAGCTTTCTAGTATACTAACAGTCTTTGAGCTAAGCCGCGGATCGACGGACGGACAGCCGGACATGGCGGAACTACCTATGAGGTTTCTTTGTTGACCACGGAACTCCAAAATATTAATTTCAAATTTAATCTGCGTACTTACATGGGCAGGTATATTTTTCCATAAGTTTTTAGCCTATAAAGAAAATTGCATTGTCTTCTTTGAAATATTTCTCCCTTTATATCATCCATTAAATGACTCGTTACGTGTATCCGGGGTGTGAAGGACGGTGGAGGGCTCTGATTGATATAAATAGTTTCCACCTATTAAATGGGCTTGAAGGAAAGGAAGTGCGTTGTTAAGGAAAATGGCGAGGCGCGGAGATCCAGAGTTGCGGAAACCGTTAGATAAACGGGTTACATAACGTCGTATTTTATCAGTGTTCAGATGTCTAGTATTATAAATGCGAAAGTAAGTGATTGTCTGTCTTTCTGATACGTTTCGCCGTCTGTACCGGATTTACTACATTTTTACGGAACTTACTGCAGAGTTAGGTCTCGGAGAAGGATATATATTATTATATAAGATACTTTTATCCCGGCAACGTACCCACGGAAATTATAACACCCTAAAACCACACTTTTTTTATAATTTACAAACGTGAAAAGTCTATATGTACAAAATGGAATTGAATGCTGAAATTAAAATAGGTACCTACTATGTTAATGGAAGTAGGTATAGGTACTTACTTATTGGAGTATGTTGGTACAACATAAAAATATGCGGATGTTCTTTAATTTCACATAATATAGTATATATCTAATACCACAATCACGATACCCAGTTTCATAGATGAATAAAAAACCCCTATACCTAATGCCTGTTACTTGCAGTCGAGGCTTTCTCTCGTTTCCAACATTAGTCATCATTTGTTGTGATTCTCATCACAGCATCTCAATTTTTACTCCGCGAGGTGCTACGGAAAAATTTATTGGCTCTTATCAACAAAATATGGACCTTTACCGAAGTAGAGCTTTAGCAATACTGTCCGCGTGCATAAGATAGTATTTCAGGGGGGGTTACTACCATCCCTTAAAGCAGTATTAATTCAAAAAGATAGTTTTATGTCATGTACCTTGACGTCCCTATTATGAGAATTATACTTGACGTTTGTGTCAACAATATTAAAACAATACGGATTTCTTTACAAATTAAATTGGTTTCATTGTTGAAACAGAAGCGCTGGGCAGCGTGGGCAGCGTGGGCAGCGTGGGCAGCACGGGGGGCAGCTCGTGGCCTTCGTCCACGCCGGAGCCGTCACCGTCACCGTCCTCCACGCCGACGTCACGCGACGCCGCTGACGCCGACGGGGATCCCGACGCCGAGCCGCCTTTCACACTGGGAGCCACCGAACACACGCCATACAAATGTAAATTTTGCGACAAGGCCTTCCCTAGGCTCTCCTACCTCAAGAAACATGAACAGGTTCGAATGTTTTAATATAAGTCTGCTTGTCTTTTGGATTATTGATTTTGCTCGCAAATTAATTGTCCGCGAATTTGTCTTTGTCTCCGATATAGAGTCAACCCGCAAAACCTCAAGTTCCTAGATGACACTAGCCATGCTGATGCCATTAGAGGTGAACAATTCCATGAAGTCTTTCGGTCATTTCAATTACTTACTATCGACCATCAACAATCAACGTACATACACTGCTGAGGTGACAAACATACTTGTTTAACATCGTATACAAACCATAACAAATTCCATACTCATATCTGTAAATTTGAATCCAGTTTCGCCTGGAATCTCTCAGCTTCATTAGCAAGGATATGCCCAAAATGGTCCATTTACAGAGACAGTGCTTATTGCGCGATATGCATCGTTGTAGCCTTGCGGTGTACAACTCCGGGGCCTGCGAAATTGTGACACGCGAGCTTATTACGCTCATACATCTTGGGCTCCTTTGTGTGGCGCCGATCTAACCGCATACGATTGCAGTGCAACTCACGCCGCGACAGATCTAGCTGCGATAGGGTAAATAGAAACGTCACTTTGCATAACGCCGGCCGTGTTCCACCTACCTGTACCTACGCTCAAACTTAGATCCGGATCTTTTAAATACCAAAAAACGCAACACAACATTTTTAGAATCGATTACTTTTATAATTGGCCAATACGGTCGTAAAAGGATTTTATTAGATTATCAGGATGCAATTGCCATCACTGTTGCGTTTCAGAGATATCGATCAATCCGTTGGGTTCGTAGTGTTGCGCCGACAAATGTATCGGTAGATCGTGTTCGCGCGCGCGACATCGCAGTGACGGCCGGAAATAGGCTGAGATAAGAACTCCCTAGGCTGGCGTGCCAAGCTTTTATCAATTATCATTGCGCCGCTTGGGAAAGGTAGTCATTATAAAAGTAAATCAGGAGATGCTGTTTTATATGATGGCCGTTTTAGATCGCTCTTGTTGAGAAACGTACTTTTCTGATCAAATCAAAGGCCATTTTGATCACATTGTCCAACCAGATACCTACTATTCTACAGCTATATGTATAGACAAAGAAAAACAGAAAGACCATTTTAAAACATTTTCTTATTTAATTACCTCAATAAATGTTATTGTCAGGACGCCAAAGTTGTCGGTTTGCCTAGCTATTATGAAAAGTGATTCCCAAGTTTTTCCACTGATATGTCCTTAGACAAAAAAATTATATTATATAGTGTCAGGATCATTAACGCATAATAAAGCTAGTAATATGCTAAGTAGCACTAAAGCAAAACATGAAAATTCTGTGCCAAAAGTGGTTACTATAGTACATTGTGCAGTAGCAACTCGTTTCGAAGAATTCGTGATCTGCAAGATAATTTTTACGTACATTTTTAAATTGTATTATTCTTAACTTAGATTTAGAGAATTAGGGTAAGTACTAGGCATCTCTTATCAACAATTTACGTAAAACATTATACCTATTGTATCACAATCAGTTTGTCTTTCACTCTGTAGGTACTCATCAGCAAAACATAATCTTTAGGTGTTACATAGTTTTTTCTAATGTCAAAATAGGTCAAAAGCATGATTTGTTAACCGTCGGTCTCATAGTTAATTCGTCCATACCTATCCAGTAATATCCATCCCATAAAATATGCAGTAACAATCGCAATTCCTCCAAATCGCTGTTGATCATATAGGTAAATAGTTCGTCCAACGGTCCAGCAGGACGCATCTCTATATTTTGTAAATGCTCAAAATAAAGGACCTAGATCAAAAGTAGAATAAAGGTACCTACTATACATACTGATATCTTTGGTACCTAAGTTCACAACGCCACAAAATATTCCACGCATCCTATTTCGTAGAATGATTTCTTAATTTGATACGAGTTTTCGGGGTGCTACGTATATGGCCAGAAACATTACGCCGATCTGACCCCGCGCCGGCGGGTATGTGAACCACCGATGACATCGCAGTTATTGTACTGGGAAAGCCGCTCGGTAGCCGTCCGCTGCCCATTTCAAAGCTTTATTGGCTATCACGCTCGCCTTAAACTACTTACGACTAGTTTGAAATGTGTTTTGGTGCGCTTTACGCGGAATTTCGACAGTACCGGCTCTCATTATGGTCGACGCTCTCACGCAGTTTGTTGGTGAATACCTAATACGAAAGATACTTTGCGTCGCGTGTTTTTTCGCTATAAACAGGCGCATGGTGTCGTGGTGAGAAGCACGGGGCGGCCAGCAGGGCTCCGCTGCGCACCCAGGGGGCCCGGGGGCCAAGCTCCCGTCGAGACCGCGAGCCCGCTTATGTGACATTGGCACGAAGTGTAATAACACTATAGTTAATAAAATCTATATTTAAAAACAAGGTTATCTATTGAATTGTTAGTATGAATGTCACAAGCTTCCTACTTCTAGCACAATCTTGATAGTGGAAAAAAGGGTAAAAAAGAATTAGTTTTGATACATATTTATGGTATTCTTGCATTTCTTGCTGTAACTTGGTATTTTAGTCAGCTTAGCAGGGAAGATAATATGTCTGTAGAGCCGAACTCTATGTTCGCTTCTGACACAGTATTGGTATATTATCGTAGGTGCCCAATCACTGGTGATTGCGATCGTCGCACTGTACCTAATTAGCTGTCAAACTATAACAGTGGTAGGTCGGTTGATCTTACTGGATTCTCTTTTGAAATCGACACTGATACTCGGACGATAACATTCCTTTTGGGGAACAGCTAGCGATGGACCGTTGCACGCGACTGTCTATTATTAAAAAGGTACCTATATTATTATCAGTTGTCTATCTCATAAAGACGTTATTAGGTAGGTATGGGTATCACTTACTCAAAACCAAATTGAACAGCAAATCCAGTCGTTCTTAAAAAACCCCGGCTGAGTTTGCTGTGGGCTCTTCTCAGACCAGGGCGCGTTTGGAAGTTGGAACTCTCGTAGCTTTGTTATAAGATACCGTTGTTAATTATAACCATCACGTTTTAAAGATACTTTGTATACATGCCATTCATAAAATTTACTGTGTTGGTACCAATTTTGATCAAACATATTTTGACTTTGACTTAAACTTTATATATACATCATGAACACCATTCTGAGCTGCACAGCTGAGAGTTTTAGGTCATCGAATTAAGCGTATGACTATGAGGTGAAATGATACTTAGGTACCAAGTAGACCATATTGTCTAATCAAGATAATATGAAAATGTAATGTTTGTAAATTTTTAGGGTTCCGTACCTCAAAAGGAAAAATCCTTATAGGATCACTTTGTTGTCCGTCTGTTGTCCCTTTTTCTCAGGAACGCATGGAGGTATCAAGCTAAAATTCTTAACAAATACTCAGGTCTACTCTCCCTTGGAGCTGTGCTCCTGAGCTCTTGGAAAAAATCAAACTTCTAAACCAACGCAATCAAAAGATACAGCCGTTTATGCTGCAAATTTTCGACACTGGCAAGGGAATCAAAACCTACAGGGTATACTTCCCTTGAACTAAGAATCTTGAAATTTGGTACGAAGCAACTCCCTATAGCACAGATAAAGGAAAAATTGCGAAAAGCATGAATTTAGTTACATCATATATATATTTTTTTTTTCTGTTATTGAGTACCAATTAGCAGGGGTGCTCAATATAATTACAATCTAGCCAGACTATTTGACTAATAAGTAATTTTTCTTTAACCTAAGCTTATAATAACTTAAGCATAAGCATAAAAGTTACATCATATAATAAAAATATTTTTAATAATTTTAAACTTATTACAGATTTGTACGGAGCCCTATAGATGCGCGAGTCAGACTCGCACTTGGCTGGTTTTTTTCAGACATGCTCGGATCTTTAATAATAATATAGTCTATTGAGCATGAGTCCTTCAAGTTCCCTATGTCATTCCATGAACAATGCTACAATCAATGTGATAATTACAGCTAATGTTAACCTTTTGTAGGTAGGTGCCTACTTTAACGCAGAGGTTTCTAATGCGTTTTTAAATAAGTTTTGATGGCTCGTGCATTTTTCTTTGTGAATGCTGTTAGCTCGATGGATTCACCGCAATTCTGTTGCAATTAATGTTGAAGGTATCTGATCTAAATAGTGGGTAGATATTTGATGTCAATAATCTCGGGTGCTGTGTAATACTTACCTACGTGTTTTTTATAACTTTTTATATTAGGTACTAGCAGATGCCGGCGACTTCGTCCGCGTGGTTTGTTTTTTTGATTCCTTGAACTCTTTAATTTCCCGCGATAAAAAGTAGCCTATGTCACTCTCCAGGTCCTTAACTATACCCATACCAAAAATCACGTCTATCCATTGCTCCGTTGCAGCGTGATTGAAGGACAAACCAACAAACAAACACAGACACTTTCGCATTTATAATATTTGTATGATTAGATAACTAGTGTACATAATATACGTTAATTGATCATATAATTTAAGATCATTGGTAGATTCACTTGATGATTCAAAAGCCCTTGTAAAAGTTTATTTGATAAAAACGTTTAGCTAAATATTATGTTAGGTACTTAATAATAATATTCATCCAGTTTTCGATGCCGTACTTTGCATTACGTAGTTGAGTGCCTACATATCTACATACACAAGAGTAATTTACAAAACCAACTAACAAAGTATGACATTACGTTACATAATTAGGGGGGAACATCACGTCTACTTCTAAAAAATGACTATTACCCAATGACACGTTCTAAGGATTATTCATAAGTTAATTATGAGAATGCTAATGTGGCTGCCATGAAGCAAATAATGGGAGCCGTCGCGTCGGCCTTCGCCACCCGTAAAGTGGTGCAGGCGGGTATGAAGAGATTAAAGACGTAGGTACATCGTACACACATTCCTAAAACTGACAGGCTCTTCACGGTTCCACTAAGCAATTGACCACCTCACCGATTATGCGCTACTATGATGCTAAACACGAGTTACACTTGATTGACTGAACCATTGTTGGTGATTGAGGAATATGTTAAACTTTTTCTATTTTAACACATGAATTTTACGTTTCAAGTAGTTTCCTATATACTTTGCTGAGCTGTGGAGCCTTAACTATTTATTAAAATGTTTGAAATAGCATTATTTAGCCTCCGATTCCTCCTTTCTTTGAAACTGTGACATGGAAAACCTCTTTTCATCATTATTTTAACCCAATAGCGGCTCATTACTCGCGCACGAGTCTCCTCTCAGAATGAAAAGGGTTGTCCTTTGTCTACCACGCTGGCCAAGTTCGGATACTTCACACACACCTTTCAAATATTTTTGAAGAACTCTACGGCATGCACATTTGCTTGCGTTGATTTGATTTACCGTTAGAGGAAATTAGCTTGCATGAGGAAAATTGCTTAAAACGCACATAGCTCAGAAAAGTTAGAAGTGCTTCCCGAAAAGGACACTGAAAGTCTAAACCGCTAGTCTATAATGGCTTCCTATTCATATTTAATTATGTAGGTATATAACAACTTCTATGTCTACTATACATCACAAAATTGTTCAGCTATAAAAAGAAAAAAAAGCTTTTTAATTTAACATTTAAGAAAATCTTCTGCCAATTTTCTCCATAATATACACCTAAGTATATAATATATCTAACTAGATTTAACTGACTGTCTTGCCTGCAACTCTTACGATGTTTTCATCGCGTCTTTTCATAGGCCTTTCGATGGTTGATGCCATACTGTAATAGTCACAGTTATAGTTGCTGGTTTAAAAAAACTATTGCCTAGGTACTTGTATGGGTAGAATTGTCGATACAAGACATTTGAACTATAAAACCATCAGTTACCATTGCTAGATATGGAAGTATTGGTTATCGATAAACTTGTTAGTAAGAATGATGGTGTTTGCTTAGTCGAGGGATTGTGCTCTCGTGGTCCCTCAATTACCATAGCGAGGCTAGTACAAGCCATTAGCACCTACGGCAATTTGTTAGCGCCATGGTGTAGCGCACCCGCTTGCTTGTATTTAAAAGCCATCATGGAAGAATCACTGTAGCTTTTTCTCAAAGTTCTTGTATGTTTTAAAAGGAATAGCATAATTTCTTTATTAAGTAACTAGATGATGCCCGCGGGAGCTCTTAAATTTTCCGGGATAAAAAGTAGGTACAACCTATACCCCGGGATACAACCTATCTCTGGACCGAATTTCATTAAAATCGGTTGAAAAGATGGGCCGTGAAAGCGTAGCAGACAGACAGACACACATTTGTAATATTAGTAGGGATATGGATAAACCAAATGCATTATGGCAGTGATTATACTATCATGTTATAAGCTGTTGTCAGTTGAGGAGTTCCATCGTTCATCACGTATAGCCTTAACCAGATTTTTAATAAAAAAAATAAAAAGTCCGTTTATGAGGTAGAGATATCTAGACACGGCTGATAGATACATGTGTTATTGGCTCCATTTTCCGAAACCCTAAAAAGAATCATTTAAATATATAGCAATACATACTCCTCCTTTTTACAGTCCCAAAGATCTATATAGGTAGCTACCTAGTAGCTTAAATCTATTTCTAATGAATTCAATTCAATCAATATGAACAGTGTGTTTATGCGAACACCGACAGCCAACCGGTCCTTTTAATAGAAAATGCTTTAAAGAGCGGCGCACGCCCATCATAAACATATTATTCCAGGCATGTTTACAGCTTACTTTTAATTGGAGTAATCAAACAAAGTGAAATAAAATTAATAAATTATTTTGAATGTCCGAAACTTATAAATCATAACGGCTCTAAGGTTAAGGTGTTATCGATAAATGGATTTGTTTTGATATTATTTTTAAGAAGTCCATTTATTTTCTTCTTCTATATATAACTAGTGGTTCGCCCCGAACTGAGACCTCGTGGTATCCATAAGATAGTTTAAACTATATATTGTAATAGTTAACTTTTAACAATAGACGCAAAAGAGCTAAAGAGTTATCGGAGAAACGAATAAACTTTTACAGAGCGCCATCTACTGAAATCATTGTGAAGTTCTGTTAAAAAACTGAAGCTCATTAAAAATTAAATAAATTCGTTTCCATAGAATATTTATCTAATTTTAGTATTTGTTGTTCAATTACAGGATATAATTGATCAAGTTTCAGGCTCAGCCTTTCAGAAAATTGAGTTCTGAACATTAGAAAATCTTCACTTTGAAAGCCCTCCATTTCGTCAATTTTAGCGGAAAAATTAAAAAAAATATTTTTGGACTCTATTCCTAATTATCTTTAAAATGATATACCGCAACCCTATGTAACGCTATAAAAATATTTTACTTCGCATTCGCTTCTTGAGAGCCCCCCTGATATAAAGATTTTTATAACTTTTTAAGCCATGTTCGGTTGGAGGCCATCGGTTTACATATAATATTTAAATTAATTGAAGTAATTACTCTGACAGACGGACGGAAGGACGGACGGACAAGTGCAAATTCACTCAATTAGACTCAGAGACTTTCGCTTCGCTCGGTCAAAAATCAATTACAGTTCGTTTTTCTCGCTAAAACTCGAAAACGGCTGGACCGATTTAGATGGAATTTTTTGTGTATGTTTGAGTGGATCCAGGGCTGGTTTATATTCACAATGGCACCCAGTAGGGGGCGCTGCAATCGGGTTCTAGGTTCAGGCTGCGGTTCAGGGCAGGATTAAGTCTGCCGGGCCCACTATAGTTATTATATATAAATCAGGTTTCAGGAACTACTTTTAACATTACCTACGCAATCTTTAGATTATTCAAGTAAATAAAAATAAAATTAAGGCTTGTAAACTGCTATAGATAGTATTCTTTCTATAATATATAAACGATTTTTTTTGCTGCTTGTGACTTACACATGAGGTAGGCAAACACTGATATTAGAATACGTGAAGGTAAAATATCATCAGATAATATTTGTTAAAAAATTATAACAGTTCAAAAATTAGGTACCTACTTTAAGTCGAGTTGTACCTATGCGGAAGGAACTGGGGACCGTTTCATTTTTACAATATATGTTTAATTTAAAAGGGTTAGTGAACTAAGTTTGCTAAGGCAATGAGGAAGATATTATATATTATAGTATATCTTTTATATCGACTAGGTAGGTTCAAATGCAAACTTACCCTAGTCCTAACCTGCTCTTCAAACCCACTACTAAACCGTTAGATTTGTATTAAGCAACCATAAATTCTTGGATAGAATCAGGCGTTACTTTGCGGACGTTCATGATTTGGGAAGAAAAGATTACAATTATTTTGCTATAATCCGCCAACAGAAAAAATTCTGTATGGTCAAGCATGCAGATACAAGCGAAGCACCGTTTACCTTTCTTGCTTGGTTGGGAAGGTCAACGGTGCTTCGCTTGTAACTGCATGCTTGACCATACAGAATTTTTTCTATTAGCGGATTATCTTACTATCTTACTATCTTACTAATATTATAAATGCGAAAGTTTGGATGAATGTATGGATGTATGGATGTGTGGATGTGTGGATGTATGAATATTAGTTACGCAATCACGCCACAACGGCTGAACGGATCTGTCTGAAATTTGGCGCAGAGACAGATTATAGTCTGGAATAGCACATAGGCTACTTTTTATTCTGGAAAATGAAGGAGTTCCCGCGGGAACCAAAAAGCCTCAATCCACGCAGACGAAGTCGCGGGTTAATACTAGTAGCAAAATAATTGTAATCTTTTCTTGCTAAACCATAAATTCCTTAAAAATTTCAATTAAACGGTCGATTTCGTCAATAAATTTAAAATTAACTTTCTTTCCAGACTCATTCAGATCAGATGCCGTTCCGTTGCGAATTTTGCTCGCACCTGTTCAAGCACAAGCGTTCCCGCGACCGGCACGTCAAGCTACATACCGGCGACCGAAAGTACCGCTGTGCGCACTGCGAATCTGCTTTCTCCAGAAGGTAGGTGCTATACCGTTTACCGTCTTGCTTTGGTTGTTTTATTACGATAAGAGGCGGAATGTTAATAGTTATTTGACAACTAGCAGACGCTCGCGACTTCGTCCGCGTGAAATTAGTTTTTTTAATTCCCACGGGAATTCCCAAATTTTACGGGTTAATATATAGCCTATGACACTAACAAATAATGTGGCTTTCTATTGGTACCAGAATTATCAAAATCGGTTCATTAGATCCAGAGGTTACCCCCTCAAACACTCACAAACATTACCCCTTTCTAATATTAGAATAGATAACTTGAGTATGTTCTTTATTCTTCACTATAGATGAAGACCGCGACTTCGTCCGCGTAGATTTAGGGTTTTGGAATTCCCGTGGCCATTTGATTATGAAGGATAAAGGATGCCTTCCGCTCTTTAAAACGGTTGAAAAGATGAGCTGTTTAAGTGTGACAGACAAACACATTTTCGCATTATTTATAATATTAAGTATTATGCATTAAGCATTCATTCAAAAAATTATGCAGCAATAGCTGATGCCCGCTACTTCGTACGCGTGGATTGAGGGTTTTGGTTCCCGCGGGAACTCGATAATTTTCTGGGATAAAAAGCAGCTTAAATGTGTTATTCCAGACTATAATCTATCTCTGTGCCAAATTTCATCCAGATCCGTTCAACCGGTCTGGCGTAATTGAGTAACAAACATCCATCCATTCATCCAAACTTTCGCATTTATAACATTAAAAGTATGGATTTCATCACCATCCAAATTGTCTTGTGAATTACTATGGATATGATGAAGGCACTTCTTAGGCACCCATATATTTAAAAAACAATGCACTTAATAAAACACGTAGACGGCTGCGAATTTGGTTCAAGAAAATATATTAAAGGTACCTACGTAAAACCTTATTGAGTAGACTCTCGAGCTGAGAGCATTAAGCACTAAGTATTTACAAGCACAAGAGTGACACGAGAGGTGCCTTGCATCACAATAGTCGAGTAGCAAGATTGATTACCGTAAGCCACAGCACAAAGCTTGTCGTCCACGAGGCGACGAGTCACCTTTTTCGTCACCTCAGCACCGTCACGTGACTAATTCCACGCAATTTGTCGCCGCAACGAAATGCCGAGTGAAAAGAGTTGATGCGCTGACAAATGGCGTTTGAGGGTCTCACAAAAATGAAATAATGGTCCATTCCTAAACCGGTGCGGCGAGAGCGGCCATTAGTGGAGGTGTTTGGGCGAACGCTACTATCCTGTGGTTTGCGTGAAAAGCCTCTTTGTTAGTTGTGTTTGGTCCGCGCTTTATGTGGGTACTTATGTCTCCAATGACAAATTGTCTGCTCCGGTCACATAAAGACGATTTATCTCATTCAGTTTTGAATGCACACATACTTGAATATACTCACTCAACTAAGTTCTCTTGCGTTACCGAATAGTTACGGAATCTTTACTTCATTATTTCTAAATGGAAACACCGACTTACTTTTTTCCTTTCCATTAACTCTAAACTATATCTTGTTACTAAATTTTATTTTGATGTGGGTGCCAAATTTGTTCGGAGGTAAAACTGCCTGCTGACTTTTTATTTCGCTGTAAATTAGAATTGATAGACCTGATAGTGATGATAATCTAGCATTAAGTACATCAGCCGCGGAGGGCTTTTGCCTGTGCATATGTTGGCAAGTAGAGTTACTTAAGTTTTACAAAAGCGCGCGATACGAAAGGATAATTGACGAGTTACGAGCCAATTAGGCGCGCCACAATAAGGCACCCCCGCCGTCGTCTCTTCAGTCCACCAAATAAATCAATTTATCACCCACTATGCAACTTCAAGGTCAGAGATTACTGTATGTCATGACTCTTAAGGCATTCATCCCTATCGGTAGGGGTATATTATGAAAAAAGTGTGTGTGTGCAATTCGTTCAAAAAGTGAAACTTCAGGAGAGTAGCCTACGAGGTAATGAGATAAATATAAATTGTGTTCTATCTCATTTTCTCGCAGGCTCGCCTATATAATGAACATGTTTGTTTCTTTTTGGTGTCATTTTTTCGTTTCATCGAATTTTCAAATCACAACGATTCTAAAGAAGTTTCACCTCAAAAAAAAATCATTCTTACCCACCAGAGGGAATACTTTGAAGGGGACTAGGACTAGTGGAACAGACCAATATACAGAAAGTTTTCATTTCAGTGACCATCTGAAGATTCACATGAAAACGCACGACAACCAAAAGCCGTTTCAATGTACGGTGTGTAACCGCGGCTACAGCACGGCCGCCGCGCTCACGTCGCACATGCAGGGGCACAAGCGAGAACGTGACGGTCGGGACACCAGTCGGAAACGAGCCTTGCACTGCTTGCGATGCGGCGATGCTTTCCGGCGACCTGATCTGCTACAAGTAATTGTTATAACTAAGATTAGATAATTTCGCCTATGGCAGCCAATCTCGAAGGAGCCGCGCATTTCTGAATTCTGTTGAAGAAGAATCGCTGAACGTTAACCAACTTCTTCTTTCAGATAATTCTTAAAACTTGTAGTAATATCGTTATGGGTATTCATTTAATGATATTATTAATAATGATAAAGTTGAATAGAAATTGGGCACAGGCCTCCACTCTCATAGGAGAGAGGGAATTAGAGCCACCCACCACGCTGCTCCAATGGGGGTTGGCGAGCTATAACGACTAGATTTTGTGAGTTATAATAACCGGGAACGAAGGCTTAACGAGGTACGGGAGTTGAACACCGCCAACTTCTTGACTCCGGGCTAGTACTGAGAATTTTTAGTCAGAAAAACCCAATACTTAATTAAGGCCCGACCCGGGACTCGAACCTGAGACCTCGTCGGCCGAAGTCGAATATGCTAACCATGCTATCTGCCTCGTTGGTATAGACGACCATAGTACATTTGTCTTCAAATGGCTTCGTAGCCATTATTTTGCTTCAATGAGCTCCCATTTTCTTAATATCAATGCGTCACCAATGAAATTAAACAAAAATTTAATTTTGTTATTTTAGGCACATATGACGAGCGTCCATGGCGTCGAAGAAACCTCTATGACACCTCCACGTCGAGTCGCGTCTCAGCCACCGCCGCTACTTGCTTGCATGTACTGCACTCGAGACACCTTTACCAGTATGGAGCAATTGCAATTACACGTACGCGCAGCTCATTCAGCGCTGCTGAACGGAGAAAGTTCTGCACAGTACACAGTTGATCAGCCGATGCCGACTGACCTGAGTAGACGAAGTCCGGAAACGTCAACACCAGCTAAGCGTGCCAGGTTAAACTCGGGCTCGGCAACACCAAAAAGTGCTCTTTCCCCTAGCACACTGTTGTGTAATCAATGCGACGCGGCACTGCCAGACTTTGAAGCTTTTCGAGCTCATTTGAAAGGCCATCTTGAAGAAGGCGGAGACTTGGCAAGGACGAGTCCCGCGCCTTGCCTTCATTGCGGTGCGACGTTTGCCGATGCAGCCGCTTCCGAGCGTCATTTGGCCGCTCATTACCTTGCAGTGTCTTGTGAATATTCTTGCCCCAGTTGTGTGCGCAGTTTTTCGACACCGGAAGACTTGCAGAAACACTTGTTGGATTTGCACGCTCATCACATGTACCAGTGCAATATTTGCAAAGAAATATTCGATTCCAAAGTAGCCATTCAGGTAAGAATAACTTGTGGATATGAACCTAATATTTGTCATAAATCTTTAAAATTGACATTTAAAATTGTCGCCTGCGCCTTGGTCTTCGCTACTAAGAATTTATTAATCTAGATAATATACAAAATCCTATGGAACTGAATATATTTTTTTCAAGAAAACAAAAAAGACTATATATCCGTGTCCGATGCGAGCTATCTTTAATGCCCAACAGGCATCAAGATTAGTTCAAAGATTGAGGCGTGAAAAGATAACAGACGGACCTAAAGGACGCACAGAACACAGATACACTTTCGCATTTTTATGATGAGAATGAGAACCTTGTTTTAGGTTCTCATCCTCATCATAAAAATGCTATAATTTGCCTGGTGGAAGGTTTCGGCCGTGGCTAGTTACCACCCTATCGGCAAAGACGTACCTACCGCCATGCGATTTAGCGTTCCTGAATAGGGGTATGCGTTTTAATATGCCATGCCGAACACGTTAGCTCGCTACCATCTTACGAGCTTGAGATTTTGCATTTTTTGTATAACGTACCAAGACCTCTAGGAAGTTAACTAAGAATGGATCATCAGCCATTTCGACCCGTAGACATTGTATGAATTCATCATCATAAAATTTTCAACCACATTGTAGAGTCTCCACACTACAATGTGGTTGTAAGGTGTTGTATATGGATAGCTAAAGACATTATTTTAATAGGAATGATGAGAGCTCAATCAAACCAGCAACTCTTTATCAAACTTAAAAACGCATTTCTAGTATGGAGGTTGTATAAAATTCACAATTGTGACGTCATCAAGTTTAACGCACTTTTTATCTTTTATCTTTTTATCTATTTTAAAATGGTTATCAAACTTAAAATTAACCGAGGATGTGAATTTTAGGTCTTTTAGAAGACCCTCTATTTAATAATCAGTTAGAAATAATATAATATTTAATAGGCATCATCCCTATTGCAGGCTCATTTCGCAATGTCTCATAGCATTGAGAACAAAGTATGGGTGTGTCGGTCCTGCGGTTCCGGCGGGGGCGCCTTGCGCACGGAGGCGGAGGGCGCGGCGCACGTGCGCGCGCGGCACGCAGCCTCGCGCTGTGCGTGCGGCGCCGTGCTCGCGGGCGCACGTGCTCTGAGGGCACACGCGGCCGCACACCACACCTACCGGTGCCCTGTTCCAGGTTGCAGCGAATCTTTCGCTGTGCAGTATCTACTTGAGCGCCACGTGCAAGCTCATCATGCTACGAACCAAGTAAGCTTACTGTGTCCTAAATAACTAGTAGTTCAATTCTGACAGTATTGAGTATACCGAACAATAAAAAGAATGCAGATGTTCAATTTAAGCGTTAATTAAGCGACTCCGAAGCAGGAATTTCTCAATGCGGCGCGTCGGAAACCCAATTTCACGAATGGATTTAAGAATGGTCCGATGAACACTGGGTAGAGACTAGAGAGTAATGAATTTTTTGGGAGATTGAAGACGAGGTTAATCGAAGAGTTCGTAAAATTACTCTTATTTAGTTAGCATCATTATTTAATAACCTGTGGTGAAGTAGACTAGTCGTAGTTGCGTGTAAAAACAATCCTTTTATATCTTCTAGGTTCTTAACGGCGATTTAATAAGAGTCAAGCGGACAGAAAATAACAATGCTGTTGAAGCTGATGGTGCGAGTTCTCCTTGCATCAGTGGTGATGCGCATGGGCCGATGGTTTCCGGCGGGGAGGAGCGAAGGAGGAAAAACGGTGCTGTAGCGTTACAGTGCGCGTATTGTGGGGAGCGCACCCGAAGCAGAGCGGAGCTGGAGGCGCATACCCGTGCGCACTCCGGAGCTGGTGCGGCGCGGCACAAGTGTCTCATCTGTGATGAAGTCCTACCTTCAGCTGCCGTCCTAGCCGAGCATAAACTTACGCATTGCAAGGTCAAATATACCTCCTACATCATCTATAGCTACTATACTAAAATGATAAATGCAAAAGTCTGGATGGATGGATGTATGTTACTCAATTACGACAGAACGGTTGAACGGGTCTGCATGAAAGGCACAGAGGTAGATTATAGTCTGGATTAGATACATAGGCTACTTTTTATCCCAGAAGATTAAAGAGTTTCCGCGGGAACCAAGGATCCTCCATCCACGCGGACGAAGTCGCGGGCATCAGCTAGTATGTCATAAAGTTATCAGTATTTTGTCGTGGATTTAGCTTAGTATCATCAAGGTGTCGCTTTCATATTATTGTCTGGTTCACTTTGCACGCTTTTGTGCATACTATTATAACAAATACGTATCTCCGTTCTGTATTAAAAAGGAAACTAAGTCAGGGCTTCAAATCTTAATCCCAGTAAAATGAAGATCAACATTTATCTAAATAAAATTTTAAAATAAAAAAAGCTTGAATAATGACGTTAATGATGACTGTCGACTGCTAAACTTCCACTATTCCTAAGACCCTTAATATGTGGACTGGTATAAAGGCATATTATTTATTTTTTTCAGGTGGTTGCTGGTGATACCTGTGCCCGATGTCGTTCAAGGCTACCATCAGAAGAGGCTTTCTTGAATCACATGGCACGCCACCACCCGGCATTGCCAGCCCCTTGCGTCATATGTCGTCAAACTTTAGCTTCCGAGGCCGAAGCGCGTTTGCACGCCCGTTTTCATTTACGGCCGAATGAAGACGAACAGAGATGTGCAATATGTCTTAGAGCGTTGTCTGAAAGTGAGGCTGGGGAAGGGGCTAGGGCTTGCGCTGCCTGCTACGCACGTCACGCTACTCCAAGGCCTCCGCCACCCTCGGACCATGACTGCCGTTTATGCCGTCGGACCCTCGGATCGCCCACCCGCTTGCAAGCTCATCTTATTGAACACACGTTCGCGGGCATAGGAGCGTTTACGTGCTACCTTTGCTCTGCTATGTTCACAAGTGCAGCAGGATTGCAAAGGCATTTGCCGGAACACGCCGCAGCACCCAGACCTTACGACTGTGGCCGCTGCGGATTGAAGTTTTTCTTCCGCGCGGAGCTCGACAACCACGCGTTTGTTCATCTCGAAGAAGCGGAAATCGCTCAGAGAGCATTTTATGAAGCTTATGCTCGTGGCGCGGCATCGGCATGGGCTGCTATGCAACCGACAGACTTAGCGCCGCGACCTACGGTATCCACTCCTGTGGATAATGAGGTATCAGTCAAGCAAGAACCAGAAGTGAAAGAAGAACGTAACGATGAGTATATTGAAGTGTCTTCACCCCCTCCTCAGCCGCCTCAACCTGATTCGGTATCTACTTCTCCACCAGTAGTGAAACAAGAGAAGCCCGACGAAGACTGAATGGAAAACTAATTGAACGTTATCGTCCGGTGTGGGATCCATTCCTACTGCAATACTAGATTACGTCCTTGCAAATTATGCACTAGTTAAGTTAAATTTTGTTATAGTTGCGTCTGTTGAGCGTTTAGAACGCAAATAATGTAAAATTTAGATAGATCGTCGTCTCTTATGTTGGTTAGGGAACGTATGTTTTATAATATTTACACGCGTATTTGTATAAACTTGTTATCTTAATAAATTATTATGTTAAGCTTCACGGGACATGGACTTTTAATAACTCCTATTACAACACGTAAAAAATTCGATACATTGCAGTAACAGGATACCAACTTTCGAATTGCTAACATGCCTTCATCAACTCGAAAAGAGCAAATGACTTTTGCTGAAAAGATTTTCTTGAATCATTTATAATTTACACTCGATCTAATCACGTTTCAAACAAAAAAATCTAAATTAAAATCGGTTCATCCGTTTGGGAACTACAAAGCCACAGAAAAATATACAAATACACACGTCTTTATAATAGTAGTTAAAAACCGATTCATTATCTTTTGGAGTCTGTAAATAACATTGAGTAAGAAAGTAAGCAAGGAGCAAGTCTTATAATGTTAAGAAAAGTTGTTATATTTCTATAATAAATAATTTTATGCTATCATATGAGTTAAACTTAACTTAAATATTGACCACTGTGTATATAACTAATGAAATAAGCGAAATGGAGGCCTTATATATGCCACCGTAAGATTGTAAAAACCGTTAGATTTTAATCTAACTCGCGAAATTAAACTGTCGACAGATTGTGAACCGTTCAATGTTCTGAGTGTCAATTTTTGAAATATCAAATGTATTTACGTTTTTTGTATCTTTCTTGTAGGTTAGGTTAGGGTTCGACATATATAATCAGGTAGTGCCTATCTTCTATCGGGTTAATATACCTAACAGATTACAATCTGCCAATATATAGTGCGTTAAACGGTAGGGTATACACGAAGGTTCAAGGTGTAGCAACTTGCTGCTGGATCCAGGGGAGTAACGCGGCTACGTTGACGTAGGCGGCCGGCACATTGGTGTTGGCACAACCCAGCCCCCACGACACCAATCCGACAACCACCCACTGCCCATTCACTTGGCAAACGAGGCCTGACCCACCATCACCCTGGAAACGTGCAAATGTGTTATACGTAGGATCGATTGGACATAAAAGGTCAGAGAGCTTGTTCCAAAGCCAAAACTTCGGTTTTTGCCTAATGAGTTTTCAGGCCAGTCTCGATGAGCCTAAATTCGATATTCCATTTTGCCAATTCGGCTTTGGACATACGCAAGCTCAGCCATGTATTTGATTTTAAATATGCTACAGTAGTCTAGCTCCTGATCTTTTTCCATCGAGACTATGCGTTGTATGTTGCCGAAGTGTTACCTCTACAGACATGCTAATTTAATAAGATTTTCGTTTTTTAGATACAAATTGAAGAAATGAAAATGGCTAGGTACTTACTGTACAGGCATCTTTATTCGTCTCTCCACCAGCGCATATAAACGAAGTGGTGTCTAGGACGAAGGTTGCTCCTAGGCGAGCAGTTTGCATCTGCGACTGACAGGTAGCTGGCGCGACGATGGGCACGTCTACTTTCTTTAAGATCTGTTGGAATTGTCCTTGAACACCAAACATATCCTTTCCCCAGCCTGAGACCCAACATCTACAAAAAAAAGTATTTTTAAATAAATGATAACCGCGACTTCGAATTAAGTTTTTTGAACCCCCGGATTCAACCTATCTCTACCTACTACATTTCATTAATATCAGTTGAACAGATGGGCCTTAATACTTGATAGACAGACAGACAAACTTTCATATTTATATTGAATAGAAGCAGGCGTTACTTTGCGGAAGTCCATGATAGTGAATGAACTACAAGTTTAATTCGCTATAATCCGCTACAGTAGACAAATCTGTGTGGTACAGTGCGTGTCTTTCACCTGCAGCATGCGACACCCACCACCCAGCAATTCGCACAGGTACAACACCACACCACACAAATCCTCATATCTATATAATATATAATATATATAATTTCATATTTATTACTAGCTGATGTCCGCAACTTCGTCCGCGGGGATTGAGTTTTTTTGTTCACGCCGGAAATCTTAAATTTTCCCTGATAAAAAGTAGCCTATGTGTTATTCCTGACGATAATCTATTTCTGTGCCAAATTTCATCTAAATCCTTCCAGTAGTTCTGGCGTGATTGAGTAACAAACATCCATCCATCCATATTAATGAATGCGAAAAAAATTTGTATAGTTAGATTGAGTATGGATTTTTAACAATCAGGACATTTCTAGTGGTTATTCCGTGGAACTCCGCCTTCTAGTCGTGGGGACTAGGGCTCAATGCCATATTATGATACGTACCTCAAGCAACTTTTATGTGAAAGAAATTAAAATATATCACTCTTCCTTTATATGGATGAAGTAAAACATGAGGAAACCTGCACGCGATTTTTCTAAAGGAGTTTGAACCAATCAAGGGGTTCTACAAGTCTACCATTCCGCCCTTGATCAGCGAGGTAGACCTAAGTTGTTATTTTCAAAATTTTAAAAACATTTTGAATTCCATTCTATGTAGGTATATTCTATGTAATAGGCCTTTTACACTGCACTTTTCACAGGGGCCTGTGGGTGGGTGGTCTCTTTCTCCCTAAATCTTATTACACTTCACTGATTCAAGTGTAAGGGTCCCTGTGTAAAGTGCAGTGTAATAGGCCTATTAGGTACGGTAAGTATAGTGCAGTTTTGACCAGTTGTTCTGGCGACGATAGCGACGCGACGCAACGTGCCACGATACGACTCTATAGAAACGAATGCTTGACACTGTCGTATCGCGTCGTATTGAATCGCATCTGTCACTGACGTAGGTCAGGGCCTCAGCTTCAGAAAGACTTGCTAAGTATATTAAAACAGTCCTAGGGACTGCCGATAGAAGTGAAGACGAATATTTAAAGTAATTAAAAATTAAACTATAAACCTTAAAACTAAGATATTAAAGTTTAATTACGAGTGTATTATATTTATATTTAAGACTATTTGCCTTCGTAACAACGCGACCATATCGTGACGTGGTGACGGTGTCGGTGACGCGAATCCACAAGTTTACCTCCTACCAAAAAGTGCTCAACGCGGCTTAAGAAGTTTTCACTTCAAAAAACATAGTCTGCTCATACCTTTGACCAGTGTAGGTTGAGGTTGAAGACGCTGGTAGGCAAGCTCTGTTAATAGTTGATGCAGAACCGGCCATCGGAGTCAAAGGCACTGAGGCTGACAGGCGTAGCACTGTAATATCGTACTGCAGAGTGTTCGCATTGAAAGATGGGTGCGTGAACACTTTCGCCACGTTGTACTCTTGAAAAGGTACTGGCTCATATGTGCCGGCTGCATCCCAATCGCCCAATCGGACTTTCACGTTCGGTGCCGTTCCTGAAACACTGTAAGGGACACCACATCAAGGTATAGAAATTACGCAGTAAGTCGGTAAGAACTAAGTAGATGTCGGCAAAGAAGCTACATTTGAAAGAAAACGCTTTTGATAGAAAAAAAAAGAACATAGTCTAAGAAAGGATCTCTTTCAATTTAATAGCAATTACACACGAGGGACCGAACAGGACAAAATTCTCGCCCCAGATAAAAATGAGTACTTATCTGACCTGGTCAGCATCGCTAGTATAGATATGAAAAATAAAATAAAAACAGAACTAAACAGGCATAAAAATTTGTTCCAATTTTGGCCACCGGGTCAGTTTGACGGACTATAAGTAATTTAATCCGAGGGAAAATTTTAGTCGCTAGTATGTTTTCACTCTGAAGCATGTGACAGATGCACTATATTTGTCCAAACAAAGGTCCAACCATTTATTTTACTTTTCACAGCTCGATTCAATGATGTTCTAATGCGTTACTGATTCGATTATTGATAATAATCTACTTTCTTTATGAAGAAGTTTTAAACGATTGGACACATTGATATTTGATATTTATCTTTGCTCAATTTTTTTTTTCGTTTTATAAACTTACCCCAGCGTTTAAATAACTAAGTATAATTAATGTATGTATTACAATAAATCATTTAAATACAACAATACAGTAAATGTACATGAATCCGTCAGGTCATAAAAAATTAGAAACCTTCCATCGCTAAAGATGTACTGTGCCTAAAGGACTATCAAGAAAGCTAGTGTTGAAGCTCCGTGACTATTTTGAAAAGGAAAGTCGTACTTGTAGTTACTAGATGAGTATACGAGTTAGGAATATCGGATAGATAAAAGGGCACGTCGCTTCATTAATGTAAACAACTATATGCGTCTATGGAGTATTGCATTTTTTGTCGATAGTTCAGCCTGTAAATAATTATGACACTTCAGAAGCGCTTATGTCTAAAGTAAAATAAATGGTTGGATACATAACTACGTACGTAAAGTAGGTACGCCTACTCCCGCCTAAGAGAATGTTTGTCACCCGCATAAGAGAATTCATCAAGTCTTACTTTAATGGTCCTCGTTCCACAATTGTTAAGCCAAGATAAAAATAATGAAGGAACTCACACGTAAGGAGACATGCGATGAGTGACGGTTATAACGTTGAATTGATCTATAAGAACTCCGCCAGCTATGAAATCATTTTGCTTTGTAAGAATCAAGGCCTGAAAAATGAAAACAATTTAAAAAATCTATTTGCACATACCGAACTAATTTATTATCAACTGCCTGCGACTTCGTCCGCATGGCATAATTTGAACTCTTTAATTTTCCGGGATAAAAAGTAGCCTATATGATTGCAGTCTCTAGGTCCTCAACTATACTTTACAATATATTACATCGATCCGTCGCCCCGTTACGACGTGATCGAAGCGACAAACCAACAAACAAATACACTTTCGCATTTATAATATTAGTATGATATGATCATAGTGATTGAACTTTTGAAGATATTGATAGAACTCATAGTTGCTGGTGTTTATTCTTACTATTGTAGTCACGCCAATGAAGTGATAACTCTCTCCGCTACGCTTCCGATCATTACGAAATTTATGGTTTGATACCATCAATGTACAGTTTTTGGTACAATGTAACCCCGCAGCTCACCTATTTGAATTTGAAAATATAGGTAGGTAGGTACCTAACTGGTAGGCAGGTAATGCAGGTGATTGCGTCAACTAAATCTACGAGGTTTCTCAACGCGCCCAGAGAAGAGGTGGTCTGAGAAAAGTCCACAACAAACTCATTCGGATATTTGCGAACTCACCTGCCATGGATACTCTCCATAATTAGCTTGTCCGGCTGCAGGCGTAACCACCGTGGCCGGTACAGCTTGTAAGGTGCCACATGCTACTGTAGCTGTTGTTGAAGTAGTTGTACTTCCACAGCAGTATTGCTGGCCAGCGGGGCAGAGTCCGGCTGTCTGAAATTGTAAACACAATCGCTCTTCATTGTCAACAAAAAATGACTAAAATATAATAATTTAAAATCTTAGTAAGCGCACATTAACTATTTTATTTTCTTCAATATTTTATTTTCCTCATCTTTCAATAATGCCAAAACTGGCAAAGTATAATTTACTTAGCTCAAGCATAAGCGTAAGTAAGTTCAAGTAGAATTTATAGGTTATCGTATAGTGCTTGAGCTATAACAGAATGGGAAAAAGTGAAATGGGAAATAATGAAAAAAGTATGGCTCGGTTTGTCAAACTTTAAAAAACATCGCCATCAGAGAAAAGAAGAGTTTGAATTGTCATGCTCATTTCCAGTGGTTAAGTTTCTTCATAAAAGTACAACTTACTGGTGTCACTATTCTGAAGTCAATCAGCCCTGCACCGGAAGAACTTGTAACACAAGTGCCTGCGGGAACACATCGGCAGCTCTGTCTTTTACGAATTCGGTGTTCTCTATCACGCATATACTTTTCATTTTTTATTTCATCGTCAAGTCCCAGCTGCCTATATCTTAAACTTCTACGTTCTCTAGGAAATTTAACAGCTGTATCAAACTCTCGAACTTGCGCAGTATATCCCATTATAAGTGGAGCTTGCATTGCCGCTGGAGTGGTGCCAAGCCGTGGATCGATCTGCAGCGCTCCTGAAGTGGTTTCGTCAGGATTAGAAACACATATCGCATCAGGATTGTTACAAAGCAAAACTGGTAAATTCTCGTCACCGGATGACGGTGCCGTTATAATTATATTAGTCGATGGAGTAGAAGTTGCAGTGGTTAGTGTTAATGTCGTCAATGGTGTTATGTTACCGGGGGCTGTAGTTCGTGCTGTCGTTGTCGTAGGAGCAGCTGTTGTCGTCGTTGTTGCGGTGGTTGTTGTCGTAGCCGCTGTTGTTGTTGTGGCAGGGGCAGCTGTGGTCGCCGTCGTTGGAGTGGGTGTCGGGCGCGCTGTGGTGGTAGTTGTCGTCGTCGTGGTTGTCGTCGTCATCATTGCAGTTGTGGGTGAAGTGCTCACGGTAGTCGCCACTGTCGTAGGTTGAAGTATTGGTGTGGGAACGCCTACGACTACGAACGTAGGCGGTGAATGGTTCGCAGGCAAAAGCCCTAAACAGGCGGTTAACAGCCAAAGACACATAGTACGCGCAAGTTACCAGCGGTCCGGCTAATCATAAACTGGCAGTGATCTGTACTAGTTTAGTAAATATAGTTATAAAATCATATGAGATGAGCCAGTATTAAATATGTCCTTACTTTGACAATTTGGTATTCCCCTAACAATCGCAGCCTTCATGGTGTTATGCGCGTGGCTACATAGCGATAAATTGGCGCATTCAACAAAATGGTATTACTAATCCTTAGCAATTGCTATCTTCATTTGCAGTTGTCAATTTATTTTTCGACAAGTCTGCTATATTTACTTAGTTGCTATGATAGTATAGACCTTTGATTATGTATATCATAATCAAACGTATAGACTTGTCAGTACTTATTTCGAAAAAATATAAATGAATAAATTGACTATATTTACAATTATTATGCTGTATAATAATTACATACATCTTCAACAATGCGATCACAATTATTATAGATAAGTACTTACAATTACTAATTAACTTACCACATAGGTATTGCAAGATCAAGAAATAAATGACTATCCTACCTAGAATTTTTAAGTCTATGTTAAGGATAATTGATAATCTACTACAAACTTAACCAATTATGATGAAAATATTATAGTAGATTACAATCTTCAACCTACATAGATTTTCCTAGCAATTAATAAAATAACATAAATATTAAATAGCAGCATAATTGAAAGTAGTTTGTAAGGTTCCGTACCTCAGGAGGAAAAAGGAACCCGTACGGGCTTGTAGCATCACTTCGTAATCTGTCTGCCTATCTCATGAAGCATGAACATGATCTTTAATTTCTTAAAACGCACATTCTTAACTCCGAAAAGTTAGAGGTGCGTGCCCGGGAATCAAATCCCCGACCACCCGATTGTAGAAACCGCATGTCCGCCCCCGCCGCTTATCACCGCTGTTGGTGTGAACGCAGCTTGTTTATAAATTTTACGTGCATGTGTTTAAATTCCAAAATAATTTTACATAAATACATGTTGACGATTTCACATTAATTCATGGAAAGGTGTCGAGGTCATAGTACGAGTACCAAAATGTAATACCGACAATTACCAATATTATTTAGCAATAATATAAATGTGATTCTATTGTAAAAGGTACAATTTATTTTTACGCGTTAACAATCTACATCTACACTAATATTATAAAGAGGAAAGATTTGTATTTTTGTATTTTTGTATGTAACGAATAAACTCAAAAAGTACTGGACCGATTTTAATAATTCTTTTTTCATTAGAAAGCTACATTATCACTGAGTAACATAGGCTATATTTAGTACTAGATTACTATAGAAATCTTTAGAAATTCCTATTAAAACCAACCGAAGGTGTAAAAAAATTAGCCATAAAATGTCTTTCATCGCATACGCTGCGAAGAGTATTAATGATAGGACATAAAAATGTTCGACAATATTATAGAATATATCAATATCTACAAAAAACTTCGCGAGACCATGTGTCTAACTATTGTAGTTACGTCACTATAACTACTTTTTTACATTTAACAAATTGATAGAAATGCCGATCAAAATCAGACCGTGTTATCCATACCACCATACATACCATTTATAAATTTTTATCCAAATAAATAATTTAATATTCAAGACTGTCTCAATACCTGATGATTACTTTTTGAATTATTGAAATCGGACATTCCATTCAAAAGATATCATGAAATAAAAATAAAAATACATGCCGGCATTATTGGTTTGTCCTTCAATCACGCCGCAACGGGGCAACGGATCAACGTGATTTTTGGCATGGGTATAGTTGAGGACCTGGAGAGTGACATAGGCTAGGCTTTTTATCCCGGAAAATTAAGCAGTTCCCGCGGGAATTAAAAAAACATTCACCACGCGGACGAAGTCGCGGGCATCAGCTAGTGTATGATAAATAGGTAGACTTTATTTAAATGCCTACCGATAGGTATAGTGGCCACCCAACCACAAATTACATCACATAAAGTTACTTCGTAAGCCCAGCAAACAGGCTGTCCAACACAACAGGTGGTCCATTTTGGGTGTAATTCTTGTACGCTTGATAGATTAAAATACATCGATTAAAAATAAAATAAATTAGAATAACAAATTAAATAACGTGCAAAAAATTAAAAAAAACTATGTCAAGAGAAGTCAGTAGGCGCGAAATATGTCAAATGTCATTTCTGACAAGTGACGTGAGTCACCGTGTTAATTTTCTTTCATATTGTTTGACACTTGAGAGAAAACGTCAAAAATATGAATCCGCCTTTGTTATAACTCATGTTTAGTGTTGCTAATCGTGGAAAGATTAAATAATTTCACCACTGAAATTAGGACGAATTCGTGGATTTAAACAGTCAAAGCTGATTTGATATTTTATTTTCTTTCTTTTCACTACTTGTACAAAGTCCAGTCCCACGCCCCATACAAAACTGAACCGTCTCCTTTAGTACAGAGATAGGTTGTTTCTTGGGGAAGGACATACATAGGCTACTTTTTTAAATTAAAGAGTTCTCGCGAGAACCGAAAAACCTTTTTTAATCCACGCGGAATAAGTCGCGGGCATCATTTATTCAATTTATAAATAAATAATAGAAAAAAAGCAAAATATCCCAATACAAGTTTTGCTTACTAGTACTAGGTATATAAATAAATTAAATCTATTCTAAGTAGTAGGAATAACTTGATTGATACAGCTAAATTAAACTTGATATTCAATACTTTTCTTATAGGTTAGTCTTTACTACCGGTGGACCCCCGACACTTTGATCAATATTTAATTCCTACACTTCACTAAACTTGACAACTGCACCCCCGTTGAACTCTTATATTTTAATCGAGTTCAAAAAAAAAGGTGAAGGCTATCAATTCGACTGTATGTTTTTGTATGTTTGTTACGCGATTACTCCACCAATTAAGAATCAATTTTGATGATTCCTTTTTTGTTTTATAGATCATACTTCAGAGGTGGTCCCATATAAATTTGGTGAAGATCTGATGAATATCTTCGGACATGGCGAACGGAACTCCTCAATGGATAAGAGCTTAAATTGCTCGCGATCAGTGTAATAGCTTAGTAAACAGTAGTTTTTATACCAGACATAGCATATTATTTTAAAATGTGACTCTGATCATATCTTCGGACATAGCTAATAGCTTAGTAAACAGTAGGTTTTTAACCAGACATCCATACTAATATAATAAATGCGAAAGTGTGTCCTGTCGGTCTGTCCGTCTCTTACGCTTTCACGGCCCATCTGTGCAACCGATTTTGATTAAATTTGGTACAGAGATAGGTTGTATCCCGGGGAAGGACTTAGGTCACTTTTTATCCTGGAAAATTCAAGAGTTCCCGCGGGAATCAAAAATCTTATTACCACGTGGACTAAGTCGCGGGCATCACCTACATCTAGTAGCCGTGACTACTAGATGATGCCCGCGATACACTAAAAATTGTAAAATAAAAGAAATAAAAAAATAATTAAAAACCGACTTCAATAACAACAAACACTAAAAAAATATTGTAATTTATTACCGAATATATTAAATTTAGAAAAGTTAATGTAGTTCTACAATAATATTTTTTGAGTCGGTGCCAATGAGGTGCCAATGTGGAGAGCCAACACAATATGAAGAATAAACGATTCGTGCGGCTAATAATTGGCATAATATATTCGGTAATAAATTAAAAAAAATATTTAGTGTTTGTGGTTATTGAAGTCGGTTTTTATTTATTTATTCGACTTAAATCGACTTGAGTGTACTGGGTCATAGGTACATTAAACAAAATAACGATTGCAAATAAGTTCAAGCGAACCACTCCTTGAAATTTGTATGAATATCGAACCTAACGAAACCAAAGCCGCGGGCAAAACCTAGCTTAGGAATAAAATAAGAAAATGTGGCCATTGCTGCTGTTCCTTTGATGGAAATTACATGTTAATGCCACCTGCCGTGTACTGCTTACACTACAAAAAAATATAGCAACCGTAACAGAGAACACCGAACTAACGTAATAGTGTAACGTATGTCGACGTAGATGGAGCTAATCGAATTGCTCAAAGCGGTCGCTAGGGGGAGCTAGAACTCGGCCGCAGTTGCGCATGTTGAGTGCACGTCAATATAAACAAGAAATAAGTCCACAATCGAGTCTTCAACATACATTTATACGTATAGTACCATACGCAACTCCAGCAGTCGTGCTCGGTTTGCACACACTGCTTGAGTTATTCGAGGCCGATTGTATTACGTTTTGACGCATAAAATCCGTAGCGTTTCTGCGGCTAATGATCGATTCGCCTAATTTACTTAATACACGTTTATTTAACTTTAATTAAAGTGTGTACAGTGGAAGAGCATTGTAGAATATTAGCGTTATTGGTCAAATTGATGGCATTAAACAATTGACGCTTATTCTATGAGCTACATTTTGATTGGATTTATCATTCGAAATGTGAAATATTTTGTTATGTACTAGGAACTAATAACAAATATAAAATGTGTTTTGTGGGTATCTTTTTAAAGCAGGAAAAAATTTACGAAGTGGTGGTGTTATGATTATTAGTAGTCGCTCTGAGAATTCAAATAGTTGTCACGATGCCTTCGGATAGTCAAGATATAAACGTGGATCTTAATCCTAATGAAGAAGGTGCTATCAAGACTGAAACAAAAGATGGCACAAAGGAGGACGTTAAATATGTAGCCTCTGATGTAGTAAACAACGGAGCACCGGCTGGGTTGAACGCGGACCAAAGACTAGCTTTTGCCCTAAGAGATTTTTTGGTCGATGGTGCCCAAAATATGGTTTTGGATGAGGATGGGCCATCTCCGTCCAACCTCGATCAGAAACTGCCTTATATAGATGAAATGGTGGATTCCGAAGTGGAGACCGTTCAATCAGATGGAGAACCACCGCAAAATCATGAAACAGACGAAGTTTTGAACAACGCAGCGTGTCGATTGAGGAGATGGCGGGCAGCGTCCCGTAAGTTGCGTCGACCGCGCATCATAAACAATTTAAGTGATGGGGATTGTCACGGTGCTGTGAAGAATTTGAATGCCGGGCATACTGACCTCGCAGACCGCCTGCGAAGCTTGGCGGCGGCGAGCAACATGTCTGCCTCAGCTGGGGAGCTACTGTCGCTGGCTCCTCCGCCGCCTGCCGCCACGGCGCCTCCGTCGCCCGGCTGTCTGCTCACACCATCCTTGGCAGATCAAAACGCGGCTGAATATTTTGTTAGTATACCTAATCATATATTATTAATTTGTTATAAAAAAGAATGTGTCAGTCCGTCTGTCACCTTTTACGGGCCAGTTGTTGTACCGATCTTCACGAAATAATTGGCTCAGAGTTATTTTACAGCGGGCAGATTTTTTTTCCGAAGAGTCAAAGAGTTTTTACTTTTTACGTTATTATTTAAAGCTTGAGTTTACGCAAACACGTGCATAAACAATATCTTGTTGGATACAAAGAACATTCGCCCTTCTCAAGTAGTATTGCAAGTTCCGATTACGATGGGTGTCTTTGACGTCAAGAACAAATTTATTATACCTACCTGCCTACTTAATTGCGTCGGCAAAAACTTTCACAAACAGAGCTACGGCTGCAACCTTGCATGGTGTATTCTTTTCTTGTCGTTGTAATTAGTACCGGCCATACACAGAATATACTTAATATTAATAAAAAAAACTGCTATAACGAGTTATATTTTATTATTCTCTGGGTTAGATTCTCTTCAGTTGATTGAAGGCTATCTAATGTTCGTAATGTTTGATTAGAACTAGGTTTGTAAACAGGGACTTCTTAGAATCTTTCATTATCGCAATCACATCCAAATAATAGGAAAATGTTTGTCTTCAACACCAGAAAATTACCCAATGCTTTCTCTGCGTCACTATACTGATAAGTTGATAACCAGTTGTAGCAAATGAGGCCAAGTTACGTTAGTGTTTGGCGGTAAGGCCTGAAACAAACAGAACTCGTGACGGCAGTTGCACGGTAGAACTGAAAACATCACGTTTTAACTGAGTCTTGTGTCAAGCCAGAATAAAATTACGCCCTATAAAGATCTGGATGTGTTTTTGACAGATAAAATTGAAATCGTTGGTCATAACGTAGGTTTCCCCTGTCTTTGGTTGGTTTCAGCTGTTAATAGTAATAGGTTAGACGACATTGTTTGCAACATACATCGGACTCTCTCTCACACACATACACATACACACACACACACACACACACACACACACACACACACACACACACACACCCACACACACACGCATAAGGGGGTTATGTAGTAAAAAAGTTGTGTTCTTCTCCAGACGAGGAATTATACGTTTGATGAGTTTATCATCGACAGTTTTATTCGCAGTTGAAGAGTCTCAGAATATTTATCGCATAAATCAAGTTTCTTGACGTCATGAGAGCGGTTGCTGGTTAAAATATATCTTCAATGCTATTGAATACATTTAAGGCCCCTTATACAGATATCATACTTTTTCAAGTACCATTTATAGATAAATGGAATAACAGCTGTTGGGATATTATGGTATTAAATTAAAGGTAATGTATTCATCTCTAGTTAGACCTCATAAAAAATGCACACTCCCATACAAATTTTCGGAATAAATACGTTTCTACGAACGCAAGAACTGCTGAAAATGACGAAAAATGGGGTCTGGATAGGAACCCATAAAGCTAGATCAGCTACATATTTTAACTTGAAAATAACAAAAGAGTGGGGCTTATATAGTCCTCTACCCAAATGCTGGAACATTATGCATACAAATAAATACTTTGTCATTTATGTGTCAACACAAAAAATTCTTCATACATTTTCTATGGAAAGAAGCCGGCCGCTTGGCGTTTGGCGCTCAGTACGCGCTGAGATGCGCTCGTGAACGGGTGGGTGTATCGCTTTTTTGCATGAAATTTATTACGACAAAATTAACACCGTGTTGTATACTGCGCTTGATAAAACTTGATATTGTTTACGACACAAAGAAGAAAGTTCTCAATTACCCTTTTTTTTACCCGATTACAGCAAAGCCAAAAGGAAAGGGTACGAGATTAGGAGTCTATGTATGCCTATGCGTGTGTGTGTGTGTGAGTGTGTATGTATGTTGGATGTATGTAAGAATGTATTAATTGAAGTCTATGACACTCCAGAGCCCTTAACTACACTCAATTATTATTATAGCCAACTATACCTATGCAAAAAATTAGGTCAATACGTTAGTCTGTTACGGCGTGATTAAAGAACAATCCTACTAACAAACTTTTTCCCAATAATTTTAGTACGGTAAGCGCCATTTTGAAATTCTTTTTTATCGTCCTGATTTCGTTCAAAATCGATATCTGGTGTTCCCTGGGATCACTGAACAGAAAACTTTACCCAAAATTAAAAAAAAAAGTCAGCGCCATTTTGAAATTCTTTGTTATCGTACCGATTTCGTTCAAAATCGATATCTGGGGTTCCCTGGGATCACAAAATAGGAAACTTACCAGAATTTAAAAAAAGTCAGCGCCATTTTGAAATTCTCTGTTATTGTACCGATTTCGTTCAAAATCGATATCTGAGGATCCCTTAGACCACAAAACAGGAAACTGTTAGCAAAATTTTAAAAAATCAGCGCCATTTTGAAATTCTTTGTTATTGTACCGATTTCGTTCAAAATCGATATCTGACGATCCCTGGGATCACAAAACAGGAAACTGGTACCAAAATTTAAAAAAGTCAGCGCCATTTTGAAATTCTTTGTTATCGTACCGATTTCGTTCAAAATCGATATCTGGGGTTCCCTGGGATCACAAAATAGGAAACTTTTACCAGAATTTTAAAAAAGTCAGCGCCATTTTGAAATTCTCTGTTACTGTACCGATTTCGTTCAAAATCGATATCTGGGGTCCCCTAGGATCACAAAATATGAAAATTTTACCAGAATTAAAAAAAAGTCAGCGCCATTTTGAAATTCTCTGTTATTGTACCGATTTCGTTCAAAATCGATATCTGAGGATCCATAAGACCACAAAACAGAAAACTGTTACCAAAATTTTAAAAAATCTGCGCCATTTTGAAATTCTTTGTTATTGTACCGATTTCGTTCAAAAGCGATATCTGACGATCCCTGGGATCACAAAGCAGGAAACTGGTACCAAAATTTAAAAAAAGTCAGCGCCATTTTGAAATTCTTTGTTATCGTACCGATTTCGTTCAAAATCGATATCTGGGGTTCTCTGGGATCACGAAACAGGAAACTTTTACCAGAATTTTAAAAAAGTGAGCGCCATTTTGAAATTCTCTGTTATTGTACCGATTTCGTTCAAAATCGATATCTGGGGTTCCCTAGGATCACAAATTATGAAACTTTTACCAGAATGAAAAAAAAGTCAGCGCCATTTTGAAATTCTCTGTAATTGTACCGATTTCGTTCCAAATCGATATCTGAGGATCCCTTAGACCACAAAACAGGAAACTGTTACCAAAATTTTAAAAACTCAGCGCCATTTTGAAATTCTTTGTTATTGTACCGATTTCGTTCAAAAGCGATATCTGACGGTCCCTGGGATCACAAAGCAGGAAACTGGTACCAAAATTTAAAAAAAGTCAGCGCCATTTTGAAATTCTTTGTTATCGTACCGATTTCGTTTAAAATCGATATCTGGGGTTCTCTGGGATCACAAAACAGGAAACTTTTACCAGAATTTTAAAAAAGTGAGCGCCATTTTGAAATTCTCTGTTATTGTACCGATTTCGTTCAAAATCGATATCTGGGGTTCCCTAGGATCACAAATTATGAAACTTTTACCAGAATTAAAAAAAAGTCAGCGCCATTTTGAAATTCTCTGTTATTGTACCGATTTTGTTCAAAATCGATATCTGAGGATCCCTTAGACCACAAAACAGGAAACTGTTACCAAAATTTTAAAAACTCAGCGCCATTTTGAAATTATTTGTTATTGTACCGATTTCGTTCAAAAGCGATATCTGACGATCCCTGGGATCACAAAGCAGGAAACTGGTACCAAAATTTAAAAAAAGTCAGCGCCATTTTGAAATTCTTTGTTATCGTACCGATTTCGTTCAAAATCGATATCTGAGGATCCCTAAGACCACAAAACAGAAAACTGTTACCAAAATTTTAAAAAATCAGCGCCATTTTGAAATTCTTTGTTATTGTACCGATTTCGTTCAAAAGCGATATCTGACGATCCCTGGGATCACAAAGCAGGAAACTGGTACCAAAATTTAAAAAAAGTCAGCGCCATTTTGAAATTCTTTGTTATCGTACCGATTTCGTTCAAAATCGATATCTGGGGTTCTCTGGGATCACAAAACAGGAAACTTTTACCAGAATTTTAAAAAAGTGAGCGCCATTTTGAAATTCTCTGTTATTGTACCGATTTCGTTCAAAATCGATATCTGAGGATCCCTTAGACCACAAAACAGGAAACTGTTACCAAAATTTTAAAAAAGTGAGCGCCATTTTGAAATTCTCTGTTATTGTACCGATTTCGTTCAAAATCGATATCTGGGGTTCCCTAGGATCACAAATTATGAAACTTTTACCAGAATTAAAAAAAAGTCAGCGCCATTTTGAAATTCTCTGTTATTGTACCGATTTTGTTCAAAATCGATATCTGAGGATCCCTTAGACCACAAAACAGGAAACTGTTACCAAAATTTTAAAAACTCAGCGCCATTTTGAAATTCTTTGTTATTGTACCGATTTCGTTCAAAAGCGATATCTGACGGTCCCTGGGATCACAAAACACAAATTCAAAATGGCGCTAATTTTTTTAAATTTAAATACCAGTTGCCTGTTTTGTGGTCCTAGGGAACCCCAGATATCGATTTGGAACAAAGTCGGTACAATAACAAAGAATTTCAAAATGGCGCAAATTTTTTTAAATTTTGGTACCAGTTTCCTGTTTTGTGATCTTAGGGATCCTCAGATATCGATTTTGAACGAAATCGGTACAATAACAGAGAATTTCAAAATGGCGCTGACTTTTTTTAATTCTGGTAAAATTTTCATATTTTGTGATCCTAGGGAACCCCAGATATCGATTTTGAACGAAATCGGTACAGTAACAGAGAATATCAAAATGGCGCTGACTTTTTTAAAATTCTGGTAAAAGTTTCCTATTTTATGATCCCAGGGAACCCCAGATATCGATTTTGAACTAAATCAGTACGATAACAAAGAATTTCAAAATGGCGCTGACTATTTTAAAGTTTGGTACCAGTTTCCGGTTTTGTGATCCCAGAGAACCCCAGATATCGATTTTGAACGAAATCGGTACGATAATAAAGAATTTCAAAATGGCGCTGACTTTTTTAAATTTTGGTACCAGTTTCCTGTTTTGTGATCCCAGGGATCGTCAGATATCGATTTTGAACGAAATCAGTACGATAATAAAGAATTTCAAAATGGCGCTGACTTTTTTTAAATTTTGGTACCAGTTTCCAGTTTTGTGATCCCAGGGATCGTCCGATATCGATTTTGAACGAAATTGGTACAATAACAGAGAATTTCAAAACGGCGCTGACTGAAATCGGTCCAATAACAAACATTTCAAAATGGCGCTGATTTTTTTAAATTTTGGTAACAGTTTCCTGTCTTGTGATCTTAGGGATCCTCATATATCGATTTTGTACGAAATCGGTACAATAACAGAGATTTTTTTTAAATTTGTTACCAGTTTCCTGTTTTTTGTTCCCAGGGAGCCCCAAATATCGATTTAGAATGAATTTAAAAAACGATAGTTCCGGTTTTGTTGAAGCAGAGTTCAAACAGCCGTATACTACGCAATACACTCCTTGCATTTTTAAAAAGATCGCGGAAATAGATTTATACGTGACCACTCGTCATGACGCGGCAATCACTACTGACGGCAATGTCGATGCGATGTTTGTGTGAGTGAGCTGTTTCGAACGTTTCTAGGTAGTTTCATCCGTTTACTGTGGTCTAGCGTAGAGTATACGTGCTTGCAGAAATATTTTGTATTGTGGCGAGTTAAATACCTACAGATTTTTACTATAGGGATTTAAGAAACACGTGTTTCAGGATTTTTGGAAATTCGACCTCCAAGGAATTTTTAAAAATTTCACCCGAGCGAAGCAGGGGTGCGTCTGCTAGTATTTACTATAATAATGTGGCGCGGAGGCATAGATAATAATATGTAGTAAATAAATAATCAAATATTTCAAGTTACAAAATTGATTAGTTGGCTATAAAATTGAGCGTAGAGCGTAGTGCTATATATGCGTACAGATATATGCTGTAGTGTGGCGAGTTATATACCTAAAGTTGGCTGCGGCCTGATTGTATAAGGACCCTTAAAGCGTTTCAAATTATGTTGGATACAGTTAAACCGATATGTGATATTTCCATTGTGTTCGAGTTTATTACTGGCTGAAAAAATCAGATACGATAAGTACATTTCTTTAGGGCTGCCCGCTTGCACAAGGGACGTTTAAACTGATTTCAAATTCTGCAGTGCTGTCACTTTTTGCAAAGAAAATATTAGGGGTTCCAAAAAGTGACCTCAATTTAACTAAATCAATTTAAGACTCCTTGTGCATATGGGCCTAAATCGTCTTTACTAACCCAAAATAAACTGTCAAATCTTTGACCCCCATACGAGCAATATATTATTGTCAACATCATTGATAGTTGCCATTACAATAATTGCTAATTGCATTAGCAATTATTGTAATGGTAACTATCAATCAGTTCTGCATCCACTGGAGATAATTTTTCAGTGCAACTTATTGATGTACTGAACGATAAGATCCGGTTGCTGCAACATTTTCGTAATTTAGATAAGATCTCGTAAAGCATTTACACGTTGGACGAGATGTCCTCAATTCCCGCACAAGCACGGTTTGTCTCGTGACAGATACTGTAAGTACCGCAACTTAGCAAAGAAGTAAGGTAACTAATCCGTACTGATTAAATAGTTACATACTTAATAATATTAGGTGCACACTAAACACACTCATTTATGATATTTTCATAAATGGAAAAGTGGCACTTTCACTGGCATCTGTTCAACCAATTTTGGTGCAATTTGGTAGAAATAAGCTGTATCCCGGAGAGGGATATAGGCAGATTTTAATCCAGGAAAATCAAAGATTTTCCTGGTAAATCAAAAGCTTAAATCCTCGCGGATGATCAGTTGTACCATCTAGTACTTAGTTATTATAATAAATACAATATTTGTTCCTTAAGGCGTAGAGAAAATAAAATGCATTGATTTCCAGGCACTAGCAGAGATAAGGTAAGGGATCAGAACATTACTCTATCTGTGCTCTGACTGACTAACTAATTTAAAATGAAAATAGGAAACTAGGCAGTTTAGGTAGCTGTTACAAGTGTTACGTTTGTGCAAAATTATCTAAATATATATAAATACAATATTCACGGTCAAACCGCTGGCACAAAGGTAAAAGCTCAGTAAATGTATTCTGCATGTAATGCATGCATGCATTCTGATTTCTGGGGTCATCATTCATTAATGTTCAATAGATTTTGATAAACTGGGTGTCGATGTCTTACGACGTTTTTGTTGGAGTGACACTTGACTGGACAATTAATACATTTTTGGCACAGCCAAAAATGTTACAGTCAAGTGAAATTATCGTTCGATTTGTCTGAGTCGTAGTGGTCACATCAGTGATGGGTGGATAAAAAAAAATCTCAAATATGAAAATCGAAAGTAGAAAAAACAAATTTTAAGTGCGACCTCGTCGAGACCCGAGAATTTTTGTTACAACTCTCGGGTTTGAACCAAACAAAAAGGCAGTCTTCAATACCTATTACAGTTATTATTGTTTGAATTAAGAATTTTACAACCAAAAATATTTTCAGTATCAAATTGCTGCGAGGAAAATTACACCAGGCTAAAAATATCTTTTCCAGATGTGTGGAGTGGAAAATAAATGAATAGAATACATACAAAGTTGATAAGAAGTTGGTCACTCGTAGGTTACTTGAGTCTCATTGATGAAACACGCGGCCACATCATGCCGGGCGCATGGAGTAAGGAATGTTCATTGATTGGTTCCACACCACTACTGATGATAAGAAATTTTTAATTTCATCTTACTTTTATACATATACCGCTCCGTATGATGGATGAAAGTAAAAATTCATAAATTCATAGAATGCCCAGTAAGTCATTACACCCACTCTGCCTACTTATTTAAATCACAGATAGATTTTTAGAATTTCAAACCAAACTTTAAATAATATTATTCTATTGCTTAAATAAAGAAAACTTCAAGTTCAATTTTTAAGAATCTCAGCTGGATACATGCAATAGTAAAAACTGGGCTTTAATGTTTTTTTTTAAAAACGTATTTAACAGTGGCAAACATGTTCGTACGGTGGCTAATCATGATAATGGCTAAGCAAAGATATTGGGTAAATCTTGATAAGCCTATGCACCGACACCTGGTTTATAAATTCATATCTGTTGTCACCAATTAGACTGCAGGTAATGCCAAACATAACATACATCATATTGAACTACTAACATATCCTGTTGCAATCAGGCAAAATCCTTAAACCTAGCAGACGAAGTGTCGGGAAAAACTTAGTATAGATACATTATATCATTTACTATACAATTTAGCACTATTGACCTCAGAGAACATACAGTCTATTACATAACTGTACCTTGTGTTGAAAAATAGAAGATGTTTCGTTTAACTGACGAATAAGCTTGATGTTGACAAAATTGTAGGAATTCTGCCAAACGAAATTCATCAGTCGTTTGTTTGGTGATTGTGAAACACTCGTGCTCCTACTAATAGGACAAATTAATAGGAGCACGAGTAAACGACCGAATAAATGAGTCATAAAATTAAAAATCACTAAGTAGGTGCTAACATCTTTCGTTAGAGCCCCACATGAAAGATTGTTATCGCTGGCCTTGCGTCAGCTGAGTTCTATTTTCCGAGAGACGGCTTGATTTTAGTTCGATAAGCTATTCGGGCCGATTCAAACGAGTGTACCTCTCGCCCTCATGACCTAAATTTCAGTACCGACGTCATCACCAGGAAGAGCTTAGTGGGGCGCCGGTACAGTGACCCGCGCTTACGACCCGTGCATCCTGTACGACTTAAAAATCTTTTTTTTTACATTTAAACGCTAATTATCTATGTATATTTTATAAAAGCGTATGCAAAAAGCTAACCATCAATACGTTCATGTTTTACCTGACTTGAATAAAAATTAGGAGGTTCTCGTTAAAAAATCTTTTAATTTTACTAATGCTAGTTAACTAAATTTCGTATTGACCTACTTAATGTATTTTTTTTTAAATTAATAAAGCAATTTCCGAACAAGTAAGAGAAAAATTTATTACATATGTACACAAAACCCTAGCACGAAACTTTTTAGCTGTCAATGGATAAACCTAATTTAGATGAGATTTCGTTATCAGTCATACATAATATCTACCCACTTCAACACTAAGACTTATACCTATGTATAAAACACAAAGAGTTCTAAGTACTACATAGGCACATTCGTTCGATTGTTATGATTGGCTATGTTCGATTGTTATGAATTAAATGGTATTGGTATACCAGCTGAAATTATCATTTTAGCTGCCATGATAGGGTGGCCAATCAGATTTAATTGATGCAATGTTCCCACTAAGTAAATAGGGTTTTTCTTTCCCCAACTTTTCTCTTTATATAATACGCACCGTTTTTTCAATCCTGTCCCCACTACCAAAGGTTAACTGGAAGAGAATACCTATAGTCGTCAGTACTATTATATTATTCTGTGCTATAGTTATTTTAAGTTGTGCATTGTATTGTATGTGCAATGAAGAATTAAAAACAAACAAATACCTTTCTGTTACAGTTAACTACAGTTTTATTAACTTTTTTAACTAGAGATAAAACATCACAGTATCATTATTTTGCTATTAAAATAACTGCCTAGCTTGAAGCACAAGGCCGCCTCTGACGTCAAACAGACATTTCGTTCGCGTGTTGTTGTAACTTGTAAGCGCTTAAAATGTCAATTTCATTTCGGATTCAGGTGAACACGACCACGCCTCTTGTTAGTAGAACTCTAATCAACTAATTACGTTTGGTAAAAATATCGATCTAAGTAGACCGGACTGAACCGGTAGATAGTATTTTATTTATCTATAGGTACCTTAATAGGGTAGGATACTACGGAAGGGTGATATCTTAATATATAAAACAGAGTCGGGTTTGTTCGAACACTTATAACTGTAGAACGACTGAACGGATCTGCATGTTTGGCACAAAGATAGATTATAGTCTGGATTAGCACATAGGCTACTTTTTGTCCCGGAAAATGAAAGAGTTCCCACAGGAACCAAATACCTCAATCCACGTGGACGAAGTCGCCGGCATCAGCTAGTTATCAATAAATAAATAATGTCTCTCAGTCTGTGTGAGGGACGAAATCCATTGCGATTTTTAAGCAACGTTGACCCAAGTCAGTAACTCGATCGGTGAACGAATTTGGAGGTTCAGATTTGGCTTTTTCGTTTCCTCCGTGCCTCGGACAGTCCCGAAATTATCACCAATATCTGATAATAATCATAACAAACTTAAGAGTTTAAATACTCTTAGTCAACCCTCCGCATTATAATCGCAACAAAACTCCTACCATTATGAGATTAATGGAATGGGGTCACGACCCTCAGTAATGAGGAATGCGACACAGGGAGAGAAATTGTATTATTAATAATAATATATGTTGTGTGTTTTACAGTCGATAACAGTCCATATTTATACAAAAAAGAAATATTTTCGGGAATTGACAGCAGGCGGATGCCCAAACGTGGTCCATAATCAAAACGTCCTTTATCAAAAATTTGGAAGATATTGAGGTAATAAAGCTTATATAGTTAGGATTCGATGTCATAAATAGTTCGTGACAAACCACTTTTATCACAGTGACAAGTCAAACTTCATCTTGACATGTTCCTTTAGGTACTGATCTATACTAATAATAAAGAGAGGCAAAGTTTGTGAGTTTGTGACATTGTAGGGGTAATCTCTGGTTCTAATGAACCGATTTTGAAAATTCTGGTACCAATAGAAAGGTTATATATTATCCCGAAAAATGAGGGAGTCCCCATGGGAATTTAAAAAACTTATTTCACGCGGACGGAGTCACGGGCAAGTTTGCTAGTAAATTATAAATGTACCTACTAAATTAGATCAACTGGCTCTTGAATCTACCACCGGTTCGAATTAAACATATCTACCTAACTGATGTTGAAGGAATCATCCGCGTGGACTAAGGTTTTTATCCAGAGCTAGTACCTCATAATGTGCTCTTTGCTAAAAATTATAATTATCAGTTTTTGGAAAGTAAGCTTGTATTGATATGGATAGATCGTGAAGAGTAACCCATAGATAAGTATTAACACAGAATATTAACTATATTTTGTTACTATGAAGATAAAAGTTTCGAAATCCACAGAACAATCTGAAATACAGAAATTTTCTAAGCTGGGTTAGAGCTCCTTAAGCCCAACGTCAACTACACATAATATAACATTTCGTATATTTAAAGATACATTTAATTTATAATATTAAGGTTAGGTATAGGTAAGGACGCAAGGCCTAGGTTCGTGGCGAATATATAATTTTCATATCTGAGTATGTTCTCACGCTCAACGTCACTGGAAAATCCACACGACTTTTTCTTACACTTTAGCGATAGGGTTATTGGCTGTTAATTATGTAATTGGTAATTCTGATGTCGAGTTTTTTTTGTTGCTATGTTGGTTGCTATTTATAAAACCTTATAATGTAGATAGACTTAAAATGTAGGAATTACATAAAACTATCATTTAATTATGTTCTTTATATACTAACCAAAATATTTCTTACATAACCAAAAATAATAATCCTTAAATCAACAAAATAATGAAATTAGAATAGTTACTTGAGCTAAAAAAAACAACGGACTTTAATGTTTTATGTTCATCTATTCATTACAGTATATAACGAGTAAGAAAAATATCCAACGAGGAACCGAGAAAGGTTAATCGCTCCAGGGGTTAAACACATTTTTTATCAGCTCTACATAAAGTACCTACCCGTACCTACATAGTATATTTTGTAGTTGATTTTGAAAATGGCTGTGACACACAAACGGAACGACTGGCCTACACTGCCAGTGATAATTTCACTTGAGAATTCCAAAGATTTTGTAAAACTTTATTTGATTATAGCGAACGCCAGCGACTTCGTCTGCGGTTTGAGGTTTTTGGTTCCCGCGGGAACTCTTTAATTTCCCGGGATAGAAATTAGCCTTTATTCCAGACTATAAATCTATCTCTGTGCCAAATTTCAGCCAGATCCGTTCAGCTGTTGGGGCGTGATTGAGTAACAAACATCCATACATCCACACATCCATACATCCATCCAAACTTTCGCATTTATAATATTAAGTAAGATTATGATTTCGGGTTCCTTAATGTTTTACTGTGAAAGTAAAAGTCACTAATATGAAGATACAACCCTCACGGCCCATCTGTTCAACCGATTTTGATTAAATTTGGTATAGGGATATTTTGTATCCCGCGGAAGGACATAGGCTACTTTTTATCCTCTCAACTTCAATTTCATCAAACTCAACCGATTTTGATGAAATTTGGTACAGAGATAGGTTACATCCCGGGGAAGGACATAGGCTACTTTTTATCCCGGAAATAGAAGAGTTCCCGCGGGAATTAAAAAACATTATTCCACGCGGACGAAGTCGCGGTCATCTATTATCCATATCATCTAGTTTTATAATAAAACCGTATTGTTTACAGGGTTCCAGTCCAGAATGTTGCGCCGACAGTAGTGGTTCTAAAAGTGGTTCAGCGGGTACTCCTGCACCGCCGCCCGGGCCGCGGTACAAGCTCGCCATAGAAGGCTCTCTCAGGGTCTGCTGCTTCCAGCACACCAGGACTGTGGTCGACAAGATACTTGCCGCCAAGTTCTTTAGAAGATGGGAAACTCACGTACTCTGCATGCTAGACGACCAAGTTGTCTCGAAAACTGTAAGTGCCCTTAACTCTTAGCCAGTCCTTCAAATATACCAACATTTATGGTAGTGAATGTATACCTAAAGTATACATACATAGTAATTACTATCATAAATATGAAAGTATGTCTGTCCCTCTGTCCTACTACTACGATCAAGACCCATCTTTACAACAGATTTTAATGAATTCTAGAGCAGAGATTGGTTGCATCCTGGAAAATGTATATCATTTTTTGGGCTACTTTTTATCCCGGAAAAAGTAGCCCAAGTATATAAAGTTCCCACGGTGTTTTTAAAAAGCTTAAATCCACTCGAAGGCGCAGGCATTATTAAGTAATTTGATATTTACTTATTACTTAGTTTTTTTTATATTTTATTCGATCAATTAGTGTGGAAAGTGTTCTAAGCTTTTTTTAAAACAGAAGTTTGTTATTGTTTATATTGTGCATTCCACGCGATCTTCTTCTAAATGTTAATGCTTTTTCGCAAAACAATCCCGTTACGAGCTTACAATTCACTGGAAAAGTGTTTTTATAACACATAAATAGGTTTAAGGCTCAAACAGACGCCCGACAAACACAGAGCGATCGTAGATTCGTTTTCTGCACGGCGGCGCACTAATGTACTTACACAACACAAGAACTAATGTACTTTTATAATCTCTCTAGCACTATTTAATAAACAAAATATTATGCAACGATGTCCACAAATCCACAGTGAACTTTCAAGCTTTTAAAATTGCCCTTTTAGTTCCTCAAAACACCAGCGCCGCTGTCTCACTATTACGTCACTTTAAGAAGTATGCCACTGAAAAAGTGAGGGTACTGAGTTATTTACGAATAAATTTTGACTTTATCTTATCTTACTAATATTATTAATGCGAAAGTTTGGATGGATGTATGGATGTCTGGATGTCTGGATGTATGGATGTATGGATGTTTGTTACTCAATCACGCCCCAACAGCTGAACGGATCTGGCTGAAATTTGACACAGAGATAGATTATAGTCTGGAATAATACATAGGCTCCTTTTTATCCCGAAAAATTAAGGAGTTCCCGCGGGAACCAAAAAACGTAGATCCACGCAGACGAAGTCGCGGGCATTAGCTAGCTTGACTATAAAAAAGAGGTGATAGTCGTATGGTTAAAACTTCGGCCACCTATTTCGGGGGTAGGTAGTTAGCTACTTACCGTGGTTTTAATCCCAAATATCATAAGTTATATGTGTCTTGTAAGAATTAATTAATACCACTGAAGGAACATTGTGAAGAAACCTGCATAACTGAGAGCTATCCAAAAGGTGCGAAGCCTGGTCAAGTCTGCGCTGGCCAACGTGAGCTTAACCAGCGCAGACTTGGCCTAAACCATTCTCATTCTGAAAAGAGACTTATGTAGGCTTAGTAGTGGGCCGATGCTGTCCTAAGAATTGAGATGATAATGATGATGACTTTGATGATCAAACAACTTTGATTCTGTACAACCACGTTGAATATAGATAAGTCTGTGTGTTGAAGCCCTAAACCACGTTATATGTATAGGTGTAGTGCTCGCGTCTGTGATTTGGATTTTCCAAACACATACTCGTACCATACGTCACGTTTTTTTTCTTAGTCACGTAAAGTAAAGGATAGCGTTTTAATTTGAGGGGTTTTTTGTGTAAGTTTATAAATTACTCATATCCCAGCTTCACTTTGTTTAATATTAGTGACGTATTACTATCTACATACCTACGAGTTATGTTATTTGACGACTGTAAAGAACTTTTATTGGATTTTAAAGATTTTGGAAGTCACTTCTACGAAACTCTAAGAAAAGTTACAGGTACATAATTAAGTTTGTGGCAGTGGACACAGACCTATCATAAATACAAGTTAGAAACTAGAAAGGGTGATTTAATGACATAAGTAATAACTACCAAACGAAACTCGAAAACGAAACTCTTGCAGTCAAGTTAAATAAAATATTTTTTAATTTGTCCTGACCGATAATTTGGTCTAACTTTCTTTAAAATATTCGACTTAAATAGCTCATAATATTTTAACCAGCTGTATCAATTTAAACAAACGTCAAACCTATTACTCATCGCATAGTGCGTTTGCGTAATTCAATTTGAATACTTACGTAATAAATAAATAGGTATTGCAGTAATTTCTTTATCATTCGGAAAATAATAATGATCATTGTTAAATGTTTAAAACTTATATAAGTGCGATAGTTTGTCTGTCTGTCTGTCAATCTGTCTGTTAGGTACCTTTTCACATTCCATCCCCTATAAGCACAGAAATAGTTAATGGCATCCCGATTCCCCGGGACTGACATAATAACACTGCTACCCACAGACCGAAAATGACATGGTCCAAAATGTATAGACCGAAAATCCAAAATTGTAAATTATTCGATACGAACAAACTATGCTCCAATAGATTTCTTAGAATTATCTAAATAGTAATTATCTCTACCTAAGTTGTAATTCTCAAATCCATGATGAATCGGAGCGATATATATGTCACCGTAAGATTGTAAAAACCGTTAGATTATAATCTAACTCGCGAAATCGCAAAGTGTCGAAAGATTACAATTTAACGCATTATTTGCCGTTAGATTGTAATCTGTTAGGTTTATTAACCCGATAGAACCTAAGTGCCCTAAGCGGCCGGGCACTACCTGATTATTTATGTCGAACCCTAACTTAACCTACATGAACCAGACAAGAAAACGTAAATACAATGAATATTTCAAAAATTGAAACTCAGAACATTGAACGGTTCACAATCTTTCGACAGTTTACAATTTTGCGAGTAAGATTATAATCTAACGGTTTTTACAATCTTACGGTGACATATAGATCTTTACTGTCTTTATAGCTGATCATCTATATAGTATATTTGCCACCGTAAGATTGTAAAAACCGTTAGATTATAATCTAACTCGCGAAATTCTAAACTGTCGAAAGATTATTAACTGTTCAATGTTCTGAGTGTCAATTTTTGAAATATTCATTTGATTTACGTTTTCTTGTCTCTTTCTTGTAAGTTAGGTTAGGGTTCGACATAAACAATCAAGAAGTGCCCGGCCGCAGGCCGGGCACTTAGGTTTTATCGGGTTTAAAAACTTATCAGATTACAATCTACCGGAAATTAATGCGTTAAATTTTAATCTTTCGACAGTTTAGAATTTCGCGAGTTAGATTATAATCTAACGGTTTTTACAATCTTACGGTGACATATATAATCAATATAAACAACAGATTATACTGACACTGTAAATGCAGAGCTGAACAGATGCAGACGAAGATCTAGTTTATAATTGCTAAATAAAAATTAAATCCTAAGTCAATAATGAATTTTACGCATTTTTTTTCTATCTATATTCTTTTATATTTATGGGCTTAGAATATGCAACTTAGGTAGATTTGTTCGTTCATTCTAATGAATCTATCGGCAAATAGTTCGTTCATAAGGATTGATGTACAGTTTTGGGTTTTAAGTTCATACTCCATTATGTAGTTACATATTGAACCATTTCTTTGGTACAAATGTAGTTGCATGCAATTTCGACTTTCATCTGAATCGAAAATCATGAGTGTTGTCGTCCACCTCTCTCTTTAACTCGATCTTTATTTTCACCATCAGATAGGAATTTCTGGAATTTTACACAAAGAAATAGACGCGCCAAATTACGCTGGCAATATAATAATATGTAACTTCTATGGGTTTTAATGAATTCATTGTTTTTATCGTTAACTTTAATGAGGTCAATGAGCAGATAACGTAACACTCGTGCGTCACTGAAATATAGGTTCTGCGTTAGAGTCTAGTTTACAAAAATAAGGTTACCTCTATTAAAATATGTAGGTACATCAGGTACTGCCTAAGTAGGTATATGATGTTTATTAGCATCATGCAAAATGTGTTCATCTTTACGAGTGACTAAACAAAGGACCAATACTAATGTATAACAAATGCGAAAGTGGGTCAGAGTGTCTGTCTTTCTGTCACGGTGCATCTGTTCAATCTATTTCAACAAAATTTGATACCACTATATTTTTTATCAAATAATCCCTGAATATCAAAGCATTTTGAAACACCGGAATAGATACGAAGATCATCTCGTTTATAATTATTTGTAGGTAGTGGTTATATAATGTTGTGGTAGGTAACTGATGACTGATATTAAATTATTACTCAATGCCGTTGGAGATCTCAATATTTTAAGCAGTTTTCTCCTGCATATCTTGTAAGCTTTAACAGTTGTGATAGGTAGGATCATATTCATATAGACGTTTAAGTAGGAATTACCGTGTTACTCTTGATATGTTTACAACGTAGATTTAAACCTACCTAAAACGATAATGTTCACAGACATGTTGAAGGCAATATAAATATTTAGATATTGCAGCTCAAAACAGAATTTTGTTTTTTAAACAGACATTCCTTGACGTCATATGCAGAAAGGTAGCACATGCAAATAATTTTTAATACATTAAGGTAGCTACCTAAGGTTTAAAATATCATAAATATTATATTAAATACATACATACTTACATATAAGTAAGTAGGTATACCTACATTTTATGAAATGATAGAAATACAAAACCTATAGATGATAACGATAGGTAGGTAGGCTAGGTACCCACCGTCCTAAGTAAAAGCAGGATAAGTGCCTAATGATATTTATACATACTTACTAATATTAGCAAAAGTTTGTCTGTCTGCCTATCTGCTACGCTTTAACGGCCCATCTCAACCGATTTTGGTAAAATTTTGCATAGAGATCTCCCGGGGAAGGCCTCTTTTTATACTGGAAAATTAAGGAGTTCCCGTGGGAATTAAAAAACCTAATCGAGATCGTTTTTGGAAGCACCCGCAGGCGCATATAGGCGCGCCCTTTGCCACACATACACCTCTTAGGGACGAACTCGTATACTACTGACTATTTCCTCTATAGACAAAGTATTCTGTGACTGCTACTACCACAGAATAGGTAATAGTACAATGTACTACTGACTAACCCATGGGTTCGAGAAAACACGCCGGAATAAAAAATATGCGCGGAAACGCGCGTTCGGTTTTTTGAAGCCCAAAATGTGGCGCGTGTAAGCACTGAGCACGTAAGCCGATACGACAAACGAGCCTATGCGCGTAAAAAATACGCTAGTCTGAAACCGCCCTTAAGTAGGTAATAATTTAATTTAGTAGGTAGTTAAAAGGTCATAGTATGTTAAAAATTAAAATATAGTCGAAGGTAAACTGCGGTAGGTGCAGTTGAAAGAAGGCCGTCTGAGCCTTCACGGTGCGCAGGCCAACAGATGCTTGGGATGCGTCTTTATCTACGTCATTACCAACCTCTCGCCTTCGAATAGGTCTGCGTCGGACATTGCTCCGAGAAGTCCGAGAATCCATACTCTACAAGTCTACACATCAGACTATGAACACAGTTCACCCGATGCGACATTCGTATGCACCACGGTTATCGATAAGCGTCATTAATATATATAAGTAACTAATTACCTACTGATTAAAATTACGTAAATAGTTAGATAATAATTCTATATATTCTGACATATGGTAGGTATAGAAAATTTAACTTAAACACATTTAACGGTCTTGTGCATGTGGGCCCTTCAAATCAGTGGTCTTATATGGTTCCCTGCCGTACCGGGTGCGGTGGTTTAAATTGCTTTAAGAAGAGCGTAGTGAATATAAATGGGCAGTTTAAATCAATATGTATTACCTAAAGTAACAATAAAGGGACATAATTAATAATACACATCATATTTGTGAGAAGGAGAAAATTAAAAGTAACTCGATGATGCCCGTTTTTGAACTGGCTTTAATAATTAAAAAACACGACTGCCCTGGATAAAATTTATAAATTAAAATTATAGCTAGTCACTCGGGGTGATGTAATTATTCTAACGATATGCCATACATCCAATCTGTTCATTTAGAAGTTATAAAAAACTTAATTTATAGGTGACGAATTTGCCTGTACGTTGAACCTTACGGAACTACCTACTGCGTAAAAAACCTTGCGATTATTTTTCTCAATTCTGTAACACTACAAATCATATGGTGGTAAACGCACTTACGATTATACCTACGCACGACAGAAAATCTCTGATTTGATAATATGCATTATATTCGCGAGTACGTGCGAATATTTTATGCAGTATGGGCACAGAAAGGTTGTATGACGCTTACCACATTGGCAGTGCGTGGTAGTTTACCGTATGCGGGAAATAAATCAAGAAAATAGAAATTGGGTATTTGACTACTAGTGAAATAAATTATTTTTTAGTGATTATTAAATAAAGGATCTCCCAAAAGTCGGTATATCCACGTCCCCTGCTAATTTTACTTTGAATAACCATTTTAAACTATCGAATAAAATAAAAAAAGTTCGTCGAACTTTAATGACGACACAACTTAAAATTTCATACAAAATGCATTCTAAGCACGCGTTTTGACGTTTGAAAAAAAAGTTGCTTATTTGACTAGTTGTCAAATACCCAATTGCGCAGAAGTTTTTCACAGTGTGGTAAGCACGCCTTAAAGACACGACTTGTTTCAGCCGTCTGGTCTGCTCGAGCGTCCCTTGTCGTACAGCAGCATGCAGGAAGTGTACTGCATCTCTCGCTGGGATCCCGCGAGGAAGTACTGCCTACGAATAGTGATGCCTCACGGATCTCTTCTCCTGCAGGTGAGATGAAACTTTCTTTCTTTTAACGAAAAGTAAAATAATACTTAAAGAACTTGTGCAGCTCTTTTCATGCCATACTTATAAAGTGCCTAAACTAGCGGCACGCTATGATGGCCGGTTTGACGTTTGTCCGCTCATGAAGTTCCGTATTAATTGATAACGACTTTGAAGGAAATAATTGTATTACTTTATTGACGATAGTGATGTGCAGAGATTCATAAATTTTATCGAATGTAGTTTTAGGTTTAGGACTCAAAATTTATTTATTAAATTGATTTCTTAAATGTATACAAGTGTAGAAAAATCAGTTTGCACCACTTAAGGGGTGAATGTACTTGTGAATATGAACAATTTTCACTATGTGGACAAACCTCTGAAATCGCAAAAAAATATCAATAAATTTTTAAAAATGGAATCTAATACGATCGTGTAACAAACGCAAAATATTGATGGAAAGATTTGATATAGCGATGGCAAGGTATACTTTTTTACGGCAAGTGAAAGAAATCAAAAATTGGCAAAATGTTGTGTTCTTCTTATAATTTGTCACGCCGGAACCATCAACGGGTTTGTCGAAGGTTCTCTCATGGCTTTTGCGTCAAAAACCACTGGAGACTATCATGAAGACATGAATGGAGAAAGTTTACTGAATGGTTTACCTCAATGTTGTGTAGCCTCCCTGAACCATCTATTATAATTATGGACAACGCCCCATACCACTCGATGCAAATTGACAAGCCACCTGCCCAATCCCAAAAGAAAGGAAAATAGATAATATTATAGAAAACGAACATATAATTATTAATGTATGTGATGATAGCAGTGACGACAGTGAAAATAGTAGTATGGACGAATCTGATTAATTATGGCCTTTTGTGGCACCTTTTTTGGTATCTTTTGTATTCATATGTTTCTTGTGTGCATATAAAGTATGTATATTCATTTTCGTTCAAATATTCAGTTCGTTCAAATAAATTAAATAAACATATACATTTTTGTTTTATTAAACCTATTTAATCAGGTACAAAAACAAAACTTAATTGTTTTTTGTTCGAGAATAAATTGACATTCCACATCACTATTGTAATGTGTCAAACCGGCCATCATAGCGTGCCGCTAGTGTAGGGCCTTTGGGCACCTGGGAAAATAATTAAGGAAAATACCCTGACGAAATTTGAATGTTTGAAACTTCTCCGTAATTAATAATCCCAAAGGGGCGTGAAATCTGCCAATTTGTATTTTGCTAGCAAAGTGTGCTATCGTGGTGGACTAAAGTCTAAACCTTTCTCATAATCTCATTCAAAGAGGAGGTCCGTCTTTAGTGAGCTTAGCGTAGGTAGTGAGCATGGGCCACTGAGCCGACGGCAACAGGTTGGGACAATGCAATAGAGGAACCTTACCTATATGGCGGATATTCCCTTTTAGGTAGGAAAATACAAAAATAAACGTCTAATCATTGACGTAGCAATTTCCCCAGAACCAGTGTTAAGTACGAACAGATACTCGTAGTACGAAGTTCAAAAGATAATTCGGGTTTGTGCTTACAATATATTATATTCTTTTGAAACATTCATATTTTGTAGTAACTATCCTGTACAAAGTTTTCTTATATCAGGTGCCGTTTTAGACGATTCAATGTAAATTATTTTTTCATCTTTTAGAGCAAAAACCAAAAACACATTTTGGAAAAATAAAAGATTTTTGGTGTGCAATAAGCTTGGGTGAATAGCTTTCGCTTTTAGGTATATGAAGCGCGCATACTAGGCGACAAGGCAAAACTTCGTTCCTTTACGACGCGGAAGTTTCGCATGGCATTTTGTTCTGTCCAGTCCCTAGTGTGTTTCCGCTTGTAATACCTGTGAATTTCAATATGTGTGAATTTTTCTTTTTCTTCCTTTAGGCAAACGACGCTTATACGAGAGACCAGTGGTATTACTCGATTGTGTGGAGGGTAAATATTGACGTCTCGATTATTATTTACTAGAATGGTGGATTTAGGCCTTTGGTCTTTATAATTTATAAATCAACATTAGCTTAGAACAGTTTCTCGAGTAGGTATTCATCAATCGAAGCTTTAGACTTATTAACCGATACCTATTTAAGAACCTTGTCTAAGCTGATGTCGATTTAACAAGGGTCTCATCAGTGGCGTGCACAGGGTTTGATGCTAGGGTAGGCATTGGTAAGTCAGAATACCTATTTACCTACTGTTTTGATAAAAAATGAGCATTGATGATACCACTCGGGTAAGCAGTGCTTTTATGCCTCTATGAACTGCACGCCACTGGGTCTCATGTGGAAACTGTTTGACTTTCCGGGAATAAAGGAGCCTATATTTGTTTCTGGGATGATATCCTATCTATAGCTATAGCTATCTCTGCTATTGCTATTCTATAGCTATTTCATCAAAATCGTTTTAATGGTGGGCCGAATCAGCTTGTCTGGTGTCGTAGAATCAGTGGGGCTTATTTAAAATTTATAGTTACAGCTAACATTGAGAGCCCGCGCGATGTTCTGTGATTTTACAGGGTTCATTAAAAATACTACCTAATAACCTCTTAATTACTATGTAATACTAAACCTCTTTTGTTGTACGACTCTTTAAAATTATAGGAAGTAACAAAAACAATAAAAATAAAAGTATTTAGATTGGCTGCTCTAAGACCGCAATTAAACTCCACGCAGCATGCGCTTGGCGCGTGGCAAACCGGTTATCGCTCGACTAGTCGACTACTAAAAACACGGAGTTGAAGAGGGCCTAGAGCAGTGTAGGTGAACCTTTATGAATCAAAATGCCATTTTTTCTAAATAAATGTTTAATGAGGTCATAGAAGTGCCATCAAATAATTTTGATTTTGTGATTATTGGGAAAATAATAATAAATACTACCAACTCAAAGCTCTTTAAATTTACTACAAAAAAATACATTTTGCAATGTACGCGTAATTTAAGTTAAAGTAAAATTAGTCTGACTTCTGTTGTTGCAGATTAGATGACAAATAGTTATATGTATATTATAATTAGGGTATTACCCTTATATTAGGGTTTCTTTTTCTTAGTGCATAATGAATTTTGTGATCGGTGACGTACCCAAAATATTGTGTCGCGTGCCATTTATGGCACGCGTGCCAATGGCTCGCCATCCCTGGCCTAGAGTCCACAGTGAATTTTTTTATTTATTTTAGTGAATAAATTGAGTTTTTTTTTAAAGTTGCAGAACAAAAGGATTTCAGTAATATGTAGTTATTAGTATTTTAAAATTTTAACCCTGTATATGTTAGCGTCAGGTAATAAAGCCTGTAGATGTCTCATGTGATATATCAGTGATGTGATGACTAGGATTCTGGTGATATGCCATCGCTACAGTTCACTAGCGCTGTACGCTCGAAGCGGATGGTTGATTGAAGAACAAATCACAAATGTTCGCTAAAATAGACAGTACACCCTTACTATCGCTTCTCACAAGCACATCGTATCAACAAATACGATTTTAATATCATTCACGACGCAAATGTAAGGTCAAATTTCTTCAGCAAGCCAATTTGACGCTGCCGGCTGTGTTGGTTTGTCTTATACAAAATTTGCGATTAACCTAGTAAGTCCCTACTTAACCATATTATTCTTTCCTTTACAGAGAAATATGATACGATACCGCAATTTCTTAACGAAGTCGGTAAGAAAAGAAGTTGTGCTAAAAGAATTAAAGGTTCGTAATAACAATACTACTACAATTATTTATTTTTTACTGGCTTGTTGCCCGCAACTTCTACTTTATTATAAAAACAGTTTATTTTTAAGTAATTCCCGCGGAAACTCCTTAATTTTCGGGCATAAAATGTTTAAGTCTATACCTGCAACCTTCCGCGGAACACAGCCTATCTCTATACCAAATTTTATCCTAATCGGTTGGACAGGTTGGGTGAACGCGAAATAGCCAAACTCCACTACCAACCAAACTCATTTGCATTTATAATATTAAGTTCAAGTGCATTATATCTCAACTAGACGATGCCCGCGACTTCGTTCGCGTGGATTAAAGTATTTTGGTTCCCGCGGGAACTCTTTAATTTTCTGGGATAAAAGTCTATACCTGTGTCCTTCCCCGAGATACAACCTACCCCTGTACCAAGTTTCATCAAAATCGGTTGAATATTAGGGGCGTGAAAGCGTAGCAGACAGACAGACAGACTCTCTCGTTCGCTGACTCCTATGTATTTTTGTTAGTCACCATCTTCCCATACTCCAAAACTACTGGGTGTAGTTTAATTCGGTTTTCATTACACACTTACTTTAGGCTATAAGAATGCCATAAAATCTTTATGGTCAGTTATTCACAGTTATACCTACTCAGATTTCTCAGAACCAATTAGCCACGCTGGAAGGACGCTGCAGTCATAGATTTATAATATTTTAAATATTTTTCACTTGTTACAGAACATGGTAGACTTTGCAATGACAACGCCTCTACAGGACGAAAGTGTAACGCGTGCACCCCTGCAAATTCTCAAGGACTTGCTTTCTGAGGTTGATTATTTTTGTAGAATTTTCCCACTTCTCAGTTTATTGTTTAATGATAGCGTAAGATAAACGACTCCCAGTCCCATCCTACATCATCTTTAAATCTTCCAAATTTTAGGGAATAGTTGCACAAGGCCGTATGAGCCTTAAGTCCAACCAGTGAATATGTCACCGTAAGATTGTGAAAACCGTTAGATTGTAATCTATCTAGCGAGATTGTATAAAACTATCGAAAGATTACAGTTTAACGCATTATTTTTCGGTAGTTTGTACTCTGTTAGGTATATTAACCCGATAAAGCCTATACAAGTATGGGAAAACTTGCCTTAGTCAAAATAGGTAAAGGTCAACGGACGGACGGGCTGATAGAAAACCAGATGGCCATCACAGAGCTTTAAAAATGTTCCATCACTGTAACGCATGTATTTCCTTTACATTGTACACCTATTGACGCACGCTACATACTATTTATATATTTTACGTAAATGTACCGAATTGTTATCAACTTGTTATGATAATAATGAATAACAAATACTAAACTTAGGTACCTATTACAGTTTGAGCGTTAACAACAAAATTAAGTACTTACTTACGTAATGATAATTATCTTCTAAAAAGGCAATAAGTATTGCACTATTTATAGCCAAACGAAATTTAGGCATGTTTCCTTTATGATAATTTAGAGTTCGTTTTTATTGTTACATCTTTTTTGCTGGGTAAATGTTATGAAGAAACAGAAGATTTAATACAATTTGATATATTACTATTTTTATTTTTTGTTATAAACAAACCAATTTTTTCCCAGTCCCATTTACTCTCTCATGCTGTTATTTACAAGAACTCACAAGCTCGTACATAAATATAAACACACTCACATTCACACACACTTAAATGTATAATATAGTTTATAGTATTTTTTGTGAATGCTTAAATTTCTACTTATAAACTTGTGCATGTGCACACATTTTGGCTAACGAGGGAGAGGGCTGTCTATCCTTAACACAGGTTTTAAAAAATCTACCTAGGATAGCCATTTCTTGATCTTGCAACATTTAATGTAAATATTTTGTTATAAGCACAAAAATTGTTAGCGTCAAATAGTTCCAAGATCAATTACAATGTAACACAAAATGATTGAAAATAAACGATTTATTTATTTATTTATTGCCAGAACAAGGATAGTCCTGATTGGGAAGAATGGGCGGAGAATATATCAAGTGTAGCGGCGCCTCTGCTTGCGGAGCGTTGCGTCAACGGTGAGCTGTGTGCGTTGCTGGCGCGTCTCTGCAGGCGGAGGCCGCGCTCCGCTCCGCTTCCCGCGCTCGCTCCGCCTGTGCGACGCGTCCTCACCCGAAACGTCGACTTCGGTAAAGCGCCTGATGCACGACAATTTGTGAGGGATTACATTAGGTATAGCATACATGATAGCTTACATTATTTATCTTAAAACTAGATGATGTAAGTAGGCGTCTTCATCAACATGGAAAATAAAGTCCTGTGGAAACTAATTGATTTTCCGAGATGAAAAGAAGCCTATAACTCCGTTGGTGTTGAAACGTGATTCAAGAAGAAACAAACGCACTTTCGCTTCTAGATATACCTAACCTACCTGTTAATAACATTAATTAACAAGAATACATAATAGTGCAGGTATCGTACGAATGATCGTACTTAGGCTGATAACGCAGATAGCGTCTCTAGCCAGAGAGGGTTGTAGATAATATATTTTTACAAAGGTAGTACTCATTACTCAATTTAAAAATGTCTGAAATTAGCGGATATATACAATGAAATTTTATGTAGAACATATATCTAGGTATACTAATATTATAAAGAGGTAAAATTTGTGAGTTTGTGACGTTGTAGAGGGTAATCTGGATCTACTGAACCGATTTTGAAAATTCTAGTACCAATAGAAAGCCGCATTATTTTTGAGTGTCATAGGCTATATATTATCCCAAAAAATTAGGGAGTTCCCGTGGGAATTTAAAAAACTTATTTCACGCGGACGAAGTGGCGGGCAAGTCTGCTAGTACTAAGTAAGTACATAATAACCTCAATATTAGGTAAAAATCTCGTTGACATTCATACAGTTAATTAAATTTTAATGTGGTTACAATTTGTACGAAATGTTTGTCAGAGATATATGGGGCGGTGTCAGGGTCACTAACTACTATCAGATAGTACCATTAAGTAACTAATGGTTTATTATGGCTGTAACACAAAGTGATTCTTTGCTGTTTTCTGTGGTTGTTTCTGTGGCTATGTCCTTTTAAATTATCGGTTGCCTGGAAGAGATCGATGTGAAGCGATAAGGCCGCCTAATTTAATGTTATTATTGTTTTTTGGTGTACAATAAAAGTATATTCATTAATTAATTCATTCATTCTTGAGGCCGTGAGTTATCTTGACCGGTCGGAAGCGAATTTGACCCAGATCTGCAACTAGATGGGTACCCTTTGACAATCGATCGCGGGTTCCTAAATTAAGCATAAGTACCGATAAAGCTTATGAAAGAAGTCCGTAGGTAGCAGGTACCTAGACTACAAAAATAAGTTTGTAGGTATTTCAGGTTAAATTTATTAATGCCGGTAGATGTCAAGATGTACCTATTTAGGTGCCGCAGGTGTGATTTCTTTATTAAATTAGGATAAGTAATACTTATGTGCTAATAGCAAGCGTCCGATCTCCGCCGATAGATAGGTATAGTTGTAAGTTCATCAGAATCTCTGCTGCTATATTTTAATAATTAAAAAATCGGTTCAACTATCCTCTTTTTGGCAACAGGCCAAATTTTTAAACCTCCTATTCTGAGTATATTTGTAAATAGTGCACCTGTGTTTGCGCTCACACTTGTGCAATACATGTATCATACGTAGTTAGCTTCTTTCTTTGACATTGGGGTCAATTCTGCCGTACACCATCACTAAACCAAAATGACAGCTTCATTTATTTTGCTATCACTTTCATAATACTACATGGTGAAAGGGGCAGCACTAGATTTAAAGCTGTCATTTTAGTTTAGTTTAGAGTTTTTTTTAAAAAATAGAATTGGCCCATTGAGGGCTACCGTTTTTATGCTCATTCGTTGGCGCCACTGGCGAGTAAGGTCTTTAGTATAGCTGTAACTTCGGTAAAAAAGCATACTTTTGACAAAAAATACGTTTTTAAATAGTAAGCACACAGGGACCAGGGACATAATGTACTAACTTCTGAATTCTTCTTCTTTCAACCTGCTTAGTTTTGCAATTTTTTTCTTAGCTCCGCTTTCAGAGCACTGACATTCATTGAGACATATCTTACATCTTCATTAATTAATCCGGTATTGCTAAATAAATTAATCAAATAATTAGACCCGCGATAAAGACCCAGTGATAATAGGTCTATTACACTGCACTTTCCACAGGGCCCTGTGGTGAGGGTGGGCGTGGCCGCTAGTTAGTGCGTCGCTTATTACACAGGATCAAATTAGGGACCCTTTCTACCTAAATCTTATTACACTACACTGATTGAAGTGTAAAGTGCAGTGAAAAGTGCAGTGTAATAGGCCTTTAATACCTTTTAGACATTTCAGAGACCTCACTCTACACTAGCGCCTCTAGCGGCGAATTTAAACGCGGTAGCCCCCATTAGATGCCGAAGAGCAACCAAGCGCTGAAATAACGATTTTTCATATTAGTGCCTATTTTCAGTGCTCTCAGCGCTCACAACTCCGGGCAAAGCCTCGTGCGTCGGTTTGTGGAGGTGACGCACGGCAGCGGTGCTGCCTGTCCACATCCGCGTGCGGCTCCCAACCTGGCGTCCGTAGCGCTGGCTGCCATAGACGACCATTATCGGGACCAGGTCTCACCGCACGTCTGTGACGATACGGAGTACGAGATCATGTGCTTCGCTGACATACTTGAGCACATGTAAGTTCGGATACTTCCCAATAGGTCAACTGATTAAAGTTCATTCGTTGATTTCTGTGCATATATTGCTCTGAGCGCGGGAGCCTTGCAGAGCATCTATATTCTATACCAATGGCGGCGATAGATGCCCACTATCGGAACCGGTCAGCGTGCTGTATTTAGCTGATGTCCATGGGTACTTTAAGTTTTCTCTACAGTGCTCTGAGCACGGACAACTTACCTGGTCCTGTTTCGCACGGATACTCTCGGCCATTGACCACCAGTATCGTGACCAGCCCTTAAGCATGTAATTGATGTAAACGAGCACGAGATGCTTGGCTTTGCTAACATTCTTGAACTCGGTTCGTTCAGTTTTAAGTGTACCTATCTAAATCGCAATCGGCATAGATCTGATAAAACTTCAAAACTATCTTCTATTACAAACAATTAATTTGACGACCTCCGTAGCGCTGTTGTCTTAACGTGCGGAGGTCCCGGGTTCAATCCCCGGCGGGATCGATTTGGGAATTTATAATTTCTGAATTTTCCCTGGTCTGGTCTGGTGGGAGGCTTCGGCCGTGGCTAGTTACCACCCTACCGGCAAAGACGTGCCGCCAAGCGATTTAGCGTTCCGGTACGATGCCGTGTAGAAACCGAATAGGGGTATGGGTTAAATATAACTGCCATGCCCCTAACAGGTTAGCCCGCTACTATCTTAGACTGCATCATCACTTACCATCAGGTGAGATCGCAGTCAAGGGCTAATTTGTAGTGGTTAAAAAAAACCCATGGAAATGCAAACTATTCGAATTGAAAACCTTACCCTATTTCGGGCTGTGATAAAAAAAATACGAGTACCTATCACATCAATTGCAGTCACATACTTTGTGCATTGGTAATTATGAAATCCTAGATACATATTTAAGATTCAGACCCAAACCACCCACGCAAATAGCCAAATAATTACTTAGTTAGTATTTGTTAGCGTTTTTGGAAAATAAATTGAAATTGCAATTTCCAGGTGTGAATATGATGATTGGCTGGTGGTGGTTGGAGGGGTGCTACAACCAGTGCCCCTGTCAGCTTCCGCGTTGAGCTGTCCCAGAGTCGCCTCTCGCCTGGGCAACGTGCTGAACCGGCTGGCTTGCGACCCGCGCTGCGCGGCGCACACTTGTGTGGCGCACGCGCGCGCCGCACGGCCTTCCCCCCCTTCCTGGCTGAGAGCCACTGCCCCCTCCGACCCTGCGTTGGCTCTGCCACACGAACAGCTATGTCAACTTTGGGGAGATATGGTAAGTTCCTATTTGAGCAATACATCTTACTAATTTTGTCTTACTAGTAAATGCGAAAGTTTGGATGGATGTATGGATGTGTTAATGTATGGATGTGTGGATGTACGGATTTATGGATGTATGGATGTTTGTTACTCAATCACGCCCCAACGGCTGAACGGATCTGGCTGAAATTTGGCACAGAGGTAGATTATAGTCCGGAATAGTACATAGGCTACTTTTTATTCCGGAAAATTAAGAAGTTCCCGCGGGAACCAAAAAACCTCGATCCACGGAGACGAAGTCGCGGGCATTAGCTAGTGCAGTGGCGTGCAGTTCATAGAGGCATAAAAGCACTGCTTACCCAAGTGGATATACGTCAATGCTCATTTCATTATAAAAGTCAGTAAATAGGCTTTCTGACTGGCTGATGCCTACCTTGGCTTCAAGCCCTGCGCACGCCACTGAGCTAGTGTTTATATATTTAGAAGTTTTGTCCCACATAATTTATTAATGGCATAAGTACTATTAAATATTTTATTAATAGGTATGTTTTTGCACTCAAGTTCTCTCTTTGTACTTTGATAATCCCATCCTATCGGTACAATTCTAAGAGCTGCACATGCAGTATGTACTATGTATAATGGAGCATGTGTTACGTACCTGACTTAAAAGCATATTGTATGATTGTAATACTAGGTTTTGTTTTATCTTCAGCTGAAAAGCCTATTAAGCTGTTGCTGTAAGAGAAAAAGTTTCCTGCAAAGTATGAGCAAACACCTTCCGGATTTTCTAATAGTGGGGCTAACGGAACATGTAAGTCCACATTATTAATATTAAACTAGTTAAGTAGTCAACCCTTTGGCTTTGACTGCGACCTTACCGTGATCAGTGATGCAGTCTAAGATGGAAGTAGGCTAACTTGCAAGGGGTACCTATAGCTACTAGAGCTAAAGAAGGTCATACCAGCACTAAACCGCTTGGCGGCACAGCTTTGCAGGTGAAGTAATAACTAGGCAAATCTCCATTGGCCATGTCTTCCCACATTTTTTCTGCCGTGCAATAGAGTCCGGAACCTCCCTTGACCGCAGCGTTTTCTGCGGTGAGTCACTGAACCAGACAGGTCGTTAAAATCTCATACGTACTTACTTTTTTTTTATATAAAATATATTATCTTTGCAGCCCGCAGCATTGGAAGCTTTATGTCTATGGCTAGAATGGGAAGTAGCTAGTGGAGAGCAAACGCAGCTAGAAATAATAGCAGCACTACAAGGCACTGAAGTCGGACAACAGTATTATAAAGATTTGTGTGAACGCCAACAAACGTTACAAAGACTGGTGAGTACCCTTTTTTGGTTTGGGTAAAAATTTCTCAAGATTTATTTGGCGCCAATCAAATAGTAGTAGCTGAGGTGCGGGTTCTTAACTTATACTTCTTTGTGCAGTTCTCATACAAACTGTCGAAATCTACGTACTTATGTACTACGCGCGAAAATATGCTATTGCGACGGGTCTTGCGGTCAACTTCAGACACGACTGTTTAATTGCTGCTGGCATTAACCGACAAGGAAGGAATCGGACTATGTGATCACTAAAACCTTGATGACCGTCCGCAGCGAAGCTCCAAGATCCCTCATAAGCGCGTCGCCTTTATATAACTATATATAGTTAATATTATTTTAAATTTAACATTAAATAAAGATACTGAACTTGAACCTGCGCAGTGAGTAATTTAGGGTACTACTAGCTGATGTCCGCAACTTCGTCCGCGTGGAATAAGTTTTTTAAAGTCCCACGGGAACTCCTTAATTTTCCGAGATAAAAAATAGCTGTCACTCTCTAGGCCCTCAACTATACCCATGAGAAAAATCATACCGTCCCGTTGCTCTATTGCGGCGTGATTGAAAGACAACCCAACAAACAAAACACACTTTCGTATTTATTAGATTAGTATGATTTGACAAAGTATGATATATGCACGAAGTGAGGCCCGCTGACGGAGTTAAGTATATCTATACCTATGACTCGCTGATCAACCGCCAGTTAAAATATTGTGGACTTATCTATGTCACCGTAAAATTGTAAAAACCGTTAGATTGTAATCTGCAAGTATATCTTGCAGTGTCTCTATATAAATATAATATTATCATATCAATCTAGGTACATATAAATATTTTTACACGAGAATCTACTAAGCTGTCGGCCATGAAGATAGGGCACTGTAGATATTTTGCTTAACTCATTAAATTCTGGCCTTTATCTGGCAATTACCACTCTCTGCGTTACGATAATTACTAGCAATTTACGTTTCGTTTTCATAACACGTATTTGTACGTTTGGACTAATTACCCAAGTAAAGTTAAATTTAGCGTTAGTATACTAGGCAGGTCCTGCCAGAGATCAGGTACTAACATTGGTCCTACTAGTAAGTTAAGTTTTGTGGGGGCAGTTTTGTTTTCACCTCAAAGATGAGGTGAATATTTTTATTTTATATCCAGCCTACTCATTTCCTAGTTAGTAGGTAGTTACTAGGTAGTTAGACATTTTATATGAACTTTTTTTTTAAATTAAACTTTCGCGTCGGATATTCCATTCCAACAAGCTATGAGAGTAAAGGAACGGAAAGTGCAGAACCTGTGTTTGCGCACACACTTGTGCACTATAAGTATAATATATCCCATCAGACATTATTTATTACTAGATAAGTAGATAATGACCGCTACTTCGTCCGCGCGTTTTAAGATTTTTGATTCCCGCGGCAACTCTTTAATTTTCCGGGATACAATCTACCCCTGTACAAAATTTCATCAAAATCAGTTGAACAGATGGGCCGTGAAAGCGTAGCAGACAGACTGACACACTTACGCGTTTACGCCATATCTCGGTCAATTTTTAATCAAAAAAAAATCTGCCAAGCATTTAGAAGGAAATTTAATCAACTTTTTTCTTGAGCAATGCGTATACCTATCTCTGTCCGAAAAAAAGAGACTGGCGAAATGTTGGCTATTTTTTCAAATTTTTTTCGACTGCTTGGGCATGGATTTTTTTTTTATATTTGAAAAATGCTATTCCGATGGGAAATTTGATTCTCTGCTAAAAGTTTGAATACAATATATCGAAATTTTGCTTTGTTTACAAGATATATTGAAAAAACCAAAAGGGGTGCTTTTCACTTTCCACTGACTTCAATTTCCACCTTCTAATTTAATAGCACTCCGCGGTTTTTTCTTCTATAATACCCCATTGAACGATTCCTGCAATAAATTTAACCTGTGAACGTCTTAGTTCCTTATTGCCCAGTTTTTTATGTTATAATCGATAGTCAGTAAGCATTTGCTTTTATCAACATTGTGCACGTGCTTTGGCCATTGAACTAATTGCACGTCACAATATTTTAATGAGCTAAAATTAAAGCGGCGCTCTAATTAATTAGGTTAGATATTTATAAATCATTTACCTACGTAAATAAACAATTGTTAATTAATGACGTCACCGTTTGTAGGTAGGTAGTAGGTACCTACTACCTACCAATATCATAAACGCCTACCTAATTGGTATTAACGACCTGCTCTATGAAACGTGATAAAATTAAAAGTTAATTAATAAGATAAATAAAGTCCGTCCATCTTTCCGTTCGCGGCTTAGCTCTGAGGCTGTTAGTAGGACTTGAAAGCTGTACCTACCTAATTTAGCACAGGGTGGAATTTTGTAATGCCACCTGAAGGGAAATTACTCTTAATACTGTACTGCACCGACAAAGTGGTACGTACATACTTAAAATAAAATTGTATTATTTTTCATTATTGTGTGTGTGGGAACACCATTTTTCGATTGGATAAAAATACTTTGGTAACCGTACCGAAGTATTTTTATCATGAAAATGCAGTCAAGTGACAGGACCTTCCCCCGTAAACTAAACGGTTGTTTTAAATTGTACTTGGGAGAGAGACAAAAAGAGATAAAACGCTTTTTGTTACGTAAACGATTTTTAACCGACTTCCAAAAAAGGAGGAGGTTCTCAATTCGGCGGGTATTTTTCAAGGCCCAGTGTGCTTAGCATGCGCACAACGAGATTATTTCGCGACGAGAGAGAGAGAGAGATGTTGTCGTTGCCGGCAAATTTTTCATTTACCGTAACATGCACAGAATGCGGTTTATTACAAGAAAAAAATTGTCGCCATGTAAAGGTTCGTAGAGAAAAATACCACAGATAAGAAATATTACTTTTATCTCTACTTTTGACGTAACGAGACAAATAACCATGTTAGCTTGGGTAGACATAAATAATTTTACTCGTAGGGCGCATGCTAGCCATACAGGTCCCCGCGTTTCGTGTCATAAATAAAAGAGATTACCAATAATTCATGACAGTTTCGTCATGTTATTTACAGCAATCGCAAGGTGGTCCTCGCCGACTGGCGTTGCCGGTGCGCGCGACTGACGCAGACGTTGCTGCGTTGCTGGAAGCGGGCGCGCTCGGCAACCTCGAGTGTCTCAGCCTCGCCTTTACCAGCGTCACTAGCGCATGCGCACACCATCTCATCAAGGTAATCGATCCCTCTCCTTACTTATAGGCCTATTACACTGCACTTTCCAAAGGGCTCTGTGGTAAGGGTGGACGTGGCTGCTAGTTAGAGCGTTGCTTATTACACAACAATGAGGATCAAATTAGGGACCCTTTATCTCTAAATCTTATTACACTACTCTGATTCAAGTGTAAGGGTCTCTGTGGAAAGTGCAGTGTAATAGGCCTATTATTCCTAAGTCTAACTAGGTAAGTAGACTTCCCTCCTATCAATCCACTAGGATTCACTGCCAACGGCATGCAGTTCATAGAGGCATAAAAGCATTGCTTACCCAAGTGGAAATACGTCAATGCTCATTTTTTAACAAGATTGTCAGTAAAATGTATGTGTTGGTGTCTAACCAATGCCTATCCTAGCTTCAAACCCTGTGCACGCTACTGTCCACTGCCTGGATCCAACAGTAGACTTAATAGCTAAAGCACCCTGCTTGCTTATGTGTGGACGTATAATTCATCGGCGTTGTCGTCAACGAGACGTGCACTGCTGGACCATAGGTCTCTTGTAGGGCCTTCCACACGCCGCGGTCTTTTGCTACCTGAATCCAGCGACTCACTGCCCGTCCACCTAGTGGGGGCTTGCCAGCACTGCGAGCTATGTCCGTGACGGACATAGTCACGAGACATAGATTTAGTTCTTCTCCGGATGTCCATAACCTTATTACTGTTTTAAAATGGTTTGCAACGGAATCTGACGCAAAGGTCTAGCAATCGGAGAGTCTCCAAAAATAAAATTCTTTTAGACTCTCCGCTTGGTAAGTACATTAAGGGGGGAAACCCAGCTCGCAGCCAACCACAGAAATGATTATTTATTTACGTTTAAATAAATAAACGTAAATATGTATTCCTATACGTTCCTATGTATTTGAAACTTTTAACTAAGTAGATAGACCTACCATTTGTTCGGTGTAATAAACCACCATTGGCTGAGTTTTTCGACTTCAGGGCTCAGGCACAGCACGCGGCCGCGGGTCGGTGCGCGTGGCGGGTGTCGCTGTGTGATGTCGTCCCTATAAATACAGGGAATTCAACGCGCCGCGCACCCGACCCGGCCCGGCCCGCTCTCAGTATTTTGCCCTTAAGGTCGGAACTAAAATAAAATATACAGGTACTGTCTTTCTCCATATATACTAAATCGTGCCGAACATAATTCAATGTATGTTCTAATAATTACTATTGATTTTTCTACAGCTACCTTCACTCCGCTATCTAAATCTGTGGGCCACGAAGTTCGGCGATAGTGGCGTGCAGTTGATAGCTGAACACCTCCCTCGCTTGCAGGTGCTGAACCTTTGCGAAACGCCAGTGTCGGACAAGGGGATCGAAGCATTGTCAGGTAGCTCTACCTTTACTTATAGATTTTAAGGTTAATATAACCAGTACGCACGTCGGCAATGTGTGTTCACAGGCAAGCCCGCACACGGACGGCGGAACTCGGTCTGTTATCCATACTATCCATACTAATATTATAAATGCGAAAGTGTGTCTGTGTCTACTACGCTTTCATGGCACATCTGTTCAACCGATTTTGATGAAATTTGGTAAGTACAGGGATAGGTTGTATCCCGCGGAAGGACATAGACTTTTTATCCCGGTAAATTTTAAGGAATTCCCGCGGAAATTGAAAAATCTTAATCCACGTCAATTTTACGTAATAAGGCCCCAGCTATACTTGCCTAAGTGAACGTTGATTTTATTCATTCGATAGACCTACCTCGTGCTGTTACAATCCCTCTATCCACTAGGATTCACTGATTGGATCCACCAGTGGATTGAATAGCACTCTGGATTTCACTGTGATACACGATAATTGCCTTGACCATTAAACCTTTATCAAATCAAATCAATATGTATTTATTCAAATTAGGTACACTGTACACTTATTGACGTCCAAGTATTTATAAAACATGATGGTGATAATAAGTTACGGTATACGGTCCTGGTCTGAGAAGAGCCCACAACAAACTTTTTTTTAAATAATGTATTATTATTTATTCTTTGATAGCAATTTTTTTTATAATTTCAGGTCTGTCCAGTCTTCGCCGATTAAACTTGAACAGTACAAAGCTATCAGCAGAGGCTTTCGAAATATTGCGCAAAAGATTGCCGCACCTTCAGGAGTACGACATCCGTTACACAGAGGCTTGGTGACAGCGGGCTCCGGTGCGGCGTCCTTCGTCCTATTCTAATACCACTATTTAATCTGAATCTAATCTCTATCTGAACACTAATCTGAATTTTATTTATAAATTATCTAAATAAATTAGAACTGAGCGCCAGAAAGAGATAAAGTTACGGGAAAATGCGTTTCCGATCGGATAAGCCTGCTCTAGCCTTAAGTCTGATCGCACAATAGATGTAATCCGCAACACCCGCACTGACCAAACGCAATAAAGTTTCTGAAAATTTTGCTGTGCCGAATAAATGTAATACAGTTGAAAAAATGCGCCTGACGTCTTTTACATTTTAAATTTTTCAATAGTTAATGAAAAATACTTTGCGTTTGGCATAAACGCAATCGACTATGTCGCACATTACTAACATTCTACATCATTGATGTCGCAAGAAAGATTTCTAAAAGTAGATAAATATAGGTATATAGGGGAAGTAGGTAGGGGATCAAATAAAAAATAAAAAACTACCTATAAATTGACCATCAACGCAAAGTCCATACTCCATCATAAGGATTTACGTGTACTGATACTACTGATACGCTGAGATTCTTTAACCTTTATATATTTAGACAATCAATATCTGCAATGTATTTACAAGAGCGTTTACATAATAATATATATCTATTATTATTTCAAAGGTTTTAGAATAACAAAAGACAGCGATTTCTTGGCTCTCGCTAAACACAATTTTTATTATTTAATCTTTGGCTATACCAAAGTAGATATGTATAATAGGTACTTACCAAACCAATGAAATTTTTACCAAAATTCCAAGTACATAGGTATTTCAGCAATTAATACTCAATACCTATACATTTAGATAATATTGCTTTGTTTTTGTATTATAATATAGCTTAGATAATAGTAACGATAAGACGTTGCGTTTACCAGTTATGAAATTCATAGATACATGTGATTCATCGGGCGCTTTATCTCATCAGTCTAAAATACATACCTAACAATAACTGTTCAATCAAGGAGATTGTACACTACTGCAAGAAACGAAATTTTAGTAATTAAAATACCATAGATAATTTTCAAAAAAGCTAATTCGGTAAAAATAATTCATTGCCTACAACTTAGCTGTGCTGTAGTGTGCGATCTCCATTAGGGGCTCAGCCCCTATGCTCAGCGCTCACGTGAGACAATCGGTAGTCGATATTTTGTTGGCAGATGAAACATACACATTAAAATATTGAAACTCATGTCCTACAAAAGATCGGTTAAAAACTAAATCTGCCGATTCGATTGTCGGTGGAAAATGTAAGGAAGTCGGTTATAGTAGATATGTCTAGCTCTGTGAAAGCTGAAAGTGGATAATAACGTACATATTTAGAAACTGCCACCGTCGCGTTGTGGGAATACAAAACAGTCAAATGCTCCTTCGTAGTGGCTATAATACCAGGACTATTATTATCTATTTTGTGATCCCACTTCCCAGTAGGTACCCGACCTACTAGCCATTTTGTACTCTCTTCTTCAAACCCTTTTCAGACCATCATCATAATAGCTCTAGATAGGTACATTATTACTACATGAGTTCAAATATATTATATTTATTATTAGGTACATATTATGTGTAATTGCCTGGATGTGTGTTAATTCAAACTGACCTTGTAAATAAAATTATTACTTATCTGAGTAATTTAAAAAAGTGACACCAAACTTTAGTTAAGGTGATAATTGTATTATAATGATTATTATTACGCTTCAATTGTTAGTATTAAATATTGTCACATATTTTGGCATAAGAAATGATAAAGGCCGATGGATGGGGCTGTGAGAATTACGTGGTAAGTAATATCGTGACTTCTGTTGCGTGTTGTAGTATGATGAGCAGGGACTGAAAAACAGATTCATAAAGATTGCAGAAATATACGTGTTAGGTACAGAATGAAAGTGTAACAGAGTCGAAGCTGCAACCCTTTTGAATGTGTTTTTAAATCCGTTAACCCGAAACACTTATATTTCTGTAACAGAAACGAATCTGTACCAGAAATCAAAGTGTTTTAAAGTGTAATCGAAATAGCAACGTTTCCAAATTTACTGTTGACGCGTACCTATTCAAATTTGAACCTAAGGCGAAAGAACCGATGGTTGCAATTGTTTTAAGAAAAACATGGCCATGTTGTGTCAGTGTGTAAAGACCAATGAAGGGAGAAGAACGCGTTGTCACACATGTACCTATCAGGGTTAGGTACCTACAGATAACATACACATAATAACAGAAATAAACGGTTACAGATTGATTGGGTTACAGTATCGCTTCTGTTTCCGTTACAAATGTTTCTGTTTTATAACAGTTCAAAAACCAACGTTTAACGAAGCCCCTTATTTCGGTTACTGTTTGATGAGCGACTGCCGATCGTGTTCAGTGTGAATGTTACTTAGTTAAGTATGTACCTACTTAGATTCTTAATACAAGGTAATCATTTTAGCCAGTTACCTATACATCACATCATAGAACTGTTCACAATCCTTGAAAAATCCTTGATACAATCTAATTACAGATTACTTACTCTCGATTCTAAGATCAGAGAGGTTTGGCACCAATCCGCACATTTCAACGTTCTTAGATTTCGAGTAAAAAATTGAACTCAACTTTGTTCTAATCTAGCCAATGCCCCAATTTGCGAAATAATACCTAATAATAATTGCGATTAATACAGCTTCAAAACTAGGAGCTACCCAGGTACATTATAAGCTCTGCTATATTACCTACAGACTACGGTTGCGACAGTTGAAACCCATCGACGATGTGAGATGCGCAAGCTTATATGCTAACCCTATTGTCTTACAAATTGATCTCACTAGCATGTCTTTGTACATTATGTACACTTATCTTGCAACATTAAACTGTTTTATAATGTTTTAAATCCAATACTCTATATTGAAGTACCTACTTAAAATAAAATACATTGGAAAAAATTGAACATAGAATACCTTGTAATAAAAAGGCCCCTACAGAATTTATTGTCATAAATAAATAAGTACCTAAATTATGCGTGGGCCTTAAATTAAAGAATAAATTAATTGGTAAAGTTGCTTGTGGTGTGTATGTGTGTGGAACGTTAAAAATAAATGGGAAACTGTTATTTAAGAAAATCTGTCATTGATGAAGAGGTTTAAGACTTATGAATTTTTAATAAAATATAATTAAAATATGTTCCTTTTCTTTATTATTTTTACCTCTTCCGCAACTTCCACTATTAACCCCAGTTAGAATATTATAAAAACGTGCCGTACGAAGATAATAGCCACTGCGAGGCTCTGGGCGGTAGATAATATTAGCGAGGCCCTGCTTTGTGGAGTATAGGTAAGTAGTCCATCTTTTTCGTCCACGCTTTACCATTGTAAATGGTTAACAGATGCAAATGGCCTGAGATGTATTTTTGGCCATAGCTCCGAGGATTTTGGGAGGATCGAGATGGGAATAAGTAGTACGTATCAAGAGTTGAGGAATTTATCGAAACACGTGTGAACGTTTGAATTTTGAAAATCAGCTGGAATGGAATCTTTTTTTGGAATTTTGAAAAATGTAAAATTTTCTTCCAAACGCGTGTTCAATTCAAGGCGATCAATCCGACAACGCCGTGCAGCACGGGAGTTTTTAAGCGTTGGCGGCGGTATTTTATGGTGAATTTCATGCTATAAAAGGGTCATAGTATTATTAAATAATGAAGATCACTCCCAAAACCGAATCAGCATAACCCGACTCCACGTAGTCCTGTCTGTGTTACCCTTTGTTTTTGTAAAGCGCGAAGCCAGAAGTTCGCGAAGGAGTTCCTGAATGAAGCGAGCGAAGCTGGATAAAGGGACGACGAAGCAAGTCTTCTGGCTTAGCCCATCCATTTTACATCTACATTTTTTTTAAGAATCGTTATAACCTATAAAAATTCAAATTTTTGGGTTTCTTGCCTATTCATCAGTAATGTAGTTTGCCTTGTAAGTAATGTAGTTGTGTAATTTTAGGGAAGTAAAGCTCAAAAAAAATTCTTATTATTCAACCTGTAATGTGTTATTCAGAATAAAAATTTTTTTTTCGTAAACCTCGTAATTTTTTTGTTTTCATTTACAATGCTCCGATTCTTGCGGGGACTGCGAAATCTGTTTTTTTTCATATAACCTGCATTGAAAATGTGTTTCAATGCCTGTTGAGCCACCCGAAAGTAGTCAAATTCAGACGAACACGTCATTAAGCGGGTTGAAAACCATCATTTTCTGCCCTAGGGTAGAAAGTGATGGTTTTCTACCTGCTGAATGAAGTAGCAGCCCTCCTTTCCTTTCAATCCTGTCAGAGTATCTTTAGTTTATTTCAAACCTTTTTAATTGTCATTTTGCCCATCTACTAAACTAAACAGATATGATAGTTATTTGTAAACAATAGCCTAGCAATTAAAATAAATAAGAAATACAATTATTTTCATAAAACTAGCACTTTTAATGCAGATTTGAAAAAAAATGTGTGTGCCACGGGATGAAACACGATTTCAGATTTCGGGTAATGCCAGTAAACTTCACCAAGACTTCATCCTAGTCTGAAATCGTTTCACCCTTATGCACACAACATACGTACTATTACCTTTCGCAGTTGACAGTACTAGCATCTCAGATCAATAAATATAATAGATAGTGGATTGTCTATGTAGTTTGTCACTAAGGTTTGGATCTTCCTAACTCATTTCTGTTAGGTGGGACTATTGCTATCTGGGCTGTAGCGCGAGAGCGCGAGGCCCCTGTAAGGGCGAGGCCCCGGGCGGTTGCCCTGCTGGCCACCCCCTAAGCCTACCCCTATTATTACCATAAAATGTATGTACAGTCCCACCAACTTATCTGACCCCGTTGCCAAAATTAGAAATAATTTTCATGCGTTTACTTTTTGTTTTAATTTTATTTTTAATATTTTAGCGACGCTTTTACCGGGTCACTAAGTAGTGGCACTATACTTTCACACTTACAGGATTTATACTAATGATAAGACCAAGAGGAACTGGGATTTCCTCGTGGTCTTACTACATAGTATAGGATTAATTTTATTAGCTCCACGGGGAAACGGGCAAAACATCGATCGTCACAAGCTTTTGCATTAAATAAAAGAAATAATTACTTGGAATATTTTATTTTTATAATTTTCAATAGTGTATGGTACATAATAATTGTCTTAATTTTAACTTTATACAATAACTATCAGCATCACTATTGAATTTAGAAATTAATTATAATTAAATATTAATTACAGTAACGCGATCGAACTATATAGATAAGATGATTTTGAATAGATCCCTAACCAAAATATGAGGCCTTCCTTCAGATTGGCTCTTCCCACTGTCGTAGACTGTTATATACTTAGTAGCAACAGTATCGGAAATTCAATTAATAACAGTATTAATTTATATAATAACTTTAAATCCATTAATATGTTTACTATCTTCATAATTTAAAATAAATTTACCTATTGTTTGCACCATAAATGCCTGACATTAAACGCAACCTGCAGGAGTGTATAAGTGAGGAAGATGAGTGGTTCCTAGGAAAAATCCAACCAATATAATCGCTCCACGTGCGAGGATAGTAAAACTAACCGATGTTATTGGTACTTATTGTGGTATTTCATTGCTCACCAGAAATCTTTCACGCTTATTCGACATGAACAAGGCATAATATTCAATAACCCATGCCACCATAGGTAATAATTATGGTGTGGAATAGGGATGATGCCTAAGTATATCGATAATAAATTATTTCTTACTGAGGGTCTTCCAAAATATCCAAAATTGATATCCTCGGTTAGTTTTAATTGTGTAGTAGTGATAACCATTTAAACTATAGATTAAAGAAAAAAAGTAAGCTGAAATTTGATGACTTTCATTCAACTTCCCTATAAGCGCGTTTTCAAGTTTGTTAAAGGGTTGCTGATTTGACTTAGTTGTCATCATCCCTATTGCGCCGTCTGGATTCAGCGGCTCGCTGTGACGTTGTCATCGCTTCCATTTCAAAAGGCCGTCTTGCACAACACTGCCTAAACTGATTTAGTTACAGACTGACAAGAGCATAAAACGGTTAGGGATCCTTGTGCAAGTGGTCCTATTTTTTAAAAGTTTGATAATTTATTTGCTATAGCAATGCATCTATTTATGTACATGGCATAATATTTTAAATAATTAGTTTAGTTTAATTAATGTTTAGTTGCTCTTAAATATTTTAAAAAGCAACTGGCGAGTTTAATGCTGGTTCTTCTCTGTAGTAAAGGCGTTCCGAACCGTATTAGATTCACTTGACGACTTGACTACAAACGCGAGGCGAGAAAGCGAGGCATTAACCTGCCGCCGCCACCGCCTCGCGCTTCTGCCCGACAACAGCAACGGGGCACGGCCACAGGCCCCGCAACCACCGCCGCTTTATCAACCGCACCGCCAACCACAACGCAGCCGCCCACTGTCGACCGACACGCAACCTGCATCGGCGCCACGTGCCACACAACCCTTGGCCACTGAGAATGCTGCAACTCTGGCAGCGGCCGCAAATCCGCCGACAGAACGTGGCCAACCGGTGCGAGCGAGAAGACGACGCCGCAACCGCGCGCCTCGCCCGCGCCGCACCGTACCGGCGGCGGCCTCGACTCCGCAACAAAGGACGCCGCCGCCTGCCGCCGGACGACGATCGCCAGCCGAAGCCACACTCCAGGCGCGACCCACCCGCCTACCAACCGCGCCACCAGCCTGCCAGGCCGCAGCGCACGCTCGGCCAGCCAACCCGCCCCACAACCTCCAACTTCCGCCAACGCCCGCCCTGCAAGCCAGCCGGCCCAGCAAGAAGTGCAGACCAACCCGGGCATCGTGGCCGGTACAGTCCGGGCCGTGATCGAGGCGCTCACGACCGGGCTGACGGCTTCCTGCCGGGCCAGAGCGCAACACAAGTCCTCACAGCAGGCATGGCGGTGCTTACGCGCCTCCATGCCTAAGGATACACGGGTCTTGCACGCGGTGGTGATGACGTCTGCCGCAGTGCGGACCCACACAGCATCAAACCTAAGGGCCCGTAGGCCCACCCAGGCAGGCCCAAGCCGTCACGGCTTAAAGCCATTCACCGGGGCAGTGTTGCCCCGCGCCCCGCCCGGGTAAGGAGACCCAGCCTCGAGGCCCGTACCCCCGCTTGGCCCTCACGGGCCTAACAGAGAAGACCCACAACACCCTTGCAAAACTTTATCTGACTAATAAATCTTTCAAAAAATATGAATATAATTATAATCTATTCCGGTGCGAGGTCAGCATTTCAGTAGGTACCTTGGATCTTAACGTCTATTGATCATCGAATGTACCCCCACCAATTGACACCAACTTTGTAATCCGCTGAGCGTCGATTACTCTAATTCTTTAACGCATCTTATTTTCTCGTTCGCTGAGTGACTAACTTTCAAATGAGAGTAAGGACTTCACGAACCAAATCGACAAGTTGCCAGTGGTACCTACAATACATCAAATATTCATTTGAGTGACAAAATTCGTGTTACATATCGGTTTCTAACATGACTATCACATAGACTAATATTCCATTTTACTTCACCTAATTTTCTTGTTTATCTAATAATTATATAAATGCGTTTTGCGTGCACATCTCGTCAAGTCACAAATGAATCGTGTCGAATTACAATGACTTCATATTAGTTAAGGTATGTTTGTTTATTTTCGTAGAGCGTGATGCAAATAAATACGCAGTTAGCAATAATATTTAAATAGCGCTAAGGAAAAATTCGGTCTCTAAAATCAGAGATAAAAAACCCGATTGATGCGTCTAGACCTCCCAGGTCTAATTGTGAATATAACCCATCCCGGGACACACAAAAAATTCCATGAGAATCGGTCCAGCCGTTCTGATGGTGTGCTTACACTTACGCACATTTGGCAATTATTGATTTTATTTATATCGGCTATTATTCTTTTAAATCATATTTCAGGTCGTGCTATCTGGCAAGGCAAAACGGATCTTACGCTAACTAGCATTGTGATTTCACAATAATTTTACTAAAGAATACATTTTAACACCGCAAATCGCATAGTTATAAATTATAATAGTATGATATAATAACTTCATTGATTTATAAGTAGTAGTAATAAAACAATGCCTAACTTAATATTAGATACTTACTAAAATAAACAGGGAACAAACAGACAAAATTTTATATAGGTTCTAAGGCTTGGACAAACATAACGCGTAGCAGCAACGTGCTGCCCCTAAAGATGTTAACCACATGTTAAACACTGAAAATACAAATAAGCCAAACATACACTCTACTTCTGCTCTAGTCGGAGGAGTACACTACTTATTCTCATACTAGATAATATAGCCAGTGAATTTGATTAGAACAAAGAATCAGTAGAATAAGTTAAAATCCTTGGAAAAATAATAGAAAATTAAAAAGTCAAAAGCTATGGAATTTTTCAAAGTTTTGTACAATAATTAGGAAAAATACAAACCGCGATGTAGCAACACGGGAGAGCGTCATTTTGGACGGGTGTACGATTTGTAATATATGGTATGTTCACACGGCGGCTATTCGATTCGATTTTATTCCGTATACCGTCCGAAGTTGTTACCGAGGAGGCCGCGTCTCGAAACGATTTTACGAATACGATACGCAGTGGCGCTTTATAGGCCTATTACACTGCACTGCTGTAACCTAATCAATCTGTAACCGTTTATTTCTGTGAGTAAGTGTTTTTATCTGTAACCCTAATAGGTTCATGCCCTAACAAACTGCACGGTAAGACAAAGCGTTTTTCTCACTTCATTGGACTTTACACCCACTGACACAACATGGCCATGTTTTTCTTAAAACAATTGCAACCATCGGTGCATTCACCTTAAGTTCAAATTTGAATAGGCGTCAACAGTAAATTTGGCAACGCCGCTATTTACACTTTAAAACACTTTCATTTCTAGTACAGATTCGTTTCTGTTACAGAAATATGCGTTTCAGGTTAACAGAATTAAAAACATATTCAAAAGGGTTACAGCTTCGATTTTTTTACACTTTTATTCTGTAACAATTATATTTCTGTCACCTTTATGAATCTGTTTTTCAGCCCCTATTTATACGTGAAAAAATCAGTTCAAATAGCGCCGTGTAAACGTAGCCTCAGAAAAATAATTATTGATTTTGAAATATAGTTCATGATAATAAATAATAAACATACTATAACACCTAATATAGATATTATAACATCCTAACCAAAGGTTTATAACTGACAAAGATTTAATTATATTAAATTTCATAAAACAAACCTTATATATCATACAAACGCGGACAAAGGCTTTAGCTTGTGCAATAACATAACATAAGCCACCCCTATATACAATACAACCCTAACAATTGTTTGTTATTGATCAGTTAAACCATAAGATAAAAAATACTTTGTTTTATAAACATGATGGAATGGGGCTATAACACTGTTGTACACAAAACTAAATTGAACTAAGAAGTCAAAATACAGCCTGTTCATACATGTCTTGCAGAAAAGGATGGTATTGATTTCAAGTCTAATGATTTGTTAAGAGATTTGTATACTACGTAATTAGTACAAAATGAAAAAACGATTTTTTTGATATATTACTACAAAATAACAGTTTGTAAAAGTCAGGCCATTTTTCCCGAAATTGGAAATTCCTGGGGCACTTTTTCTGGGATTGATCAAGTTGATGGCTCAAAAAAGCGCCATTTTGGGACACTAATGATAACTTTTTTAAATATCTCAATTATTTTACAGACTAACATAGAATATTATATAGAGAATATACTTTACACATGTTATACAAAAGTAAAACAAAAATCTGAGCCATAAATATGTAACTAGAAGTTCAATAATGAACCAATACCCAATAAAAATTTAGCTAATTATTTGGTAAATTGCATCACACACAAATCCCTTAAATTTAAAGTAGGCTACTAGTTTAAAAGTAGTGCTATATTTTTCAACAAGGAATGCCGGGAAAAGAAAGCACCACCTTTATAACTCACAATTAAGTCAAGGAATTTGTGTGCGAATAGGTTACCAATGGATGTCGCATTTTACATCTCATGAGTCAAAGTCGAAGAGCTAATGTATGGGATCTGCTTGGAAGATTCCTAGCGGAACTGCTAGTTACGCTTATTATTAAAGGAGCCCAAATTATTTCATTTATCTATACAATTTATTACATAATATAAGTTCGGCCGCCATTAAACTTGTAATTCTTTTGTAAGTACCTTGCGTAAGTAAGTTATTTGCAAACGATACGCAACTTAAGACTGCTTACATTTTGTACCTTAATCATGTAAGCAACTTACGCGAGGAACGCTTACAAGTCTACTTTCGGTCTTTTCTATATGCAAACTCTGACGAAAATTGAATCTCATTAACTCATTATTGCTAGTTATTAATTCACCACTCTGTATATTTTAATCACTAATTACATAAACAAAATCCACATTTTGTGCCTCATATTCAAAAGGGTACACTCCATGTTACCCATGCAAATTCTCATAGTCATGTCTAGTTTCATGCAGAGTTAATGTTTACTACTCACGATTTACAAGATTTCAATAAACCCAATTTCATATGATCATTCAAAGTTTCAAACCTAATACTGATCATAAAATGAAAATTCAAATGACAATAGTATAATATGTACAAGTCGGTGTAAGTAACTACATTTTATATGATCTCATTGTTTCTTCATTGCACTCAATACATACACTTAAAAAAATTCGCCACATACACATAATTTAGTAAAGGACATCACCCAAATTAGACTACACTATTGCTGGCTAGCAGAAAATGACCTGATTATTTATATGTACAATAATATTTATCAAGTTTTTCTCATTACAAATACAATAAATATCTCAACATTACATAGGTGCTTATTCAGTTGTGAACAATCTCTAAACTATATTACAAGATTTAAAAATAGGGTTAATAACCTTATCGGCAGGGATGATTGCTGATTGCGACAGTAATAACACCACTTTTAAACCTCAGAGATTGTGTGAAATTGAATAAGCATCTGGCCGGCAGTGTCGATGGCGTATTTTTTTGTAACGTTCAATCGTGTGTGATCAGCATTTTATCAGCCTGTAGACGTCCACTGTTAAAAATTGGGGGTTCCGTTCACCACTACACCACACAATATCTTCAGAGTTCATCTTCATCACTGCCACCAATTTAGTTACATTGTTGTGCAAATATAGCCCAAAATTGCATGAACCGATGATGTCCTCTAAATATTCCGAGGGTCTGTAGTGACTTAAATGGCACGATGCTATTTGGTGAAGGCCGCGAACACTGCCCACATGATCTCACAGGCGTCAGGGCGCATCGCCTCGGCTTCGAAGTCAAGGTCGAGCAAGGCACGCACGCGGCGCGTCGCTAGCTCATAGTCCTCGTCCGATAGAGGCGCGAACGCGTTCTCAAGCACATCGGCAGAGTGCGCTAGCATCAGTAGCGCTAGCGAGCGCTTGTCGGCGTGCGCTACGTCAACGATCGACCGCCGCAACGCTGCCTCTTGTACCTGCAAATATAACATCACCTACTATAACTTCTTTGTGTCTTATGTAATAGGGATGATCACAATTCAATCAAATGAGCACCTCTTTATCAAATTTAAAAACGCACTTCAAGTATGGAAGTTGTATGTAATTCACAGGATTTTCACTCTATATTTTAAAATGATTAACGAACTTAAAACTAAGGATGTGACGAAGACCCTCTATTAACTTATCAGTTAAAAATAATTTATTTTTGATACAGGCATCATCCCTATTACCACTATCACAGTGGAGGACACCAGTGTGATATAATTGGGTATTTGACAATTAGTCAAATCAGCAACTTTTTTGCAAACGTCATAATGAGTGCTTAGTATGGGATTTTATATGAAATATTGAATAGTGACACCATCAAAGTTCGACACACTTTTTTACTTTAATCAATAGTTTTAAATAGTTATTCAGCATAAAACTAACAGATGACGTGGATATTACGACTTTTGGGAGATCCTTTATTTAATAATCACTAATCAAATTATTTATTTGAATAGTTGTCAAATACCTAATTACTTCAATATAATGTCTTATAATATCAATATTATGATCACATACATTTAAGACCAGTCCTTAATTCACTTCTATCAAAGTGGGAAAAAAACAATGCAAATAAAAAAAGGTAAACAATTCTCTACCATTCATTCATTGAAATACAATAAATTTAGATGATGCAACTTGGAAATGCACAGTCAAGTTATTAATTATTTTGCATCATTATTATAATAATAGAGGCCATATTGAAAATGAACTTTGTTATTTGGAATATAGTTTAAGGTCATCTAACTTGTAATCTAGTTTAGAAATTAAATAATATGTACTTTATGAAAATGTTCATCTTATGGAAAAAAAATACAACTTTAATCTTTTACAATAAACTTACATTCATCTATAGATACATATCTACTACGATATGTATCTATAGATGTATGTAAAGTTAAATTAATAATATTTGTAACACGAAATCACTCCATGTTATCATTCCATTATATCAAACATTTCCAATGACACTACACAAATATTTTGGTAATTTTGTATACAGGATGCAATGACCAATTTTGTACCGAGTTATATTGAATAGAATACATGACTAAATAGTATATTAAGTCATTTTTAAAGCTAGAAGCTTGAAACTTATTTTTTAGGCTTTTGATTAGACATAAATAAATACGACATTCGAAGTTGGTAAAAATTTTACCCTAAAGGGGGTAAAAATAGGGAATGAAGGTTTTTGTGTGATGTCGGCAAAAAAGCTACTGTAAATAGCTTATTTTAATGTATGTGTTTTATTTGTAAAATAATTAGCTTAAAATATTAAAAATGCTGCTGAAAGTCCACGCGGAAGAAGTAGCGGGCATAGCTAGTTGTAATATAAAACTGAATAATGAATAGTTGCATTGTTTTGTTTTTTTTTTAATTTGGGTAAAAGTTTAATTATTAAGAGCAAACATTTTGTTCTATAATTTCCAGCAGGGAAGGTGTTATAGATAATAGGTATATATTAACTTAATAAGTACAACTCAACATACCTTTTTCACTAAACGACACTTCACAACATTATCAGTAAGTGGATGGGTTGTCATATCGAATAGTAGAAAATTTTGTTTTTCAGTTGTAAGTACTCCTTTTTCAACTAAATTTTTTGCGAGCCTCTCACGTACATTCTTCAACTGATATTTCAATTTCATAGGATTCCATGTTTCACCTATTTAAAAAATGTAAGTAATTAATAATGAACACATAAATTATGTTGTATAATGTTATATTGTCTATTATGCAATATGTGAGTACATTAATAGAATTACACAAGCTAATTACTAGAAACTAGTCAAAAGGACTAGAAATCGATAGAGCCAAGAAAAACAGAGTCTAGAAGCATAATTACTTAGGACAAGTACTACGAAAAGGAAGTTTGACAGCCTTCCTGATGTAGTGGTGAGCGTGCAGTGGTCTTGTAGTGGGAGGTCCAAGGTTCGATTCTTGGCAGGGTCAATTTATAAATTTATAATTTATGAATTTTCTCTGGTCTGGTCAGGTCCATAGCTATTTAGCACCCTGCCAGCACAAAACATATTACCTCCACATAATTTAACATTTAATAAAAAAAGTACATATTATTTGCACTTATTCAATATCATATAATACATAAAAAATACATATAATATTATAGCCATATTGCTCTTTGTAACAATGTAGTACACTATTGATATTCATACCACTGAGATATTCTATCCAACTTTGTACAGTCTCTGGTGGATCAGTATCTTTCATGTGTTTCAAAGCTTCATCTAATAGCACATCACCAGTTGGAGTGTCTGTAAAATAAATACTTTTAATAATTAGTTACTTTTATAGGTAATAAAATAATAATAATAATAATAAAGCTTTATTTACTTTTTATATTTTTTTTTTACAATATACTTAGTTATATGTTAGTTTTCTTAGTTGAGTTAGTAAACATATTGAGATTTAAGGGTAAGTGTTAGTTAGTTAGTAATTTTAGTTTGAGATGGATCTCATATCCTGGGTGAAAGCCTCCTCCATTTTTTGCCATATTGGTCTGTCTTTTGCCACCTGCATCAGACCACCTTATCTTAAAGGTAATAAAATAAATAAGTTATTTAAATACATTGAATTTAGGATATAATCACAACATTGTGGAGAGACAAATTGCAATCCGCTGTTTATTAAGTATTTACTTACTTAACTTGATAAATAACAAAATACACATAAATTATACATCAAATATAGCATACAAACAAGTTATTCTAAACCTAAATTATAAATTCTTAGTTATTTATAGTCATACTAGCTGAAGCTTGCGACTTCCTCGGCGTGGATTGAGGGTTTTTGGTTGCCACAGGCACATTTTAATTTTATGGGATAAAAAGTAGCCTATGTGTTATTCCAGATTATAATCTATCTGTGTGCCAAATTTCATCCAGATCCATTCAGCCGTTCTGACGTGATTGAGTAACAAACAGCCATCTGTGCATCCACACTTTCGCATTTATAATATTAAGTATAGATACAGTAAGTTCTAAACTCTGTATTTGGCAGTGTAATAAAGACATCAGCATGTTGGGCAAGCAAAAATTAGACATCTCATGTAAATAAATAAAAAAAATTACTAAGTGTTTAACCAACCAACCAAGATGTAACACAATTTAGAGTAATGAAGGAAACATTATGTTTGTGACCCTAGGGAATGAAAGAGGCAATGTAAAAGATATAGTTTATGCAAGTAAGAAATAGAGACAAGTAAAAGAGATTGAAAAAGACTTTGGCCAACAGGCACACTGATAAATCTGTGTTGCTTGGTGAAAGTTATTTTAAAAAATGTGTATTCTGCCCGATAGAGGCTATAAAATTAAAATGAAGAAACATTCTATACATGTAATAGATCGCACACCAGTATAACCATCACAAGAAGACTATGTCAAGGATTTATCACAGTTCTTAACAACTTTGCACTAATAACCAGTTTGCAGATGAGTTTACATTTGTAACCAGTTTTTTTCTATGAACTTTCCAGCAAAATATTTTAAGGTGAGAGGTCTTAGGTAGGTACCTATGTATGTATAATGTATATGATTTCTAGCCTGTTCAATGGGTCTGTAAAGTTGGCAGTGGTTGAAAATAACAGCTAAATATTGAGCCGCAATCATTAATTCTATGAAATTGCTTGACCACCCACCTGATTTCACAATAACCTTCCTGGACAATAATCCTTTCCTTCTCATGCCAGCTCTCTCCAATTCAACACGTCCTCTTAAGCCTAACTCTATCAATATGCAGCCCCTGAGACCGCTAGATATACAATCGTTCCAAAATGATGTGTAGCCCTGAAATAAACAAGATTAGTTTGTGAAACTTGTAAGTGATACTATCTGGACAAATCACATTTAACAGACGAAACTGAATACTTGCTTCTTTGTCCTTTAATCCTAACAGTAATACTTCTTCCATGAGTGTTAATCGAGTTTCTTTTGAATCGCCGTCATCATAATTTTTATCATTCTTCTTATCGTCCACATCATGATTCTCCCTGCTTCCGTCAGGATTATTTTCTTTAGCAACGTGTTTTCGTTGCACCAATCCTTCGGTGCGATTCATTTTTGCTTATAATAAAATACAAAACGCAGTATTCTGTAATGCTAAATAATTATTTTTGCAAACAGTGTAAAACAAACTAAACGTTGACGTTTGCCACACGACCAATGTTGTGAAGAAAAAACATGGCCGACCATAACATTCATTGTTACTAGTGGTGGGCGTTGCGACGAGAAACCGTTTCAAAAAACCGTTCTCGGCTCTGCGACGGTGAAACCGTTTTTACGTCCTGGGTAAAACAGTTAACAGTTTTCGTTGCACAAACCAGTCTTCGAATAACTGGTAGTCGTCCTCGTTCCACGTTCGTTTTTCAAAACAGTTATTACAATCAAAAGTGAACTTTATGTCGATGACATACAGTCGAAAATGAATGTATTCAACGACACGTTCGTTCTCAAAACAGTTATTACAATCAAAAGTGAACTTTATGTCGATGACATACAGTCGAGAATGAATTTATTCAACGACACGTTCGTTCTCAAAACAGTTCTTACAATCAAAAGTGAACTTTATGCCTATGACATACAGTCGATAATGTTAATGTATTACTTTTCACTAAAAAAAACGCAACTCTTTCCATATCAAATATGTTTCGTTCTAAAGAACGGTTGTCGTCGCAACTGGTTTGCAAACCAGTTGCAACGATAACCGTTTTCTGCAACCGTTTTCGTCGTCTGCGAAACGGTTACGTTTCGTTTGTCGAAAATACGATAACGACCCACCACTAATTGTTACCTCCATGATAAAACATTATTCGCAAAACGTTCCGTTTTAATGGATTGTTGTATGTTCATAGCTGGTTCATAGTAAAAAAATATTTAAACAATAACAAATTGCAACAAACCATAATAGGTCCACGCCAACAATATTAATTATTTGTGGCAGCATCGTCGTCGATACATTTCGTAAGCAGCTCAGTAGCTGGCAACATCTCCAGATAAATCAGAGACAAGTAACCTAAAGGATAAATGACAACATTTTGTTAAGCCTGAGCTTGAGATTAGGGTCGCGATTTCACTAGTAAGTTTTTACGTAAGTAGTGACATTAGTAACTTACAAAACTAACGTTTGCATACGATTTGCGACTTACAAAACTGCTAACATTTCGTAAGTTCATTTAAGCGACTTACGTGAGTAAAACTTAGGTACTTATCTATAAGTGTGTATCTTGTAGGTAGATATATTATCTGGAATCTGGATGGATGAAGATGAACCAATGAGCAACTTAAGCCGTGCTGAAGACGCTACTCGCGAGAAAATAGGAAGACATAGACTCGATTTATGTAATCATATAAGGTGAGTGGGGGGAAAATGAAAAGATGAAAAATGGGGGATGATAAAAAAAGGAGAATAGCGCCGAACATTGAGGAATTATTTTAATATAGGTAATATCATTGCATACACCCTTTAGTCTCATCCCGCCTTACAGCCCGTGTCAGTAGCTAAGTGAGATGGCGCGTGAATTACGTGGTGTTTTTTGAAACGACACATTTCCCGCGAAAAGTTGAGATTTTCTGTACTGTAGTTCCATCTTTCCCCTGCATTTTTTTTCTGAAGTGCAAACTTATTAACCTTTTAAGTATCTGACTTACCCCCAATCACCTTACTTACCTGACAAAAACTGGCTTTTTAGACTAAATAGCATGGAAGTTTGAACGAAATTATATAGTTATGACGTCATCAAACGCACTTTTTTTTCTTTAATCTTTTAAAATCGTTTCCAAACTTAAAACTAACAGAAGTGAATTTTAGGCCTTTTAGAAGACCCTTTATTTGATAATCAGTAAGAAATCATCTATTTTTGACATAGGCATCATCCCCATTGAAGGGAAGAAATGTGGAATCGCTCACTCCACCAGCCCCCGTCTTCAAGAGGACCTGCATGTAGGCTCAGGACCATTCGTCGCTCTTGCTCTCGCTCGCTAATTTATGGTACTTACTCTATGTAACTGATTTGTACCACCTTGATAAAAACGTTGTACGTTAGCTCCGACTACCCCAAAAAATACCAAAGTTCTTATCCATGAAATCTTACAAGCAATTTTTACAAGATTTAATTTAACTTGCAGTTTGTGTGTAGGTCAAATCTTGCATTCTAAATTAAAAGAATTAATAAAAGTTATCCCCAACGGATTGAGCCTATCTTTTGCAGTTTGGATAACAAGCATGGTTAGCTACATGACGTCATTCAAAATCCAATATGGCGGGCTCCCAAAGATGGCGGGCTAGTAATTTTTTAAATCCTCATGATACTATGTAGCTGAGAAGAAAACGAAAAAAATTGTGACGTCCCACTAAATTCAATATGGCACACGCAAAAGCTTGTTTTTTTTAATGATTTATATAAAGCGGTAATAATAATTATCTAGGTATTAGGTAGGTAAATAGGTATCTCTATTATACATCTGCATCCGCTAAGTAGGAAAATAATAAATCTTACATGACTATGGCACATAGTGGTTACGTGTAGATTATTATCAATTTGTAAAAGTTCTACTAACGTTTAACTATATACCTAATCTAAGCGTTTATCATTACAACGTGCCTGACACATCCAATTATTATCTACGCATAGGTACTACCTACCTACTACTTATGAGGTACCTTTTCCTACTAGTTGATGCCCGCCACTTCGTCTGCATGGATTGACGTTTTTTGGTTCCCCGGGAACTCTTACTTTCCGGGATAAAAAGTGGCCTATGTCCTTTCTCAGGACTATCTCTGTACCAAATTTCATTTTAATCAGTTCAGTAGTTAGGACGTGATTGCGTAACACACAGATAGAGTTACTTTCGCATTACATTTATAATATTAATATGGATTATCTAGGAATGTTAAAGCACGCACTAGTGGTATTTCATAAATAAATACTAAGTAGTTACTACCTAGGTATATCTATTTCGCGAATACATATAATCGATAGGTACCATATACAACCATGGACCTAGTAAAATTAAAATAGTCCCTGTCTATTATACCACTTTATGAGAAACCGTTGCCAATAAAAATGTACGATGCATTATTTTATTTTTATTATTTGTGTATTTACGTCGTACTAGTTACAATTTGTTTACAATGTTACGTTTAAAGGTTTTGCTTTATTAGTGCATTCTACGGTGTACCTACTGAGTACTGAATGTTACTGATGAATATCCATGACACGTCGGGTAGTAACATATTGTATTGAATAGACAAAAAATTGGCAGTCATAGGGACTGCCGATAGAAGTGAAAACGAACGGTTTTTTATTTTTTTTTTTAATTAAAAATATTAAAATATAAACCTTAAGACTAAGGCATTAAAGTTTAATTTCGAATGTAGTATATTTATGTTCGCAAGCATGTCGGTCTCGCGAGCATGTCGGTCACGGTCACGCGAATCTACATTTTTACCCCCTACCAAAAAGTGCTCAACGCGCTTATAAAACTCGCCTCACTTCAATAATTTTAGTGAATGTTGACATTTTAACTAGATTTATACTTACCTATTAGCACGAGAAATTGACTCATTGACTGACTGACAGTCTGACTTAGGTACCAAGCTACAGTATTTATGCTGGGTGTAGGAACTTAAAATTTTGCTTCTTTCTGACGTGAAAACTTCTATAAGCGCGTTGAGCATTTTTTGGTAGGGGGTAAAAATGTAGATTAGCGTGACCGACATGCTCGCGAACATATAAATATACTCCATTTGAAATTAAACTTTAATGCCTTAGTGTTAAGGTTTATATTTTAATTAAAATAAAAACAAAACAAAAAAATAAAAAACATTTTTTTTCAATAGGCTACGCTAGGCTATAGGCTATGCGACAGCTGCTGTCGCTCTGTTTTAAAGAAAACCAAAGTAGGTAAGTACTAATTAGAACCTACACAATGTAGTCGCAACCAGAGCGATAGGTACTCTAAACTAAGGTTGTAACGGAACCTCGCCTCGGAACCTCGCCTCCGCAAGTGCGGAACTTTCGCAAGAAATCGTACCTCCGCTTCCGCAGTTTTTTAGCGGAGTTGTAACGGAGGTTTATTTACGTTGACTTACAATGCGAGAGGTACAAATCGAAGCAGGTGACATCAGTGACACCATTACAACAAGCAAAAAGGCAACTGTCCTGTAGAAGGATCCTCAAAAAAATCAAATGTGGGATACATTTCATCCTAAAGCACAGAAAGTGGACGATGTGATCGGAGAAATCCACCTCCGCATCCGCCTCTGCTTCTGTTAAGAACGCCTCCGTTACAACTCTAACCACACGAGTCAACGAATAGGTGCCAAGGTATTGATACAAAATACTTAAGTAAGTACATAAAAAAGGAGTTATTTTTATTAAAAATTAACAACGAATTTTATTGCGGTAAAATAAATAATAATATAATATGATTAGATTATGCATTAACCTATGTATTATAGGATAAATTTTAAAGTAGGTAATGCGTCATTATCATCCACTGATAATAATGCAAAGCATAGTTTATCAGTGCTTCAGCGCTTCGGAGTTCGGTGGAATAATAAGCCGTGCACGCAGACGAGGTTTACTCCGTCTTCCGCGTGGTTGCCTTTAGTCTGTGCTATGGATGCGGGCAGTGGACAAAAACACGTTACGGTATGTGGTGGAACTTCCCCTGAAATAGTTTAACTTATAACTTATATTAACTCTTAGATCACAACTTTACGTTATGTTAGTCTTTTGATGACTCTTATAAGCTCTTAGAATATTATTACCTATCAAACTTTATTATCTTTGGGGATAGGTATTAATTATTAAATAAGTTATCACTGTGAGAAAATAAAATATTTTGGCAATTGCAAAGGAACTAATGAGCCGACAAACATACCTTCGCACAAAACGGTAAATTATAGATGCGGAAGTGTGTTTGTTTGTTGGTTCGTTCTTCAATCACGCCGCAACAAACCGGCGGGTCGACGTGATTCTTTGCATGGGTTTAGTTGGGGACCTGGATAGTAACATAGCTACTTTTTATCCCGAAAAATCTAAATCATCCGGGACTGTGAAACCTAAATCCACGCAGACGAAATCGCGGGCTTCATTTAGTGGCATAACCTGTTCGAAAATCGGGTAAAATTGGATTGATAAAAACTCCCGGGGGATAACTGAACAACAAACACACGCACAAAATGTTCAGCTAGTTTGCTAATGCTGAACTTTACACTGTAGAGTGGTGTGATAGGGCAAATCGCCAGTTGGCTGGCGCACTCGTGCCGTCGCGGTCGATGTTTTCCCATTCAACATTATAAAATACTTTTCTTATTCACCTCGAACCGCGATATAAATTATTTACATAAAAAAATTAAATGTTCGCTACATTTTATAACAAAACAAAAATCATAAGTGATGCATGATATGTGATAGTGCCAATAATATTAGAAATAAATTGACGATTCTTAACATAGTACTTATCGGTAAGACTGTTTTTTATAAAAAAATATGTTTTAGTTAGCAATCTTCACGTACCTACCTAATATTATTTGCTAAGTATAAAAATAACGATACTAAATGTCGACGAAGCATGACGTTAATAAATGGTTAATATCCTTTAGTTAATGTAGGTAATTATTTGGTTCAATTAAATTTTACAGATTCACGAATGAAACTGAATTTGTGGTACCTATACTTAAAATTAAAACCAAGCAAATTCGTATTAATATCAACAATTAATAAGTTTTTAATAAGTAATAAAAATAATAGAGACACTACTTTTTACTTATTTTAACCAATTTAAATTTAATTTTACATTGGCTTTTTCACACTGCTACATCGATGAAAATTTAGTAGGAAGGAACACTTTTTTCGGGATACCACTCGCGATTACAAAAACCTGGGGTTACTCTTTGCATAGTCAACGCTCTAGTCGTTTTCGAAAGCTCGGACAAGCAGAAACAGATAGACAGACAAAAATAGGTGTTGGTTATTGTAACGATACTTACTAGTAAATAACAGCCAGACATACAATTTTCTATGTTTACTATAGATTGCTGTTACACATTGCCTGGGTTGTTTCCTTACTATTTTCGTCGAGTAAAACGGTAGATAACGCAAGCGCACGCGGTTCTTTGCTTACGTCACTGCCTCGAACCACAGATACCTGTGATAAACCCGTTACACCCGTTATCTGACCGAATTTTACTCATTTGGTTGTTTATATTTACATTATGTAACGTGTAATTAATAAACAAGATAGGTACATAGGTAGGTAGTACAGTAGAAATCGGCGAAAGAACGTCTTGGTGGAACTAATTGCAAATAAAATACATAATGATGGTATCATAATTACTGTATACCTAGGCAATACTTGTTGAACTAGCGAAGTCATCTAAAGAGATTCCTACGTCTACTTGGTTGAATTGGCACTTGTCCGTGCGTCCGTTCCCCTGTCATGCTTTGTAACTTCCGCATTTATTATTTAATATAATAACATAGATAGGTACTTCAAAGTTCATTCTCAAATGAAATCGATGGCATAAAGCTGAAAATTATTTTTTAATTCTTTTTATATTGAAATTATTTCCGTCATAAATATACCTATTTGTGACGGAGGGGTACCTACTCACAAAAGTAGGTAGGTAATTTTAAGTAAAATATTAAGTGAAAAAACAGTTTAGACTCAAGTAGCTAGGTAGTATTCAAGATGGTGTAACCACGTAGATGGCGCGATGGATTTTTAAGGAGCCAGCCATTTTTAAGGAACTTAGAACCGCGCCTTAGATTTGTGAGGCTGAGGCGCTACATTAAGAGCTCTGTGCTATGGGCGCTACCTAAATCCCAGTCCATTGATTATATCAACTACCCACGTTACTACGCAATCGCTACAGAATATGTCATACTTAATCATATTATCGAATCATATGCGAAAGGACGTGGGAACCCACCGCATTATAATTCCAAGAAAACTCCAACCATTATGTGATTAAGTAATGGAAAGGGGGCACGACCCTCAGTAATGAGGAATATGACGCAAAGAGATGTTATGTGCCTATAGTTAGTATGAACATAGACGTAAATGATACACATCAAGCTTTTGAAGAGATAATCGGCAGCTTCGACTTCTTAGGTAGAGCATTGTCTCTGTCATTCAGTCTGAACAGATACGACGCTGTAACTTCAGGAAAACCCAAAGGAAAATAGCGGGCTAAGGAAAATGACGTGCACAGAACAACATAACCGTTGTTTTTGTACTTAGCTAGATATGTAGGTACGTTCCGATTATTAAATATATTTTTTGACAGGTCTAAAATATCCATGCATGACCTATCTTAGATAGTTTTATTATTTATATTATTATACCTTAAAATATTACTACTTGATTAGTATTATAATTTACATTCCTATACGTAATAGTATGATAGTAGATAAATCATTACATATAGTATACTTACTTATAGGTATATTTAACACATAATTAACACTTTTCTGCCGATATAATTCGGTAAGTTAAGGCAATAATAAGTTAATAACTTAGATTTATTTGTATAAATAACCTGTATTTATGATACCTACCGATTTATTACGTTTTATTTGCATGACAATGAAATTACCTACTTAGGTACCAACCAAGCTGTTATTACCATCGCGCCACTCTTGCAAAAAGGTGCGTAACTCGTAGGTATCTTTAAGTAAGGTGAACCGAGGTTATTGCATCTAAAACATGCAGTTTTTTTGACTGACGCATGTTGAAGAAGCTGTATTTGCTAAAGAATAATTTACGGAAAAACTCTTTATATTTATATTATCTTAAAAGATCAGATACTTACGACTTCTTTTTACTTAATTGCATTAAAGAACACCCAGTATGTACCTACTTATTAAAATTGATGTTAATTCCAAGGACCGATTTTAGCCACATACCTAGCCATCACTCTTAATTCCTCTACTTGAACAGATACATTGCTCAAACTCACTGAATATGATAAACAAAGGCATTTAAGAAAAGCTTCATTTCTCTTCAAAAATACTTTTTTGGTAAGAGGGGCTGTTGTAGTTACCTATTTTTAACTTTAGTGTTGGGATTATGCCTGATAAGTATGTTGTGTCGATTAATTATCGATAGTATTTTGAACGAAATACGCTTTCTATCATATAAGTGATATTTATTGAAAGGTGAGGTTAGGTCATAGATAGGAAAAGTTTCTAGCAAATAAATGATTGTTTTTTTTAATTTTATTGTCTCGTGGGTTAAAATAGTAACCACAAAAAACACATGCCAAAACCAAAATTTGGGCGTTTTTTAACATAATATTGGTTAAATTATAAAACAAAAGTTGGATTTATGAGAGACGGGAGCTAATACTTAACCATCGGTGGAGGTAGCACGATTCAAAACTTTTACCTACCTATCATTATCTTACAAATTGTCCTGTTTTCTTTCTTTGTAGATATGTCACCGTAAGATTGTAAAAACCGTTAGATTATAATCTAACTCGAGAAATTGCAAACTTAATAAATCATAAATAAAATTTATACGGTGTACCTGATTAGGTACTACTACCTTTACTTTAGTAAGCAATATGAATAAATTAAGAACTTGTTGAGTGACAATTATACAGGTATTTTTTTGGAATAGATAATAATTTGTAAAAAAGTCACTCACTCCAAGGCTATTCTTCGAAGACTTTGGAAATTACCCTACAAGTAACAGAGTAATTATCCACGCTTTTCTGTAACAGTACCAGTTCATGTCTATGGTCCAATTCTTAGCTGGTAACTTCACATTAAATTCATAAGTGCATAAAATTTACATAATCCAAACCGGTACTTACATTATACCTCTGTACATAACATAATATTATATGTATATATTCCTAGCTACTTCATATTTGTAACCTATATTATTATATCACGAAATAAGTAATGTATATTTACTCGTACTTTTAAGTAATTTAGATTTTAGACACACTTAAACTTTACACGCTAAGTAGGTAGTTATATGCCCCACCGCGGGAGGTTCTACTCTGATTTGCACCTCTGTTCAAGTTCTAGTTAGCTGTAAATACTTAATGCCTAAATATTTAATGAAATATTTAGCGCTTACTTATACTAATTAACTTGAACTGAGGACAGAGGTGCAAATTAGGTAGAACCTCCCGGCGGAGCCGTTAGGAAAAAAACATTTGATACCTATTACCTGTCGGTATTCTATAGGATATATTTCGGAGAGTGTACTCAAGAACTATTCGATCTGGTCACCTTTTTTTATTATAGAACCGCAAGGCATCGACTTGGTCTGCACCCTTACGCAGTCGAAAATCGAAATTCCGCGGGTTTTATACGAAGCGATTTGTTTCCTCGTTTCTAATTCGAACCTGTAGAATATGGAATGCCCTTCCGGATTCCGTTTTCCCCTCCTCTTTTAATATAGATACCTTCAAATCAAGAGTGAATAGGCATCTTCTAGGCAAGCGCGCTCCAACTTAGGCAATTGTACCACCAGTCACCACTTGTAAGCAAGTCTGATTGCAGCCAGCCTATAGGTAGATATATTTTAAAAAAAAACCTATCTACCTATATCCTCATGTATGGTATTCGTAAATGATTTATTAAATGATAAACAAATATACAAAATATAACCAATTAAAATATTTCTTTCATTTCAGGACGCCTCTACCGTCATCGTGGATAACGGTGAGGAAATAATCAACGTTAACAACATGCAAGTCCCGAATGGAATAAGCCACCAAAAATGGTTAAATGGTAGGTAATGTAGTTAGCTGCTAATGATATTATTGTTGTTCTAATATGTGAGTCAGTGAAATTAATAAATTAAGCGGATCCTCAAATCTGTGATAGGACCACAGAATATTTAATAGTACCTATAGTACCTTAGTACGTGCGAGAAAAAGGGCGAGTCGAAGATTATGTTTATGAAGTGTAGTAGGTACCTAGGTTTTATAAATATTTAACACGAGTCATACGAGTAGCTTAGTATCTAAGTATTAAGTACCTACTATTAGGTCGATACACTCCGTGCTATTATCACTCGTAGATATCGGTGTATAGTGCATGTATACTTACTCATGTATGAATATGATTCACACGTTTTGGACAAAACATTGTGAATTTGATTTAGATAAGACAGCGAAATCCCTGTTTAGTTTACAGTTTATATTACGCTAACAAGCAGTTACAATAATAATTTGCGTTGCGATAAGTCGTTAACATCCTGTGACAGCGACATAAGCTTTACCTCTATCCAAGTTAAGGAGATTAGGTATTTACAGACTAATACATTACCTAAGTATAATGTAAAAATGTAAACAGTACGCCATATGGATGAACTATTATTTTATTATGTTCACCACACCAGGCCTGTGTCACTCTTGGTACTTGCGCGACGAAAATACCGACGATCGCGTTCATTCCCGGAATGCTTACGCAGTCGGGGCTGGCGCGTTATAAGCGAGCGACGTGCTAGTGAATTTAACGCTGTTTTCGTAAATAGTTTTTTGAAAATATTTGTTTAATAGTTTAAGTTAAGTGTTTAGCATATTAATTATTTGTAGGATAAATAGTTGTAGACATTTAAACTCATGTATATATAATGGTCTATCGATCTTTAGAATTATAATGGCAAAAAGTCGCTGCAACCATAATTATTGTTGCGTGGAAGGATGCTTAATGAGCACACAAAAGGATTCAAATTTTTAATTTAGCTTGCTTGCGTGTTTTATCTATTTAATAATCATTATTTTGGCTATTAAAGCTAGCAAGCAAGTCAGCAAGTAGTCAATACAATAATAAGTAGTCAATAGTACTACACTACACTATCACGGAACAGGTACAATTCATGTCAAACTTAAATGAGCCTCTTTTCAAGTAATTTTTTTGAATCGAGGCACGAGTTGTAGGAAGTACAAACGAGTCGCAGGGAATACGCTCGCCCTAGTTAGGCCCTTACTCCCTAATTCTTATTACACCTTGCCGATTTAGAGTAAGGGCACGGAATATATATTTATATATTTCCGTGATCGAAGTGTACCTACCTCTCCGAGCGAAATATTATGTTTCGCCGCGACGAATGACCTTGCAAGTTGCGTGCGTAGTGAAGAACTCACTGTGTAGCGACACACAGTAAACACAGACGATCATAGTCAGAGTAGGTACCTTACTTACCAATTCGAAAAACCTACTGTATTGTTGTACTGTTTGCTGACAGCCCTAGACAAGCTCGCAATGTCGTCCGTGACGTAGGAAAGGGAAAAGATGCAAAGCAATACGGACACTCGCGCGCGGCGATAAAGTTTAATTTAGCTTGCGAGCGTGATTTATCTTTTTAATAATAATTATGTAGGCTATTAAAACGTCGGCAAGTAGTCAACATCAAAGGAGTGAGACTTCTGTACGTCAGTACTATTATATTATTCTGTGACCACACTGATTCGAACTTTGTGTAAAGTGAGTTAGGTACGTTAGCGAAAGCAAGAACGATCACAGAAGCAAATGGAGATGAATTGACTACTAAAATTAATTAATCCTTACATTATGACCTAACTTAACGTCGGCGTCAATGTTGGACGCAGCGTTTTACACTATGACGACCTAAAGTTAACATAAGCTATCCTAACTAACATTCTGCGTCGATATGTGACGACAGAATAAATGAACGATCTTCTCATTATTTCAATAGCTTTTATATCTTAAATTTTTAATTTTTATACTAAAATCTAAGTGACGTCTGCTATTACATTCTTTCTGACGTGATGCAATTCCGCGGTTTTGCTAACTGTGCTCTGGTACCATGATCATTTGCTCGCGGTGCAAGGTTGCGACACAGGTTGCGATCTTGAAACAAAAGTGATTTTGCCTTGACGCCGTAGAAATACGTAACTACGAATAAGGTATCAGGCCCCTATTTCGTGATAGAACGTTATTTCTGGTTTTGTTTCTGGCGCAAAAAATAAGCAATTTAAATATTATTTATTTAAATTATACATTTCTATAATGTCTCTATCATTTAAACTGTCCAAAAAATCAAGTGTCAACATTTTGGCTGCTAAACTGAAAGCAATACGACCCTCGAAACTCTCAGACGGCCACGAACAGCTCTTATGATTCGTCACCGTAAGGGTAGGTAGCGCTTGCAGAAAAGCATTGCTTAGTCCATTTGGATAAAACTTTGAATAGGGCTTTTGTGACTTGTGTGTTCCTTAACAATTGATTTGACTCAGAAAAAGTTATGTAAAAACATAGAATTCCTTCGAAATTGCAATAAATTGACCCACGAAATAGTTTTATTTTTCATGTGTCCCCTACTTCGTGACACTACCGAATTAGGGATATTCAAGATAAATATTTGTAGCTTGTGCATTTATATAATAATATATATATATAGTATAATTTAAATGTAAATTAAAAAACAAATAATGTATTTAATTAAGTTTCTTAGGAGCTAAATTCGTTATATGTTTTGTTCACTAGAATTCTTATAATACGAGTTTGAAGGTGACTTGAATTTACATTTTTGAGGTAAATTCGCACAGGTTAATTTCCAGCTTCATTTTGGTTGTTATTCGATTTATTTTAGGTATATCTATATATTTTTTACTATAATATATAGGGTAGTTAAAAGTTAATTTATATAATTTTAAAATGATCTACAAACTTAAATGCGTGAATTTCCAAAAATCAATATCACGAACAAGAACCAAGGGACAGTCTATTTTGTTATACTTTTCCCCAAGTTCGTCACAGATAAATCTATAGTGGTAGGCTGGTAGGTAAGGCACATACCACTTGTAACGCAATCATACTAATAATATTATAAATGCGAAAGTGTGTTTTTCCTTCAATCACGCCACAATGGGGCAACAGATCAACGTGATTTTTGGCATAGGGATAGTTGAGGACCTGGACGGTGACATGAGCTACTTTTTATTTCGGAAAATTAAGAAGTTTTTAAGGAGGAGGCGCATGAAACAAACACACTTTCGCGTTTATAATATTAGTATGAAGTATGATTTTAATAAAAAATATCTTTATCCTGGTCTTAAACATTAAACCTTTTAAGTAAATAATTATGTTTTTAATAATAAATAATCATAACACGCTGTAAAATCTTTATCTGGGAATAGGTAGGTGCCACGAATTCACGAACTTAGGAGCAGAGCAAAATTTTATAACGAAATAGGGTTCAAACAAGAGGTCGATAAATAAATGAATATAAAAAACTACGAAACAAAACTACATAATTCATGCATTAAATTACCAATATTCAACACACAATAAAGCTTTCAAACTTATATCATGTTTAGGAATAGGTACTCATATTTAAAAAACCTTAGTCTTAGGAGCCTTAATATACCGAATTATGGGACACTTACGTTAGTGTCCAATCGTCAAGCGCTCGCTAGGTTCTGCGTTAGAGCATAGAAATTATAAACAGGGATTTTCAGGACAGAGTGGATACAGTTGAGCCCTACAACACAGATCATTTGCACACAGTAGAGATTGCTATGAACGTTCTACTTTTTCTGTTAGGATGTTTAGATTGCCCGTGGTCTCGACGAGTCATAATAAAGCAGTTAAAGCTATAATAATAAGGTTCAATCAGAGCGTCTAAAAAAAATTCTCTAGTTCCATAAAGGCGTATAAAGATGGTGTTATTAATAAAATCAGTCAAGCAAAATTCCGGCAATAGAGAAAAGAGAGCACTGCTTACCCTAAGCATAATCCGTATTCTGCATTATTTAAACACCCGCTTGGCCGTTTGGTCGGGAGGATATTATTTGTTACCTATTTTTATGTATATTCTATGGCATAGAAAGTAGGCTGATTATAATATTATTACTCAGGTCCAGATCAGTTCATTCCAGCCGACAGTTACACATGCTGCGACCCCGGAGGTCACGTTAAAATTCGCATGGGTTCTCGTGGTGTGGCCGCGGAACCTCCTATATCGGTGCCTGGCCTCCTCAGCCGAACTGCCGCTCGGTACCCTGATGATATCGCATTCGCCACTAAGAAGTCGGATGGACAGTGGCACAAAACGACTTACAAGTTAGTATACCAAACTTCTTTTCAAATAAACCAATGTCAAATACACAGACATCGACGCGACACGCCAAATTAAATACCAAATCAATCATGAACTGAGTCCATTGATGTAGAATTTTAGTACCTGATTTTCAGAGTTCCAATAGCTAATAGATATTAACTAAAATAAAAACAGAACGCGTAGGTACCTAACGAAAGCGCACAAAGGAAAAAAATCGCAACTAACACTGAAAGCGCGCGTACGCGTGTCGATTTGTATACCCTCGTAATCGTTAGGACATGTTTAAGTCGTCAACTATATAAAGCACGTCTCTATATTGCGCATGACAAGGCCTTACAATAACGGGATTCTCGTGGAACCATGTCGAGGCAGTAGCCAAAGTCAAGAAGACATGGAAAACTACCTATACATCTGCAGTCCAAGTTCCGCGGATGAATAAATCAATATTCATTATCATCTATACTATACTCTGTACTAATAGGTATTATAAAATGTGAAAGTTTGGATGGATGGATGTTTGTTACTCAATCACGCCAGACCGGCTGAACGAATCTGGATGAAATTTGGCACAGAGTTATAGATTATAGCCTGGAATAACCTGGCTACTTTTTATCCCGGAAAATTAAAGAGTTCCCGCGGGAAGCAAAAAACCTCAATCCACGCAGACGAAGTCGCGGGCATCAGTATTAATTAGTGTCTTGTAATTTGTGAACTTCTATGACTCGTGTACATAATATAATATGTAGTTTTTGTTTTTCCTACATGAAACATCCATATAGTACACTGACTGTATCTCGTGTGTTCATCAGTCTTAAATGTAACGTTTATTCTTTTAATTTTCAGACAGTATCAGGAACGCGTGCGAACATGTGCAAAGGGTTTTTTGAAAGTAGGCCTCGAGCGATACCACTCCGTGTGTATATTAGGTTTTAACTCAGAGCAGTGGTATACTGCCGATCTAGCGGCGATACATGCAGGGTAAGTGAAGGATATCTACTATCCAGAAATATAAATAATCTCTGACGTGTATCTGTTCACTTATCACTATTTCGATTTGTAGGTCGAGCAATGACCCTACGTGGTCGAAATCTAATAGCACCTACCTAATAGGCGTATTACACTGCATTTTTCACAGGGACCCTTAAACTTGAATCAATGTAGTGTAATAAGATTTTGGGAGAAAGAGTCCTTAAATTGGTCCTTATTGCTTTAATAATTATAATAATTATAATCTTTGATGAGTAGGTATTGCGCACCCAATTTGCTCGGCGTAAAGTAGCTACTTATCAAACTACCTTGCTTCGTGAAAATTAATTAATTATCCTACCTATTATCAAGGATTGTATACGCGTACCTATCTTAATCATTATGATATCTGAAACTTAGCTACCCCGCGAAGCAATACATAAAGCAACTTTTACATATACTCCAAAATATTCATAAGTATTTCTATTTTAGTGGATATGCTGCTGGTATTTACACAACAAATTCTGCGGAAGCTTGCTACTACTGCTTAGAGTCATCACGAGCCAACATCTGCGTCGTACAGGATAAGAAACAGCTTGACAAAATATTGTCCGTCCAAAGTCGGCTCAAACATCTGAAAGCTATTGTACAATGGGAGGGAGTCGTGAACACATCCATACCCGGAGTGTACAGTGTAAGATATTCTCTAACATTTTTACAACAGAATATTCTTCAAATGATTACATTGTTGATTAAACCAAACGTTTTGAACTGCGACAGGATGTAATTTTGTTAATTTACTTAATTTTTGTTAATACCTACTTAACAATCGTGCATTGTCGAGTTAACGTTTCGAGTGAAACGTTGAAACGTACGTTGAGACTTGAGAGTGATTTGGAGGATTTGTGTGGTGTGGTGTTGTGCCGAATTACTGGGTGGTTGGGGGTCGCATGCTGTAGATGAAAGACACCCAATGTACCACATAGTTTTGTCTACTGTGGCGGATTAAACTATTAAACTTAAACTTTATTCTGTATCACGGACTTCCGCAAAGTAATTCCTGCTTCTATTCAATATTTGAAACCGGTGAGCTTGACCGTACAGGCTAGACTTTACATCAAAGTAACAAAATTACATCATTTTTACAACACTTTAAATTGTTTGTTTTTATATATTACTAACTAATGCCCGCGACTTCGTCCGCGTGATTTAAGTATTTTGATTCCCGCGGGAACTCCTTAATTTTCCGGAATAAAAAGTAGCCTATATCACTCTTCAGGTCCTCATCTATACCCATCCAAAAATCACGTCGATCCGTTGCTCCATTGAAGGGCAAACCAACAAACAAACTCATTTTCGCATTTATAAAACTTATACTTGATTTATACTTGAACTATCCAAACTATTTCAACGCACACTAAGCTTGCCATACCAAAAGAAAGCATAAGCCTAGAGAAAGTCATACCGACCTATTCTGTGGTCATACCTACTATAGGCTCTTCCCGGAAAAACAAAGAACGTCGGTCGCGTGCCAGGTAATTTTTTTCTCAGTATATAAGTAAAATACTAGTAACTAGACTACACTAATATTATAAAGAGGTAAACTTTGTGAGTTTGTGACGTTGTAGGGGATAATCTACTGAACCGATATTAAAAATTCTTGTACCAATAGAAAGTCACATTATTTGTGAGTGCCACAGGCTATATTATATGTTTTCCCTAAAAATTAGGGAGTTCCCGTGGGAATTTAAAAGACATGCCCGCGAATTCGTCCGCGTGAACGTGACTGAAGTACGCATCTGTTGTACGGCACCAACGCACGCTTTGTAGTGTGAACACCGTCATGCGGTTTTATAATTATTATACTTCTAGGGGTTTTTAGACACGTTTGCGTCGCACATTCCGTCCAATGTAAACTGTCGAAACATTGTGAACCGTTCAATGTTCTGAGTGTAAATTTTTGAAATATTCATTGTATTTACGTTTTCTTGTCTGTTTCTTGTAGGTTAGGTTAGGGTTCGACATAACAATCAGGTAGTGCCCGGCCTGCGGCCCGATAGGTTCTATCGGGTTAATATACCTAACAGATTACAATCTACCGAATCATATGCGTTAAATTGTAATCTTTCGACAGTTTGCAATTTCGCGAGTTAGATTATAATCTAACGGTTTTTACAATCTTACGGTGACACATACATGTTTAATATTGTTGCAGTGGGATCAAATAATGGCAATGGGCGCTAAGGAGCCAGACACACAACTCAACAACATCCTCAAATCCATCGCCGTCAATGAATGCTGCACGCTAGTCTATACGGTTGGTATTTTCTTTACAGTTGGCCCGTTGTTGAGCATCCTAAGTTTGAATCTGATAGGCTCTGAAATACTTATACATTTACTGTACTATTGTGTGTACTATGATGCTCAAAACGTAATAGGTCGCATCGATGTAAACTTCACAATAAAAAAAAATATTCCGATGCTGTTTTTAAATCCTCATATTTTTTAGTTGTAAACTCTTAAGGAGTGTATTTTCGATTTACTTCTATTTGAAATACATAATGAAATAGGTACCATAGAATTATAAGCAGATTCCATACCTATACCTACTGAGTTAAATACGGATGCACTTAAATAACAAATTTAATTAATTTCAGCTTGTTTATATTTAGTATATATTTAGATAATAACTAGTTGTAGCTACATCGAAAACAAATTACGTAACATGTACGAATCAAGTAACATGGGCGATAATGTTAAATTACCAAACAAGACGTTACGACTTACGACTCGGCTGTACCACAGTAAACAGATACAAAGCTGTACTAGTTGTTCGGTACTTAATCAAATTGAGTTGCCGAATAATATAATTGACTTAACTATATATTTTATATACCTTCTAGGAACATACCAGGAAGTGAACTAGTAAAACTGAGAGTAGATAACTGTCAAAACAAAAGCAGAAAAAAAAAGTACGGCTAAAAATATTTTTATTCTTCTGTTCTCTATTTTTATTGCTATTCTCAGCGTTAACTAGACAGACTCTTTTATATTTTAAACTGATATATATATGCATATGAAAATTTTGTGATATTGCGAGTCGGATACAAACAAAAAGAAGTGCATTGAGCAGTAGGTACGCACGTGCCTACTGTAGGTACTCTTATTTTTTTTTCGTGTACCTAATCCTCGCTTAATCATTTGGTAAAGCTCGGTATAACCAAAAATTTTCTGAAACCGATAACAAGAGTTTCCATATCACACCAAGTAACTAAGCACTAAGCACACCTTATTAATTATATTTTAATTCCACAAGATTATCGTAAAATCGCATTGAAAAGAACACAATGCACTCAGTACATAATGAAATAAACCTTAGTAATACCCGAATATTAATTATATCTTTATGCTACAGCGCATATCATAGTAGGTAGATTATCATCGTACGTCTGTTTCCATGCCAGATAATTTATTTTGAAAATTGTGACATTGAATTACGTATAATAATTTTTCAAGTTACCCAATGCCATGATTGAGATCGAGTAAGTATGATAAATATCTACGATTTAACGATTTAATAAAACCTTAGTAGGTACATCGGAAAAAACAATGACTTTCAGCCATATCCGGTTCGTATACCTCTAACAATCTAGAAACGAATTAAATGAACGCTATACCATGCTTTTTCGACAGGTATTCAAATCTCTCGCACACACTAAATTTCATTCCCTGCATTCAATTTGAAAATGAACGACTTAGTATAACGAGTTGCTTAGTCAATACAAATCCATTATACTGCATATAAGATTACGCACTATTAAAATTTATAGTTTTAATTGCATGTTATGTAAATAATAATAGACGTCATATCCTTTCAGTCTGGTACAGTTGGTCCACCGAAGGCCGTGATGTTATCGCACGACAACCTCACATGGGACGCGTTTTCTATCAGCGAGAGAGTTGGGGACCTGCGACCGACCTATGAAGTTCTCATCTCCTTCCTACCGCTAAGCCATGTCGCTGCTCAGGTAAGCAACGATTTAAATAATAACGATACATTGGTATTAATTCAGTTGCACAAACTTATACTAAATTAAAGATTCATTATCCTTAAACAAACTTCCGTGCAGCATATCATATCTTTACCTTTAAAGCTAAAAATCCGTACTAATATTATAAATGCGAAAGTCTGTCTGTCTACTAAGCTTTCCTGGCCCATCTTTTCAACCGATTTTGATGAAATTTGGTACAAACATAGGTTGTATCCCGGAAAATTAAGGAGTTCCCGCGGGAATAAAACTAACTTAATCCACGCGAACCAAGTCGCGGGCATCATCTAGTATATATATTTTGGTAGATAGGTACAATTTAAGAAACTGAATGAGCGCCAATAATACTTAGTTACTAAACACAAATTAAATTTATCTAATGCGGAAAATATACCTACATAAGTCTAGATTTATGTTATTCGCTAAGAAATAATTAGTATATCCACTTAAGGATTATGTAACTAATCTATGATGTCTTGAACTTGACTAGAATAATAATTATTTATTTATATGTACATATGCACCGTAAAATTGCAAGTAACGCCAAATTGCAACAATAATAATGATTGTAAACTGTCGACAGATTATGAACCGTTCAATGTTCTGAGTGTCAATTTTTGAAATATTGATTGTATTTTACGTTTTCTCTTTCTTGTAGGTTAGGTTAGGGTTCGACATAAATAATGAGGCCGCACTTAGGTTCGAGTTAATATACCTAACAGATTACAATCTACCGAAAAATAATGCGTTAAATAATATGTAATCTTTCGACAGTTTACAAATTCGCTAGATATATTACAATCTAACGGTTTTTACAATCATACGGTGACATATATATCCCTCAAGAAAGTAGAAAATTCTAAGAATCTTAGAATCAAGATTAATAGTATTACACCAATTCTTGAAAGTACAACGTCACGCTGTGACGAACAACTCATTACATAACTCACACAATCTTAGTAAATTTTATTCACTTATAAGAGGAAACCAAAAACATTGAATGAAAAAACTATTAAAATCCACAACAGACAACAATAAAACAACAATAGGATTATGGTAATGGTTCATAATCATTGTGTAAGCACCTAGGTATTAATAAATTATAGAAACGTTCATTGCTATTGATGTGCCATGGACGTATCTAAATATACCTACACTGCGGATGCAGTGTAGGTAATATTTCCTAGTATTAAATCCTTATAAATTGCGGAATCCTTTCGCAAATCAAATTGATCGACGACTGTTTCATGCCTTTATCTAATCTAAACAAGTGAATAAATGTTTCTTGATATTTGAGTCATACAAAACATAATCGAATACTAATTCACTCATCACGATCATAATGCTTCACTACCTTTTGACCAATAACGCCTTGTTTCAGTCAATAGTATGCGCGAATTGTATTGACCTTTACATGGTCATCGTTCGTGTCATTAATCAATAAGTATTAATGAAATAACATTTTAAATATTGGGTAAATTACTTCTTGTAATCTCTTCTTCTTGTTCTTGTTGTTCTTGTGTTCTATTAGGTTTTGACAAAATATTATAATTCAATTATTATTTTCGTTTACATTTACCTAGTTTTGAGTTTACACAACAATCAATTTTTATTAATAAAACCTCTAAAATTGGGTATTTGACTAATAGTCAAATTAGCAATTAGCTTTTTTCAAACGTCATAACGTGTCCTAAGTATGGGATATAAATGAAATTCTGAAATGTGACGTCATTAAAGTTCGACGCACTATTTTACTTAATCGTGTAAGGATAATTCCAGAAGTGGGCAATAATTATATTAAATTGATTTTAAATATGTTTGTACTCTCTTTAAAACGTGCACGAGCGAATGGTCACAACGTGTAGCGGTTTCACGAGAGATTTAATGTAAAAACTTGATTAAACTTTAAAGACAATATTCATTTGATCCGGCCACGATTGCTATCGTTAAGCTCAAATCAAATTGCAATCTAAACACTAAAGTATTCAATAATCGCTGAGTCTGCCGGCAGGAGACTAACTTTCAAACATCAAAATATTCTTATTTATGCAAATGATCCCAATATGGCGTATCCCCGCCAAAGAACGAACCGAGTGAAATACATCGAATGAGTCAAATATCAATTTAATTAAACCTTCGTCAATAAATAAAGTAACAATCTTTTAACTTTTCTAAAAATCAATTCAAAGGGGTTTGAACCTTTTTGTATGGAAGCTGGCATAGCGACCTGCCGCCATTTTGATTTTTTTTCAAAATCGCGGCGCACGGTGAAAGTGGTATGTATGGATAGAGGACACATAGACGAACAAATAATGTCAAGTAACATAGTACCCCAAAGTGTCACGTTACCGAGATATTTGGAGGTAAAGATAGACATAAGAGGACAACGACAATCATTAAAAATAGACTTATTACGTGTCTACAGGTGTTAGATTGTATCCAAATAATCGCTCCCAGATTGATTATTATTACTTATTACTGTTTATTAAAAGAGAGTAGGTATATTACATACTACTCGGAGCACGAGAAAACTACTACTAAGTACAATTAATTATTTGCCTACTAAATCGCATCGCATCGCAATGAATCGCTATATTATGTCAAAGTATCTCGCGCGCGCGTGTTGGCTTGTCTTAATGTCTTTCATCCCGCTGCATTATGAAATGAACAATAAAATAATGTCGTTGCAGACTTAGATTATTTAATTGCTCGTTGCAGAGATATGTGGAACTAAAGATCGCTATACCTAATAATAATTAGAACGATGACACACATTTCTCGTACTCCTAGTAGTAAGTAATGTACCTACTCTCTTCTAATAAACAGTAATAATAATAATCAACCTGGGAACGATTATTTGGATACAATTTGACGCCTGTAGACACGTAATAAGTCTATTTTTAATGATTGTCGTTGTCCTCATATGTCTATCTTTACCTCCAATTATCTTGGGAACGTGACACTTTGGGGTACCTACTATGTTCTTGACATTATTTGTTCGTCTATGTGTCCTCTATCCATACATACCACTTTCATCGTGCGCCGCGATTTTGAAAAAAAATCAAAATGGCGGCAGGTCGCTATGCCAGAAAGTTTCAATCCCCTTTAAAAGCAAAGCCGACAATCGATTGTTTAAAATGGTTATTCAACATAAAACTATCAGTGGACGTGGATTATTACGACTTTTTGGAGATCCTCTATTTAATAATCACTAATAAATAATTTATTTGAATAGTAGTCAAATGACTACTATTAAAAGAAATACCCAATTGCGGAGCATACCTACTTCATACTTACAATATAAAGTTAGGTAGGTAATTATAGATATCCTCAGTGAATTTCGGATTATATTTTATAGGTATACCTACCTATATATACCTACCTATGTAGTTCATTGGATCTAAATACATTTTACATTTTAAATACACACACTGAAGATAGTTGTAGTTTATGAAACGGTTGCATGATACCTAGTTAAGTAGAGTTTCATACATTATTGTATCTAATTCTAAACTCATATCTTAGATTACTTAATCATCTTTAAAATATTAGTAACATACATAAATATTTTATCGTAAGTTTTTCTTGATATTGTTTCTTACTCGTACGTGTCATTACTGTTTACATCAAATTTTTATGAAATCATGTGCGTGAGTAGGTAATCGCTGTAGATAAAAAATATTACTAACGGATCGGAGGCGTGACTTCTTAATCGAGCGCAGAAATGCAGGGCTTATTGGGCCCTATTACGAGTAGCTTATGCTGTTTGTTATGGGTATGTCACCGTAAGATTGTAAAAACCGTTAAATTGTAATCGCGATATTGTAAACTGTCGAAAGATTACAATTTAACGTATTATTTTTCGGTAGATTGTAATCTGTAAGGAATATTAACCCGACAGAACCTAATACCTACCTGATTATTTATGTCGAACCCTAAACTAACCTACAAGAATGAGGCAAGAAAACGTAAATACAATGAATATTTCAAAAATTGACACTCAAAACATTGAACGGTTCACAATCTGTCCATAGTTTACAATCAACCGAGATAAAAAGCGTTATATTGCAATCTGACGGTTTTTGCAATTTCTCGGTGACAGGTGCATTGCTTCGGTCGGATGAAAAATTATGTGGAAAATAGGTTTTTGCAATAGATATTTGAAATTTTCAGGTAGTGGACATTTACACAACTCTGCATAATGCTATTGCGGTTTACTTTGCGCAGCCCGATGCCTTGAAGGGCAGTTTGATTGAAACCTTAAAGGAAGTAAGGCCTACTAGGTAAGCAGCTGTTAACTAGCTCTAATTTTACTTACATAAATTTGTAATAAATTGTGGCTCATTCTGACCGACAACCTATGAACGAAACTTAAATGACAAGTCTGAATATATTGGATGGCGTTTAATTTAGCAGGTCAATTTAGTTAACAGAACGTGTGGGACTTCCTGCGCTAAGTTTTATCAAAATTGGATAACGGAAATACAGCTTAAATTAATTCTGAGCAGGAAATGTTTGTATCTACAAAAACAGTGATATTGAATACTTTGAAACAATATTACGAATAGTTATCTTATCTGTAATCTTTCCAAAAACTTTTCTTTTTTTAATGCAATGAAATGGGTATGATTAATAAAATTAACTTGATAACGATTGAACTTTGTAGCATGTCATTGGCGTCGGTGTCTCATATCTTTCTATGTTAATGATATAATAATTAACATTAGTAATTAATCATGATGTAGACTTGTTTTTCCTACATAATAAGTTTTTCCCCTTTATAATAAGATTCGATCATGGCGAGATGTTTTAATCGCACAATATACCTATATTGATACGATAGAAAAATGCTCAAAATGGCATAAGTATTATTAATTGTAAAATCACATCTAACTACATAAGGGAGTCAAATCAGACATTTCTTATTTAAAAAGTCCGAGAGAAAAGCTTAATTATGTAATAATTTATTTGACGTTTGTTGGTCAATGTTGCTAATATATTTATTTAAATTGAATCGTATATTAGATATAATGTTATTAATATAAGATTAAGTTTATGTTATGTCGCTGAGTTGCCAAGCAACATCCATGCTACATTTTTATTTGCATAAAAATATTTTTTTTGACAAATAACAACGCTTGAATAAGGCAAAGTGTATCAAAGCGAAAAACAATTCAAAAAATTTAAATTCAAGACACGAATTTGTTTTAAAAGGTTCTTGGCGGTGCCTCGAGTATGGGAAAAAATGCACGAGAAAATTATGGCCGTGGGAAAATCCAGCGGCTCCCTGAAACGGCATATCGCCACGTGGGCCAAAGACAAAGGCACGGAACATCACTGCGCCAGAATCAACGGGTAACATTTTTAATTCATCCAAACTTAATCTGTGAAAGTGTATCTGTATGTCTGCTACGCTTTGACAGCCCTTCTTTTCAACCAATTATGATGAAATTAGGTACAGAGATAGGTTGTATCACGGCTAAGGACGTACAGGCTTTTTATCCCGGAAAATTAAGGAGTTAATCCACGCGGACTTAATCTTGTAATTAATATTTGGTTATATATTTTACAACTCTCTCGCAACGCTCAGGCAATACCAAACTAGTTACCTATATAATATTTTAAGAAAACAAGTAAGAAAAGCACAGGACCTTAATAGGTACATGCCAATACCTGATACTTGGTAGGATTGTTAGGGTGATAGGTGAGAGGTGCCGTGCTTGGTGCAAATGGTTTTGCCCATAGGTAACTACGTTTAGGAAGTTCTTGCCAAAAACATTAGACTAATTATAAAATCTTATACGTTTTACCAGAGCCCTGTCAGCCGGTATGACAGGTCTGCCCTTAGACTTCACACTCTTGGAAATGATTAAGTATTGGTATGTGATATATTCCTGTTGTTTGATGTAGAATAACGGGAAGCTATAGTACCTAGTTGCAAACTTATAGATTGCATGACCCCGATAGGAATGGGATGTGTTGTTATCTCTTAATTTTTGTATTAGCTGCTAAGCAGATAATAGCAGTAGATAGATAGCTAATACTAAGTAGAACCATTTTAGAGTAACCAAATTATCAACCAAAATGCATGAAAATGCATGATTATTGTACGTTCCATTTAGTTAGCTCCCGGTTGTTATGTAGGTGCCTACCTATTTAGTAAAATAAATCTATATTAACTAATTATTACGTTGATTTGCTAGAAGTTTTGAGATATAAGTAGGTATATTTTATGCATTGATATTTACTTAGGAAATGAAAAGGTGTATGATTGCTCTGCATTCTAATACATGCATTAGGTGTGCATCAGAATGACTGCCCAAAGTGATGGATCGGCGTAAAATTTCGCCAGCATTTAGTACCTATTTAGTACTATTTAGTACCTTTGTTTAAATATTTTGTACCTAATTATTTACGAAGAAATATGATTTTTTAAGTGGGCAGTCATTCTGACGTCAAGATGGCCGCCCACATTTTAATTTCCGCATAAGGGTTCCGTATTTTGCATTTGTCTCTGCACAATAATTTAGTACCTATTTAGTACCTACATATATATTTCTTCTAGAATTTTTAGGCGAAAGATAAAGATCACAGAGGTTTTTTCTTTGTCTACATCACAAAGGGAACCTCTGTGGAAAATTTCAGCTCTAGGTCCAAGGGTTTGGGCTGGGCGTTGATTAGTCACTGAGCGAGTGTTCGGGACTGGACTTCTTGAATATTCAGATTGTTATAAAATCTTTATCTTTCGCCTAAAAATTCTAGAAGAAATATATGTGTAGGTACTAAATAGGTACTAAATTATTGTGCAGAGACAAATGCAAAATACGGAACCCTTATGCGGAAATTAAAATGTGGGCGGCCATCTTGACGTCAGAATGACTGCCCACTTAAAAAATCATATTTCTTCGTAAATAATTAGGTACAAAATATTTAAACAAAGGTACTAAATAGTACTAAATAGGTACTAAATGCTGGCGAAATTTTACGCCGATCCATCACTTTGGGCAGTCATTCTGATGCACACATGCATTAGATTAAATTATTAATTATTAGTTTAATTATTCTCCTCAAATTACCCGATAAATTATGTGATTACACAATGTATTACGGCTGTAGCTCCAGATTCTAGTCATCAATTTGTAGCTGTTTTAAGTTCAGTAGTACAATTGGCTGTAGCACTGAACTGGCTTTTGAATGGTTTTTAGTTGACAGTGGTTTTTACGAAGATATTATTTAAATGGTAGGCAATCCGGCACATCGTGTGGGTACAAGATGGCCAAGTCAATGGTATTCAACAAAGTACGAGTCAACCTCGGTCTGGACCGCTGCATGACCTTTGTCACCGCGGCCGCGCCCCTGTCGCCAGAGATAAAAAAATTCTTCCTCTCCCTGGACATCCCCATCATGGATGCCTTCGGCATGAGCGAAGCGGCCGGTGCTCACACTCTTAGCATCTATCCCAAGTGAGTATAGTGGTATCCCAAAACATTCCTAAACAGGTTTCTTTCTTCGTCTTCGTCCGGACAAGTATAAAATTTACATTTGACTTACAGATTTACACCAAAAGTTTTTGTTAATTTTTTCAACCGCTTTGGTCCTGAAACGAGAAATCCTTGAAAAATATTCGTATCAAAAACCTACACTAATATTGTTTAGAATTATTGCATAAATTATATTGTAGTTTTCCATGAGCTATAAGGGTTTAATTAAAGCCAAAACAAAAGAAATGTGCAAGACAAAATCGAGTCCGTAATTTCAAATAAATAAGTACTTACGTAAAAATACTTTTGGCTTAATAAATTCCAGATTTAAGTTGGATTGCTCTGGAGAAATTTTGGACGGAACGGAAACTAAGTTCGGTGGATCTGCTAGTATCAACGGTCCTGGAGAGATCCTTATACGCGGTCGCCATGTTTTCATGGGTTACCTTGGTGACGAACAGAAGACAAAGGAAGCCCTCGACGATGAAGGCTGGCTACACTCCGGAGATGTCGGTAGATTAGACAGCAACAATTTGCTTTACATTACCGGCAGAATAAAGGTAACTTTTAATTGTAATACATAATTTATAATCCTCAATAGCACTTATCATCATTTCATTTCTTCATTTTATTTTTGTCTGTGGAGGGTGATATAGTGTAAGTTATAGAATAAAGTTATAGAAAGTTATAGAATACAATTACACATAATGGAGATAAATAATTAGATGCAAAGATTGTAAATAGGTGTATTTGAAGCCCTAGGATTCAATGTCCCCAAATATAATAAGCGGATCGTTCACCATGCCAAACGTTTTCAAACCCCATTATAAGAGAATAATATTAACTTAAATGAGCCACCCCTGCATGGTTTCTACATCATTATATTATCAGTTCTACATCAACTGAACCCTTGCGGCCCACATAACAACAGCAAGCCCCACATCAAACATGATCTTGTTATCTAAAAAAGGCTTAATTATTGTATTAGACCTTTTACGATACTTATTTAATAAAAAATATCTACCTATTATCTATCTTATAAATAAAAATTTGACACTATCCTATGATCCAGCTATTTAGATATGGAATAATTAATATTATTATTTTGCAATAAACTATTATATAATTTAGTAAGGTATATGTGAACGGAAAAATTTTAAATGCTTGTTGTTTATCTGTGATATTTATAAGTTGGTATTATAATATAATTTACGACTTTTAATGTTTCCTTATTACAGGAGCTTCTGATAACCGCTGGAGGTGAAAACATCGCGCCCGTACTGATCGAGCAAACTGTGCAATCTGAACTTCTGCACGTGGGATATGCCGTGCTAATAGGAGATAAACGAAAATTCCTCTCTATTCTACTCACTCTGAAGGTTTGAATTTGGTTTATACTTTAGCATGGGGGAAATTGAGGACTGATCCGGACAAATTCCCCTGAGCGGATTTGCATATCCCCTAGGTAAATCTGACTCGCCGAAATGTACTGAATGCGACCTAATTGCAGATGTGTGACATGACAAGACATGAATTGAATTTATGTCTTGATCGAATGTGTCCGAAACGAGTTAGAAATATTTTATTTTAAGACTAGCTTTAATATTAATTGCGGGAACTGTATTTGTTTACAAGTAACAGTGGCCTGGCTTACCCCCTTATCTGAGGAGGCCAGAGTGCTGTACGAGATATACAGCCTTGTAAACTAATGATTTTGTTCCTATGAAGGTGGCATTTTCAATATTGAACAAACCTTTTTTAATAAATATAGACTTAAAAAAACCATTTAAAAGTATTCCTTGAGGATCATGAGATGCAAGCTATATATGTACTACATTTTGCCAAAGTCAGTTCAGTGTTTGAGTTGAGATTTAGTTTTTAGTGAGTTCACAGCAAATATCGTGCTCAGTTTTCCTTGTAACCACTACAGCCCATTAACGTCCGACTGCTGGGCACAGGCCTCTACTCTCATAGGAGAGAGGGTTTTAGAGCTTAGACCCACCACGCTGCTCCGATGCGGGTTGGCGGACTTTAACGACTATTATCATATTAGTGATAATAACTGGGACCGACGGCTTACCGTGCTCTCCGAGGCACGGGGGTGAAACACCACCAACTTCCTAACTCTAGTAATGAGATTTCTAGTTAGGAAAACCCATTACTTAGTTATGGCCCGATCCAGGACTTGAACCCGGGACCTCGTCGGCGGCAGTCTAATATACTAACCACTAGACCAACGAAGCAGTTCCTTGTAACATGAGGGCATAACACAGTGTTCTGTTATTCCACTTTAGGCGAAAGTTGACCCCAGTACTGGCGAAGCGCTCGACGAATTGGAGCCAGAGACGAAAAAATGGGTGGCGAGCCTGGGTAGCAAAGCTGGTACAATCAGCGAGATTATCAACAACAAAGATCCAGCAGTACGTAATTTGATTAATAGGCCTATTACACTACATTTATGCAAGGGACCCTTACACCTGAATCAATGTAGTGTAATAAGATTTAGGGAGTAAGAGTCCCGAATTTGGTCCTTATTGCTGTGTAATAAGCGACGCTCTATCTAGCGGCTACGCCCACCCTTACCACAGGGCACTGACATAAGTGCAGTGTAATAGGCCTATAATACTACCTGATTATTTATGTCGAACCCTAACCTAACCTACAAGAAAGAGGCAAGAAAACGTAAATACAATGAATATTTCAAAACATTGAACGTATAAACGAACGCATAAATCCTATCAATTTCTTTAAAATTCTTCGTCTTCTTCAGGTTTCGAATCCGCACTATCTTCGTAACGCATTGTGCTCTTATCCATTAACCAATATCTTGAATGAAGTTGGTATAAACCGGCCCATCCAAATATGATGTGGCCTATCATGCTAAATTTATATTCAATTTGTATTATTTTAATACAGGTGTACAAGGCAATAGAAGAAGGTATAACCCGTGCCAACAAACAAGCTATTTCTAACGCGCAAAAGATACAGAAGTTTGCAATTTTACCCGAGGACTTTTCTATGCCTACTGGAGAATTAGGTGAGTTGAGTCAATTTTATCGCTAGGGTAGATCAATCAACTTAATATTGAGCCTCTTTTACGAAAATTATAAAACAATTATTATGCTTTCCCACAGGTCCAACACTGAAAATTAAGAGAAACGTCGTTTACGAGAAATACAAAGACATCATAGAAGGTTTCTACAAAGAGTAGTTTCACTTGTTTGTTCTTAGTTATTTGGGAATGAGGGATCGAATAAGTTAATAAAGTAACGTTATTGCTCAAATTAGCAGATAGTAAAAACTTGCTGTGGTTGTATTAAGTGTAAGGAGTTATTGTGATAGAACTGGTAGTTTTGAACTAACCAGTTTATCCCAGCAGATTAAATTTATTTATTTTTGTATGAATTTTTTATCAGCGATGCTGGTGTTTCGTCTATATGCTAGTCGCTTTACTGTTACACTTTCACTGTTGTCTCATATGCATAACGGCTAACGTGTTTGTATTTCTGCACCTACATCCATACTAATATTATAAACTAGATGATGCCCGCGATTTCGTCCGCTTTGATTAATGTTTTTTGATTCCCGCGGGAACTTATGAATTTTCCGGGATAAAAAGTAGCCTATGTCCTTCCCCGGGATACAGTCTATCCCTGTACCATATTTCATCAAAATCGGATGAATAGATGTCAGTCTGTTTGTCTGTCAGTATGTCTGCTTCTAGTATTTTATAAGCGGTGCTAGCCTGAAATTTGTAATTATCACATTAGTTAATCCCAGTCGTTATGATCCGCTGTTTTTATGATAATATTATGGGTGCAACAGTGCCTTGTAGGCAATAGTGAAAGAGTATCAGCCAATTAGAGGTGATTACGATCGTCAGTTACTAGTGTAGCTGTCAAACTTTGGTGCTAGGCCTAATTGTCGTTTGTTGTCTTTATGTTAATTTGACCCAATAAATGATTATTTTAAAAGGGGATATTGCACTGATAGGATTAACACAGATAAGCCAGGGTATAAGTAGGACGAAATTTTTATAACTATACTACAAGTATACCTATGTAAACAAATTACCGCCGCAGGTACACTGAAGTTAAAGTTAATCTTTAAAGTTTGTATAGAATTGATTTCACGAATTAAGTATGGATGGGCAAACTCATCCATGTTAAATTACAGATTTGCAGTGTCGCCATTGTAACATTTGTTAACTAGAAAAGTAGTAGTTGATAACAGCGTTCACTTTTCGTGTATTTTGATATTATTTAAAAGTGAACATGATGAATGAATGATGAAAACGGTTGAATGCTTCTCATCGTCATTTCTATCTTTTTTTGTCAGTACAACAAAACGTATGAACGGAATGAAAAACAACATCCACTTGAGTGAACCTTCTTATACCACCTTATATGATCTATATTGGGGTTGATTCTGAACAACAATCTCTAGACAGGATTGAAAATATGCTAACCTTTTATAATTCTCCCTGAGGAAAGGGACAAAACTAGATTAGGAGGTGTCATTTTAGTTTAGTTTAGAATTGTGGTATACACAATTGGCCCCATTATCTCAGGAATTGATAACTAGAGTACATCCCAAAAATTTGTAACTACTTTATACAAAAAGTAACTATTCACTTTGTATGTTTAAAAATTAAACCCTTTAATAAAGCCCTTTAAAATTTATATACATGTCGTATGTTTTAAAATAAATATAAGGTTAACCTACTTGTGATAGTTTAAGTTCGAAAACTGTTGTGATTGGTTTAAAGAAGAGATGTAAATATTTTTGTTACTAAATATAAATACTATCTAATTTTAGAATTAAAATGTTTAATTTTTATTATAACATAATTTATTTGTCGATCTTATAACTATATATTGGATTCATTATCAAATCATAGTTTAAGTATGTGGGCATTTCATATAAACGAACGAGTAAAATTTACAAACAATGTATAAACCATATTAACTTAAAACTCCATTTATTCTTAATTATGTACACAAAAAATATATAATTATGGAATGCTTAAAACAATAATATAATAAGGTTAATAAGTAATAACAATCCAATAAATTCTAAATATATTATCTCAATATATCTTTATCGATTTATGGCATGGGATAATATTTTTATCCCTTACGATAAGTCGATAATCAAAAATTATTACATCTATTAAGTACAATCTCCAGTAATAGGTCTCATAAAATATTAAACCTTGATATTAGCGACAGTAATTCCTTTGTAATCTAATTGATATCAAGGTAAGTAAGGGTCATTGGCATCTTAAACAAATAATGGTATGTATGGTAAAGGAATTACGGAAGTGTCGCAGTCAACATTGTTCAATATATTATAAATAATTATTCATAATTATTATAATAATCGCATATTACAAACGAGACGCTCGCGCCAATTGTAACGCAATTTTCAGTACTGAAAATGCGAAGGACGCTACTGCTACTGCTGAGGCGTAAACAGAGCTTCCCATTCGAGTGAGTTTTTTTTTTTGCAAAATCAGAACAAACCTATTTTAACTGCACAAGAGGCGGTTTTTACTACACTGTTGTTAATCACATTCACTCAAATACAACGCTCAGCTTACGCCTCGCGGACTGTAAAGGCATCCAAGGAAATTCGGTTGACGTATTCACACCACCCCTCATATTGTGGTCAGCAAAATGTGTAACATGCGCATGCGCATGGCTCGTTCGTAATGTGCGATCACCATCTACTTTTCCTTGGAAAACTATAAAGGTAAACAAAACACAGAAGAAACGCGTAAGCACACACTTTGCCTTGCCCTTTATTCATTTAGAGTAAGAATTTTTTTACTCGTACCGCAATCACAACGTTAGTTATCGTTAACGATGATCTAAACGATATGCATAGAAGGTACAAGCTTTTCTAGAAGGTATTTATTTACGTTTTATGGTCAATAAAGTTAAGAATTGAAAACATTTTGTAGTTGAAACCTACCGTCACTATGGATTTTGGCTACCAATCTACCATCTTGGAGTATGGGCCAATCGTCCGTCAGAGCTACAAGGCTAGTCCTGTGCTGAGTAGGCGGGCGGGGCGGAGGCGGGGAGCGGGGGCGGGGCGTCGGCCAACGGTAAGGGCTTGGCCACACCGATGCGGACCACGCCCCGCGGGGCGCCCTTCAGTGCTGCTACTGCTTGCTCTAGACTCGCGTTCTCCAAGTTCTGGCAGAATGAATAATTATTTCCTTACTAGTTTTTTTAAATTTGCCTTTTTTAACGAGGTATTTTAAAATACAGAGTAGTTATAGGCTTAAAATCTTTTTTTTTTTACTTCATGATGTGACAAAAACCTTTTGCCGACTGATATTCGATAACGAAGTCAAATAAATTTGCAATTACAATTTATTTTAAACTGCTACAAGTTAACCCTTGAATGCGATCTCAACTGGCAGTATGGTAAGTAATAATGCAATTTAATAGAAGCGGCTAAACAGGAAGGAGTATAAGCGGCCAGTATAGCGGCATTATGCGGCAAACGCTAATTTACTTCATACGTCTTTGCCGCTAGGTTAACTATAGTCCCAGCAGACGAAACCGATTTCTTATTGTTAGTTGTCAAGTTATTTCTCTAGGTCAGTGTTACCTGATCAAATTAGAAATGATTTGAAGAAGAATTGAGTATTTGACAACTAGTCAAATCAGCAACTTTTTTTCAAACGTCAAAAAACGCGTGCTTTTGTATGAAATATTGAATTGAGACGTCATCAAAGTTCGACGCAGTTCTTACTTTAATCGATAGTTTAAAATGGTCAACACAAAACTAAGAAGGGGAATAATCACTAAAATATAATTTATTTGACTAGTCAAATACTCAATAAGAGTAACCGATATACCGAAGCTGGATTGGCAATGGGCAGTGCGCATAGCTCGAAGAACCGATAGACAATGGAGTCCCTAAAATGGCCATTCGAAAGCGCAGCGTCGGCAAATCACTAGATGGACGGATTATATTAAGGGAGACGCACCACATATTTACCCCCTACCAAAAAGTGCCTCGTTGGTCTAGGGGTTAGCATGTTTGACTGCGGCCGACGAGGTCCAGGGTTCGAGTCCTGGGTCGGGCCATAATTAAGTATCGGATTTTTCGGATTAGAAATTCCCGGTACTAGCCCGGAGTTAGGAAGTTGGCGGTGTTTCACCCCCGTGCCTCGGAGAGCACGTTAAGCCGTCGGTCCCGGTTATTATCACTAACATGATAATAGTCGTTTAAGCCCCCCAACCCGCATTGGAGCAGCGTGGTGGGTCTAAGCTCTAATTCCCTCTCTCCTATGAGAGTGGAGGCCTGTGCCCAGCAGTGGGACGTTAATGGGCTGTAGTGATGATGTGATGAAAAAGTGCTCAACGCGCCTTAAGAGGTTTTCACTTCAAAAACGTCTCTTGTTTGACGACTTACCTGATCATTGACAAACAGCAGCCTGTCGCCTGGTATGAGCCGACCGTCCTGTTGCGCCACGCCTCCAGGGACCAGCGATCTGATCACCACTAGGGTATGGGACGGACGCAATGGGTCCTGGTAGTCCAGGATCGAGAAACCAAGTCCGCGCTCGCCTTTCACTAGTTCTGAAAGGAATAATAGTACATTAAAATACGTCTGACGTATGCTGAGATCTATATACTTATAGCATACTTTGACTTGGCTCAGACTTTACTTAAAACGAGATGGACTTATGTGAGTAACATAAATCTGTTTCGTTTTAACTATGTGTTGTCTGTCAGAGCAAAGTCATAGTTCGCTCTTTAGATCCCACATTTAGTCTATAGCTGCTTGGCTCCGGGCAAAAAGTCCAAGTGCAATTTATAATTCACGATCAGTATCGTATATTTTACAGCTTGTGACCTAAACCTGCGTAATGATTATCCCAGAAATACAATAATTTAACTAGAATATATAGTCTAGGCAATAAAGCTAGTGGACCCCAACAATAATTCCTCAGGCGACGAAACTTTGATAAAGTATCATGAGTTAAACGTATATTATAAATATCACATAAAAAATTAGAAAGGAAGTAAGGTTTTTTTATGTTATTGTCATTGTCGAAGCAGGAAGGTACACTATCGCATAAACGCAGTTTAGGTTTGATAATAAAATCGGTTTAAATATCGATGTTCTGCATGATTATTTCGTTTGATATTCCGGTTTTGAGTGTAAATATACTACCTACTATTATTTAAAAAAGAAATCGAGAAAATATTCAGTCATAAATATTAAGTTTTAGATATAAATACCTAACTTCGGCATGGATATTTTTGTACAAGTTTTGTTTCATACCATACTATAACCCTGCCAAGTTTCAACGTTTGAGGATTTAATGTGGTGGTCTCCATACAACGAACCGCCCCGTTGCCTAGACAAAAAAGAGTTTGACCATAAGGGTCGATCGACAGACTTACATATCAATTTTATAACATAATCAATTAGCATTTCTTGGAGAATAATACATCCGCTTCTTCACCAGTGAAGGAGTGAGTGATGTACCACCCATGGGGTCCTCTGAGCCAGGAAGGAACAAGAACACAACAACAAAAACCGCCACGAACACTGACATACAGACAGACGAACCACCTGCAGACCCCCAAGAACCATCTGTCAGCACCGTGCTTGATAACATCAACGCGGTTGACAGAGTCTCCGCCGACTCCCAAACCAGACAGGACAGAGTGGCAGGAGGAGGCGGAGACGGACACGAAAGACTTGACGGACACAGCAACTCAAGACCTTCAAGAGCTGCTGAAAACATGGGCCCCTATGGCCGGTAGCAAAGAACGGTCCCCGGACCTGTAACCCCTACCCTACCTAACATTCACGCACATAAATATAGTGCAGACCAACCTCCAGCATAAACACCTAGCGACGGCCACACTAAGAAAACAGCTGGAGGTTGCGGCCGAGACCATAGCCCTAATCCAGGAGCCGTGGGTTCGGGCAAATCGTGTATGCGGCCTCGGCAATTGTGACGGTAAGGTCTTCTACCATAGCTCGCAAGAGCCGCCACGTACATGTATATACGTACCACGCTGTATCACGGCGACATTACTAACACATTACTGTTACAGAGATCTAACAGCAATAAAAATACACAACGAAATGAAACAGAACAATGGATGGGCGCCTCGACCATTAGTCTTGGCATCACTGTATCTACCAATTGAAGGCCAGATCCCCACGAAGGAAGTCATGGACCGCATAAACCACTGTGAAGAACAAGAGATAGATCTGATCATCTCTGTTGACAGTAACGCGCACCACACGCTATGGGGCTGCGATAAAAATAATGCAAGAGGTGAGTCGCTGGTCACATTCCTACTAACAACTAACCTTAGCATTGTAAACAAAGGTCCAGAACCGACTTTTGTGTCCAGTAGATATCAAACGATAATCGACATTACACTAGCACCGCAAAACATAATAGATCAAGTCAAAAACTGGCATGTGAGCAAGGAACCATCGTTGTCAGACCATTGCAGAATATGCTTTGAACTTGATCTAACCAGAACGCCAGAATTACCTCGAAGAAATCCGAGGAGAACAGATAGGAAACATTACAAAACACTGATAACAAGACACATAGGACAGAGGGACACACCCAAGATCCAGAATGTGTCACAGATAGATACCAATGTAAATGATCTAACGGGAAAAATAAGGACATGCTACGAGGCAGCATACCCTCTGAAGACACGAAAGACAAAACAAGAACCAAAACACAGCTGGTGGGGCCCGGACCTTGAAAAGAAAAGACAAAGGTTAAGGCACCTATTCAATAGAGCAAAAAATACCAGACAAGACCTCGATTGGGACAACTTCCAAGAGGCACAATCGCAATACAAGAAACTAGTACGAAGCAAAGACGAGAAGTCATGGCAGGGATTCTGCACCAACATAAAATCATATAACACAGCGACTAGAATCAGGAAAATTCTAGCCAACGATAACAATCGCACGCTAGACACTTGGAAGAAAGCTGACGGTAACTACACCAAAGACGACAAAGAGGTCAGTGAGACTCTCATACAAACACATTTCCCCGGCAGTAGAATAGTAGACAACCCAGACTGGGCGGATGATCTACAGAGTACACCCTCGGAAGCTGACTGGGAAATAGCTAACAGATTAGTCACGCACGAGAAGGTACAGTGGGCAATAGACACGTTCCACCCCTTCAAATCGGCAGGAACAGATCAAATCTTCCCCGCCCTCCTACAGTGGGGGGCAACAGAGATAACACCATGGCTAGTACAGATTTTCCAAGCTTGTATAGCCTTTAAATACATACCAATCTCGTGGAGAGAAGTGAAAGTGGTATTCCTGCCCAAACCAGGTAGGAATGACTACACCGAACAAAAGGCTTTCAGACCTATCAGCCTTACATCCTTCCTGCTGAAAACGCTGGAAAGACTCGGAGACCGCTTCCTTAGGGACGGAGCCCTAAGGATCATACCAATACACCGAAATCAACATGCCTATAGTACCGGCAAGTCAACAGAGACGGCTCTCCACAACGTGGTAACAAAAAAAGGGCACGACCTAGAAAACAAACTATCAACACTAGGAGCCTTCATAGACATTGAAGGAGCTTTTGACAAAACCACCTTCAAGAGCATTGACAATGCTTTACAACGATACGAAGTACCTAAAACTCTAAGGCAATGGATAGGAGCCCTACTTGAAAAAAGGGTCATTCAGCTTGACATAAACGGCACAACAAAGGGCATAGTAGCCAGAGGGTGCCCACAAGGAGGAGTGTTATCTCCAATCCTGTGGAACCTAGTCGTTGACAACTTGATAACAAAAATGAACAACAACGGATTCTACACCATAAGTTATGCAGATGACATAACAATTATAGGTGGTAAACACGAAAACACACTTTGTGCAATAATGCAAGATGCACTGAAACTCATAGAGAAATGGTGCATAGACAATGAACTAACAGTGAATCCAAAAAAGACTGAACAAAACTCGCCGGCATATTTAGCGGAACATAAAAAAAGGTTTGATATCAGTATCATCATATAAGGTTGCTGGCTGGTTTATACGTCATTTAATTTAAAAAGAAATATTTTCAAATTAAGAAAACAACTGAACATCACATTTTATGCAATTGTTTTAATTTTGTTCAAATACACCTTATCTGGAGCGAACTTCGAGTATTTCTTCCTTCTGAGTTTGATTTAAAATTTCATTGAAATACTGTTTTTTGTTAGTTTTTTTTAAATCGCGTATCTTTCTGGAGTTGATGACTGAATTATGCCTGACTTAGCCCCAACGGAGATTGCCAGGGCACTCGAAATGCGAAGAAATGGTCAAACCTACAGAATGATATCCAGAGATCTTCGTCGACCAGTTTCAACGATCCATCGCAGTATCCAACGGTTCAGGGAGACCGGTACTTATGTGAGAAGAGCAGGACAAGGCAGAAAAAGACGCACTTTGAGTAGGGATGATCGTTTCATTCGGCTTCGTGTACGTAGGAACCCCCGTTCGACGGCCGTCCAAGCCCGACATGAGTTAGAAGCAGTGCGGGGTGTAACCGTAAGTGAGCGTACGGTACGAAGAAGGCTCGAAGAAGCTGATTTGGGTTCATTTGTGCCCGCCAAGGCTCCAAGGCTCGAGGTAAATCATCGTAGAAACAGGTTAACTTTTGCTCAGGAACATCGACTTTGGAACGCGGACCAATGGAGTAAGGTATTGTTTAGTGATGAGTGCAGAATTCTCTTAAATCAAATTGACGGCAGGCAAAGAATATACAGACGCAAAGGAGAACGATACATTCAGACAAATTTTGAAACTACAGTTGCATACGGTGGTGGATCAATAATGGTTGGGGCGGGCATTTGTTTGAGAGTTCGCACAGACTTGGTAGTGATTGACAGAGGGAGTCTGACTGCAGACCGTTATATCAGAGAAGTTTTAGAAGAAAATGTCTTACCGTTTGCCCCATATATCGGTGAAGATTTTGTTTTTATGCAGGATAATGCTCGGCCGCATACCGCTCGGGTAACTCAAGCTTATCTTAATGATATGAATATCACTGTTATGAAGTGGCCGGCGAGATCACCGGATATGAACCCAATAGAGCACGTTTGGGACTTGCTGAGAAGAAAAGTTAAGTCCAGAATTCCAGCTCCTGCCAACGTGGGAGAACTGCGAATCGCCGTAGTTGAGGAATGGCGGAGACTATCCCAGGAGACCATCGATAACATCATTCTCAGTATGCCTAGACGGGTAGAAAGTTTAATAAGAGCACGTGGAGGAAATACGCGATATTAATCACCATTTTTCTAATTTAATTAATTGTTATTTTAATATTAAATTTCACTTTTCCCGGTTACATGAAAAGTTCAAAAATGTACCATTTTTCACATATAGCCTTTACTTGCAAAATCTGTTCTTAATGTGATCTCATTTTAAGTAAAACAAATGAAACTTTAAATAACAAAAGAAGTGTAGTAAGTAGATTTTAAAATAAAACCATATTTTTTTAATTATGGACCTTTTTTTTATGTTCCGCTAAATATGCCGGCAAGTAGTACTGTTCACAAACAAAAGGAAACCAGATGTACCAAGAATGCCAACACTCTTCGGTACAAATCTAACACTATCAACAGAAGTCAAATAACTGGGGGTAACATTAGATAACAAGCTTATCTGGAAGAAACATGTAGACACGAAAATACAGAAAACAACAATAATCCTAAATCAATGCAAACGCATGATTGGGAAAACGTGGGGTTTAAAACCAAAAATAATGCTTTGGATGTACCTGACAGTGGTAAAAAGCTCATTAACATACGCGTCACTAGTATTGTGGCCCAGAACGCTTCAGACGACAACTCAACAGGAACTACAATAATTCCAAAGACAAGCATGCCTAGCGATCACTAGCTGCATGAGCACCACCCCAACAGATGCTTTAGAGATAATATTGGGAATTCCCCCCCTACATCTTCACATAAGAGAAGAAGCTACCCTCGCAGCGCTAAGAATTAAATCTTATGGGCTGTGGAAATACACAAACACATCACACACCCGGATACTATCGGGTGAAAACAAGAAGTGTCCAATGCTAGGATGGCTGTGTGACAAAACACAGAAACAACACATAATCGAGAGAGATTATAATATCAACATCTTAGAGACCGTAACACACAAGACTACTATGGATACGATAGACGCCTACACAGACGGGTCAAAATCCAACCAGGGAACTGGTGCAGGAGTGTACTGTCCCGAGTTAAACATGCATATCGCCCGCGCGCTCGGTAAGAACAACTCTGTTTTTCAAGCGGAGTGCGTCGGCATTACTGCGGCGGCCATGGCCATGGCCGACAGACAGGTAACAAACTTTCATATTAACATCTATAGTGATAGTCAGGCAGTCCTACGAGCATTGGTCAAAAACACGATCTCATCTAAGCTCGTATTGGATTGCCACAACGCACTGCAAACATTAACAAAATCGAACCTGGTCTCACTTGGCTGGGTTAAAGGTCACAGCGGCAACATAGGTAATGACGCAGCCGACGAACTAGCTCGACGAGCCTCAAACCTGAAGGTAATGGGACCCGAACCGATTGTTCCAATACCTTTCAGTGAGTACAAAACTTGGTTAAAGCAACAAACAGTAGGTACACATGCCGAATTATGGGAAAACACCACCAACTGTAGACTAACAAAAGAGGCAATACCCAGCCCAAACCAACGCCTAACTAAGAAACTACTGCAATTAAACAGAGTTAAACTCAGGACGGTTATAGGCATGATAACAGGACACTGTCCACTTAACAAACACCTATATGTTCTAGGTATAACTGACAGCCCTCTGTGCAGAGCCTGCATGGAAAGCGAAGAAACACCAAGACACGTACTACTCGAGTGTAGTGCTGTATCCACTCAACGAGAAACCTACATTGGCTCCCCAGCAACACTCCCGGAAGTGTTCGCCGACCTGCGCGGCCTGCTTGGATTCTGGAGTGAGCTCGGCTGGCTGGAGTGATCCAGCGGGGAGACGCACCAGAGGTCTCACGCACAACGGGCATTTATGCTCAAGTGCGGAAAAGCCCAGTGAGAGAAGAAGATGAAGAAGAAGATATCTTGGAGAACTCTCCGATATGCAGGTTTCCTCGCGATGTTTCCCTTCACCGTTATAGCCAACTAACTCCATACTAATATTATAAATGCAATTGTGTGTCTGGTCTGTCTGCTGCACTTTAATGGTCCATCTTTTGCAACTGATTTCGATGAAATTCGGGACAGAGATCGGGATAGGTTGTATCCCGGCCTAAGGAAGGATATTAGCTTTTTATCACGGAGAATTAAGGCGTTCTCGGGGGAATAAAAAATTTCTTAATCCATGCGGATAAAGTCGCGGGCATCATCTAGTCAAGTGATATTTAATTATTGTGCTAAAAGTCTTAACCACTACACTATCACCGCTTTTCTAACTACAAAACATGCTACTTATCATCTTTTTATAGTCAAAATAAATGATATGTTTTATCGCGAATATTAACGTCATAGCTATATGACGCAATTAGTATCTTATTAGCATAATAATGAAGAGAACGTAAACAACATCCACTGAACATTAGGTAGGTAAGAAGTTTCAAAATATTAATTAGCAAATTCTTGTTAGGGAAATATTATATAATTTTTCTTTAATACATTCTCATACATTTAGGTATGAACGATACCATAAACGGATGAGAAGGGATACACGAAATTGAGCTCTAATTAAATGCTGTTATGGTTTATTTAACTTTGACGATTTGATAGGCAAGTTTTAGACAATCGGGGGGGGCTGATTTGATGTAAATATTTTTTTTTTTTAAATGCCTAAGTGTGAAACAAAACGATATCGAGGGCAGCACACACTAATTTTCATTTAACCTGCTTTGAAAGTGCGAGATTTTATAATTTTAGTTGCTAGGTTGTTGTTTAGAAATATGAAATCTGTCAGTTTAGTTGATAAAAAAATATGAAATCGAAAATTTTATCGATTGCGGTACGAGGAGTCGGTATGCAATAGGTCAGCTGGCAAGTATTGTCTCACCAATGACCTGAGGCTCGGAAGACCACATGGCGAGCCCGGTGAGCGGCTCGAGGCTCCGCGACCGCACTTTTGCCGCCCGCGCCCAACGTACCGCCCTCTTCAGCTGCCGCACCCGCCAGACTTCACCTATGGTATGCTTAACCCGCAGGCAAGTAGCCATATTTCTCACCAATGATTTGCGGCTCGGAAGACCACATGGCGAGCCCGGTGAGCGGCTCGAGGCTCCGCGACCGCACTTTTGCCGCCCGCGCCCAACGTACCGCCCTCTTCAGCTGCCGCACCCGCCAGACTTCACCTATGGTATGCTTAACCCGCAGGCAAGTAGCCATATTTCTCACCAATGATTTGCGGCTCGGAAGACCACATGGCGAGCCCGGTGAGCGGCTCGAGGCTCCGCGACCGCACTTTTGCCGCCCGCGCCCAACGTACCGCCCTCTTCAGCTGCCGCACCCGCCAGACTTCACCTATGGTATGCTTAACCCGCAGGCAAGTAGCCATATTTCTCACCAATGATTTGCGGCTCGGAAGACCACATGGCGAGCCCGGTGAGCGGCTCGAGGCTCCGCGACCGCACTTTGCCGCCCGCGCCCAACGTACCGCCCTCCTCAGCGCCCGCACCCGCTAGACTTCCGTCGGATTTCGCCTATAAAATAAACACATTGAAGACTAACCACGATTGATCTTAACTTAGACGCCCGTGGCTCCAAAAATGCGCGCAATAATTTACCTGGAGCGGCCGGTTGTGCCCGTAAACTGAAGTTATATATGTCACCGTAAGATTGTAAAAACCTAACTAACCTAATCTAACTCTCGTAATTGCAAACTGACGAATGATTACAATTTAACGCATTATTTTTCGGTAGATTGTAATCTGTTAGGTATATTAACCCGATAGAACCTAACTTTTTCATAAAGCTCTCTGCACATTAAATACATAATCACTATCATAGCATACTGTACAGCACTGTTTATTGTATATGTCACCGTAAGATTGTAAAAACCGTTAGATTATAATCTAACTAGCGATATTGTAAACTATCGAAAGATTATAACCCTTCAATGTTCTGAATGTCAATTTTTGAAATATTCACTGTATTTACGTTTTCTTATCTAGTAGGTAAATTATGGATCGAAATAAAAAACCAGGTAGTATCGGGTTACTATACTTAACAGATTACAATCTACCGAAAAATAATGCGTTAAATTGTAATCTTTCGACAGTTTACAATATCGCTAGTTAGATTATAATCTACCGGTTTTCACAATTTTACGGTGACATAAATACTCATTGCCCTCATATGTAGCATTATTATTACACTGTCCCCCTTCGTAATATATACCTACTCTATGATATTTCCGGATACTGTTGACACTTCACTTACCTTCACCAGCGTAGCGGCGGGCGGCGCCACAGGGCAGTGACAGTTTACAATATCGCTAGTTAGATTATAATCTAACGGTTTTTACAATTTTACGGTGACATAAATACTCATTTCCCTCATATGTAGCATTATTATTACACTGTCCCCCTTCGTATTATATACCTACTCTATGATATTTCCGGATACTGTTGACACTTCACTTACCTTCACCAGCGTAGCGGCGGGCGGCGCCACAGGGCAGTGACAGTTTACAATATCGCTAGTTAGATTATAATCTAACGGTTTTTACAATTTTACGGTGACATAAATACTCATTTCCCTCATATGTAGCATTATTATTACACTGTCCCCCTTCGTATTATATACCTACTCTATGATATTTCCGGATACTGTTGACACTTCACTTACCTTCACCAGCGTAGCGGCGGGCGGCGCCACAGGGCAGTGACAGTTTACAATATCGCTAGTTAGATTATAATCTAACGGTTTTTACAATTTTACGGTGACATAAATACTCATTTCCCTCACATGTAGCATTATTATTACACTGTCCCCCTTCGTATTATATACCTACTCTATGATATTTCCGGATACTGTTGACACTTCACTTACCTTCACCAGCGTAGCGGCGGGCGGCGCCAGTTCCAGCGGCGGCGTGGGCCGGGGCCGCGCGCACACCATACACACTTCGCTAGACAACTCCTTCAAAATGGACACCACCTCCAGGTGGTTCATGCCTAGCAGCCGATGCCCGTTCACCTCTGAATCAAGAGCACAATTGAGTTAATTTAATAGAAAAGTAAAAGTCAAAGAATGTTTATTCAATTTAGGTAGGTATACTACACTTATTGATGTCCAGTTATTTATAAAATACTAGCTGACCCGGCAAACGTTGTTTTGCCGTATGAATTATTAAACTTGCTATTATGCTGCTCCCAAGCGGAGGAATTTGGCAAAACGGGACACCATTGATCAGCTATCGACCAGGGTTGAAAAATATAAAATGCTATCAAAACATAGGGGTCGGTGGTAGGAGGGTAAAAATTTAGGACTAAATGTATTTTTCAATTCCACACCATAAAAAAATAGGTAACAAAAAAAAATTGTCCAAAAAATAAAAATAAATATTTTGGGGTGAACCACCTTTAACACTTAGGGGTGTAAAAATTAGTTATACCTACCTATTCTCATACCTACTGAATATACATATGAAATTCCATCAAAATCGGTCAAGCCGTTTCCGAGGAGTATAAACACTAAAACTGTGACACAAGAATTTTATATATTAGATAATGGTGATAATCAGTAACGGACCTTAAAACTAAAGCTACGAGGGTTCCAAACGCGCCCTGGTTTGAGAAGAGCCCACAACAAACTCAGTCGGGTAAAATAAAAAAGTATTTATACCTAGAGTTCATTGTGGAAAATGCAGACTAGAAAGTTTGGATGGATGTTTGTTACTCAATCACGCCGAACGGCTGAATGTGCATGGAATTTGGCACAGAGATATATTAGAGTCTGGAATAGCACATAGGCTACTTTTTAACTCGAACAATTAAAAACTTCCCGCGGTAACCAAAAAACCTCAAATGGATGTTTGTTACTCAATCACGCCAGAACGGCTGAACAGATCTGGATGTTATCTGACACAGAGATATATTAGAGTCTGGTATAACACATGGCTACTTTTTATCCTGGAAAATTAAGGAGTTCCAAGGAGGAATTAACCAAAAAACCTCAATCCACGCAGACAAAGTCGCGGGCACAAGCTATTTACCAATAAATGAATGAAATACTGAATGAATTCTATTAGGACAGGAACTCACCCAGGAGCTCGTCCCCGGGGCGATGCACGCCGGCGCGTCCGACGGGCCCCTCGGGCAGCACAGAGCGCACATAGTGGTGAGGCCGCACCTCGCGACCACCCTCCACGTCCACGGTGCCCTCTAGCGAGATTCCCAGCCCGCCGCCGCCTCGGACCACTACGCCGACCACGATTTCCACTTCTTCTCCTACAAATAAAAGGTCACATAAGTGTGGTGACGACCACTTTTCTTTGTTTTTGAAGTGAAAACTCCTTTTTTTCCACTACAAGTTAGCCCTTGACTGCGATCTCACCTGATGGTAAGTGATGATGCAGTCTAAGATGGTAGCGGGCTAACCTGTTAGGGACATGGTATATTAAACCCATACCCCTATTCGGTTTCTACACGGCATCGTACCGGAACGCTAAATCGCTTGGCGGCACGTCTTCGCCGGCAGGGCGGTAACTAGCCACGGACGAAGCCTCCCACAAGGCCAGACCAGGGAAAATTCAGATATTATAAATTCCCAAATTGACCCCGCCGGAGACTGAACCCGGGACCTCCGCACGTTAAGACAACAGCGCTCAACACTGCGCCACAGAGGTCATCCTTTAGGCGCGTTGAGCACTTTTTGGTAGGGGGTAAAATTGTGGATTCGCGTGACCGATATGTTCGCGTGACCGACATGCTCACGAACAGCGACATGCTCGCGAACAGCCAAGCGATTTAGCATTCCGGTACGATGCTGTGTAGAAACAGGTTAGCCCGCTACCATCTTAGACTGCATCGTCACTTACCAGATGAGATCTAGTCTAGGGCTCACTTGTATTGGAATGAAATAAAAAACTTGCCGAGTGCGCGTACACTTGCTTATTCCGGCGTTTTCGTTCAGACCCGTGGGTCAGTCAGTCTACTAGTAGTCAGTCAGTACTACTCTAGCGGCACGCTATGATGGCCGGTTTGACACATTACAATAGTGATGTGGAATGTCAATTTATTCTCGAACAAAAAACAATTAAGTTTTGTTTTTGTACCTGATTAAATAGGTTTAATAAAACAAAAATGTATATGTTTATTTAATTTATTTGAACGAACTGAATATTTGAACGAAAATGAATATACATACTTTATATGCACACAAGAAACATATGAATACAAAAGATACCAAAAAAGGTGCCACAAAAGGCCATAATTAATCAGATTCGTCCATACTACTATTTTCACTGTCGTCACTGCTATCATCACATACATTAATAATTATATGTTCGTTTTCTATAATATTATCTATTTTCACATCTCTTTCATAATCTTCCCTTATTAATTTAACAGTTCTATTCACAACCTTTTCCCAGTCTCCTTTAGTCACATGTTCACAAGCTTCTTCTAATAATTTTAGCATTTTTTTTGTGGTAAATGGGGGTTCTGTATTGTGTCTTGCACCATATCCCTTAATTTGAGCCCACACCAACTAAATCGCATTATACTCACAATGGTAAGGCGGTAACCGTATAACTCTGTGCCCATGTTCTAATGCTATTTCGTCAATGACGTATCGGATCTTGGTTGGTTTGTTTTCTTTTAAAAGACGTACTAATTCCGCTTTTAACATATTCATGTTTGCATCTACGCCATTTTTACGAAGCCATGCGACGATATCAGCTTTCTTTTGGGATTGGGCAGGTGGCTTGTCAATTTGCATCGAGTGGTATGGGGCGTTGTCCATAATTATAATAGATGGTTCAGGGAGGCTACACAACATTGAGGTAAACCATTCAGTAAACTTTTCTCCATTCATGTCTTCATGATAGTCTCCAGTGGTTTTTGACGCAAAAGCCATGAGAGAACCTTCGACAAACCCGTTGATGGTTCCGGCGTGACAAATTATAAGTCGCGATCCTTTTCCTACAGGAACTTTGGAAGTAGATGCTGCTGTGTCATCGTTCCAAGAACGGCCTACAGTATGGTTAGCATTAAGCCATGTTTCATCCAAGAACACAACATTTTGCCAATTTTTGATTTCTTTCACTTGCCGTAAAAAAGTATACCTTGCCATCGCTATATCAAATCTTTCCATCAATATTTTGCGTTTGTTACATTTTTTGTATCGAAATCCAATGGTCTTCAAAATCTTCGTTAAAGAACTTTCCCCACCGAAGAATAATCCAGCTTCCTTCAGTGAATGCACCAACTTTTTTCTTGTTGGATACTCCTTCTGTAAATAGTAGCCGTAAACATGTCTTCGGATAGCATCGGCATCAAAGCTATCGATGCCTACGACTGGTTTTGCTCGTTTTCTCTTTTTTGGTGTGTGAAGTTTATTTTCTTCTGTGCCAGTCTCGCCATATTTTTTTTTAGTTATCCGTCTAACAGTTCATTGTCCAATATTAAGCGCATCAGCTACGCGTTCAACCACTGACGTTATAGGTAAAATTGGCCCTCCATTTTGAGCTTCACGATCGAAATAGTTACGAAGGCGTATTACGAACTCACGTGTCTGACTATTTAGAACAGTTCTCTGCGTACGTTCGGTCATATCGACGAAATCCACAACAAAGGGCTTGAACAGAGTCCAAATTAACGAGCAAGGGTCAACAGTAATGCAGTATCAATATTTGAAATCCAAAGCCAGGTCAAAACTATATCACAATCGCATTGCACTGACAGTTTATACTTTTCGAAGCAACGTCAATTCGAAACTGCTTTGTTTTGCATTGAGCATTGACGCGAGTTTGCCGGAGGTAGTAGTTGTGCTAGCCAGCGATCCTATGTGACGATCGTATTAGATTCCATTTTTAAAAATTTATTGATATTTTTTTGCGATTTCAGAGGTTTGTCCACATAGTGAAAATTGTTCATATTCACAAGTACATTCACCCCTTAAATGGTGCAAACTGATTTTTCTACACTTGTATACATTTAAGAAATCAATTTAATAAATAAATTTTGAGTCCTAAACCTAAAACTACATTCGATAAAATTTATGAATCTCTGCACATCACTATCGTCAATAAAGTAATACAATTATTTCCTTCAAAGTCGTTATCAATTAATACGGAACTTCATGAGCGGACAAACGTCAAACCGGCCATCATAGCGTGCCGCTAGTTTAGTAGTCTTAAAGGGAGTGTATGCCTTATTTATTAATCTATACCTACCACTTTTAAATAGGAATCAGAAATCAAAAAAGCATTACGAAGACAAGGTCTATTACCTAGGATAGCTTGCCATTTCCTCTTGATGGCGTCCTTTTGTTCCTGTGTGCGTGGCATCTCGAACTGAGGGGCGGGGCGCGGCGCGGGGGGCGGACCCGGGCTTCGCGGGGGGGACGGCTCACTCTCCTCTACATTTGATTCCAGTCTGTGTTTAAAAAAAATATTATTGTTACCTACCATCGAATATTTTAAATCTCTGGTGCAGTGGTGTGTGATCCTATATGTGGGTTATATTACCAACTAGCTGATGCCCGCGACTTCGTCCGCGTGGATTGAGTAATTTAACTTTTTAAGAATCGTCGAGTGAATCTACCACTCTATCTAAGAATCTAGACGTAACAAACATCCATCCAACCATCCATCCAAACTTTCGCATTTATAATAATAGTTTAAATAAAGGCAATCAACAATTTATTATTTCTAAATTATTGATGTCTGGTGTGAGGCTTGGGCCGTGATTCCCCGCTACCGGATATCCCGTAGAACCCATACCCGTTTATTTATAACGGAACTATATAATAGCTTCAGCCTTCAGTATTATAATAAATACAAAAGTTTGTATGTTACATGTTACAAATCCCAATCACGGTCTGTCTGACAGGTAGGTAGTAGTAGTAGGTAGATGAAACTTGGTATAAAAGTGGCATACATCGCAGAGACTACGCTGTCACTAGGCGCAGACGATAGGCTTTTTATCCCGAAAAATCAAAGAGTTCTCGAGCGAGAGAGAACAAAATTCAAATTGATTAAAACTTCTACACAAAGAAAGTCGATTGTTATCAAAAATCGAATCAGTAGACAGTAACGCATTAGAACATCATTGAGTCGAGCTACCAAAAGTAATATAAATGGTTGGACAAAATATATAGTATGTTATAGGTACGCATGGTGGAAATATTAAATTAGGCTCGACATAAAGCTCTTTTTGCAATACCAATACGTTTTCGGAAAAAAAAGTTGGTGGCCCTCTCGCACACATAGCTACTACATATGAGCCACCTCGTAGAAGTGGTCATAATCAATAAGCATTGAAATAGAATGAGTAATAGACACTGGATCACAAACAAAAATTATCGCAAAAATGTCTCAATATACACTCATACACATTTGTGTTTCTGACTGAGAAATGTTGAAAAAGGTATTATATTAGCAACAATTTCAGTTAATTGCACCTTAAGGTTAACACGTCATAAAGATACATTACGATTAGAAAATATTAATTTCACACTCACGGGCTCTGTAGATGCGTCATCTGTATATCGTGGTCGGGCGCGGCTTGGGGCTCGGGGCGGTGCATGTGCAGGAAGGGGTTGTGCGCGATGGCCGTGGCCGCCGCGCTCTCCCCCGCCGCTATGGTTATACGTCACACTCACGGGCTCTGTAGATGCGTCATCTGTATATCGTGGTCGGGCGCGGCTTGGGGCTCGGGGCGGTGCATGTGCAGGAAGGGGTTGTGCGCGATGGCCGTGGCCGCCGCGCTCTCCCCCGCCGCTATGGTTATACGTCACACTCACGGGCTCTGTAGATGCGTCATCTGTATATCGTGGTCGGGCGCGGCTTGGGGCTCGGGGCGGTGCATGTGCAGGAAGGGGTTGTGCGCGATGGCCGTGGCCGCCGCGCTCTCCCCCGCCGCTATGGCCTGCTGCAGCTGCTCGAACTTGGGGCCCCGGAGATATCTGACAAACATTTTATCTCCGCTTGAGCACTTATTAGACCCGCCACATACATTCGGAATCCCGTTTCGAAATTCCGATCCAGAATATCGAATTGGAATTTCGAACACAGCAAATTAATATAATCAAGGGGTCTATAACACACGCACAGTAGTTTGCCGTTCGAATTATTTCCATTTTGAAATTCCTAATGGAAGCCTAGCGTTCGGAATCACGAACGAAAAAAGCCGTTCCGAACGCAAGTCTTCCATAGATTTTATATGAGTCACATTACACATTCGTTATTTAAATTTTATATATTCGCTGACAGAATATCTGAGGCTACATTATTACTAGGTATAATATACAGGGTCACAGGAAAAGTCGACCTAGATCCGTTAAGGGCGTGTAGTACACATCATTTCTGAATGATTTCACTATGGAACCCCCCATCCTAAACTTAACCGTTTTCGAGATATTCGAGTTTTAATTTTTTTTATGAAAATGCCTAATTTTTCGGCTATTGAATTGAATATTTTGAATTTTTTTGACTCTTATGATTATTTTTTTGGTTTTTTACATGAAGAATGAGATGCTTAATGACCTCAATGACTAAAATTGCACGTAAGTTAACTAAATAGGTCATTGTAGACGATCGAAACTTAAGAAAATAAGTACAAATTATAAAAAAATATTTTTCTTTTCTGGATATCTTAAAAAAATTATTATGGCACTTGCTCTGCAGATGTGCTTAAAAACATCTACATTTTATCAGCTATCCAACGAGGTATAATAACCTAGGGTTGTATTTAAACTCATAGAAAAAAACATAGTTGAAAAGGTTCAGGTAGTAGGTCTAACGGGTCCCTCGACTATTGTCCTTCAAGTTAATCCGGTGCGTGTGAGCGAGACAACTTACGATTTATGCAGGTGAGAGTGAGAAAAATAATGTGCAAAAACAAGTTTGGGGATACAACATGCCCATTGTTTTGTATTTGGTCGTTTGTTTGCTTGCCATCCATTTTAGTCTGCTCATGCGATTCGTTCATGGTAGATGCGAATTATTGTGCTTTCGGATTCCCACACGACTTGGCTTTGTTTCTGGACTGGCAGGCCTGTATCCTTATCACTACACGCCGGTACATGTAATTGAAGAAGGAGATCCCGCGAGACGCATGGACTTCTGCAGATTCATGCTCAATGCAGATATCGAGGACCCGAATTTCCTAAAATTAATATTGTGGACAGATGAATCCAAATTCGATAAGGACGGGATTACTAATTACCATAACGCACACTATTGGGCTCCTAAAGAACTAGGCAATCCAAATAAGAAAAGAATAAAGGGGTCACAACGACGATTTAGTGTAAATGTGTGGATGGGCATCATTTCCAACCATTTGATTGGGCCTTACTTTCTTCCAAACAATCTGAATGGTGAAACTTATGAAAATTTCTTAAGAGATCACTTAGGTGACCTACTAGATGATCTCCCATTACAATTACTGCGGGACATGTGGTTTCAACATGATGGCTGCCCTGCTCATTTCAGAAGAAGCGTTAGGGAATGGTTGGACACTAACTATCCTAACAAATGGATTGGACGAGGTGGTCCTTTACCCTGGCCAGCCAGATGTCCCGACCTGACCCCCATGGATTTTTATGTATGGGGGCACATGAAGAGCCTCGTTTACAGTGAACCCAACCCCATATCGTCAGTGGAAGTTCTCAAAGAAAGGATAATTAATGCTGCTAACGACATAAGAAGAACATTAACCACTGGTGTAGTGAAAAGTGGACTACGTGAAAGAATGAGAAAATGTGTGCGAAATAGAGGTGGACACGTAGAACATGAACTATAAAAATTTATTCAAAAACATTAGGTGAATAAATGTTATTTTGAACTGATTTATTGTTTCATTTAGCTTACTACAATCACCCGTTAGACCTACTACCTGAACCTTTCCAACTATGTTTTTTTCTATGAGTTTAAATACAACCCTAGGTTGTTATACCTCGTTGGATAGCTGATAAAATGTAGATGTTTTTAAGCACATCTGCAGAGCAAGTGCCATAATAATTTTTTGAGATATCCAGAAAAGAAAAATATTTTTTTATAATTTGTACTTATTTTCTTAAGTTTCGATCGTCTACAATGAACTATTTAGTTAACTTACGTGCAATTTTAGTCATTGAGGTCATTAAGCATCTCATTCTTCATGTAAAAAACCAAAAAAATAATCATAAGAGTCAAAAAAATTCAAAATATTCAATTCAATAGCCGAAAAATTGGGCATTTTCATAAAAAAAATAAACTCGAATATCTCGAAAACGGTTAAGTTTAGGATGGGGGGTTCCATAGTGAAATCATTCAGAAATGATGTGTACTACACGCCCTTAACGGATCTAGGTCGACTTTTCCTGTAACACCTGTATATAAAATAGCATCAACCAGGAAAAATCACTCAAAAATAGGTTATAAAACGACGGAGAGGGCTGATTGTACTTAGAACAGATAGTTATAAATCAGACAAGAACAGTTGACATGACAGTTTACAAGCTAACGTGATACAAAGCGTTAGATTACAATCTGACGGTTTTTGCAATTCTACCGTGACATATACATATATTGTAACAGATCTAACCACTTGCAAGACTTGTGAAAACGCAGCCATACGCATGTTAGTGTACGAGCACGAAATGAGCGGCAGCGGGGCGACGGCGACGGCGATGCGATTAGTCGGAGCTGGCGCCGAATTTCGCCGCAATTTTGTCGTACTCATTTGAAAACTTTATTCACGTTAAACACCGCAAAATTTGTCTGGCGATTTGCAGGTATTATTGAAATCACTCAATAAATATGTGATTAAAATTTCAGATTACCAAAATTATAATAAAATATTTTTGAAGAGAAATAACCCCAAACGCTTTACCAGACTGGCAGGACTGGATTCGCCAGTTGACGAAATTATATTTTTTCCCAATTTCAGTTTGCCTAAAGTGCCTTCCCGAAATTCGTCGCTAGCTCTCGTACCACATCGCCCTGCTGTCGCCGTCGCCTTAGGGGTTATAGGCTTATTACACTGCACTTTTCACAGGGACCCTTACACTTGAATCGGTGTAGTGTAATAAGATATAGGAATAAGAAAGGGTCCCTAAATTGGTCCTTATTTCTGTGTAATGCGACGCTCTAACTAGCGGCCACGTGTAATAGTGTAATAGGCCTATTATTTTTTACCTTTCCAGCTCCAAAGTGACAATGTTCCCGCTCTGCTTGAGCGCGTCTACGGCCCGCTGGTTGGACTTGCCCGCAAGAGACACGCCGTCCACGGCTACGATGCGGTCATTCACACGCACCTTGCCGCTGAGCGCCGCGGCGCTGCCCGGCGTCACAGACTTCACGAATATACCCGATAGCTCCTCTTTCTCACATACATAACCTGTAGTACAATATAAGTAATTCAATTTTCGAAGTGAAAACTCCTTTAGCCGCGTTGATCACTTTTTGGTCGGGGGTAAAAATGTGGATTCGCGTGACCGACGTGCCCGCGAACAGCGACATGCTCGCCTCGTTACGAAGACAAAAGGTCTTAAATATAAATATACTACATTCGAAATTAAACTTGAATGACCTAGTGTTAAGGTTTATATTTTATTTATTTATTTTTATTAAAAAAAAATAATAGATAAATTAAAAAAAAAATTAAATATTTGTTTTCACTTCTATCGGCAGTTCCTATGACTGACATTTTTTTTTCATTTTACTTGAAATTCAAATGTTTTTTTATGCAAATAGACTTTACAAGTGCTTTTGAATCGTCCAGTGAATCTACCACTGGTTCCGAATGTCAGTCCTACCGAGAAGAATTAGCAAGAAACTCAGTGGTTGCTATACCACATATCATCAAAATCTGTTGAAGCGATGGGCCGTTAAAGTGTAGCAGACAGACACACTTTCGCATTTATATCAAGTATGGATTATGTGGGTATAGTTTAAGGAACTGTTTGCTGATTTGTTGCTTTGCCTGCTGAAACTGATAGACTTTTTGCAAACATATTAGTTTAATCTACGTTAGACTCTTTTTGTATACAAAAGCTAACATATATAAATCACTAGCTAATGCCAGCGACTTCGTTCGCGAGATTTTAGGTTTTTTGGTTCCCGCGGGATCTCTTTTTTCCGGGTTTTTTTTCCGGAAATTTTCCAGGATAAAAAGTAGCCTATGTGTTATTTCAGACTATAATCTATCTCTATAGAAAATTGCATCCAGATCCGTTCAGCCGTTTTGGCGTGATTGAGTAACAAACATCCATCCATCCAAAATTTTGCATTTATAACATTGGTATAGATGTACAGTACCTGCGATCGTGATGCCCAACCCGTTTTCATCTTTCTTCAGCTGAACAGTGAACCTATCCACCTCAGGCGATTCTGCATCTTTAAAAACAGATAAGTAATAATTATGTATTGAATAGGCATGATGACTGATTTTGAAAAATGGTCAGATTATGTTCGGAAGTATCTACTACATCGGAAAAATATCTTATTTCAGCAGAAAAATAAGGTTTAGTACATAAAATTGGCATTTGAAATTTAAATTTTAAAAATCACGCCAAAACGCTCGCGGGGGTCATGGCGTCGTTTGTGACGTCACTATCGTTTTTACCAATGTACTCTAATGTACTGCGTGCAGTAAACAACAAGTCTTCGTGCAACAATTTAGATATTTTGTGTGAATAATATGAATTCTAAAGTGTGTATGTAAGTAGTGTGCGGTCCCCCAGTGTGATAACACATCAAAATTAACTCCAAACAAGTTATTTATCTAAATTCTGCTATTTATTTCTGCGAAGATCACTTGACGTAAGTTTTTGCTTTATTCTTATATTAGCTGATGCCCGCGACGTTCCCGCAGGAACTCCTTAATTTTCCGGGATAAAAAGTCCATACTTGAATCATTCTATCTATTAAAAAAACCGCATCAAAATCCGGCGTAGTTATAAAGATCTAAGCATACATAGGAACAGACAGCGGGAAGCGACTTTGTTTTATACTATGCAGTGATACTGTTTTACTTATAGCACAAACAACTGCAAAAAGTTAGATGCGTGCCAAGAATCGAACCCCAGACGCACCGAATAGGAGGCAGACGTCATATTTACTAGGCAATCACCGCTCATATTAAGTTATACGGTATAGTTTTAAAAAACAACATTTCATTAACATAACCTCTAATAACTAAGTACCATGAAGTGCTTAATATATAAAATAGCAGATTTTACGGGTTTAGGACCTATAGATTATTATGTTATTATTGTACTTACATGGAAGTTTTGACGTTGCGAAATTCTGCTAAACAAAAGTCTTTGTTTGATGCAAGATACTCAACCAACATCAACAAATCAATCCTGGGCAAATTAGAGCTAGTAGCTTTGGTAAATCCTTGATCCCTGGCTAAAGATTTTTAATTTCTTGACTTTGGATTCGGTATAACAAAGCTAGATTATGGAAATGATCTTAAGGAAACAAAGAAACACGAAAATACTTGATAAACATTTAAAACACCTGTACTCATAGAGATTGTTTGCCGATTGTCAAAGCTCGAAAACAATTGTGACGTCATTCGCTTCAGTGGTGTTTTATACAATATGGCGGATTGCTGTATTTTATAGTTTTATTTTATCAAAATAAATAACAATCTCACTCGAAATAGAAAAATAAATAAGTTTTTTATAATCCATGAATCCTATTTCATTACATAAATTCATAATTTCATTGATTCTTGGATACTGTCATCATGCCTATTATAAGTATATAAAAACAACAGGTGAATAGATATAGGCAAAGAGTGTAAAAATGTGAAGAATGTATTACTGAAGAAACTTTTAATTTAATTCGCTATAATCCGCCACAGTAGATTATTGATTTTATAATTTAATTCGCTATAATCCGCCACAGTAGGTATTGTCGGAGTGAAACGTACGTTAAGAATAATTTGGAAGATTTATGTAGTGTGAAGAATATTGCAAGATACACATTGTACCACCTATGTGGTACAATGTGTATCTTGCAATATTCTACTGTGAACAAATACAAAAATAATAATAAATACCGGATTCTGGTGGTGGAGTTACAGACGCATCGAAGACAAATCGGGATACGTTGGTATTCATTGATAGAGGCGTAGGCTGAGTGTGAAAAACTTGCTCAAATCCAGCTTCCATCAAATAACGATCTAAAGCTTCAGGACTCGACAGTAGTCTAGTAAAACAAAAATCCTTATAAAATACTTCATAAAATAGTTGAAATTTGAATTAAATAAATAAATCTACCTATACAATATGTATATTAAACAAAATGTTTTTTTATTTGTTATTCTATGTGTTTGAACACCGCTCTGAATGAGTATGACTGGAAAATTAGTCGTGAACAGAGTTTCATCACAGTTAGTAGCGCATATCCATTACATTGAATCAGGCATCAGACTGTGCCCGCAACTGAAGTTTTTGCTAGGAGTTTCGTAATAACTTCGCCCGTTCTGGCAAAGTTTTTGGCCTGTTTTGACGACCTCCGTGGCGCAGTGTTGAGCGCTGTTGTCTTAACGTGCGGAGGTCCCGGGTTCAATCTCCGGCGGGGTCATTTCGGGAATTTATAATTTCTGAATTTTCCCTTGTCTGGCTTTGGGGGAGACTTCAGCCGTGGCTAGTTACCACCCTACCGGCAAAAACGTGCCGCCAAGCGATTTAGCGTTCCGGTAAGATGCCGTGTTGAAACCGATTGGGGGTTTTAATATAAATGTAGTAGCTCATAGCTTTACGATACCGTAACCGATTATCAGCATCATGTTTATATATCTAAGTAAGTTATTTTTAACATCAATATGCGTACCAACAGTGTGCCTATATTGATAAATTATTTGATTAATTTATTGAACGCCATGCCCCTAACAGGTTAGCCTGCTAACTTGTAGTGGATAAAAAAAAAGTTCTTTGTGAATGATTATTATAAAATTAATAGTTATGATAAATGATTTATTTATTTCATGTAGGACAACTTGTGTCACTTATGAAACGTTAAGATTCTACCACCGGTTCGGAAAGATGATTCCACTGAGAGGAGCCGGCATGAAACTCAGCAGTTGCTCTTTTCATAGAACAGAAAAGGTTACAATAATGATTTATTTATTTGATGTAGGACAACTTCTGTCACTTATGAAACGTTAAGACTCTACCACCGGTTCGGAAAAATGATTCTACTGAGAAGAGCCGGCAAGAAACTCAGTTGTTGCTCTTTTAATAGAAAAGAAAAGGTTACAATAATATGTAGATGTCACTGTAAGATTGTAAAAACCGTTAGATTATAATCTAACTCGCGAAATTGCAAACTGTCGAAAGATTACAATTTAACGCATTATTTTTCGGTAGATTGTAATCTGTTAGTTATATTAACCCGATAAAATCTAAGTGCCTGATTATTTAAGTCGAACCCTAACCTAACCTACAAGAAGCAGACTAGAAAACGTAAATACAATGAATATTTCAAAAATTTACACTCAGAACATTGAACGGTTTACAATCTTTCGACAGATTACAATTTTGCGAGTTATATTATAATCTAACGGTTTTTACAATCTTACGGTGACATAGACAACACAACGCATACTACGTTACAAGTATTACACTGACATGTGATCGGTCCAATCCCGACCCGTCAACCCTATCCCCTTGTCTCACCTGGCGGGCACGACGGGCGCGTTGGACGCGTGCACGGCGGCGGGGTCGACGGCGCGCGCCACCACGAGCCGCACGCGCGACCCGGACGCACGCAATACACCCGCCACCTGCTCCGAGCCCATCTCCATCAAGCTGACCTGAATGGGCACAAGACGGTGGTTCCCTGTTCACCAAAACTTGACTGAGGCCCGCCAAATACATTTATTTATTTGTTTATTTATATACCAACAAATATTGCACAAACAATTAATACTGTTAAAATAATACAATAATGTCTAGTTCTAATGCAATACTTAATTATAGGCATATACAGCATTAAAGATTATCTGGTCAATATACATTTTTTTTTAAATATTTAAGTACAAAAACGAAGAATACTACATTCGGGTAGAATGTTAGCATTATTACTGTTTGACATGAACCAGGAAGTATAATATCCGTCGATTTGACTCGTTTCATGTCATTCGATTTAATCTGCGGATACCGACGCCATATTGAAAATAGTTATTATAAATACGAGTGTTTTGACGATGGTAATTCGTAAATATGGTGCCGCCTTTATAGAATGACTTCAGGTAAAAATCACTCTGATAAATGTTGAATAGAAGCAGGCATTACTTTGCAGAAGTCCATAATAATGAATGAAGAAGAAGTTTAATTCGCTATAATCCGTCACAGACAGACAGAACTATCTATGTGGTATCCTCCAAATCACTCTCAACGTACGTTTCACTTTACAATCGTGCATTGTCGAGTCAACATCTCCTGAAGACACGCACTGTAACACATAGATTGTCTACTGTGGCGGATTATAGCCAATTAAACTTCTAGTTCATTCCTCACTCTGGTAAAGTGAAAACAGTGGATGTGGATTCCTTCCTATCAGTACTTTAATTCGTACTGCTGAAAAGCCAGTGTCAGTCACACCACCACCCCTTAACATTAACACGCGCCCTGCTTAGTTATACAAATAATGCGCTAATATTATTTGAGTGAGTGAGAGAGAGAGTGAGTTTCAGACACAGTGTTTTTGAATTATCTTCAAAAAAAACACGAATTAAAAGAAAATTTTATCATTATAAATTATGTATTCTCTTTAAATAACTTAAAGTCTTACATCTCCAATCTGTAAAATATGGTCACCCGACTTCAGTCTGCCATCCCGATCTGCCACACCACCAGCTAAAATGGTCTTCACTATGACACCACTGGTCCTGGCGCCAATTATTCCTATAATAGTATTTTTTTTATTGCGTGATAGGCTTGCGCTTGACGACAATCATGCTTAGTGCAAAGCAATGACGAGTTCTAGGCTGGAACGCGCTTGCCTAGAAGATGCCTATTCACTCTTGACTTGAAGGTACTGAAGTTATAAGTGGCAGGAAACACGTGCGCTGGGAGGGTGTTCCACACCCTAGCGGTTCGTATCAGAAACGACGAGCAAAAACGCTACGTGCGAGCAAATTGGACGTCAACCAAGTAAGGGTGCCAACGCTCACGGTTTCTCGCTGTTCTGTGGTAGAACGGAGAAGGAGGAACAAGGTTGTAAAGCTCCAGAGCACACCCCCCATGGTATATCCGATAAAAAACCGGCGACATTGCGTCGGTGTTATAGACTGAGCAATTTCGCCTGCGTTAGTAATTGATCGCCAATTATTCTTCGGGCACGGCGATCTATCGAGTCAAATGTATCGAGTTGATACTTGGCGGATCCATCCCAAAGGTGGCAGCAATACTCCATGCCAGAACGAACTTGTGCCTGATAAAGAGTGAGGCGCTGTTCTGGCGTGAAGTACCGCTTCACTTTGTTCAGGATATCAAGTTTTTTGGCAGTTGTTTTAGCCTTTGACTGGATACATTTCCCGAAATTGAGGTTGGGAGAGATGTCAATTCCCAAGAGCTCAATGTACTAATCGGTACATATACCACGGAAAGTTGGAGCAAAGGTGAAGGGGCTCCTCTTTGCGGTAAATATAGAAGAGAATATTAATTTATTTATTACATCCATATAAATACTAATATTAAAAGTGTGAAAGTGTGTCTGTCTGCTACACTTTCACGGCCCATCTGTTCAACCGATTTTGATGAAATTCGGTATAGAGGTAGGTTACATCCCGGGGAATGACATATGCTATTTATGCACGCGGACGAAGTCGCGGGCATCATCTAGTAATACTATAAACGCGAAAGTGTGTCTGTTTGTCTGTCTGTTACGCTTTCACGACATATCCATTCAACCGATTTTAATGAAATATTAATTTAATGAAATATTAATAGGATTATAATCCTACAATATACAATAATACAATATTTCATTAAAATCGATACAATGTATACATTGTGTCCTGGGGAAGGACATAGGCTTCTTTTTCTATAAGAGTAGAGAAATAAAAGAGTTCACACAATAAAAAAAAACCTCAATCCATGAGGACGAAGTCGCGGGCATCATCTAGTTACATAATATATTTTTTATTTTTTCTGTGTAGCCCTCATAATAAATCCACTGACTCATTTCATGAGTAGTTTAGTAGTTAGCAAAAGTTTTACTTTACTTTCTAGTCACACCAACTTCTTTCATTAAAGCTCACACAGAGATTTTTTGGTATGCCTGATATTTAGCTGCTATTTTACGGTAAATGTTTTAGAAACTTAAAATCAACTTACCGAAACCAAGTCCAGTCCCATCATTAACTAAGTTAATTATTTCAACTTGAGCCCAATCCCCAGCCACTATATTGGTTGATGCTGATACCAAGGAGTCATCATTTCGTGAGATTTCTAGCAAGCCCCTTGTCTAAAAGTAAACAATTCATTATACTTATGTATCAATTTCATCTTATCAACCTTATCTTACTTATAATTATAACAAATGTGTGGGTGTTTGTTCCTCACTCCTTCATGATATAATGACTAAACCAATTAAACTGTAATCTGAAAAGAAGATAGTGTACACCCTGAATTAACATATAGGCTATATTTTATTCCGGGAAATTAAAGAGTTCCTGCGGGAGTCAGTAAAAAAATTATATAAATTAAATTAAAAAAAAAAAAAACAAATTACTAAGTCTGGTCTGTTGGAACACTTATAGAACGGCTGGATAAAATTTGGCACACAGACAGATTATAGTCTGGAATAGCACATAGGCACTTTTTATCGAACTAGGAACTAAAAAACCTCAATCCTCGCGGAGGAAGTTGCGGGCATCAGCTAGTTTTAAATAAAAGTAAAATGTTCCAATTTATTATTTATTACTAGCATGACTATTCTTTGTCAGTTTCTAGGGGGTAATTAAGGAGTTATTACCTGTTTTGGGGACATATTAGAGTCAACTGAGGCAGAGTCCAGACCTAGAATGCGTTCAGTTTCAGAGCCAGACCCAAACTCCAAACTGTGCGGGGGAGACACCTGGGGCACACGTTGTTCTTCCTCTCCCTCATGAGCACCGTAAAGGTTTCTAGCTTGTAATGCCAAATCCCCTGAAGTTTGTTAAAATAGTACACATAAACACAACATTGATTCTTTGAAAGTTTGAAGAGGGCAATTTCTTTAGGCATGACTTCTATTATTCTCTGTCCAATCATTTATTTTACTTTTGGCAGCTGGAATCAATGATGTTCTAACTAAACTGATTCAACATTGATTGATTCGTTAACAATCAACTTTCTATATCAAGAACTTTTAATTCAATTTGACACATTGATTTTATTTATCTTTGCTCAACATTTTTTTTATTGTTTTATAAACATACCCAACATATTAAAATAAATCTTTATATATGTCACCATAAGATTGTAAAAACCATTATATTATAATCTGTCTAGCGAAATTGTAAACTGTCGACAGATTACAATTTAATGCATTATTTTTCGGTAGATTGTAATCTGTTAGGTATATTAGCCCGACCTAACCTACAAGAAAGAGACAAGAAAACGTAAATACAATGAATATTTCAAAAATTGAAACTCAGAACATTGAACCGTTCACAATCTGTCAACAGTTTACAGTCTGTCAAGATAAAAAGTGTTAGATTGCAATCTGACAGTTTTTGCAATTTTACTGTAACTACAACAGTACAGTAAATGTACATGAATCCAGATCAGATCATAGAAACCACCCTAAGTGATGGATACATCACTTATGATGTATGGTGCTTAAAGAAAGCAAGAAAGCTAGTGTTGCAGCTCTGTGACTATTTTGAAAAGGAAAGTCGTACTTGTAATTACTATACGAGTCTACAAGTTACGAAATATCAGATAAAAGGGTATGTTGCTTCACTATCGTAGGCATGCTTATGTCAAAAAATGGTTGGACAGAAGCAATATAATATATTTTTGTGGATGGATGTAACATTTTAAATCATTGTTTACTCTTTCTGCAGCCTGTTAATGAGAATTCTTGACAGATAAAAGAAGTTTTTATATTTGATTCGAGTGAATAATCTATGTCATAAAGCCACTATTTTTTATTTCATACTAAGAATTTAAATATATGAGCGCAGATAAACTCAACCTCCCTCATAATATCCTCATTCAAATGACAAATAACAGGTATCCGAACAGTAGTTTGAAAAATGTATTTACCAGCTGGTGTGATGTCAAAGTCTCCTGGCAATATTGATGGGTGATGTGCCACTTGAGTGGCAAGCATTCCAACTGAGTCTTGTAAAGTAGCGATGCTCTTTAAAATAGGGCTTTCCAAAAGATTTATAAGAAGATTTAGGTCATCATTTGTAGCTGCCTGTCAAATAAAAGTCATGAACTGTTGAAAGAAGCAGTAAGACATCATCATACAAAAATTATAAATGTATGTAGTATAGTTGAGGACCTGGAGAGTGATATAGGCTACTTTTTATCCCGGTGAATGATTATATGAATAATTTTTGACCTGTACTTGGTACTAATTCTTGGATTCAACCTATAGTTTTCAATTTAGTGGTGTATGTACTATGTCAAATAATTTATAGATTCCTTGCTTACCTTTAACTTAGGGTCATCACTCTGATCTACAGCAGCTTTAACACTTTCTAATTGTTGTAAAGCATTAGATAAATTCACTCCCAGGTGCATTTTTAAGATTTATCTGAAAATTCAAATTCTCAATTTTTGCCATATACAATGAACCTCCTACTAACGTTGAACTTAATAACCCTCCCATTGCCTTCTTAGATCATCCATATAAATATTATAAATACGAAAGTGTTTCCATCTGTCTGCTACGCTTTCACAGCCCATCTGTTCAAGCGGTTTTGATGAAATTTGGTATAAGGATAGTTTATATCCCGGCTAAGGACATGGGCTACTTTTTATCTCGGAAAATTAAATCGGACATCATCTAGTCCAGTTGGTTATATTAAAGTCCTCATTGTGCATTTTTAACTAATAACAAGTAAGTACTTAATTTGTTTGATAAACTTGCATGATTTATATTGGGAACTAGACGAGGCCCGAGACTTCATGGACTGATTGGGGAACGAACCATATATAATGTACTCTGTGAAACGAACTAAAAATCCCTTGGTTGCGCTGATTTATCAGGATAAAAAGTAGCATTAGTTATTCAAAAATTTGTGGCAACTGGGAGTTGGAACTCAGTCCTCAGTCTCCGACTCCGTCAAAATCAGCTACGCGTTAGGCCGTAAAAAGGCGACAGGCCGACACTCTTCTACAATTATAATTTTATTTTAGCGCAAAGTGCTTTAAATTGATTATTAATTATAACCAAAATAGTACTTTTTAAAAATTAAATGAGAAAATCAACAAACCAAAACCAGAGACAAGTAACATATAGGCCAGAGACAAGTTAACCAGAGATAGACGCACGAACTTCATAGACATTTTTGAGAAACGTACAGGCTATACAATTTCACGTTATATCTATAGATAAAAAGCAATATCTACCTATACTTCAATTTCATTCATATTTGATTGTCTGTCTCACCTTCTTATGGCATTTAATAGGTATACATTTTTGTGCTCTTTCCCACAATTTCTATAGATGTGAAAGGAATGAATGGGATATTATCGTAGTAATATGGCGTAGTAAATTAAGGGATGGGCCTCGAGACGGTGGTACAAAATCGTAACTAATAGTAAAAAAATAGTGTTGCACTTTTTTGTAAAATATCGTTTTTTTTATCGGTTTTCGGTAAATTACCGATTTTTATTACGGGTATCAACAAATATTATTAATTTTTCTATTCTAAGGTTATAAATAAAACAAAAAGCTTTTAATTTTTTTAATTAAATCTTTTGTACTATTTTCGTTTGAATAATATGCTAGTAAGCTTAAATTTCCGCGCGCCCTGGTCAGAAAATAAGCCTAGAACAAACTCAGCCGGGTATAATTTTTGTTATCACAATCTCACAATAATACTTAAAACTACTAGACTAGACTACTCTGAGCAATTCATTCATAAATAGGTTAATTATATGTTTAAAAAAAACTTAGATTTTAAGAGACATCTCTCAGATAATATTACCATGTTTTGAGAAATATCCAATAACATGGGTAGCTTGTAATGAATTACTATATTTTAGTCGTTTTCTGACCAATGTTTCATGCTGAACAAAATTCAATGCCTTGGAACCACACAAGACGCAAACCCCGATTATAATGAGAAGCAGGGTCGAGTATGACTTGATTTAAATAATAATACTTATTTTGATTGTCAGAAAATACAATAAGTAAAATAATTAATATAATAGATAAAATATTTATAACGCTAAGCGAGCCACTATTGTACTCAGAATATAAATTGTTGGGATTTTTTTTTAAATTGTAATAATTATAACAACAATAGGCACTTTTTGCTTGATGTACCTATGAGACAATAATAGAAAGTATATAACGGAATAAATTGCTCGAGTAGGCTTTTACATCTGGTATTGTTGTGATGTCTAATGTTTCATCAATAACAGCAAACTGTCTAACTAAATTAAGTCTGTGAATAGTCACTAGCTTGACCCAACCTGAGATAATTAAAATTATTCTAGCAATTAAAAGGTAATCCTACTACTACTTACAATGATTATATTTTACAATACCAGTTGCATAATTAAAATCTACCTTTTTAAAGTCATACAATGGAGCCGATTCTGTAGTTCTGTAGTGCACAATCTCATAACTAAACTAAAATGACAGCTTTAAAAATATTGCTAACCCTTTTCATAATACTTCCTACGGAAAGGGACAAAATTAGATTTAAAACTGTAATTTTTTTAGTTTAGTTTAGAGATTGAGTTATACAGAATTGGCCACTATGTAACTAATATAAACCAAATATTATACATCGCTATACTAAAATCGAAATATTAAACTTAAAAATACAATACTACTTACAATAATTACATTATGACATAGAAAAACATTATTGATAACAAAATAAGAAATCCAATCAAGTTACAATATTCCTTAAACCAAACTTTGATCACAATGGTGACATTATAGGAGTTTAGGTAAGTAAAATAAATAAAGCGCGGTATAACATCTTTCATGTACATAAGTGATATAAATAAATAGAACAGAAAAACCACTCTGCTTTAGTAATAGTTTTTGCTAACTAAGATATAGAGGACATGCATATTTTAAAGTGTAATTGTGACTTAGTAAGAGGAATAACGATAACTATTAAATAAACTCCTTTTAAATTGACATTCTTTACCAACAGCATGTTGAATTATAACAATAACATTTACATTATAAGCACAGCTTTGAGGTGGGACTAATAGGCCTATTACACTACACTTTTGAAAGGGACCCTACACCTGAATCAGTGTAGTGTAAGAAGATAGTGACGAAGGGTCCCTAATTTAATCCTTATTGCTGTGTAATAAGCGACGCTCTAACTAGCGGCCACGCCCACCCTTAACACAGGGCCCTTTGTAAAGTGCAGTGTAATAGGCCCATAAGTAAGTAGAGAACTACGGATAAATGTTTTACAGTCCCACAAACTTAACTGACCCGTTGACAGCGTCGCTTATAAATATTAAAAATAAAATAAAAATAAAAACTGAACATGCATAAAATGCATTAGTTCCAATTTTGCCTAGATAATTAAATAAGTAGTACCATGGACTATAATAGTACAAGATGTTCTATTGATTCATTGATACAGAATATGTCATAGTACATTAATATATAGATACAAAGGAGAACGGTCATCTGTGACCCAGACCCGACAGAAACGTGACATCTCATTTTTTTGTTATTTTTTATATAGGTAAATTATTTATATCTTTTATATTTGAAATCAATGGCTAACATCAAAATATTGCCTTATGTTTTTGTTCAGGGACCAGGGACTATAATAGTACAAGATGTTCTATTGATTCATTGATACAGAATATGTCATAGTACATTAATATATTGATACAAATTTAATTTAAAAAGTAGTTGAATTGTAAAATACTATCGATTACTGTTATACGAATTGTGCCTTTATGTCAGTGTCTTAAAATTATCGGTGATAAAAAAAAATAGCCTATGTCCTTCCACGGGATGCAACGGGATGAAATTTGGTAGAGATAGGTTGCAGGGCACATTTGGAAGGACACATCCCGGAAGATTAAGGAGTTCCGCGGGAATAAAAAGCGTGTAGCACATTCACACACGGCAGAAGTGAAACTTCAGAAAAGTAGCCTACGAGAGAATGAGATAAATATAACTTGTATTCTATCTCATTCTCTCGCAGGCTAAATCCTATTATAAATATGTTTGTCCCTATGTGGTGTCGCTTTTTCGTTTCATTAAATTTTCAAATCACAACGATTCTAAAGTTTCGCTTCAAAAAGCTTAATGCGGACGAAGTCGCGGGCATCATCTAATATGAAATAAGTAAAGATCCTAAATTCGAGTCTAATGAATGTGGTTAAAACTTTCTACGTAATACAAATTAGTTACTTCGACGTCGCACAGATCTATAGCTTGCACCTTTGGTGACCTTGGTTGCAATCAAATTTTCCATTTCCGTTCCCTTTTTTCGTGAATCGACATTACTAATTCTATTGAAGTTAGTGCACCATTGTTTAACATGCAATTTAATGACAAACAGCCAAAGAGCATTCAGAAAGTCTGATTTTTGTTCAACACAATTCGACCATGATGTGTCCTAGACCTGTTAATTTACTAATTAAATCTGTGTATATGCATACCTTACATATTTTTGCCAAAGTTTGTTCAATTTCATATATACAAATTAGTGCCTGAAATTTAATTGATGTATAGAACAATTTCTAGTTATTGGAATGTGAATTGAAGAAATGGTTGAATTTCGTTAGACAATAGTGCACAATTTTGAAATTCTGCACTATGCAGTTTTGGTAATAAATATCTGCAGATTGCAATGACGATGTAAGACACAGCTTGAGTCTTCAATGCATTTTCAGATGGAATACATTCTTCAATAAAATTTAAATTTTGTAATCCGTACTATGTAGGTTGAGTATTACTTGTCCGATTGTTTATTAATTTACTCAGTGTACTCAGCATTTTGTTATTGCAATTCGCTGGCGCAATTAGCATACAAAGATTTACCAGTCGAAATGTCATTAATCAATATTGTTTTGTACAGTTCAACAAATTGATGACAGTCTGGATGTTTGCTACATCCACCCTGCCTCTAATTTGGCCAAACAAAATCCAGGGGATCCTAGATTAGGTGCGCAAGACTCACTGGTATTGATTTCAATTATTCAGACCAAAGATGTATGTCATGAATGAAGTTACGTAAACAAAGAGGCTTACTTTCTTGTAAGTCTTTGGCATCGAATTTCATCAATTCTAGCTTTATCAGGGATTCATTCCAAAAACATTTGAATTGAATTGAAATAATCAGGTATTGTAAGAATATCTGTATATGTTTTCATCAGCATGGACACAGCGTGGGCCACCTCTATGGTGAAAATTTGTGCAGCTAATTTGACCTGAAAAGTAAAATTATTAATTGATTATCCAAGTTTATGCAGATAGGTTTGTTAAAAATATAGAAGTGTACACTATACAGTCAGATTTCGATTTTGAGGGAAATTGTTCCAATAATAAAAATTATCAAAATGCAACTTCTTATTAAAATTTAGACAAACATTCTCTCTTTTAAAAACACAGGGAACAATGCCAGATAATTACAAAATGTCATCAAAGTTCATGCAGAAAGGTTTGTTAATTACAAAACGGATAAGGGGCATACAAATAGAATCATGATTGCCATACAGTGAGTAAGGCAGTTAGCCCCAGGTGCATCTTAGACTGCATCATCACATACTTGCATATTGAAGTAGTGGTTCACCCAAAACTAAGAAGTGTAGGACACCCTTGAAGTACACCCTTGGACTATTTATTTGCATCTAGTAAATAATCTTACATCTCTATTAGGTGTTTAAAACATTCACTATCATAAGGTATTGTCACAGTATAACTACATTCTGATAAGACTACAGTTAGTTGTAGCACCTAAGTCTGTCATGGCCCGGTTTCCTCTGTTATGACCACAGGGAACGTCAGTTATTGATTTTGAATGAAATCAGTCTAATAACAAAGAATGTCAAAATGGTAAGCATTTTAGGCACCACTTTTCTCCTATTACTTGTACTAAAAAGGTACTTGATTATAGATCAAAGACAAATGTGCATTAAAAAGCCCTTAGGTGGAAATTATAACTGGAAATTCTAACATGTAGATGGCTAGCATCTAGATGTTTAAATTTCTGGTCACTATTTAATTAAGTTAGTTTGTTTATAATAATTGGGTGCTAAATATTTAAACAAAGGTACTTATTAAGAACAGAATTCTAGTAAAATCAGCAGCTTGGTATGATGCTAAAAAACTTATTTTGTACTTGCCTTAATTTTTCATAGAAATTGTATAGTTTTAACATGTTTCGCTTTCAGTTTTACAGTCTCACAGCATCTGAAATCCTTTCTATTGTACAACTTTTCACTGCACACCAATTCAGGTCAATTCCTTATTCTGAAAATTATTGCAGACACATTTAAGTAAATGGTACATCATAATATTAGCATAGCATTAGTGTATATTCATACAGCAGGCCAATGCCCATACAAATGACAGACCCGGCTACTGTGACCAATATATAACAACTTATGGTTGAGAGAGTATGCCGTTTCCTATGAGAAACTGCATACTAATATTACATTAGAATGAAAATTCTGCCAGTTTCCTCTGTTGTGTCCCTGTCACCCCGCAGTATTGCTATATCTAGACCCCTCCATCGAAAAACATATATGCTATTAGCATATAACATGACAAATTCAATCATCATCATAATATCAACTAATTGCTAGTTCACTAATGAGCACCACTTTACCTCTCAGAATCAGAAGGGTTTTGGCCATAGTCCACCACACTGGTCAAGTGCTGATTGGCAGACATCACACATTTTCAGAACATTATTGATAACTCTCAGGCATTCCTCAAGATGTTTTCCTTCACCATAAAAGCATATGATATTTACTTTCTTAAAACGTACAAAGCTCAACTAGGTAATTGCCTAGGGATAGAACTCCCAACTACTCTTAGGGAGGCCCGGCGTCTAAGCCACCAGACTACCACAACTTCTACAAACAAAATAAATGGGTCCAATTCATACTAATAACATAACTGAAAAATTGTATCCAATTGTTTATTTTCAAAGTTCAAATGCTAAAATTATTCAAATAATGCAGTGGAAAAATAATCGAAACAAGTTTCAAATAGTGTCTAAAGTCTAAAATATTATTCCATTATTGTTTCTCAAGAATAGGGAGGGAGAAACTAATCCAAGTCAAAATATATTTATTCAATTTACAATTTATTGACGTCCAGTTAGGTACATAAAAAATATGATGGTGATAATCAGATAAGCAGAGTATCTTAAAACTAAAGATCCAATGCATGGGTTTAAAGAAAACCTTATTGAATCCTGGTAATGTAAACATTACTAGGATTAATGTATGGGTAATGTATAAATCTAAATCTATTTTTAAGAGCTTTATTGTTAACATAAATTGTAACTTACTCAGTGAGGACAAAACTAAGATAAATAGCTACATTCAAGTAAGATCATAATATGTGCCTGTAGAGTCCACAACTGAAGCTCTGGAGAGCGCGTTTTCATAAGGCATCGCCAGCCTTTCTCATCCAACCATTGTCCTGATTCCTGAGGGACTCTTTTCGAACGGCGTGGACACTTGAAGGTCCTTCCATACTGTGCCTTAGCTACCGATATGCAACCGATACCGATCGTGATAATTGTATATGCAGTCTCCACTCCTGTAGGTTTACCTACTGGTACCCGAGAGATCATTAATTAGGTAGCGTAGCCAGCCAGTTTTCGGCTTTTATGTTTCTAAGTCAGAATCAGGGAATTATCTTTATATTCTAAGTCGCGGGTGTCGCGGAAGAGATTAGCATGATACGAGTATAGGTCCACGATCAACACTCACTTCTTCACTCACCAAACTTCGAAGAAAACACTTTAATAAACTACTTTACATTTTAAGAAGTTATGTTTAAAGAAGACTTGAGGCTTCGCCATTTTTATTTTGTAAGAAAACGAAAATGTGGTGTTGTTAGCCTTTGATTTATTTTTCCCTAAATTCAGATTTAATTAAACCTGAGATGAGAAATCCACTGGACTAAAATTGAAAGTACAGAGCAAGTGTATATATTTCCTAATATTTTGTATGGCACCTTCACTTCTTTCTATTATTTTATCAAGAAATAGTTATAATCTCATTACGTAATCGTAATTTCGTGCATAAATTTGCAATGTTAATTAAGTTATAAATGTAAAGTTTGATTTAAAACGCTTCTCGGAATCTGGCAAGTCCAGATTTAAAGTAAACACCTTATAATATTTTATTTTACATTTTCTTCAAAGAGCCATCAGCTAATTTTTTCCCCTAAATTTAAGGTGAAAGCTTAAGTTGGCTACATTGCTTGAGCAGCTATTATAAATAAATATAATACATATAGTAATAAAAACATGTCTATGTGTGCAAATATTGTGATTGTGTGGAAAGAGTGAGAAAAAAATGTATAGCCATACTACAAACATGAGATAAAAGATATGTACTTTATCCTATTTTCATGGCTTAGCTTGGACGGCCCGAATATAGGCAGAGACAAGTAATACATAAAGGATACAAAACTGATACAAAACTACAGACTGCTACAGACCAAACATACGAAAGAAATATACCATAGATGTTACTTCATACTTGTCTCTGATACGAACCATACTTTTTTTTTATAGCTAGAGACCACAGAACATATATACCCTAACGGATATATATATATGGCCGGATGCCAGAGACAAGTATACTAGCGATGCGCAACTTTGAATGATCCCATTCAAATTATTCGACTTGGAAATCATTTATCATTCGACTCAGTCGAATATTTCCCGTGATTAGTAACTAATAGGCCTATTACACTGCACTTATCACAAGGAACCTTCCTCTTAAATCAGTGTAGTGTAATAGGAATTAGTTAGCAAGGGTCCCTATTTTGATCCTTATTTCTGTGTAATAAGCGACGTTCTAATTAGCGGCCACGCCCACCCTTAACACAGGACCCTAAAAAGTGCAGTGTAATAGGCTTATAATTCAGTAATGAATAACGAATGGTTCTGAGTCAAAATTTGAAACCCGAAAAATCCCAAATAGGCGAGTAACTAGACACCGAAAGTCGCTAGTATGAATTACTAATTAGTAGTCGTCATTCGAATGTGAAGATTAGTATATTACTAATTTTCAAGTCGAATGCGTGGATTAGTAGTCGAAAATTAATCGCATGGGAAGATCATTCGCAGTCTCGCATCTTTAAACCATGCTAAATTGTTATTTGTATGTACTAAATCTGGGGTACTAATATATATACTACCTAAAATAAAACTGTAACAGGTCCAATTCTGAAATATATTTTAATAAGAAAAAATTTTGAAAAAAAATTGTAGAGGGCACTCTCTAATCGATACTAAAGCTAAAACTGTAATTATTTTCATTTTTGTCTGTCTGTATCTTGGCCGCGCATTATAACAAAACTACTGAATGAATTCAAATGATACGTGGCAGGATTTCAGTTCATAATAAGAGGTAGAACAAACAAAGAACATACTAGAATACTTTTTATCTCTAAATTCAGCACGGTTCGCTTGAGAGAGGGAATGAAAGTCAAAATGTGTACTTAGTTGTAATTCATTAAACGCATTGTCCGATTTCACTTATTCTTTTTTTGTAAGAAAGAAGGTACCTATTAAATAAAGATTGTACCGTAAATATTTCAAAGTTATTGGTTTTGTACAGTATAGCTGGCGCCAACCATTATCGCGTCTGAACTCTCAACTCTGAAGTTGATCGCGGGACAGGAGCTGAGACGGCTTTGATTATGTATTTAAGAGAGGATATGTTGCATTTTACTCAATTATAGATAAACCTTTGTAATATATAGAGAAGGATATGAAACATCATATTTAAATTGAAGCTTCCGGTAAGTAAAAATGGCGGATGGGCGGAGCTTAAGCTGGGGTTTTTTTTTTTTAAACTTGTACCTCCAACATGGGGGAAGGAGACTTTATTTACAGTTTTAATTAATACTCTTTCATTCTAGTTCTATCATTTATGCCTCTCGCACTTTCATTCTTCATACCGTTTCTTTCTTTCATCCATCTACATGCACACTGTGGGTAAATTCCCATCTACTTTAACTATGCTACTTGGGGATTGACTGGGGATGTGACTGGGGTTGGGGTAACAAGCTTTTATTTTTATTTACCAATTTCTTATCCTATTTTAACAACATTTTTATGCTTACAATTTAAACCAAACTATGTTCCTACAATTAATTACATTTACTTATATGTTACTACAAATATACTCACTATATCTAGATAACATATTATTTTACAACTTATTTCTATTATTGACAATTATAGCTAATTTCTTACAAAATTCTAGGAAATAGTCTCTGTATTTAACATTTTTAATAATCTCCGACAGTGTACTTCTATTCAATTTTATTCCAATTTTACGTTCTATATTGTATCTTTCGTAGTCGTGGGCAGGGCAGTCCAGAACGCCGTGGACGACAGACTCAGAACATCCAGGGTCGCAGACGCATGACGGACTCTCCTTGCACTTGAAGCGGTGCAAGTACTCGGAGAATCCGCCGTGCCCCGTTAACACCTAGGTTACAAATCTGTCCACCTTTACTTTTCCGATGATCCGGTATGCGGCTATCGTATCAGGGACGAAAACCCTGGTGACTCCAGCCGTTTCACCAGCTCGGTAGCGCTGGTTCCATTCATCAAGCGATTGCATACGAATGCTTCGCTTGATGAATGAAACCGGGGAGCTATCGTAGTCAAAAGCGCGCTTTGACTTTAGAGCAGCTTCCTTGGCCAGATAGTCGGCACGCTCGTTGCCCTCTAGCCCTGCGTGGGCTTTGATCCAGAACAAACTTACACGTTTATCCCGGAGCAAAGCCCTGCGCAGATGGTCCCGCGCTTCGACGGCCAGGGGATGAAGGGCCTCCGAATTAGTTACTGTTTGCAGTGCCAACAAGGAGTCAGAATAAATTCCAACTGATCTGGTCAAGTTGTCTGCGGCCATCCGCATCGCCCTGCATATCGCCAGGAGTTCCGCCTGGTAGACCGTGCAAAAAGACGGCAAAGCAAGCTTGAGGGTTTTGGTTTCGGCGGCTCCACTCCATACGGATAGTGCCGCTCCCACCTTGCCCTCAATTTTGCTGCCGTCTGTGAAGATGTTAAAGTCATGGCTATTATTGTCCATGAGTTGTTCCTGGTCCACCAAGCACTTGAACTCCAAGTCGATATGCTGAGCAGGATGCGGGGACTGCAAAGCCGAGGACATCCGCTCCACCTCCCGATCTCCTATCGCACGCTGGGGCACCCCTCTCCTCGCGCCGTACAGGGCCGCGGCTTCGCGGATGCGCAAGTCGAGAGGGAGTATCCCGGCGAGCAACAGCGCTGAGTTCAGAGAGGTGGTGCGGTATGCCCTGCACAGCTTCTGCGCAAAGCCTCGCTGGACCACGTTTAACTGCTTGCGAATACCAAGCTTATCCACGGCTGGTGCCCAAACGGCAGCCGCATACAGCATCACGGGCTCTACCACCGCTCTATATATAGCGCGGATGACTTCGGTGTGGAGGCCCCAGCTCGCCTTCGCAGCTCTTGCAAGCTGGGAATAAAAGGAGATGGTCTTTTTGCATACATTCGAGACGTGCGTGTTCAATGTGAGGCGCTGGTCCAAGACGACTCCCAGTAGTCTGAGTTCTCTGACCATGCCAATGTCGACCCCTCCCATGTGGAGACGTGGGGTGTCATGCTTCAGTTTGCGCGTGATCACCATCGCACTGGTCTTATGCGGTGCAAATCTCAGCTTGTTAAGGACTCCCCACTTCCTCACATGTTCGAGGGCGGCATTGGCACGGTGTTCGATCTCATGAGCCGTCTCTCCCTCAAAGACCAGCACCACGCCGTCAGCGAATACCTGCACATAGTGGTTTTTAGCCTCCAACTCCCGAAGCTGGGGGTTAGGGATGGTATTATCGATATTTATTTGTTCGATATAACATTATCACAAATAAAATTAATAAATAATTAAACATAATATTACATAATCATAATATTTTGAAAAACACTAGTATTCGTATTTTATAATGAACTAGCTGATGCCCGCGACTCCGTCCTCGTGAATTGAGGTTTTTTGGTTCCCGCGGTAATTTTCCGGAAAAAAAAACTAGCCGATGTGCTATTATTACAGACTATAATCTATCTCTTCCATCCATCCATAAATCCAATATTTCGCGTTTATAATATTAGTACAAATTTTTATTATCAGTTCAATGTAAACCTTACAAACAAAACTGTTTCATAATATTAGTTGGAATATCTAGATATTATGGCAAAATGTTACTGAATAACGTGATAATAATATGAATAATAAAAACAGACTGATTTAAAAAAATATTTATTGCAGCTCTCCTTTGTGCCCAGAAAAAAACATTAATTATAACTTTTAAGAATATGCATATCTAAAACCAAAAACAGCAGTAGTTTAAAAAAAAATGGTGATCATGATCGGAGGGTCTCTTGCTGGCCAGCGTAGTGGACTATGGCTGAACCCTTAGCATTCCAACAGGAGGCTCCTACTCAGTAGTGGGCGCTGACTGGGTGAAATGATGAGTAAAAATATAATCATGCTGCAATGCCCTCGTGTTGGCCAGCTTGGTGGACTATGGCCAAACCGTTTTCATTCCGAGAGGAGACTCATGTTTAAATTGGAGCCTGCAATAGGTTGAAGTATGAAGTGTTCTATTTTGAGAAACATCGTTATTAATTTCTGGACACAAATTGAGGTTCAATTCTTGCAAGGGCTGAATTGCCTGTTGCCCAGGTGGTAAATTCTGCAATAAGAAAGAAATAGTAAAATTTTATTATTTGGATTGGAGAAAAGCATTATTGAGAAGTTTACATTATTGTTTTTATTATTCATCACAAACAAAAATATTGAATAAAGATTCTTACTGGAAATGGAATATTTATATACGTAGAAATGGGCAGGCATCATGTTTGAGACGCTGGCGGTTTAGAATGTCATTCCCAATGAAATGATGACTACATATTCTGCTTCATTTTGTAGGCTTGTACTGAGGTCTGTTTATAGAATTCAGCCATCTTAGCCTTGATTCATGATATTTTGGGAATCTGAAACAATTGTAAAACATAAGTTAAAATGATACACAATAACTGCAATGAAGGGACCAAAAACCACTTAAATAGACACTGTAATTTTCGAATACGAGACACCCTACCGGAGATCGGGTGTCTTAATCACTAGGTTATCATCGCTACAGCCTAAAATGAGTTTGGCAATATTATAAGTAGAAGCTGACTGTTTAATATTTTCATCTCTCTGCCCCTCAGAGTGAGAAACAGTAAGAGTGATATTATGTATTTTTAATTTTATCGATATTCAATTTATTTGTAAACAATACAATCCCCACACTTTATATACACTCCAAACAAAAAGTAATGAAATAATCCAAATTTTTATGGTAGAGCCAAAATTGACGTATTTTGGATTCAGTAAAGAGGAAACTAAGCTATAATTAGACGAAATAACTTAAAATATTCGCCACAAAATGAACAACTAGACGACTTTGTTACTCACCTATGAAATGAAATTCCTGGGCGTTTTACATTATTATTATTATGACATCCCACAACTGAGCACTACACCATAGTTGATTACATAAAATACATGACAATATTTACAAAACAACTGAAACACCGGAAGCACAACAGACGCAATTTTTAGTTAGCAAAAAATTGGCTCTAATAGCTAAATTTGATGACGTCATATGACAATTACGCGACATGTTCACACAATAATATAATACACCTGTCTCGTTCTAATGACGCAGCTTTTAGTAAGTAAGAAAAGTCAAAACATAGTTTTACATGTTTTAATAATAAAGTGCATCGTATAACTATAATTGAGTAAAATGCAACATATTATCCTCTCTTATATATGAAATCAAAGAGTTTATACGATGGGAAAAACTTGTTCCACGCGGGCGAAGCTGGGGCATCAGCTAGTCTGCTAATTTCCTACCTCCATGCAATAGAGCGGAGCGTAGGACGCCCACCAGCAAGGTGGAGCGATGATATCCGGAGGGTGGCTGGCATCGATTGGATACGGAAAGCCGAGGGTAGAACACGTTGGCGCTACTTAAAAGAGGCCTATGTCCAACAGTGGATGCATAATGGCTGATGATGATGATGATGCAATAGAGAGCCTGTTCATAAAGTCCATAGAGCATAGAGTTATTCTATATCATTGATAATGTCTTAAATAGGAGGGGTAGGAACAACTTTGAATGTATGGTAGGAAACTAATGCCTTAAAATTGCTTGATGATTTACTATTATTGCTATGTTTACAGTGAGTTTACATCATTTTACATCACGAGGTAATATAATCAATCATACACTCCCTCAAAATATATATGGTAAAAATAGTCCAAATCTCTGCTGAACACAAATTGATCGAGTTTTTATTTTATAATGATGTAATGATTTAAATTTAATTATTCCATGTTTATTAACCTTTGCCGTTTTTATTATTTATTTTGTTAAGTCCAGCCTAATTGTCGGCGAGCCCCCATATTCTATTCCACTATCTGCTTAGGCCCATTTAAGGCAATAACATATGCTCATTTACTTAATCTAAATATTGATATAACGAGATGTTTTAGTGGAACAGAATGTTGCCGATTGAATACACTATCACATTGGAGTCATACCTGCACATTAGACGTAGGGTGCCCGTTGCACCTGCTCTATTCCCATGTTTCTCTCCCTGCATTCTCTAACCGATCTCCCCCTGCCTCCTTCGTCGTCTCGGTGACCTGCACGTTTAAATTAATTATGACATCACCATTGTGATGCCCTAAAACCTAGCTGATTATCGTTATAATATCCCTAGCCGTGGACGTGTAAAGGTTACAATGTACAATGGCCCCAGAATCGCTAAGTTCCCCATGGAATCCTGTAGGAGGTCGTGGATGAGATGCTTACTTCCACCTTTCTATCTGATTATGTTCATGTTCCCCGTGGAACTCGCAAGGACAGGCTTTACCAACGCTCTCGCGCCTACCTGTCCGTGCGTCCGCCTTTATTTTGGTTCACTCCGGGAACCTCGCAGGGACAGGCTTTACCAACGCTCTCGCGCCTACCTGTCCGTGCGTCCGACTTTATTTTAGCACTACACTACAGGCGTTCACCTGACCATAGGACACAACCTTTACCCTTCCACGGCACGCCTAATTCACACTTATGAGAGCGCCCTCAATGAGTTGATCAACAAATAGATGCTTGGAAATTCTTATATCTATACACATAAAAGAGGCCTAGGTACTTAGCTTTGATTTCACCATCTCCATGTGACGCGGGGATCACGGCTTCCACCACTTTTTCCAGACAGCAAACAGCGTGCTACCACCCTCTCTAACCGCCATTTCGAAAAGAAGCTGTTAAGGCAAAAATTCCATAACCAAAAGACCTAGTGACTAATTTCCGGTACGTCATAGACAAAAGATATGTATTTCTAGCATAGACTAATGTTGCCATTATATTTACCATAGACTTGAGTATTTCGCGACAGTGTATGAACTTCGCGACACTAATAGCCCTAATAACTGTATTTCTGAAGGGCCCTGTGGTATCACTACGATTTGGCGCCGCATATTATACAGCAATAAGAACCTAAATAGGGACTCTTCCTTCCATAATTATAATTTTATACTACACTGGGATAAAAAAGTTTAGTGTATTAGGCCCATTAATCCAGCAGCAGATAAATAATGGTTTAATGTTGGCTCTAGTGCTCTAAATTAAACTCTGGTCACACTATTCTCAAAACCAGAGACAAGTAAAATCAACCTCTTTTTCTGGTCGGCTTCTTTTTCTTTTTCTGGTCGGTGAAAACTGAAATTATCTGAATACTTTTAACGGAAAACCTATTCAAAATTTTGAAATCAGAGTTATCAATTTAAATAGTGTTAAATACTTCATGGTATGTGAAACTTAAAATTTATTGTGAAAGTAATGTCTACGTTCTGGAGTATTGAAACCTGAAAAAGGAAGAATTTTATTCTTGAGGCGCCTTTTTGGCCCGACCAAGGAAAATTAATCTCTGGCTGAAGATAGATATTGTGTTTAGGGTGCACAACAATCTAATGCTATCACGAACGTTACAAAATTCAACCAATAGTTATTCCCGTAGCCAAACATGAGTAAGAAAATAATAGATTTCATCGATCTTACAAAGACTTTATCCTTAGACATCACCAATCGTAATATTCATTTATCAAATGAAGTTATAAACCTCGACAGTGATGATTCCTTTATTTCAGAGGTCAAAAATAATGATTCACCAACAAAAAAACCCAAGTCTATTCAATCTGTAACGAAGGTAAAAACTTCATTTAATCAAGGAATTCAATATTACTCTGCCATCAACAGTAGAAATCGCATTATCATTAAAAATTCTTAATAGTAGGTATACCTATAATGCCTAGTTACCTGTCAAATAGCTACTAACCCAGGCACCACTCTTAAATTAATTTATTATCATGATAATATCATTTAGCATGCATTACAAGGATAATGCCTATATCAAAAATAAATTGTAACTGATTATTAAATATATGGTCTTCCAAAACACCTAAAATTCACATCCTCGGTTAGTTTTAAAGTTTGATAACCACTTTTAAGATTAAAGAAATAAAGTTGTGTTGTGTTGTGTTGTGTTGAAATTTGATGATGTCACAACTGTAAATTTCATACAACTTCCATACTAGAAGCACAGTTTTTAAGTTGGATATAGAGTTGCTGATTTGTTTGAATGTAAACATATTGGTTTATTAAAGAAAGTATGTACCCTATCAACCATAAAACATTTTTTTTTAAATTATGTAAAGCATCATTCTTGATGAATAATGAAAAAAAAGTGGGGTGCATCTTTGTGGGTTAAATTATATACCAGCTGTACTATATCTTTGTAACTTAAGCAATATTTATTTTTCTTACTTATCTTATTTTCAGAAAAAAAGGGCAACTAAGAATTCATCAAGCATTGAACAGGTAACAATCAACAACTTTGGTGAATGCCCTATATGTATGGACAAGTTGGGTGAAAATCCTTTAGCGTCTACAAAATGTGGACATGTGTTTTGCATGTCATGCCTTCAAAGATCATTGTTAAAGGACAAAAAATGCCCGACATGCCGTTGTAGCCTCAGAAAAAAGTCTGAGTATCACCCCTTGTATCTGAATAACAATTAATTTTCATAGATAGTTCTTATTAAGTGTTTATAATATATCTATCTATGAAAATTCATCATGGAGTCACCTCCATGGCAAACTTACGAGTCTACAGTTTTAGTGAAATCAACATTTCGATGAAAAACCGCATTAAATGTAGCACTGCACACTGTGGTTAAGTTACGTATTTCTGTCACTGATAGTTACAAAATGCAACTATCAGTAACAGAAATATGCTACCCTACAATGGCGTGCAGCACCATATTTGGCATGGTTTTTCATGGAAATATTGATTTCACAAAAACTGCAGATTCGTAAGTTAGCCATGGAGGTGACGATTATTTTATTTGTGGAATAATACTTGACTCTGTTATCTTGCCTGCCATTTTACATATTGATAGATTGGGGATAATATTTATGGCACACTTAAATCTTAAGGTGTGGCATCTTGTTCCTTTTCTATTAAGGCAATATGACTGCGTCTATTTATTAATTACAAAATTCAAACATTGTAAATTTAAGATTGATGATTTTGAATATTTATTTATTAGCTTAAAATTACATTTACTTCCAGGATTGCGTATTGGTAAATTCCTATATTAATAATTATTATCTTTGCTATATGAGATTTGACACGTGAATAGTATGAATATTTTAGCACAAGCACATTTATGCCTATTCATAACAATAATCCACTATTCTTGTGCAACTTTGGGATGTATATTTTGTGTATTAGGTACTTGAAATAGCACTCAGAGGACCTCCGTAGTGAAATGGTAAAGTTCCAATATGAAGCTACATACAAAGCTATTATTATCCACCAGTGTGGGTCTCATAAAAATTGTCATACCTGTTTTACCTGTTTCCATCTCAAGAGTGCATTTTCACTTTCATCTGGTGAGATCTACACAGTTAAGGGCTAACTTGTATCAGATTTTTCTAAAGCAGACATCAACTTTGAAATTATTGCAATAACAGAGATTATTATTTGCTCAATGTATTTAATTCTAAATCTATATCCATTCGGAGAAAATAAATACCTACTTGCCAATTTTATAACAAAAAAATGTGATGTTTTGCGTTAAATGTTTATGTGAATTCAACATTGTGTGATTTTGAATAGTCTGTAAAACTCGAACACATTGCGGGAGAATCAGTCTGACGACGCGAAGTATGTCTTTATTGGCGTCAAATCAAAACTTCTATGACATTTTTCTTCAATGGCCGCTTCCAAAAAACACTTTTGCATAAATTTTGCTCGACTCCGCCAATGTGCCTTGGATCTCAAATGTACTGTGATTCGAGATTAGTATTTATTATTAACTAGGTATTATAAAAAATATGTCGTTCTTTACATGACCGTGTTCATAAGTAGGTACCTGAATATTGTGATTATAATTAATGATATTAAAATATTATAAATTGCAAATTGTATAATTTAGTTATAATTTATTTGTATGTGTTGTTGACTTTAATAATGATTAGGCACAAGAGGCCGGGGATTTTTTGTTGAGATAAAACTACCAAAGAAATGCAATTGAGGTCATCAAAATTCATATTCAATTTGTTCGTGGCTTGTCTCGTAATGTATGATCAGTTTTAAATACATACTAAAACTTGGGAAAGTGAAAAAATATTGATTTATTTTATTTTTTACCAACTTTACTTACAAAACTCTCATCTCATTTCAGAAACCACAATCAAAATGGTTGTATATCGGAACATGCCATGACAGTAGATCAAACTTTTCATAATTAATATAGAAATAAGTAGTACCCACAGAGTACTTTGTCTATATATGAGTACCTAACTTCAATCGCTTTCCGTAGCTTCACGATTCGTGCCGCGTGCGATGAACCGCCTTATGCACAAAAACAAGTAGCCTATGACCTCCATTTGCAGTTGTAGGAACGGCGTCTTTTGCCTAGATTCGTGTAGACAGATAATTTGGAATACAGACCAGTATGTTATTAGGCGCATGTTATCAGAAATGTCAGAAAATAACTGACTAGCCAAAAGGCACCAACTTCAATGTTCATACATTTTGTACTATACCCAGCAGCATACCTCTATGCCCCGCAGACATGCTGCAAACTCCGAATTTGCCGGATCAGACGTAGGTACGCTACTTAGTTCGTAGACAGAGTGCTACAGATTTCTGATAGTGTGCGACCTTTTATGAATTCAAATTCAAAAATTTAAATGGTGTGAGATTGTTACTTAAAATATCCACTAATAGGATTGCTTCATTTTTTTTAGCCTCGCTTACGAAAGACTAGAAAAATGCTTCGGAGCGAGGTCTGTTTACATAGGTTGTGGCTAAGCAGCTGCTACAGTCTAAATACTGTTTGTTAGAGCCTAGAGGTATTATGACGTGTAACGGAAGAGACTTCCGGTTCCTCACACTTAATTTAGAACTTCAGCGAAAAGAATCTGCCACGTCTCGACCTGTCAATCGACAGGTTTTTATTTTTTAAGACTAATAAGTCCTTAATGCTGACTTCAAAAACTTCCTTCGTGCAAGCTTTCCTATTTCACGCCCTTTGGGGCGGATAATCGTAAAATTGCATAAGCAGTTTATTATTACTTAAAACTATTAACCTAAATCCTGATTTTCGAGTCTCTAACTACAAAAACTTGGGAGCCCTTATGTAAGCTTCCACCCCCATTTCACCCCTATTAGGGTAGATTTTCGTAAAATTGCTTAGATACAGGTTTTTATTATTTAAATCGAATAACCTAAATCCCGATTTTCAGGTCTCTAACTTAAAAACACTCATACAAAGTTACAACCCCCATTTCATCCTCTGTGGGGTAGATTTTCCTAAAATTGTTTATACAGTTTATTATAACTTGAAACTACTAAATCCCGATTTTGAAAATCTCTAGTCTCTAACTTCAAAAACTTAGGACCCCTTATGTAAGCTTCCAATCCCCATTTCACCCCTATTAGGGTAGATTTTCGTAAAATTGCTTAAACAGGTTTTTATTATTTATAACTAATAACTTAATTGCCAATGTTCATGTATCTAACTTCAAAAACGAAGGACTTTCATATAAACTTCCAATCCCCATTTCAACCCCTTAGGGGTGAATTTTCTCAAAACCGTTTCTTAGCTGATGTCTACACCATAGAAGGAACCTACCTTCCAAAAAAGTTTGTATGCTTTATGGGTCCTGAAATATTGTAATGAATCAGTGACCTTTCGCTTTTATATATGTCACCATAAGATTTTAAAAACCTTACGATTATAATCTAACTCGCGAAATTGCAAACTGTCGAAAGATTACAATTTAACGCATTATTTTTCGGTAGATTGTAATCTGTTAGGTATATTTACCCGATAGAACCTAAGTGCCCGGCCGGCGGCTACCTGATAGTATGTGTCTAAGCCTAACCTAAGCTACAAGAAAGACACATTAAAACGTAAATTACAATTAATATTTCAAAAATTGACACTCAGAGCATTGAACGGTTTACAATCTGTCGACAGTTTACAATTTCGCGAGTCAGATTATAATCTAACGGTTTTTACAATCTTACGGTGACATATTTATAATAGAAGATGCACTATATTTTTTAATAATTGGTTCTATCGATTCGTAACGTCTTTGAAGTTATTTTACTGTATGTACTTTTCTAGGAAGTAGCAATACCTAATTTCTTTCAATTCATTTTTTGACCTGATAATAAAATACTTGATTGAAACAAAATTTTATTTCACTAAGTTTACAGGTAGGGACATAATATAGTAACGCCACAGTTGTAGGTAGGTAGGTACATGATATAGTACCTGAGTTATTCAACTTTTGTAAAAAGTACTACTACTTATAAGCGTAGAGAACCGAATTGTACCTGTATGCTTTAATATACTAAGATTTTGCATCCCGATTTCCGATAGAATAGGAGTTTTGAAACATTTTAGCGTTAGAGCATGATGATTCATATGAACCTTAGGACTAGAATTTAAGTAAATATGTATTACCTAATCATACTGGTGTTCGTGTACTCTGCCCCACTAATGCACCCCCCCACCAGTGGGGTAGAGTTCAATTTTTAAAATATCACCACAGACTGCCCCACTTTTTAAAGTGAAAACTTTTTTAGGCACATTGAGCACTTTATGGTAGGGGGTAAAAATGTGGAACGGTGTCGGTCACGCGCGCCCCACAACGTTCTTAAGACAAAAGGTCTTAAGTGTAAATATAGTAGGTACATTCGTAATGGAACTTTAACGCCTTAGTGTTAAGGTTTATATTTTAAAAGTGCTGTGTAACCCTGACCGACACCTCGCGTTGTTACGAAGACAAAAGGTCTTAAATATAAATATAGTACATTCGTAATTATACTTTATTACCTTAGTTTTCAGGTTTATATTTAAAAGTGCTGTGTGACCATGACCGACACCTCTCGTTGCTACGAAGACAAAAGGTCTTAAATATAATAATAGTAAATTCGTAATTAAACTTGAATGCCTTAGTTTTAAGGTTTATATTATTAATATTTTAAAAGTGCTGTGTAACCGTGACCCACACTTCGCGTTGTTATTTTAAATTATTTTAAATATTCGTTTGCACTTCTATCGGCAGTCCCTATTTTAATAGGGCAGATTACGTCGAAGAAAAACTGACAGTGGAATCTGCTCCACCAGGGTTGGCAATGTAGCTACCTACGTCTTCTAAATTGTTTGATTTTTTCATCATCTGGATTCCGTGCAGCTATACAGAACCAATCTTCGATTATCCCTTCTTCCGGTAGCATTGGTAATACTATACTGAGTAAACCCAAATTTCTTAAAACTACCTACTAAACTCTACGTTGCCAACCCTCTAATCTGGTGGTATCTGCCACCAGATTCCACATTCTAGTGGAAGTTTTTTTTCGACGTAATTATTATAATGAAAAAGTGGGGTATAAAGTCTACGATGAAATTTTAACCATCAGATTCTACCCTTCTGGGCTTTAAAGCTCAATTTCGTCCATACCTCGAACGTTCACCACTCCAAACAGTGACCCGCATGGGTTTTAATGTATCTGCCGTACTCCTATCAGGTTATCCCGGCTACCATTTCGGCGCTTTAACTCTATCAGTCAGATGTAAAATGATAAAATATCGTACCTACTAACCATACTGAATACCTATTTTTTTTAAACACATTAATTAAACATAAAATTTACATGTACACAATTTAAATTTTAGAATATTTTTACAATATAAACTACTTAGTGCCTATCACACGTCATAAAATGCAAATCACGACTTTTCGCTAACAAGAGATTTCCGGTGGTAGGGTCCTAGTGATAGTGTCCTATCCTAGAACACAAGGATGGCAAGTGGAAAGATCAAACCAAACTACCCAAGCTGCTGACAATTAAGTATTAGACTAATAACTATACTAATGAAAATGCTGAATTACTTTAAGGAATTCTAATGTTATAAGCTTATTAGTTAGCTCGTACGCTCTTGGGAATACCTATTTAATTTTTTGGACATCCATATCCTCCAATATACCTACAATTTACAATATTATAAGTACTATATAAAAATACTACTATCTTACTGTTTATCTAAACTAATATTACAAAGAGGAAAGGTTTGTTTGTTTGTAATGGATAAACTCATAAAGTACTGAACCGATTTTAAAAATTCTTTCACCAATAGAAAGCTACATTATCAGCGAGTAACATAGGCTATATTCTATTTTCAAAATCTCCTTAGGAAAATTAGAGATCCTTACGAAAATTGCAATAATAAGTCGGAAAAATCGTCTCTTCTGAGAATTTATGTGGCTTGCGCTACGTAAATATTTAAAGTTATACGAAAACAATGTATGGTGGAATTGTTCCTCTCAAAGTTCTAAAAAAAAGTCCGTGAGAGTATATATGTCACCGTAAGATTGTAAAAACCGTTAGATTATAATCTAACTCGCGAAATTGTAAACTGTCGAAAGATTGTGAACTGTTCAATGTTCTAAGTCTCAATTTTTGAAATATTCATTGTATCAACGTTTTATTGTCTGTTTCTTGTAGGTTAGGTTAGGGTTCGACAGAAATACCCAGGTGGTTCTATCTGGTTAATATACCTACAGATTACAATCTACCGAAAATAATGCGTTAAATTGTAATCTTTCGACAGTTTGCAATTTCGCAGGTTAGATTATAATCTAACGGTTTTTATAATCTTACGGTGACATAATTAACATCTCCTAAGGTTGGCTCACAATAACCATTTTTATGATTTTCTTGTTATATATATAGTATTTGTTCTAAGCTAATTCTTTATTTGCGAAGGTGTTTTTACCGACATAGTATTAATCCTTATAAAAATAAATATGTTATTCATCTCGAGTATTTAATTAAGATAAAAATTGTCCTTTACACCATTTTAATTAAGATGAATAACCTAAGAGATATCATAGAATTAAAGTAACGTGCAAGACAAAATGGCGCGACTGCGGCCGGCGCTCAGATTAAATAGTATTGGCGGCAGTGGCATGTGTATTGGTGTATTAAAACCTGCCCACTGCCCACTGGCTATGTTGAGTATAGACTATTAGGATTATTAGTGCTAACCGTGCGAAACCGGGCGGATCGCTAGTTAAAAATAATTGGCTTGTGTTTATTGTCTGTATATATAAAAAAACTGGTTTGCGATCTGAAATGAAAGTAAACTCTGAGTATTCATAATTAAGCTAATTCTCACCAGCAGGGCGATTGTCTAAAAATGACAGCTACAGTGTAACGATATACCTTGCAATCACCTCTGTTTGTCTAACATTCTTCTACTATTGGCCAAAATACCTTAAATTCAAAACAATTAAAACTGTCACTATGATTGATGCAGGTTTAACACAATACTGATTATGAAAAGGTGACAGTTTTGTTGCATGAAGTTAATTAAGCCATGATATCTTCGGCAATTGCATTATTTACTAGTTTATTTCAATTTTTTTTTTGCTGTTTCTTTTCTGTTTTAACACCAAAAGTCCTTGGCGTAAAGATGGATTACATATTATATTATTGTCAAACTAAGTGTTTCATTCATTGTTATCTGAAATTAAATTATTGTTAAGTAGTTAGAATAACGAATTAATCAAAATGGAATTCAACTAACCCCCTCTCAAAACTTAAGTAATCTGGATATCATCACTTCTTAATCCATTTTTAGAGTCGTGAGGACCAATCCTGCCAAAGAAAATCTTTTGTTCGCAAAACGCCGTTACAATTGTCTTATCAGACGCAACTACAACCTATATCGTCTTACAGCGCGGGATATATCGAGGGTATTCTGGCAGAACCAAATAAATGCATCAATTTAAAAAAAATAGTTAGAGACATAGAATACTTAGTTTTCGTCGCATTTTCTATCTGGCAAAACCATATAACTGGCGAAGCTTTCACAACGGTTTTTTCTTCTGGGTAAAGAAAATAAATAGCTTTTTTTTCTATAAATTTAATAGCATAAAGTGATATGGTCTCTTAAAAAGCAAAATAAGAAGTTTAGTACAGTGACAATTGAATAAAACAATTTACTTTCTTTACCCACAAAAACACTTAAAGATAATTTATTTTATATTAACAGGTAAAACAAATTATTGGATCTTATTTGTTTCTCATTGGTAAAACGAACTGAGTCGTTCATTTTATTGACAGGCAGAACAGAATAAGCGAGTTTGTTTTGTTTTGCAGGCTACAAGTAATGCAACTTGATCCTCTTCTACAGAGATAAGGCTTACTTAGTCTGTTTCGCTTGCTAACGTTTTTGTATATTAGTGTCAGTTACAAGTCGTCGCACGCGCACGTGTTTATTTCATCAAGATCTTAATTCGAATAATTACTGTGTTATCATATGTGAATCTGTGTAAAATGCTTTCCAGAGGAAAGAAGATTGTGTCGTTGATAATCAATAAGAGTGCAATACAAGGTAATTTTAATTTACATACGTAGGTAACTTAATTTTGAGGTTATAATTTTGTTTTACTCAAAATAAAAGATTTTAATGTTGTTTAGACGCTAAGTTAATGCTTAGTCTATGTTTCTAGGGCAACATTCTTCTTCTGAAAGTGATAGCGAACCAGTTAAACATCATAGTGTTGTAGCAGCTGATGTGCGTCAAACGAACAACGATGGACTTTCCAGACGTCGATCAGGTATGTATTTTTGTATAAGTACATACCTTCATTATGATAATAAGTCTATAGACATACATATAAGCTTAAAGCATATCAGCCATTCACTGCCGGGAATAGGTCTCCTCAATAGTCATGCATACCTATTGTCATGTATCGGTATGAAAGACGAGCCAAGAAATTACTCTTATCTTACCCACTCTCAGCGTATTTTTATGATTATCTCCCAGCTAATAAGAATGTCTATTTATTTACAATGCCTGGTATTTTTTTCAGGTCGTCAATCAATATCAAGGGTTCCACGGAATGAATATATCAGTGACGAAATCGAAATAGAGATGGAAAGCTTATTTGGAGACGTATCTGATAACGAAGATCCTACCTATTTACCTCCCCTCCCCAACGTAGACATAAATCATGATGGTGACTTAATTACTCTTCAAGATTTACTAGGAGATGCTGTACAGCCAAATAATGATGGAGTCGATGGTTTGTTAGAAAAAAATAATATTGAATTACTACGGGAAGAAAATAAAGAACAAAAAGAGTTCTCAGAAATTGCTACTTCAATATTACAGGAAATTTTAAATAATATGTGGAAAAAAGTTAAACCTATGAAAAGGTGGAGAAAATCTAATCCTGAATGTTGGGCAGTAAATATTGCAAAAAGAAGAAGAGCTGATGGTTTGCCCTACAAGTCTCGCTCTAAAGAGCGGCCAGCAAAGATTCCAAAGGACATAAAGTGTTCTGAATGTAAGTACAAATGTTCTGATAACTTTGATGAGAACACTAGAAACGAAATATGTAGACATTACTGGCAGCTTGATTTCGTCGGTAGAAAAAATTTCATTCTATCCCATATAGAAGTAAACAGTCCTAAGCGAGTACTTGCTGTAAGAAATAAACGTGAAAAAAGAGCTTACACAAAAAAATGCTACTTTAGAAACAATGACGCAAAAGTACAAGTTTGTCAAAAGTTTTTTACGAAAACTCTTAACATAGGGCCATCTGTGATCTTTGACGCTGTAAAAAAACGCAATAATATTGGTGCTTTTGATGCAATTGACAGTAGAGGAAACCACGAGCCGGCTAACAAAACTAAACCAGAGATCTTGGAAGGAATTCGTCGCCACATAGAATCATTCCCGTGTATGGAATCTCACTATACAAGAAAAGATACTAACAGAAAGTATTTGAGCGCAGATCTTAATATAAGAAAAATGTACATATTGTACAAAGAGTTATGCCAAGAAAAAAACCATGAAGCAGCAAATGAGCTCACTTATCGAAGAGTATTTGCTATGGAATACAATTTTAGTTTTTTTGTGCCGAAAAAAGATCAATGTGCAATCTGTACAAATTACGAAAAGTCTGACGAAGAGAAAAAAGGATTATTAGAAGAAAATTATAAAGAACATATCCACAGGAAAAATGTTTGTAATGCGGAAAAGGAAAAAGACAAGGAAAGAGCTAACAAAGATCCTAAGTTTCTTTCGGTTTCATTCGATCTGCAGGCTGTACTTCAGATCCCTCACTGCAAAGTGAGCCTGTTATATTATTCTCGAAAGCTGTGCGTGTTTAATCTCACTGTTTATGAAGCAAGTTTGCCCAATAATGCATACTGTTTTCTATGGTCTGAACTGAACGGTAAAAAAGGTAGTTGCGAAATTGGAACGATTTTATTACATTATTTAACTAAATGTATTTCAGCAAATGTAAATGAAATAAGCCTTTTTTCTGATACTTGCTCAGGTCAAAATAGGAATCAATATGTGGCAGCAATTCTTTTGTGGGCTGTTCAGAATATTGAACATTTACAAATTATAGAACAAAAATTTTTAGAATCCGGGCATACATACATGGAGGCCGATTCTATGCACAGTGCTATTGAATCACAAAAGAAAGAAACATCAGTATATTCAATGCAAGACTGGATTTCAATATGCGAACGTGCAAGGCGTAGGAAAATACAAACTGTTCAACAGAAGAAGATAGTCAAGGAGCCATACAAAACAAAAGAGTTTAAATATCATGAGTTTCATGATTTAAAAGATCTGGCTTCTAAGATTATTCATAACAAAGATAAGGACAAGGAAGGAAATAAAGTGCAGTGGCTTAAAATCAAAAGACTGAGGTTTGTAAAGGGGGAGAAAAGAATTTACTTCAATTATGACATGAGTGAGACTTTTAATTACTTTGGTGTTACCGGTAAAGAAGGAAAAACTAGAGCTACACGAACAAAAAGAAAGGAACAGGATGAATTCCGAACTGAGTTGATTAAAATGTATAAAGAATCATTACCTATATCCGAAGCAAAAAAAAAGGATTTACTAAATTTGGTTAAAAAAAATATAATACCAGAAGAATTGGCGCCTTGGTATAAAAATCTGAAGACGGTTAGTGTTCCTGAAGAGGCTGAAGAGGAGCATGAGATGTCTTGCGAGGAAACTATTATGTAATTTTCTTTACTCGTGTTAATTTTTGTTGATAATATTTTTAAGTGCTATTTTATCTACAGGATTAAACTGTTTAGACTTAAGAAAGCTTACATTAAATAAAATAAATATCGCTTATTTTGTTTTTAATGCAGTAATTCCCAAAAAAATTACAGGTAGAAACAGATAACTGAGAAAAAAATCATTCTACCACCTGAATTGGAATATTATTTCAATTAATTTTAACATCAACTTATTCAATACGAGACAATGAACTGTTCCTAATATAGTACGTAAAGATTTATGTGTATTTAAGAGATTAACAGCTTATTTACGTATTTCAGGTAAAACAAAATAACTGCTATACCTTCACGCCAACTTTCCCCATTTTTTTACTTATTTTGACAATTACTGCATAAATTAATGTAGCAAGACAAACTTAAATATTGTATCTAAGTACAAGTAATGAAAATTTTGTGTGTTTATGCTTCGTCGTTGACCTATAATCATCCAAAATTTTAAATGCGTTTTTTTCAATATAACAGTATCGCTACTTATCCGGTTCTCCCAGAATACCCTCGATATACGAGAGGCGCGTCGACGGCGCGGCGGTGTGGCCATGGAAGTGTCCAAGCGGCGGTGTGGCCTTGGAAGTATCCAAGCGGCGGTGTGGCCTTTGAAGTATCCAAGCGGTATATATCCAATATGATAGAAAGGGCGGCGCGCCCGCGCCACACCCTCGCCACAATCGCGACTCGCCCGCGCCCGTCGCCTCTTATGTATGTCCCGCCGCTTAAGGACTAGAACTATTTTTATTTGCATTTTTCATAAGAAACGCCATACCATGTACTCGAAAATGTTTTTCTAAATCGTTAGAATTTTCAAATTGCTCCCTACAAATTCTACATTGGTTTTCTTTAACTGGTTGATCAATAAGGGGATTTAAAGTATTTTGTTTTTTTAACAAAGCTGACTCATTATAGCATGGCTTTTTATCAATGTACTCTTCCACATCAGTTATACTGTGTTCTAATAATAAATGAGTTGAGAAAGATGGCTTTACAACGAAACATTTACCACATTCTAAACACTGGTAGGCCATGCTAGGATCTCTATGAGTTATCATATGAGTTTCGAAATTTTTACTATTTTCACAGTTATTATTGCATATGTTACATATGTTTGGATCCGTTGATATCTCTTTTGGCTCATCTTTTCCTTCATTTAATGCTTTTTTCCCCTGCAATTTATTCTTCTTTGATTTATTCTTTACCATGGTCTTGACACATTTGAAGTTTCTAGTTTTAGTTGTTTTTGCTAGCAATTTTGTATCCAGTTTCTTTACCAATACTTGAAGGTCTAAGCATTTGTGATTTTTATGAAATTCCGTATAATGTGCTTTGACATTATTCCAGTTTTGGCTTATGTTTCTTTTACATAAAAAACATTCCATGTGCAAATTATTATTTTTTTTATCAGGCTGTGCAGGATTTTGAGTCTCCGTATTTGAAGTACATTTATATGGACAATCATTTGGTAGTTTTTTAATATTTTCATATAGACATCGATAGGTAAAGCTTCGTAAACATTTACTGCATTTTTTAACGACACGATGATAAACATGCTTACGACCCTTTTGTTTTTTAGTTACTGTTGTAGTTTTAACCAAATATTTTGATAAAAGTTTCTTTAAATTTACTGCAGAGTGTGTGTTTATATGGTGATTTAACAAATTGTACATTTGTTCATATGCTACATTACAACTTGTGCATAGATAAGATTGATCATTTAACTTGTCTCTTATATTCATGCAATGAGAATTCATGTGTTTTTCAATAAGAGTTTCTGCAAGCGCAAACAGTTTATTTGGACATAGTGGACATTGAATGTAACTGGTTAAATTACCATTGTTACAAAGTGAACATTTTGTTAGCGGTTCGTTATACCACATTTCTAAGCAAAATGAACACCTATACACTTTTTTTAGATGGGTTCTGAAATGTGTTCTGTAATTATCAGGGTGGAATAGTTCATCACAGCTATCAAGTTTACATGATAATCTAGTAGCTGATTTCATCATTTTGAAGCCTTCACAGTCATGGTCATATGGGTAAGATGCCACTTTGTTTGGCAGATGCATGCCACATTCAGGGCAAAAAAATGGAGGGATGTTTAAATGAATGCGTAAATGTGCTTCCAGAGCACAAACAGATGGCAATAAAAACATGCATATAGGGCACGAATGTGTATTTGTATACTCCATATAATGTGCAGCTCTATCTTTAAATGCCACTCCATGTTTATTTATGTTTTGATTGCATTCATGGCAAATACTTTTCTTTTGTTGGATTACACGATTCCTTTCTTGGTTTTGTGTGACTGGCAAAATAGATAAGTTGAAATTTTCAAGTGGAAGCATTTCGATTTTTAAGTCGCTAACAGTTATTGTAGCAGTTTTAAATGCATGTGATCTAATGTGGGATAACAGTTTACAACGATTAAAGAATATTGTAACTTTCATACAGTGCCGACAAAAGTAAGAGATCTTGAGGGACTTGCGGTTTATGTGGTATTCATAACTGGACTCAAATAAAAACCTGAAAGGAGAAAATATTTTAAACCTATAGTCACCTGAATCGTAAACTAAACAAGTGCTTTTATACTATAAACCTTACTTGTCTCCACAATCTGTACATGGAAATATTTTGTAGCCATCAGTTGGTACAGGAATGTTGTAGTTTGGAAGTGCTTTAGTAAAAATAATATCTTTTATTGTAAGTCTATCAGTCATTATATTATCAGTGCTCATAACTGGCCTTCATCTGAAAAAAGAACAAAGGTTCCTTAGTAAAATCTATCTTTGGTATTCCACTGGAGTCGGAACTAGAGGATTTGTTTACTACCTCTCTGCATACTGACGGTTTGTGTTTTTAGTACTGTCCCTAGAGGGACAAATGGGAATATCTCTAAGTAGGAAAAAAGGGCCTTATTCTCGTACTGGGTACCGAAACCTAGATAAGATTTTTATTCTAAGTCTAGTTGTAGTCCAGTCTGTAGGTAAATTCAGGCTAGGTAACAAGGCATTTTATTTTGTTTTGGGTGAGATTCATAAAGACATTAGTCATCTTCATTTATTTTGTTTAGATTTAGATGGCAATTTTTTAAAATAAAATAATAGGACGCAGCACAGAATATAAAAGAATGCTGTGACGCAGTAACGACGTAAGTGAACATGCAATTTACTTACCTACCACCATCCATTTACTTATTTTTAATTGAATTTAAAATTCAAGATCGCGTCGATTTGATTATCAAAGCTGTATGGCTTATATGGTATTTTTAGCCAAATCTTTAGCTAATTTCACAATTTCGAAAAATTATTCTCCACCCCTCTATTGACATTTCGAAGTGAAAGTGTCGCCATTCGAAAAAGGATGGGTGTTGCCACTCTAATGGTAATGGCCAAGTATTTTGTATTTTACTAAGCAGACCGATGCAGGTGGGTAGATGTTGAATTATATTACTTATGAACTTATGAAATGGTCACAAGAAATACATTTTGCTTGATTTAGCTAACAACAAAGTTATTTAATATCTTTTTTTTAATATCTACTGAGATAATGGTGTGCTTACACGGTGCCTGCATCCAATTCAGTCTGACCAATTTTGTTTAACTTTTGTTTGACCACCATAATATTCGATCGTCTATCTAAGCTTTATAGGCCTATTACACTGCACTTTTCACAGGGACCCTTACACTTGAATCAGTGTAGTGTAATATAATCTAGGGAGTAAAGGTCCCTAATTTGGTCCATAATGCTGTGTAATAAGCGACGCTCTAAATAGCCACGCCCACCCTTAACACCGACCAGGAAAAAAGGCTTTAACACATAGAATAAGAATATATTGTAGCAAGAGTAGGCAATGTAAAAATAATACCACAAGTGAGTGAAATGAGTATAGTTTAGTATATTGCTAATGCCATGGAGTGACAGAGCGCGAAAATCGCTTTTCTTGTCCTGCTCAGCGTATTATCTTTTTTGTGTTGGACCTCTAAGGTAGGTCCAACAATCCTGTGTCGTTTTTGTTATTCGCCATATTCGTACGAAATCGGAATTAGAAAAAGTGATAATTGTGCTCGTAGCTCACGAAAAAAGTGGTTTTTACATATAGACGATGCTGTATTGCTTTCGCAGCATAACACACAGTAATGCTGCCAGAGCCGAACTGAATGTAAAAACGAAAATATAACCTAAAATAAAAGTTTACAATGTTGACCTTATTTTTACATGATTGTTACAGATAAAACAGGATATATTTTGCAAAGACTCGCATGAATGCTTTGATTATGTTTATTGAGAAAGATACGAAATATCATATTTAAATTGAAGCTTCCGGTAACTAAAAATGGCGTATGGGCGGAGCTTTAGTTGGGGGCTGGGGCTGGTATTATCGATACTTAAATAATCGATATAAAAATATCACAAATAAAATTAATAAATAATTAAACATAATATTTTGAAAAACACTAGTATTCGTATTTTATAATGAACTAGCTGATGCCCGCGACTCCATCCGTGTGAATTGAGGTTTTTTGGTTCCCGCGCTAATTTTCCGGAAACAAACTAGCCGATGATTCCAGACTATATGTTCTATCCATCCATAAATTCAATATTTCGCGTTTATAATATTAGTTTATACTTAAATTATCAGTTGAATGTAAACCTTACAAACAAACTCTGTTTCATAATATTAGTTGGAATATCTAGATATTATGGCAAAATTTTACTGAATGACGTGATAATATGAATAATAAAAATAGACTGATTTTAAAAATTATTTATTGCAGCTCTCCTTTGTCCCCATAAATTTGAAATTAATTATTAGAACTTCTAAGAAGTATGCAAAAAATGATAATCACGATCGGAAGGCCTCTTGTTGGCCAGTGTTATGGACTATGACTGAACCCTTAGCATTCCAACAGGAGGCTCCTACTCAGTAGTTTACGATGGCTGGGTGAAATGATGAGTAAAAATATAATCATGCTGCAACGCCCCCCTGTTGGCCAGCTTGGTAGACTATGGCCAAACCGTTTTCTTTCCGAGAGGAGACTCATGCTTAAATTGGAGCCTGCAATGGGTTGAATTGCCTGTTGCCCAGGTGGTAAATTCTGCAATAAGAAAGAAATAGTAAAATTTTATTATTTGAATTAGATAACTATTGAGAAGTTTACATTATTGATTTTATTATTCATCACAAACAAGAATATCGAGTAAAGATTCTTACTGGTATACGTAGAAATGGGCAGGCATCATGTTTGACACGCTAAGAGTGTCATTCCCATTGAAATGATACACAATATCTGCAATGAAGGGACCAAATACCACTTAAATAGACACTGTAATTTTAAATACGAGACACAATACCGGAGATCGGGTGTCTTATTCACTAGGTTATCATCGCTACAGCCTAAAATGAGTTTGGCAATATTATAAGTAGAAGCTGACTGTTTAATTTCATCTCTCTACCCCTCAGAGTGAGAAACAGTAAGAGTGATATGAAGTTTTAATTTTATCGACATTCAATTTTTTTGTAAACAATACAATCTCCACACTATAAATATACTCCAAACAAAAAGTAATGAAGAATCCAAATTTTTGCGAACAGCGCAACAATTTACGTGTTTTTGATTCAGTAAAGAAGAAACTAAGCTATAATTAGACGAAATAACTTAAAATATTCGTCACAAAAAGAGAAACGTTTCTCTTTTTGTTACTCCCCTATGTTATGAAATTTCTGGGTGTTTTACATTATTATTATTATTATGATATCCCACATCGGAGCACTTCACTATAGTTGATTACATAAAAGTATAACAAAATACAAGAAAATATTCACAAAATAGGTAATTATTCACAACTGAAACACCGGTAGCACAACAGACGCCATTTACGCCAAAAAATTGGCTTCAACAGCTAAATTTGATGACGTCATATGACAATTGCGCGACACGCTCACGCAATAATATAATACACCTGTCTCGTTCTAATAACGTAGCTTTTAGTAAGTAAGAAAAGTTAAAACACATTTAAACACATACACATACAAAATCCATACTAAGCACGCGTTTTGACGTTTGAAAAAATAGTTGCTGATTTGACTAGTTGTCATATACCCAATTGAGTAAAATGCAACATAATATCCTCTCTTTTATATACATAATCAAAGCATGAAGTAGTATTGTATAAGTATAGAAATAATAAAAAAATACATAATTAGCATTATGAAAATAATCGAATTTTGTAGGATTAACCACCCAAGTTAAGAAGGTAAATATAATGATGCCAGGCGACCATTTTTGTATGTGCTCTGAAATTGGTCGGGTGTCTCGCGTGGTGGGGATATCAGCAGTATTAACATATTTACTCATGTCTAGAAACCAATTAAGGGAAAAAAGTGACAATCTATGTTCATAATAATATGTTAATTAGTAATAATATTAATTTAGCAGTTTTCGATAGATATTTTTAATGAAAGTCGTTGTAGTAGTAAGACACCCGTAACGATACTTGTTATTTTTCAGTTTTCCAAGACAAATTCATGCCCGAAAATTATGGATAGACTCCACATGACTAAAGCGTTGGGAGCCGATAAAATATGCACGCCTGTGTTCTAGGCATTTTGAGCAGCAATGCTTTCGCAAGACAGAACAGGACATATTTGTATGAAAATGCAATACCAACGGTGCATGTACTCACAATTTTTTACTTTTAGTTTTACTTAAAGTTCAACGCAGTTTATAGTAACCAGTTCGTTTATAGTAACCAACGAACGAACCACCCGTACAACGATTTTACGACTTTAGAAGATTTTAGTTTATGCTGCAATAGTGTTTACCATTTTACTGAAAAATTATTAAGCCGACAAAGATGCGGTTTTTTGTTTCATTTAAATGCTTGTTAGAAGTTCTCATTTTTGTTTCAAAGTCATAGTTCACAATGGAGCGCTGCAGCTCATCATGGGTTTTTTATTTTATTACTTGGCTACTCAATGACAACAAGTTTATGTACGTTATTTTAAAAACATAAATAAATAAATCACATTATTATAATTTCAGGTTTTTTTGCAGAATGATTCAATTTAAATATTACCCACAAACTTGCTGCTATTACTTTCCTGGTCACACTGAGTGTGTGTGGAGACAAAAGTATCGAGTAATTGCGAAAGTATCGATACCTATAATTCGGGGTGGCACTCATGTGGCACCGATTTCGACAAACGCGTATTTTATGTGTGAATATTGACGTGAAAAGATCAATCCGAAACGCAAGCAGATAAGTATAATGTAATATTACCAATTGCTTATTTTTATCGATAAATTTTAGAACTAAATAATTTTAAAAATTAGTTTTGTTATTATTTATATTATCACGTCATTGAGTAACATTTTTTCATAATATCTAGATATTCCAACTTATATTATGAAACAGTTTTTTTTGTAAGGTTTACATTCAACTGATAATATAAGTTTTTACTAATATTATAAACGCGAAATATTGGATGTATGGATGTATGGAAGGCATAGATCAAAGTCTTGAATAACACATCGGCGAGTTTTTTTTTTCGGTAAATTACCGCGGGAACCAAAAAACCTCAATTCACGCGGACAGAGTCGCGGGCATCAGCTAGTTATTATAAAATATGAATCCTAGTGTTTTTCAAAATATTATGTTTAATTATTTATGATTTATGATTACTTTTCATATTTGAATAAATAAAGTATATTATTTATTAAGTATATTTGTGAAAATTTTATATCGATTATATAAGTATCGATAATACCAGCCCTTAACCTTAAGCTCCGCCCATACGCCATTTTTAGTTACTGGAAGCTTCAATTTAAATATTATATTTCTTTAAGCTTCTCTATATACATAACCAAAGGACGCGGCAGGGTGGCAGATATCAAAGAGTAAATATATAGGAAGAGGAGACAATGTAATAATAATACCACAGGTGAGCGAAATGAGTACAAAGGTACGCTAATGCCAAGGAGTGACAGAGCGCGAAAATGTTTCTTGTCCTGCTTAGCGTATCACTTTTTTTTGTTTAGGTCAGATAAACCTATGTCATTTTGGTTATTCGCCCATATTCGTACGAAATCGTTTCAACTGTGCTCGTAGCTAACGAAAGAAGTGCTATAACATATAGGTGATGGTGTATTGCTGTGTTACGCAGCAAAAGTGGAACTGAACGTAAATACGAAAACATAACCTTTTATACGTAAGTTTATAATTTTGACCCTGCAGCCCTATTCTGTAACGCAGTGGTTATCAAAAAATTAAAGCCATTGACTAATATTTTTTATCCATTGAAGATTTGCTATGAAATGTTTTTTCATTTTTTTCATAGTGAACCTTCAATGGACAAAATATATAAGTCAGTGGCTTTCATTTTTCGATAGCCACTGAGTTACAAAATAGGTGTGATTATTGTTACAGATAAAAACAGGTTATACTTACTTGTATAGACTCGTACAAAGTATAGAAATAAGAAAAAAAGTGTGTGTGTTCTTATGTTCCGTCAATGTACTCTGTGTGTACCGTGCAAAGAAAATTATTAGATAGGTACCTCGTACATATAGCTATCAGCAGTGGCGTGCACAGGGTTTGAAGCTAGGGTAGGCATAAGCTAGTTAGAACACCAATTTACTAGCTGTTTTATTGAAAAATGAGCATTGACGCATTTCCATTTGGGTAAGCAGTGCTTTTGTGCCTCTATGAACTGCACGCCACTGGCTAACAGAAAATACCCCATGCGATAGGTTCAGCGATTTAAATGGTGGTTTTCGAGTTATAAATTTTATTAGTTTTATCGTGAGATTTCTGAGGGAGTGAGTATTAAATTTTTTCTTTTTATTACTTAGTGTTTTTTCCCCCAACTTTTTGAAGCTATACTTCTTTTGGCGCGATATGGAAAAATTATCACACCGATACCCAAATTTGACACCCTGAAGTTAGTTGGTCAACTGCCTTGCAGAAAAAGGCCTACCAACAAAATAATTTTTACGATGCGCGCACCGACACCCAAATTCGACACCCTGACGTTAGTTGGTCAACTATTAGTCTTGCAGATAAAGGCCTAATAGGCCTATTACACTGTACTTTTTTTAGGGACCCTTCCTTTTGACCAGTGTAGTGCCCTGGGCCCTGTAAAAAGTGCCGTGTAATAGGCCTATAACTACCAACAACATAAATACATTTTTAAGTTGAGTGAGAACTGATAACTATATTCAAGATATTAGTGCTATCAAAAATAAAACTTCTTGCGTGTGTACACAGACACTTTTTTTCGTAAACATGCTTGCTATGATGTGTGTTATTTTGTTTAAATTGATATATAAACATTAACCCAAGTTGGAAAGTTTTTGGTCATATGTGAAAAGTTTACGTTAGACAGAGGTAGACTAATTTTGAACTTTAGAATAAAAATACCTGTGAAAAATACTTAAACCTATCTACGTCACTTCCGATTTGGGGTTCATAAATTAAAATAATAAAGTAATTTTAGGGGGCATTAGTTATTGTGAGAAGTTGGACTTCAAAGGTGGAAATTTCTGAACTTACAATTTGATTCCTAAAATTGATTTTGACAATTGGCAAAATTTAGTAGATTTAGTAGGAAATTTCTGAATTTAAGTATTTACCTACTACAAAAATAATCGATAGGACATCAAGGTAACGTGAAAGCATTAAAATGATTGCTGTTAAAAACAAAAAAATTGGCATTTTTTACTTTATAACAGCCATCATTTTAAATCCCGGATAAGATGATTTTGAATTTTTTTGCAAATTTCAATTTAGTTTCAGGTAGGTAGGTACATCATCTTCCATTAATTCCATTTTTACAACGTACGTTTATTAAAGTAATCAAAACATATTATGAACCCCCACTAGTGCTGCCTCTAGCGGATCTTTTTTAAATCTTCAGAGGAAGCAGGCTAATTCTACTTTCGAACTATTAATCGAATCAAATCGGTTGGTAACTTTTAATCGCTTATTTGATTGGGCACACCATTAAAATATAGGGATGATGCCTATATCAAAAATAAATTATTTCTAACTGATTTTTAAATGGAGGGTCTTCAAAAAGGCCTAAAATTCACATCCTCGGTTAGTTTTAAGTTAAGTCCATTTTGAAATATAGATTAAAGAAAAAAAGTGCGTTGAAATTTGATGACGTCACAATTGCAAATTTCATACAACCTCCATATTAAAAGAGCGTTTTTAAGTTTGATAAAGAGTTGCCGATTTGATTGAGTTGTCATCATCCCTATTGTGGCCACTAAATAATATTTGAACAAGATGCAGGTTTTTAGTTATAGCAATACTTATTTCAACCTTGTCGATTCGTTGGCGCTAGTTTTTTTGTTTCAAATCTAAATTTGTTCAAAGACGACATAGCAATCAATCATTAGCATGAGCCGGCGTGGCGCCTGCCGAGTGCCGCGTCCAGTAGTTTGTTTTCAGCTTCAAGCCTGCTGTGTGCCACTCTGACACTTAGTGCAGTTCTTTTTTCTAGTCGGTGACAGTTTTCCAGCAGCGACCACAGTAATATTATATACCTACTATTCGGATTAGAGAATTGAAATATTAATAATAGTCTTGGTAAAAATATGTTAAAAAGTACATAAGTACTTATCTAAATTAAAAAGCAGACAATATAAACTTAGGTACACATTTATCAAAAAATATGGCACATACATAGGAAAGTATAAAATTTCATTGTTTGGAAAAAAACATTGGTGTCTTAAACTAAAATAGAAAAATTACATTGTCTTAAAAATAAGTATCTGCCTATATTGAATTGGCATTAATGTCACTATTATCTTCTTTATGAAAAAAATCCAGCAGTTGTTTTTCATACTTATCTCTTTTAAAATAGTATATTATATCTGGTATTTCCTTAAATTTTTTCTCTTCTGTGAGTGTTTTATAGATAATTTTGTTTTCAAGCATATCTTCATCATTAGGATATAATGCTAAATATGTGGCTACAGCTTTTGCAGCATCATCAATTCTATCTAAATGATAATAGGATATTTGTATATAATTAAGTATCTCAGCCAATATTTCCACACCAGACTTATGAAGAGGTTTTAAGTCTTCCTGGCATTTCTGCCGGCATGATAACACTGATGCAATATTATTTGAAACTGTTATTGCAAATTCAGGTGACCACTCTTGCTCGGGTTGACTGTCACATTCAGCACGACAAGAGTTTTCCCAGGAAAGGAAATGGGTTATAGCCTCTTCCATATTGTTAACGGTTTCACCCCATTTCTTTTGATTATAAGCCTGTTTGCCTAGTTTGTAAAGAACTTCATAATCATCACGTTCCAGGTCAACTACTTCTGTTGCATCCACTTCAGGCTGTTGAATATAAAAATCAACATTTTTTTTCATTTCTTCATCATCAGGATGTGCCATTAAATATGTGTATGTTGCTGAAGCAGCTTTAGGTAAATCATTCATCTGGAAGTAACATATATGAAGATATGCATAGGGTTTTTTCGACTGCATGTATTCTAACACTGTGTTAGAAGCATTATTAAATATATGAACATCTTCAAATCCTTGTCGCTGGCAATTAGTTAAACATTGTCTAGCATTAAAGAAAAATTCAAATATTTTCAGGTCTTCAATATTTTCAACTTCAGTCTTAGGAATTTGAGACTTACATTTCATCCTACAGTTAACGAGTACGCCTTTGTAAACTGTGTACAAATGTAAACTTTCTTCAAACTGCACAATACATTCGGACCACCGCTCTTTAGAATAAGCATCTACGCCTTTCTGATAGACTATGTCTAATGAAGAAAATTTAAGAGTTTTGCATAAAATCACAGTGCTTAGGAAAATTACCAATTTAATTAATGTCGAGGAACACATCGTTTCGCTAAACAAGATTCACAGATCACAATAATTTAACTTGCAAAAGTTTTTGTGCTTTAAAGTTTAAATTAAGTAATAAATTAGCAGAGTGCGGAAGCGCCGACGCGGTGAGCAGCCCATTTGCTGATTGCCGTAGACAGAGAAAGAGATAACTCTATGCCGATTGCTCAATTTTATGAACCAGTGTTGCCAAGTCTAAACCGGTCCAAGTCGGTTTTTTCGTCCAAGTAGCCTATAAATGGCAATTTTTTTAAATCGTAGATTTACCTAAATCTAAAATAAAAAACAAAAAGGATACGATTGAAAGCAGAATTTCAGCACATAAAAAAAACTGTTTTTTTTTTTCCCTTTTTAGCCCTATTTTTTTCAAAGTAACCTAAATGGCGACCAGTCACCGATTGCAATTTTTGGTGCCCAACACCCTACGGGATAGCCTAAATGGCGGAAATTCTGAGTGAATGACAATGACGTCAATAATTTTTCTGTTGATTGTTAATGTCAGAGATAAACTATTTTCCGACCAGACTCCAGATAGTCGCTATTTATAATACGGTTAATGACTATGCTGCTGTGCGCCATATTACATTTAACTAGCTTGTGCTCGCGACTACGTCCGCGTACGTTCTTTCATAGCGGATGTCTTCGTCACAGTAGTAGTAGTAACTTGCATGCCACCTAGTATAGTATTCACGATCCGCCCAGGTGGTTAGAGCTGTGCGTTGATAGATCAGTCAGTCAGTCACCTTTTCCTTTTATATATTTAGATTTATTGGGCCTGCGTGCCGTACGATACGGGAATTGCCTTGAGCTCTGGCAACCCTGATGTCAATGACTTCACAGTTTCAATAATCATACAAGCAAAACTCAACTCAACTATACTATAGTACTATCACAGGTCACCCCGCGCCCCGCATAGCAGAAAGGCGGGACGCAAACATTCAGGTTCACAATTTCCTTGAACGGTAACGTAATCAAATTAATCATTACTGAACTTTCTCAAAGTTTATATTTTATTCCCACTTGCTCTAAAATAGCTTATTTTAACTTAACTAGCATTTTAAAAATCAATATGTACGTAAATTGGCTCTTCTCTGTCCGCACGCCAGTAATTTCCAACAATTATTGAATAGAAGCAGGCGTTACTTTGCGGAAGTCCATGATAGTGAATTAAACTTCTAGTTCATTCACCAACAATTATTGTTGTCTGCAGAACCACAGGACTTAAGTAGGTATGACTTTCGATTTCAGAATGTGAGTTGCGATTCCGGAGATTTTTGGTCAACCTTAATAATATTGTTCAAGCAAGCTACATACATAAAAACATGATCTATTTCGCGAACCATTATTCCAGATGTTTGTGTCGGTTCAGCCTAATAGGTAGGTAGCGAACTTTTGACCTATAAAATTTCTTGATAAACTTGCGCCTGCGCCAGATAGGACGTCGCTTCGTAGTCTACCTACCTAATTAGGTATAGGTATGTCAATGATATTTTTTGTAGCAAAATGAAACTTATCAGTGGGTCATCGCCGGTCATAGTGGATAAACACGTTAATATAAAATAGCACATGAGTACCTAAATAGGCAAATAGGTACTAAAATAGTTTCATGTTACCATTGTAATGATTTCATATAAGAGGTGCACGTTAGTGCACCAGTCCAAATTCCAGCCTACCACACGTAGTGTGTTTCTTTACACAATACATTTCACGCTGTTTTGGATCACGGGTCTTATAATTAACATGATAGTGAGCGCCATTTTGCATTTGACCTACCTACCTGAGACATCGCGCATCGTTTCGAGTGATGACTATCTTGGCGCTGGACCTGGCGGTCTGTGTCCGAACATGGTTCCCGCTCATGTGTGGCAGCCATGTTTAATGGCGTGACGTCACAGTATTGTTGTTGTTTTAGAAATTATCACAACTTCAATGTCTTCAAGCTTCAAACCTGTGAATGTTTGTGAAACTTTTCAACAAGCTGTATCCCACGGAACAAAAATCTACGTGTTTGAATCAAACCTTTTGACCGTCTCATGGGCGAGTGACGACCATTCGATACTCAGCTTTGCCTTGAGTAGTAGACCTATTTTTAAACCTTGGTTGTGACTTGTGAGTGGTTATGGGTATAGCTGTTGTTGTATTGTCACGTTGCAATTAATATAATATCGTACTATAATACATATTATAACATGTACCTACTTATGTTTACATTACAAATAAATAGTCCAGTCTTTCTGTTACATATTGTTAGCTTGCATCTTATAACCCTATCCATCGCCCCATTGGGTATAGACCTAAGGGGGTCTCTACAACACCTGTAAGCTTCAAGGATTCGTCTTTGTTTCATTAAAATCGTTTGTATTTACGTCTTTTATTTCTCCAGATATTTCTCAGAACTTGGTATGTTGCCTTTCGGTAAAAAATAAAGAAGTACGCGTGTCACAGTTTTCGAAAATTCAACCCACAAAGGGGGAAATAGGGGATGAAACTTTGCATGAAAGTCCTTCATTTCTCAAGATAAACTTGGTATTTTGGCTTTTGATGAAATATAAAGAAGTACGTGTGTCATAGATTTTCAAAATTCCACTCCCAAAGGGTTAAAATAGGGGTTGAAAGTTTGTATGAAAGTCTGTCGTTATTTTTCAAGTTCTAGCCATGAAACTTATTAATGGAAAGCCATGAAATTTAGGTTTCAAATGAAGAAATACCTGATTCACAATTTTTGTAAATTTTATCCCCGAGGACGTATAATAGATAGTTTGTCCTTCAATCACGCTGAAACAGATCGATCGTGATTTTTTGCATGGGTATGGATAAGGATAGTGACCTAGGCTACTTTTTATCCCGGAAAATTAAAGAGTGCCTGTAGGAATTGAAAAAAACTTATGCGACGCGTAGGAGTGACGCTCATTCACGCCAGAACGGCAGAATGGATCTGGATGAAACTTGGCACAGAAATAAATTAAAGTCTGGTATAACACATAATATGTTTCCTTTTAACCCGAAAAACTAAAGAGTTCTCGCGGAAAGCTAAATAACCTCAAATGAATGTTTGTTACTCAATCACGTCCGAACGGCTGAACGGATCTGGATGAAATTTGGCACAGAGATAGATTATAGTCTGGTATAACACATAAGCTTCTTTTTAACCCGAAAAACTAAAGAGTTCACGCGGGAATTTAAAAAACTCAAATGAATGTTTGTTACTCAATCACGCCCGAACGGTTGAACGGATCTGGGTGAACTTTGGCACAGATATAGATTATTTATCCCGAAAAAGTACACAAAAAAGTGTCACAGTTTTTCAAAACTCCACCCCTAAGGGGGCGAAATAGGGGATGAAAATTTGTATAAAAGGCCTTCATTTCTCAAGTTATAGCCATGAAACTTGGTATGTGAGCTACCGGTTAAAAATAAAGAAATACATGTTTCACAGTTTTTGAAAATTGTACCCCCAAAGGGGTGAAATAGTGAGTTTGTCCTTCAATCACGCTGCAACAGAGCAACGGGTATTTTGCACGGGTTGTTGAGGACCTGGAGAGTGACAAAGGCTATTTATTATCCTGGAAAATTAAGGAGTGCCTGTGGGAATTAAAACAAACTTATACCAAGCGAACGAAGTCGCGAGCATCCGCTAGTATAAAATAAAATAATAAGTATTATGTAAAACCATAGACCTATAAAAGAACTCTTTCTATGTGTAAAACATAGAATTATTAAAAAATGTGTGTAAAATTCAAAATATTATCGGGCAGCCGATTTTTCGTTATTTCGATTTTTTGTGAATAATTTAAAAAGTTATTTTACCTGTGGATTCTACATAGTTTTACCTTTTATAATTAGGTACCTAATATTAGCTTACTTAAAATGAGTTACAACAATTCTGTATTAGTGGGTAACTGGAGTGAAGAAAGATTGAAAAATGAGGTTATAGTTTCTTTTCTAATTTTTGCAGTAGTGATAGCCTTGCTACGGGAGACACGTGGCATTCTGCGGAGCGTAGTGCCTACTTCCATGCTGCTACCACAGTTTTACGGTGCTTAACGCTGCTACGTCAGTACTATTATATTATTCTGTGGCTGCACGGCCATCGATGCATATATAAATGCATGCGGCGCGTCTTGCATTTGCTCCGTTCATTAAAGAGAAGCTGGTGTCGGCACCCAATGCCATGTCCGCGACGGTGCTTGCGGGGCACACGAGAAAATTCAAACATTATTATACCGACGCACTAAAATCTCGTTCAGAAATACTATTAGGTAGGCTAATATTATAAATGCGAAAGCGTCCGCCTGTCTGTCATATTTTCCGCCCATCCATAAATCCAAGGTTAAACCAAAGATATTTCAACGGTAAGTAAAATGATTGGTAATACTTTTGGGTGAATGGGTACAATTTCATGTATATACCTAACTATACTATATATAATAAAAAATATTTCATAAAAACTTCATTTAGGTAAATACCTACCTAATAGCATATAATAGGTAATTGTTAATATATTATTATATGGTATTAATATTTTTTATTATTCCCTTACAGTACGAGTTCAAGCTTTTCCTGCGAAAACGTGACAGACGTGAACTGTTACTGCAACGATCAAGACATTTATTCAGCAACTTGTTAAAAGAGGTAGGCTTAACTACTTATTTGGGTACCTTATTTGAAAGATTTAAAACGGCCGATTAAATATTTTAAAAAGTTTGTTTGCAACTAGTTTACCGTTTTGTACCTACCTGGGTACCACGAGCGTGGTAGATAGTAAGATTATGAATATAAAATATATGCCACAGATGCTTTCTTGTTACCTACTTCCTTACTTACTTTACATTTGCTCATACTCATTTGTACATTTAATAATTCCTTGTAGGTATAAATGCGAAAATGTACCTACTTTTTTTAATTTATTTATTAAGAAGGTACTTATGTCTATTTGTATTTTTGCTTCATTGCTCAACCACAGAACCGATCATGATGAAATTGATACAGAAAGTAGGTCCTAGATCTTGTACCTGCTGTACATAAAATTATACTTTTATACCTGAAAATCAAAGAGCTTCCTTCCCCTGGATTTCAAAAAATATAAAACAGCGCCGTAGACGTCTTAGCAATCTGTAGTCGTATTCTGTGATTCCGGTTACTTTTTCAGAGGCCTCTCGCTATAAGCGGAACCTTCGTGCTTTTTGGATTCAACGTCCAAGTAGTAGCTTCAGATATGCCTGGTAATGACGATCTTTGTAATATGCGTTATGCTATAGTTCAAAGCCGAAATGATACACCTAAGATTATTTATTTTATTCTCAGGTAAAGTGTGTACTTATAATAATTTATTTTATACTTAGGTAAAGTATAAAATAAATAATCATAAATATACATTTAATTTAGACAATTTGTGGTGGGAGACTTCGGACGTGGCTACGTACCATCCTACTGGCAAAGATGTGCCGCTAAGAGATATATCTACGTGCCAGTACCTACCTACGATTCCGTGTAGAAAACAATGAGGGGGGTTTCACAGAAATAGGAATCTGCTTATTATTTTTTTCCGTAGGTTTAAAAGGTATACCTATCTGCTCTACTGATAAACTTCGACTGCATCACGTGAAATCGTAGTCGAGAGCGTACTCATAGCCCTCATAACCGTTCCACGATAGGTGCCAGTAAAAGTCACGCATGCGATTTAAAAATATTTTTTTCCATAATTATACCTATTATCCAAAAAAATTACAAGTAGCCAAGAAAAGTGCGGCCGGAGGTAAACCACAATACGGCTTGGCTCTATCTAGCTTGGTGAGCGAACGCCAAGTGGACTATATGCAAAATATCAACGACGGTTGCCTCATGACTTTGTCGCCGATTGTCACACCATGCTGCAGGAACACCTTTGTTATACTAAGGTAAATAAACAATAGTTATTTGTTCAACAAGGTAGCAAAGTTCTTTTTTTGTTGCGAGTTCCTACTTTGAATCCCAAGCGAGCGAAGGATTCGATGAGTGTGTGAGTGAGTAACTTTTGACCTCACTGACGAGAAAATACAAGATGATGAGAAAAATATTGTCTCTACCTTGATTATTGCCATTACATTTTACTCTATTATGGTGTTAAATTATAATCTCCCTCACAATATTACACTACTCATTTATATATTTATTTATATATATTTTTATAAATTTATATAAATGAATAGTGTAATATTACATATATATACAGCCGAGCTGCTAGTGTGGTGAAAAAATATCCTCGCACATGAGCGGTACCTAACATACTTTTTCAATCTAATTACAGTACCAAAAGCGAAAATATCCATGGTGAGAAAATGAATTATGGAGATGAATTTCTGTTGAGAGCCGAAAATTATGGAGAGCCCGAGGTAAGGGTCTGCGAGATACATGAGTAGGTTATGCCGATGATATCCTTCCATTACATTAAAGGTAATGTCTTTTTTCACTTTAATGTTATGGAAATTTGGGAATATTATTCCTATGCATACACCGAGTAGTAAGCCTATGGTCTGTGTATGCATACCACAAATACCTACTTGTTAATATGCCACAACCTTAAAACATTTCAAAAGCCAAATAAATCCTAAGAAACTTTAGGCGCTCTTAGATTCAAGGTAAGCGTCTAAGGTAATCACAATCACACCGTGAAAATCCAAAATATCTTTTACGGTGTGCCACAGTAAACTAATTAATACCGCTCTGTAACATGCAAATAATATAGTGTGTAAATGGTGTAATTGACATTGATAGTATTGGTGATTACCAAAAAAAAAACGTTTTTGTATTGAATTGTATTTCGATAGTAGGTACGTTTACGGTAGCGTTCCCCTTACACCCTGTAAGCCGTATTATTTTAATATTGTTGATATTCGTGTTTTAAAATTAGAAAGCTTTCATTTTTAAATAATACTGCTTTATACGATGGTAGTAGCTAGTAACCCCCCTGCTTAATTTGACCGACAGTAATCACGCTACCAAGACTATTTGTAGGCAGCGCCTCTGTATGTAAGATACACTCCGGAAGGAGTCCCAGGGCCTGCGGACAGGATGCCTATAAGGTTGAGCGCCACGAAAGACACCAACTGCCGATGGACTACTATGCCACTACGTCCTTCTGATCGCCTTGAGGGCTTGGGCAGTCCTATAAAGGTAATTCTATGCATTAAAAGTATTTTCTCAAACATGCATGGAAATATTGTCATTATTTTCGAAAAAAGAACACGCGAAGTATCGAATTTTCGGACAAAGAAAATCAAATCCATTGCAGGAGCGTTTTTTGAATTTGGAACATTACAACGCTCCTGCAATATTGTATGAAACGGCTGTATGCTGGGGTTATTAAATACTCTTTGATCGGATCTCTTTTGTCATTCTTGGCATACCATAGTCATTTGCTTAGTACAAATTAGTGGCTGTATAGCCATAAATGCATTTGCCTGTCGGCAGTCGGCACAGATGATAAAAAAAAATTGGCGGCAAAGCTGAAAATTCGTCTTGATTTGTTATTTACATACTTAATAAATATAAATTTAATAATAAGTAAAATGAGTTCCAACGGTTCAGAGAGTGAAATGGAGATTGATTGTACTCCACCAGATTTAAGATCAGAAGCCAATTTGGCAATGGAAAACCTGCTTCCAGCGAAGTCCAAAGAAAAATACATGAAAGTATATGAAAATTGTATGAGTTGGAAAAACGAGAAAAAGTGAACATTTTCTCCGAAACAGTATTTTTGGCGTATTTTAATGAGATTGCTAAAACTAAAAAGCCATCTACATTATGGGCAATTTATTCCATGCTGAAATGTACAGTTCATGTTAAAAACGGCATTAACTTGAAAAATTATGGGAACTTAACTACTTTTCTTAAACGACAATGATTCGATATGTTTTATTTCCCTGCATACTTTTGAGAAAAGCACTATATATGCCTCGGCGGAAATGACAATTGCCTGTCTCGTATTAGTGAAGTTCTCGCCCACGGCTCGGCTTTCAAACTCATACTCGACCTGCAATTGCCTATTTCCCAGCCTTTGCAATAATGTACTATTAATTCAACTTCTATCCATTTATGCAATAGGTACTCACTTGCATTACTTATTTAATGAAGTTACTGTACAGTGTACCCACTATTACCTATTCTGTGCTACTGCGCAGGAAATTAAGGGTATGTAAGGGTAAGGGCATATTGACCCTATTTTGATAAAAAGGGATGCCAACTTAAAATTATCTGTTAGCTTAGTCAGATATCACAACGAATCCAAATTGGATTCAATTAGATGGATTTGAATGCCTATGCATTGATAGTTTGGTATATGTCGTCTTTCTGAAAATGAATGAATGTGTAAATATTGACTTTTAACTACATGAAAAAAGATTAAGCTCTTTTTCTAATTTGAGGGTATTCTTGTAAAAGTAGGTATTAAGATTTAGGATTATTTACTTAATTCTTTTTTACTTCACATGTACCTACCTAAAAGGGCTGCGTAGGTAGACCAGCTTGTTATAGATAGGTATATACTTCATGATTGTACCTACATACAATTTACCAACAGCTAATTTATATAATATGCACATTTTATCCTTCAGACGGGAGCTAGGCTCATTATCAAGAATTGCGTTGCGGATAAAAGTTTATGCGTTATGAATCAAAGTTGGATGCAAACGTTTTTTGGACCGGTAAGTCATTTTAGGATATGTATTTGATAGAAGCAGGCGTTTATTTGCGAAATTGTACGTTTCACTCCGACACCGGACTCCGGAGCATCTTCAGGAGATGTTGACTCGACAATGCACGATTGCGAATAATTTGGAAGATTTGTGTTGTGTGGTGAATATCGCAAGCTACAAGTGCAAGATATACACTGTACCACATAGATTTACCTATTGTGGCGAATTATAGCGAATTAAACTTCTGGTTCTTTCACTGTAACATCTGTCTTTTGAAGCTGATGAGTTAGGTAGGTAAATGTATATCTATGGGTATAAGTATATTTATCTAGATAAGATGTCTGTCAGTTTTGTTAGTTTAGTAAGTACCTATTAGTAATTATTATTTAATCTAAATTAAAAATATCATCTTCTGCGGCAAAAATCAAATAGGTACACTTATTATACCTACATGGTGAAGAAACAATAAATACTTATTTATGTTGCTTACAGGAATGCGGAGTGACTTGTCGGAATTACATCGATATTCATAAAAGATTCACTGCCGAAAATATATTTACTCTTGTTAGCGACGTGGAGACAAAAAAGATGGGATAGCATACCGATTTTGTACCTAGTTACCTACGTACGCGACGTGTGGTGAATGAATGAACTTTGGCTTTACAATACCTACCCAACTATTAAAATACATTATTTCTTACTGAATTTAATATTTAATTTTAAGTTGATAATTGTAGCATCCTTTGCATCGCGAAAGACGCAGACGACCATCGAATTTTCTTCCATACATAGCTTCCATGACATATATCAAGACACGCGGAAGCGTGTCCAGCCAAAGTTCAAAAAAACTGGCGAGCAGCACCGTGTGTAATATTACACGAACCATTTGGAGCCACTTTTGACCCCCTCATAACTCAAAAACTATTTCACATAAACATGTCAAATTTGGCGCATATATTGAGACCCGTGAGATACATATGTGCTCCAAATTTCATAAGCACACCTCAAATGGTTATTTAGATATAAACGTACAAAAATCGTCATTTTTATGATCTACCTAGGTATAGATCAAAACTCTGACACGGGGCATACTACCATTGCATAAAGCCGTATTATTTTAATATTGTTGACGTTTATGTTGTAGTGTTATAATCATTATTTTAAGGACGTCAAAGTACGTGACATTCAACCGTTATTGTGAAACAATACTGCTTTAAGCGGTGGTAGTAACTCTTTACCTATTGAAAATGACACATAATTACTATTTTAATATAAATAATAATGAATAATAATATAGTTATATTAAAACCTTACCTTCGTATTCATGCATTTTGTGCAACGAAACGTCATTGACAGAAAAGAAGAAGAAACGTATTTGAAGTCGTCAGTTCAAGCTGTCAGTCATTGTGATTTGTATTCATTGTTTATAGTGGTTTTAGTGATATCGACTGTTTACCGTGCTTGTTTTCAATGTTTCATTAAAAACTTTTGATTTTGAACTTTTGCAATCAAAATTGATGAGATGTAGAAATGTGCTTTATAGGTAGTCTGACCATAGATGTAATCTGTCAATGTCAGTGTAACTCTAGGTACACTATATATTTTTCTTGAGAATTCTCGTCTTTAATTATCTTGTACTATGAGTCGTACAATAGAATTACTGGTGGGTGACCCACTGACCTTACACCGAATAATAAGTACCTACTAATGTAAAACGTAAACTAAACTAATAGAAAAGTCCTGTTACAGTGAAAAGGATTATTTGAATGATAGCAAGGCATGGGTATGAATTGTTACAGCGGCTGATTATGTAATGTTATATTATAAGAACATATATATAATTTCAAATATTTGTGAGATGGTGATAATAAAAAAACAAAGCGGAGTTTATTGCGGGCTCTTCTCAGACCAGGGCACGTTGTGAACCCTCGTAGCTTTAGTTTTAAAATACCGTAGTTAATTATCACCATCACGTCTTATGCTCTGTAAGCGTGACGTTCAGAAGGTGTACTTTGTAGGTACATATTTTGAATAAATATGTTTTGAGTTTGAGATTGAGTTCAATAATTTCTGTACAAAAAGTAATGATATGCCATCAAAAATATAAATGTAAAATGAGAGCCAAGTTCAAAATTGTGATACATATGCCTTGGTTGTTGAGTTCAGCGACAAAAGAAGTGAGATCTAAATGGGTGCCAAGTTCAATGGTCAGTCCTGAAATTTATTTATAACAACATATAATATTTTATAATAACTTAAAATATCATTTCTTCTTATAACTTAGTATAAAATGTTGAAGACTAAGGCTTTGGCTTGGCTAGTTTCCATATACGAATTATTATTAAGTAGGTACCTAAAAGTACAGTTTCTACCAGCAAGCCAAGTTTTCGGAAGAATAAAATAAGAACTTACAGCTTTACAACTTGTGAAGGCTATAATTCGTATATGAAAACTAGCCAAGCCAAAGCCTTAGTCTTCAACATTTTATACTAAGTTATAAGAAGAAATGATATTTTAAGTTGTTAAAAAATATTATATGTTGTTATAAATAAATTTCAGGACTGACCATTGAACTTGGCACCCATTTAGATCTCACTTCTTTTGTCGCTGAACTCAACAACCAAGGCATATGTATCACAATTTTGAACTTGGCTCTCATTTTACATTTATGTTTTTGATGGCATAGATACTTATAACAGATGATTTTAGCTTATTTACACATTTGCGCGAATGGCGCGAATAATGTCCGATGTAAGGAGAAGAGTGTTGTTAGCACTAGCAGCTATTTGCATATATAACAATGATAAAAAAATAAAGTACTCGTAAATCATCCGTACAACAGCGATGGCGCTGGCTACTTAGTAGTAGAGGAGCCCAAGAGGGGATTTTTGGATTTACTCCAGCGCGGCAGATTAATATAAAGGGGGATTCTTTGGACCCTGTAGAGTACCTTCACCATATATGAGCCCTGTATATTGGTGGGTCTGTCTAGGACAGCAGATCAAATAATTAGATAAATAAAAACGATCATAAGAAATACTCGAGCGCGTCAGATTAAGGTAGAGTGAGTTAATTACATGCTGAAAAGTGTACATTCAAATAATCTGTTGATTTGAGCGAGACCTAAAGGAGTTGGAGTTTTTAAAGTTTGTAACTTTCCAACTCCTTTGGGTCTCGCTCAAATCGTCAGATTATTTGAACGTACACTTTTCAGCATGTAATTAACTCACTCTACCTTAATCTGACGTACTCGAGTATTTCTTATGATCGATTTTATTTATCTAATTATTTGATCTGCTGTCCTAGACAGACCCACCAATATACAGGGCTCATATATGGTGAAGGTACTCTACAGGGTCCAAAGAAGCCCCCTTTATAATAATCTGCCGCGCTGGAGTAACTCCAAAAATTCCCTCTTGGCCTCCCCTACTATAGGTTTCAGTCTTGCAGCGATTCGTATCACCGTATTCGAGATCGCTGCTATTTTCACGTCCACACATCAAATAATATATCTGTCACCGTAAGATTGTGAAAACCGTTAGATTGTAATATATCTAGCGAAATTGTAAACTGTCGACAGATTACAATTTAATGCATAATTTTTCGGTATATTGTAATCTGTTAGGTATATTAACACTACCTGATCATTTATGTCGAGCTCTAACCTAAACTAAATACAAGAAAGAGAAAAGAAAATGTAAATACACTGAAGATTTCAAAAATTTACACTCAGAACATTTAACGGTTCACAATCTTTCGTAAGTTTACAATTTCATTATAATAGATAGATTACAATCTTACGGTGATATATACGGATATAATGGTGGTGGCTTGACACGCTAGTCGCTTGTCTAGATAGCTTCGCTAGCGAGAAGCCGTCGACTAAAGTCGCTTCCGTGTATACCGTCCGTGTGTACCGTGTAGCCGTGGCCTAATAGACCTATTACTGTATTAAGTGTAGTGTAATAGGCTTTTAACTTCCATGGAGAAAATCACTTCATCCATTTCACTTTTGACGAATATGTGAGGAATTGACTGACATTATTAATTTCAAAATAAACATTCGACTAGCCAAACATTTCGAACTTTTTATTTTACAAGCAAATATTAGATAGGTAAAGATTTACCTGAGTATTTTCCATCTAAAAAAGGAAAAGGCTTATTTATTACCTACCTACTTAGGTAATTTCACGATTCATTTATTATTATCATCATGTCCAAATTGGATGAGGATAAAGGCATAGTTTATTGTAATCGCGTGCTCATTGGAAATTGGTACGAGTCTGCTAAACTTGAAGAAGTAAGTATAAATACTTTTAGTTTCTGCATGATTTTTTCTAAATAGATATATATATAGTCCGCGCGCGAGCTCCGAGGAATCCTATGGAATGTTAATTTCCTAGAGTTATTTAAAGTACAAAACAATATTGCTATCGCAAAACTACACGCGTCAAGCTCGAAACTAGTGCCGGGAGCGAGCTGGATATGGAGCGAAGATCGTAGGTGGCGTACAGCCGTAGTTTCTTCAGACCCCGAAAGCTATTGCCTACTATTTTGGAATCAACCCTGTATTACAAATAGTATAAAAATACCCATTTCCAGTACAAGCTGAACAAATTCCTCGAACAAATGAAAAAAGGAGATTTGATGTTAGCCAGGTTTAGAAAAATGAGTGAGAATCTGAACAAGCCAACGGTATTGACTCAATCGTCAAGTAGTATCGGATTTGGCGCTAAGATATCTCTCATAGCACCCCACGTGCCAGGTTAGCTATAAAATAAGTTAGAGGTTTCGATTTTACATTTCAATACTGGAGTGGTGACGTTTTGTGCCTACCTCTACCTAATAATAATATTATATTTGTGATAGAAATATGGTGTTATTTGAAAATATAAATATAAGCTTTTTATATATAGGTAGGTAATACTTAGGAAGGTTAGGCCGGCCATACACGGACTGCGCTTGCAGTCATAGTCAACAGCTTGAAGCTACCATTGATAACTGCTGCCAACCGCCCGAAGCAGTTGCAACTGCTCGAGCGGTTCCATGTATGTACCTATGTACATTGTACGTAGAAGACTGTATATCACTATGCAGTGATATACAAGCTGCAAGCTGTCCGTGTATGACCAGCCTTAAAGAAATAGGTACCTCTCAGTCTTGTATCGTTTATTACTTATATTGTACAAATTTTTTAGTCACAAGTTACAACGATCTACGACGCAAGTAGGTACAAATTGGTTCCAGTTAAAAAAGGTGAATCAAATTGTTGGAAAATAATTATCTACTTACGCATATTTCATCGTCGTCAACCGATAGACGTCCACTACTGAACATAGGTTTCTCGCTTATTACAATTATTGATCTTGACTGGGACCATAGTCCTGTGTTTTTGAGTTAGAGGAAGCAATATTTAAACAGCATTTCTCGATCATTCATCCAGATACAGACTTGGAAAAAAAAACCATTGCCATCGTTACTTACTCACAACGCAATACATTTTTTTGATATGAATTTGGATGTAGGGGAGACTGGGTACGGTTGAAACGGTGGACGGTTGAAATAAAGCGAATATCTCGACACCGTGCGTGAGATGAGGGGTTAAAAGGGGAGAATGAAGCTGGCGACAAGTCTAAACACGATTTTTAGTGTTGCGTCGCTCTTCGCGCGCTGTGTATGTTACATTATAAGTATCGTGAAAAACTTAAATATTCATAAAAATATATAAGTATGTGATGTTCATCTGTGCCGTTACGAGTCGTAAAATGTAATTAGACGATGAATAAAACATGTTCATTGATTACATTTTGTATTATTTTCATGTGTTTCAATTGACCCCAGGCACTATTTAAATATGTCAAATAACATTGCGCATTAGTAGACAGATACATGGTCTTTTATTTAATATATTTCCGTCATCGCTCGCTTTACTTATACCGATGCAATGGACGTTAAACGCTAAAAGGTTTCAACCGTACCCAGTCTCCCCTACCTATTTTTATTCACAGCAACCGATCCACCGACTGAAGACAAAAAAGGTTTGCTACTCGGCGGTCGCATATCATCAAACGACATCAACTACTCCCAAGAGCTGGAAGACGGCTGCAACATTGTTGGTCTGTCGGAGTTGGAACCTGCAGCGAAAAACACGTTCATATTGACGAGCGCCGATTACTGTAACCGTGAGGGCGAACCTCTTAAATTCAATCAAGAATTTCTTCTTGCACTTTCTTCTTCTGTTGACAAGAAAAAGGTTGGGTAAACTCATTAAAGAGTTTAGTAGCATGATTAATTTAGGTATTAGTCTGAAAATATGGGACCTAGCTAATGATATATACTTAAGTGTAGGTATTCTAATCTTGCGAAAGGACGTTTTGTGGCTTCCAAATTGTCTGGTAGGGGTATAGAAGTTAAAATATTAATCCCAAAACTCTAATCGGCTGATACACGACATCGCACTGGAATGCTGAATTGCTTGGCGGGACGTCTTTGCCGGTGAGATGCAGGCCACAGCCGTGGCCTGCTACCTGATTAGACCAGGTTATTTCGGAATTAAATTTCCAAATTGTATCGACGCCGGGACTATTAGTGATCACCACTGCGCTGGTCTGGTCTGGTCTAACTGGTCCTCAAATTAAAAATCATGTTTGTTTATGTGTCTGTTGACTGTTTTTAAAAATATAAACTTACTCAGAGCACAGTTTTAATCGGAACTTGCGGTTGGTTTCTAATTACTATTAGTATTATTGTATTGTACAATAGGTGGCGCGCGATTGAAACGAATGCCGGGCATCCAGCTAGAAGGTTACTAGTGATCTAATAAAACAACTAACTAGGTCCTGGGTGATGCCTGGTATTATAAAACAAAAATTATTCTTATTTAAACAATAAAAAAACAAACAAATAGAACAGAACAACAATTATTCTGGAAGGAAAATCCTGTTAAACTACCTTTTCTACAATAATAATTTACTAATATATTATTCTATCAACCGAAATCGAGTCAGACTCAGAGACTTTATGAAACTTTATAAATATCACTAACTTGATAAATCAAAACAGAGCAAAACAGGAAAATAATTTTCTTTTATTTTCCTGTATTATCTGACTCTACCCTGCTTCATTGTAGCCACTTTACGTGAGATATGATCCGAACCCTGTCCCCGGGCTCTGCGGCATGTACCCGCTTTATCTCAGCAAGCATCCCGTGTCTAACACTAGATGGCGCATCTTGCCTGTTCAAGGGCCGCATATTACGAGATTCGAACAAGAGGGAAAACCTGTGCAAGTATGAACTTTGTTACGAAAATTCCAAAATATGATATTTTATGATATCACTTTCACGGCCCATCTGTTCGACCGATTCTGATGAAATTTGGTACAGGGATAGGTTGTATCCATAGGAAGGACATAGAAGGCTTTTTATACCGGAAAATTGAAGAGTTCCCGCGGAAATCAAAATACATTAATCCACGCAGACGAAGTCGCGAGCATCGTCTAGTCAATAATAATAATAAAACGCACAGAAAACTCAATTTAATAGAAACATTACCTACCTACTAGGTACGTATCCTACCTACCTACTAGGTACGTATCCTACCTACCTACCTGTTAGATTAAATTAGCATAAAATAAATTATTATAACATGCTTTAACGGTGAAGGACAATGTGAGGAAACTGGAGGAGGAGTTCTTCTAATGTTCTCAAAGATGTATGAAGAACGATTCGTGCTTGGCCAGCGTGGTGGTCTAATGTGTGGCCAAATGCTTCTCAATCTGTGTGTTCCAAACTCGTACTCGATGTGAGCCGGCGATGAGTTGAAAATAATTATGAACTATTGTTATTTGTACCTAACTGAAAGATATTAGGTACTTAAAGAAAAGTAAGTAGGTACCTAAGTACTTATAGTCTAGCCCTAGACTATTAGTCAAATTGCAAGTTTTGTAATTTCTCGTTTTATTACAGGTGAATACAGACATTGTAATTAACCATTGTGCTACTAATGCTAATTTGGGTATTAACGTAGGCCACTGGGCAATGGGATTTTATGGAAAAGTAATTACCTACTTAATATCTTATATATAAAATTCTCGTGTCACCATACCATACTCCTCCGAAACGGCTCGATCGATTCTTATGTTTTATATGCATATTCAGTAGGTCTGAGAATCGGCTACCATCTATTTTTCATACCCCTAAAACACCTCAATCCACGCGGACGGAGTCGCGGGCATCAGCTAGTAATCTAATAAAATAATTAATATACTATGTACCTACCTTCTTATAAATAAACTAATATTAGAGAGGAAAGATTTGTTTGTTTATTTATTTGTTTGTTTGTTTCTTTGTTTGTAATGGATAAACTCAAAAACTAGCCAACGAATTTTAAAAATTCTTTCACCTATAGAAAGCTAGATTATCAGCGAGTAACTTAGGCTATATTTTATTATCAAAAAATTAGAGATCCTTACGAAAACTGCAATTATTTGAACTAAGTCAGAAAAAATCATCTCTTGTGAGATTATGTATAATTTTATTACAATTATATTATGTTTTTTTTTCAGGTGTGCGCTCCACTGATGAAAACATGCTTAGATGTGTATGGAAAGGAGTTACCTAACAATATATGGCAAATATACATACCTATCGCTGGATAAATCAATCTCGGGTTGTGTCGACGATTTTTTTTATGCATCTAATGTTCATAAATACAAATAATAAATATAATTTAGTTATTGTTTTTAATAGACTATGTTGGTACATTAACATTTGATGTAAGTATCTGCTCGTATATCCTATCAAGGCAAGGAAAGATTCACCATATTATATGTTTAGATTTGATGACACCGCGAACGTAGTAGGTAAAATAAAACCATGGAATTAGGATGCGTCTTACTGAAGTAAGAATAAAACAAAACTGCACATAGGTAAACCGAATTAACACTCTTTGTTCCTAGTGTTAACCCCCAAGCGTCAACCCACTAGGTTTATTCATAGATTCCTAAGAATTTAAAATAATAATATTTGATCAGCTCATTTATTATACAATTTCTAATGGTCTGCAATTATTCAAATCTGCATCACCTTGTAGAGCATGAATAAGTCATAATGTCTCGTTATAATAACCGATCTGAGAGTATCATGAATATCGGAGACTATTGAGCTACGGAATCTATCAAAACCGATTATTATAAGGGCTGCATAATTCTATTAGGTACTTGAAGATGATCGCGACTTCGTCCGCGTGGATTAATTATTTTTTAATTCCCACGAAAACTCTTTAATTTTCTGGGATATATCCGGCCTAGGTATGTCGTTCCCCGCCGCCATACAAAGTATGCCTGTGCCAAATTTCTTTAAAATCGGTTAAAAATATGGGCCGTTAAAGCGTAGCAGACTGACAGACAAGCGGACAGATAGACAGATAGTGCAGATGTGCAGACAGATAGACAGACACACTTTCGCATTTAAAATATTAGTATGGATGGTATGGATGTATGGATTTCTATTTTATTTGGAGGATAGGGTAGGATTCTTGGCTTAATTCTGGGGTTATGCTCAGGTGCTACTGACTTTTGGTGGTATTTCGGTACTTTACATCAGTGACGGAGTTATAGGTACGGTCTAGGGTCGGTAGGTAGGTACCATAACCGTAGGGTCTAACTAACCTATGGTAGGTAAATCCACAACTTACTGCAAGAGTACATTTACGTATGATTTTTGAAGGTTCTTTACAGGATATTCAGTAACTAAGATAGAGTTGGTATCAGGAAACTAAGGCGTAGCAAAGTTTAGCTAATCTACGTTAAAAGCGTTGCACAGGTCAGAGTTTTGAAAGCATGTGAGACACGTCTTTGTGCTATAGTATAGCTGGACTAGGGCTCTGAAATTTCAGAATGTTTGTATAGGAGTAGTACGTACTGAACTACTCTATAGAATCGTTTACTATCCGCAGCTGTGGCATGCTATATCTACCTCTAAAGTTAGAAAGTTGAAGAGGAGTAAACATTACAATAAATGCGGATTATATTTTATAAAGTAATACTTCGTAGTACACAGTGCGATAATAACAGTAAGTTTAACGTTATCATAGAAAATTACAACTGAGGGTGGTGTATAATGTTAATACTCTCACACTTAGTTCATAATTCTTACACGGAAAAAGTTTTGAAGACCTTACCCAATGACAGGTTTTACCTATAACCTAACCATGTAAGATTTGCAACACTTTAGAAAGACTCTATCGAAGCCCTTTCCCAGATAGGTCACCCAAAATTTTCCCTGGTACTAACAGAAGGTTATTCACATTCACAGCATAAGGTATGCTTCACCTTATATTTCCAAAAAAAAATCAAAGCGTTGGTTGTTACACAGATCTGCGCAGACATACTCGTAGCATGCGAGGCACGTCCTTGCTAGACTCTCTCGACTCTCGCGAGACTGGCGCTCGCTACACAGAATTTGCGAATTTTTGCTTGTAAGTTTTGCACGTTTGCTTTGTGAGTGGCGTGAAGCCTAATAGAGAGTATCTTGGCCGCGATAGCCAGGGCTAGCACGAATATTGTGATTAAATTACATAATGATATTGGCACTTATATCCAACTACTTGATGCCCGCAACTTCTGGATTCATTCGGTTTTTGAATCCCATGAGAAAAGAGCCCTGTGATTCTCCGGCGTAAAACATATTATGTTACCTACATACTTGATGTGCGTATCCAGGATTCGTCAAAACAGCTCAAAACGTATGAGCCTCCATATTTACATTAAACTTTATGCTCACGACATTAACCTGCTGTATATTATAAAAGATGCTAACTAGGGTCTCTTATCCTCTATCCCAAACCGCGTGCTTAATTAATATTTCAAAAGAGTATCGCTCGGGACACCGGGAAGCGGCTGCGGCGTGGTTTGAAGGAGGCGCGAGCAAATGCTGAAGGGGAGGAGAAATAAACCGAAACAACAGCTGTGATATTAAAATGTATCAAACAATTTAATTAACATAGAAAATATTTGAGTTAAAAAGTTTTATCTTATCAAGATTCATCAATTTAGAATTTGGGTATCCTTTATCCTCAAGATTTAGGCGGGCAGTTATTATTGGTAGTAGTATTGTTATTGGTAGTATTATTGGTGGTAAATATTCTAGGTTAATGTAGAACTACCGTTTCAAGGTGCAGCATGATATTTTTGTCAATGTCATGGGAACGAAATTAATGTGCAAAGTTCCATAAATGCATCCATCATAAATTCAACTAGGTACTACAAGTAATGATAAAATGTTGTCTGTTCATGTAATTTACCGGAATAATGTAATATACATTACATAAAAATTTATCCTAAAAGTACATCACTTTAACTCTTGCTCGCCTTGGTAACGCGATTCCTCATTGAGATGAATAAAACGTATTTAATTATTAATTACTTAGGGTTTAACGTTGTTGAGTAATTCTATAAAAGAAAAACTTCATTGGTTCTTTTAAACCTGTTGCGGGTCTAAAAGATTGTCTGTTGAAAGCTTGGTTGGAAGTTAAGAAAATCGTCATATTCCTCAGGATTAAAAGCTTTTCGATTCCCTGAAACATGCCTGAACCCCACTCTATTAAAAGAGTGTTTGCCTACCAACACATTTGTCATATTCAAATGTTTTTTATTCATATACCTAAACTTTTACAAGTGCTTTTGAAACTTTAAGTGAAATACTATTGGTACCGAACATAATTACTTCAGAGTTAAAACCCTCTACTTGATTACATCGGAATATCTTAACACCTATTTAGTAGGTACCTAAGTATATTATTATTAATTATGCCTATCCTAGTTCATAAGCGAACTTGATCAATCACCTCAAGATTCAGTAAATATAAAACATCAATGACATTGTAGGTACTTATATTGTTGTATGGAGGATAAATAATTGCCTTGCCTAGTCATATAAGAGTCTAATACGAAATCAAGGCGAGACCCTAATAGTACAAAGTTTATTTTAATAATAATATAATGATCATGATAATAACATGATTTTGTAATAGAGCATCTCGAAAATTAATTAACTTCATGAAATGGTAGGTAACTTACCTATTTGGGTACGAGTAAGTACCTACGAGTACTTAACACTATTTCGTAGCCGGCAGCAATTGAAGCGGCGTTGTTTCTTGTTTCCTGAAAGTCAGTGTACAGAGTACAGACAGCTAGTGCTCGTCAAGTTAGGTGGCAGGAAAATTCATTTGCATCACAAATATGTACACAATTTGCCACACAATAAGGTAGATTGGACGGCATCTAGACGGTAGGAAACTATTTGTAGTAGCCTCGAAGTAAAATATCATCAGTCATCACTTAGGTATTATTTTATAAAGAAGCATGGTATAAATAATTAACCTCGCTGTGTTTGTTTGAAAGCATCTTTAAAGGTACGTTTCAGCTAATTTTATTACATTTTTATCGTTATCAATAATATAATTTTGTCTCGGAGAAGGTAGGTAGGTACTTGAATGAATTATTACTTCAGCGCTATCTTCTGAGATTAACGACGCTACTTCGCTTCTACTAGCTACGAAAGAGCTTTATTATTTCAATAAAGTCTTATCTTGAATACCTTCAGTTAATAAAGTGTCCTTGTACACTCCATGAAACATCGCAGGTATTTCTAAATAACTAATTAGTTTTACGTTTCGATAAGACCTTACGCCGGTACGTTTCGCCGGACCCACTAGTATAGGTAGTTATTGTAATAGTATACTTAGTTATTGTTTCTTGTGTGTTAGAAGCTAGTTAACATTACAAATACCCAACCTCCATACTTAGTTATATAAAGCAATAGGCATTTCACTTTACTCGACTAGGTAATTTTGTTAGAAGTTTGACGTTAACTTTTGTAGTTTTTCTTCGCTCTTTGTAGACAATCGATATATTACGTAAAAATCAATTGCTGTTTCTTTGTCTCGCTAAAACTCGAGAACGGCTGGGCCGATTTAGATGGAATTTTTTGTGTGTGTTTGAGTGGGTCCAGGGCTGGTTTATATTCATAATTGGACGTAGAGAGCGCTGCAATCTGGTTTTATGTTCAGGGGCAGGAGACAGCGTCTGCCGGGCCCACTAGTATGTAATGAAATAAATGAAAGTACCTATTTACTTAACTTTAATTAAATCAACTGGTATAGCCTCTAGTTATATTATAAAAAAGATTGTCGGTAACTGTAAACCTAAACTTTTATTTTTAGAGATCCGTACCTCAAGAGGAAACAAGGAACCCTTAAAGGATCACTTCGTTGTCCGTTTGTTTGTCTGCCAGTCTATCAACCACATTTTTCTTGGGAACGCGTAGAGGTATCGAATTGAAATTAATATAAAAAACTTAAGTCTACGGTACCTTGGAGCTGTACAAAAATCAAGCTTCTAAGTCAACGCAATCAAAAGATATACGCCTGTTTATGCCGCATCATTTGCATATTATTTTGACACTTGCCAATAAATGAACCTAATATATTACTATACCTACATAGGTTACTTCCGAAACGCGGCTTCGTTTTCATTGCTAGTGTCGTAAAGAAGTCTCATTGGGACCAATCCATTTTTATTGAGTTTCACAAATACAATCGCCCTGGATATAATAGTATGGTTCCACTTCACGACAACGACTCGCATTTAGTAAATCCTTTCACTTAGCAGTTTCTTCACAATCTCTTTCAATTTCTTGAAATTATTTCTTAAGTTACATATAAAATATAAACATGACTGTAATCACATCACACCTTATAATTATTATTTACTAGATGATGCCCGCGACTTCGGTCGCGTAGATTAGGTTTTTTAAATTCCCGCGGGAACTCCTTAATTTTCCGGGATAAAAGAAGCCTATGTCCTTTCCCGGGATACAATCTATCCCTGAATCTAATTTCATCAAATTTCGAACGGATGATGAAAGCGTAGCAGACAGACACATTTTCACATTTTTAATATTAGTATGTATGTAGTTGGAAGTAACCATGATGTAACTTTAGGAGCAGGAGATGCTTAGCAGACACAATTATATTGAGTAAATAGGTAAGTACTTAGTTCAGTTAGCATTGCATCATTTGCGAAAATCAACATCGCTTCAAAGTGCTTTGAGCTTAACATAATAATATCTAATGCCTTTTTTATAACGCTCGATCCTTCACCGGGTTACAACCTATCCCTATAACAAATTTCATCAAAATCGGTTGAACAGATGTCCCTTGAAAGCGTAGCAGACAGACACACTTTCGCATTTATAATATTAGATAGTATGGATGGATAGTATGGATACATAGTACATAGGTGAATGTGTTTTAATTTGATTTTATATTTGCGGCTAACAAAATATTTATATATCAAATAGACGCAGTACAACGAGTAACGAGGCAGAGGTTACAATTTAATTTTCCGCTACGCTAAGCGACGACTGTAGAACGATTGTATTCTAAAATGATCCGCTCACGATATCTCCTGTTACTAATTCAAATTGAATTCAAATTCGTTTTGAAACCATCCAATTTTCGTTCTCTTAAATTCTAATCGGTAGGTATAATAACTTATGAAATTCAAATGGTGTAAAATTGCTAGCCGGGCTTATATCCAACATGTACATATTTTATTAGTATCAAATCTGAAAATGAGATAATTTATAATGCGTGATTTTATTTCGGTTTGTACAAAATATTTTGTACTATCCATTCATCCATCCAAACTTTCGCATTTCTAATATTAGTATAAATGTCTCTCCCATCTCGGAACCATGGGTTCCCGGACCTTTGGAAGGCGTACCAGGGGCCGAAACCAACTCGCAGAGGCCCGTTAGACAATTTTACTCTAAAGGAAATGTGACACCAACCGGCGAATATCCCTATATGCACTATGCGATTGCACCCCCGGTTAGTGCAGGACTATTTATTGCAAAACATGGAAACAAATGATAGGTATGGGTCTACGGGTTTGGGTTGCTATAATGGACTGGTGAAATGGGTCATCGAAGTACTAGATTCCCTATTAAGTGGTACTTGTAGTATAGATTATTGTAGTGGCTTTACCACCACATTATTTAATGCTCAATGAATGAAATCGAATCGATTCAATTTTAGCGTTGATTAATTTTTCAAGTGGTTTGAAATGATGGTCTATTATTCCAATTAATTTTAATATTTTATTTTGGTTGATGTTTGTTATATCACTCGCTTTACATAAAGGAAAACATCGTGAGGAAACCTGTATGCGCAAGAGTTCTTCATAATGTTCTTGAAGGTGAATGAAGTCAAGGTCAGCACTTGGCCAGCGTGGTAGACTATGGCCAAACCCTCCTCATTCCGACAGGAGACTCTTGCTCAGTAGTGAGCCGGCATTGAGTTGATAGGATGATTTTGGTTGAATATCAATTCTTGTAAGGCACAAAAAATGTGCATGTACAATGTACTTTTATATAAGTAGATTTTTGATATTATACAGAAAATTATCGCGCGTGGAACTAACAAGGAACTAATAATTACGCATTACTATGAAAAGGTTTATTCACTACTTACCTACTAGATAAGTAGATACTCAATAGATATGCTTCTTAAAAATATTCTTAGGGAGTAAGCAAATAAATTGTGTTAATTTATTAGTAGATAGTTAATAGCTAACAGCATTTAGCGAGCGAGCGGCGTAGAAATGCAGCAGACGTCAGGCTTCGCACTAACTTACTACAACTTGTTTACTCCGAGTCTCAGTCTTCACACCCTTTGTTCTCCAGCAACTTCACAGACTCCAAGTACGGACACTAGTTACGTCTATATAAATATAATTAGCATTCATTGCTTAATCTCGCGCTGGAAGTTGGTTAAGGTGCTATAACGAAATTCAATGTAAATTTGAGAAGGACAGATTAACTTATTGAAATTTATCGAGATAGAAATATGTAGCAACATGGAAATAGAAAAAAAAAAAATTGTGTGTGTCACCTCCGACGCACGACTGGGATTTACTCTTTACTAACGATTATAAAATACATATATAGATTGGTAAATGAGGGCAAACTAACGCATTTTTTTATTACTGAAAGCATGCTTCATACATTTATTTTATTATTTATATTAATTAATTATATTATATTTATATTCATCAAAAAACGTTACATCAAGACACGCGGAAGCGTGTCCAGCCAAAGTTCAAAAAAACTGGCGAGCAGCACCGTGTGTAATATTACACGAACCATTTGGCGCCACTTTTGACCCCCTCATAACTCAAAAATTATTTTACATCAACATGTAAATTTTGGCGCATATATTGCGACCCGTGAGATACATATGTGCTCCAAATTTCATAAGCACACCTCAAATGGTTATTTAGATATAAACGTACAAAAATCGTCATTTTTATGCTCTACCTAGGTATAGATCAAAACTCTGACACGGGGCATACTACCATTGCTTAAAGCCGTATTATTTTAATATTGTTGACGTTTATGTTGTAGTGTTATAATCATTATTTTAAGGACATCAAAGTACGTGACATTCAACCATTATTTTGAAACAATACTGCTTAAAGCGGTGGTAGTAACTCCGTCGTCCACTTCCTGCGGCAACTTGCATTACATTCTACGCATAGTGCATGCACAACCAAATAAAACAAGAGTTGTTAAGTAAAAAAAAACTCCGATTACATAAATCAGACTGCAGGTCTTTGTTTAAATTCGTTATTTTGTGTTGTTAACTATTGAAAATGACACATAATTATTATTTTAATGTAAATAATAATGAATAATAATATAGTTGCATTAAAACCTTACCTTCGTATTCATGCATTTTGTGCAACGAAACGTCATTGACAGAAAAAAAGAAGAAACGTAGTTGAAGTCGTCAGTTCAAGCTGTCATTGTGATTTGTATTCATTGTTTATAGTGGTTTTAGTGATATCGACTGTTCACCGTGCTTGTTTTCAATGTTTCACTAAAAACTTTTGATTTTGAACTTTTGCAATCAAAATTGATGAGATGTAGAAATGTGCTGTAGAGGTAGTCTGACCATAGATGTAATCTGTCAATGTCAGTGTAACTCTAGGTACACTATATATTTTTCTTGAGAATTCTCGTCTTTAATTATCTTGTACAATGAGTCGTACAATAGAATTACTGGTGGGTGACACACTGACCTTACACCGAATAATAAGTACCTACTAATGTAAAACGTAAACTAAACTAATAGAAAAGTCCTATTACAGTGTAAAGGATTATTTGAATGATAGCAAGGCATGGGTATGAATTGTTACAGCAGCTGATTATGTAATGTTATATTATAAGTACATATATATAATTTCAAATATTTGTGAGATGGTGATAATAATAAAAAAAGCGGAGTTTATTGCGGGCTCTTCTCAGACCAGGGCACGTTTGGAATCCTCGTAGCTTTAGTTTTAAGATACCGTAGTTAATTATCACCATCACGTCTTATGCTCTGTAAGCATGACGTTCAGAAGGTGTACTTTGTAGGTACATATTTTGAATAAATATGTTTTGAGTTTGAGATTGAGTTCAATAATTTCTGTACAAAAAGTAATGATATCCCATCAAAAACATAAATGTAAAATGAGAGCCATGTTCAAAATTGTGATATATATGCCTTGGTTGTTGACTTCAGCGACAAAAGAAGTGAGATCTAAATGGGTGCCAAGTTCAATGGTCAGTCCTGAAATTTATTTATAACAACATATAATATTTTATAACAACTTAAAATATCATTTCTTCTTATAAGTTAGTATAAAATGTTGAAGGCTTTGGCTTGGCTAGTTTTCATATACGAATTATAGCCTTCACAAGTTGTAAAGCTGTAAGTTATTATTTTATTCTTCCGAAAATTTGGCTTGCTGGTAGAAACTGTACTTTTAGGAACCTACTTAATAATAATTCGTATATGGAAACTAGCCAAGCCAAAGCCTTAGTCTTCAACATTTTATACTAAGTTATAAGAAGAAATGATATTTTAAGTTGTTATAAAATATTATATGTTGTTATAAATAAATTTCAGGACTGACCATTGAACTTGGCACCCATTTAGATCTCACTTCTTTTGTCGCTGAAGTCAACAACCAAGGCATATATATCACAATTTTGAACAAGGCTCTCATTTTACATTTATGTTTTTGATGGGATAGTCATTTACATTACACAGACACAAAAAATGTTTTTGGTTGCCCTTGAACCTACCTAATCGTGGTAGCTAACAATACTTTGATCCAAGCGTCGGGGGACCGCTAAAATATATAAGTATTTTCATTAGGTATCTATTGTTGCTGGGTATAACCTATATGTAAATATATATAAGTGTTTTCATTAGGTATCTATTGTTGCTGGGTATAACCTATATACCTAGTAATTACTTACCTACGCTCGCGTTGTCCAGATAGAGCAGGTACTTGTATTAAAATTTCATACCTTATCATTACCAAGCTTCTTTTTATTTCTATTCTGACTTTATTTTATTTACTTAGTGGCCCTCCGATGTTTTTTATTATTGGGACGTTTATTTGATATTTTTTTTGTTCTTCGTTATCGAGTCCCGCGGGAAATTTAACGGTATAAAAAAAACCTAGCCTATATCCTTACCGGAGATGCAATCTTCCTCTGGACCAAATTTCATCAAAATCGGTTTAAAAGATTGATGATGATGAAGACTGAATTTTAACGCATACTTTTATTATTATTTTAAAATAGTTGAAAGTCTTTAGCTTAGTTTTAAACGCAGAAAATTTATAAATTTTCAATTCGGCCCCTTAAAGTACCTACGGTGCGACGAGTCTATGACTGCTACGGAGATGCTGTAGCGCATTTCTACGGTGTTTTACGAGTAGCAATTATAGGTAGTCTTTTCATTTGCGGCTCTTGCGAGTGAAACTTTTTCTTAATTGATTCATAGTGTAGTAGTTTATAATGTAGTGTAATGTAGGCAGATTGTCACTGAACAAATGAATTTTTAGATGATTCCTATTTTTATCAATATATTAAATGCAAATCTTTCCTCCAACTTCGCTAGCGTGGTGTAAACTCTGATATTTCGAAAAAAATATAGCAAACAGACTTATATATTATAGACAGTTCGCCATTTATATTTTGAATTATTATTTTATTAAGTTTGGATTTTTCTTAAATTCTCACTACTAGCCCAGAGTTAGGAAGTTGGGGGCGTTTCACCCCAGTGCCTCGGAGAGCACGTTAAGCCGTCGGTCCCGGTTATTATCACTAACATGATAATAGTCGTCAAAGCCCCCGCCAACCCGCATTGGAGCAGCGTGGTAGGTCTACGCTCTAATTCCCTCCGAACGAATAATCCCTAACTAAACCTCATAAATTACGTTGCATCAAAAGGTTTTATACAAAAATTTCAGTGAAAAAGTCATAAAATGGTAGATGAAAGCTCTAATTCTAAGAGAGTGGAGTTAATGGGCTGTAGTGGTGGTGGTGGTGGTGGATTATTTTATGGAAGTATGAAAAAGCAATCTAATTTAAACAAAGTTCCGATCTAAATACAAATTAATTAACCGATCCAATTCTCAAGCATAAATAAAGGAGCTACGTAACACAATACATAAAGAGATAAGCCACCAAATAGCCCACATTCAATTTGCCGCCACTATCAGTATAGCGTCTGCGAAAAGATTAACCTAAGCTTTAGATTCTGTGCGTACGACGTTGCCTTAATCTAATCAGATCTACTCTATTTACAAATCCCTGATGTACGGGTATTTTTGTTGTTATTCCACAAAAGGAAAATTTTCCTGCTATTTAAAAGTTAATAAAACGTGGGCTTAACTGATGTGTAGTGAGACGAAGTATGTGTCTCAACTGTTTTTTTTCCACTACAAGTTAGCCCTTGACTGTAATCTCATCTGATGGTAAGTGATGATGCTGTCATGATGGTAGCGGGCTAACCTTTTAGGGGTATGGCAGTTATATTAAAACCATACCCTTAATCGGTTTCATACCGGAATACTATATCGCCTAGCGGCACGTCTTTGCCGGTAGGGTGGTAACTAGCCACGGCCGAAGCCTCCTACCAGGTCAGACTAGGGAAAATTCGGAAATTAGGTATAATTTCCTAAATGGAACCTGCCGAGGATCGAACCCGGGACCTCTGCACGTTAAGACAACAGCGCTCAATACTGCGCCAGGGAGGTCGTCAAAAAACCATGATGGCCGTCCATTGCTGGAGTTACAGGTCTCTTAAAGTTTGTTTCTAATCTCCACGTTTTTGTGCCATTTGTGTTCAGCAGATTAAAATCTCCTTTCTTGTGGACCTTTCAAACTAAGCTGACAATAAATACTATGAACTCTTGTTTCAGAATAAAATAAGCATACGTACCTATATAGTTTCACTCCGTTTATATTTCTCATTTCATTTCATTTATTTTTTTGTGAATAAATTAGGTACAAAAAGGTGTTACAATTATAAAAGTTTCATGTATCCTACCACAGTGTGGCGTACAAATAATATACGTAACATGCTTTAACATAACAAAAATATTATAACGTTAAAATTAAGTATTTATAATAAAGAACTTTCTCAAAAAGACTTACAAGTCAACTAAAGACTTCACATGCATAAATTATTTAGATATATTTAGATGACCTTCTAGTCACTCTTAATTTTTCCAAAATATATTACATCATTATTTTAGTTATACACTACAATGCCTATATGAATTGTACAGTTGGTATCCCACTCGTTGTTCTGGTTTATTTGGGTTGTAATAGCTTTTTGGCTTTCGTCCAAATTAAGACGCTTTAGTATGACCTAGAAACATCATACATACTAGATCACATAGACTAGTGTTTTCTCTGTATTTTGCAGCCATGTGGGACCACTAGATTTCATGGACCTACATATCTGTAAAATTTGTAGGAGGCGCAATCGCACATCTCGTCACCTGCATATTATCTTAGTTTTCATTTTCAGCACCAACTTCTCCAATCTACTGACGTCTTGAGTATTGCTTCGAGGCTCTATTCGATCGACTCTTTCGGCTGACGTGATGACGTCACAACAGTATTAAGAACAAATTGAGCGTGACTGCCTTTTAAGGATTGAGGTACTAGCGCAATGTATGGTTTCTCTCAAAGGATTGTATATCATTTAATAACAATAATCTGGCAATAAGCTAATTTACCAACGAACACATCAAGGTTGTTATGGTTACAATATTATAAATGCGAAAGTTTGGATGGATGTATGGATGTGTGGATGATGAATGTGTGGATGTATGGATGTGTGGATGTATGGATGTTTGTTACTCAATCACGCCCCAACGACTGAACGGATCTGGCTGAAATTTGGCACAAAGATAGATTATAATCTGGAATAGCACATAGGATACTTTTTATCCCGGAAAATTAAGGAATTCCCGCGGGAACCAATAAACCTTGATCCACGCAGATGGAGTCGCGGGCATTAGCTAGTGGTTACATAGATTTTAGACCAGCTGCGCCATTGTAACGAGATTTGAGCAGCAGTTGTATGACGCGCTAAAGGCTGACTGGCAGCCATTAGTGCGCTCGCTAATTAAGGCTAAACTAGCGAAATCCCCGCGCTGTGCCCATATCGCTCAGGTTTCTAAGCTGACTAAATAAATATTTATGCATTAAAACTGTCAACAATTTGTTAAAAGCTTTTCATCTGTAACTGTAGATATGTTGAAAGGGTTTATATAAATATAAAAAGTGTGTGTGTGTGTGCAATTCACACACGGCAGAAGTGTAACTTCAGAAAAGTAGCCTACGAGAGAATGAGATAAATATAACTTGTATTCTATCTCATTCTCTCACATTCTAAATCCAATTATGAATATTTTAGTCATTTTTTGGTGTCGCTTTTTCGTTACATCGAATTTCCAAATAACAGCGATTCTAAATTTCACTTCATATACAATGTCTTAGTTACAGTTATAATATTTTTATGAGATTTGAAGATAAATCGCAAGCTGATATAAGGACCCTCTTTTGTTGCTGACATAATATAAGGACATAAGGTTTTTGTTCCCAACGAAACTTTCTGCGTAATAAGTTTTTAATGATGCCTCAAGTTTGGACGGATGACAACTTGCATGCAAATTATGGCTCACCCTTACTTCGATGGGTACCGGTACCGGATGAGACTTATTCGAGAAATATTCTTTCATAAGTAATCAAATCTCTTTAAATGAAAGTTAAAAGGAATAGATAAAGAAGAAAGTTACTGTTTTACATTTCAAAGCTTTTTGTTTAGTTTTCGAAATTAGCTTTTTTTTTCGTTCCTTTTTTTGTACATCTCATAAATTGAAAAGCCCTTGATGTTACTGCTATTCAGATATAAAATATTTGAGGTACCTATATTGCATTGATAATAACGTACTATTAATCTAGAATTCAACAAGTTACGTGGCCGTAGGAATTACGTTCGGGGGAGTTCAATTCTGGAAAAGAATGGTAACGTCCTCTTGCGTTGAACTACTGAAATCTCCTATATCTTGTTAGTTACATGGATATTGCACCGGGCTCTACATACTAAGTGCCCAAAGTTGAACGACGCAAACGAGCAGGATATTAAATTTATCGTTTTGATATTAAGTTCAACTGGTAGGATATTTCTATATCTATATTATGTATGGGTCTATAACTCTCAAACACAATTAAGACTTTCAGATTGGAAGTTTGTCTATTGCGGTAGATATATGCGTAAATATATAAATTTCTCTTGCTATGGTAAGTAGGTATAATTAAGGGCCTGTATGCCAGCCACATATCTATAATTCTCGTAATTTATGCTATGCTGTGGAATTGTATTTATTAGGAAAATATGGGAAATATATTGACATGCGTTTGATGGACCTGTTGTAGAAATGGAAAACTATAACTATATACCATATACTATAGTACTTCCTACTAATCTTACTAATATTATAAATGCGAAAATTTCGATGGATGCATGGATGGATGGATGTTTGTTACTCAATCACGCCCCAACGGCTGAGCGGATCTGGATGAAATTTGGCACAGAGATAGTTTATAGTCTGGAATAACACACAGGCTTTTCCGGGCTTTTTATCCCGGAAAATCAAAGAGTTCCCGCGAGAACCGAAAAGCATCAATTCACGCTGACGAAGTCGCGGGCATTAGCTTGTAGTATCCTAAATGCACACTGCAAATGACACTACTCGATATATGCGAGCAAAGCTAAGAGTTACAAAAAAAACTAAAGTGAACGCGAAAAGTTTGCTTTTGAGCTGAGGAAAGTCAAGCTGGAATGCATTCAAAGTAAACCGGTTGGAAAAAATAATTTGATGCTGCGGCAGAAAATACGGCGAGCGGCTCCTTGCTACCAGCGAAGTTGCTAACCTCCCCTTCGCAAGTTTACTTTCGTATACCAAGTCACAGTTATGCAATTGCACTAACTTAGATATATATTGCTAGATGATGCCCGCGACTTTGTCCACCTGGATTGATGTTTTATGAATCACGCGGGAACTCTTCAATTTTCCGTGATATGAAGAAGCCTTTGTCGTTTCCCGGGATACAATCTATCCCTGTGCCACTTTTTATCAAAATCGGTTGAACGGATGGGCCATGAAAGCATAGCAGACAGACACATCGCATTTATAATATTAGTATGGATTATGTGCTTTAAAATCATCATACCTACAAGTATAAACTTGTATAGTTTAAATTCAGAAATAGATAATACGGTCACCGGTACCCACATTCATGTAATTGATTAACCAGCTATATGCTTGACGCTTAGAGAATAAATTTTTTGGTTGGTCGTCTGGCAACATACGAAAGTCTTTTACCGTTCTTATGTAAGCAAAACGCAAATCGAATATATTAAATTTCGTCCGGCAAATATTTGCGCACGGAAGTCTTTAATAAGCTTACCGGAAATATGAGATTGCTTTGAATATATTTTGATATTATTTAATGAAGCCGAAGTCTGCGCTGTTCGTTGATTGGGTTTTAATATTATTACTAGCAGATATAAATGATTTGTAACTTAATGCCTTGTTTTCTTTTTATAAAATATGCGTCGTGATCGTACCTATCAAATATTATTTTAGACTGTCATAGACCGGAGTTAGGAAGTTGGCAGTGGTTCACCCCCGTGCCTCGGAGAGCACGTTAAGCCCGGTCCCGGTTATGGTCACTAACATGATAATAGTCGTTAAAGCCCGCCAACCCGCATTGGAGCAGCGTGGTAGGTCTAAGCTCTAATTCCCTCCGAACGAATAATCCCTAACTAAACCTCATAAATTACGTTGCATCAAAAGGTTTTATACAAAAATTTCAGTGAAAAAGTCATAAAATGGTAGATGAAAGGGAGATTTCAATTAAATTAAATATATTTAGTGATTGCATGAGGTACTGCGTCTGGCTCAGTCGTGGGCAATTAGCACCCTCACAATGACATTCAAACGTGTGCAAATAGAGGGCAGGAATACCTACCGTCTCCCACACTGTCCCCAGCTGTCGACGGCTCGATTTCGGGAGCTTTCACACTCTACCGTGACGAATCGGTACGACAAAGACTTATAACTTATGTTCCAATGGAAACATATTTTAATGATGTGAGGCGCGCAAACGTCCAATTCGGAGTTATAGAAAAAAAGTGTGTTTGTGCAATTTACAAACGGCAGAAGTGAAACTTCAGATAAGTAGCCTACGAAAGAATGAGATAGAAATTCTATCTCATTCTCTCGCAGGCAATATAATTCGTTTAAAATTTTCTTTTCGCTGAATTTTCAAATGACAATGATTCTAAAGACGTTTCACTTCAAAAAAAAATATATGTGATATAGGTAGTACCTATATCACATATATTTGTCGTACAGTGTCGTACAAGTGTCGTACAGTGTTGCACACGTTTTCATAAGTCCAGCTGTGATCGTGCATCGGGCTATCTTCCAACGCTGATAAAACGGTGCTGCATGATGCTTGCTTGCTTGCATGCTTTGTAAATCAAGCCAATTTATTTATACATTATATAGTGACTACAACTACCTTTTACTAAAATTAAAGACAGTGAAGATAAATCAAAGAAAACAGAAAGTTTTTTTATGAATTCCTCACGGTCAGAAGGATATACGTTCGAATATGAATCATCCCTCAGCACATGGGTTAATACAATGACGGGGTGCGAAAGTTAGCGCTGCATTTATTGCGAAAGCAATAAAGTTCTCCAGTTCTAGATGCGTCCCCCGTGTGCGCTACTTAAACAGGTGGCAGAAATTTGAAAATGATTTGGTTAAAATACTGTGGCGAGAAATTGTATTGCATAGAAGCAGGCGTTAATTTGCGGTTCAAGTCCATCATAATGAAGGAACTAGAGGTTTAATTCACTATAATCCGCGACAACAGGAAAACCTATGTGGTACAGTGTGTATTATTATTACTCTTTATTTTGTACACCAAAACACACATATAAAGGACATAAAAGAATACATAGCACACCACAGAAATCCTCCAAAACTACCCTCAACGTACGTTTCAGTCGGATCCCGGAGTATCTTCAGATGTTGCCTTTATTTATTTTAGTAGGAAATACAAAGGCATTTATTTTGTTAAAATTATAATTATCTAACTTATTTTTAGCAGTCAAATATTCATAAATCGTTAGATTCTAATTAGATATTAATAAAAGCGATCTTCATACCATTATTTTCAGAGTTGTTAATTATTAAGAAGGAAATCAAATTCAATATGCCACGAGTGCTAATATTTCACTCCAATTATAGCGAACCTTAGCTCCTGAGATGAAATATTTCACTGACATTAATTTATTTAACCCATACTTTCCTCTTGTTATTGGTACTGTTATTGTCTTGGTATTGTTGTTGGTCTTGTTATTGGTATTTTAAATATATTAACCAAAATCTCCGAAACCTTTTCTACCGATACCAAACTGTAGTTGATGAAAAAACACACATTGAATTTAGAACCTTTAATTTGTGCTAGTGAGAAATGTATAAGTGCGCGATTCTGAAATAACTTCATATCATACATAATATTATGTTAGTACCTCTTAGCGACAATCCAGATGTAGAAGAAGTAGGTATTATTGAGACACTTTTAATATATTTGTACTCTCATTTGGAACTTGCACGAATAAACGTGTAGAGGTTCCACGAGAGGTTTAATGTGATTAGATAAAAGTTAGCTAAACTTAAAGACACTATTCATTTGATCTGCCCACGATTGCTATCCTTAAGCTTTAATCCAAATTGAGATCTAAACACAAAAGTATTCAATAATATATGCATAGATGCGGTAAGAAACCTCTGTGAAACTGCCGACATTATCGCCCTTCAGGAAACGTGGCTTCTCCAGCATGATCTCAGCTTTGTTCATCAAATAGATGATAATTTTGCATCATTCTCAAAGTCATCCGTGGACTCTTCAGCTGGTATATTACGTGGTCGCCCCTACGGAGGTTTAATTATCATGTGGCGAAAGTCCTTATTTAATAATGTAACTGTGGTCGATTGCGAGAGTAATAGGTTGGCGGCTATCAAAATAAGTTCTGCAGATCGCCATTTATTACTCTTCAACGTTTATATGCCTATTGATATTGAAGATAATTTGACGGAGTTCACGGATGTTCTTAGTACAATGAGTGCCGTGATTGAGGAATGCGAGATTGAGACCGTATTTATGCTTGGTGACTACAATGCGCATCCCTCAGCTAGATTCGGCAGAGAAATGTTGTCGTTCTGCGAGGAGCAGACGTGGGTTTGTGCTGACTTAAGTATATTAGGAACTGACTCGGGGACATTTTCATTCCTCAGTGAGGCTCATGGAACGACTAAGTCGCAGCTATTCCTAAAAAGTATCTATCAAAATACAAAACTGTGCTTTAAGTTCTGGATAGAGTGTGGTAGGCCTAGTAGTGGAGAAATTTATAATGATATGAAGAAAACTCGTGCCATTTTTAAAAACAAATTAAAATGGTGTCAGAACCACGAGGAAGCTATAAAAATGGATATTTTAGCAACGCATAGAGCTGATAAAAATTTCACACGGTTTTGGAAATCTACTAAATTATTAAATAAAAAAGAACGTAAGCCAGTTAGCGTCAATGGCATACAAGACAGCACGGATATAGCTAATATGTTTGCGAAACATTTCTCAGCAAAGCCATTAGACGTAGAGCATGTGCCTGACTCTCAGACATTGTCACAACAGTATATAACATTACAGTTCAGCCCAACGAGCATTTTCCGAATCATTAAAGACATGAAGCGCGGTAAGTCGCCGGGTCATGATGGTCTGAGTGTTGAGCATATGCTTTACGCAGGAAACAAGTTTTATGAAGTCTTCTCAGTGCTATTTAATTTATGCATTAAACATGGCTATCTTCCTGTGGATATGTTAAAGACTGTAGTGGTTCCTGTGCCAAAGAATAAGACGGGCGATATGTCTAATATAGCAAATTATAGGCCAATATCGTTGGGGACAATTGCGGGAAAGGTGCTTGAGCGGCTGCTGCAACCTGAACTGATGAAGAATGTACGGATTAGGGATGCTCAATTTGGTTTTCGTCCCGGTCTCTTGATCTTGTTTGGATCAAGTACACCAAAAGATCCTTTAACATCCTCAGGGTACAGTATAACGATGCCCTTCGTATTTTATTAAAAATGCCGAGGTATTGTAGCGCGTCGGGCATGTTCGCCGACGCTGGAGTCCCAGATTATTACGCCATTATTCGGAGTAGAATCGCCGGTTTCTGGGAAACCGTCCGCAATTCTACTAATAAGCTGATTAAAGTCGTCGCTCAGGCATCCCCTGACAACGTGTTTTATAAACACTGGCTTAGGGTACACCAGACCCCTAACGTAAAATGATTTTTCATTTTAAACTTTATTTTAATTAATGTAAGTATAATTTATACTTTCTTATATTTAGTTATTGTTTTTTTTTTTAAATGTAAACGTGTTTTTATATGGGTCCCCGACCTGCAATAAAATGATTTTATTATTATTTTATTTATTAATAATCGCTGAGTCTCCCTACAGGAGACTGAATTACCATCGTTCAAACACTCGTATTTATACTAACTATTCAATATGGCGTCCGTATCCGTAGATTAAATCGAATGACATGAAACGAGTCAAATTGACAGATATTATACTTCCTGTTTCATGAGATATAATGACAAACAGTAATAATGCTAACATACCAAAATCGAAACATCTATTAAAATAAGTTGCCAGTCTGTTACTAAGGGTTAACCTTTGTAGTACCTAACTGGACCGATTTTGACGAGACTCAAAGACAGATAGAGAAAACTACTAAAAATTATATTTTTGGTTATTTTTTAGTATCCCACATGTTGCCGTACCTATTTATACTTACTAAATCAGTGAGTAAGTCAGTAAGTAAGTGTAGAAAACTTGAAATTTCCATACTTTATTTGAATTCTAAATTGGATTGAAAGCTTTTGGCGCGTTCAAGGAAAAGGAATACAAACTAATTTGTCCCTATGCAAAGGTTTGAGTGCTTTTTAAAAATGAGTTTGTATTTTTTAGAACAGTTTCTAAGTTTCATGGAGAGAGATGGATTTATGAAGCAGTATCGACTTGCTAAATTAATTTAGACTGCGTGTACGTCTAGATGGAAGCTGCATTACTCCTAACATGTTCATTATATATATTATGATTGGTTGGAAATATTTTAAATCTTACTTAACAACTTTAATCTTAGAATATGGTATTTTATTTGTGTTAAGGAAAAATATAATAGACTAGTTGATGCCCGCCACTTCGTCCGCGTGGATTGGGTATTCTTGGTTCCTGCGGGAACTCTTTAGTTTTCCGGGATAAAAATTCCGGGATATCTACTTAGACTTATGTTATTCCAGACTATAATCTATCTCAGTGCCAAATTTCATCTAGATCCGTTCAGTCGTTCTGGTGTGATTGAGTAACAAACATAAATCCATTCAAACAAATAATAGATATCGCCAAAACAACAATATTGAAGTCGATGACCGATCGTGATGCAGCTTTTTCGGAGTAGCACTAAATGGCTGATTTACCTACAACGTAATTCTTCTTATATTTTCAGGATACGAAACCTATTAGGAAGAACCATCAGTAAATAATAACTATTTATGTATTTTTATTAATTTCAATTACAAGTTAAGCTTATCGTACTTGCCTTTTTCACAAAAGAGAAAACAACAATACTTAAGCACTATTTACTAAATAAAACTTGTCCATTTTTCACATTTAAGTACGTGTATTTTCAGTTACATTATGATGTACCATATATGCCGTAGCAAAAAAGGCTTTCTGTGGGAGTTCAGTCTCATTCACTACCTATCTTACATTTTCCCAACAGAGCCGTTCTTGGAACGTATATAATAGTGCGTATTACCATCTATTTCGAAGCATGGATTTGGGGATATTTTATCATAAGTTATAATATTATATTTACTTAATACACTTTGGGTTGCTAGCTTATAATGTTTCGTTATTTTGGCTCAGACAAGAAACCGTAAACCTGCTTAGTATCTACTAGAGGCGATAAGAAGAATTCTCCCGGCGGTTTCTCCATACAAAAACATTTGTCTGTTTCCTCCGTGGATAATTACTACAATAGAGAAAATATTCTTGCACCATAAAATCCACATGTATCCGTGCCATGCCCCTATGTATTCCATTTTTCGATAAATTAATAATTTTAGAAACATGGAACCTTTTCAAACTGCACAAAATGGCCCAGTTTTCACGCCATCATCATACATCATGCAAATAAATTTAAAGGATATTAAACAAAAAAAGAAAAATATACCGGCATAGCCGGAGTCCTTCTTAAATTATTCGTAAAAAAGAATTAAAATCGGTTCAGTTTTGGAGGTGGAAACAGAAAAATACGACAATAAGAATTCTACTGTTTTTCATAGGTATTAACGGTCCAAGCTGCAGTTGTCCCTGTCGGGTGTTGTGGAATTCTATTCGAGGAGCAGCGCGACGGCAATATCTTCAATACCTATTCTCAAAGTTTCCCGTTCATGCCATATCCTCTTAAAATATCGCTAAACGGTTAAACGGTTAACGGCTAATGGTTTAAAATATTAGTAAACAATCTTTACTCCTGTGCACTAGCGAGCGAAAAAAACATTGTTTTTTTTACTACCGTTTACAGCTGTTAACCGTTAACCGTTAACGATTAGCTTAGACAATTGGGCCTCTGATTTCTGTGCGGCAGCGGCACGGTATCGGTACGCTCGGCATACAAAAGTAGTTCTTCTCGGCATATAAAAATAATACTTTTAGTACCAGTAGCTTACCGATAACCTATTGCTAGCTTCTGGCTGGTGCAGTAAGTAGTAGGTACAGTGTTGAAACGCTGATGCATTTACGAATTTGCGTTAGAATTTTTGTTTTATATTGAATAGGCGTTTGACGACAATCATGCTTGATACAAAGCAATGTTGAGGTCTAGGTTGAAGCGCGCTTGCCTAGAAGATGCCTATTCACTCTTGCCTTGAAGATACTTAAGTTATACCTAAGCTTATAGTTAAACCCGTTAACATTAGGCGTCAAGTTACTTGGTCGGCAAATTTATTACATTTCAAATAACTTAGCGCCGCACAGCCACCTAGAGAAGGAAATGAGGATTCCCTTTCGCATGACCGCTTTTGTGAGTTGTTTATTACTGTTAGTAGTTCCGTCACTCGCTTTGTTCTCCCGAAAATTAAAATAGCTATATCACTATAGCAAATAAATTGTTATCTAATACACGGTAATGGCTTTTCTTGAATGTTGATATATTTGTAACTAATTTAATTTTTTAGTTAGTCGGAGTCTCTTAGCGTTGTACGGCTAAAGAATGTGATTGAGGAACATAGTCGAAGTCGAAGGGCAGAAAAGCATACTTCAGAACAAAGCAGAGTGAAAAAGGTATTTGATGTAAGATTTTCAAGCTCGATTTTTAATTAAAATCATATTTTTGTTTAATATTATTTGTTAATTAATATTTTAACATAAAATTGTAACATAATATGGTTGCTAAACTAAACAAGCTCTCAAGTAGACATCTAGTATAGCGCAATAAATTTATAGTCTATGCTAATAATATAAATGCGTAAGGTCTGATGGATGGATGGATGGATGAATGTTTGTTACTTAATCACGCCAGAACGGCTGAACGGATTTGGATGAAATTTGGCACAGAGATACAGTATCGATTGTAGTCTGGAATAATACATGAGCTACTTTTTTTCCTTTTTATTACTTTATACTTATACTTTTTATTACTTTATATTTTTAATGGAAGAATTCTCGTGGGAAACAAAAAACCTCAATCCACGCGTACGAAGTCACGGGCATTAGATAGTTCCATAAAAATTGAATATTATCATCTTAATCTTTTCCAGGATCCACCTGTCCACTGGTCAAAATATTCTAGTAGTATTAGGTAGGTATATCTTTGGGGAAGACCAAACTTGACTGAGGACTTTTTTGTATAATATGCGAGTACTGATAGTTATATTATGAGTAACTTCTCTCTTGAAATTAAATGATTTACTTATTTCACGTATGAAAACTTGTGTCTCTTATGAGAAGGCAAGACTACCACCGCTTCAGAAAACTGATTCTACCTATTTGTTAGAATATATATTATGCTTTTCGGAGTACTTAATGAATAAATCTCAGTCCCTAGAGGATGTAATAATTTAAGGTGACAATATTGAGTTGCGTTACTCGACGCGGTATTTTGTGTTAACGCTGCCTCGATTTTCAATACACATTTTACTTTCACAGGTATACATTTCGAATGTGAAAAGCCGAACAGTGGTGCTTTTCGATCTGCTCTTCAATAAATGACGAACAGCACTCTGAATATTCGGTTCATTGGTTCCAGTGCTATTAGTAACGTATTTCATTTGTCAATGATACTTACGAGTACATCTATGCTTGTAATGATTGAAAATAATACCTGTTTAACTGTATTTTTGTCAACGCTAAAAATACTGAAAGCAGGATATAAACGCAACTTGGCATACGGGCTACGTTATAGCTAATAAGTACTCTAAAAATATGAATCCTACTTTTTTTTTAATTATTCAACTTGCAAAGTTAGCCCTTGACGATCCTAGAGCCCTAGAGCGATCTCACCTGATGGTAGGAATGACGATACAGTCTAAGGTGGTAGCGGGCTAACCTGTTAGGGGTATGTCAGCTATATTAAACGTATAACCCTAGTCTATACTTACTTTTATATTTTATAGTCATACTATATTTTTGATGGAGCCACTTTATAACAGACAACTTTGTTCTGGCTTTCCTAGCATTCAGATACGTGTAAATTAAATAGATAGAGAACTTAAAGGAGCGTCTTCAGCTCGTCTGATAAATTCTATGTCTATCATTTTTCTCGACGTTCGATTTCACAGATATCTGTTGGAACGTATGAATAATTCAGACAAAGCGTTGCGTGAAAGAGTCTCAAAGGGAAGACGGGTCCCTATTAGAGTTTAAAATTGCCGGCGCCGTGGTATCTCCCGCCATAGCAACGTGCAATTTACTTTAAAATATATTTGCGGTTCCTCCATATTCTGTGTAAACGATATTTTGTCTCCCCAGGTAAGTATAGATTATTCGGAAATATATATTTTAAGTATTAGAACAGGATTTCTTTGTTTCCTTCGAGTCCAATTTTGTTTTTTCTTAGTATTAAACAAGTAGGATTCTCTAAAGTCTAATTTTAATAAACCAAATTAATAGCATTCGATGTAAATGTCTCTGTATTTGAGTTATATTTGCTTACTATAAGTTTTCACCATCACTTGGAACCTTTTACGAGAAAGAATTTAATGTAGAAAAGACTAAAGTAGTCTAGTAAAGTGCGATCGTTTGTTGGTCCGTTTGTTTGTTATTCAACCACGTCGCAAAATTTCAGAGGAACGGATTGACGCGATTTTTGCATGGGAATTGGTTAAGTTATCTTGTATACCTTGAATGTGTCATCTTTATCCTGCAAAATCAGAGTTCCCACGGGATTTTTAAAAACCACGTTTGTTGCAGGTTTCAACTATTAACTGGTAGAACATAATTTTAATTGATTAGTGTATTAGAAAAATACCTATCTACAAATCACTGCAAGCCTCATTATTATCGTTTCGATAATCGATATGGCGACACATGAGCAGGGAACTAGATGTTGTCAAAGCAGCACTAACTCTCACGTTAGGAGAGCCTGTTTCAATAAAGCCTTTGACTCACTAGTGTCACAAAGAGAAGGCTATTGCATCCACGCAACAGGAGTCGAGCTTACCTTTGTAACGTTTTTCCGATATGAGATGAAATGTGTTTCATTTCAGCCAATAAAATAATTTTATTATTGACTGAGAGTCTCGCTTCGTGACGCGACAATTTGACCTCATGGTATGATTAGATTACCTGTAGCTATTGGTATACCATGTTTAATTATTTTCACCAGTTCAAAGACGTAACGTGATCTCTATGTATAATCGATAACTTCAGACAAGTTTTCTAAATGGCCGATTTATGTATTTAGAAGTGATATCTCAAATGGCTTTCCTATATATATTTTGCTATTCTAATGTTCCTGAAAGTTGTTTATTATAAATTAGATTCATCTAGTTTTTTCTTCTGACTTTCACATAGAAATAGGTGGAGATGTAGACAAAATTTGTTGTTCTTGTTAAAATAAAATCGGGTATTTGACAAAAAGTCAGATCAGCAACTTTTTTTCAAACGTCAAAACGCGTCCTAAGTATAGGATTTATATGAAAAAATTCTGAAATGTGACATCATTAAAGTTCGACGCACTTTTTTATTTTAATCGGTTGTTTAAAATGGTTATTAAACATAAAACAGCTATCAGGGGACGTGGATATTACGACTTATTCCTCTATTTAATAATCACTTAAAATAATTTATTTGAATAGTCGTCAAATACCCAATTAACTGTGTCACTTTTCAAGTTTTATCAATGGAAAAAATAGTACTCAATAACAACTCGTCTTAGGCGAAGGCTAGAAGTTCAGTTAATACTATGGTCCATTAATAATGGGCCATAATATTTACTGACGGGACACAGTACTTATTGATCGTTTAGTCTAGTGTATTGATGGATACCTAGTGTATTCAGTCAATGGAATGTGATTCATTCAGTGTATTATCTAGCCTTAGGTATTATTTGATATCACTAGTTTACCTATTGCAAATTCAATCAAAGATTTATTTCTAATAGATCTAGAATTTCTACTTAAGTAATCAAAGTTGTAGCGAAGCCTTGTTACGACCCAAACTAACAGAATATTAAACATAGAGCTATATTGAATTCACAACACTCTTATTTATCACTTATATACGTCCAGGAAAGAAGTTCGCCTAAAAAGTTTAACGCTTGTTTTTAAGTTTTATCCTATATTCCAACAATTGAATGGAAAATGTTGAATTTTATTGTTTAAAATCCTAGCTACGTCGTGTTGTGCTTAGTAAGCAAAAATCAGTGCTATTGTTTGTGTCTCATGTATTCTCTATTTTTTTAAGCATGCACAAAAAAACAAATTACTCACTACCGAACATTTCATGATTTTGCAACTTCAATTCCCTCAGTACCTGGATGAAATAATTTCGCTGAGCGAATAAATACTATGTACAGTTTATACAGTCTGTAATGGGGTGTGTTTGAAAGTAAACAATTTTATAACAAACGATAATTAATAATCACCAACCAAACCATGTTAGATAAATTTAGTAAGTAAGTACCATGTTCATTAAATTTCCGAAAATAATATAGTTATATTTTTTGCTGTATTTTGAAACAGTATTTAAAGTGTACCTAAGCGCGAATTTTATCAAGTCTTTGAATTGTATTTTAATTTAGCGATAAACAAAACATACCTAAATTAGGTACTCGGTGTACCTACTGATGATACTACTACGTAAAGTATGCGAACAGGGTGATATTTAAAAGAATTTGAAGTATTGTAAACAAGAAAAGTTTGCATTAAAGTTAGGGTAACAGAAGTCGGAGCACATTCGGAATCAACTGCCTGGAAAGAATTTGAAGCGGGTGGTAGAAACGTGTGTGGAGGGCGACCTTCACTTTTGAGGATTAAGCTTTGACAAATTTTTAACTTTGTAAGATTGCCATAATTCTTTAAACATAAAGACCCTTTGTGTTACAATGTTCGGATTTATGCGAAAATTTTAAAGTGACCTGTAGATCCATAAAATAATTATAATATTGGATCCATAAGTTGCAAATTATAAATGAAAGCTTTGTTGTTGACATAAAGATAAAATTGTACCTATCTTATAAGACTATAACAAAGATACCTCGCTAAGAAAGGATTTTGAAAAATTCTAAAGGAATAGCTCCATGCGTAGGTACTTACGATGCCGAGAGAAAAGGCTAGTTAATCATGAATCTTGTATTCATGGGACCAAGATTACTCAGAAAATGTTCCGAAATGTTGAAACCATGCATTAAATCGGAGTAACTAGTTGCAATGGCATTCTTGGAACACTCGTGTTGGCATGTTGTACACTGATTACGCCATTCGCACGACTGCCCTTAGAAAAGTTGAGAACCCGTGCAAAGATCAGAGGGTGAATGGGAGAGAAAATTCCTGTAAGGGGAAGGACGGAAGCCTAAATATAATAGCTAGGCAGATAGTTAGATAGCACGCTTAAAGATCGTGCTGTCACGATACTTAAGTGCAAATTAACGAGCAAAATATTACTATCATTCCATAATTAACCTTAATTGTTACTTAATAATATCATTAATTGTTAAATTTGATTAGTGTTACAATAATATACTTACTATATATGTTGATATAATAAAATGGTTATTAAAATTAAATATCAAAGATGATTAATATATTCCCATTTAATTGGCTTGGTTTGTAACTAATAAAAATGAAATATTATTTTGGATTATACTTACCTTGTTTGCATTAGGTATACCTGTCTCGTATTTGGTGGTGGTGGTCGTGTGGGTGTATATGTGAATACACAATATATTCTTTTACCTAGGTTTACCTATATAACCTATCAACTTACCAAGTATACAAGTGTCAATCAACATCAAGTGAAAACTTTTTCGAAATAAACTTTTTAAGTCTAAAATATAAACTGATTCTATTATATATAGTAATCCTAATTACATAAGTAGAAAATTACTTAACAAAATTTAACAGTGAGGTTCATTTAGGTCCCCTAATGTAAAAGCTTCTAAGCTCAACAAAGAGGATACTGTGTGAACAACTCTAATTACTCGGGCTTACTCACATTTACAGTCACGTAAAGAACGAGTTTCAACCCTCGGGCGTTTAAGGCTTGTTCACACATAAAGCGTGTAAGTTGCGCGTGGCCGCGGCTCGCCGTTTAGGGATCACTCATTGATTCTACTGACAACCAGTTTGCAGTTTATTGATTTCTATACATATTCAACTTTTCGTACACACCGAATCAGCTAGATAGATGATATGCATAGTTGCTGACTCTTGGCAGCCGATTTTATTATTTATTATACATACCGCTATGCGCCGTGGAAGCTGTTTGGCTTTAGAGTATCGTCAGTATAATTTGAATGAAAAACGCAACCTGATATCATAGGTTTTTGTGAATATGAGCAATTTTAGGCGAGTCTACTCAAAGTTTTATCCAGCGTAGAGTGATGAGTGAATTCTGAGAGACACGATGGACTTCACGCGTTCTGTTTGTTTCAGGCTTTACTGAATCGGGTTTACTTACATTAAAGTCACATAAACAACGAATCCAACCTTTGGGCCTTTACTACTGAGTTTATTTGCTGTTAGTCGATATAATCACAATAGGCGGTTGCCAAATCTTTATTCACAGACCTTTCCACGTTGCTAATTAGCTTTTTTGAACCTAAAACAGATTATAAACGAAATTTTTCTTCTTACAATATTATATATTATTACAGCCCATTAACGTCCCACTGCTGGGCACAGGCCTCCACTCTCATAGGAGAGAGGGAATTAGAGCTTAGACCCAATACGCTGCTCCAATGCGGGTTGGCGGTTTTATACTATTACTAAAATATTATAAATAGTTTGGATGGATGGATGGATGTTTGTTATTCAATCACGCCAGAACGGCTAAACGGATCTGCATGAAATTTGGCACAGAGATAGATTATAAGTAGTCTGAAATAACACATAGGCTACTTTTTATCCCGGAAAATTAAATAGTTCCCGCGGTAACCAAAAAAACATCAGTCCACGCTGTCGCGGTTGCAGGCATCAGCTAGTTGATTAATGAATGTATCAATGTGACCCAAGTTTCAATCTCTCTGTAAAGAAAAATAGGTGCAATATACCCATCCTATTAATAGAAGGAATTATATATTGTGCGGTTTCCCTCCAAATTGCTTAATCAAAGAACAATAGGTACGATATCTTGGCTTGAGCCTTGAAGGCAGATAAGTTTCAAGAAAATTGTAATTGTATTTTATTTCACTCCTCCATCTCCCCCAAGATGAAGAAATCTAGGTAACGTGTATTGTTTTCCTGTTTTCAATTTCGTTATTTTGTCTCGGCGAAATGTTATTCATGTAAATACAATTTTTAGATAGAGTAATCCTAGCCTATTCTATTAACTTTGCTTGTACTATTGACTAATACTGAAAAGATGATGCTTGGTCGAATAGCTTCAATAGCATTAGTTGTCAACCCTATTAAATTCAATGGTAACATTTTTCAAAGCTCTTCAGTTATTGGAAAATCAGATTCAAGAATATTAGAGTAAAGCAGCAAACTCAATGAAAACTACCAGATATTCCTACGTTTGATATACTCTATTGAAAGTTATGGTCTAAATCTTTGGTAGTTCCAGCGGGTAGTAAAATTGAATTATTTCATAACAAACTTAGGTGGTCGATCGGGTTACGCAAGAGATTTGGAATGCGCAAAATTACTATCTACTACCAATGAGCACGTGCCCTTTGAAATGACTTAGCTTTGAACCTAGTGCTCTGGCCAATTCTGAAGATTGCCTAGGGCTAAGGCTAATCGCGATGCGTCCGCATTTTGAGCTTGGACTAACATATTATCAAACTCTAAGCTAAGCCGCGGACAGAGAGACGGACGCATGTCGCCAAACTATAAGGTTCCTTGTTGACTACGGAACCCTAAAAGTCTATGTCTACAGATCTTTATCTTTACTCGTGCTTAAAAATATCACGTCAATTCGTTTATCCGTTGCAAGGACAAAGCATCATACTAAACCGTACTAAACACTTTTACATATAAGTATCTACGATGATAAACTCGTCCTTCAATAGATTTGGCGAAGCGATAATAAGTTCAAATAAATAAATAAAATAAAAAAGCCTTTTATTTCTTCAAATTGTTTGCAAATAATTGAGAATAACTAGAAATATAAGTGTGCAAAGTTAGAAAATTCATTAAAAATTATTTTTAGAATTATTTTTAATGTGTATATATTAATATGAAGAACCCTTTTCAGGTCAAGGCCTCCTCCAGCGAAACCCATTTCGCCCTATCTTTGGCTATGGTCATCCAGTTCGGTCCCGCCACTGTTTTGATGTTCAAATAAGTTGCAATAAAAGTGCTCGAAGTTTGGTTGTCTTCAAGTCTTCTACGAGTCGAACAAGTTTTGCGGTCAAGTGTGTAAAAATCTCACTTAAAATAGATCCCTTTAGATTAAGGAGTTCTCCCATTTCTTTTAACGTTTTTTATAGTTTAATATAATAATATGTTTAAGTACCAAATTCAAAGTACTGTTTAGGCGCGTACAGGTGGATCAGTTAAGGATCACTGTTAAACCCTCATTGTGCGTTTTCCCATCCGCCTGTTTACATCCAAGCCTTTGTTCTCAGAAGATCCTTTGAACTGATTGTGTACCAAATACGGAGAATTTCCAAATATTCCTTTATTATCTAACTAAGAGATTATCTGAACATTGTCTGCACAAAAATGTTCATTATTTTAGAGCATTACTTTATTTTACCGTCTAATATTACTTAAATTTGTTAATAATAAAGAAGACCGTAGGTACCTTTAATAATTAACTAAGATAACGCCTTTGGACTTCGTCCTGTGGATAAGTTAGGTCTTTGAAAAATTCTACAGATGAAAATTGGCACAGAGATAGTTTGCCTTGGAGATAGACAGTATAATAACAGTGTGGAGTTCCGTAGTTGCCCGTTACAATATACGAACATTAACTAAGTTGGTCAACTGTTAACTTGTAAACAAAGAAGTTACAAGGAAAACTATCACAGCTTAGTAAGCTGTTATAGTTTTCCTTGTAACTTCGTTTTACATGTTACCGCTAATGTCGAAATGTTGTTGACATTTACGGTTTTTACGTTTTGCTAACATTGCGTTTGGTGCTGGTAAATAAAAACCTCTTTCAAATAATTTCCTCCTCAAGGACACGTTTATTACCAAATCATCCTATTAGAAGGTTTTATAATGAAAAGCGTATCTTACGATTGCGACAAACCATGTCATGCTGGATTACTGCAAAGTAATACTAAAAGCTTCTCAAAAAAAAATCTCAATTTAGTAATTAGTTTTATTCTAATACATAACTACAAAATTTTGACTTTAAAGATCATTTGTCTACTTTCCCTTTTGCGACTTATCGACACTTGACTACAGTGGACTTTTAAAATTGAGTGACTTGCAAAACTAGATTATTTTTCAAGCGGCTGCTTCAAAAGTTTCGTAAGAGTTTTCAAATTTACCCTCTTGTCGTCCCTCATCAAGATTAATGGTTTCCTACTTTCCCGGGCCCACAGGATCTGTATTGTTCTCGTGTATTTACTTACTATATCCTTATCAATTCTTAAATACATACATATCATAATTTGCGGAACCAGCAGGATTTAAACCTGCTTTTCTCTGGTATCCACGCTAAGGACTGAAATAGTAACCGAAATAAGTGCTTTAAACATTGTTTTTTGAAACTGTTATAGAACAAAAACACTTATAATAGACACAGAAACTATACTCTAAGTTGTAAGTTAATAATTGTTTTTATTATAAGACTGCCTGAAAAAAGGAGTATATCGTTTTCAGGGTTCATGTATGTATGTATGTATGTACGTGAGTTTGTATATTCCACCATAACTTCTAGACGCCTGAACAGATTTTGATAAATGAGGTATCGTTAGAATCCCTAGCTTATTCCGGGTGACATAGGCTAGTAAAATTTTTAAAAAAAAATTATGGGGTGACCATGGTCCCGCATTAAAGACCAAAATTGAAAAAAAAAAACGATAATAAGATTAACTGTATAATCATCATTAACTGCCTCGTTGGTCTAGCGGTTAGCGTAGTCGACTGCGGATCACGAGGTCCTGGGTTCGATTCCCGGTCGGGCATAAAATTTGTTAGGTATTGGGTTTTTCAATTATGAAATTCTCAGTGCCAGGCCGGAGTTGGAAGTTGGCGGTGTTTCACCCCCGTGCCTCGGAGAGCACATTAAGCCGTCGGTCCCGGTTATTATCACTAACATGATAATAGTCGTTAAAAGCTCGCCAACCCGCATTGGAGCAGCGTGGTGGGTCTAAGCTCCTAATTCCCTCTCTCCTATGAGAGTGGAGGCCTGTGCCCAGCTGTGGGACGTTAATAGGCTGTAGTGGTGGTGGGTGGTGGTATAATCATCATCTAGAAAAAATGATGAGTAGATTCCAAAAATATATAATGTCTATAGTTCAATATTTAGTGATTCACAAAAAAAAAAAATTTAATAAAACATGTGAATAAGATTCCAAAGGCTATGCAAATCGCTTCTTATGGAGGTAAACTCCAAAAATAATATGGCAGGGCAGTCGTATTTTTTAATTCGTTAAATTAAGTTCACTTGTTATCTGTAACTCTATTATGTACTTGCACTAACAAATTGCACGGTGTCACAACGCTGTCTTCTCACTTCATTGGATTTTACACACACTGACATAACATTGACCATGTTTTTCTTAAAACAATTGCAACCATCGGTGCTTTCATGTGTTTTAGGTTAACAGATTTAAAAACACATTAAAAACGGTTACAGATTTGAGTCTGTAATCAATTCATCCTGTAACACTTATAATTCTGTAACCCTTATGATTCTGTTTTTCAGTCCTTATATCCGCGCCCTGAGCTGTGCTTGTGCGCTGAGGGCAATTTTTGTTAGGTCCCTGAGTGTGGATAAACACAATAATAAAAATTATTAAATTACTATATCATTATTAAAATATATATATATATTTTAGTAAAAAGATAAAACAAATCCAATAAATGGTTCAAACGCTCCTAATTGATAACTTATGTAGGTAATTAATTAGAATCCAGTCAATGAAATAACCAAAATATTCATATTTATATAACGTGACTTGTAGATATAGCAAGTATTTTATAATAACCAGGTAAACGGAATTGAAAGCAATTTCTTTTGCTTTGAGCAGTAAAATTTTACCTAATTTTGGTTTTGTATTTACAGAGCTAATAAATGTTTACGGGCCAGAATAGCAAATTATTTGAAAGTCAACTAATTTGTGAAGTAATTAATTCACATAATAGAGTTGGAACAATTTGCAGCACGCAATAACAGGGGCGTCGACGGCTTGATTAATTTGAATAATTCTGCAGGAACCTGTGAAGCATTTAGAGATACATTTTAAGAGAAACTGGAAACTTAGTTATTTATTCAATTTTAAATGATACATAATTTTATTGAAACTGTAAATGGTTTATTTTCCGAAAATGTTACATCTGTTCTGTAATATTTACCTTCCCATATATTGAATTCAAATGTTTTTTATTCAAATATACTTCTACAAGTACTTTTGAATCGTCGAGTGAATCTACCACAGGTTCGGAATGCCATTCCTACTGAGAAGAACCAGCAAGAACGTCGGCGGTTGCTCTTTTGAAAAAAAAATTACAATTTCATTTATTTGTAGATATTTAAGTAACAGCTGTCCTTAACATTGCTGGAGTGAGTCAAATTCGTGCTCCTTTGTCATTTACGTAATCTTCAACAGTATAATACGCTTTTTTTAGAAGCATACTTTTAAAGGACTCCTTGAACTTGTGTAAAGGTAAGTTTAAGATAGGTAGTAGAATTTTGTAATAAGATAGAATGCTCATTTCCACGAACGACCTTCGGACCTTCTTGAGGCGGAGCGATGGAGTCACGAGCTTATGGCGGTCTTGCCTATCATGCAGATCGCATATTTTTTATAATTGTGAATGTGCTGTTTTACGAAGATTAAATTATTATAAATATACTGCAAGGCTACTGTAAGAATACCTATTTCCTTAAATTTCTCTCTAAGGGATTCGTGCAGTTTAAATTATAATTTTCACGTATTGCCCTTTTTTGTAATACAATTTTTTTTTAATATCTGCCGCTTTACCCCATAGCAGTGGCGATTCCTGGTGGTCAATCTTGGGTTTGCGCTAGCTGATGGTTAGATATTTTCTCAATAAAATGCATTTATATAAATCTAAATAATAAAATCACTGATTAGGGGTAACTATAGGTTTAATATAACTGCCATATTCCTAACAGGTTTGCCCGCTACCATCTTAAAGTACTTACATTATCACCGATCACCTGGTTACATTGCAGTCAAGGGCTAACTTGTTCTTAGTAGTTTACTTTTTTTACTTTACTTTGAGTACTATATTTATTTATTTTACAAGAAGATATAACATTAAAACTGGATTGAAATACAAAAAAAAAATCTTAATGTGAATTGTTATGATTGTTGTAATCGATTTTCTAGATGATGATTATACCACCACCCACCACTACTACAGCCTATTAACGTCCCACTGCTGGGCACAGGCCTCCACTCTCATAGGAGAGAGGGAATTAGGAGCTTAGACCCACCACGCTGCTCCAATGCGGGTTGACGGGCTTTAACGACTATTATCGTGTTAGTGATAATAACCGGGACCGACGGCTTAATGTGCTCTCCGAGGCACGATACCTACTAAAGTTTTATTATAATAATTAGTATAACTGGATGTGAAAGTGTGTCTATCTGTCTGCTACATTTTCACAGGCGGGTGCAGCAGCAGCAGACAATTCCCTAGCAGATCTACTATTATGAATTTTACACTAATGTTGCTATTTGAACTATTATCACTAATAATTATTTATTATTAACTAGCTGATGCCCGAGCCTTCATCCGCGTGGATTGAAGTTTTTTTTTTATTTCTCGCGGGAAATATTTAGTTTTCAGGGATTACAAGTAGCATTTATGTTATTTCAGACTATAATCTGTCTCTGTGCCAAATTTCATCCAGATCCGTTCAGCCGTTCCGGCGTGATTGATCCATCCATCCAAACTTTTGCATTTATAATATTAAAACTATTTACTTATTACATTTACATTATTCACACTTACTATTAATCAAAACACTCATAATATAATTAAATTATCTGTTAAACTAAAAATAAACGTAACGTTTCGAAAATAATACTACGCGCCACACGTTATTCAAAATTCGTACCGCACGCCTTTGGCCCGTATATTGTGTCATGTGAGCAGGAGTTAGCGGGCGACGCGGGGCGGCCACGAGACGATGCGGCGGCGCCGAACGCACGTCCCAACCACGGTGCGAGGTGTTTATTGTGCGCGCGTGAATATAATTATCGATTAACGAAATCATTTCGTTGATAAAATTTTATGTAAAATATTAGTATATTACTTAAAAAGATCTAGTATAATTGGTAAGTAACTTATTCTTAATTTTATTGGTATTGCGGCGCAACTCAGTAAACTGTCGAATCTTTCTGACAGCGTAAGCAGCAGAGCTGAATTTGCCAGCCAGAGTTGATTTATGAGTGCTCTATTGAAGCTTTGAATCCCCAGGTCACCCCCAGGTGGTCTCTTCTATTTTTAAAATATCATTATTTACAGTAAAATTTATGTTTCCTGTGGACTAACAGGTAAGCCCGCTACCATCTTAGACTGTATCATCATATACCATCAGGTGAGATTGCAGTCAAGGGCTAACTTGTAGCACAGTAATGTTTACTGTGCTTGTAGTGGTTAAAAAAAGGACTTGGTATTTGGCAACGCGAATTCAATGCCTTTGGTTATCTTTGCGTTTAAAAGTAAATTGTTTACAGTAAACCAGTTAATGACTTCAGAAATTGCATTATTTACGTCTTCATACACATAATATACATATTAATAACGCAGACAAGATTTTTAAAATAATTTTTAAAGGGTGAAAAATTGCGGGTGTGGGAACACCTTTTTTCTGATTCAGGGATCAGTTTCCTATAAACCGACATATTTTGCTTTAAACTGCAAAGTTTTGTTTTAGTCAAGCATCTAAACGGTTGTTTTTTGATACATGAAACAATTCACGGCAGACATATTTACTAAGTTATAAGGAAAACTATCGTAGCTAAGAAGCTTTAAAAGTTAATAAGTTGTCTAACATAGAAAATGTTCGCATACTGTAACGGGCAACTACGAAACACGTGCGTGTCCCACGTGTGACACGCACTTGGCCGATTTTTGTTATTTGTCGAAATTAAAGAGTTTCCACAGAATTTATAAAAAACTCAATCCAAGAAGATGGAGACAAATTAAATAAAAGGTACAGTCAAATATACTTAATACCAGCTTTTTGATATGTCTGCCTAATATAGCAGCCTGTAATATCACAAACACCTGATATGGGAAACCGAATCTCCGTCTGTTTCTCTGTGAACCTTATTACTTTCCATCTTCATTACGATCAAGTTATTAAATAACGGTTTACAGCTGGTGCTTATGGAATATACTAGTTGGGTACTTTTACTAGTAGATACTAGTTATTTATATAATTTGTTACATCTTCAATCTGTCCATAAAAGTACCTACATTTTTTAAAAATGTATTTAGTACCAAAAACCACTTATCTCTATAAGAGATCTCTACCAGTGACCCTTGGTAGTGAGGAAGGTTGTGGAGGAAGAATAGGTACAACAAGATATGAGATAGAATGAAACAAGATGTTATATCATAAACTTACATAAACACACAAATACATATTTTTGTACCTAAACGCGAAATTAATAAAGTATAAAAACATGTAATTAATAAATACCTGCACTACTTAGTTTTATGCTTCAATGCAGGTATATTTTAATGACATCCAATAAACTTCCAATGCATAAACTTTATTGACCGACCTATGAATGCTGCCATCACGCGATTAGCGGACACGGACTGCAACCGGCTTTAAAATGATGCTATTAAAAATAAATTCAACCTCCACTTATCTCATTATTCAATATGGATCTATAAACTAATATTATAAATGCGAAAATTTGGATGGATTGATGAATGGATGTATGGATGGATGTATGAATAAATGTTTGTAACTCAATCACGCCAGAACGGCTGAACGGATCTGGATGAAATTTGGCACTGACATAGATTATAGTCTGGAGTAACACTTAGGCTAGTTTTTATCCTGGAAAATTAAAGAGTTCCCGTGGAGACCGGAAAACCTCAATCCATGCGGACGAATTCGGGGGTATCAGCTAGTTTATAATATTTTAAATTCGAGAGTATCTGTCTGTATATCTTGCTACCTTTTAACTTTTTGGCACCGTGATAACTTGCATAACTACTGTAGCCTTATTATGTAAAATCTGCATTTAAATCATTGGAGTTGCGGACATTGTATTTTGGTCAATAGTGGAAAGGTGTTTTTTTTATTTTATCCACTTCAAGTTATCCCTTGACTGCGATATCACCCAATACTAAGTGATGATGCAGTCTAAGACGGTAGCGTGATAACCTGTTAGGGGCATGGCAGTTATATTAAACCCATACCCCTAATCGGTTTCTACACGGCATCATACCGAAACGCGTCTGTGCGAAACGCTAAATCGCTTGGCGGTACGTCTTTGCCGGTAGGGTGGTAACCAGGCCAGACCAAGGAAAATTCAGAAATTATAAATTCCCAAATTGACTCTGCGGGGATTGAACCGGGATGAGGGAGGTTTGTAATTGTTACACTGTAACAATCATTTTTAGTGAGTTGATAAATGGTTTCCATGGGGTTTTTTAATTCTACTAAATCTGCGACGCCGAAGCCGGAAATATGTAAAGATTACGAGTATTTTATGCAGGCAGGTATATGCTGTGTGACTTGACTTACAAGAAAGTTATTGTCCCTTGGTATGTTAATATAAGTTACTAAATATTTTATTTTCACTCGTGTAAATCAGAATGCTGTATGACGGCTGCGGCGCAAAAATGTTGTTTGTAACAAACTTTTGCACAATGGAAGGAAAGTAAAATAAATAAAACTCCAACACAAAGAACTTCATAAGCCAAAATAGATTTGCTCAACGATTATGTTGTTATACTTCGTGAAAGCTCAGAAATCAGGGGCGCTTGTAACTTTTAATGAGTTTACCATGTTCACTTTTTATCTTACTACTTATTATAAATGCGAAAGTTTCGATGGATGTATGGATGTATGGATGCTTGTTACTCAATCACGCTCCAACGGCTGAACGGATCTGGCTGAAATTTGGCACAGAGATAGATTATAGTCTGAAATAGCATATAGACTACTTTTTATCCCGGAAAATTAAAGAGTCGCGGACATTCGCAGCCCCGGATCTTCAATTTTTTCGAGGCGGGGCAAAAACTGAAAATGCCGCCCTCGCCCGCGTATATTTTACCTTTGATTCTCATTTTTACCATTTTTTTATATTTGCTATTTTTTAATTAAAAAAACTGATTTTCAGTTTATTTTTAATTAAAATTCAAAAATTTTTTTCTATCTGGACAATTTTTGTCCTCGTAGGTATATCAAAATATTGATTTTTTGCTGAGCTACAGCTGCCTTTTGTTTATCAGCGCGCGGCCGAAATGCTCGCGTTTCGTACTTTTCTTAATTTTTTTTCTGTTTCTATTAGTGATAGAAACTTCTAGTTTGCTTCAGTTTGTCTACATACATACTAATTTGATTTCATAACTTCTCAATAGATATTTTTCTCAAACATGCTTGCAAATTTGAGCATTATTTTGACAACCTTCTTCGAGATAAATCGAACTTGCCGTACTGGTCAAATACATGCGAGCAGCGGCCGGCAAAAGTTGTATGAAAATCCATATCTGTCATGGTTTAGCGGCGAAATAAATTTTTTCGGCCGTTTAATTTAAAAATGGAACGATCTTTTACTCCGAAACATGGCAACCAAGGAGGTAACTTATCAAAGGTTTTATTTAAATTTCGAACTAGTTTGCAAATAGAAAGCTGTTTATTGAAAAAAAAACAAATGAACACTATAACGCGGGAAAAATTATTGTTGTTCGTTGTTCGTTGTCATTGATTTTGAAATGTATTTGACAAAATGAGTTCAAGTGAAGACAATGAGTGTGATGAACTTTAACGCCATCTGAAATTCAAGAGGCGGCAAGAGCCGTAATAGAAAACTTGTTACCGCCAAAATCGTAAGAAAAATATTTTTAAATAAAAAGTTCTGTCTAAGTACTACTTAGTTTTAATTTCCGCGCATTATTTGAGAAAATCACTATACAAGCCTTGGCCACAACTAGGCATTGATGGACTCACGTATGTGTGCCTCGGCTTCGTCTCGGCCCACATTTACACGTTCGTCCTTCAATGCCTGTTTTGCTGGCCGCTGCAGTAATGTACTATTAATGACCATCTTATCTTGATATAAAAAAAAATTGGGGCCAGTAAAATTAAATCATTTTTTTTAATTCTTTTGAACTTAATGTTTAGTTTTTAATGTTTTATATATCGCAGTTTTAAGTTGAAAAAATATTGTTCTTTATCTGTATTTTATCTAGCGCTCCGCCCCAGCTTGTCACGTGTAGCACTAATCATCATAATAGTTCATACCCAATAATAACCAGTCGACATTGGGCAACAGTCAGCACATCAGGTTTTACATTAGCACTGTGGTATCTCCACCCTGCCGGCCACCCCTATTTCTGTTGCGCGTTAATTTATTTCTATGATATCTTATGTTATTTATTCTATGATATTTATCGGAATGAAATGGTGTAAAGAGTGAATTTGGTTTATATTAAATACTTGAGATGACCAACCATTTTATTTTGATAAGGATTAATACAATGTCAGTAAAAACACCTTCGAAAGTAAAGCTTTTTTGTAAATTATAAAATCATAAAAATTGTTATTGTGAGACAACCTTAAAAGAAGCTATCGCGGACTTCTTTTTAGAACTTTTTGAGGGGAACAATTCCACATTACATTGTTTTCGTGTAACTTTTACTATTTACGCAGCGCACGCCACGAAAGCACTCAGATGAGAGGATTTTTTACGACTTCATTCACATCATTGCAATTTTCGTAAGGATTTTTCTGTACTTTTTTATAAATAAAAGATAGTCTGTCACTCGCTGATAAAGTAGCTATCTATAAGTGAAAGAATTTTTAAAATCGGTCGAGTAGTTTTTGAGTTTATCCATTACAAACAAACAGACAAATCTTTCCTCTTTATAGCCCCGCGAAAAATAATTTTATTTCATAATATGAAATTTATGAGTTATATTATAACTTATTGTCCCTAAAGTACTGGACGTCACAGTGGTCAAAATTGCCAAGTTTGAATGTGCCGCTCGAGGTATGGGTGCCGCCCGGAGTATGGGTGCCGCCCGGGGCATGGGCCCCGGCTTGCCCCCCCCTAGATCCGGGGCTGGACATTCGCTAGTAAATAAATAAATAAAGTTTTTATGTTTTTATTTATTAAGTATTTAGCTATCCTTTTAGTACGTTATTATTTTTATGATATTGCTTCGCTTTTGTAAAAAAGGATAAATTTCTCAAAGATCGCCCCTCTACTTATATTTAAGATTAAAACCAAGACTTTTTCATATTCCAAAACGATTTTCAGACTTTGTTAAATATATTAAAAATAAGCTTTTTTTCTTTTTAGAATAGGTAATATTGGAAAAATTTAATTCTCACGATCGAACGACAGTCTTCCAATCAAGATACCTATTGTAGTTGTAGTTCGAAGCTGAGTAATGCCCATTAATGATACTAGAAAAAGAGGAAAATAATGATGTCGGATAATGAAGCAACTTTAGTAATTAGAAACAGTTTATGTTCCGATAAAACTCTAAGTACATAAAAACGTCCGAACCCAGCGAATGTGGCCCAGGCCAAAACATTACAGTATGTCACCGTGATGTATACCAGTTTACTCTAGTAATTATTATTGGAAGGGAAGTTTCGGAATCGAATAGCCCTTTTACGAATTATGTTACAATTACTACAAACATTTGGTAATTTTGTGAACTCAAACTCAAACTCAAATAATGTTTATTCAATATAGGTAGGTATACTACACTTATTGACGTCCAGTTATATAAAAAATAATAATGGTGATAATCAGTAACGGTATCTTAAAACTACAGCTACGAGGGTTCCAAACGAGCCCTAGTCTAAGAAGAGCCCACAACAAACTCAGCCGGGGTTTTTTTTTCACTATCACCATTTCACAAATAATCATCTTAACTATGGAACTATCAGACCCATTACATCAAATCATTGCCAAGCTTCCTTGTCATTCAAGTAATCCTTTACATGGTAATAGGATTTTTTAATGAGTTTACGTTTTACATTAACTTGTTCAGAGACATCTTCAGCACGTCTTCTGAGCTTATTATAGAAGCGGACACTGTGTCCAACAAATGAATTGCTAGTTTTACTAAGCCTAGAAGCAGGCATTACAAGTTTATTTTTATTTCTAGTATTGACATTATGACAATCACTTTTGTTCTTGAATTTATCAATGTGTTTGTGCACTATACTAAATTTGAAAATATATCAAATATATTTTCAAATAAATTATTATATTATATAACTTTTATTAGTTTTATGATATCTACTAGTAGAAATAATTGACGCCCGCGACGACGTTCGCGTAGATTTAAGTTTTTTTTAATTTATAGACTAGTGCTTGACTGCAATCAGACTTGCTGGAAGTTCTAATGCAGCCTAAGGCGAAGCACGCTTGCCTAGAAGATACCCATCCACTCAGAATTTTATAGACCTCGTACACGACTGCCCAAACAAGTCATAATTAAAAAAATTAAAAAAACACGACTGCCCTGCCAAAAAATGAACTAAAAAGTTAAAAATCTAAATTAATCTAGTTAAATTAGAATCTTTTTCACATTTTTATTATATGATATTTGTCTGTGAATCACGGGATATTGAACTATAGTGTTCTTCTTCTAAATACCTGAAAAGATTTAGATACTAAATTGTTAGAATCCTTACATCATCCCGAGTGACATGTATTTTGATTCGACACTCGTGTTTTTAAATCTATACTAATAATATAAATGCGAAAGTTTAGATGGAATGTATGTATGGTTAGATGTTTGTTACTCAATCACGCCAGTATTGCTGGACGGATCTGGATGAAATTTGGCACAGAGATCGATTGTAGTCTAGAATAATACATAGGCTACTTTTTATCCCGGAAAATTAAAGAGTTCCCGCGAGAACCGAAAAACCTCAATCCTCGCGGACGAAGTCGCGGGCATCAGCTAGTTTATTTAAATAATGCTCACTTGTTATCCAATGTGTTGCATATCTGTAATGGCCTCATCAGATATAGACATGAACGCAAAAATTAAATTCATCAAATGCAAATTACTTGTACACATTTTATTTAAATAGATATAAAATTTCAAAATCCTGAGGAAGGGGCGCTTGGAGTGGAGTACCTATATTGTGGAGAAGGGTGAACTGTACCTATCATAACAAAAACAATCCAATTTGGAACACTACATATCTGTGAAATCGCCGGCAGGCAGACTCCTTGAAATGGGCTCGAAGAAAAATCCATCGTATATTACTGCGATGGCTTCCAGTCCTACCGTTGATGTCAGGGTTGGTCTTTTTGAGCGTGGTCCTGCATAATATTTCATTGATCCAGCCCATTTCATAAATGGAAATCAAATCTCTGTATTTATGTATATGTACCAAGGGCAAAACACACAGGGAGCGGGCGGTGGTGGGGCGCGAGAGCGGGAGTTTATATGGACGATATTACCACAGTAATTGTATCTGTTTACTGTGATATCACACAGCGTCACCCGCCACGCGCCCGACCCGCGCCCGCTTCTGTGTGATGTCGTCCATAAAAATACAAGGAATTCAACCCGCCGCGCACCCGACCCGACTCGCGCCCGACCAGCGCCCGCTCCCTGTGTGTTTTGAGATAGATAGATAGATAGACAGATAAATACTTTATTGCCACACAAAACATTAAAAAAGAAACAAAAACGTATTTATGTATATGTACCAAGGGCAAAATACACAGGGAGCGGGTGCTGGTGGGGCGCGAGTCGGGTCGGTTGCGCGGCGGATGGAATTCCTTGTATTTATATGGACGATATTACCACAGTAATTGTATCTGTTTACTGTGATATCACACAGCGTCACCCGCCACGCGCCCGACCCGCGCCCGCTTCTGTGTGATGTCGTCCATATAAATAAAAGGAATTCAACCCGCCGCGCACCCGACCCGACTCGCGCCCGACCAGCGCCCGCTCCCTGTGTGTTTTGAGATAGATAGATAGATAGACAGATAAGTACTTTATTGCCACACAAAACATTAAAAAAGAAACAAAAACGTATTTATGTATATGTACCAAGGGCAAAACACACAGGGAGCGGGCGCTGGTGGGGCGCGAGTCGGGTCGGTTGCGCGGTGGATGGAATTCCTTGTATTTATATGGACGGTATTACCACAGTAATTGTATCTGTTTACTGTGATATCACACAGCGTCACCCGCCACGCGCCCGACCCGCGCCCGCTTCTGTGTGATGTCGTCCATATAAATACAAGGAATTCAACCCGCCGCGCACCCGACCCGACTCGCGCCCGACCAGCGCCCGCTCCCTGTGTGTTTTGAGATAGATAGACAGATAAATACTTTATTGCCACACAAAACATTAAAAAAGAAACAAAAACGTATTTATGTATATGTACCAAGGGCAAAATACACAGGGAGCGGGTGCTGGTGGGGCGCGAGTCGGGTCGGTTGCGCGGCGGATGGAATTCCTTGTATTTATATGGACGATACCACCACAGTAATTGTATCTGGTTACTGTGATATCACACCGCGTCACCCGCCACGTGCCCGACCCGCGCCCGCTTCTGTGTGATGTCTTCAATATAAATACAAGGAATTCAACCCGCCACGCACCCGACCCGACTCGCGCCCGGCCAGCGCCCGCTCCCTGTGTGTTTTGAGATAGATAGATAGATAGATAAATACTTTATTGCCACACAAAACATTAAAAAAGAAACAAAAACAGTGAACAAGCAAACATAAATAAGTGCGCAAAAGCGGTCTTATCACTAAATGTAAAGTTTGAGCTTAAGGTATGCCGTATGAAACAATACAATACCACACCACAGGAAATCAATAAGAGTATTTCAGAATTTTGTGTGGTAATAGGTGTCTTCCACTTATTGCAGTATCTTTAAAAGTAGAATGGGGCCAATTCCGTTTAACAAAATCTGTAATTTAAACTAAAATGACAGTTCTAAGCCTAGTGCTGCCCCTTTCCATTTAGTTTAGTTTAGAGACTATACAGAATTGGCCCCATTGTCTTAAAATACATAATTTTGTAAGTATGAGTATTTTTTAATAATATAATATATCATAACCTACGCTTATATTATGTAATCAAAAATATAACATACCCACCTTTCTGAATCACAGAATTTCTTTCGCGTGATTTCCCCTGAGCCATCAACATCAGACTACTTTTGGTGGTTCATATAGGTCTCTTTTCGCTTAATATTAGAAGGTAAAATATATCCGATCCAATATATTTACCCCAAAACTGTTTGCCCAAACATCACTCAAAAACTTTGGAAATAAGAATCATAAAGTATTCTCATATATAATAGAAGCTGTGTGAATATTTTTTTCAGTATTTACACATATACGATTTGGATCAAGCCGGACGGCCAATTTTTTTCTATGAAAGGGCCCATCTAGTACCTACATATATGTCGAAGGTACCAACAGTTGTAGGTCTATGTTACGATTTGGATGTTTTGTGTAAATGGAGTCAAGTTCATAAACTTCGAGAAGCTTACTCAATATCTATATTACTTACTTGTTTAATATTCTGTTAGTTTGCTTCGCTCCAGGCCTTAAGTTAAATCATTAGAGGTTCTACACTAGTTACACAGCGTATCAGATAGTTTATCAATTAATATTCCTTTCGTGCCCTTAGCACGATCTTCGTAGAAATTAAAGTAAAATAAAATCCAAATAAAAGTAGATGCTTGCACAGAAACTTGGAATTAAATATGAGTAACCAAATATTTTATGATTATGATTAGGATATCTATATAATTAACCCAGAAACCTGAAATAAGCACAGATGTTCCTTTCATAATGTTGACAAGGTAAAATACAAACAGATAATTGGAGAAACTGATGACTTACAAAATATCAAGGCAGTACAGTATACACAGCTCGGTGTAGACGTTTTAGTTTTTGCACGTGTCTCATTCTGTAGTACATCATGAAACATAAAGCTATAAAAATTGTAGTGGACAAAAGCTAGTTCCTTATGATGATCCCTTTTTTCTCTATCTTGTAATATTTTGTGTAAAAACCATGAAAGATTCAGATAATTACATGACTTGATCTAATTGATCAAAATTTAAAAAAAAGGTTAAAATTCTTTATTAATTCTCGATTTAATTCATCTAATTCTAATTGAAATAGATGAATTACATCGAAAATGAATGAATGAATTTTTAAAGTAGGTAGGTACTTATTGAATTTTTTAAGGTAAAAAATGCAATATTTTAGCATTCCATCAAACGTCTTCCGAGAGTTTATTAATGGTGTATGTAGTGAACACCGGCGCCCAAGTTTTCCAATATCCTCGATATTATTCAGTTCCGTGGTCTTCGAGCATATGAAAAAGTAACAAACTTTCTCTTGATCCTCCGGAGTTTCGCAGGTTAATGTAAAATATCCAATATGATGCCTATCTAAAATGATTACTTTGGCTCTTTGCTTTGTTGAAAAAATTTTATTTGAATTATATCGGAGTTCTTATCTACATTATATTATACTTACCGTCTTACCGAAATTAAACGCTAAAAAGCAATAAAATACAACTAAGTGTATTAGCTAACCTACGAGTACCTTTCCTTTACTTGCATCCCGTTACCTTTTTGCCGTGCGATGTATTTTATATGTATTTTAAGTGCTAGCTCATCTTCGCTCTACTAATAAAAGAATGCTATAGGCTTTAAACACCTACGCATCTTCCTATATACTTTTGGAGGGTAAATTTCGTATAAAATATAGTGGTATTTATTTTCTGGTGAGAGACTTCGGTCGTGGCTAGTTAACTCCCAACGGCAAAGAAGTTCCGCCAAGCGCTTTAGCGTTCCAGTAGATGCCGCGTAGAAATTGATCGAACTGACATAATTAATTTATATTCCAAACACAAGATGATGCCCGCGACTTCGTCCGCGTGAATTATTTCTCTTTCAGCGTGGGAACTCTTTAATTTTCCGGGATTAAAGTTGCCTATGTTCTTCCCCGGGATACAACCTATCCCTGTACCAAATTACATCAAAATCAGTTTAACAGATGGACTGTGAAAGCGTAGCAGACAGATAGACAGACACACTTTCGCATTTATAATATTGGTATGGATATGGATTTTCGTCTACCCGCCGTGCTTGGCTGAAGCATTTTGCATGTACTTACTTGTATTCTACCTTTTAAGAAATTAGAAATAATATCTAAATAAATAAAATGAGCCCTTATTGTAGCGCTAGTACAGTTTTTTTTACTTAAAATATAACGCTTAAATTAATCTGAGATTTGCTCTGCGTGTCCTCCATAGGCCTCCTCAAAATTTTTCTAGACGTTTCTATTCTTGGCTAACCTTGTCCACATATTACCAAAACCAATTAAGTGCTTTATATCATCCTCCCATCTTCTAAATTGTCTGCCTGGGGTACCATACTAACACTTTTGTGGTCCACTTCTCATTATTTTTCTTATAGATAAAAGATATCTATATACCTAAAAAGTTTCCACCCAAACGGTGCCGGGGCAGGTTAGTCAGTAGATGATATAGTAATATTTGTTTGCGATTTATTTCTAAATAAATGTTGTTGTCGATATATTTATTTAATCCTTGGCATCCATAACGATTTCCGGTTCCCTCGCTGACGAACGAGCGTTGCGTGCAGGGGCCAGGAGTGATGGATATCGCTCTCAGTCCTCGACTCTTCAATTAAACGTAACAATGTCCGTGCGAAAATTTTACACCAATTTTTTATTTCACATCAAAACACGAAAAAATCGTGTAGTTTTTTCCCAATTTAGGGGAAGCTTTTTCCTAAACTTTAATACAGAACTGGGCAAAAAGTGGTACCTATCTAGAAATAAAATTCTGCGGCTGCGTACCTTATTCTAGAGCCTTTCTAGAGATTTTAATTCTAGAACCCCTGACCTCTGAACATTTCTTACCTCTTATTGTTATCGATAGAGGGTATAGGATAAGAGGGTAGGACGTATATTAAACCAGTTGTGGAATCATTATTATTATTATTATTATAAATTTAGCTCTCACGCCCGCATACAAAATAAATACATATATGGCCTAAAGAGTTATAATAAACTTACGTAAATAAATATTAATTAATAAACTTACATACACAAATACACAAATAAATAGTTGTAGCGGGCGGAGGATTACACCCCGGCAGGGGAGACCAGACGGCCGGGGGTCAGGGCGACAGGTTGAGAAACCGGCGGACTATCCTAGCCGAGTCTAGCAACACCGCTTTCTGCATCCTGGCTGCGAGCGAACTGTCACGGAACCCCAGTCGCCTCAGATGGTGAGCGAGGCTGACTGGGATTAACCCATTCGCAGATATGACGATTGGGATGGTTTCGGTGGACCCCACATGCCACATGGCGGAAACCTCGTGAGCCAGATCAAGATACTTACGTTTCTTCTCCGTCTCAGCTCTCACAAGGTTCTCGTCATATGGAATTGTGATGTCCACCAAAAACACCCGTGACTGTGCCCGGTCCAACAGCACGATGTCAGGCTTATTCGCTAGAATAGTCCTGTCCGTGATGATGGACCGGTCCCAATAGAGCCGGACTCCGTCACGCTCGAGTACAGGCACCGGTGTGTACTTGTAATACGGCAGCCTCTCATCCAGGAGACCGTACTTCAGAGCAAGCTCCTGGTGAAGGATTTTGGCCGCTTGGTTGTGTCTGTGCAGATACTCAGTGTTAGCAAGCGCCGAACATTCCGAAAGCACATGTCTGAGTGACTCACCAGGATGGCGACAGGCTCGACAGATGTCGTGAGTTCCATCCTTCAGAATGTACTTTCGGTAGTTCCGCGTCTTAACTACCTGATCCTGTATCGCACAGACAAAACCTTCGGTTTCCCCAAAGAGGTCACCGAAGCGCAGCCATTGCACGGACGCTTTTTTATCAACGTGTGGCTCATTAAGAGCTTTAAAAAAGCGTCCGTGCAACTCCTTCTCCTTCCATACGGTCTCCCGGTCAGAGGTGCTAAGTACCTTCGGCGCCTGCCACTCGATTTTGGCTAAGGATAGGGGAGTGAGTCCTTTATCACATTCTACGACCTCTCTATGCATGGGCGACTCGCTCTTCATCTCGAAGTATGTTCTGAGATTGGCTATCTCCCGGTTATGCATGGTCTTGACGCTTAATACGCCTCGACCACCACATTTCCGGGGGATATACAATCTCATCACAGACGACTTCGGGTGGTGCATGCGATAGAGTGTCATAGTTGTGCGGACTTTTCTATCCAGGGCGTCAAGTTCGGTCTGAGTCCATCTGAGCACGCCAAAGGTGTACATGAGGACAGGCACAACCCAGCCGTTATAGGCTCGAACCTTATTGGCACCTGACAAAAAACTTTTACATATTTTTGTCAGACGGCCAAAAAAGGCCTCGCAAACAGACTGTTTCATGTCCGCCTCATTTACCCCCAACGACTGCGACATACCCAGATACCGGTACGATTCAGCTTCAGAGAGGGTCCTGATGTTCGATGGCTCGAGATTCATCTCAGCCGATTGAGTAACCTGCCCCCTCACCACATGCAAGACCGCACACTTGTCCAGCCCAAGCTCCATTCTGATAGAGTTACTGAACTCAGTGGTGATATTCAGCAATTCTTGCAGACGGGTAGCATTGGGTGCCAGCAGTTTGAGGTCGTCCATGTAGAAAAGGTGAGGCACTCTTGTCCCTCCTCTCCGAAACTGAAAGCCCGTCCCTGAATTCTCCAGCAGTGAGCTGAGTGGGTTCAGAGACAGGCAAAACCAAAGTGGACTCAGACAGTCACCCTGGAAGATCCCCCGCCGTATCCTTATCCGGTCACCGGCAGCCGCCAACCGCTCACCGTGGAGACAAAGGATCGTACTCCATTGCCCCATGCATTCCCTGAGGAAGTCTCGAACTGTACCATCGACTTTGTACAGTTCAAGGACCCTCAAGAGCCATGAATGGGGCACCGAGTCGAATGCCTTTTTATAATCAATCCAGGCGGCGGAGAAGTTCCGGCGGTTGCGTTTGACCAATTGCCCCGCAACGGAGTCGATGAGAAGGAGCTCCTTAGTACCACGGCTACCCCCCCGACATCCGTTCTGAGCCCCAGACATGATGTTATTTTCGTCTACATGACGAGTGATCTTGAAGCTCAGAACGGATGTCAGTGTCTTATAGATGGTCGTAAGACACGTAATAGGGCGGTACTTAGCCGGATCAGTGGCGTCAGTGGACTTTGGAGCTAGATGAGTGATCCCAGTGGTGAAAAGGTCCGGGAGCGTCCTATGCTCGAGAGCTTCTTGAAATTGTCGAGCCAAGGTCGCATGGCAAACCGAGAAACCCTTAAGCCAGTAGTGATGCAGACCGTCAGGACCCGGACTTTTCCAGTTCGGGGCCCGCCTTACTGCATCAACTACATCCTCCGTAGAGATGGCTACCGGGTTCATCGGTTCAATTACGGCACATGCTTCCTCTACCGCCGCAATCCAAGGGCCCTCTTCATGCTCAACCTCTCGCGACCACACACTCCGCCAGAAAGCGACAAGGTCTGCCGAGCTCGGCTGTTGAGAGGTAGAGCAGACTGCTGGACACTCCGATTTTTTGTAAAACCTTTTCTGATCACTCGAGAAGAGACGATTTTGCTGAAAGCGCTCAACTCTTTCCGAGTATCGTCGTATGCGGTTCCCCCATGCAGCGATTTTCTGCTTCAGGTCGTCGATGCGCTCCGTTAGCTTTTGGGTTATGTCGGGCTGATCCAACCTAACCCCAAGCCCGTTGAAGGCAATTCTAACGTATTGCCCGACCGGAAGCTTTGCAGTCTGCCAATGAGGCCTCTGGCAAGGTTGATACGGCGTTCTATTCTCCTCTTCCAGGCCGGTTCCGTGCTGCGTCTTGCAACAGCAGCGCGTCCCGGACCCGGGGTCTTGGCTCCAATAAATCGGTGCACGGCTAAAGCCGCACCGAAGAGAATAGAAGCCGTATCATCCAAGCCAGTGCTGCTCGCTAGGTGTTGAGGCAGCATTTGGTTGATGGCCTCAATGACATCCCACGTCGCTACATTCAGCGTGAGGCGGGAGAGCCGCGGACGATTCTCTAGAGGAGCGCTCCGAGTCTCAAAAATCGCCTCTTCTAGAATCCTTCCCATCCGCTCTATATCCAGGGAGACAGTTCCCTCAGCGTCCCCCTCCACAGGCAAATCTTGTGAGATGGTTGCAACAGTCTCCTCGCGGGCAGGCGCCGCCGCAGAGACCATATTTTGCTCTATGGCTGGGGTTGTTACTTCGGGAACAGCCTCACGTCGTAATCGTTCGAGCTCGGTAGCGTTAAAGATGTTCGAACGCTGAATATACCGAGCCCGATCTGCCAGGTTCTGTTCCGTGACAGTTAAAGTCGGCTCAAGCAGCAGAAACTCGCGGTACATTGCCGCTCGGTAGCCAGTCCGTCCGGTTTCCCCTCCTGTCGCCCTGTAGTACGCACGCATGACATTCTCGTTCATGAGAGAAGTCCATCTCATGCGGCGTACACCACCAGCGGCGGGCACCGAAGATGGGGCCCTGGTGGACCCCGTCGGTGCCAAGCCCTCTGGTGGGGATGATGGAATTGTCGACCGGCCCGATGGTAGTGGCGGCCGACTGATGTGGCTGGCGGCCCGCATGCTGTCACGTCCAGCGCCAGCCCCAGACGCGCCCTGGCGCCCCCCAGGCAGCGACCCTTTGTGCGCATTCTCATTATTTGTTTCCATCATCATAAAAAGGGGGGTGGGGTGAGTGGTAGCTACATCACTCGGGGTCCACTCAGGTCCCCAAGGAGGCTGTTTTGATGGCCAGCTAACCAGCTTTCGGGGAACTTGGATAGTAAGCAGTGCCCCGGATCCCTTAGTCGCCTCTTACGATACACCCACGGGATAGAAAGGGGTGGCAACATTCTCCTCTGCCGTTGCCACACGGCGGATTATTATTATTATTATTATTATTATTATTATTACTCTTTATTTTGTACACCACAACACACATAAAAAGTACACAAAAAATACATAGAAAACAAAAAACTAAGTAGTATACAAAAAGGCGGCCTTATCGCTTAGTAGCGATCTCTGCCAGGCAACCTTAGGAATAGGAGAAGTAAGGAGATTAACTCGCGGGTGGTGTATCAATATAAACATACAAACAAATACCTACATACTAATACATAAACTGTTACAAAAATAATATAATACTTATAATAAATATATGAAAATAAACTAATATATATTATGTATTTTTAGTTTAAGTAATATCATACTAAATAAAAGTTAAAACTAGTCGTCTGTATTATGGTGATAAATAGAAACTCTTAACAGATTTTTTAAATATTTCCAGTGACTTTGATTGTCGTATGTTTAATGGGAGAGCATTCCATAATAAAACAGCTTGCACTGTGAAAGACTGCGCATAAAACTTTGTCTTATGCGATGGTATGCATAAAGTTAATTTATCTGATCTGATATTATCTGATGACTGATCTCCCAGAAATTTAAAAAATCATCATTATATTTGAAATAATTCAACGACACCTTGCCGCTCCCTTATGCAAAATAATTATTGTAACAATTATTTTATTTATGTGGTAAGTACCTAAATATTACCTACTGTCGATCGCTGCAGTACTCGGTGCAAAATGTGTATAAGTTGTACAGAAGTAAGTACATCACTTTATTATTATAAAAGCGAAAGTATGTCTGTCTGGTACGCTTTCACGGTCCATCTATTCAACCTATTTTGATGTTTGGAACAGAGATGGCTCCCATCCCAAATAGGACGTTGGGATTTTTATTTCGGAAAATTAAGGATCCTTGGGTATTAATCTTAAGCTACGCAGACGAAGCCGAAGGCATCATTTATTCTTTCGGACGGGGCAAAGTCGCGCATGAAATCGAACGCACCAGTAAGCGATTTAATAACATACATTCTAGACAGTAATAATATTAAGGATTAGTCCCAAAAGGGTCGATACTTCATCTTCCCAATGATAGGATATATAAACGCGCCTGTGTTGCGGGTTTGCGCTTACCTACTTCGATTGTCAGAACGAGCCTTTCTGGTTTAGAATTTTCTGTCGAATTTCTTCAATGGAATTGGACTGGTTATTTTAGTACCTCTATTTTATTTCTATTGATCGCGCCGCCAAATCGTAGAATCCGCCCGAAATAGCGACGATTTGTAACAATATTTTGACCTCTGTAGCGACACTAAGGTCAAGTAGGTGAAGGGAACTCTTATAGGATCATTTCGTTGTTCGTCTCTATGTCTGTCAACCACCTTTTTCTCGGAAACGCGTAGAGGTATCATAGATCACGGTCCATCATTGGGTTTTGAATTGGTCAATATAAAAAACCAAATAATTCAAATTCAAACGTTTATTTTATTTCAAACTTTAACAGTTGCTGTTCTATACTAACCTTACTTTTATACTAATATAATACTTAAATGTGAAAATTTGGATGGATGGATGGATGTTTGTTTCTCAATTACGCCAGAGCCCAGAACGGCTGAACGGAACGGATGAAATTTGGAACAGAGATAGATTATGGTCTGGAATAACACATAGGCTACTTTTTATCCCGGAAAATTAAAGAGTTCCCGCGGGAACCAAAACCCGCAATCCAAGAGAACGAAGTCACAGGTCTCAGTTAGTATAAAATAAAATAAAAATTGAGTATACTAAAAGACTATAGATCAACACAGGACTGTAGCTTAGGTTAGGTATGTGAAGACTCAAAGAAAATTCACAAGAATTTTATCTTAAATTTCTTAACCTTATTTCTTGCCCATCAAACATTATGGGGATCCATCAAAAGAGCAATTTCTTATTCCTAACAAATAACTTTCATTTTTCATGTCGCCATGTGGCACTGGCTAAGGGCAGCTTTTTTATTAGGTGCTTATAGTATCAATGATTTCGTACCTACCCTTTTTATACGACTGCCTGAAAAAAGGAGTATATTGTTTTCAGGGTTCATGTATGTATGTATGTATGTATGTATGTATGTATGTATGTATGTATGTATGTGAGTTTGTATATTCCACCATAACTTCTATACGCCTGAACCGATTTTAATAAATAAGGTATCTTTAGTATCCCTAGCTTATTCCGGGTGACATAGGCTAGTAAAGTTTTTAAAAATATTGATGGGGTGACCATGGTCCCGCATTAAAGAACAAAATTGAAAAAAAAAACTAAAATAAGATTAACTATATAATCATCATCTAGAAAATGATGAGTAGATTCCAATAATATATAACACTATAGTTCAATATTTAGTGATTCACAAAAAAATATCATTTAATAAAAAATGTGAATAAGATTTCAAAGGCTCCCAATATGCAAATCGCTTGTTAAGGAGGTAAACTTTGAAACTGAGATTTGAAAATCTAAGAGTTCAAATGGGATTTTACCGATATGTCTAATTAACGAAAAAGATCGACTAAACGAGTATCATATTAAAAGTATCGTTACAATAACATCGGTTCAGTATTTTGTAATTTAGCAAACCGATAATGTTGTAAACGGCGGAATTATTTTATTTGAATGCGACTTATCTACTTGTGTATAATAAAAAGTATATCTATCCGTGTAGCACGTCGAACGAACAGTACAGCTTCCAGTATAGTTTCCAGTTAGGAGACCGTGAGCCTACTTCACTGTTATTTTCACTTGTAACTTGTTGCAACTTGCTACACGTCATATTGCAAAATTAATAACTTAATGAGCATGGTAGGTACATGCCTTTGTAGGTTTATTTACCTAACTGTAGATAATTGATACTATAAAATACCTATGCAAAAGTGTGTGAGTATGTTTGTCCGCCTATATGGAGACCTATATTTGGTCACACAACTTTGTTGCTTTAATTGTGATCAAATAAAAACGTTTTCTTTCTTTCTTTCTTTCTTTCCATATGCCTGTCTGTCCATCTGTCTGTAGGCTAGTAATCGTTTCGCGACCATCCATTATTACCAAAGGAACAGAGAATGCTTGTAATATTAGGTCGCGTATATCATGTAGTACCTACTCAATAACTATGAAGAAAAATTATAATTACAACAGCTATGCCTATACGTTACTACGTGCAAAAAATACTTTTAATTTTTCCATCAAAATAACAAAATTAAATCATATAAAATAATTCGAACAAAGAGTAACAGCATTTACCAGCTAAACAACAAGCAATCTCGTTACAAAGGATTTGAAGTTGCAGCTGTGGAAATCAAACGAGATTAAAGAAAGATTTGCAGACACAACGTGAATCCTATTAGCCCGTATTCCCGCCCCAAATCAGGCATGGTCATTTTTTTAGTCCCCTTTGTCCATTTGTCTTCAAAAAAAAACATGCTTGGATGTTGGATTATTTTTTTAAACAGTTCGAAATTAGCCGTTTGACAAACGTAACCTTGAGTTTTATTTCTTACACAATCAGACTTCTGGTGCCCACGGCTCTTCCATCTCGGGAACACGGGGTCCCGAACCTTTGGAAGGTTCCTTCCAAAATAGCTGGCAGAGGCCCGTTAGACAAATTTACTCTAAAAGAAATGTGACACCAACCGGCGAATCATACTAATATTAGAAATGCGAAAGTGTGTATGTTTGTTGTTTTGTCCTTTTGTCCTTCAAAATGTGGTACGTCGATCCGTTGATCGACGTGATTTCTGGCCTGGAGAGTAACATAGGCTACTTTTTATCTCGGAAAATGAAGGAGTTCCCGCGGGAATCAAAACAGCTTAAACCACGCTGATGAAGTCGCGCGCGTCAGCTAGTATCCCTATATGCACTATGCGAGTGCACCCAATCCCCATTTAGTGCAGGACTTTTGCAAAACATAGAAACAAAAGAATGTATCATGGGTCTACGGGTTTGGGTCGCTATAATGGACTGGTGAACTGGGTCTATAGAAGTACTATGGTGCCCACGTTATTATTAGCCGATACTAAGTAGGCTGACATTTTAATTAATAGATATCTGTCCAACTTCGTTTCTGGCAATGCCCTTTTGATTTTACATAGTTTTTTTGCTCAATGTTGACAAATTAAATGCGTTACTGATGGCTCCGTAGCCGATGAACCATGCTCTCAGCCGGGTTCGTCGTTAATTCTACTGCAGCGCAAAAAGCCCCACTGTTCTGCTTTCACTTTGAAAATGTTGTACACTTTAAAGCAAAATGAATATTGAAAATTCATTCCGTGATGCAACAGTGTATTCCATTTTGTCATTTTGTATGCATTTTATTTTCTATTTAACACAAAATTCTCGCGCGATTCATCAGTGCTGGTTTTAATTACTCCTGCAGATGAAAACAAGTTAAGGTGTCTCGGGTCAGGGTTTGTAACTTGGGTCAAAAATAACCCTTCAAATAAATCAAATTATCTTCTTATTTCTAATTATAAATTGTTCGTACTTAATATTATAAATGCGAAAGTGTGTATGACTCAGACTATGCATGTCCTCGGTCCTCGCTACGCTTGTGCATACAAATGCCTCGGATGTGAATTTTGGTGGCTTTCACCCCTCTTGCATTGTTAAAATAAATCCTTTCCTTAAGCTCCCTTTGCTGGAGAATAGAATAGTGATGAAAAGTGCAAATGGAAAATCATGTTAATTAAGACCAGTCATATTACAGGATTTTAATTTTTAAACTGTGCAAATGTTTGACGAGCGGACATTTAATCAAATCCATAAAGTCTACTTTGCACTATGTTGACTTTGTCTAATTACAGTCAGTCTGCAACAGAGTAATGAATTGATCGGATGTACCTACCATAAGGTGCGTTTCCACCAGAGATGTGCAAGGTATGTATGTATGTATGTATATATTGCACACCACGAACATACAAAAACAACATATTACAAACAAGAAAACAACAATAAGTAGGTACAATAACGCGGTCTTATCGCTAAGCAGCGATCTCTTCCAGATAACCTTAACGTTAGGGAGAAAATGAAAAAGAAGATAAAGGGAGGTGGTGCAAAAATAATAATAAACTTAAATACTAATAGCTAAATAAACTAACCAATACCACATATTATAACTTATTTTGTTAAACTAATATATAGATAATAATAATAATAGACATAAATAAACTAAATAGACATACCAAGGTACATGATCTAAGCTACGAATTTATGTCAAATCCACCAATAGGAGCGCTTAATTCTCATATTATTGATGCTAGTCAAGCGTTCCTATGACATATATCCGTAGCTTATCAATGTAGCACATCTGTAGTGGAAACGCACCCTTTAACTTTGGTGCTTCCAAAATGTTTTCCGTGTATAGAAGTAGATAATATACCTAGGTTACATAAGTGTACTAAAATTCTAATATTCTACGTCAAATAATAACAAGCAGCAATCAGTAAATTTCAGTAATAAAACTAAAGAGAAGGTCAAACTACAAACTTCGTCTAATACTTTTAACGTTTGATATACGAAAAAAATACTGTTTTGGTCTGTGTTTCACACAGACGGACTGAATGAAACTATAAGGATCCCTCGTACTACAAGGAAATCCTAATAATAGAGTACTTAAACGAACAAATAGCCTAACCATGTTAGAAGTAGTAACAAAAAGCATTACTCAGCGAGTGGCGGAAAAGTGCAACAGACGTCAGACCACGCAGTGAAACTTAAACTTGTTGACTCGTAGTTTTGCACCCTTTGTTCTGTTGGAGACTAGGGCTGTGGAGGTAGATCTTATAGCTGCCATACAACAACTCCGCTACCATCTTAGACTGCATCATCACTTACCATCAGGTGAGATTGTAGTTAAGGGCAATCTTGTAGTGGCGTATGTATGTATGTATGTATGTATGTATGTATGTATGTATGTATGTACGTATGTATGTATGTATGTATGTATGTATGTATGTATGTATGTATGTATGTATGTATGCAGAGGCGAAATCACTATACATGCTAAAAAGCCTGGCTTGCCTTGCCCAAAACAAACACCCAAATAGACAAACTCAATAATAACTCAGTAATTAATCGATCAGTTTAAATTACGTGTTTAAATTTCGCGCGTCCTGCAATCTCAGTTCAATAACCGCTTGCGACTGCTTGTGATTACGTCTTACGAGCCTATTTGAGTCATGAGTGAGTGAGAGGGACTGTGGCTTTGAATTTTCTGTTTCATGTCATACATTTTGTCTATTTAATCCGATATAAATTTGTATAAATAGTATAGCGACATGTATGGCTCGTTAAGTATGGCTTTCAACCTTTACTACTATTTTTATATTTATAATCCGCCTAATTTAAGAAATCGTACGGGATATTTTTGGAACTAATAATGTGCATACAAAAATTGCTTAATTCGACTCCTAGCGCCGCCTAGGGAATTCTTTCGTGATACGGACTAAACCTTCATAAATTCAGTGTTTGCTTTTTGCTGTGGGAGTGCATAGTGAATTAATATAATTCGTGAATTATTGGTAAATTTTGTACAAAATGAGTTTAGATTTAATTACTATTGCTCCTTGTGACAATTTTTTGACATTGTGACCTTGATTGGCGAAAATAAGGTAAAAAATTCAACTTTTGAGCAGAAAAAGCTTCTTGTAAATTCACCAAAACCTACTCCAGACTTGTGTATTTCATAAACATTTAAACATCGAAAAAGGCATTTTAACAGATCCGCGTATAAAACTAAATGGATTGTCGGTTGTTCTCATACAAATAAATTATATTGTTGGTGTTGCATATTTTTTTCTAACGAAAATAATGTTTGGAATACGAGTGGCTATGATGATTTAAATAATTTAACTGGTGCTATAAGAAGGCATCAAAATTCCCAAATACATCTGAGTTCCGTTATTTCTTTTTGTAATTTCGGAAAATAACGCATAGAAACTTCTTTGTCCCGCCAATTGGCAAATGAAATTTCAAATCATTATCCACGCGTAGATCACAATCGTAGTGTTTTTCAGAGATTAACTGATATTGTTTGTCATTTAGCACAACAAGAACTGCCTTTTAGAGGTCACGATGAGTCCAAATACTCATTAAATAATAATAATAATTTTTAGAACTTGTATCGTTACTGTCGAAGTACGATTTAGTTTTAGAACAACATATGCAAAATCAACAAAGCGGCAAATGAGGACCGAGTTATTTGTCTAACAAAATTCAAAATGATATAATTCATTCTGTAGCTGATGTTATGAAGTCTCACATCATGTTCGAGATCAATATGACTCAATTTGTTTCGATTATTATTGACGAAACACCCGATGTTAGTAATAGAGAGCAGTTGTGCGCAATTCTCAGATATTACTCTGATAACGATATTAATGATCGATTTTTGGGTTTTATTGATGTGTCTGAAAGTCGTACATCAGACACTCTTTCCAAAATTATTTTAGAAATACTAAATAAACACAAATGCACTGAAAAACTAGTGGCTCAGAGCTACGACGGTGCTAGTGTAATGTCCGGTACTAGAAATGGAGTCCAATCCAAAATGAAAGATATTTGCCTACAAGCAATATATATTTGGTGTAATGCACATATTTTGAATTTAGTTTTGTCTAAATCATGTGGGCGGATTGGCGAAGTCAGCTCATTTTTTTCAGCCCTTCAGGCTCTTGTTACTTTTTTTAGCAATAGTATAAAACGAGCTGCTTTTTACGATACGCACTGTAAAAAAAAAATACCTAACGCTCCAGCAACTCGATGGACCTACTCATCACGTACTGTGAATGCAGTTTTTGATGTAAAGAATAATCTCATTGATTTGTTTTCTGAGATTTGCGACAACCCTCAAAATTGGGACGGTGATACAATTTTAGCCGCGGAAAATTTTTGCAATTTGTTACGATCTTTTAATTTCAATTTTTTCCTCTCACTTTTCCATGAAATATTTTCTAGAACAGAACTTGTGATTTTTGAATGATATTGTACAAGCAATATCATTCAAAAATCACAAGTTGACGTTGGTTATTGTAGCAACAAAATAAAAGAGTTTCAGTCATGGTTATGTACGGAATTCCTTGCTAAATTCGATAATACTTATGAAAATACATTGCAAAATAACTCGGCGCCTCGTTTGAGACGCAATATAGTTTGTGCTAGGACGGAATATAAACGGCTTTACATTCAACCGATTGATAACATATCATCTGAAATTACCGATCGATATTCGGAAATTTTTAAAATACGATTTTTCCAGTTGATGAACAACAAACTTTTCGACAAATACAAGTCAGATTTTCCAACAGATGCATTAAATTCATTATTTGATATTTACGCGAATCATTTTAACAGGCAAAATCAATTAATTTGCTTATATTCCTCCCCCGAGTTGAAGGAGCTCAATGTTTACGAATTAATAGACTTTATTACTGAAAATAGCCTCGAAGAATCCTTCTCTCAACTGTTAAAGCTAGCTTTTCTAGTTGTAACAATTCCGGCTACTAGTTCTTCCGCGGAACGTGCGTTCTCCTCTTTAAAGCGAATGCACACGTATTTGAGAAATACACAAGGACAAGAGCGCCTTTCCGATCTATCAATGATCGCTATTGAAAAACGTTTGTTGATAAAACTAAAACGTTCAGCGACATTTTATTCCGATGTGATTAAATCATTTTTGCAAAAAGATAGACGGTTTGATCTAGAATATAAATAATTTATTTTTAATATTACTTACTTAATTTGATTTGTTACTTTTTTAAGAAGCACACTTTTAGACGTCGCACTTATCCACTCAAGAAGCAAACGGCTTTTTTCAAAGCCACAGTAGGTATACCATTGCTGACATGTCTTAATTCTGTCTAGTAGTAGTATGCCTTCTTTGTGCTTTGTTGAGTTCGCCAAGACTACATGAGTAAAAGAAGACGTAAAAATAGGATTGGCAGTGCTTGGGTTCTGGCTTGCCTTTCTTGGGACCTTACGGCACGCCACTGTATGTATGTATGTATGTATGTATGTATGTATGTATGTATGTGAGTTTGTATATTCCACCATAACTTCTATACGCCTGAACCGATTTTGATAAATGAGGTAACGTTAGAATCCCTAGCTTATTCCAGGTGACATAGGCTAGTAAAATTCAAAAAAGAATTGATGGAGTGACCATGGTCCCGCATTAAAGACTACATTTGAAAAAAATATTCGAACATAAGATTAATTATATAATGATCATCTAGAAAATGATGAGTAAATTCCAAAAATATATAACACTATAGTTCAATATCCAATGATTCACAAAAAATATCATTTAATAAAAATGCGATTATGATTCTAATTTAATTAGATTAATTTAGATTATTAACGTTTTAGTTCGTTTTTTGGCAGGACAGTCGTGTTTTTTAATTTTTTTAATTCTCATTACGATTAGGCTATCGTTCGCGCGCGAGTTGAATGCAGAGTAAATGTATGGTATACACATACATTTACGCTGCCTTCAACTCGCGCGCGAACTATACATACTTAGCCAAAATATTTATCCACAACTAGCTAACTACCGCCCGCGACTTCGTCCGCGTAGAACAATATTTAATTCCCACGGGAACTCTTTAATTTTCCGGGATAAAAAGTAGTCTATATCACCCTCCAGGTCCTCAGCTATACCCATGCATAAATCATGTTGATCTGTTGCTTTGTTGCGCCGTGATAGAAGGACAAACCATTAAACCAACAAAACAATTATTAACAAACATAGGTACTTTCGCATTTATAATATTACTATGATAATATAATCCTTTCGTACTAATAAAGTTACTATCTAATTACTATTATATTTGCTGTTAGTGTTTACCGGCGATGATAGCGACGCGGCACCACGTCACGCGATACGATTACGTCTCCATAGATAATGACAAACTTATCCAACTTATCTACGCGACAACTTTTTGTCGTTGTCTTAGGGTACTGGGCCGAAGAAGTTGTACCTAATGTAGCGCCAAAGTGCAAATCTGTCATACCTATTAGGTAAAAAAATTACGATTGCAGCCCAGCGTCGTGAACTTTGACCTTAAAGTATATCTAAGAACCCTCTCACAAGTTAGTCATATCTAATGCAGAAAACCGTCCCTCAATCGGGCTTGTACTTTTCCAGAAAAATGGTAACATCTTGAGAAGTAAAAATCACAACTGCAACGCAGCTTGGTAGACTATGGTCCTAATTTCCTAAGACATATCTAACAACCTTCTCAGAAGTTATGCATATCTAATGCAAAAACCGCATAATAATCGGTACAGTAGTTTTCCAGGAAAGTGGTAACAAAAAAGTGCACAAACATACAAACAAACGCACATCCTCTTAAGACAAATCTTCTCCGTTCCGTCGTGAGTAAAAAGTGCGAGGTTTGTTAAATTATGTAAGGCAAGATGTTGATGGAGTCTCGCCGTCTAATTATACTGAATTTAAATTAAGTTTACCGGCTTCTATGAATAATATTTGCTGCGAACTAGAAGTGCATAAATAAAGCAAGTAAGTTATATTGTATACTTAAGGACCTAATAACTACCACTTAAACTTTGAAATACGTCAAGTACATAAACATGTTTCATTATTGAGATAAGTACCTACATAAAATAATATAATACTCAGAAATTCATATTAACTACGCGACGCCTGCGACTTCGTTTGCGTGGATTTGTTTACTTACTCTTTGTTTTTCCGGGATAAAAAGTAACATTACACTCTCTAGGTCCCCAATTACCTACCCATGCAAAAAATCACATCGATCCGTATTTATAATATTAGTATGGTAAATACAAATGAAACGTTCTATCAAATGATTTCGAATAAAAATTATGTCGTAATCTTTTTAGTTCAGCGAGCTTTTAAGATAACAAGCCTTAAATAAATTGACTGAAATTACTAAGCATTTGTCATAGTTGCGTCAAAAATGTAATATTTTAAATTAAAACCTTTTGCTGAAGTATATTTTTAATGTTTAGTTTTTATTTAGATTTAATGTATTTCATAGTTTTTGTCTATAATAATATTATTCTATAATAATTATGGTTTGTACATATTTACAAAGATATTGGTGCAAAGAAAATAAGTAAAACAATAAATTAATACACGTCGGTACCAGGTACCTACTACCTATCATGCGATTTCGGGTTTACCTATGAATAGGTAAATTAAAAAAAGTCTAAGTTCTACAGTTCGTTTACTTACCGCAAAAAAAAAACGCACTGTTATAATGGCTGTCAATTAATTAATAAATTTAGTTTTGGACTCGGAATTATCACCATTTTTAGTTAAACCTAAGCAAACTATGCAGAATTTTTATTAAAAAAAAAAGAAGTTGAATCTATATCGTGAAAATTAGTGTAGCTGGGAATGATGTGGTTGTAAAATTGGATGCGCTACTGCTATCACTGAACTCGATGAACCATACACTCACTCAACCGCAGTTTTTAACGTATCAATGGTAATGGCCGCTCTGCTATTCCATTCAGCATGTTTTTAACTGAAATTAATATTAAATTGAATGTAATGATGACATTTTTATTTACTTACTAGATGATGCCCGCGACTTCGTCTGCGTGGATTAAGTTTTTTGATCCCGGTGGGAACTCGTTAATTTTTCGGGATAAAAAGTAGCCTATATCCTTCCCTGGAATACAACCATTGTCCTTTATCCCTGTACCAAATTTCATCAAAATCGGTTGAACAGATGGACCGTGAAAGTGTAGCAGACAGACAGACGAACGGACTGACAGACAGACACACTTTCGCTTTTACAATATTAGTATGGATGCCTAAAGCTAAAAATATACACTACACAATATATTACGTAAACGTAACGTTTTGTTCACTTTGATGTCGATTTAGGTTTCACGAGTAGGTTTCACGTCTTCATGAAGGTTAAGAGCAAAGCTGCCATACTATTTCAACTTATTCAGGGTATATTTTTTAACAATTTTACTAATATTATAAGTGTGCAAAAGTGTGTTTATTAAAGACAATTTTAACTGTAGGATATCTATCTATATGCTTATCTATCTGTCTGTCTGTCTGCTCATCGGCCCATTTGCTTAATGGAGTTTGAACCTAAATAGCTTGAAGGCTAATTTTAATTTCAGAAAACAAAAGAGTTCTCATGGGATTTTTCAAACTATATCCACGCGGACGAAGTCGCGGGCATCATTTAGTTTTTTTTTATATAAAAGTAACTTAGCTTAAAACAGGTAGTCTCATAACGAAACTGTATAAAGAAAACTTATGAGACACTATATTCTGAAGGTGACATCAAAGTGCCTCACAAGGCTGTCTGCGTCGTAAACTCTCGAGGAAGTACCTATCGGGTGCGTGCTCATCGAGAGGCAATATGTTAAGGTAATGGGGCGGTCTTTGGGAGAACTTGATTGAGCCATTCAATGAATGGGAAATATATCTTGCTGCTTAAGTATTTATGTTTTAACATTAAGTGCACAAGTGTCTCACATGAAAATTTACTCAGGCTTGAAATGGCTCTCAGGCTCTTTTTCAGTTTGAGTAACAATTTTTACAAAATATTATGATCAAACTCTCAAAAATCGCAATTTAAAATTAGGCTTACAAAATCACAAAAACATCGAATTGATACACAAAATACTCATCAATAATAAATATATACGAGTAGTGTAATTTATTAATACCACATTTTTTTAACTGGCAGTAAAGTGAATCGTTGAAGGCCTTGAACGTTCGATAATGGCACGGCTCAAGAACTTGTTGGTTAATTTTCTTCGTAAAGCCGTCTTAATTGTGACAAGCAAGACTGTTAGTTTCAGGAGACTGGTCGTTAAAGCGGCGCCGCGAGATGGTCTCAAGTGTTCTTCATTAAGAAGATTCTATTACTCACTTAACTGCACTCTTTATTACATTCAAAGTATCCATTAGAAACATATCCGCTACTTTTTGAATTACCTGCTATATGTTGGGACCTACTTTTTTATGAATTATTAAGTTGTAATTTTAGTTTGGCATATATTTAGTCAGCGAAATACTTCTAAATTATTCCCTATACCTTATATATGTCACTGTAAGATTGTAAAAACCGTTAGATTATAATCTAACTCGCGAAATTGTAAACTGTCGAAAGATTGTGAACCGTTCAATGTTCTATCAATTTTTTAAATATTCATTGTATTTACGTTTTCTTGTCTGTTTCTTGTAGGTTAGGTTAGGGTTCGACATAATTAATCAGGTAAAACACTTTGGTTCTATCGGGTTAATATAACTAACAGATTACAATCTACCGAAAAATAATGGGTTAAATTGTAATCTTTCGACGGCTTGCAATTTCGCGAGTTGGATTATAATCTAACGGTTTTTACAATCTTACGGTGACATATGCAATAAACACTACACAAAATTATTCGAAAATTCAGACAAAAATTGTGTTATTGCACATTTTGTACCTACTTTAAAGAGCTAAAAAGGAAACTGACCCTAAAGTAGCCGTTTAATTTGCCTTTACAGAACCGGCAAAAGGTCAAAAAGATTTCATAGGAAAATGATCTGCCCTCCATCTCAAGTTACTAATTTTGGCTTTACTTGTTTCACTACATAATTAAAATTGGTAGGATAAGATCTACTCAGTTATCACTTTTTCAGAGTAGGTACCTATTGATACTATCAGGTTTATCTGTTATCATTTCTGAATAATAATAATTGCAGATTCGAAATAAAGTAGATACATCTTGGCTTGCATCCCATGGGATTTTTAAAAAACTTCAAAATCCATGCGGACGAAGTCTCCAGCATATGTACTTAGTATGTATATTTAAGGCGAAGATGTGACCCTCTTGCCATTAATTACTTACGAAGAACTCAAAAGTACAATATTTATCAAAGGTCATATTAATTGTTACATAAATTTCCTATATCTATGAGGCTTATATATCTATCTCTAGAATTATACCTACCAATTTTTAACACGTGACTTTCAAAGATCCTGGAATTTGATCAAAGGCATATCGTTACCAGTGAAATTCACCTATAGACTCAGGAGATCATTATACCTCGTCGTTATATCAAAGGCTTTACTTTTTGCCCTACTTTCCGTATTTACCGATAAGTTATTTGAATTTGTGTTTGCATATATATTCTGCAACAATTCAATTGAATTGTAAATATACTTACTTATCTTTATCGTATAATAATGAGTTCAATTCCTTAAGAATACTTCTTGTTTAATCCATAAAAATTAAATACCTACGTCATGTTTGTACAAAAACTTGTGAACTATATAAAAAAATGTTATGTTGAAATAAATTAAAATATGTTTAGTGTAATGCGATAAAGTAAAATATTTTTATAACCAAGTGTTTTGATCGTTGGTATTTTGATTTGGGTGTTGTATTATATATTTTTATCGGAGCGTAACTTTTTAATGAACGCTCCAGTTTGGATAGCCCTCTGTGTCAGCTCGCTTAAAGCTTCAGTTACCGGAAAAAGTTATTTAATTATTTGTAAACGAATAAATTGCCGAATTTCAACGTAGCTTGAATTTTTCCGCAACTGTGTTTAGTATAGGATTAATTAATTATTTATTATTTTTAAGCAATGGCCTAAATATTGCTATACAGTTCGACGACCTTCCAAGCTGTATGAGTGGCGTGGTTTTATTAGTAAGAGGTCCCAGGTTCGATTCCCGGCAGGGCAATGCAGGGATTTATTATGAATAAATTGTTTCTGAAATTCACTGGTGGGAGGATTCAGTCATGGCTAGTTACGACCCTACATATAATAACAAAGATATGCCGCCAAGAGAATTAGAGTTTCGGTTCAATGCCGCGTAGAAACTTATTAGGGTTATGGCTGTACGATTATAATATACATTATTTTGTTATGGGTTTAATATAACTGCCAAACCCCTACTAGTTTAGCCCGCATTGCCCGCTCCAATCATATTACCTACATTTTGCGAAATTGCAGTAAATGGCTTACTTCTTGAGACTAAAAAGGCATAAAACAATAGTGTTGGTCGTTAATTTGGCTTGGACAATAATTTTTGGATGTTCTACATTCAAAAGCTCTCGCCAAAATCTTTTATTTAATAAAAGTCCGAATTCCAAAATCATAATATTATTTGCACGCCACAGAATACTACGGATTTCAGATTTTTATGATTAAAGGTTTTGACGGTTGACACACGTCATGACGTACCCATAAACCCAAGAGAAAACTGCGGTATCACACAATGTAATGGATGGAACGTAGGCCTTTTAGGAGAAACATCTAAGTAAAAAAAAATGAAAAAACAAAATATGGATCTGTTAATAATAATTGGAAAAGAAATACCTACTTAAATATTTTCCTATTGTAAGTTATAATATTATATGGTATGGATTATAGGTGTTTAAAAATGTTACGCATATTAGGTCCCATCTCATAGGAAACGAATTCTTAGATCGAGGCGAATATATTGTAACTGTTGAAATAAAACTAATATGTTTTGTATGCAAATGGATTCCTAAGGTTTTATTGAGAGTACCTATCCCATGTGACAAGGCTAAAATTATTAAAAATGTTTGAACGTCATGGTAACAGAACTGACTGCATTAAATGGATGTGCACACTTATCATACTCATCGTATTCAAATGAGGCTTTAACTTGTCCTTTTAACCATAGTGCAGCGCCCGAGGAGTCTCCTTCAGTCAAAGGCCTAGGGTGTAGATCATGTTCCGGTGCATTAGAACAAAGGCTGACGGTGTCTAGTGCCTCTAACTGTATAACATAATATTAGAGCTGTGCTGACTGCAGCGAGTTACTAAGAAGGTACAGTAATGAGACGTAAGTTAGTTGTAGGAGCATAACAGTTATTCATATTTAAATACTTATCTTTACCATATAATATTGAACAATTGCTGTATAACTGTTTTAATGTATTTTCTAAGAATATACGAATATTTCTCATCAAAAATCGACTTTTTGAACAGAAACACTTCTTGAAGCTAATGTAACTAAGAAAAAGCGAGTTTTTACGGTTAAATAATAAGACGTAAGCTATAGTTGTCAGAACATAGTAGGTAGTTACTCATATTTAAATACTTATTTTCCTTTATACCTAATACTTTTTCATCGTATAATATTTTACGATTGCTGCATAACTGTTGTAATTTATTTCCTACAAGCATGATTACCTACGAATATAGAATAATTCTTCATAAATCATCGATGTTTTTCACTTTCAGCTAGTGAAGTGTGTCTCCATGTAGCTGGTATGAATGATGTTCTAAATGGCGATGATTTAAATATTTTTTATGGAACTTCAATTCTATTTTTTTAGGCTGTTGAGGTAGCCATTTTATTTTCCTTGTTAACAAAGCGAGCTGCCGAAATGGCTAACAGTAATAAATAATTTACAACAACAGTGCCGTGGAAGGGAATCCTTGTTGCCCCCTCTAGGCTAAATGTGCGGCGGCCTGCAGTTTGCTATTTGTAATGCTAATGAATTTTCCGACCAACTTGGCGAAGAAATTAAACTGGTTGCCCATACAATAATCAAAGCAAAAAATACAATTCCATCAAAAATATTTTATATTTGCAGAAAGAAATAATTTCATTTTTGTACCTTTTGGTGTTGAAACCCTAGGGTCGTGGGGTGAAGATTCATGATCCTTTTTTATGGATCTATTTTCTCATCGCACAGTCTATAATCTCAATTATTAAAACGCTTTTAAATATGCTCCACCTGTGACTAACTAATTAGGTATAGTAGGTATGACAACAAATCTTTCAAGTCGAATTTAACCAACTTCTAAATAAATAATTGTCGTATCGATTTGAAACTTTGCAAATGTATGTAATACCAATGACAGTACAATAACTTGGTTCCATCGAGCTGATCTTATGGAACTAGTAGGAGAGTGGAACTCCTCAATGGCCCCATTACGTAAAAGCGTGTGTTTTAACTAAATATTACTTTACTATACTTTATTTATATTGTCGAAGTACTTGGTTACAAAGAAATTAAATTGAATGCGGTTTTCACTATCCTGTACTTTTAATTATAACATAAAATATAGCAAGAAAAAAGTAACTGAAAATAAATAAAACCTACAATGTTATTTAGACAGAACAAAGTGTATGATTAAGTGCTTAGAACAATTATGCAAATATCTCATTCACTGCCCTGTTCATAACGCTGATTATAAACGGTTCGATGAACTAACGCACCTGAATCTAAGTTGCTCAATGAATACTAATTTTGTTATACGCACCTAATCTTTTGTTTATACATATAATATCTATCAAAGCTCTACAAACAAAGTGATGTGTGGGTGTTTTTGTACAGCTGTGTCTTGTGTGAGTTTTCAGTGCATGGCCGCTCCAACAACAAAATTTAATTAAAACAATTAAAGACAAAAATAGTAGGTATATTTACGGGCGCGAAAGAAACTGTTGAGTTTCTTTCCGGTTCTTCTCAGTGGATTTCTTTTCGAATCGGTGGTAGAGTCTTAACATATCATAAGTGACACAAGTGTTCCTTCGTGAAATAAATAATTTCATTTACATATTAATTTTCGTATTAGACCATCTGAAAGTGCCATAAACGCGTGAGCCATTTTGATTTGTCAGTGATGTTATAGTTCAAGAACTATCGATAATTAATGATGACCAAAACCTCCTTGCAAGAAAACTTTTTATTAACAAGTAGGTAATAATTAGTAAAGTTAAGTCACTTCATGTGACATCAGATTCGCTTTCCTGTTCTAGATAGAATCTTTCGACAGTTTAGAATTTCGCGAGTTAGATTATAATCTAACGGTTTTTACAATCTTACGGTGACATATATAAAAACGAAAGGTCACTGATTCATCACGATATTTCAGGACCTATAAAGCATACAAACTTGAAATTTGGAAGGTAGGTTTCTTCTATGGTGTAGACATCAGCTAAGAAACGGTTTTGAGAAAATCCACCCCTAAGGGGTTGAAATGGGGGTTGGAAGTTTATATGGAAGTCCTTTGCTTTTGAAGCTAGATACATGAAAATTGGCAATTAAGTTATTAGTTAAAAATAATAAAAACCTGTATAAGCAATTTTACGAAAATCTACCCCAGTAGGGTTGGAAGCTTATATAATCGGGATTTAGATAGATATATAAATACTTTATTGCACATCGAACGCTCAGTTAATCATTTGGAATAGTAACAATTTTTATGGTATAAATTGCCCAGTAACCGTACAGGCAAACCCTTGTGTTTAGCTATGAAGGCTAGCTAGCTATAAAAACGTCATATATGTATATTTCAAAGAAGGGAATTATTAGTCAAGAACATAATAAACGGACATTCGCCTACACAGACCGCCGTGACTTTTGCGTCACTAATAAGTTACGATGGGCTTTAATTAATGTATTTATATTCAACGTTACGTTTACTTAATAACTTATTAATATGTAACAGCGTCAATTTATATAAGAGAAGACAGAATAACGAAATATTTGTCTTAAGTAGATCTATGTTGTTGTATGAATTACAATAATAGAATAGCCTGCAATCCAAGCATTCGAAGAAAATGTTAACCGCTTGAATAAAATAACCCTAAATCAGGTAGCACAAAAGTAAATAATATCAAATGTTGGTTATTAAAAATCCATCTTCATTAGCGTGTAGTAGATATTGAATACTCTGGCAGTAGTACACTAAGGGCCGATTTTTCAATTGTCAGATAAATTTTATTGGAGGAATAAATTTGACGCTTTGACGGATTTTCATTACAAAACCTGCCAAAACGTCAAATTTATTCCTCCGACAAACTTTATCTGACGATTGAAAAATTAGCCCTTAGTGTACAATCGACAGAGTATTCACTAATGTGTCTTGTAAAGACGGCTTTATCGTTCATGACGTTTATCGTTCTTTATCGTTTGACGACCTCCATGGCGCAGTGTGTAGCGTTGTTGTCTTAACGTGCGGAGGTCCCGGGTTCGATCCCCGGCATGGTCAATTTGGGAATTTATAATTTCTGAATTTTCCCTGGTCAGGCATGGTGGGAGGCTTCGGCCGTGGCTAGTTACCACCCTACCGGCAAAGACGTGCTGCCAAGCGATTTAGCGTTCCGGTACGATGCCGTGTAGAAACCGAATAGGGGTATGGGTTTAATATAACTACATGGCAGTTATATTAAACCCATACCCCTATTCGGTTACCCCTAACAGGTTAGCCCGCTACCATCTTAGACTGCATCATCGCTTACCATCAGGTGAGATAGTAGTTAAGGGTTAACTTGTAGTTAATAAAATAAATAAAATAAAAATATGATTTATGAAATGATTCGCACAAAATGATCGCTCTCCGACATATAAATGGTTATCGACGCCGTAAATAACGAAAAAACCCCTGAGCCTAGTCGCAATAAAGTAAAATATTGTCACAATAAGGAGTTACTTAAGGCTGGATGTACTCAAAACATGGTTTTCTTCTACCACTTTTTAGGATAGTAAAAATTAAAATTTCATTACCAAATAAATACCATTCGCTACTCAGATAAATGGAGTATGACGTAATTAAAAAAAGTGGTCAAAAAGTCGTATAGTAACAGCAGAAAATTATCGGGAAATTCATGGAAATCTCAAAAAAGGCGTTATCACTTTACGACTATTGTGATTTAATTTGAGACATGATTTAAACAAAAGTTATTTCAAATTAATCGTAAAAGATCAAAGAACACTTTAAATAAATAATATTTTCAATACAACTTAGTTTTTTTACAATCTGGTTCCAAACATTCCTCATTTTTACAGCACGAATTTTTCATACAGATTTAGTACGGGCGCGCATCTCAAAATTTTGTTATATATTCATGAAATTCGGCAGTCAGATTCCATACGCCTCCGGGCTCTCAAAGCGGGAGGTTGCGTTCCCTTGCTTCTGAAATGACGTCTGTCACTGTTAGTATCCGTACACAAACGTTAATGAATCCACTACCATCGAACAAAACTAATCATCGATCAATATACGTATAAAAAAATGTAACTGGACGATTTCTGTATATAAAATATTTATTTTGAAAATATTTAAATTTATTATATTTGTAATTGGTGGTTATTTTATTATTTACTGAACCTAAAACGGTATTTTATTCTCTTGTCTTATTTTGCCTGTTCTGTGCACACACTCCACTACTACAGATTGAACTAACTTTGAATAGGTATTTTGGTTCTGTAGATTTTTTTCTATTAAAACAGTCATCCGAAGGAGGTAACTGGCGAAATATCGATTTTAGGCAGCGAAATAAAGGTCGAGTATAGATGAATTGAATGAAGCGTCGCCCCTTCATTCAATTCATCTATACTCGACCTTTATTGAATGTTTTGCGTAGAGCATCCTTTTACATCCACTTATGGACACTCTACCTACAAATGATATTAATATAATGATAAAACAGGTAAAACCCACTGTACAACTTGATCATGAGGAATTAGATTTAGTGGATACAGATGTTTTTCTCGGAAAAACGTAAGAAACTCCAATGGGGCCATCATATAGATGACTTATCGAACAGACTCAGTTCTGCTGCATTTTAGAAAGATTCGCCACTTGACAGATTTAGAAACTGCGAGAGTGGTATATTTTGGTTACTTTCACAGTATTATGTCTGCCATTCTGTTTTCGTCTTGCAGAAAGGACTGTTCGTGCCATATACAAAACTAAATTCAAAGAAGTTGAAATTATGACGGTCCACGATCAATACATAATTTTTCTTTTATTGCCATTTTAATAAAATAATTATTCGGCTAAATTACTAATAAATTAATAATTGTTATAATTTTTTATCGACCAATACATAATTGAAAACTAGATGATGCCCGCGATTTCGTCCGCGTGGATTTTTGATTCCCGCGGAAACTCTTTAATTTTCCAGGATAAAAATTAGTACCTAACCTATGTCCTTGCCCGGGATACAACTTACTCCTGTACTAAATGTCATTAAAATCGGATGAACGGATGAGTCGTGAAAGCATAGCAGACTAACAATCATAATTTCACGTAATATTTTCACGTATTAATTTATAATATTAGTATGGATTACGGATAGTATGGATTTAGTATAGGTATGTGCATAAAAACATCAATAAATTCAAGAAAGAAAAAAATGACCATACAAGAAAATATGAGAATTTAGACCCGCTTCCTGACTTTGTAAAATTAGTTATTCAGTTGTCGGTAACAGTATGCCTTTATAATTATTATATTATTTTATTATTATTATATATAAATATATTATTATTATTATTATTATATTATATTATTATTATTATTATATTATTATTATATACTATATATAGCTCAATTACCACTCACTGACTGACTGACTCATTGACATAATTGTTCTCCTAGAAAGAGACAGAAAACGATGATATGATGTACAGGAGATGTGTTCGGGTTAGGGATTCGAGTAGGGAAAAATTATGACATTTCGGAAAAACAAGATGGCGGCTGACGTGATTCTTGTAACTCTTTTGTTTTCCAACCGATTTCGTTGGAATTCGCAATGATTGAAGAAATTAAGAAAAGATCTATAGAAAAAGTGGAAAAAATTGGGAAAACAAGATGGCGGCCGCGCTGTAGTGTTTTAAAATTTTTGATTTTTCGACCTCGAACCGCGGCGCCACAGATCCGAAACGGCGTAATCGAGCATAATTTTTTTTTCTATTCCCGCCTACAATTATCCTGTATTTTGACAGAAATGGAGTAGTTTTTTAAAATTCAAGATGGCGGCTGTCATGGCGGCCGTTCGGTTTGAGTTACGAAAAAACGCAATTTTAAAATTCAAATTTCTCGCAGTTGGCAACGTCGGAGCGTTTCAACTTCTACGGGGAGATTGTGTGTACAGACTCGAGGTATGGATTGGGGATAAAAAATTACCCCATTTCTAGGGAAAATTTCATGATTTACCCCAAAAATAAAAAAATCGAAATACGAACTTTTTTAATAATTCGAGTACGAGCAACCATGTGCCCCACTTGTACGAATAACATTTGGGTAATTTCGTCGCCGAGGTCTGGCAACACTGGAATTTATCAAAGAAAAAGTGATTTTCGACATGGCCTTTTTTCGGGGACTATCGTGTCGGCTGGGTGCGAGCGAGATGAAAGATTGAAACGTCATCAGGAGCGGTGTATCCTGTAGTTCACGGGAAAATTATGAAACTATGCAAAAAGTTTTTGTGAAACGAGGTGGCGGCCATTTTGTATTATTTTTGTGTTTTTGAAAATTTCAATCACGTCTTAGAGGCGGTTGGCAACATTTGGGAAAGTTGACATGTATGGATCGATTGTGTAACTCGACGGGCAGTATCGAGAAATCAAAACAGTGTTGCCACAGTCGGGGTAGTTTTCGAGATTTTCCCTAAAAACTTCCTCCTATAAAATTTTGTATGAAAAAATTTTTTTTCACCGATGGCTTCGTATAGAAGTCAGAAAACATAACTTGAAGAAAAATATGGAGACAGCTGATGATTGAGGATTTCGGAGACGGGTAAAGGGCACGGCCAGGGTATTGAAGATAGGTGGGGGGTGCTCGAACAAATGTCACTCGAAACCTCATCCAATTGGCAATAAGTAAAAAAAAAATTCAAAATGGTGGATTCAAGATGGCTGCCATACAAATTTCGTTAGTGTCTATCTCGGAGAGTATGAGAGATGGAAGTGTGGTTTCTTGGCAACAGATGATCAGGACGAGGAGGCCTATTTGGCGAAATGAAAAAAAAATTCAAGATGGCGGATTTTTTTTTTCATACCAAATTATATGGCGAACATTGAAGAGACTGCAAGTGTAGTAGTGTAGCATTTGACAGAATTGTTCTTCTAGAAAGAGACAGAAAACGATACAGTGATGTACTGGAGATGTGTTTGAGTGCGGGATGGAAGTAAGGAAAAATTATGACTTTTCGAATAAACAAGATGGCGGCCGACGTGCTTTTTGTAACTCTTTTGTTTTCTAACCGATTTCGTTATCACTCGCAGTGATTGAAGAAATTAGGAAACGGTCAACAGAAAAAGTGGAAAAAATTGGAAAAACAAGATGGCGGCCGAGCTGTAGTGTTTTCAAATTTTAGATTTTTAGACCCGAACCGCTGCGCCACAGATCAGAAACGTCGTGGTCGAGCATAATATTTTTTTCTTTTTCGTCTTAAATTATTCTGTATTTTGACAGAATGGGTGTGATTTTTAAAAATTCAAGATGGCGGCTGTTGCGGCGGCCGTTCGTTGAGGTACGAAAAAACGCAATTTTAAAATTCAAATTTCTCACAGTTGGCAACGTCAGAGCGTTTCGACTTCTGCGGGTCGAGTGTATGTATAAACTTGTGGTATGGATTGGGGGAAAAAAATTACCCCATTTCCCTGGAAAATTTCAAGATTTACCCCCAAAAATAAAAGAATCTAAATACGTATTTGTTTCAAAATTCGAGTACGAGCAACCACGTGTCTCACATGTACGAACGAGATTTGGGTATTTTCGTCGCCGAGGTCTGGCAACACTGGAATTTATCTAAGTAAAAGTGATTTTCGACATGGTCTTTTTTCAGGGGCAATCATTTCAACTTGGTGCGAGAGAGATAAAAAATTGAAACGCCATATGGAGCGGTATATCTTGCAGTTCACGAGAAAATTATAAAACCATGAAAAATGATTTCCGTTAAACGAGGTGGTGGCCATTTTGTATTCTTTTTGTGTTTTTGAAAATTTCCATCACGTTTTTGAGGCAGTGGGCAACATTTGGGAAAGTTGACATGTATGGATCTATTGTGTAACTCGACCAGCAGTATCCAAGAAAAATATGGAGACAGCTGATGATTGAGGATTTCGGCAACGGGTCAAGATCACGGCCAAGGTATTGAAGAGAGGTAGGGGGTGCTCGAACAAATGTCACTCGAAACCTCATCCAATTGGCGGTGAGTTTAAAAAAACCTCAAAAATGGCGGATTCAAGATGGCCGCCATACAAATTTCGTCAGTGTCTATCTCGGATAGTATAAGAGATGGAAGTGATGTTTCTCAGCAAGAGATGATCAGGACGAGGAGGTGTATTTAGCGAAATGAAAAAAAATTCAAGATTGCGGAACATTTTTTTCATACCAAATTATATGGCGAATATTGGAGAGACGTTACAAGTGATACGGTTCTGTTTTACCCACGAAAGGGCTCCCTGGAATTACAAAACAGGAAACCGATACCAAAGATTTAAAAAATCAGCGCCATTTTGAAATTCTTTGTTAATTGATCGATTTCGTTCAAAATCATTATTTAGTACTCCATGGGATTACAAGACAGGAAACTGGTACCAAAATTTTACAAAATCAGCGCCATTTTGAAATTCTTTGTTAATTGACAGATTTAGTTCAAAATCGATATCTGAGGATCCCTGGGATTAAAAAACAGGAAACTGATACCAAAGTTTAAAAAAATCAGCGCCATTTTGAAATTCTTTGTTAATTGACCGATTTCGTTCAAAATCGATATTAAGGACTCCATGGGATTGCAAAACAGGAAACTGGTAACAAAATTTAAAAATTCAGCGCCATTTTGAAATTCTTTGTTATTGTAGCGATTTCGTTCAGAATCGATATATAGGACTTCCTCGAATTTCAAAACAGGAAACTGATGCCAAAGTTTTAAAAAATCAGCGCCTTTTTGGAATTCTTTGTTAATTGACCGATTTCGTTCAAAATCGATATTTAGGACTCCATGGGGTTAACAAACAGTAAACTGTTACCAAAATTTAAAAAAACCAGCACTATTTTCAAATTCTTTGTTAATTGACCGATTTCGTTCAAAATCGATGTTTAGGACTCCCTGGGATTTCAAAACAGGAAACTGATACCAAAATTGTAAAAAATCAGCGCCATTTTTAAATTCTTTGTTATTGCAGCGATTTCGCTCAAAATCCTTATTTAGGGCTTCCTGGGATTACAAAACAGGAAGCCGATACCAAAGTTTAAAAAATCAGCGCCATTTTGAAATTCTTTGTTAATTGACCGATTTCGTTCAAAATCGATATTTAGGGCTCCCTGTGATTACAGAACAGGAAACTGGTATCAAAATTTAAAAAAAATCAGCGCCATTTTGAAATTCTTTGTTAATTGACCGATTTCGTTCAAAATCGATATTTAGGGCTCCCTGGGATAACAGAACAGGAAACTGTTACCAAAATAAAGAAAATACAGCGCGATTTTGAAATTCTTTGTTAATTGACCGATTTCGTTCAAAATCGATTCAGTAAAGACTGTGCTACTTGTAAGTCTAACCACATCCCGTGAGCTGCTTTAGCAGCTCGCGCACAGAGCGAAAAACTAGTTATAATATATATAGCTCAATTACCACTCACTGACTGACTGACTCACTCATTGACATAATTGTTCTCCTAGAAAGAGACAGAAAACGATACAATGATGTATGGGAGATGTGTTCGAGTGCGGGAGTCGAGTAGGGAAAAATTATGACATTTCGGAAAAACAAGATGGCGGCCGACGTGATTCTTGTAACTCTTTGGTTTTCCGACCGATTTCGTTACAACTCGCAGTGATGGAAGAAATTAGGAAACGATCTAGAGAAAAAGTGGAAAAAATTGGAAAAACAAGATGGCGGCCGAGCTGTAGTGTTTTAAAATTTTTGATTTTTCGACCTCGAACCGCGGCGCCACAGATCTGAAACGGCGTGGTCGAGCATAATTTTTTTTTCTATTCCCGCCTACAATTATCCTGTATTTTGACAGAATGGGGGTGGTTTTTAAAAATTCGAGATGGCGGCTGTCACGGCGGCCGTTCAGTTTGAGTTACGAAAAAACGCAATTTTAAAATTCAAATTTCTCGCAGTTGGCAACGTCGGAGCGTTTCGACGTCTATGGGGCGATTGTGTGTACAGACTCGAGGTATGGACTGGAGGAAAAAAATTACCCCATTTCTCGGGAAAATGTCAAGATTTACCCCAAAAATTAAAAAATCGAAATACGTATTTTTTAGAAAATTCGAGTACGAGCGACCACGTGTCCCACTTGTACGAATGACATTTGGGTAATTTCGTCGCCGAGGTCTGGCAACACTGGAATTTATCAAAGAAAAAGTGATTTTCGACATGGTCTTTTTTCAGGGGCTATCATGTCGGCTGGGTGCGAGCGAGATGAAAAATTGAAACGGTGAATTGAGCGGTGTATCCTGTAGTTCACGGGAAAATTATGAAACTATGCAAAAAGTTTTTGTGAAACGAGGTGGCGGCCATTTTGTATTCCTTTTGTGTTTTTGAAAATTTCGATCACGTCTTAGAGGCGGTTGGCAACATTTGGGAAAGTTGACATGTATGGATCGATTGTGTAACTCGACGGGCAGTATCGAGAAATAAAAACAGTGTTGCCACATTCGGGGTACTTTTCGAGATTTTCCCTAAAACCTTCCTCCTGTAAAATTTTGTATGAAAAAATTTTTTTTCACTGCTGGCTTCGTATGGAAGTCAAAAAATATAACTTGAAGCAAAATTTGGAGACAGCTGATGATTGAGGATTTCGGAGACGGGTGAAGAGCACGGCCAGGGTATTGAAGATAGGTGGGGGGTGCTCGAACAAATGTCACTCGAAACCTCATCCAATTGGCAATAAGTAAAAAAAAAACTCAAAATGGTGGATTCAAGATGGCTGCCATACAAATTTCGTGAGTGTCTATCTCGGAGAGTATGAGAGATGGAAGTGTGGTTTCTTGGCAAGAGATGATCAGGACGAGGAGGTCTATTTAGCGAAATGAAAAAAAATTCAAGATGGCGGAATATTTTTTTTCATACCAAATTATATGGCGAATATTGAAGAGACTACAAGTGTTGTAGTAGTGTTTAGTAATTGACCAAATTGTTCTCCAAGAAAGATACAGAAAACGATACAATTATGTTAGGGAGATGTGTTTGGGTGCGGGATGGGAGTAACTTTTGAAATTTCGGAAAAACAAGATGGCGGCTGTAACGGCGGCCGTTCGGTCTGAATTACGAAAAAAGGCAATTTTAAAATTCAACTTTAACGGGGAGATTGTGTGTACAGACTCGAGGTATGGATTGAGGAAAAAAATTACCCTATTTCTCGGGAAATTTTCAAGGTTTACCCCAAAAATAAAAAAATCGAAATACGTAATTTTTGCTAAATTCGAGTACGAGCAACCACGTGTTTCACTTGTACGAATGACATTTGGGTATTTTCGTCGCCGAGGTCTGGCAGCACTGGAATTTATCAAAGTAAAAGTGATTTTCGACATGGTATTTTTTTGGAATTCTTTGTTAATTGACAGATTTCGTTCAAAATCGATATCTGAGGATCCCTGGGATTACAAAACAGGAAACCGATACCAAAGTTTTAAAAAATCAGCGCCATTTTGAAATTCTTTGTTAATTGACCGATTTCGTTAAAAATCGATATTTAGGACTCCATGAGATTGCAAAACAGGAACCTGCTACCAAAATTTAAAAAATTCAGCGCCATTTTGAAATTCTTTGTTATTGTAGCGATTTCGTTCAAAATCGATATTTAGGACTTCCTCGAATTTCAAAACAGGAAACTGATGCCAAAGTGTTAAAAAATCAGCGCCATTTTGGAATTCTTTGTTAATTGACCGATTTCGTTCAAAATCGATATTTAGGACTCCCTGGGATTTCAAAACAGGAAAGTGATACCAAAATTGAAAAAAATCAGCGCTTTTTTAAATTCTTTGTTATTGTAGCGATTTCGCTCAAAATCCTTAATTAGGGCTTCCTGGGATTACAAAACAGGAAACTGATACCAAAGTTTTAAAAATCAGCGTTATTTTGAAATTCTTTGGGAATTGACCAATTTAGTTCAAAATTGATATTTAGGACTCCCTGGGAATACAATACAGGAAACTGATATGAAATTTTAAAAAAAACTGCCCCAGTTGTAATTCTTTTTTAATTGACCGATTTTGTTCAAAATCGATATCTGAGGATCCCTGGGATTACAAAACAGAAAACTGATACCAAAGTATTAAAAAATCAGCGCCATTTTGTATTTTTTTTTAATCACAACCCGTGAGCTGCTTTAGCAGCTCACGCACAGAGCGAACAACTAGTTATTTTTATAATTATTATATTATTTATTATAATATATATAGCTCAATTACCACTCACTGACTGACTGACTCACTCATTGACATAATTGTTCTCCTAGAAAGAGACAGAAAACGATACAATGATGTATGGGAGATGTGTTCGAGTGCGGGAGTCGAGTAGGGAAAAATTATGACATTTCGGAAAAACAAGATGGCGGCCGACGTGATTCTTGTAACTCTTTTGTTTTCCAACCGATTTCGTTGCAACTCGCAGTGACTGAAGAAGTTAGGAAACGATCTATAGAAAAAGTGGAAAAAATTGGGAAAACAAGATGGCGGCCGAGCTGTAGTGTTTTAAAATTTTTGATTTTTCGACCTCGAACCGCGGCGCCACAGATCCGAAACGGGGTGGTCGCGCATAATTTTTTTTTCTGTTTCCGCCTACAATTATCCTGTATTTTGACAGATTGGGGGTGGTTTTTAAAAATTCAAGATGGCGGCTGTCACGGCGGCCGTTCGGTTTGAGTTACGAAAAAACGCAATTTTAAAATTCAAATTTCTCGCAGTTGCCAACGTCTGAGCGTTTCGACTTCTAAGGGGAGATTGTGTGCACAGACTCGAGGTATGGACTGGAGGAAAAAAATTACCCCATTTCTCGGGAAAATTTCAAGATTTACCCCAAAAACTAAAAAATCGAAATACGAACTTTTTTAAAAATTCGAGTACGAGCAACCACGTGTCCCACTTGTACGAATGACATTTGGGTAATTTCGTCGCCGAGGTCTGGCAACACTTGAATTTATCAAAGAAAAAGTGATTTTCGACATGGTCTTTTTTCAGGGGCTATCATGTCGGCTGGGTGCGAGTGAGATGAACAATTGAAACGTCGTCAGGAGCGGTGTATCCTGTAGTTTACAGGAAAATTATGAAACTATGCAAAAAGTTTTTGTGAAACGAGGTGGCGGCCATTTTGTATTCTGTTTGTGTTTTTGAAAATTTCAATCACGTCTTAGAGGTGGTTGGCAACATTTGGGAAAGTTTTGATGTATGGATCGATTGTGTAACTCGACGGGCAGTATCGAGAAATAAAAACAGTGTTGCCACATTCGGGGTAGTTTTCCAGATTTTCCCTAAAAACTTCCTCCTGTAAAATTTTGTATGAAAGTTTTTTTTCCACTTATAAATTCGTATGGAAGTCAGAAAATATAACTTGAAGAAAAATATGGAGACAGCTGATGATTGAGGATTTTGGAGACGGGTGAAGGGCACGGCCAGGGTATTGAAGATAGGTGGGGGGTGCTCGAACAAATGTCACTCGAAACCTCATCCAATTGGCAGAAAGTTTAAAAAAACTCAAAAATTGTGGATTCAAGATGGCTGCCATACAAATTTCGTTAGTGTCTATCTCGGAGAGTATAAGAGATGGAAGTGTGGTTCCATGGCAAGAAATGATCAGAACGAGGAGGTCTATTTGGTGAAATAAAAAAAAAAATCAAGATGGCGGATTTTTTTTTCATACCAATTTATATGGCGAATATTGAAGAGACTACAAGTGTTGTAGTAGTGTTTAGTAATTGACCAAATTGTTCTCCTAGAAATAAACAGAAAAAGATACAATTATGTTAGGGAGATGTGTTCGGGTGCGGGATGGGAGTAGGGAAAAATTATGAAATTTCGGAAAAACAAGATGGCGGCTGTCGCGGCGGCCGTTCGGTCTAAATGACGAAAAAATGCAATTTTAAAATTCAACTTTCTCGCAGTTGGCAACGTCGGAACGTTTCGACTTTAACGGGGAGATTGTGTGTACAGACTCGAGGTATGGATTGAGGAAAAAAATTACCCCATTTCTCGGGAATTTTTTAAAGATTTACCCCAAAAATTAAAAAATCGAAATACGTAGTTTTTGCAAAATTCGAGTACGAGCAACCACGTGTCTCACTTGTACAAATGACATTTGGGTTTTTTTGTCGCCGAGGTCTGGCAACACTGGAATATATCAAAGAAAAAGTGATTTTCGACATGGTCTTTTTTCAGGGGCTATCATTTCGGCTGGGTGCGAGCGAGATGAAAAATTGAAACGTCATCAGGAGCGGTGTACCCTGTAGTTCACGGGAAAATTATAAAACTATGTCAAATGATTCTGTGAAACGAGGTGGCGGCCATTTTGTATTCTTTTTGTGATTTTGAAAATTTCAATCACGTCTTAGAGGTGGTTGGCAACATGTGGGAAAGTTGACATGTATGGATCGATTGTGTAACTCGACCAGCAGTATCCAAGAAAGATATGGAGACAGCTGATGAATGAGGATTTCGGCAACGGGTCAAGAGCACGGCCAAGGTATTGAAGAGAGGTAGGGGGTGCTCGAACAAATGTCACTCGAAACCTCATCCGATTAGCGGTGAATATAAAAAAAACTTAAAAATGGTGGATTCAAGATGGCTGCCATACAAATTTCGTCAGTGTCTATCTCGGAGAGTATAAGAGATGGAAGTGTGGTTTCTCGGCAAGAGATGATCAGGACGAGGAGGTGTATTTAGCGAAATAAAAAAAATTCAAGATGGCGGAACATTTTTTTCATACCAAATTATATGGCGAATATTGGAGAGACGTTACAAGTGATACGGTTCTGTTTTACCCACGAAGGGGCTCCCTGGGATTACAAAACAGGAAACCGATACCAAAGTTTTAAAAAATCAGCGCCATTTTGAAATTCTTTGTTAATTGATCGATTTCGTTCAAAATCGATATTTAGTACTCCATGGGATTACAAGACAGGAAACTGGTACCAAAATTTTACAAAATCAGCGCCATTTTGAAATTCTTTGTTAATTGACAGATTTCGTTCAAAATCGATATCTGAGGATCCCTGGGATTCAAAAACAGGAAACTGATACCAAAGTTTAAAAAAATCAGCGCCATTTTGAAATTCTTTGTTAATTGACCGATTTCGTTCAAAATCGATATTTAGGACTCCATGGGATTGCAAAACAGGAAACTGGTACCAAAATTTAAAAATTCAGCGCCATTTTGAAATTCTTTGTTATTGTAGCGATTTCGTTCAGAATCGATATATAGGAATTCCTCGAATTTCAAAACAGGAAACTGATGCCAAAGTTTTAAAAAATCAGCGCCATTTTGGAATTCTTTGTTAATTGACCGATTTCGTTCAAAATCGATATTTAGGACTCCATGGGGTTACTAAACAGTAAACTGTTACCAAAATTAAAAAAAACCAGCACTATTTTGAAATTCTTTGTTAATTGACCGATTTCGTTCAAAATCGATGTTTAGGACTCCCTGGCATTTCAAAACAGGAAACTGATACCAAAATTGTAAAAAATCAGCGCCATTTTGAAATTCTTTGTTATTGTAGCGATTTCGTTCAAAATCGATATTTAGTACTCCATGGGATTACAAGACAGGAAACTGGTACCAAAATTTTACAAAATCTGCGCCATTTTGAAATTCTTTGTTAATTGACCGATTTCGTTCAAAATCGATATCTGAGGATCCCTGGGACTGCAAAACAGGAAACTGGTACCAAAATTTAAAAAAATCAGCGCCATGTTGAAATTCTTTGTTATTGTAGCGATTTCGTTCAAAATCGATATTTAGGACTTCCTCGAATTTCAAAACAGGAAACTGATGCCAAAGTTTTAAAATATCAGCGCCTTTTTGGAATTCTTTGTTAAGTGACGGATTTCGTTCAAAATCGATATTTAGAACTCCATGGGGTTACTAAACAGTAAATTGTTACCAAAATTAAAAAAAAAAACAGCACTATTTTGGAATTGTTTGTTAATTAACCGATTTCGGCTCCCCGGGGTTACAAAACAGGAAACTGGTACCAAAGTTTTGAAAAATCAGCGCCATTTTGAAATTATTTGGGAATTGACCAATTTAGTTCAAAATTGATATTTAGGACTCCCTGGGAATACAATACAGGAAACTGTTATGAAATTTTAGAAAAATCTGCGCCATTTTGTAATTCTTTGTTAATTGACCGATTTTGTTCAAAATCGATATCTGAGGATCCCTGGGATTACAAAACAGGAAACTGATACCAAAGTTTTAAAAAATTAGCGCCATATTGTTTTTTTTTTAATCACAACCCGTGAGCTGCTTTAGCAGCTCACGCACAGAGCGAAATACTAGTTATATATATACTATATATAGCTAAATTACCACTCACTCATTGACATAATTGTTCTCCTAGAAAGAGACAGAAAACGATATAATGATGTATGAGAGATGTGTTCGAGTGCGGGAGTCGAGTAGGGAAAAATTATGACATTTCGGAAAAACAAGATGGCGGCCGACGTGATTCTTGTAACTCTTTTGTTTTCCAACCGATTTCGTTACAACTCGCAGTGATTGAAGAAAATAGGAAACAGTCAACAGAAAAAGTGGAAAAAATTGGAAAAACAAGATGGCGGCCGAGCTGTAGTTTTTTAAAATTTTTGATTTTTCGACCTCGAACCGCGGCGCCACAGATCCGAAACGGCGTGGTCGAGGATAATTTTTTTTTCTATGTCCGCCTACAACTATCCTGTATTTTGACAGAATAGGGGTGGTTTTAAAAAATTCAAGATGGCGGCTGTCGCGGCGGCCGTTCGGTTTGAGTTACGATAAAACGCAATTTTAAAATTCAAATTTGTCGCAGATGGCAACGTCGGAGCGTTTCGACTTCTATGGGGAGATTGTGTGTACAGACTCGAGGTATGGATTGAGGAAAAAAAAATTACCCCATTTCTCGGGAAAATTTCAAGATTTACCCCAAAAATAAAAAAATCGAAATACGTATTTTTTGCGAAATTCGAGTATGGGCAACCACGTGTCCCATTTGTACGAATGACATTTGGGTAATTTTGTCGCCGAGGTCTGGCAACACTGGAATTTATCAAAGAAAAAGTGATTTTCGACATGGTCTTTTTTCAGGGGCTATCATGTCGGCTGGGTGCGAGCGAGATGAAAAATTGAAACGTCATCAGGAGCGGTGTATCCTGTAGTTCACGGGAAAATTATGAATTTATGTCAAATGATTCTGTGAAACGAGGTGGCGGCCATTTTGTATTCTTTTTGTGTTTTTGAAAATTTCGATCACGTCTTAGAGGCGGTTGGCAACATTTGGGAAAGTTGACATGTATGGATCGATTGTGTAACTCGACGGGCAGTATCGCGAAATCAAAACAGTGTTGCCATACTCGGGGTAGTTTTCGAGATTTTCCCTAAAAACTTCCTCCTGTAAAATTTTGTATGAAAAATTTTTTTTTCACTGCTGGCTTCGTATGGAAGTCAGAAAATATAACTTGATGAAAAATATGGAGACAGCTGATGATTGAGGATTTCGGAGACGGGTAAAGGGCACGGCCAGGGTATTGAAGATAGGTGGGGGTGCTCGAACAAATGTCACTCGAAACCTCATCCAATTGGCAATAAGAAAAAAAAAAACTCAAAATGGTGGATTCAAGATGGCTGCCATACAAATTTCGTGAGTGTCTATCTCGGAGAGTATGAGAGATGGAATTGTGGTTACTTGGCAAGAGATGATCAGGACGAGGAAGTCTATTTAGCGAAATGAAAAAAAATTCAAGATGGCGGAATATTTTTTTTCATACTAAATTATATGGCGAATATAGAAGAGACTACAAGACGTGTAGAACTATGTAAGATTTTGATACGGTTCCGTCTCAGCCACGACGAGGCTCCCTGGGATTACAAAATAGGAAACTGATATCAAAGTTTTAATAAATCAGCGCCATTTTGAAATTCTTTGTTAATTGACCGATTTCGTTCAAAAGCGATATTAGGGCTCACTCGGATTACAAAACAGAAAACTGAAACTAAAATTAAAAAAAAATCAGCGCCATTTTGAATTACTTTGTTAATTGACCGATTTCGTTCAAAATCGATATTTAGGACTCCATGGGATTGCAAAACAGGAAACTGGTACCAAAATTTAAAAAAATTCAACACAATTTTGAAACTGTTTGTTATTGTAGCGATTTCGTTCAAACTTGATATCTGAGGATCCCTGGGATTACAAAACAGGAAACCGATTCCAAAGTTTTAAAAAATCAGCGCCATTTTGAAATTCTTTGTTAATTGCCCGATTTCGTTAAAAATCCGTATTTAGGACTCCATGGGATTGCAAAACAGGAAACTGGTACCAAAATTTTAAAAAATCATCGCCATTTTGAAATTCTTTGTTAATTGATCGATTTCGTTCAAAATCGATATTTAGGGCTCCATGGGATTGCAAAGCAGGAAACTGGTACCAAAATTTAAAAATTCAGCGCCATTTTGAAAATCTTTGTTAATTTACAGATTTAGTTCAAAATCGATATCTGAGGATCCCTGGGATTACAAAACAGGAAACCGATACCAAAGTTTTAAAAAATCAGCGCCATTTTGAAATTCTTTGTTAATTGATCGATTTCGTTAAAAATCGATATTTAGTACTCCATGGGATTACAAGACAGGAAACTGGTACCAAAATTTTACAAAATCAGCGCCATTTTTAATTCTTTGTTAATTAACAGATTTCGTTCAAAATCGATATCTGAGGATCCCTGGGATTACAAAACAGGAAACCGATACCAAAGTTTTAAAAAATCAGCGCCATTTTGAAATTCTTTGTTAATTGACCGATTTCGTTCAAAATCGATATTTAGGGCTCCCTGTGATTACAGAACAGGAAACTGGTATCAAAATTTTAAAAAAATCAGCGCCATTTTGAAATTCTTTGTTAATTTACCGATTTCGTTCAAAATCGATATTTAGGACTCCCTGGGGATACAAAACAGGAAACTGTTATCAAAATAAAGAAAATACAGCGCCATTTTTAAATTCTTTGTTAATTGACCGATTTCGTTCAAAATCGATATTTAGGACTCCCTGGGGATACAAAACAGGAAACTGTTATCAAAATAAAGAAAATACAGCGCCATTTTGAAATTCTTTGTTAATTGATCGATTTCGTTCAAAATCGATATTTAGGGCTCCATGGGATTGCAAAGCAGGAAACTGGTACCAAAATTTAAAAATTCAGCGCCATTTTGAAAATCTTTGTTAATTTACAGATTTAGTTCAAAATCGATATCTGAGGATCCCTGGGATTACAAAACAGGAAACCGATACCAAAGTTTTAAAAAATCAGCGCCATTTTGAAATTCTTTGTTAATTGATCGATTTCGTTAAAAATCGATATTTAGTACTCCATGGGATTACAAGACAGGAAACTGGTACCAAAATTTTACAAAATCAGCGCCATTTTTAATTCTTTGTTAATTAACAGATTTCGTTCAAAATCGATATCTGAGGATCCCTGGGATTACAAAACAGGAAACCGATACCAAAGTTTTAAAAAACCAGCGCCATTTTGAAATTCTTTGTTAATTGACCGATTCCGTTCAAAATCGATATTTAGGGCTCCCTGGGATCACAAAACAGGAAACTGGTACCAGAATTTAAAAAATCAACGCCATTTTGAAATTCTTTGTTAATTGACAGATTTCGTTCAAAATCGATATCTGAGGATCCCTGGGATTAAAACACAGGAAACTGATACCAAATTTTAAAAAATCAGCGCCATTTTGAAAATCTTTGTTAATTTACAGATTTAGTTCAAAATCGATATCTGAGGATCCCTGGGATTACAAAACAGGAAACCGATACCAAAGTTAAAAAATCAGCGCCATTTTGAAAATCTTTGTTAATTTACAGATTTAGTTCAAAATCGATATCTGAGGATCCCTGGGATTACAAAACAGGAAACCGATACCAAAGTTTTAAAAAATCAGCGCCATTTTGAAATTCTTTGTTAATTGATCGATTTCGTTAAAAATCGATATTTAGTACTCCATGGGATTACAAGACAGGAAACTGGTACCAAAATTTTACAAAATCAGCGCCATTTTTAATTCTTTGTTAATTAACAGATTTCGTTCAAAATCGATATCTGAGGATCCCTGGGATTACAAAACAGGAAACCGATACCAAAGTTTTAAAAAATCAGCGCCATTTTGAAATTATTTGTTAATTGATCGATTTCGTTCAAAATCGATATCTGAGGATCCCTGGGATTACAAAACAGGAAACCGATACCAAAGTTTTAAAAAATCAGCGCCATTTTGAAAATCTTTGTTAATTTACAGATTTAGTTCAAAATCGATATCTGAGGATCCCTGGGATTACAAAACAGGAAACCGATACCAAAGTTTTAAAAAATCAGCGCCATTTTGAAATTCTTTGTTAATTGATCGATTTCGTTAAAAATCGATATTTAGTACTCCATGGGATTACAAGACAGGAAACTGGTACCAAAATTTTACAAAATCAGCGCCATTTTGAAATTCTTTGTTAATTAACAGATTTCGTTCAAAATCGATATCTGAGGATCCCTGGGATTACAAAATAGGAAACGGTTACCAAAATTTAAAAAAAACCAGCGCTATTTTGAAATTCTTTGTTAATTGACCGGTTTCACTCATAATTGATATTTAGGACTCCCTGGGATCACAAAACAGGAAACTGATACCAAAGGTTTAAAATAGCAGCGCCATTTTGAAATTCTTTGTTAAGTGACCGATTTCGTTCAAAATCGATGTTTAGTGCTTCCTGGGATTGCAAAACAGGAAACTGGAACCAAATTTTAAAAAATCAGTGCTATTTTGAAATTCTTTGTTAATTGACCGATTCCGTTCAAAATCGATATTTGGGGCTCCTTAGGATTACAAAACAGGAAACTGGTATCAAAATTTTAAAAAATCAGCGCCATTTTGAAATTCTTTGTAAATTGACCGATTTCGTTTAAAATCGATATTTAGGGCTCCCTGGGATTACAAAACAGGAAACTGGTATCAAAATTTTAAAAAATCAGCGCCATTTTGAAATTCTTTGTTACTTGACCGATTTCGTTCAAAATCGATATTTAGTGTTCTCAGGGATTACAAAACAGGAAACTGATAGCAAAGTTTTAAAAAATCAGCGCCATTTTAAAATTCTTTTTTAAATTACCGATTTTTTTCCGAATCGATATCTGAGGATCCCTGGGATTACAAAACAGGAAACTGATACCAAAGTTTTAAAAAATCAGCGCCATTTTGTTTTTTTTTTTTATCACAACCCGTGAGCTGCTAAAGCAGCTCACGCACAGAGCAAAAAACTAGTTTTATAATAAACTCACAGAAGAAATATAGGAGATGTGTCTCAACAACTTCAAATATTTTGTAAATAGTAAACTAATTGAAAAATCCTAAATAAAATATAAAATAAAATAGAATATACAAAATTGAAAAAATTGAGCCACCCGAAACTAGTCAATTTCAGACGAACACGTCCGTAAATCATCAAAGTGCTGGTTTTGTACCTGCTGAATGACGTAGCAGCCCTTCTTGCAATCCTGTCAGAGTATCTATTGTTTATTTCAAACCTTAATATTTGTCATTTTACCATCAACTAAAGTGACAGATATCATATTTGGAAACAACAACCTGGCCACTAAGAAATACATAAAACTCGCACTCAATGCAGATTATATGAAAAACTAGCTGATGCCTGCGACTTCTGGGCAGACCTTCACTATCGGAGATCGGAGAGATCATCAGTGGAGAGCCCTACACCCACCTAATACTGAATCAGCCTTCCTGGCGATAGTTACCAAAAGTGCAGCTATCTCATAGTCATGATATTATTATATACGTTTTTTTGCTGTCATAAAACTATTTCGTTATATATAAACACCAATTTGGCAAAATGTTACAAGGACAATTTTTATTTATTTTATATCAAAAATATAATTACTTTATAGTTTATACTAATAAATATCGGTTTTATTTCCCATTCCAAAGTGCTATAAAAGTTTCACATCAAAAACTAAATAAAGAATGGAAATAGGTTTTTTTAGGATTAATTGTGTCATTTATGATGAATCAACGGGACTTTACCACCAGCTTGAAAAGAAGATTCTACTGAGAACATATGACAATAACTCGGCAGTTAATAAAAAGAAAAAAAAAATACAATAATGTACCTAGAAAATAATAAAGAGTAGGATATATTATACATAATTATATGAACACACTTATTGTATATTGTATATGTCACCGTAAGATTGTGAAAACCGTTAGATTGTAATCTATCTAGCGAAATTGTAAACTGTCGACAGATTGTGAACCGTTCAATTTACTTTTTCTTGTCTCTTTTCGACCGTTTACAATTTCTGTAATGCTAAGCCGATAGTTTCTATGCAACATTAGGAAAATCATCGATGCTACGTTACGGATATATATGTCACAAAAAACCTACCAGAATCAATTGATTTTCATAGCTTAGCTTTAGTGGAAAGGAGTTCAACTAAGCAACGAAGTTTTTTTACATAATGAGGATAGGAAATGCAGGGGGTTTAGGGGCGATGAAAAACTGCTACATTATATTTCGCCACCATTTAGAAGGTTATAATAGCTCAGGTGGAAAAGCGGGCTGTAGCAAAACCCAAAGACCCCGGTTCGAGTCCAGAGTCTTGAATCTGATTATTTTTCCCCTTTTTTTAAATATAATACAATGTTTTATTTTAAAAATAAAATATAATTTTTAATTTAAATTTATTTTCCAAAAAACACGATTAAAAAAAAGAATAATGTCCCTCCCGACCGAATTTCGGCCACGGCGGCCAATCTCCAGAGAGATTAGCCAACTGCGCAGGAGATATTATAGTGCAAAAGTGTGTGCGCATACACAGTTGCACTCTCTGTTCCTTTACTCTCATAGCCCGATGGGACGGAAATCCGACACGACCGGAGAGAGATCAGGCGCAGGACCGACGGCTTTACGTGCTCTCCGAGGCACGGGGGTGAAGCACCGCCAACTTCCTAACTCCGGGCTAGTAGTGAGAATTTCTTGCAAGAAAAACCCAATACCTGTGGCCCGACTCGGGACTCGAACCCGGGACCTCATAGGTCGCAGTCGAATATGCTAACCACTAGACCAACGAGGCAGTAAAAAAAAGAATATACCGAGCAAAGCTCGGTCATCCAGATATTACTAGTTGAAGTATGGAACACAGAAGCCGACTACTTCTAAAACCACTACGTCTACATCGCACATCCCAGATGGAAATGGAATCTCCTAGTGCTGTCTTACACCGTTTTTAAACTATTTATGCAGAACTACTTCTAATACTAAGCGCCATGATTATTTTAATTATTAATTTAATTTACTTTTCTTTCAACCTTTATCATATAAACACCTATAGATAGGTGTTTATATGATAAAGGCCTACCTACCTACCTACCTATACAGTCTTATAGCTATAAATCAGTTAGCAGGAATTAGTCGGTTGGTAATTGGTATATTATCAAGAAGCACCTCCATTATCCATACTATGATATTATAAATGCGAAAGACCTGTATTTGAACGGCCTATTTTTTCAACCGAGTTGGTATAGAGTAAGATTACATCCCGAGGAAGGACATAAGTTAACTTTATCCCGAAAAATTGAGAAATTCCCGCCGAAATAAAAACGAATGCAGACGAAATCGTACGTATCATCTATCTATCAATCAATAAATAATAATATTATCTCTGCCATAGTGAGATAATTGATCGCATATTGTGTGCACCCGTGGTAGGGGCTGAATCCTTTCTATGTGTGCCTGGGTAGACTGTGGTTGTATGTGTATGAAAACAATTGACAGCGGGTGACAGATTTGCGAAGAATTCCTAGAGGGCTTCGATCCTTAATATCTTTCTTTTAATCCAAACAAAACAATAGGGTGGGACTAAGAGATAGGTACATTTTCCTTATTTCTAGACAATTTCAAACATTACCCAAATGCTGTTATACTTGGGCGTTTTTTTTAAAAAACAACTGATGTCTCTTATTAGAACTTTTAACGGTAAACACACAATTATACTATCTATTATGAGCTTGACTGCTGTAGGTTCAGAATATTTGTATTCGAATCTAAGTAGTATTCTACCCCAATGAAACCTTAATTAACTGCCGCTATCGTCTGCAATTTTCCTCATTCATTTCTCTATGACCGAACCTGTACATAGGTACTATAAATTGTAGGTACATACATCTTGGATTTTCTATCACCTGAACACTTCAGACTTTAGGGTAAAAACTGATGTTTGTAAGTTTCTCGTTTATTTAACAAGTTGTTCAGGTATAAATAAGGTACCTACCTGAATATGTTAAGGCGTGGCACGACAGCTAGATTGTAACTACCGCAATTCTCAATTTATCACTTCGCAATGGCAGCCACATTTCACCCCTAACCTGCGGACTGCTACCACAAAATGATTTATCTGATACTCTGCCCACGACGTTTTCGCTACGAGACGTAGCTTTAACATGAGCTTAGAAGCAAAACACGCTACGCTGCGCATTCATGCTACACTTTGGCGTAGACGAATTGGCAGCTGCAGGCCCGGTATCTACCTTAACGGAGAAGAACAGAGATGGGCGGAGATGTGTTTAGCGGATCAATCGGATTATTGCCCACTGCTGGGCACAAGCCTAAACTCTCATAGGAGAAGAGAGGGAATAAGAGCTTAGACCTACCTTCCTAACTCCGGGCTAGTACTGAGAATTTCTATGAGAATACTTAACTATGGCCCGAGCCGGGACTCGAACATGCTAACCTCTAGGGGTTCCAAAAGCACAACGAGGCAGTTCCAAAAGCGTCTTTCTTCATTCCACTTGTCTTATTGAATTCAGTAACTAAGGAAAAGCCTCTCATTAAAAGGTTTGAGCTGATATCAAAATTAAACGTAAAATCATACCGCGCCCAAAATAAATAAAAGATTTTCGTAATATTTCATAATGCAGCCTTCGATTAATTAACTAAAGTTAATATTTGCATAGCGAAGCGCTTTATTAAATACCGTTTGCAGTAAGAACTGAAGCAGAGATGGTTAGTGATATATTGTAAAAACCAAGCCGTACTAGGCTATTATATTATGATAACTTCTGTATTTATTTTTAACGAAGGAAGGAAGGATTTATTTTTAATACAGGGAAGGTCTCTTATCTAGCGTATCAGGCATAATGATGCACTCAATCTGTATAGAGCACAGATATTGAATATTGGACTTGAAGTTACGACTATATTTTATTACGAAAGGACATTGTTCTGTCCCCATACAAAGTTCGCCTAGGAACCAACTGTCATAAAACATTGATTACTGGGTTCAAATTAAAACCTTTTTATACTTGAGAGCAGATTAAAACAACGAACACTTGCTAAGAAATTACTTATTACCAAAAATATTTTCAATTTTGAGGTCATTTCAACTTTCAGAATCAATCTGCGCAGGGCCTTTGCACTTAGAACATTTTTCTGTTGTATGGGGATGTTAGTTCCACAACTCCCTAAAGGATGGCGCTCATGGCGCTTATCTTGTACTGAAAGTATTTATACCTAGAAGTCTGTGATCAGGGTCTGTGATGGCGTTGAAATAAGTGTTCGTTCAGAAGCTTATGTTTTAGATAAATTAATGATTTTGCCATTTATATAAACACAAGGCTAATAATATATAAAACATTTTTTTTTTGAGCAGAATATGAGTTATCTTAAATAATTTATAAAGATTTACCTGTTATAAATTTAGTTTAGTGGAATGAGTTAGAAGTTTTATGAAACATTTGTGTTTTAATTTCCAAACGTGGACAGCCGCCATTTTAAAGTTTGAAATTCGACATCAGATACAAGTTAATTGGACATTGACATTGACGTTTTCTGGCATGCCGGACGCCGGGTGGCCGGTGGACAAAAATATTTTTTTTTTGATAAATTCGTTACAATGTGAAACTATATTAATAGAGAGTGTGTTTTAAGTGTGTACGATGTGAAAAACATGAAACTGTGGAATAATTGTTATGCTTTATGTATATTTTTTGTAATTGAGAATATAAGAGAAAATAATCAACATGCGTTTCATTTACTAACATCTGAACATCTTTACAGTTTGTGTTTATCGTATATTAATTTATCTTAATTATTACAAGGTCACATAATTCTATAGTTGCAGAATTAGGTGATCTTGTAATAATTAATATAAATTATTTAACAATACACTTTGTAATTTAAAGTACTATAGCATTGTGCATATGGTTATATATATACATATTTTAGTTGGACAACTTCCCGATAGATGTCGCTGTACATTGAAAGTCGAGTAGCAACTCTATACCAGTTTAAATAATGTACTCTGTGAATCTGCGTAAACAAATAAATATCATCTTTATCCAATTGTAATAGAGCTGTAAACAGTATGTAGATAAGACAAGATTCGTGGTAGTTCATCAAAAACATTACAGATGGCGTTATAAATAAGGATGTAAGTATCGTCATAGTGCATCGAGAACTTCACAGATGACGTTAGAAATATTAAATTATTGTTCTTTCAATATATGGAGTTGCGAGATTCAGAATACTAGCGCACTTTGTACCTTAAGCTGATTTATCTTGTTTCATACGATACGGAACTAGCGCTCAAGCGGTGGTATTGTATATTATTTTAACCAGTAAGTTATTGATCTGTAGTTAATAATCGGGAGACGGAAACGTATAGTAATCATAATAGAATGTTTTAATTAATTTGAAGTGTCCGTTGAATTCTAAATTGGAATAAAAATTATAAAATAAGCTAAGAATTACTGTATATTTCAAACTGTTGACTCTTAGGCGAATTTGGTCAATGTCCTTTTGAAATTCCCTCCATTGGCTATTACGATATTGGTGTAAAATTGATCGATTTTACCATAGACACAATCTTAGCCTTACGAACCGTCACACCTACTGCATGTACGCACTAATAATTTGACTATGACTCTTCCGATTATAGTAGCATATGATATCGGTATATAGTTACATAATATAATGATATACCGTACCATAACGGAACCAGTGAACGAGGGGTAAATTTATTACCGGTAATAAAGCTAAATCAATTGTATTAAAGGAAGGGATCTCAATCACTCCCTATCGGTCAGCGCTGAATAGTGCACCGACTTCCAAAGAACCTGACTTGTATTTACAATGGCAAATAGAGTAGGTACATTAATGGCGCGACTTTTGGCGATGTTGCATGTTACGGAGTCCTTAATCCATGCTGGAATGGAAACATTAAGCCATATTTGTGTTATTAACTGTGAATGTAATATTTTAACGTTGATAAACTTCCTGTTTTTACCAAAATTATATATCAAAACTCATAAGCTACTTAGAAAGTTCTTTTTTTATTCATTATAGGCCTATGCTTGACCACAATTACACCTGATGGGAAGTGATGATGCGGCCTAAGATGGAACGCGCTTGCCTAGAAGATGCCTATTCACTCTTGATTTAAAGATACCCGGATTGTAATTGGTGGGACGCACAGTTTTCAGTAGAGTGTTCCAGACCCTTTTGCCATGCGAATAAAGAATGAAGACACAAAGCGCTTCGTGCGTGAAAAATAAATAAAAATTCTTAATAATAATTAATAATAATAATTCTTTGATAAAAATAGCACAGTTTTTATGCAAAAATGTATTTACGACACGAGTGAAGAGTGAGAGTGAGTGAGAGGTGAGAACGCCTAGTGAAAAATAAAATTAGTATCACCAAAAAAAACTATCAGAGTAACAAAAGCAATTTTATGTAACAAAATGTATTGATAAAAGAAAAAATAATTGCCTCATTCCTCATGTTTTAGCCGGCAGGTATCTTGATTAAAATTTAACGTTGTAAAATATGCATCATAAGTATTCAGTTCAAAACAAACAAGCTGGAAGCAAATATGTATCTCGTTTATTTTCTCATCAATAAATGAGTATTTGCTTACGACCAGTATCATATTAGCGAGCAAGAGAAAAGGTAAATATGCTGGTTACATGTAGGTACAGAGATTAAAAGATAATGTGCATAATAAATTGTATCTACGTAGCAAGGCCGTATACCTAGATAGGGAGTTGTAAGCTTTTGGTGGGAGTTTACTTTAATTTCGTTCAGTGCTTTAAAATTACAAAAGCAATTACATTACGCCATAGAAAAATAATTCAATCGGCTAGCCGAGTTCACATTACATAATAGTAGGTTCGTAGCTTTTTTTAAGATAAGATAGTACTTACGATAGTAAATTATTCACCATCACCTCTTAAATTTTATTGATGTTATTTGTAGGTACAGTATAACTACAAATAATTTAAACATACATACAGCTCTTGACGTTGACTCTATGTAATATTAATGTGAATTAATATGGCTTTAGTTTTTAAATCCTGTTGTAACCCTCTTCGATTTTCCGGGATAAAAATAGAATATGTTCGGTTTCAGGATGAAAGCTATTTCTGTAGCCGTTATAATACGTTTAAAAATTAGGTACGGTGAAATAACAAGCATACTTCCGTATTCATAGTATTAGATCATAGCACACAATAATACTCACTCTACGAACAAGCACACTTCCGAATTCATAGTATTAGTACATAGCACACATTATATGACATAATACACATTTGAAGTCCCAAACATTCTGAGTTTGACAAAAGGCTAATGTGAAATCCAATAGACAACCGTGTTTTAAATAATTCTCGTACTATCTCCGTAGAACACACGACACTGCTACGCTTTATGGGGCTGCGCTACGGCGAATAACTAATTGAAATCACGAGGCTCTATTGTTAGTTCCACACCTTTACTTCGTATTCAGTATAACGATACGTCTTACGTAACATATAATAATTTATACTAAGAAGTAAGCTAGAAAGTAATCTTATCTATTTTAAAAATAGCTAAATTTTAACTAGCTTATTCGGCCTAGTTGCAAAAATAATTGTGCTTCCCAATTCTATAGAATATATTACTTACTGTTTTATGAATAATAACAATCGTTTTTTAATAAACATTAAATTGAAGTAGATGATTTCCACATTTTTTAAAAATTCCTGGGTCTTTTTGATTTTCTTTGATAAGAGGTACCTAGCTTATGATAGTCTCCATCTCCTCAACCCATGCAAATCCGTGGATACTTAGATGCGGCGTGATTGATGGTCAAACCAACTCAGCAACATAAGAATACCCTTTCAGATTTATATACGTATGACGGGGGAATTCAATTGAAATTCTCTACGAAGCTGAAAGTCATAAACGTGGATTGCGAATGTATAACTTAAGTATGTTGGGTACATACTTAAGTTACACATTCGCACTACATTCTACTCGTACTATTTAGATATTTTAAGTTGCTAAGTTTACAAATACTTTTGCAGTTCATACCTACAATCATAAGCTTATGTAAAAGGGCATTAACACGTACCAAAAAGAATACTGTTACCCATTTAAAGTATTATTACGATGGCTATGAACGTAAAATATATTTCATATAAGAAAAGAAAGCTAAGAAATGTGGCCAATGAAACTAAATATAGTATTTGAGAACGAGGGTCTTAATCGGAATCTATCGGTCAGCTTAAAGTAATACTCTGCTCCCATAAGCTTAACCAGTATTTACAATGGCTGGGTCAGTGTGCAAATGTTTAGTTCGCAATGTTCGTTTCTGTTTTTTATCTATCGAAATATTTTGCTGGATTAACTTGAATGTATGGGAATTCGGAACTGATGAACATTATTATTTACTTCACTAATATATACATCGAATTAAGGTCCTCCTCCTTTGTAGGAATATAAAGAAAAATCAATCATTCCCCGTTTTGTCGTTCGTGTTTTCTGTGGCTTATGCCACCAAAAAAAATACCAGCAACTGTCGGTACTTAGCTTGTACCGTGAACTAATTTAGAGGTCTGAATTAGTTTTTTAACTCTTTTCTTTTCCTTTGATAGCACATTAAGCCATTAAAGTATGTTATAACTAGCATTTGATACCAATCAGTCGACAATGGTGAGTCCCTTTTGAAAGATTCAGAGAAAGAGGAATTTTGAAATACTCAGAGGAAGAGGAATTTTTACGACATAAAGTTTACCGAAAAACCGCCACTATTATGATTTTGTAGGAATCTTGGTCCCTCATAAATGAGGATCATGACACAAAAAACATGATTCCCAGTGTATTTTATACGGGCTGTGTAGAATAGGTACTTATTATAGTTCCACAGCTTTTGCCCGTAACTTCATCCGCGTGAACTACACAAAAAAAACCCTATATTATCCCCTTGGAGGTCGAATTTTCAAAAATCTTAGCAGACGTCTATGTTAATACTGTCAGCATGCAAAACTGCCTGATTCGTCCAGTGGTTTGAGCTGTGCGTTCATGGATCAGTCAGTCACCCTTTCCTTGTATTTAATTATATCGACTCTGATATATGACACATTTTACGAAATAAATTTCTTTTCCTGATTGAAGAAACATCTTTATGTTTATGTAGGTATAATATAAATAGAGGTACATTTAGGATATACGTCTACAACATTTTCAAGTAGGTGACAGTCCATTAGCTAAGCCTGTGACGGCGGCTCTTAAGCGGATCAGAGAATTGGTTTATGCATCGGATAAGATGCGAAAATGAAATACGAAAGTTAATGGATCTTATTTATATTCAAATTAATAACACAGAAACGAGATTTAAACAAGATATCGTCGCATCTGAATCGTATCGTGTAACTTTATTCGCGTATAAAGTACTCTTCAGTATCTTTCAGGTTCTGAAAAATATATTTTTTAATAGATTTCTTATGAGACATAACCAATGTATTCTATCAACGTTTTTCATTTATTAGACCCGTTGTGGAAGTGCTTTTTGCCATTAAAGTGACAATTGGGTGGGTCGTAAAAAGAGTTATCAAAGTGTAGGTACCCTTGCGCCATCCTTCATCAAGATAAATGACTTCCTTCTTTTTGATGCCAACAAGCTCCGAATTTCCATTTGTACATTCCTTAAGTGTCTTTTAATTGTTGTAAAATTAAAACTATATAATTAATATTAATGTTCAAATTGACCCAAGTAAAATTACGATATTCATAACTAGATAATGCCCGCGAATTCGTCTGCCTGAATGAAGTTCTTTGATTACCATGTAGCCATGTCCCCGGAATATAAACTACGTCTATTCTGAAAAGAGTGTCCCTTCACCCTTGATCTTGGGGACTGTGTGGTCTTTGGTGGTGTGGACGTATAGTGGATGGGTGTATTGCTAGCATTTCCTGCACCATGCATAAAAAACATGATTCTAAGTATATAATCTAGACACTTTAATTTGATTTCAGTAAATAATGTTTGCATGTTGTACCGTACGAGAGTTAATTATTATTAGAAAAGTAATTCACTTTACAAAATAGAGTTAAACCTACAGCGACACGCAATACGGTTTGATTAATTTGCCAGTCACCAACATCCACCGCCTACGGCCTGCAGGCATACCTACGCATTGCTTACACTGTGCCCCGCACGTTTTGTAATTTGTTAAAGGGTACGTAAAACGGTGTAATTTGGGTTTATTTTAGGTTCATGCCTTTAGGGAGTTGGTAATAGACATGCTTTTATATTAAATTAACTCCGTATGTTATTGTGGATCCAATAAAAAGTACAATATTAAGACTTTTGATGCAAAGGTGGTTAAAAAATGGGTTGGTTTATACGTCTATATAATAGAGTTATAAACAGAACTAATTCATTCTAAATGAATGAATAGAGTATTTTTTAAATTAAAATACTTAAATATTTTTATTTTGTGATTATATTACTATTATTATTTAACTCTTTATTTGCACCACACAAGAAAAACAAAGACATTAACACATGAAATAAAATAGAGAAGAAGGATAGGTACAAAAGGCGGCCTTACCGCTAAACAGCGATTTCTTCCAGGCAACCTTAAGATTAGGAAAGCGCTATAGGAAACCAGAATGCGGGTGGCTCAAAATTTCTACTTAATAAAACTAATGGTTCGCCCCGAACTGAGGCCTCGCGGTATCTTATGATAGTTTCAGTGTATAATTAATAATTACTTGGTTAAAAACTACATGCGCCAACTTGATATCTGTGTGTTATTTTATAGCTTAAATATCAGTACTACTACTCAACGCAAGGTAGCGGAAATAATCAGTTTTCATTAGTAATACATTGCAAGATATCGCGATATAAAGATATCATTAGTTCTAAATTTAGTAGGTATAATGAAAAACGTAAAACTACAATGAATTAGATTAGTTAACAATTACATAAGAATCAACAAATATTATGTCAAAGTAAATTAGTACCACTACTCGACCCAAGATGGTATTAATAAGCTAACCTAAAATACATCATAAGATTTAAAGGTGAACAACGCGCACCTAGACGTACCGCATGAGCCACAGTTGGTTCTCATGGTTTCGAGCAGTACTACCTACATCAAAACTCGCAAATACGTGCGTTCAGGAAACGATCTTGAAACGAATAAGAATTAGGTCATTGGCGCCTCCCGCATCGTCCTCACTGCACCGTACGCATTAAAACGCGCCGATTGTGACGTCAATTGTCATCCGCTTGTGTGGATGGGATACGTATACCTACAGTATTTTTCTAAAAGGCAGCTCGTTTGGTGAGCGGGTGTTACGTAGCATACGATTTCATAATAAAAAAATTATAAAATGTGATGACTGTGTGCTTGCGGCTCTTGCGGTGAGCATGTCTAGATGCGCGCTCATCTTTACGTTCATAGACATCAGTCAGTTATTGTAACATCTGTATTAATTTATAATGTACCATTTTCTCGACAATAAACGAATTATGATCAGTACTATCAGTAGACTAATTTTTTATTCCACCTTAGATGGTGCTAATGTCTATTATTCGTAAGCACTTGAAACGAATAAACTTTTACAGAGCGCCATCTATTGACATCATTATAAAGTTCTGTTAAAAATACTGAAGCTCATTAAAAATAAATAATTTCGTTTCCTTATAATATTTACTGAGACCACGCGGTATCCATAAGATAGTTTTAACAATATATTGTAATAGTTAACTTTTAACATTAGACGCAAAAGAGCGAAAGAGTTATTGGAGAAACGAATAAACTTTCACAGAGCGTAAAAGTTTATTCGTTTCTCCAATAACTATATAATTGATCAAGTTTCAGGCTTAGCCTTTCAGAAAATTGAGAGTTCTGAGGTCTACTTTGGACGTTAGAAAATCTCCACTTTGAAAGCGTAAATTTTAGGGGGAAAATTAAATAAAATATATTTTTGGACTCTATTCCTAATTATCTTTAAAATGATATACCGCTACCTTATGTAACGCTATAAAAAATATTTTACTTTGCATTCGCTTCTATGAGAGCCTCCCTGAAATGAAGATTTTTATAACTTTTTAAGCCATATTCTGCTGGAGGCCATCGGTTTACATATTTTATTTAAATTTGAAGTAATTAAGTACGGTCAGTAATTTAGAATTTATAAGGCTCTGACAGACGGACGGACGGACAAGTGCAAATTCACTCAAGTAGACTCAAACAGATCAAACAGACTGAGATCAGACTTTCGCTTCGCTCGGTCAAATATATATATATATATATATATATATCTAAATATATAAGTACTAAAATATATATTATATATAATATACATACACATTACATGTACATACATACCATAGAATTATATAGAATAAACTAAAGTCGTCATCAATTTGAAAGGAAATGTGTCTTTAGAGCGTTCTTGAATATAGATATGCATCGACAAAAAATCTTACCTAGCGTCGACCTCTTTTACCTTTTTGAGATTGGTAAAAATGTACACCATATAACAATTGCTTACGTGGCAAGTGGCAAGCGAAAAAATTTATAAGGGTCAAATCTGAATAAGCTAACCGGAAATACGAAATTGCCTACGATATGTCGATATTATTCAATGTAGCACAGCCCCAGGTTATTTGTTGACTGGAAAATATTTATTACTCTAACGGGTGTATCACGTTGGACAAACAATTTATCTACAAATCGATGTTTCCGTACGATTTCATGGACCCAAATAGACAGCTAATCAAAAGTTACTTCAGTAAAGGTATCGGCTATTTTGACTGTGCATAATTTTTATTAAAGTTTATAAAAATAATGCACCCATATTTATTAAAGATCATTTCACTTAATTAAAACGATTATGTTCGATTTTGACTAGTGGATTTCAAATCCTTGTTTCACCTCTGGGGTAGATTTCAAAAATCCTTTCATGTCGGACTCGCGCACCGAGGGTTTCGTACAAACCTGTAGTAAGTTTAGTTAAAATTATTGTAACTAAAAATTTATGCTTTTCGTAATTTTCCCTTTATCTGTGCTATAAGACGTTGCTTCGTACAAAATGTCAAGATTCTGAGTTCACGGGAAGTACCCTGTAGGTTTTGATTCCGTTGCGAGTGTCGAAAATTTGCAGCATGAACGGCTTTATCTTTTGATTGCGTTGGCTTAGAAGTTTGATTTTTTCACAGCTCCAAGGGACAGTAGACTTAAGTATTTGATATAAATTTCAGCTTGATACCTCCATGCGTTCCTGAGAAAAAGGGTCTTGACAGACAGACGGACGGACAACAAAGTGATCCTACAAGGTTTACGTTTTTCCTTTTCAGGTACGGAACCCTAAAAAGAATATATATTACCTCCACCACCATAAGAATATATAAAACCACATATTTAATCTCCACGTATTTTATTTAAAAGTCTAAAAACCAATGAACATGAAATAATATGATGGACTTTTATCTCTACTAAGCCTATTTAAAATCCATTTCACGTTATTGGTTGCATGAGCATTTAAATTAATTTATTTAAATTTTATTTTAGGTCTACTCATGAGGCAGAATTCTATAAATATAATAAGATTTTTTTAAATATTGAAATGATTCAAACAATGTAAGAACGTTTAACTTCAGATGAAAATATGAATTATTTATTCACGTGAGAAAAACGACAACTGTTTCAACTTTACAAATAAAATAAGCACAACTTTATTTTATTAAGGATGGATCCATTGTAAAAAATCTCTGTACCACTCGAAAAATCTTGAATCAAGAATAATTAAGTATTTATTTGCAAGGAAAAGGAAAATTAATGGAGATTGATAGGCGCGAGTTGAATGCAGAGTAAATGTATGGCGATACATACATTTACTCTGCATTCAACTCGCGCGCGAATTGTAGGTTGGTACTCGAATATTGAACAACTTAGTAGTGAGTATGAATAAAAAGAAAACCTTTTTTGTTTGTCTTCGGAATATTTTATTCTTTTCGTTTATTAGGTACAAGATATCAAATAATAAGGTAAATATTTAGGAGCAACTGAAGTTTCTTACCGAGCTAAAATTTCGCAAAATATGTGAAGGTGTGCTTTTATCGGGTGATGCCATGGGCACACCCAACTAAAGGTTGTGTATCTACCGCTGTTTACGTCACTCCAAATGAAATTTAAAGAAAGTTAAGATACCTTTTTAGTGCCTTGCTCTCCTTATTGTGTTAAGGGTGATTTTTAGTTACGTAAGCTATGCGAATGATATACTTAATTTATTTGTATTATCACTATAACCGCTGAATAGGTAATGCCATAAATTCAGTTTAAAATATTTATATCTTCTTATATATAAAATTCTCGTGTCACAATGTTAGTTACCATACTCCTCCTAAACGGCTTGACCGATTTTTATGAAATTTTATATGCATATTATATTCAGTAGGTCTGAGAATCGGATACTATCTATTTTTCATACCCCTAAAATGCCTCAATCCACGCGGACGGAGTCGCGGGCATCAGCTAGTTTTATATATTATAATGTACCTGTTAAAGCTTTGAAAGGATAATTAGTGATTAAACGAACTTACCGAGTGACGTTCTATCACAATAGGCATGGTGACAGTAACCAAGAATCAATGAAATTATGAATTTATCTAATGAAATAGGATTCATGGATTATAAAAAACTTATTTTTTTTCTATTTCAAGTGAGATTGCTATTTATTTTGATAAAATCAATCTATAAAATACACCAATCCGCCATAATGGATTAAACACCAAAAAGCGAATGACGTCACAATTGTTTGTTTTCGAGCTTCGACAATCACACTATTGCTTGCTGCACACTGCACCGAGTACATTGGTAAAAACAATAGTGACGTCACAAACGGCGCCATGACACCGGCGAGCGTTTTGGCGTGAATTTTAAAATTTAAATTTCAAATGCCAACTTTATCTACCAAACCTAACTTTTCTGCTGAAATTATATATTTTTTCGAAATTGTAGATACTTCCTAACATAATCTGACCATTTTTCAAAATCAGTCATCATGCCTATTATATGAGTCGCTTCATTCCTAGATATATTAATATCCTATAAATAATTTATACTCATATTATCTATAGATACGATAGTGTGTTTCACCTTTTCACGGTTTACCCGTTTAACCGATTATGATATTTTATAGTACTTACCTATAGCTTGAATCTCGAAGACGAGTACTTTTTGTCCGGGAAAATAAAAAAAACCCAAGTTAACTTTGATACACCATCAACCACCAGTAAGAAATATAGCTACAATGTGTTATTCAAAACAATCTATCTATTTGAAAAACTTGAATAAAGTTAAATTCTATTCTAGGAGCTTTGTTTGGCACGATTCTTTCGTATCTGTACGGTCCACAGTCCAACCGTATAATTTTCTCCACCAGCATTAATCTACTTTAATTTTTTTATCCACTACAAGTTTGGCCTTGACTGCGATCTCACCTGATGGTAAGTGATACTTCTTAAAGTGGTAAGTGAAGGAAGGAGAGAAATGAAGGACTTTCATACAAACTTTTATTTGTAAAACTGTGAAACACGTAACTCTTTATTTGAAACCGGTAGCTCGTATACAAGGTTTCATGGATATAACTTGAGAAATGACTGATTCTCATACAAACTTTCACCCCCTGTTTCACCCCCTTAGGGGTGGGATTTTGAAAAATCATTCCCTAATGAGCGCCTACGTCCCAAAAGAAACCTACTGTCAAAATTTCAACTTTCTGACTCCAGCGGTTTAGGCTGTGCGTTGACCCCTTAACGATTTTATATATATATTAGATTAGATACCTATAGGTCTTATACGTACGCAATTTAACTAGGCAACCTATTCACAATATATCAATGAGTTATGTTGTCTATCATTTATTTCAAATCACAAATAAACAACAGATGAGGGTATAAATTTCTTATACCGGATCATAGACCAATATAGGTATTGCTCTCAAAACAACCAATGGGCTAAAACAAATTAAACACCATTAGGCAAAAAGTTTAAGAAAATACAGGATACCTAATGAAGTCAAGTACTCTCTAGTCTAGAAAACAATCTCACAAAGGAAGCCCTTCTAACTGCAGACGGTCACGTGATTCGTGAAACCTGAGCTCACGGACGAACCCTGCATGCCTTGACTACACTGGCATGCATGCGTCTCGTTACTCTTTCTCTACATATTTGTTTCTTATTCGCTTGTTAAAACATGGCTAATGTTATTGAAATGTCTAACAAAGCTAGGATTCCATTCATCCAAGTGCGTTTCGCTAAATTATAGGTATGTATCAAAATAAAGGCCATAAATCTACTTCGATTTCGTCGTTCCTTTATGAAATGTTTTCGATTTAATTTTTTATTTCGTATACGGGCTGGATAAAGAAGACTACTTGAGCGATACTACCTTGGTTGCTTGGGTTCTTCCGCCATAGAAATTAGTACGGGTCTGTAGGACCCATTGCACAATATTATTTTTAAGAACGTATCACATACGTTATCAAGTGCTTTCAAGCAGATGGAACTAACAAGGAAGGCATTAATAAAACAATATATATATCTAAATTTAGTGTCGACCAATGGATCCTGTACATTTTGTTTCAAAATCTCTACAACTGCCCAATCTGTGTGAGCTGTGAGCATAAAATGCTGAAAATATTGTATTTGAATTCCATTGACTGGTCGAAAATTCAATTTAAAACTGAATATAATGATAGACTGAAGGGAAAAGGGACTAGTGCTGGCCGGGCTTTTCATCGTTACAACATAACTGACGACTTTTTATTTTTATTAATAACTAGCAGACTCCCGTGACTTCGTTCGCGCGGATTAAAAGGGCTTAATCTGTTACTCCGTTGTGGTGGTTGTGGCATGATTAAAGGACAAACAAACAAACACAATTTCACACACACAAAATCTCACATTGGTAAGATTGGTAGCATGTATTTTCATGATCCATGCTAAAATTATAATTAATGTGAAAGTGTGCCTTTTTTTCTGTCTGTCTGATACGTTATCAAGGCCCATCTGTTCTATCCGATTTGAACGAAATTTTGTACAGGTATAGATTACATCCCTATGTTCTCATAGGCTGAGAACATATCAAAGTTCCCAGAGGTTTTTAAAAATAATTAAACCACGCGGGCTAAGTCGTGCTCTGGTACCTATAATATTAAAATATTTCAGAGTTTCAGAGTCAAATGCCAGCTGAAAACTCTACGTAGGATAGATATGACTAACATGAAAATAATTTTCAGAGGAAGCTTATAAAATAAGCATTCACCCCTCATGAGGAGAAGCTGCCATAGACGGCTTTGAAATAATTTTCAATAAGCTAGCAACGCGTGGCTGGTCGCGATCGTAGAGTTTACTGCTGTATTCAATTTTCTTTAATCCGATTTCTAATATCAAAAGTAGGTCTTTAAGATGTTGGGGTATTGATTCATTAAAAAGACATGTAGGGTTTCTTTTTACTGGTTTACGGCCAAAAGGATTTTTCGTGTATAAATATTTTTATATCATCTATATCTGTTTGCTACGTCGGCTACGCTTGCACGGCCCATCTGTTTTACCGATTTTGATGCAATTTGGTACGGACATAGGTTGCATTGCGGAGAAAGAAACTCCCGGGCATCATCTAGTTTATCACAAAAAGAACAAAGGATTATGTAAATAGACGAACCGAAAATCCTTGTTGATAGTGTCCTTATTGATAGAATTACTATTAAAAAAATCCCAGGTGAGCAATATTATGACGAAAAGGTAATATAAATTAACCAAGAGATAGTTATACATTTCTGCGAGTAGATAATATGTGAGCAAGGAATTTCCTCGAAATTTCATAAAGTTACTTATGTATGTTACGTGAGCCTAGATAATTTATTCTCATACGTAATATTGTATCCAATTGAGTTAGTAGCGAGCTTTAAGAATTCGAGGAATTCCTAAAGCTCGCTAGAATATTTTATATTATACGATATTATGTTATGGAGTTAGATAATATGAAAATTTTTAGGCAAAAGCTTGTTTACGTAGAGGTCAGCCCTAGGGCTCGAAAACATCGGTGGAGCACGCAGGGCATCGGCCTGCCGTATTTATAGCTAAGTAGGTAGCATGACAAACAATGCATGCATGCATTTCAAAGAATAGTGATTTGAACAATTTTAAAACAGTTAATTACATATAACTTGTTTTCTCGATATCACCAGTCGGGGTTCGAAACGCTTTCGCATCGCCATTTAAATAAGGTATATCTTCGCCACGTAAATTACTTACCGACTTTGCACGCATTGATCCACACCGCATAGCGATACTGGAGTAAGATACTATAGTAAGTTAGGTATACTACCCAAGAATAAATAATAGTAGTCGGCACTGAATACACATTTATCCCGAAGATAAATTAAACAGCACTTAAGGTGATTGTTTTGGTACGTACATATAAATCTAACCCTAAAGTACCCACAAATAACTTACGAGTAGATCCCTAACATAATACGCCTCGACTTAACAATTTGTCACTGATTACAATGGCTCCCAGCCAAATTCCCAGCACGTAACTTTCATTCAAAGCCAAGACTTCAACTGAATAGCAAAAGAAAATACTTTAACACTACCATAATAAATGATAAACCATATTAAGTCTCTATACCATAGCTAGATCTCGTAGATTAAGCAGGCTCAAATTATTCTTCAATGGCTTATAGCTAAATGTTGTATTTTTCTTAAGAATTGATCTTGATAACATAGGTGTAATCTCCCTATTTCATTTTGATAAGTCAATTATCGACAAATTTTTTAACTATAATATGTAAGTAACTGTATTTGTGTAGAGTCCGCAATTGTGATTACAGTTGCGGGGATCACACGAAGAGAGAAAAATAAGGGCTACTTTTAAACTTGGGAATGCTGGATCAATACTAATAGAATTAAATCGTCCGTTTTATAATACGAATAAGGAACTTAAAGAAAAAACCATACAAAACAAACAGCTCCAGTAATGTTAGAGTTATTCTGCACGTAATATAGTGTACGCACTGCGCATCGGTGTAGATTGACTCGGAAACGACTTAGAATCATATTATCATTTTGTAAGCTGTATCTCTACTGGAGGGCATTTAAATCTCTGTAGTAAAAGAGCGAGGGTCGGAACTTGCCTCTTCACATCGCTGCAAATGAGGGTTTACTCGAATTATTAATAGTGTTGTTCTCGCCAAATCCTCTTTTACAGTGTTTAGACTTTAGATGCTAAAAGTGCTTACACAATACAATGGATACCGTTGTTTTGCCACTCTTCCATTTGAAAAGCCTTGACTCAAACGAGTGATACCTATTAGAGAAAAAAGGGTGCCTGCAGGTTAATTACCTTAAAATAAAAACCGACTAAGTGCGAGTAGGACTCGCGCATCGAGGTTTCCGTACAAACCTGTAGTAAGTTTACTTAAAATTATTCAAAATATTTTTATTAAATGATGTAACTAAAAATTTATGCTTTTCGCAATTTTTTCTTTATCTGTGCTGTAAGACGTTGATTCGTACCAAATTTCAAGATTCTGAGTTCACGGGAAGTACCCTGTAGGTTTTGATTCCCTTGCGAGTGTCGAAAATTTGCAGCATGAACGGCTGTATCTTTTGATTGCGTTGGCTTAGAAGTTTGATTTTTTCACAGCTCCAAGGGACAGTAGACCTAAGTATTTGATATGAATTTCAGCTTGATACCTTCATGCGTTCCTGAGAAAAAGTATCTTGACAGACGGACACTTTGTTGTCCGTCCGTCTGTCTGTGATAAGGGTTCCGTTATTTCCTTTTGAGGCACGGAACCCTTAAAATACTTGAATTTAATAGGTTACAGAATAGTTACATATTACGGCCTAACCTACCTATATATAAATGTATTTTAGTAATCAATGATTATTTTGACGATACTGACTTACAAGACCTAATTAAATTACACCTACATACCAACCTTACACAGTTACAAAGAAATGATTTGCATGCAGTTGCAAGAATGATTTTGACTGCCTTTAATAAATGTTTCTATGGTCTATACATTAAATAAACCCTTTTATCCTTTTATGAACCTGTGGGTGTGGTGAGGGATACGAGACCAGGATTGGCGTTTATTATCCCTTCTTGAAACAGGAGCGAATTCTCATTCCGAGATTATTGCAACTCTGGATAAAGACATAAATAAAACAAAACAGATTTTGTGGCACACCGCTCCCTGTTGCTTCCCTTTTCAGAAACTGAAATGAAATTTTGACGACCACCGTGGCGCAGTGTGTAGCGCTGTTGTTGTTGTAACGTGCGGAGGTCCCGGGTTCGATCCCCGGCAGGGGCAATTTGGGAATTTATAATTTCTGAATTTTCCCTGGCCTGGCCTGGTGGTGGTTTTTGCACTTTCACATCTGTGAAAAATGTACCAATATAAATATAATTTCTTTAATTTCATGTGTTATTTCTGCATGACGTATTACGTTTAAAATATGCCTAATTGCCTTTATTTGCCTTTAAATATGCCTTTTTGTCATATGTAAACAAAGTAAGTAATCAAATGATAAGGACATGGCAGTTATATTAAACCCCTACCCTATTCGGTATCTACACGGCATCGCACCGGAACCGGACCGCCTTTGCATGCAAAACTTTGAACTTGATTGTGTATGAAAAGTTTTCCTGTTTTTGTGTTACTTTATAGTAATAAAGTGGCCTGAAATAGTATAGTAAATTTGCCTGCCTCCTACGGCTTCGGCCGTGGCTAGTTACCACTCTGCCGGGAAAGACGTGCCGCAAAGCGATTACGCGTACCGGTACGATGCCATGTAGAAACTAATTAGGGGTTTAATATAACTGCCATGCCCCTAACAGGTTAGCCCGCTACCATCTTAGACTGCATCATCACTTACCATCAGGTGAGATCGCAGTCAGCCCTTGACTTCTTCTTCTTCTTCTTCTCGTATCCTGGGATTATTTTCCGCACTTGGACGCATGCGTCCGCTGTGCGTGAAACCGCTGGTGCGACTCCCCGCTGGATCACTCCAGCCAGCCGAGCTCACTCCAGAATCCAAGCAGGCCACCCAGGTCGGCGAGGACTTCCGGTAGTGTTGCTGGGGAGCCAATGTAGGCTTCTCGTTGGGTGGAAACACCGTTGCACTCAAGCAACACGTGTTTCGGTGTCTCGTCGCTCTCCATGCAGGCTCTGCATAGAGGGCTGTCGGTGATACCTAGAATAGATAGGTGTTTGTTTAGAGGGCAGTGTCCCGTTATCATACCTACAACTATCCTGAGTTTGGCTCGGTTGAGTTGTAGAAGTTTTTTAGTTAGTCGCTGGTTGGGGCTCGGTATTGCTTCCTTTGTTTGTCTGCAGTCTGTAGTGTTTGCCCATAATTCGGCATGTGTACTTACTGTTTGTTTCCTTATCCAGGTTTTGTATTCACTGAAGGGTATCGGGACGATTGGATCGGGTCCCGCTACCTTCAGGTTTGAGGCTCGTCGTGCTAGTTCGTCGGCTGCATTATTTCCTATGTTCTCACTGTGACCTTTTACCCAGCCCAGCGATACTTTGTTCGAGTCGGTCAGGGTCTGTAGTGCATTGTGACAGTCAAGTACAAGCCTAGAGGTAGTCGTGTTCTTTTCTAGGGCTCTAAGTACAGCCTGACTATCACTGATAATGTTAATTTGGAAATTTGTTACCTGTCTATTAGTCAGAGCCATGGCTGCTACCGTGACGCCGACGCACTCCGCTTGAAAAACAGAGTTGTTCTTACCGAGGGCGTGGGCTATGTTTATGTTTAGTTCGCGACAGTATACTCCGGCGCCGGTTCCCCTGTTTGTTTTTGACCCATCTGTATACACGTCTATTGTGTCTATGATGGGTGCTTGAGTTGTGGTCTTTCCGATGTTTACCTTATACCTTTTTTCGATTATATGTTCTTTTTGTGTTTTATCACATATCCACTCTAGGTGTGGACATTTTGTGTGTTCACTCGACAATATTCGGGTGTGCGTTGCGTTCATGTCTTTCCATAGCCCATAGGTTTTTATCCTTAGTGCTGCAATGGTAGCCTCTTCTTTTATGTGGAGATGTAGAGGTGGTATACCTAGTATCACCTCTAGGGCACTTGATGGAGTTGTGCTCATGCAGCTGGTGATCGCTAGGCACGCTTGTCTTTGAAAACTCTGTAGCTCTTGTTGTGTTGTCGTCTGATTCGTCCTGGGCCACCATACCAGTGACGCATATGCTAGTGAGCTCCTTACTACCGTTAAATAAAGCCACAGCATTATCTTTGGTTTCAGGCCCCAGGTTTTCCCAATCATGCGTCTGCACTGATTTAGGATGATTGTTGACTTTCCTATTTTTGTTTCTATATGTTTCTTCCAGTTAAGTTTGTTGTCCAGGGTTACCCCTAGATATTTCACTTCTGTTGATAGTGTCAAGCTGATGCTAAAGAGTGTTGGCATTTTTGGGATGTCAGGTTTCCTTTTGTTTGTGAACAGAACCAATTCAGTCTTTTTCGGATTTACTGTTAGTTCATTGTCTTTGCACCATTTCTCTATAAGTTTTAGTGCGTCTTGCATTATTGCACTGAGTGTATTTTCATGTTTTCCACTTATCAGGATTGTTATGTCGTCCGCGTATCCTATTGTTAGGAATCCGCTTTTGTTCATTTTTGTTATTAGGTCATCTACGACCAGGTTCCAGAGTATTGGAGATAATACTCCACCTTGTGGGCACCCTTTGGCTACAATTCCTTTAGTTTTACCGTTTATGTCGAGCTGTATAACCCTTTTCTCAAGTAGGGCACTTATCCACTTACGTAAAGTACTCGATACTTTGTATCTCCGTAGAGCATCGTCGATGCTTCTGAATGTAGTTTTATCGAAGGCGCCTTCAATGTCTATGAAGGCTCCTAATGTTGACAATTTGTTGTTTAGGTCATGCTCTATCTTACCTATCACATGGTGCAGAGCTGTCTCTGTTGATTTGCCGGTGCTGTATGCATGTTGGTTTTTGTGTAGCGGTAGGTTTCTTAGCGCTCCGTCTCTGAGAAAACGATCTCCGAGTCGTTCCAGCGTTTTCAGTAGAAAAGATGTTAGGCTGATTGGTCTAAATGCTTTTGGTTGAGTGTAGTCGTTCTTGCCTGGTTTTGGCAGGAACACTACTTTAACCTCCCTCCATGAGAGTGGTATGTATCTAAAGGCTAGGCAGGCTTGGAAGATCTGTACTAGCCATGGTGTTATTGCTGAAGCCCCCCATTGCAGGAGGGCCGGGAAGATATTGTCTGTTCCAGCTGATTTGAAGGGGTGGAAAGTGTCTATTGCCCACTGAACCTTCTCTTGTGTGACTATTTGGTTTGCTATTTCCCAGTCCGCATCTGATGGTGTCACCTGTAGGTCATCTGACCAGTCGGGTGCATTTACTATTTTGCAGCCTGGAAAGTGTGTTTGTATGAGTGTTTCACTTACTTCGTTGTCGTCTGTGGTGTAGGTGCCATCGGCTTTCTTTAGAGTACCGAGTGTTCGGTTGTTATCGTTTGCTAGAATTTTACGGATTCTAGTCGCTGTATCGTATGATTCTATGTTAGTGCAATATCTTTGCCACGACTTGTTCTCTTTGCTCCGTACTAGTTTACTGTATTGTGATTGTGCTTCTTGGAAGTTGTCCCAATCTATGGGTTGTCTTGTGTTTTTTGCTCTGTTGAAAAGGTGCCTTAACTTCTGTCTTTTCTTTTCCAGGTCTAGGTCCCACCAACTGTTTTTAGGTTCTTGTTTTGTCTTTCTGGTTTTCAGGGGGCAGGCTAGCTCGTAGCATGTCCTCATTTTTTCTGTTATCTCTGTAACGTTTCTGTCAATCTCTGACACATTTTGGATTCTGGTTGTATTCCTTTGTCCTATGTGTCTTGTTATTAGCGTTTTGTACTGTTTCCTGTTTGTTTTTCTTGGATTTCTCCGAGGTATTTCTGGTGTCCTGGACAGATCAATTTCGAAGCATATTCTACAGTGATCCGACAGTGATGGTTCGCTACTTACGTGCCAGTTTTTCACCTGGTTTGCTATGTCATTTGATACTAGGGTTAGATCGATTATTGTCTGATATCTGCTGGACACGAAAGTCGGTTTTGTGCCTTTGTTAGCTATGTCGAGGTTAGTTGTTAGTAAGTATGAGGCTAAAATCTCACCTCGTCGGTTGGTTTTCGTGCTACCCCACAGAATGTGGTGCGCGTTGGTATCTGCTGAAATGATCAGGTCCGTTTTTTGTTCTTCACAGTGGTTGATTAAGTCCATAACTTCTTTTGTTGGAATGTGGCCTTCAATGGGGAGATACAGTGATGCCAAGACCAGAGGTCTGGGCGTTGACCCATTGTTTTGTTTTATTCCGTTGGGTATTTTGACTGCTGTTAGATCTCTGTAACAGTAATGTGTAAGTAATGTTGCCGCAATGCAGCGTGGTATGTATATACATGTTCTGGGCGGCTCTTGTAAACTGTGATAGAAGACTTTACCTTCGCAGTTTCCGAGACCGCATACGCTGTTTGCCCGAACCCACGGCTCTTGGATTAAGGCTATGGTCTCGGCCTCAACCTCCAGCTGTTTTCTTAGAGTAGCCGTCGCAAGATGTTTGTGCTGGAGGTTGGTTTGCACTATTTTAATGTGCTTGAAGGTTGGTTTTAAAATAAAGTTGGGCGTTAGTCGTCGTTGTCGGCCATAGGGGCCCATGTATTCAACATCTCTTGGAGAGTCGTGTCTGTCATGTCAGTCGTGTCTGTCCCCGCCTCCTCGACCCACTCATTTGGCAGGGGAGTTGGCGGTGACTCTGTCAGCACCGCGTTTATGTTTTCTAGCACGGTGCTGACAGATGGTTCCAGAGTGTTGTCGGTTTGTTTGTCTGTCTGTGTGTTTGTGGCTTCAGTTGTCATATCCGTGTCCGTTTCAGTGTGTGTCTGCATTCCTGGCACGAGAGGGTCCAGCGGGGGTACATCACTTACTCCTTCTTTTGTGAAGAAGCGGATGTATATCGACCCCGTGAGTAGGCTACTTTCCTCCCTCGTGCCAAGATGTCTGCAATTTGCTCCTTGGGTTTTCCTAGTACCAGGAATACACCAGGAGTGTTGCTGTCGACTCTCTGGTATGTGTACAGGGTCCACGTTGATATCTTGTACCAGGGGTTTTGGCCTGCCATGATTCTGTGGAGTTTCCCGATCTCCGCCTTGTACCCTGGTACGAAGAGTGCCGATCTAACCCGTATGGGTATTTCGGACTGCTTCATCAACGAGAGCCCCGTTCCCTCTCGTGGTGACCTGAGCCGTGGTACGACCTCCTGTAGCCACGATAGGGCTTCGTCGTTGTAGCACCATAGCTTTAGCACCCCCTCGCTAAGGAAAGCTTTTCCCTCGAAAGCGGGCGCATAAGGTACGGTACCTGGTAATGTAGGTTTGAGGCAAGCATCGAAGATCTTTTCTTCTATCTGTTCCTGAACATTGCTTGCCTCTTGGTTGTTCATGTTAGCACGCGGTGTAAGCGTTATAGCTACACTGAGGTGTGGTTGGGATGCGCGGGCGTAAGAGCCCGCGTGTTCTGTCCTCCGCCGTTTGTGTTCTCCCCGAGGGGAGATTGTGTCGTCGAGCCTATCTCGCTTTTGGCTTGACTGGCTCGGCGACGGGGCGGGACTAGCTGACGCTCCGTCGGCCCCACCGCTGCTCCGCACTCGCCAGTACGCATTCGACCGGCGGGCGACAGGGTGTGGCCGACGTTGGGTCAGGGTGTTTTCACTTCCGGTTTGGTTTGTTTTGGATTCGTCTCGGGTGACGGTTGGTGAGCCACGTCCTGCGCCCGGCTGGTCCGCTTCCGCTAGCCCTTCGCCCTGGCTCGAGGCGACAGTCTCGGCGAGCGGGCAGCAGCCCTGTTGGGGCAGCCGCCCGCCTCCGCTTTGACTGTGCGAGCCTGTTGCTTGGGGTCCGGCATCGATGGTCGCGGACCGTCCGGGCACTGGTAGCGGCTGACCTCCGCTCCTACCCGTGGGGGGGTCTGTCCGTCTGTTTGTCCTCCGTTTTTTCTTTTTGGGACGTGCGACCACCTGCGTCCAGGGATTTTGATCCACAACAGTGGATAAGTGGGGGGTCTCGGTGATCTGGGGGGAGGGGGGCGGTATGTCGAGGTCCTTTGTTCGGGTCATGTCTGTTATGCTCTTGTCAGATCCGTCAGTCCGTTTTCCGTTTGCCTGGGGTATTTCGTGAGTGGAGATGTCCGTCGGTGTCCGAGTTGAAACTGCCAAAGGTTGTCGGGGGTGCATAGCACCAGGCGACTGAGTGCCCAACCCAGAATACGGAGGGGGGCCTGTGGCTCGTCCCCCGGTCGTTGCCGTTCCCGGAGGGCGAGCCACAGCAAGGGATTCTCCAGCCTTGGTGGGGCTGGTACCCTTCTGGGGTCGAATTTCCTTAGTCGTCTTGTTTTCCATTTCATTGTACATAGTTGTGTGTAAATTTGATCTGTGTATCTTGTGGTGTGTGCATGTGTGGGTGTTGTATGGGACAGTGGTCCACGGCGCGATTTCGGCCCCCGCGGGACTCATCGCAGTGCTAAGGCCGGGCGGACGCTTGTTTGCGACAAGTATCCCTCCCGCCCCTGCTCCGTTCCCAGCCCCGCCAGAGCCGAGGCGCGCCATGTGGACTTCCGTCTGTGTGTGTCGTGACGTGATTGTGTGTGCGTGTATAAGTCGTGTGAGTGCATGCGAGTGATGGGGATGATGAGGGTGGGAAGTTTGGAGTGGGGATCAAGGAAATGGGTTTTAAGGGACCCCGACTAGTGTTGGGTGTGTCACTGGCCGGACCTCTTGTCCGGGGCCCGTGGGCTTCTGTCCGGCTTTGCCCTGGCGGAGGCCTGGCCAGAGCCGGGCAGATCCGGCAATCCGCAACCCGCCGACCCGTCCGGTAGCATGAGGAATGCTTCGTAAAACAAAGAGCATTTGCGTTGCAGGGCCACAGGGAAGTGGCACCTGCACCACCAATGCAATTGTACGCCGGAATTGTAGCCCTTGACTTGTAGTGGATAAAAAAAAATTATAGTACCACAAATGATGTGAGCAAGCAGACTCTTTTTGATACTTATTCTGTACAAATTGTAACGTTGTAAAATCAGGAAAGTGATAAAGTGGCTAAGTAGAATTCCGCCAATGCTAGAGCCCTGGATAATGCTAAACTCGTGAAGTTGTTGGGACTCTTATCACAAAACCCTATTTCAATCTTCTGACCAGTCATCAGGCAAGAGAAATAATAACACGAGTTTTCCTGAAAAGCAGCGCATGGGCGTAGCAGACCTACGAAAGGTGGACTACTTTGGTTGTTCGGGGTGGAAGTTCTTGGGTTCCCCAGCCCCAACCCGCCTGTGAAGGCCTGTTGAGCTTGGAAAGTTGGAAGTAATGACTGTGATGGTCCTTTCTAAAACGGCAACCTATCTTACATGAAAAGAGGTACATTAGGAGGGTATTAAATAACTAGATCTCTATCCAGTGTTCCATAAAAATTACAAGACTAGATAAAGCACCTTTGCCACCGTGGCAATACCAGTTTTAATGATTAACATATTCATAGCGTAAAATAATCTACCTATTGTTTTAGAGTCAAATCAGATTTCACCTAAAGCTATAAACAACCGCTTGTTACGACATTACATAAATAGCATGTATTGCAGCTAAATTTCGTTAAGGAAATACTGAACTGTGATGTCATCAAACGGTTTTCAAACAAAGCAAACAGAGGACGTGGATTACGAATTTAGGGAGATGTTTTGCTTAATAATCACTAAAAAATAATTTATTAGAATAGTACGTCAAATACCTAATTGGACCCATTTTCCGGTTTCCGATTCAGCTGAATACCTTTGCCTAGATACTATTTGTTAGTCAGCCTAATGACGTCATTCTAAATATCCAAATATTAGTATGATGAAGTAATATATGAAGTAGGATGCGATAAACTGTGCAAATTTTACTTAAGCAAAAAAAATTCAAAAGCTTAGCGAACAGAATATTTATAGTGAAATTAAAATTGACAGTACCTATTTCATGAAGGGCGCAAAGGGCCGACGGTTAATTGGCTTAAAATTTTAGCACTCGTTGCGGCTGAGGCTATTGATTTTTGATTTGCCTCTCAATTTGAGGGCTTAGTTGAGAGCTGAAGTAAAATCGTTTCTTTAGTAAGTGCCTATTCTTTTCTTAAAAGCAAACAAACAAAAAATTTCATTCATTGTTAATTGACTTTACATCCATGCTTGATGTGAGCTGTTCGTATTATGTCACCACACAATGCCCTAAACAAAGCATTCATTCAAATCTTCATACGATAGATGAACCACCCTTACTTTGCTTGCGGATAGAACATTTCTAGATATTCTATCCGAGCAAAGTCAGGGCAGTTCTTTCTTAGCGAGGGGACATAATTGTAAAGAAACTCTTCATGCATAATATGTAAATGTGATGATAATAATTGATATTATGTTAGTTCGCTTATCTTTTAGAACATCAACACTTTTATATTTCATGGCCCATCTATACAACCGATTTTTACGGAATTTGGTAGAGATAGTTGGCATGACATAGAGAAAGACATGACCTGTTTTCCCGGAAAAGTTTCTGCGGTAATCGAAAAATCTCAATCCACGGATCACGCAGACGAAGTCGCGGGCATTATCTAGTAATTTATAGTACGTTTGTTTCAAACAGAATAGGGATATATGTTTATTAGAAAGAATTTTCTTTTAAAGATGCATATTTAAGAAACTGCAGGAGCATTTGTTCGAACATTTAACAAAGTAAACCCTAACACGATAAACAGCAGAGTACGATGTGGGGCAATGTGCGGCTCCACGAAGGCAGCTTAATAGAGCTGTACATCGGAGGACGGTGTTGCAGGCAGCGCTAGGTATTCTCTCCCTCTATTAGCACATGTTTTGAATGTCATTGTCAGCGTGCTAATTGCTCACGATTGTGCCAGACGCAATACCTCATACATTTGCATTCACAACGAAGCTGTTTTATTTAACACCTCTCACCGCACAACCGCGTATCGTAGTTGTTTATGTGGTGGTGCATGTGAGTGGTGGTGGCATTGCTTGCTTGGAAACTTGGCTTTCTTGCTTGGCTGGGAAGGTAAACGGAGCTTCGCTTGTAACTGCATGCTTGACCATACAGATTTTTTTCTGTTGGCGGATTATAGCAAAATAATTGTTATCTTTTCTTGCTAAATTATGAACTTCCGCAAAGTATCCAACCCTTGTACCTAAAGTAACAAACTTTGACCTATTCCTTAAGAAAATATATACCTATTATACGCCGAGAAGAAAGGGGATGTGTATAGTCAAAGTGAAAAGATCATATTATTAAAATCACTACATCTTTTGAACGTCAATGAAATATAACGCGCTAAAAAGCGTAATGGTAATAATAATTTTTGGTGAAAAGCTATACGAGGGTTCTACACGCGCCCTGCTCCAAGACGAGCTCACAACAAACTCAAACGGGTTTTACATGTAAATTCTGCGTTTTGGAGCAGACCCTTTTGAATAGCAGAATCCACGCAAGTAAATATAATTAAGGCAAAGTGTGATACGGCTTCAGTATGCTGAACTACGAAATTCTCGAGATAGGTATGTTATTATATTTAATGTTATTTTTTTCTAACTGCATGCGATAAACAGGTAAACCAGTACCTGTATACACCGTTCTAATAGGGTTGGTCACACAGTCTCTACCAATGAATTATTTTTTCCAAGCAGTTGACTCCGAATGTTGAGTTGCCTGAACTCGAAAGCACAACTTCTCGTATTCATAATTCATATTACTTTAAATTCTCTCAACCCTTAGCCATGCACGCTACTTCGCGTAGTATCATTTACAGTGAACATTTATTTCTTGTTTAAGGTAAACGTTTTGCCTTTTCACTTGAGGGAAATTGCACTTCAAACACTAACTTGTTAAAATTTTCCCGCGAACACATTTGCGCCGTTAAAAGACAGCGGGTAAACATTTTCCTAAGTAGAAGTGCATACTTTCCTTTATTTGAACTACCTACGAGTTTCCGACAAATATCGTTTACCCGCTTCCTTTCAACCTATACTTATTAGAGTTTTGTGCGACTAAATGAAAAGACAAGGTCTTATATTATAGGTATGACATGATCACTTTCAGCCGAAATTAATTGATTGCCGGGGATCGAACCCAAGACCTCTTTATACCTTAAAAGACCACAGCGATCACAACTCCACCAGGAAATTCCGGAAATTCAGGAAACTCCGTCAAATCAGTCTATCTTCTAAATATATATAAAAGGAAAAGGTAACTAATCTATCAATGCACAGCTTGAACCACTAGACGGATCGGGCTAAAATTTAGTATAAGAGATAGCTTTTATGACGTAAGCATCCGCTAAGAAACGATTTTTAAAAATTGAACCACTAAAAAGAAAAAAAGAATGGTTTTAAAATCTAACGTAAGGTAAACGAAGCTGTGGGCAAAAGCTAGTCTGTCGATAAGTTACCTATATAAGTACGAAAACCCTTACGGAATGAATTGTACCTACTCACACGTACCGTGTTTTTTGAAGACTAGGGCTATGAATGTGTTATCCCGCGTGAATGCACACCGTTTCTGCTAGATATTACATTTGCTTTGATAAGGTGTATTGATGACTCGCTCAAAGAGAGCTCCATTTCTGTTTTATTATTACCACGCAAAATTGCTTCTAGCAGAGGAAACGTTGCAGCAAATGTGATTTAGCGACGAGCTCTATCAAAGGCTAATTGCACTACGCTATGAATATATCATTTGTGCCATGAAAATTACAAGAATAATTACTTAGGCATATTATGATGGTTGCAGGATACTGTGTGGTTTAGTTGGTAGTGCATATAAACAGATTGCAATTTATTGTTAGAAAACATCGTTGTCCAAAGTATCCAACGGGATGGGTGAAAGAGGAAGAAGAAATTTTGAGGTTCGAATTTTGCCCTTTTTCGTTTCCTCCGCACCTCTGCAATAACATGTTAAGCCGTCGATGCCGCTCATTATCACTAACATCTGATAATAATTATTATACATAAGAGTTGAAACATTACCTACTTACCTAATCATTTGTTCTATGCCTGAGGACCTGGGCATCTACCTCAGTAAACTTCTACCACTATTTTTGATAAAAGGGTCCACAAAATACCCTCAGTAGTGCAAGAAATATGATGCAAAGAGAGAAAGATATGATGGGTAATTAATGCCGTAGGTAACCATTAGCTCTCTACTTGACTGCCTATTGTATTTACTATCCAATCTGAAACTTTGGAACTGCTAACACATTATATTATCTAAAACTTTGAAACTTGCAGGACCCAATCCCGCATATCTCTGGCTATCGCGGTCGAAGTGCCTTGACCAATTGGGTCACATTTTCGTTACTCGAAAGTTTATATTATTCTAACTTGGGTCATAGACAGTAAAATTTTGTTTCTATACTTTACCGAAACCCATAGACTGAATTTAAGTCCATACATAAGTAACAATAAATTTATTGTGATTGAAATTCAGCTCTTCTTAATATAGGTGCGATGTTTTTTTTATAGCGTGCATCAAATTATGGTTTATTTTTAAGAGTGTTATTGGTCGAAATTATAAGCTCTGCAGGCGGGCTCTCTGAAAATAAATTAGACTGAAACCGAACATGAATCGTTATTTTGTGAATATAAATTTAATTATTGCTAGATTTAATTCAGAAATTGAAATTTGAAGACTGATATTTCAGCGGAAATTGGAATTCTATTTTTTCAAAGTAACAAACATAAGAGTTAGCACAATATTATGTGAAGCACGAAAATGTGTCGGTCTGTTTGTCTGCTATGTTTTCACGGCACATCTTTTTTATCCAATTCTGATGAAATTTGTTAGGTACTAAAAAGTCATTTCTTTTTTAACGCTTTATTTATGGACACAGTTCCAATATGGCTGACCATACACCGATACACGACGGATCAAAATGTAATTTCACTTTCCCATTTATATGGTAGCTTTGTTTCGTCGCTCTCTGATTTTACGCCTTTCAATTAACGTGTAATCATACACGCCCGGGAACCCTTTCATTGGACACTAGTAATGAGTTTTCACCCTTCGTCGAACGTTGGACATCGACAGACAAGCTCGTACCTTATTTGGTCGTTTTGCCGGCACCGACAAACTGGGCACGAGCGACGTTTATTCAGTGAAGGTGGTTTTATTCGCAGGCATTATATATGTAGCAGGCATGCAATTTGCATGTTGCTAATGGGTAGTAGCGTTGCGAACGCAAAACGTGTTTATCTGTGCAATATCCGAATTCTTGTATCCGTTTTGTAATTGCATTGAAATATAAGAGGATTGTACTTACATAATGAATTCGTAACAGCGGGAATATTATGCTATCTAACTATATTAGGTAGTTGATTTTCACTCTCATAATATTATAAATCCCGTTTGTAATGTGTGTTTGTGATTTTTCCAATGAATTACCTATGCTGCAATATTTGGTATAGGTTACATACCGGGAAAGGACATAATTATGTTACTTTTTATCCTGGAAAATAAAGACTTCCCACGGGAATAAAAAAAAATCCACGCCGACGACGTCGCGGGCATCATCTAGTATTATATGTTTTATATATAGATATAACTCTTTATTTACACTTAAAACAGAAACAATAAACAAAAATATTATAGTACATTACATCGCGAGACCAGAAATATTTTCCCGGTCGAGGTGTGTATAGTGCTTTACTAAAAAATGAAATAAGTGACTTTTTTTAAATATATTTTTTTTCGCTGTGTCTGCTGAACGCGTAATACGGTAGAGTTCCAAATTTAAACTATTTAGGCCAAAGAACACTATAACAAGTTACAAGATATTCAGGAAGAAAGATTCCAAATTCAAACTTATGATATGTAATGAAAATACATACATTCTTTACTGGCCTAGGCCGGGAAGTTTAACTTTCGAACTTATTTACAGGGTATGAAATGTGCACATTTCATATAATTTTTTAGAAATATATATAAACAATAAAGAATCGGAGCATTGAAAATGAATACGTACAAAAATTTACGAAATTTTTTATTTTTTTATTTTGAATAACACATTACAAGTTGAATAATAAGAAATTTTTATTGAGATTTACTTTCCTAAAATTACATTACTTACAAAACATCTTTTAACACCATTACCATGACGATCGGTCAGCGTATATTTACGTTTGCTTGTTCGATAGAAAGAAGTACTCGAGGAAGCACTCAATGCTCAATTCGAGGCACGAGTCCTCCAATCGCGCACGGGTTGCGCCCTGATAGGCGTATTTATTTCCGTGTTCAATAGAAGGCAGTATTGCTCATAATATGTTTATATGTCACCGTAATATAGTAAAAACCGTTATATTAAAATCTAACTCGCGAAATCGCAGTGTCGAAAGATTACAATTTAACGCATTATTTATCGGTATATTGTAATCTGTTAGGTTTATTTACCCCATAGAACCTAAGTGGCACTACCTGGTTATTTATGTCGAACCTTAACCTAACCTACATGAAAAAGACAAGAAAACGTAAATATAATGAATATTTCAAAAATTTACACTCAGAACATTGAATGGTTCACAATCTTTCGACAGTTTACAATTTCGTGATTTAGATTATAATCTAACGGTTTTTACAATCTTACGGTGACATATATATATCCACGTGACGTTTCTAGTAAAGCAAAAGTTACCCCCGTAGCGCTACCAGCCTATCCTCATTAGTGAAAACGGCGCTCCCTCAGATTCGATATCTGAGACAGAGTAACTTAATTAATACCGAAGCTACAGGCCTTTGTTGGGTACCCGATAATCACTTTAGATATTATTACATTTTATACGTAATAAGCGGATTCGACAAGCTGCGATTTTAGGTTATTTTAGTTATTTTTTTATCCAGGAAGTGGGAAACACTCGATAGGTGAAGTCCACAGAAATATGGGTGCATTCCCATTTCTACGCTGGACCCAATAAAAAAAAGAAATAACTTTCGTTTTTATTAATACTGGACTTCGTCCACGTGGATTAAGGTTTTTGGAATCCCGTGGGAATTTTTTAATTTTCAGGGATAAAAAGTAAGCCTATGACCTTCCCCGGGATACAAACTATCCCTATACCAAATTTTTTCAAAATCTGTTGAACAGATGGACCGTGAAAGCGTAGCAGACAGACAGACACACTTTCGCATTTATAATATTAGTAGATGATGCCCGCGACTTCGTTCGCGTGATTTAGTTTTTTTTAATACCCACGGGAATTCATTAGAGTTCCAGGATAAAACCCTATGCCCTGGGATCCAATCTATCTATATACCAAATTTCATCAAAATCGGTTGAAAGGATGGGCCGTGAAAGCGTAGCAGACAGACAGACACACATTCGCATTTATTATATTAGTATGGATAGTATGGATTTAAAGATTCCCCTTAAAATTCAAATATTTATCTAAACACTCGTGTGCGTGTCTGGCTACAGGTAGGTATCTACCCCATTCATACCCCCTGGTTAGGGAAAATCTTCCCTTTATACTTTTACTCGTAACTTAAAAATTTCATAGGTGAAACGAAATAATAAACGGAATTCAAATTATATTTTTATTATGAACAAGAAGAACAATAATTCTGAAAAAATACATGTGTTGCAAATAGTTGTAAGTTATTGGGTTATTGTAGAGTTTGGGAAAATGCAATCATCAGTCTTTTCAATGTATAAATTGACTGGCTAATATTTCCTTCTTTATCTTACGATATAGGTATAGAACATGTTAAAAATAGAGTACCTATAGATACAATTTTTTGAAAAATAAATGAACGTTCCGGCCGATCACAATGCTCATATACTTACTAGGCTAAGCTACGCAATTTGTAATTTATTTCTATTACTGTTTCAAATCTAACGGATTTGAAAAATTTCATCGGCATAGTGCCCGCATAACTTTTTATCGTTAAAGTTAAAAACGAATTCGACCTACAATACGCTGGGGGCCTTTACGTTTCGCTAGAAAGATAATCATTTTAAAACTAATTTATTTCCGTATGGATTAATTATAAGTTTTCGTCATGTTCAATGAGTATTTAATGTTGTTTTACATCTAAACTACATAACAAATTTTATACATCCTATGCACTATCTTATGAAATATTATCATAATATGATTTATTTTTTATAGTCAAAGAAAATATAATATTGTACAATAATACCCGTCCTCAGAATTTGAATAAATAAAGCGTTTATTCGGTGAACTTAACGAAAAACATCTCACTCCTAGGAAATCATTATTTTAAGAGATACAGTAATTTTATTGAAATACTAGACGATGCCCGCGACTTCGTTCGCGTGGTCTAAGTTTTTTCGATGCCTGCGGGAACTCTTAATTTTCCGGTTAAAAAGTAGTCTATGACCTTCCCCGGGGTACGACCTATCCCTGTACCAAATTTCATCAAAATCGGTTTGACACGTGGGCCGTGAAAGCGTAGCAGACAGAAAGACAGACACACTTTCGCATTTATAATATTAGTATGGCAGTATGGATTCTTGGTTACGAGATTCCTGATGTGGTGATAAATGCCAACTTGTAAGTTGAAATTGAGTTAATTTCCTAATTGAAGAACCCCAGTTTTTTATGATCTTATAAAATTATATTATAATATTATGTACATAAAAGTATAATCAAAGCGTCTCAGACAAAGAAATTACTTCGCATTTCTTTTAAAAACTTTAACGTCTGGATGTAAGCCGGAGGCTTCGTCACCGATTCAAAAAACATTTGATAAAAGAAAAACAAAAAGCTCATATAAAATTTATGACGGTAATTTGGTGACCTCAATGGCTCTCCCTTTTCATTGCTTTACGATATTTTTATACGAAATGTGCTTTATACAGCTTACAACTTAGCTTTTTTTTTATAAAGTAATAGCATAATATCAATTAATTGACTTATTATTTACAAACTCTATATAATATTATGTATAATTTAACTCATTAGTTAGTTTGAAAGCCGGTACGTGCTGTAGGTATATAATTTATCTTGTGTCGAGTTAAATATCCATTTAGGATATTTTTTTCACATAAACGCAACTGTTTCTTCTTTACACTTTTACAAAATGAAGTACCAAATTTAAAGCGTATGTAGAGATAGTAACTTTATTACGGCGGTTAACGTTGAGAGCAATTCTCTAGAAGAATAGGTTGTTTTAAAGCTCGGTGCTCATCTCTGCCGCCCCCGGAGGTTTGCCGATGTTACTAGACGTGTGAAACATGGAATCCGAGCTACTGGAAGGGACGTTTGCTGAATTCAGTTCATCTGTAACCTGCATACGAAAAACATTACATAAAACAACAATATGAAATTACAAAAAGATTTTCACTGAACAAAAAATTAACGAAACAAAAATTAATCACACAAATTAACACATAATAAAACCAAATAAAAATAAGGTTAGTCAAATCGTGTTAGTTATTAATGCCAACCTCTACCCATAAAGGCATGCATACACAAAAACAAACAAGGGTGCCTCCGCGAGCAACCGGGAGGGGGTAACAAACCAATGCGTGCAGCTATGTCATTCCGCTACATGTTGCGACACAAACTGTTGAAACCTCCGTGCGACTTTACTTACTGCGTGCTTTCTATGAGAGGTTTTAGAATAATGTCGAGGGTGTTGTCGTGTCGCAAGTGCGCGTGGTGCGCGTGGTGCGCGTGGTGCGCGAGTCGCGCGTGCGTGCGGGCCACGTTCGCGTTGTAGTCGCGCGACTCCCGCGTCGGTCGCGCGTACCGCCGCGCCAGCGATCCGCTCTCGCCGACCATTATGTTGTTGTTGCTAGCATGTCTCTGTGTATCCCAATCACATATACGCTCGTCAAACTACCAGTGCAGCACACCGTACTATATACTATACACCGATATACACATTATAATAGATTATATGATTCATTTAGACCCGAAGAGGAAACAGGGAGCAGCGATTTAAATATATCTGTCACCGTAAGATTGCAAAAACCGTTAGATTGTAATCTAAGTAGCGAAATTTTATAAAACTGTCGACAGATTGCGAACCGTTCAGTGTCAATTTTTGAAATATTAATTGTATTTACGTTTTCTTGTCTTTCTTGTAGGCTAGGTTAGGGTTCGACATAAACAATCAGGTAGTGCCTGGCCTGCGGCCGTTTAGGTTGCTTTGGTTTTATCGGATTTATATACCTAACAGATTACAATCTACCGAAAAATAATGCATTAAATTGTAATTTGTCGACAGCTTACAATTTCGCTAGTTAGATTACAATCTAACGGTGTTTGCAATATTACGGTGACATATCCATAATATATAGCCAATCAATAGTCTTTCTCGAGCATGAGTATATTGCAAGTCGAATAGGTAATTTTGGCAAATTATTTATTTGTTTTATTAATTTTTCATGCAGCAATTTATCTTGTTTTGAAAAACAATTTTATAATTTACCAGTTCTTTTAAACCGTAAATAGGTGGTTTTATATAAATCCTAAGCCCCTTCTAAAAGCACAGTTTTTATGCAAAAGATATATTTAAGAACTGTCAAGCCAGGCACAACCCGTATCGGGAGACATCTCAACACAAGAATTCGGCTGTTACTGCTTGCTTCGTTTAAAGTTCATTATTTTACCTATTCATTGTACTTAGTCAAAGCATTATTTAAAATCAAATGCATTCAAATTTTTACGCATTGTGCCCTGTTTTTTTGTGCCTATAAGAGAAAGAACAGTTTACGATGTAGGTAGAATAATAATAATGGATCAGTCTATTAGAATCTATCCTACAAACTATTTTTATAATTATACGTATGTATATAGGTACGCTTTCAATAAATATTTAGTTTTTTCTCATAGAGCGGGACAAGGCTTAATGCAAAGTAGGTTTATTTCATTTAGCCTGTACAAGTTAAATCTTTAGCGTCCCTGAAACTGGAGCTGCAGATTATTCCAACCGCCCTTGTAAATTGAAGGTACACAGAATTACAATGAAACAGAATGGTCATTATAAAATAAAGAAATGAAAATGAATAAATAGAACATTCGGGCTACAGTACACAAGTCACACTTTTACTTAATGAGGTGTAAATAGGTATTATTCGCATTCATAAATACTGTGTTTTCTATATATAGATTACATATTTCTGTTATATTGCAGGTCTGAGGTGCGATTATGTAAGAATTGCCTATCCAATCGTCAAAGTTCGGCGTCAAAGTAAAATAAACCATAACAGCATTGAATTAATGTATGTATGTATGTATACGGGAGTATGAGAATGGATACACGAAATTGAGGTCTAATTCAATGCTTTTATGTTTTATTTTACTTTGATGCTGAACTTTGACGATTGGATCGGCAATTCTTACAGAATCGCACCTTAAATGACTTTACTTCGCGACGAGCTTTAACTTTTATTTGCAATATTCTACTCCTTGTTTTTTATACAACCCTTATAAATATTATATGCATTATCTAATTCTAAACTATAGTTTCATTTAGAATTCTGTGTGTGTGTCATAAATAATTTATTGTCATAACCTTGGTTTACAGACGATAACGTTCGGGCGTTTACAAGTGCGGTCGGATCGCAGAAGTATGTTAGGAAGCAAAGCGCCCACTCACGAAAAGGGAAAAGCCACCGTCCGCGACACTCGGGTAGTAGCGGGGCGCGGGGTCGCGCGGGCGGCGCGCGGTCGCGCTGTCGCTGGCCACCGACAGCAGCGAGCGCTGCGAGCCCGAGGCGGTGATGCGGCGGCCGGGCACCGCGGGCGGCCGTCGCGCCAGCGCCGCCGCGCCCCCCGCGCCCCCCGCGCCGCACCCCGCGCCCGCGCCCGCGCCCGCCCTCCACTGCCTACTCACTGGCGCTTGCGAGCCGCCTGCGCCGCACTTCGCGCTGTCGCTCGACCTGGTGGTAATGTTTCATAGTACTTACTCTGAGTTTTAATTCGATTGATCGTATGAGCATTCGATGACATTAGCGTCAAAGTAAAATGAACTTAAATGTATGAATATAGAGCTCAATTTCGTGTATGCATTCATATACGTTTACGTATACGATACGTTTCCAAATTTAAATATGTTGTAATGAATTTGTGACTTTAAATCAAGCGCTTTTGGGTCCATTTTACTGTGACGCTAATGTCATCGAATTCTTATACGATCAATCGAATTAAAACTCAGAGTAAGGGTACATAGTCAAATCTCAGCAATCACTAACCATTAATAGGCCTATTAAACTGCACTTATCAAGTTGTAAATTCTGTCACGATTTGTTTTACCTCTGTTCTGTTATTTGTTTGTGTGTAATAAAGTGTTTTTACTTACTTATCACAGGGACTCTTATAGGTTTATTACACTGCACTTTTTCCAGGGCAATGTGGTAAGGGCCGTGTGGCCGCTAATTTGAGCGTCGCTTATTAAAAAGCATTAAGGACCAATTTAGGGACTCTTTCTCCCTAAATCTTATTACACTACACTGATTCAAGAGTAAGGATCCCTGTGAAAAGTGCAGTGTAATAGTCCTATAACACTTGATCAGTGTAGTGTAATAAACTTTAGGGAGAAAGGGTCCCTAAATTGGTCCTTATTGCTGTGTAATAAGCGACGCTCTAACTAGCGGCCACATCCACTCTTACCACAGGGCCCTGTAAAAAGTGCAGTGTAATAGACCTAAACCACTAAGGTTCAAATGCATGGGTGATTAAATGACAGGGAGGTCTATAGTCGTCTCGGCCAATGTATTCTGTGATACGTCTATTTACCTACGTTACCAGTACATTGTTCATTGGCGAGATCTCGCGGTATTGTTATTCATAAACTCACGAGATCTCACACTCCAATCACGCGAGATTGCATTCCCTAGTCTAAAGATGTACCTACTCGTTTAGATCCTAGACGCTGGGACTACCAAGTGGTAGTAATGTGAGCAATATCAATATAATATGGCATTAGCAGCTCTATTTAAAACTGATATTTTCGTATTCATAAACACACAACATGGGAATCGTTGGGAATCTCCAAACGAGATTTAACATCAACATCCTCTCTTACAAAAAGCTAAGACTAATCAAATAGATAAACGGAAAAAAATCTAGTATCACCAACACAATAAGCTATCATAAAAAATGTAGTTACCTCTCGGAAGAATAGGCGTAATCCTGATCGGCACCCAACCCAGAATCCGTATGCTCATGCGACACTCTCGCACTGCCCGATATCAGTTCCCCACTCGAACTATTACTATTACTGTTTGTCACGGGACTGTATGGGTTGTTGTTGTGTAACGCCGGTGTTACTGTGGTCTTATATCCATTATTGGTGAGGAAATCGTCGCCTGTTCTCCCGACGGTCTCTTCAAAGCTGGGGTAAACCCGCCTAAAAGATGATCATAAAATGTGTAAATGATTTAAACGTTAAATATAAAAACATTGTTAACAAGAAAATTAAAAATGTCACCGTTCAATATTACACTGACGATATAATCAAAAAATTCGGCTAACATTGTCGAATTTTGTGACAAATTATTATCGGTAAAACAGTATACAAAGCACAATTTCAGATTAAATAATTCGTCTATAAAGCAAGAAGCAATTTAATTAATTATCTTCATCATACCTTCCATGTTTCTCATTGGTTCGGTGCGTGCTAAGTATGCTTGAGTTAGATCTGAGGGATCCTTGATTGTGGTTGTCATGGTCACTTTTGTGTGATGAAGAGCTCTTCTCTCGTCTCGCAAGTGATCCGTGCTCATTCCTACGATGTTACAATAATAATTTAATATTACCTCAGAGACGAAGAGAAGATTTTTCGACTTGTCTCGCAATAATTAATTATAACGATATTTTTTTGTAAGAAAACTAACTTTTTGACTCACGCATGACTATGTTAGAAGCAGGCTCGAGCTTTCTAGTTTTAATAAGAAACCATAATTTTATACAGAAAAGACTATACATTTTTTTAATCGATACAAATTATATGTCTCAGGATAAAAGTTAGGTAAACAGCTCAACTAATAATTTCAAGTCACGTACTGTCTATGTTTTGATGACGTCCTGAGCTTGGTATGCCGCGCATGGCTGGTCTGCACGACGGTATACGGTATTTCTTTAAGCTGTTCCTCAGTCATTCCTGTAGTATCGACTAAAGAGAATTCGAGGTGTTGCTTCAGTTCAGTCGGCAGCCACTTCTTTTCGTTTGGTGAACGTGACCGTGATCTGATCAGAAGACAATAAAAAAATCTAAATTTTGTACTTCAGTACTCAGATAACAGTATTATATCTTACAAAAAAATATTTTTTTATATGTTATAGCATATTTTTAAATATTTTGAAATTGTATCATGCTCGCAAGACATACAAAATGGACGAACTTATAATGGAATTTTCATTAAGTAAATCTAAGTCATAAGTCGCCGAAGTGAGTATTATTGAGTTAAGTGATTAAAAATGATTTAAATCAAAATAGAGCTTAAAAAGTTATTATAGGGGACGGAGGGGCACGTACCGATGCTTTTTATGTCTTCGGGGTCTATGGGACGATCGATGCGTTCCGGTCTCTGGTTCCATTTGCGAACGACGGACATTCGCTACCTGCATTACAAAATCATGTTGTTATCAAAGAAAAATAACGTCCTTAGAGTAGTCTAGAGAAGCAAGAACACGCAAAGACACTATATTTATTTTATTCAAGGGAAGCACTTACTTGCACGCCCCCACCAGCAGTCGTTTGCCTTAATACCTCCTTCCATTGTGACTCGGAATCGACTAGCTCGTACTCTCTGAAATATTTATGTCATTAGAGAAAGATATTAATTCCGAAGGCGATATCAATTAAGTTTTCGTTCAAGTTACCCCTTATAACAAATGAATAAACTTTTGCTACATCGATAAAAGTTAAATTACAATTCTTTCATTCACGATTCCATTACCGTTAAACTGATTGACTTCAATGTCTTTAAAACACTACAGAAAAACCGGGACAAAACGTCCTCACGAAAAGCGAGACGTTTCGTCCTGTCGCTTTGATCTGTGCAGCACTTTTTGTCCACAAGACAACATTTTGGTAGTGGTTTTTGTCTGCAAATGCACGATGGTACTGAAAAGATCACAACGAAAATGAAAATGTCTGAGACGAGTGTCGCGTGGTAAAATTACAGTGAGACAACACGTCTTGTCACGATAATAATTCTTAATTTCTCAATTTTAAATAAGTCTAATTTTTATACGACTGCCTGAAAAAAGGAGTATATTGTTTTCAGGGTTCATGTAAGTATGTATGCATGTATTTGAATTTGTATATTCCACCATAACTTCTATACGCCTGAAGCGATTTTGATAACTGAGGTATCGTTAGATTCCCTAGGTCATTTCGGGTGACATAGGATGGTAAAATTTTAAAAAAATAATTCGAAAATAAGATTAACTATATAATCATCGCCTAAAAAATGATGAGTAGATTCAAAAAATATATAACACTATAGTTCAATATCAAGTGATTCACGAAAAAATATAATAAAAATGTGAATAAGATTCTAATTTAACTAGATTAATTTAGATTTTTAAGTTTTTAGTTCGTTTTTTGGCAGGGCATTCTTGTTTTTTTTAATTACAAACTAACTTAGTGTCGGGCTGTGAGTCGTCTTTCTCTGATCCAGATTCGTGCTTATGTCTCGAGCGGTGGCGGCGATGCCGGCGGCCGGAACGACCTGAGCCCCGCGACAGTTCACTTTCTGCATCCGACTGCTGCCGCCTGGAGCGATGCCGGTGCCTGCCAATCAAAAAACGATTCCATGTATGTTACTTTAAAAAAAATTGGATGGCTCAAAGTATCAAAGTAAGTTTCATAAAATAAAACCTATTTCAAGTTTATTTTTTTTAAATTATTGATATAAATTGGATACCTCAAAGACCAAAGTCATCCACTTGGGATACTACAACTGAAATTCTCAAAAGAAACTATCAAAGCAATGAGAAACTCAGATTTTATGACGCACAAGGTATCATGTTAATCATTTTTCAGAATAGGTACTTCAACCAGCGAAGGAGTGTTTAAATTTTGAAGTGAGTGATGAAAGAGACACGCGTGACAGTTTTTGTATAAAAATATGAACGGCTTATACGTTCGATAAATTATTGCAAGCGCAGTACGCATCGAACATAAAACGCACGTTTAAGCGTATCCTTACTCAAATTCCAAATTAGTTTATAATAAATTGTGTGTCACTTAAGGTTTCCACTGTCGTTTTACAAAATATCTAATACAATTTCGTTGCAATTCTTACTTGCGGTTTGATCGTGAATCGTTTGAGCTCTGGGAGTCCACAGAGGCGGATCGGTGTCTCGGCACAGGTGGCGGTCTATTTGCCGTAGGGGACGTGGAGTAGAGGCCGCGCCGCGTGGGAGCGGACCGCGTCGACCGCGGTGATCCGCCGGGGCCAGTGGGAGGCTCGCAAGTACCTGCTTCCCCACTTATCCTACAAAAAATAGGTTATTTTAGCACAAATAAAGTAAAAAGACTCGCTATCGTCGTTCGTAGCGCGTAGAAATAAGAGTCGCTTACAGTATGAAGCGTGATTGAAGGAACACAGAGAGGTTGTGAGCGTAAGTTTAAGACGCGTGTATGTTAAACTGATTTCTTAAAATTAGATATTAAAATACGTGCCTACTTATATTTTAATAGCCATATAATTTGAATGTACAGCCACGTACAGCACACGTAGGTTTAAGTCGTAGAGGTAACGTTAAGCTTACGAGGCTTGCTGATGATCATAACCTGATGATGGGATGAGTTGAAAATAGTTTTTAAGCTTCGGTTTACGCAATAATTAATACCTAATGTCTTTATTTTTCACTAATGCGTGGATGTTCTTAATTGAAGTGTTATTTGTTATTTTCAATTAAGCGTCAATTCGCTAAAGCCATCATAGCATCCATAGCGTCTATAATATTGTTATTATTATCTCAACACAAAGTAAAAGTCCAATGTTGTTAGCAAAATTTTGCGGTTTCACGAAACAAAATACAAACTCATAACACAAATAAACACGGATGGGACTTAACAAACGTGATGAAAAACAAGCGCCTACTTACGAATTAGGTCGGTGTACTGAGGTAGGCTGTTTCGTTTCAGGAGGGCAGTCTTTTATTCTCAAGTCTTCTAACTTTGGCACTGTAACAACAAAAAAGTCTAAGAGTGTTGAATAAACATGTATTTTGTAGGTTTATTTTAATTTGACATTATGATTTTGCAAGTTATAATATTTTATATAAAAGTAGTAAGTATATCGACTATGACAATTAAAATCTACATTTTGATAAAAATAGATAGTTAAAGTTAAAAGTATTGGGTAGGTTGCATTACTCTTCGTAAGATCCTTTGACCAACTAAAGATTCAAAAGTAGGTTCCTAAGCGTAAGGGTTTCTAATATTCCTTTGAGAAAAGGAGATTCATCTCAGAATTGCCAAAAAAATCAAACATTATCTATTCAAAAGTGTTGTGATACTTTAATATCATATCATTTCAGAAAAAATATATATTATAGTGGAGAAAATAATAACACGTAGAAAGTAGAAACAAGTACTTACTATAAAAAGTTATGAGTTTCATAAATGACAATACTTCAGAAAGCAAGTGTAGAGTGAAAAATAATTAAAAATACCGTCATGTAATGAAGAGTAGGAGGTGTGTGGACGGGCGATACGCCGCGAGGGCGTCCGGGTGAAGGCGGGCGGAGGTCGCGGGCGGGCCCCCCGGCCACTGGAGACAAAACGTTATTATTTCACACAGATTACGGGACATTGATATTTTTTTTATTCCATAACAAGACAAAACATACACAGAATATAAACTTTAAAGTTTGGAAGTGTCAAGCCGTCACATGAAATTAAAAAATTTAAAGGAAGTGGGTTACTTTCAGCTGTTCTGTTAATAAGTTCCAGATTAAAATTATAGACAAAGGACTCATTAGTACTCAAGACTCATTAGTAATAATGGTTTCTTCATTTATAACAACGCCGATAATTAACATATCTACACGTCAATATTTTATTTTTTACCAAAGACATTCAAATTCCTAGGTACCTACCTGTTTCTCAGTCTTGAACCTAATGCAAAAATATCAGCGGATGCAGGGGATGTTTGCTGCATGCGGAAGAACGTGTGGTGATCAGAACAGCACCGCCACAAGTGACGACAGGCTGCCCTCGTTGGTGACTCGAAACCGTAAGTTGACGTGTCGTTCTGAAACAAATTCCTAATCGAATCCGGGCAAAGGTAGTCTATGGAGATAGGACAACTACTCAGGAAATATTGTAGTGTACAAGTGTGTGCGCAAACTCAGGTGCAATTTAATTGTTCGATGGGACAAAAATCCAACACAACCGGAGAGAGAGATCAGGTACAGGATCAATGTTTTACGTGCACTGCTCTTCACAACTAACTCTTTAGTTGGGGTAACTCCAACAACTTTCCAACTGCTGCTATTGAGAATTTTTAACAGAATATCTAATGAAACTTGACCCAACCCAGGGCTCGAACTCTGGACTTTGTAATCAGCAACCTAATAAGCTATACACTTGATTAACTAGGCAGTCGTAAACCGCTACACCACAAAACTGTAATTCTCAAGGCCTTTAACTTAATCAAATTCGTAGTCAGTTCAAAACTTTGCCTCTGTTAAAGCTTTCACTAATGAAAGTTACATTTCGTTGTTCATCCAGTGTTAGCTCCACTTGTGAGAATTTCATAAAACCCTTCCAGGGACTTAACGTTCCCACAGAATACGCTCAACTTAAAGCCAACATAATGAATAGAAAACTAATATCCCACTTTGAATCTATTTCGAATATGCGCAAATCGCTTCCTCGGGAATCAGTTTTGCTCTTATAAAAAGTATGTATAGAAAGATTAAATAACGTGCGTTTAATTTTTTAATTAACTATTCCAAAGAAAGTATTAAGGAGGAAAATTTTCATTCCTTTTTAATTCTTCTGACTGATGAGTTCCTATAATAAAGGAAATTTAAAATATTTCATCTCAATTCATTTGCTTCGGGCTCGCGTGTACAATTATAAGAAAAGCAATTTTCCGGCGACTCCTTTGATCAGTGTTCATTTTGCATGAAGAATGTATTTTAAGGCAATTTCGGTACCGCTCCCCTATTTTTAAGATACTTCAAAGGCGTGAGTATCGCGGTATCTCAAGGCTGAGAGCGGTAGCAAGTGTTATCAGCATACGCCCAGAAAGCGGTAAATATGACGGCTCAGTTCTACGAGGCTTATCTGTAATTGCCGTCTACGAATGTCTTTTAAGAAAGCGATGCAAGACGGACTCTATCTCACACAACTTTTCAAAACATTTCTTATCGGTAGAAGCAATCCTTACCAGAGAACGGGGTCAAGTGTTTCGTCCGATTTCCACTTTTTTCCATTTTTAAACTTTTCATAAAAATGAATACTTACGTTTTTATCGGCAACACGAATCATAAAGTATCTTCCTTTGTAGTAAAGCTTCGAGACACGCGGCCAATAATAGGTCGCGACGGTATGTTTTCCACGTAGCAGCAACAGGCCACTTGGCGCTAGTCCCAAGAAGTACTCCACACTGTCTTCGCCCTGCATTAAATATATTGCTTCTGTTTATTTTACAATACAAAAATGCTCATTGAAAACATAATATGTCCATTTTAAACGCTTACCAAGACAGGATGGAGATCGACGCCGTACATGTCCAGCCATTTCACTTTGTCTAGGTAGCTAAGTTCCGCTTGCGCAGGTGAAATACCACTGTAATACCAATACAAACTACTAAAAAAAATACTTCAAATGTGCACTTGATATAATATGATTCTTATTTTTTTCATCAGTAGTTTTTCAGCGTTTGGCTAACTATGGAATATCTCGCTAAAGCGTTAGTCGACGAGCGTCCAGCTATGGGTGACTGCTCACTTGGCGTTAAGAAGGGAGGTACACATAATTTGCATGTAATTGAAGGCTTTGTGATGAGCCAACAGCGACGGCCACGGACTGCATCTTTGCATAGTTAAAAATTCATTCAATTGTGAATTGTGGCGCTCCGGACGTTAAAACTATGCAACTGTGACGAACATAAATGCTTTTTATCTTCGTTATTTCTTCTTGTTTAGTTAACTAGAGCAAAGATTTTTGTAGATTAAACAATTACCCTTCTGTTTCAATAAAATAACTAACGTAGCTCAAAATATCCTTCTCCTAAGATCGCCTTTGGCATCCTAGAGACTGTAGATATTAAATAAAAGATTTGTTTAAGCAAAACAAAACTCACGTAAGCGTTCTGTGAATATCAGCCGCCCTCGCTTCCAGTTCCGGTGTCTGATGCGCCAGCAGTCTGAACTCAGATACGTATCCCGGCACATGACGGCGAGGGTCGTAGTCGCCGAGCTCCGCTATGAAAAAAAAATATTACTACATATTATAATCTCGTCGTCACTACGACTTTTATTATATCGTTAAACCAAAACAATATTTCATACCAATATTATAAACGCGCAATTGTGTCTGTTTATCTGTCTAACTGTCTGTCTGCTATGCTCTCACAGCCCATCTGTTTAATTGGTTTTGATGAAATTTGGTACAGGGATTGGCTGTATCCCGGGGAACGACATATGCTACTTTTAATTGCGGAAAATTAAAGAGGACAAAAAAGGAAATTGCGGGCATCATCTCGTATAATATAATAGTAAAAATAATAAGTCACATTTTGGTTACTAAATAAAACAACACTTAAGTATAAACACCTAATATTTCCTGTTATTTAGGTAAAATATTATGGAATAAACATTTCTCAGATACGTGCAATGTTATGTATTCAGCAGCCCGATTATAATGCCGACCCCGTCTTTAACAAATCGTAATTAATTTGGTTAAGGCGGGCGAATACGTGTCCTAAATAAATACGCAGAACGATATGTAAACGCAAGTTGTAATAGAGAACTTAATGGGTAAACAAAAGCCTTCGTTCTATGTAAACGTACTTATGTTTGTCTGCTATGCTTGCTAAATTTTGGCTGCATCCAGAGATTTGACTTCCATCGTTTCATAAAATTTATTTAAAGATAGCTAACAATCACATTATAAGTACCTAATTAAAATTACACACGCTATCTATGTATATATGTATGTATGTATGTATGTATGTATGTATATATGTTTGTATGTATTGATGTATGCATGTATGTACATTTATATAATATATTTTATTTTTTAGTTGTTGCACTATCCCGCGCTCTTGTTTTATAATATCCTCTCCCCAAAGGTTGTCTGCAAGAGATTGCTTTAGCAATAAGACCGCCTTTGCACCCTTCTGTCTTATCTTGTAAGCTTTTCTTTATTGTTATTGTTTTTAAGCATGTGCAATAAAGAGTTCATCTATCTATCTATTTAAGAAAGCAACAGCTGGGATGAGATCTGCTATAGTTGGTTAATTTGATGCCCGCGAATTCATCCGCGTAGGTTAAGATATTACGATTCTGGCGGGAACTCTTAAAATTTTCGGAATAAAGAAAACTATATAATTATTCTTCCCTGAGATGCAACCTGTCTCTGTCCCAAATTTCGATGAAATCTGTTCAACAGGTGGACTGTGAAAGCGTAGCAGATATACGGACACACTTTGTTTTTTTAATATTTGCATGGAAATTTATATTGTGTCTGCTCCGAAGTTTCCCACTAAAATACCAAACGATAAATGACTAACCTAGCTTTTTACTAGACTCCATGACCGTCACACAATTTTCTAATTACTATGTATAGGTAAATAGAATAGTTAACCAATTAACTTAGAAAATAAGTAAAGAGAAAACAAATAGAACTTCCATGTTTGGAACGGAAAAAACTTAGAGCACTGAGTGAAACTGACACTCGTTTCCCGTCGTTTATCTTTTTTGTCCTCAGAAATCGCAACATGTGGTACGCTCGCGGAAAACACGCGTAGGTAGGTATTCTCTGTGAATTTTATACGCTATAATATTCTGATATTATTAGAGAAACAGAAGCCGCTGTCCTTGCATGGAAAAATAAATAAAATAGTACTTTCATATCCAGCGGCATCTAAGAATAAAATATTTTTATATTTTCTTTTCAGCTCACAGAAGAATTAAAAACGACAAAAACACCAAGAGACATTATTGTATACTTTTTTAAGTTCCACTATTTTAATATATTTGTTGCATTCGAATCGATATAATTCATTTGAGCTAATTCATAAGGGCAGTTATAATTTTGAAAGGACTATGTTTAACTTTCCTTTCGCTATTGCGAGCATTTCAGACGAATCTCATAAGTCACTTTTAGCTTTTAATAACAATATCAATTTACATCCCACTTAAATAAACTCACATGTAAACGTCCTTTCACAACATGAAATTGTAATAGGTATATAATATTTAGTTTATTCATAATGAAAAATCGATTGTGATCGAAGCATCTGCCTACTTATAATTCTCTCTGTGATCATTATTCGTTACGCCTTGAGGTTTGGTTTGTAGAGAAATAGCTGGCTAGCCACGAAAAAAAGAAACACAGATGAAAGTATCCAATTATAAATTATTGTAGATATTTTTGTACAAAAATAACGTTGAGAAATTTTTGTTAAAACATCAACAAGCTTCATCAGATGTTTTCCATCAGTCCGTTCCGTTCAGTTCCGTCAACATGGTTGTTTGTGTTCTGCTTTCAGCCACTATTCAAGCGTGAATGATGAGCAAGAGGTTGCGTGGACAGGCGTATAGATCATGATAAATGGAGGCGTAAATCGAGTACTGTTGACATACGGCAAACCCAATGTAAACTATCTTCACAGATAAAATATGCTAACGCGCATTAAATCGTGGGATCTTGCTTTATGCACAGATATGCGTTTACTAGGTAATATGACAAATAATATATATATAAAACAGGGCGATAATATTATGGGATTGTGGACAGCTTATCTCAATCATTGAGTGCCTGGATTAGGTTTCTTGGAAAAATATCTACAGAACACTGTCGTATATAGACCGCTTGCGTCCAAAGGCTCTCGGATTTTCGATTATTAAATTAAAATGGTAAGTAATTAAGAAAAGCTAAGTATCATATGCATCCACTATAACAAGACAATTAAGAGAAATTAATGTGACACCTTAAATTATTATATAGTAGAAAGTAAATATAGCAGAGCAGCACAATATACCTACTCATGTACGAAAATGGAAAAATAATAGAGGATATCCGTTAGAAGGGGACCATTTTTCTAAGTGTTTTCTTCCACGTTCACAAAACCAGTACTTCAGTATAAACTCGTTCAGGGTCGCCTGCTCTTATTTAGCTAACCGTCTGGGTGATTGCCCATCGTGTTGATTAATGCGAGTACTCCTTAAGCCAACTTGTTGCGAGGGACGGCCCATTGTCTACGCTCACGAAACTTCCAAACAGAAATCGACTTTACTTACGGCCATCCAGAATAGATAGCCTGAAGCAGTGACAAATATGTGTATCGCTCCCTGCCCTCCCAAACAACTTTTAATGTCCAAAGTTTTAGGAAAACAAGATTTTTCGAATCAGAGCATCGTTTTTTGTATGATCGTAAATAAAATTTAAGCTTTTTTTAATATGTATTATTAATATTTTTTTAATAGGTACTTTAAACATAGATTTTAGACAATAGAACTTAAAGCTAGCTAGCCTAAATTTATTCATAAATCATGCTCACGTAGGATGGCAAGAATGCTGGCTGCATTTCGGCGCTGGACAGCCAGGCTGATCCTTTGCGCAAAAATAAGCCAGAGTTTTAGCTATAATTCAAATATATTATGGGCTACGACATTTTTGAAACCGTTCCAATTCAAAGCAATTTCATTTTAATGCATTCTGATTAGATTTAAATTATATTTTCCGATGTACCTACCTACATCGGAGAATATAATTGTAATAAGCTCCAATAAAGGCTGAAGTTAACGTGAAAATCTAAATATTTTTCATTATTTGTGTCATAAAAGAATAGCCCTATTCTTCTTTAGCGGACTTCTTTGTTAAAGCGGACGACTAACTCAAAAAAAACGGACCTAACCGCCGTAATAACAACTCTATTGTTCCCGTGTGTTCCCCTATGTTACTCTTTCCCGGGCAATGAAAATATTTACGCCGTATATTGACTATGCTTATGGGTTTCATTGGTCCGATGGCGTGCGGTAATTTTGTACGGAGCCCGTTTCACCGTTGATATGTGTCCCCCGGGCCCTAGGGGCCGCTGATGTAGCGAGATTAGATGCAAACGATGCCTCGCCACTGATGGCTCATTTACCTCTTGAATAACGCATTGATATTATACCTCGTAGGCCATAACTAGCTGTCTCACAAAATGACTCGGTGGTATAAGCGCTTACGAACTATTACGCGATCTTTATTATTTCGCAAAACATCAAAGCGTTTCTTGTTTTTGGGTACCAATATATGTGATTTTTATTTTGAAGTTAATGTTCTAGAAAACCAAAACAAAATTACAACGAAGTCTCCAGACGAAAAATGTTCATTCATGATCAGGGTTGGGATATACTTTGACAGTTACTTTTTACCCACGACGGTACGGAGATGCTGTATATGTGTTTGTCCTAAGAGATTGTGGGTTTGTTTGTGCACTTTTTTATAAACAGTGTGATCCCTGATTCTCGTCATACAAATCGTAATGTACGGTCATCCGCGGCGGTAAAACGTTTTTCATTAAACTGCTCTAGTCTATTTGATGCTAAAGCTATTGCCATAGCTATTACTGTCATCAGTCGCGTCGTTGTAAAGAATGGGCCAAAGAAAAAAAAAACTTTTTCAATAATTTGTCGTATATATTACGCGCTGTTTCGTAGCATTGTGGCTAAATAAGCTTGCGTTTTTTATGTCGAGCAAGAGCAATGGAAATAGATTTTACAATGATTGCTCTGGCGGCGCTGGCGGAATCAAACCAGACTCAATAGTCCACTGGACAATGCAGCCAATTCAGAGCTAAGCTGAAAAAATATATTCCTTATGTAAGTGCATTATTTTGCGTGTTTTGTTGAGAATATTGGTTTTTGTTTCTTTTTTCATGCTAAACCACAGAACACTGAACACTAATATTAAGTGCAATCACGAAATCAGTATGTTGAAAATAAACCCAGTTCATTTATTTCAGAAAAAGCCTTTTTATCCGGCGCTTATCAAGCATGCATGTTTGCATGCTTTTTATTTGTCTATTAATGTATTGCCTTTTTCTCTCAAGGGTGACCTTAAAGTCCCACAAGCTCGTTTGTTTCATCTTAAAAAGTATCCTGGCTGTCTGTTTAAAAAAAATTGAAACGTGATTTTTTAAAAATAAATGTCATAGATACTAATTGAAAATTCAGGAGTGGTTAAAAAAATTTGCAAGATATATTTTGAAAATATGCATGACATCATTATTATAATTTTCAAGTACGATAATTTAACAAAAAGAGAACATAGTTTTGTTAAATTATGACTAAATAACCACACAAGTTTTGGTGGCAGATTTAAGCAAGGAAAATTGCTCTAACAATAGTGGTTCTACTGGCGTGGGAGGAATGGAATAACTCAATAGACCGCGGAACAATGCGGCCAATTGAGTGTATTGAAAGAGTTGAACCTCGAAGAACTCGTATCAAAGCATTTATTTCAAACTAGATGATGCCCGCGACTTCGTCCGCGTGGTTAAAGATTTTTGATTCCCGCGGGAACTCTTGAATTTTCCGGGATAAAAAGCCTATATCCTTTCCCGGGATATAACCTATCCCTGTACCAAATTTCATCAAATTCGGTTGAACGGATGGGCCGTGAAAGCGTAGCAGACAGACAGACACACTTTCGCATTTATAATATTAGTATGGATTAGTATGGATGTTTCAAGATAACCAAACAAACTAATTTCTCTAATAAACGCAACAATACTGCATACTAATATTATAAATGCGAAAGTGTGTCTGTCCGTCCACGTTTGCTACGCTTTCACGGCACATTTTTCAAATGATTCTTTTTATCTCGGAAAATCAAGATCTCGCGGGAATCGAAAACGAAATCATGGCCATCATCTAGTACTTACATGCTACCGCCATTTCTTAACAGTTCTACAAGGCTTGTGATGCATTATAGCGTAAATAACACAGCATCGATAGGATAGCCACAAGATTTTACAATCATAATATTTTTAACCTACAAGTCCTCACTATTCTTGCAAGAAGTAAAATAAATTGTCATGGGTGGTCTAATGAATATAGAGCGTTTGTCTAATTACTGTGTTTAATGTTTAGGAAATTCGACGGCGTTTGCTAGCTCAATGGATGGTAACTGGTAATTTTCGGGCTGCCTTTAGCGATGAGTCAACGTACTCGCACAGCCTCGGGCAGCTCAGTTTCGTTTGTAATTCCATTGCGTGGCCTAGAACAATTATCAGACGGAATGTTGAACAGATTGTTGCCTACAGTATTTTTTATTTTCATTGTATGATACAATACAAAGAGCTTAACAACGAAATGGCTCTCTGCGCAGGACTTAATGAACCTTTCATTAATTTAGTTGTACATTGCCGGTGCTTTTACCTGACTGCGTCGTGCTGTATTTAACGGCAAACAATGGTAACAAATGCAGACATTAAAACGTTTTGGAACAATATAATAAAAAAGAAAAGTGCGAGAAATTTAAATTAATAGGCATCGTTTAATTAAGATTTGTGCCTTCTCAGGATTTTGTTTTTGTCGACGATTATTAATTTATACACGAGAACAATATATATTTTGTGCGTGTTATGTTTTCACTAGTGAGTATTATTTAATACTTACTAGTTCGGTAATTATTAGTATTATAATATGTAATTACCGATCCAAACCGATTTCATATTCTACCTACTTTGCCCTGTTGGTAAATTAATGACGCAAACATCGTTTTTAAATTTAATGGTCCAATGACAAAATGGACGAACATTTATTGCGGTCCCCCCAATTGAAGTGCCACCAAATAAAAGTTGCAGAGTCAAGCCCACAGTGGCGAACCAAAATGCTTTTCAGTTTGATTTGCCAAACATTCGGCCCGGAAAAACATTCGAAGTTTATGGATTGCCGCTTGCAAACATACTCGAGGTGCGCAAAAAAGGTTTAGATCAACATAAACAAACTTCATCGCTTATTTTATTACCCCAGCGAAGCAAGGTTTTATGTCATTTGTCCAGCCGCCCATCAGAGTCGTAATAATATAATTTCAGAGTTGTGTACACTAAGTACACTTAGATTCTTATTCTCGTACGTTGGTTAGTTGACAAACTGTGGAGGAAAAGTTAAGCGGCTAAACGAGCGCAGAGAAACATGTACATATCCATTTCTCATTAGCTTTAATGCTGCGCATGAAATATAGCCTATCAGCTGTTGGTAGACCTATTAACTGAAAGCTAACGTGACCACGATAGGCAGATATGGTCAAATCGACCCATAGAACTCACACCGTTCAAAGCTTATCTGGATATAACAATAGAGACATACTCTACTAACTGTTAAACATACTCCCTAAGCTGCTCTGTTGTCACAACTGTGATAGGAAATGGGTACTAAAGTACAGAATAGGTAATATTTATTTATGAAGTTATCAAATTATTATTAGACTATAATAATATCATGTTTATAAAAGTAGTCCTATTTGGTAGGAACGGATTAGTTAAAAGTAAATTAGGTATTTTTGGGTGAGTGTCTTTTTGTTTCAAAAACTTGTGCAATAAAGCAAGAAGCGTATTAAATAACCGATATTTTTCAATTAAACAACAGCGTACAACTAACGTTTAACTTCATAAAAACTTCATGAGTTTTCTAATGGTTTTCCTCGGAAGGCACTTCTTTTCTACTTCCGAAGTGCTCTTAAATGTAGTAAGTAGGTAACTTGACGAACTTCACTGTAAGTTGAAGTTGTAAGATTTTTCATACATTTACCTATAATTCTGAGAATAATTAATAACTTCGGTAGAGTTATGGGTACAGAGTTACCTCCTCGTCCTAGAAGTTATAGCAGAAACCATGCAGTGCAGTTATTCTCGAAGCTTTACTTTATTATATACTAGCTGATGCCCGCGACTTCGTCCGCATTTTCGAGGTTTTTTGGTTCCCATAGATAAAAAGAAGCCTATATGTTATAATCTTACTATATACTTAATTTTATAAATACGAATGTTTGGATGGATGTATGGATGTTTGTTACTTAATCACGCCCCAACGGCTGAACGGATCTGGCTGAAATTATCCAACGATAAAACAAAAACAATGTTGTTCATAATAAAGGACAAAACAGGTAAAAAACTAATCTACAGCTACAGATTAACGATCGTAGATTCACCCTGCTTAGTAGCTAACTGCTTCGATAATTACTTTGCAAGCGTGTACAAATCACCACTAGATGGCAATCAAGCACGGCTCACAGAGCCAAACGGACGCCCGGTGCAGTCCCCGCCAGTCAATTCAATGTATTTGCGCCCGGTTACAGAGGGCGAAGTAATAGGTATAATTCGTTACTTAAAAAATAAGAATAGCTTTGGCGTTGACGATATACCACCGACCTTGATTAAAGCATGCGCTAACAAGCTATCACCGCCTCTAGTAGCATTGATAAACCAATCATTTACCGACGGACAATTCCCTAATAAACTAAAAGTATATTTGATAAAACCGGTATTCAAAAAGGGTAGCGTTACAAACCCCAGCGACTATCGACCTATTGCTATCTTGCCGGCAATATCAAAAGTCTTTGAACGCGCCATGTATAACCGCGTATGCGAATTTCTCGAGAAAAATCACATACTCAACGAGAACCAATACGGGTTTAGGAAAAATCGATCAACAACATTAGCGGTATATAAATATATTCAGGAGGCACATAAGTATATGGACAAAAAATACCACGCTGTAGGAATCTTACTCAACCTGAGCAAAGCCTATGATAAAGTGTTATACAAGATACTATTATTTAAATTATACGGATGCGGAATAGGTGGACAGGCTTTTGAATGGTCATACTTGCACGAGAGGCAACAACGGGTCCAAATAGAATATCATGACTTTAATAGACGAGAAACACAAAATTGCCGTTCCGATAGCCAATTTCTCGAGGGATCAATTCCTCAAGGAAGCATTCTTGGCTGTATCCTATTTGTAATCTACATCAAAGATTTACCAAAATCTTTAGAGGATCAGTGTATCCTTTTCGCGGACGATATCTCGATTTTGCTGAACTTTAAAAAGGATGAAAATTATAACGAAAAACTCAAAAACACTATACAAAAAGTAAATAGCTGGATTACAGACCACAATCTACAAATAAACTTTGGTAAAACAAAAATAATACAATTTCACCAATATCAAAGATTACCCTTAGAATTAAATCTACAAATTAATAATTGTGAAATAGAACAAGTGTCAAATTTTAAATTATTAGGCTTAACTATTGACTCGCACCTAAACTGGAAAGAACACATTATCAATATCAAAGCAAAATTATCAAAATTCTTGTACGCGCTTAACGTTCTAAAACGTAATACGGATTTAAAAACTGCCCTAATCGCATATTATGCATATGCACAGTCCTGGCTGAAATACGGAGTCATGATGTGGGGAAATAGCATCAATTCCGAAGACCTATTTATCATGCAAAAAAAATGTATTAGAGTAATCTTTAACCTCGGAAACCGAGACAGCTGTCGACCATATTTCATAAAATATAATATTTTGACCTTACCTAGCCTATATATGCTAGAAGTTTGTTTATTCGTGAGGAAACATCTAAACTTGTATGCACAAAAAATATTTAAATCGACTCGACATAAATCGAAACTTGCCGTAACTCAACACAGAACAAAACTCTTCTCTAATAACTTACATTACTCATCAACAATAATATATAACAAAATTCCGGATAGGATCAAAAATATTGAATCTGATAATAAATTTAAGAAAGAACTCCAGACCCTGTTGACCCAGAAGGGATTTTATGAGGTTGAGGAATTTTTAGCCAATTAAACAATCTACGCGGAATACATGGTTTGACATAATGTAATAATTTATTGTATTTGACATAATTCTATTTAATAATTTATCTATTTAATATTTTATAATTAATTTTGATTTTGACATAATATAATAGTTTTTTGTAGGTACTCGACATTTTTTTAATGATATCTGATTTTTATGTTTTAATTTTAATTTCAATATAAATGAAATAATTAACTTAAGGTAACCTAATGTACCATATTTTTATTTCTGTAATTTTATTTATGTATGTACTTTGCTTTGCCCTAGCAGGGCTGGAAATGCAAATAAATAAATGAATAAATTTGGCACAGAGATAGATTATAGTCTGGCAAAGCACATAAGCTTTTTATCCCGGAAAATTAAAGAGTTCCCGCGGAAACCAAAAAACCTCAAACCACGCAGACGAAGTCCCGGGCATTCGCTAGTAAATAATAAATTCCTTTCTTTATTTAGGCAACAGAGGACCATGTTTGTTAGTAAAAATACAATATTATGTAAAATTATGTTACTAAGTATTAAGTAATAGTTATTTCAGGCTATAATCTATATCTGTGTCAAATTTCATCCAGATCCGTTAAGCTGTTCTGGCGTGATTGAGTAACAAATATCCATAGCCCGCCAACCCGCATTGGAGCAGCGTGGTGGGTCTAAGCCTTCCCTTTCTCCTATGAAAGTGAGGGCTCGTGCCCAGCAGTAGGACGTTAATGGGCTGTGGTGCAGGTGGAAGAAAGTGTGTCTAAGACAGATAGACATGTCTGTCTGCTACGCTTTCACGGCCTATCTTCTCAACCGATTTTGATATTAAATTTGGTATAAAAATAGGTTGTATCCCGGGGAAAGACAGACTTACTTTTTATCTTGGAAAATTAAAGACTTCCAGCAGGAATCAAAAAATCTTAATCTACGCGGACAAAGTCGTGGGCTCATTTAGTTAAAAATATAAGAACTCCTACCTTTGTATGGTAAAAGTTAAGTCAAGTCAAGAAGAAAAAAAAACAATTGAATGAATATTTAAAAGTATTCGTATATTATTAAAGCTATCACAAACTTTCCCACGAACAAAGTTGCTGGCATCTTATACTTAACTAATAAAATGGAAACATATTTCTCCGCAGGCAGAATTTACTGAAAAATAACTCCAACAAAGTTACTCCTCCGACGATAAGATAGAAAATTGGAGCAAAACTCACATTGTAAAACATAGGCAGCAAGCTCAGCAGCTAGGTCAAAGTTGACTGGCAGCCGACCCCGTAGGACGTCTTGCTTTAACTGGAGAAATAACTGGTACCTGTGCAAAATAAAAATATAACTTTATTAGGAACAACGTCATTGTACATTTTTCGAATAGTATTATTGTAAGATTTTGTAAATAGAAAACACCATGTACCTAATTTGTTACTTTTCGATAGAGCGTTGCGTTATCCCAATGGGAAGGGAAGGGTTCCGCCGAATTTCAGAAGACGGCTGGAATCCACAAAAAAAGTGGACGGTCTTGAGCATCCGATGTTTATGGGTGCTCGACTGAACGTACTTAATGTTGGTACATTATTGTATAAGCAGCATTAATTTATTTACGAATCCTTTCCAATTCATAATTACAAAGATTAATTATTTACAATTCTAAGACTTTCTTATTTAGTTTACCTCTGAGCGACCAAGTGAGACAAAGTAAAAGCGTTGAAGGGGGATGGCCCTTAAAAGGAAATTAAATATTAAAAGACCATCACGGTAAAGATTTTGAAAGATATTATTATCTGCGAGTATTAAACTGCGGCTCTTACCTAAAGAGAAGACAGATCGTGTTGTCCCGCCATAAGAAACGGCGGGCGTCCTAGGGGGCCGTGTCAACACCGTAATAACGAAATTTTAATAAAACACCTCGGTGTTTCTTTCGAATAACTGTGCTAGGGAGAAGCAATGGGGTACATTTTTAAAAATTCCAACCGAGCGATTTCAATTTACACCGTTCTATTTTATTTTTTTAAGAAAACTCATTTTGCTATAACAAACTAAAATTTTCTAAAGGTTTATTCTAACATTTGCTTGATATTATAATTATTGTTTTGAAAGGTGAGTATCTAATTAATTATTTTTAATGAAAGTATTCTTTTTATTCACACCCCAGTTTTGAGTAGGTACTGGAATACTATTGCCGTAGTTCTTTCATTCATGGTACCGTGCTAGGCCTGTATATGAGCTCACCAGGTTTACAGCGAGTGTACTACGAAGATAAGTACTAGAGTTCCTTTGTTCCCCTCGCACTTTACACCCCTTTATGAGCATAAAACTTTAACACCGTTATAAAATTCGTTAAGTATTATGGTTCTCTTATTTTTTTTTTTTAATTATATTTTATTTTTAGTAATGTTTTAAATATTTATAATAAGAAAAACATACGGACAGACGATTGATAGTCACTCTATTCACTTTATGATTCTTACAAAGCGAAATATTTGCACATAAAGCTTTTGTTTATCGTAATGATGTGATCGTATCATAAAAGCATAATAGGTATCTACTATTTGAAAAGTTCAAAGTGATAATAAAATGACAACAGCATCCAATGCAATCTTTCAATAAGGAATCATCCCTCTTTAATTCAGATCTTAACATTTTACTATTTGTCGAGAGGATAAGGGACATTTTAATTAAAGGAAAACTTTCTCTACCTGTGCTATCTTGGAGTATTTACTTTCCCAATAAATGTAAAGGAATAAAGACGTACAATTATATAGGTACCTACTTTAACAATGTCTACTGACTTTAATAAGGATCTGTAACTTAAAAAATTGGCTTCGTGCCGTCAAAAGGGGAAAATCCTTTGTGATAGAATAGGATTGTACCCAAGTTTTCCGAGACGTTTCTTTCAGCTAAAGAAGTCCAAGTCTCTTGGGTCTGATAATCTTATCTAACATCATTATTCAACGACACTTTATTAGGATTTTACTCCCTGTAGATGTAATTAAATCATACCTCCGTATTAATACTAATTATTTATGAGACGCGTCGTGTACTTTCGTTGACAATTCCGCTTTGTTGTTAAAGTAGACAACTAAATATGTATAAGTATACCTACGCCAGACAACGTAGGTCTTTGTAAGTAGGTAATTTAATATGAGAAGAGCAATTTGGGACATCTACTTGCTGACACTGCACAACACTTTTATCCGTGTACGTGAGCGCAGATGTTTTTTATTGTTATCATACATTCGCACTTTCTTACCTACTATTTTTAGTTTTCTCACATTCCATCTACTCTAGAATTGAGCGCTGAACTCTAAAACGGAAAATCAACAGTGATATTATAAATGCGAAAGTGTGTCGGTCTGCTACGTTTTCAGACTTTGTAAAGAGATGATAGATTAGGTAGGTCTATCCCTGGGAATTACATACACATAGGCTATTTTATCCCGGAAAATCAAAGAATTGGCAACGGATTTTTCAAAAACCAAAAATCACGTGGACGTAGTCTCGGTCATCATCTAATCATATTTTGTATATTTTGCAGTTTGCACGTATCTAAAAAAAATTCATTAACTTTTGTGTGATTGAAATTAATATTTTGTATTACATAAATTCGCTTGCACATTAATATGTACGTACTTACAACTTACGTACCTATTCGTGTACATTCAGTTAGAATATCGTCAACCAAATAAAAAATATTATCAAGTACATAAATCATCATTAAAAAACATAAATCACAACTATGAAAGGAAAGGCTTTATTTAATTATTTACAACTATGAATAAATATTTTATTATAGGGTAAACCAGGCAAACGTGCCCCAGTCGAATACGTGCCCCACTCGCAAAACTCAAAGATGCGTTTTAAATTTGGCGCTAATTTGATCGTAAAAGGTTAGTGTCACAAATATGGCGATGATGTAAACAACACAGTGCCGGGTATTATTTCGTTTTAGTGAGAAAAAGTGAATAAAAGGTTTGTACGACTATGTGAATTTGTTTTGGACTTAGTTTCACGTTAAGTTAATGTATTTGCTCGGTAAAATATAGTTGATTTAAAGTTTTATTCCAAAACTAACCTCTTTCAGCTTATGTTAATGTGCCCTACCTGGAGATTGTTTTTAAAATGTTACTTTTATGAGTTTCTAATTAAATTATGATGTTCCAGGAAATGGGGAAGGTTAAAGCTGTAGACCAAAGGAAATGGACGGAAGAAAATATGAAAAAAGCGGTGGAGGATGTAACAAGTAAGAGGATAGGAGTAAATGAGGCGAGTCGTCTTTATAAAATACCGTCACGTACACTTCGCAGACACATCCTCAGGGGTTGGAGGTGCAAGCAAAGCATTGGTAGGCCTTCAGAATTAGGGCATGAGAATGAAAGGAAACTTCTAGCTCACATTAAAAAGCTCGAGTCTATCGGATTTCCTTTGGAACAATCGAGGCTGCAGTGTATTGCCTATGACTTTGCAGAGAAACTTGGATTGCCACATCGATTCAATAAAGAGAAGCGGAAAGTTTTGTTGAAATTACTGACTGATAATGATTTAATTGGTAAACCAGATAGACTTTACAATATGGACGAGAGTGGAATCCAAGTTAATAATAAAACTGGGCGTGTACTAGCTAGCAAGGGTGCAAAATGTGTGAATACTGTAACCTGCACTGAAAAAGGTGAAAATATATCTTTGATTGCATGTTGCAATGCAGAAGGTACATTTCTTCCTCCTGTTTTGATACTGAAGGGAAAATACAAAAAACCAGAATTTTCTGAGGGTTTACCGCCTGGATCAGATGTGTACATGAATCAGAAATCATCTTATCAGAAACTCATTTAACAACTCGTAAATTGTTTGAAGAAAAGAAGAAGTCACAAGAGAAGAAGTTGATTACTGTGCCACCAAAGCGTAAGAAGAATTTTTTGAAGGATTTGTCTTCTTCATCAGAAAGTGAAGAAGAGTTGAAACTTAGCGAATCTAGTGAAGAATGTACCGATGAAAATGAGAACACTTGCGTAGAATGTCTCGAGTCTTACTATCACACTAAGAAGAAGAGTGACTGGATTCAGTGTGTGCAGTGTTCTGGCTGGTTGCACGAAGACTGTACAAGTCATGCAGAGAAATGCAATAAGTGCTGTGCAAAAAATAAAGGGAAAGGAAAAGGAAAAAAGACGACAAAATGAGAGACTTTGATGGGGCACATAAGACTGATTTATCAGTCTAATGTGCCCTACCCTACATTTAAAATAATACTTGATCTCAGTTATTTTTTATGATATTTTAGAAGATTTTTTAGTTTTTGTTATGCCAATTGAGTCAGAGGTTAAGACTGATTATTTAAATAAACACGTTCTAAATAAAAAAATCCTTTTATTTCAATTCTTCGAATTGTGGGGCACGTTTGCCTGGTTTACCCTACAGAAAACCACACAGCTACGAGTGGTTATGACTTACGGTGTTACGCGGTTACGTGATAACATACGCGCTGCGCCAATAAACCACATCAGTTGATAAAAACTACGTTAATTTGTTTTTCTTTAAGGTTATATGGATTTTATCATGTTACTAAAATAGTGAGTAATAGGTCTATAAATTCGCAACAAGTTAATAAATGCTAAAGGTTTCGCAACCGAGAACGAGGATAGAATGACGTAGCAGTTAGTATGTTGTTGGTACTGCAGATAACTACATCCTGGGTTCGATTCCTGGATAGGTCTATAATTAAGTATTATGTGATTCCATTATGGACACAAAAATCTCAGGATAAGCCCGTAGGTAGGAAGAAAGTAGGAGTTGGCGTGTTTCAGCGTGTCTCGTCGGTCGGTTCGGCTCCTTGTTCTGTCCGGACTGTGTCGTGTCGGATTGCCGTGCCATCGGACTATTAGAATGAAGGGGTTCTAATTTTGAACCTGCGCAGTTAGTGACAACTGACACATATTATATCATACCGCGGAGGGTATGATAGAATATAAAATCTCAGGGTTAATTTAAAAATGCTAATAACACTTTGCCAGTTTTGCTATATCATACTGAAGAACTTTTGCTCTACATTTTTTACAGACCTACCTAAACCGACCTATTTTCTATCCATTCTAAAATGTTTTCAGAAAAAATAAGTGGGACCAGACAGACGGACACTTCTTTAATACTAGTAAAACAATGTAAACAAACAATGAAACAATTAATTTTTCGGGAGATGGCTACCTAATTAATTTATTCCAGAGTAAATATTTTCAGACGAGTAAGTATCGCAATAACAAGCTAAAATATATTAGCGGCATTGGGCAAATTACGTAGATAAATATAGCACAGAAGCAAATTTTTGTGAGCAAATCCCCGCCCCCATATCTACTTGTTAGGTCAAATGTTTTTCATACTTTATATTCACTAAATAACAAATGGCTTTAATTTTTTTTTCTTGCCATAAAGTTCCATTAAAATATAATGGTAACTTTATTGTACACTACCATCTAGCCTATGGGCTAAATAGTTATATTATTCTAGCTTAAACTTCTACTTATAATTAAGTAATATGCCTTTAAATGATTTAATTATCTCATGTACCTACTTAATTAACACTTCCAATATTATTAATGCGAATGTATACATGCATCGTGTTATCCTTTATGCACGTCGCAGCGGAGCAACGGATCGCCGTGCATGGATAAAGTTGAAGATCTGGCAAGTGATGAAAAATCTTATATGGGAATGTACCTAAGTTGAAAATTTTATGTTTAAAGAAAGAAAATATTTTTATTCGATCTCAATATGTAGTGTAAGAAACTATCAAATTAATAATTAAGCTTCTGTTTATAAATAAAAATAAGTGGTTCTAGTGTTTTTAAATACTCATCCTCTAGGAATCTATAGGGGTAAAATAAGGAATTTTCTCAGCCAGTTAGGTGTTTTTCTCATGTCCCTCGCAGAGACATGAGCAAAGCAGGTTATCCAAAAACTCCAACAATTGAGAAAAATCTGACGGCTCCTGAGAATATGTTGTAGATATGGGAAATCCCATCAATGGGCAATGGGTAAGCAATACAATAGTACCTTAACTTTTACATACATACCGAGTTATCTCCTCTAAGAGCTTGCAAGGATCCGAAGCATAGAATTTGACTCCAAAGTAGAACGTGTGGGTGTCGGAGCCGCGTAGTTGACGCCGTAGTCGTTTGCCAGCGTCTAGCCAGTGCTAGATAAAAGAAAAAAAACATCATGTTCAAAGTTTATGGAAATTTCGATCAAACAAGTAAACCTAATTTAAAAAATTAAAAAGTATGACTGCATTAGCAATGTAGGATGCAGTTATGAAATTGGCGCCATACAGACGCCATATTGAAGTTTTTAAAAAAAATATTATAGCCCGTGTTACTCGGTATGATGTAAGGATTATAAGGATACCCTAAATCTGTTCAGACATTTAGAAAATGGTGGAATAAAGAAACTCACATAAATAATACAATATGAACCCTAAAAACATTGTACACTCCTTTTTTTGGCAGTCGTGTAATAAGCTTTTTAAGGGTTACATGTTAATAAAAAGTATGCAGGCGAGACGGACAGACGAACAGACAGGTTAACCTAGTCGAACCATAAAAGGGCTCCTGTTTTACCATTCGGAAACCTAAAGAAGAGAATATCTCCAACTATCACATCTTTTATTAATTTGTATGCACGTGGAATAAATTAATACAAATAACTTTGACCTACATTGGATATGTTACAGCTAGAACAAGGAAATAAACCGCAGCACCACGGTTTGGGACCGTTACACAGGCATAAATATAAAAATATTCCATTTGCCCCGTCTAATAATAAATCAGATCCCCTGTCGGCACTTACCGTTTGGTTATCTTGGTCCACGTACCGGAGACCGAAGTACGCCGTCTCTAGTAGATCTAAATGCCTGAATACTACGTCGAGCAGAGCTTGGCCGGTGTTATTATCCTGTTAACAACGAAGTTATGTTAATTTAACTCGCTATGTCTAAACTGAAGTAGGGACCCTTACTCCCTAAATCTTATTACACTACACAGTTCAAATGGAAGGGTCCCTGTGAAAAGTGCAGTGTAATAGGCCTATTAGGCGGCTAACTTTTCAATCAATTCCTTTGTCATCATTGTTGAAAAATTCTTTAAAAGCTGGGTTACATTTGTGCATTATTTATTCGTATTTAGATGATAAAGAAGAATAAATCATACTTGAAATGAATATTTCTATATAAGTCTGAGAATCAATCAAAATTTGACAGATCCATCAGTTCAGACAAAAAAATATTATAGAATTAATAGGCTCTGTGGAAAGTGCAGTGTAATCACAAGTGTAATAGGCCTAATAAGCGGCTAACTTTATTTTTCTCCATTGGTTACAATGGGTTACAAGAAGAAATTAAAAAAAATATATTATAAACCATATATATTTTGAGCTGTAGGTGACGATGGGTAACATTGACGCATACTTACATTCAACTGTGCATTCAACCAAGGATTGCGTGCAAATAATTTCAAAAATGGAACATAAAAAAAGTAGATTCTGTTTGGATCGTATTAACATAGCGTAACTATTTATTCATTTCATATAGTCAGACCTGACTACCACATACCATGACAGTTTTAGCAGTCCTAGATGTACGGTACTGCATAAAAGACATTAGAGTGATAGAATTTTGTATTATAAAAAATCTGCTAGTTTCATTAGTTACGCCCCTGTCACCCCGCAGCTTTGCTTTGTCTGGATGCCTTCGGTGAACGACTGGTAGGAACGAACGTATCTTCTTAGACTGTGTCTGTGACATTAGTTTGGGCTGTTGATGAACCATAGACTATACATTTTTACTACCCATTTACTACCAATTATTAAAAAAATATACTTTAACCTTTAGTCCTCATAAGATAAGCATGATAGAGAGGTGAAAAAACTATTTGTTATCTAATATTTTCTGTTAGGTCACCTAACTTAGGTGGTAGCGTTTTAAATTAGTGGTATATCGGGCTTTCACCCGTCTGAAATCCCCCATCAAATATCAAATAATGTATCGAAATTATATTAAGGTGCTATTAAAAGTAACTAGGTTACTACACCAAAGCTCTAACATTTTTGACACCTTATTGATATTAAGTTAAGCAACACAATGGATAAAAACTTTAACCTTAGGTATACGCTTTTAAACAATTTGACATTTTAAAACACTAACTCTAAAGAATCCTAAATTATAAAAATTAGATTGTCACTAAACCTATTTTTATAAGATGGGGGTAGTGCACGAGACTCACTACGCGGACGCCGGGGCGCCTGTCACGCGTTCAATGCGCGAAATACGTAAGTATGTATGTATTAAAATGTATTAAAAACCCGATTATTAAAATACAAAAAAAGAGAAAAGCTGAATTTACATTTTAAGGTAGATTTATTTAAAACCAAGTAGTAATCCCCTGTATACTCGTTGCAATTACAGTATTTAACCAACGGCTTTCCTTTTATATCTTTTCTACCGCATGCTTACTGCAGTTTTAGTTTTAATGGTAGATATAGAATTACCGCTAGAGCATCTGAAAACCGGCTTTGCTTAAAGTTTTACCTAGAAGACTATTCTGTGCTAGAAGTTAAGTATATAAATTGATAGTCATAAACTATTTTTATGAAAGGTGTTTATTTGCTTTTTATTTGACGCCATATTCTATTTGTCATATTCTGATTGTCTAAATAAATAAATTCCCGGGGCCAATTCCCGATTGATTTAATTTAGAACGTTTTCTTTGTTTGCTGAAATGTAGACTTTGTTTTGTCGAACGCAAAGCATTGGCTGCAGCTAATTATCGTTCTACCCACAGAACTCTATCATAAACCGACTTAATGTTATGATACGATTCCAATTAAAATTTAATTGAAATCACACATTCTAGAATTTGCTGTATATTCATCCGTTCTTCTGTAATATAATTCATACATAGTTAAGTACTTATACAGCAGAGCCCCGAGGGTATCTTTTTGAGTTAAAACGTTAACAGTGTACATAATATGCCTTTGTCTGCCAAAAAGTTGTATGGAGGGGTCAACTTATGTCTAAAGTTAATCTCCATACTTAATTTTAATTAATGGACACTGACAAGTTATTACTAATGATAAAGTTTAAGTATAAAATTATAGAAAATCATAATGCTACAATTATGTAATTTTGTTTCTCCAAATCAGTGGTCAAAATTTTCAAAGTGCGACGGCTCTTTTTATACGACTGCCTGAAAAAAGGAGTATATTGTTTTCAGGGTTCATGTATGTATGTATGTATGTATGTATGTGAGTTTGTATATTCCACCATAACTTCTATACGCCTGAACCGATTTTGATAAATGAGGTATCTTTAGAATCCCTAGCTTATTCCGGGTGACATAGGCTAGTAAAATTAAAAAAAAAATTATGCAGTGACCATGGTCCCACATTAAAGACTAAAATTGAATTTTTTTTTTCGAAAATAAGATTAACTATATAATCATCATCTAGAAAATGATGAGTAGATTCCAAAAATATATAACACTATAGTTCAATATCCAGTGATTCACAAAAAATATCATTTAATAAAAATGTGAATAAGATTCCATAGGCTATATAATATGCAAATCGCTCCTTAAGTAGGTAAACTCCAAAAATAATATGGTAGGGCAGTCGTATTTTTTAATTCGTTAAATTAAGTTCACTTGTATAGAACCAAATCATTCAAAATATATACAAAAAAATTAGGACAACACACAAGATGTGTAAAAAAGTAGAAAGTCAGATATGATCGAATGCAAATCGATCTCCCACGGCACAAAATATCTCCAATTAGCATTTCTCGATGCCGGGCTTCGAGCTTTCCACAATTAAGCTAATTCGCACGCAACAGGGACTTGTAAGACCAGTAGTCGATGATGAGGCATTGGCATTGTAATGAGGGAGAATGCGTCCACTCTCACGCATCTACGGGAATGCAAGCTTAATCGCATGATCATTATGCTTCTGAAATAGTGATTTAAGAAAATTGGTACGATTCGCCTTGTCGCCTTTTATAATTTTTTTTAACATTTGATATGCGCTCGCGACCCTACATAGCAGCGTGCCTACGAATTCACTTAAATATTTTTTACGATGTCTTTCTATTTCTTTCTATTTAAATAAAATATTGATCTGAAACAATGCAAGCTTAAATAAATATTATGATGAAAACTCCTATGTACAAACCATTGAAAACTACTAAAACATGTTAAATAACGAAAACTCATTAATATTAATCCAATGCAATCATGGCGATTTAGGAAAACTAATTGCAATTCGGCGGCCATTCACGTTTCTATTAATATTTTATACTATCGCCACAACAATTTACGTTGGTAATTCGAAATCATCAACAACTAAACGCTGAATGTGTTTGCAGGAACAAAACATTTATAGCTATACTACGTTATGGAGAGCGGTAGTATGTGGGAAAATTGCGAAACAGTTCGCCGAGTTGAATAATAAATGATTTAATAACAGAGCCCGTTTGCTCCCAGCAGAGTATGTTCAGCTCGAAAAATAACAAACGATTTGAAAACCTGACAGCAATCGCAGTAGGTACGCACGCAACGCGCCGCTGCCGCCGGCCATCCCCCTTCTGCGTGGCACGGCAAACAGTTCACCGATGGCAGTATTTAATTTTCAATCTTTTTGTGCCTTATTGCACGTTAATTAAGCCCCTGGGCTAGAGTTCATTTATTTTTAGTGTGCGTTGAACTAAAAATAAATGGTACTTACCTTATTTAATTTATAAATTGAGTTGAGGACTGTTATTCCACTCCGTTTTGTATAAATAATCTATGAATAGGCGCAATGTTTCTTTTCATAAATTAGCAATTAGTAAGTAGCTTAGCTCTTTGTTCTAAGTCAATTACATTTCAATTCTAAAACATTAACTCAGAAAACGTTTCCTCTGCAAAAGACAATGAAAACTTTTACGCCTGCACCGTTTAAAAAGCTTCATTAAGCTATTGTTTAGCAAAAAAGGCGTAGATTGTTCAGGGCGCAAGCAACAGGCAATACAGTCGGCACGAATGAAGAGATGTAAAAGTGCGAGGTGCCCAGTCTAGACCGTAAAACAGTGTCGAATAAAAATTCTTTCCAAAAAACCGACTTCCAAAGCCACTGCAAAGTAAAAAATTATTTTGATTTATGAACACTATGCTGAAGTCTGGCGAGCCTGATTCGTCAACTTGGCTTATCTTTGTTCTGCCCGCCCGACTTCAACATAGTGTGTAGAAATCAAAATTATTTTTTTACCTTACAGTGGCTTTGGAAGTCGGTTTTTTTGAAAGAATTTCTATTTTTAACTTTTTACTATCAGAATTGAGGATTTGAAGTCAGTTTTTTTTCAAATCGGTTCAGAAACCACGGAGATATGCGCCGAAATACATTAGAAAAGAAATACCCGCTGAATTGAGAACCTCCTCCTTTTTTGGAAGTTGGTTAACAATTTGTCCCAGCGTTCTACGACAATACTCTCAACAATGACCCAAAACCTCTTCACTCGTAAATTGCTGAGCAATTGTTTCCCCCTCTTTCTTCAGATTTTCGTGCTACGTATTGGGCAACGTTTAATAGATGACCGAAGCGCTATCTGAATTTGGGGCACTAATTAAACGCTGACATGAAGTTTTATATTTTGATAAGTTCTCTAAAAGCTGTGACTGTGAACTTTGGCGTATGTTTTAAAAAAATATACCTATATAAAAGATAATATTGATAATAAATATTCCTGTCTGTATGAAATTCCGTTAAAAGCTGATAGATTGCTGTGAATTTGTTATGATTTCGGTAACAGTGAGATAATGTAGTTTCACTCGACAAAAACCCTATAAATAACGTATCGAAAATCTCACAAATGATGAACCACTCAAATAAATTGGTTCGCAAACATTGATAAGGTTCGCTTAATCACGCAATTTGTTTTTCGATGTAATTCCCGCTCCCGGGCGTGGAATGGCAGCAGTCGTAACAAATAAATCTTTATATATTAGTAATGTGGAAAGAGAAAAGTTGCCACCGAATCCGTTTGAGACAAATGTCCCTTTGTAGATGGGGAAACTGTAAGGAAAGGACGGCGATTTATCTAAAATAACCATACAATTTAGCGTCAACGTCGAACTGTCGTCGCTTCCACTTTGCGCAAATTGAACGATTCTAGCTCCATATATCTGAGAATTCCGTTGACGAGCAAGTTTGTGTTCTAAGTCAAACCAAAGTATATATCTCGAAGTTTTATGTTTGTTTACGGTTATATGACTGAAGTAAGAGTAGCTGAGTAATAGCGTTCGCAGAGTTTGAGGCTTGGCTTCAAGAGTTTCCCAGTTTGGGGTTTTCAAGATAAAACTGAGAGATTTCATTATATTATGTGAAGTTTAAAACGAAGACAATTTCGCTAAAGGTAGAAGCGTGGGTCTTATCCGAGCAATTACTTAGACCCTATTGTTTCAGCTTTTATCCCTTCAACGCTGATATCGTATTCTTTATAGTCCTCGTAGCTTTGTTGATTGTGTAAAGCATATTTTTGTTTAGATATTCTATTGAAATAAGCTTAATAAAATTCGTCAATTTATACATCTTACTATTTTTTATCGTTATTGTAGACCTGTCTTCATGAGTCTGTACCTATAAAATATCTTGTAATTTGTATTTTAAATGCAGATCGGGAAAACTAGATTGGCACTCAAAGTAATCATGTCAAAAAAATGAGTATGTTTGTATCAATACTGTGCTTAAAACGTAATTGGATATAGTGGCACTTTTTAATTTCGTGGGTGAAATGGACGACCGAGATTGTGACGAGCAAAACACGGGAGTATGCCGTAAGAAGGTACGGCGATGGTACGGAGTGGATGCGTCGCGCTCGCAGGTCCCGTCAACCACTCTCACATTCACTACGCGGCGACAATGCCAGCCAAATAGAATTTAATATTCATAGAGTCGACGTACGATTCAGTGAATTCATCGCCCGCACCTTGGACCCGAGCCCCGCATATAAAAGACCTTCCTTGAGCCCCTGGGTGTACTTCAAATAATTCGTCTCGGAATAGCTGCACTTCAAAAGTGCGGGAATAGAAACGGAGAAAAAAATCCACGCGTTGTTTTATCATACGGCGAAATTGAAAATACCGTCAACGTCCGTCGGGACGTCCGCCGGGGCAAGCTCGGCTTTGATATAAGCTTTCCATTTTCTGATAGAAAATGTATTAAAGAATTCATCAGAATGACCTTTGACTGAAAGTTTAATTTGGATTACATTTACAGTAGGAAATTTTAGCTTGTTACTATAGTTTTGTGGTTTGTTTATCATGTTTTCATCATTAGTAATTAAGTGCATACCTGTATCTCATGCAATAATTCCCTCTCGTCGAGAAGAACCACGCGGCAGGCCAATGTGCGCGGCGTCGGGCAGAGGCAATCCATCATCTTGGCCAATTTTTCAGGTCATCTGTAATAAAAGTATATATTTACAAATTGCTCAAATAGTTCTTCTTCTTCTCCGTCGTATCGCTCTTGTCAGAGCGGTCGTGGTCGTCACTTTGGTGTTGTGGCACGCTTAACGGCTCAAATAATTAGTTCCTATTAATTACTCCCAGGTTGCACATCATGTAATTTCTATAATGATTACAATGTTTTTTGAAGGTTGATTTTGTTCGATAGTGTTTAGTATTAATTACAGCAATTAAAACTTTTAATATTATAACCATTATAATCCTATTTATGTAACTCGGTCAAACTTGGATATTAGCTACCAGAAGAAGAGCTTTTCAGAAGAGTCTTTCTTCTGAATTAAAGAACGCAAAATCTTTACAAGACAATAACTCTGTTCTTTTGGACGTACTCATTATACGAAATATTATGTACTCAGAACATCGGGTCTCTAATAGTTTGTGTTTGTGACAAACACTCCACTTGAATAACAACTTCTAAATAATTTAACAAAGTTTTAGCGTGATTCGCTCCCGTAAACCTAGCTTTCAGGTATTTCAGCACATAGACGCAACATCGGTTTTCTCTTTACAAAGGCAGAAGTTGTTTGAAGGCAATTACAGAGTTATTTGCAGCCAGACTCAATGGTAAAATCACCAAAGGGTTAGTCGTAACCAAATATATCCTCGTTAAAAGTTAGTCCGGGGCGAGCGAGTTCTACGTTCTGTTTTAATAATTTTATTTTAATTAGTAACCTGTGCTGCCATTGATGGCACCCGAATCACCCTAAAATATTTCTGAAGTCACTATTATAATTATAAGAATGCCTAAACAATCAACTTCATCAAAAATCGGGTTGAACAGATAGACCGTTAAAGCGTAGCAGACATACAGACAGACTTTCACATTTATAATATTACTTTGGATGAAGCTATTAATAAGAAAGAATTTAGTATCAACATCTAGGTATTTACTATTATTTATCATAAAAACAATAAGGGCATAGGCCTACCTGTACCTAATCATTACGTTATTTTAAGCTGAAGGGAAATTACTTCGATACTCATAAAGACACAACATTGTTAAAAACGCCACGGGCAGAATTTGATTTGCCTGTTTTATAGGCCACGTACAAAATTATTATTATAAAGCTAGGTATATTATTGACGGACGTGTCCATGACTGCGGATTTTTATTCCGAAGTTAAATGAACTTCTTCTCTTAATGAATGCCTACACACGAGACTTTCGGGATCGAAATTTGATTTGAGCCGCCTTTGTTTTAACAGATGAAATCATGATTTCTAGCTTTTCGTTAATTAAGTACTAGGTATTATTACTAAAAAAGCAAATCCTTGTAAAGTGTTGAAATCATTTTCATACAGATTTTTTTTAAATATAACATTGACCATATTACAGTTTAACTTACATATTATATCTACTTAAAAATGAATGAAAATTATATGATATACAATCTATTAGCATATAGTATGGATACATATTTTGAAGCTAGAACTTTCATGACACAAAATATTTGTGAATAGCTTACAGAAAATATAAAAGAACTAATTATTATAACATTAATATTTATTCGACTTCTTTTATTTCATATCTATTTCTAATGAAATCAAGACGACGTCTTAATAGAGCATAATTAAAACGTCAAGAATTTAACAGAATTTATAAATCGTAAATTAATATTTATAATATTGATTATATATTTTTCATACTAAAGATTAAAAGTTTTATATCTCAATACAGTACGTGTATAGTTTTACCATAAATGTAATTTTATAACCTTAGTTCTAGCGGAAATTCGGGACAAACAACAAAGACGAGAACAATTAATCCAAACAATCCCGATAGAGATTAGTCCACCACCTCCCCCCTTGTGAAAAACATTTTCTCACCTCTGAGCGTTTTCGCATCGGCCGACACAGTGTGCTATTACGTATTCAGTGTTGGTATCGGCACCACGACAACACGGCAAAGATGTTTATCCCAACATATAAATAAAATAATATATATATATATATATATATATATATTAGCTGATGGCCGCGTCTTCGACCGCGTGGATTAAGGTTTTTTGGTTCCTGCAGGAACACTTTGATTTTTCGGGATAGAATGTAGCCTATGTGTCATTCCAGACTATAATCTATCTTTGTGTCCAATTTCATCCAAATCTGTTGGCCGTTGAAGCGTGATCGAGTAACAAACATCCATCCATAAAAACTTTCGCATTTATAATATTTATTTGATGATATAACATGTTATTTAACATGTCTACCCGCTGAAGATAGATGCTTTCGAGCACGGCTTTTCATAGTTTCATTCACTCTAGCCTCCATCATTAGTATAATGTGAGCGATGATGTCATGGTACTAGTTTGAGTTAACTTAAATAGTGCACAAGTGTGTGCGCATAAACAGGTGCACTCTCTGTTCCTTTACTCTCTAACTTAACTGCCTCGTTGGTCTAGTAGTTAGCATGTTCGACTGCAACCGACCAGGTCCCGAGTTTACCAACCTTATGCGGAAACTTAAATTGAATACAGAAGCTTTTCCATTATTAAAACACTGTAATATTGCTAAAATACTGTAATATAGGTTACATGTGTAAAATCATACTAATATTATAAATGCGAAAGTGTGTTTTTTTTGTCCTTCAATCACGCCGCAACGGAGCAACGGATTGACGTGATTTTTGGCATGGGTATAGATGAGGACCTGGATAGGTCATACAATACATACATACATACCTTGAACATAGGCTAAATGGCCGGAAAATGAAAGAGTTCGCGTGGTAATAAAAAAATCTTAAACCACGCGATCGATGTAGCGAGCATCAGCTAGTATTTTTATAAATATTCAACAAGGTAATTTTAAAGCTTGTATTTAAGCCAATAACAGTTACTATAAATCGTAATGAGTCCACTCAATTATTGCCATGTTTTGACTAACACTACATACAATTCGTTGTCCTGCAGAAACAACAAACAACATGATCAATTAATCCAACGGACTCCGATACAGATAAGTCGTCCTTTCACGCGTGTATGAAATATTTGCCTGTCATTGCCTGATCGGGAAAAAAGATTTACAATATCCTAGCTTTGCGTCCCCCATAGTGAGGTCAGCAGATTGTAAACCTACGTTTATTCACGAGGTAGATTTGTGGACTTAAGTGTTATTCGAATGTTATATTACTTTATCTATCACTAGGTGATGCCCGCGACTTCATCCACGTGGAATAAGTAATTCCCACTGGAACTCTATAATTTTCTTATAAAAAGTAGCCTATGTCACTCTCCAGGTCCTCAAGTATACCCATGCGAAAAATCACGTCGATCCGTTGCTCTGTTGCGGTGTGATTGCAGGACAAATCAACAAACAAACACACTTTCGCATTTATAACATTAGTATGAAGTTCTTAAGTAAAAAAAAGTATTAGGTTTATGTGAGAATTCAGTAAGTCATTATTAGGTTTTGAGATTTACTAGTGTTAGCTAGTAGCTACCTTCTGTTTGTAAGTGCAGAGCAAACTGTCAGTTAAATGCTTAGCCGCATGAAAGAGGATCGTGAGAACTTAGCTGGGTTAAGGAAAATCTAGGCTTATGATTAAACCATTGACTTATATGTATACATATAAGTCAGTCCATTGACTTATATGTATACTTATATGTATACATATAAGTCAATGGATTAAACAAACAGGAAAAAACATGACGGAAGAGATTACAATCAAATGTAAAAAAATAAATCAATACGCGGAAGTTTTGACAGTCGATATAATGAAAATTAACAAAGCCGCTACAATGTCGGCAGTACCCCAGGTTAATGGAAATAATCTCACAAAGATTATAATCCCCGCGATGTTCCCACTGCTGCATGATCGCGAAATAAAAAGATCTACAATTGCCAGACGTCGTTTAATGCCGCAGTTACAAATTTACACTCTAATTATTGTGTGATACAGGTAACTTGCAATACAGGTACATACCATAGACATTCATACTTCCATACTAAAATTATAAATGCGAAAGTGTGTCTGTCTGTCTGTCTGCTATACTTTCACGGCCCACCTGTTCAACCGATTTCGATAAAATTTGGTACAGGGATAGGTATCCCGGGGAAGGACATAGGACTTGTCATCCCGGAATATTAATGAGTTCCTTCGGGATTCAATCCACGCGGACGAAGTTGCGGTCATCATCTAGTAATTATATAAAATTTCATTCTCATACCATAACAGAAAAGTGTTCACTCACTGACTGATTCATCAACCCTTGGACCTAGGAAGCGGATTTTATGCGGAGGTTCCTTTTATAAGGCAAATAAGAAATGAAGCCAGATTTTCGAATTTCCCTCGGGAGCGGTCGCCAGTCAGTAGTCGCTTATAAAAACGAAAACAGACTCAAGCCAATACAGTGGTGATTAAGTACCAGGCGTCGGCAGTTGGCACTTCGTGAACCCTCAATCCACTATGATCTTTAACTGACTACATGGAGAATGGAGACGAAAGTAAGGATACAGAATTCGAAGTTTAGAAAAACGAGTATGTTTTGTAAGTATATAACATAAATGTTATCATTTATTTATATATTCGTTACACAATAGTCATATTAAAATTGCAGAATATATACACTTCACATGACGCTTGCACTTAGGCTACTACACAAACAATACTACTATCATATTGTCACAACTCACAGCAGTCACTAACATTGATTTACTTAATTTTAGTGTATTATTTTTTACTCTTTTCATTGTACCCACATATTGTTTATTTTATTATTATTGGTATGGAAGAGCGGAGTCTTCTGCCACAGGGGTAATTTAATTCTTAAAAAAAGGCTCCAAACTTTTAAGTGTTAAAATAATGTTGTAAAAGAAATAAACTTTTTTTTTAGAATAATCAAAAACATTAAGTACATACATATGCAACCATTAAAAACGGCGCAGTCATGTGAGCATGCTGTGATTTTCTCCTTTCTTTGTTCCGTGCTCATGGGAAATGATTGTTAATGAAACAATACCCCTGAAACATAGACGAACCCCGATGATACCGTTTGAAATTGATCTGGTTCCCACGTATACTACATCCTATGTGAATCGTAGAAGCGCTTTTAAGTTGTAGAGCCGGTCTATAAAGTTGACATTATTAAACCACTTTAAATATTATAATATAATATTGAGTTCGGAAATAGGAAGTCCATATCTACAATCTATACGAAATATGTAGGATAAAGAATAATGTGCTTATATTATTCAAATAATAATAATAATGTCCTCCTGACCGAATTTCGGCCACGGCGGCCAATCTCCAGAGAGATTAGCCATCTGTGCGGGAGATATTAATATAGTGCACAAGTGTGTACGCATACACAGGTGCACTCTCTGTTCCTTTACTCTCTAACTTAACTGCCTGGTTGGTCTAGTGGTTAGCATGTTCGACTGCGACTGACGAGGTCCCGGGTTCGAGTCCCGGGCCGTAACCAGTATTGGGTTTTTCTGGCAAAAAATTCTCAGTATTAGCACAGAATAGGTAATAGTAGTAACAGAAATGTTACTCCGCGACGACCTTTTAACAATCAGCGACTCAGGTGACGTCGTAATAAAACCCAATTCAGGCTCTAAATAATTAAATACCTACCTCTATATATCTCTTTCTGTCACATAACTCTTATCCCCTCAGACGCGGCGCGTGCAGTCTTAGGGTGGACTTCTAAATTCTTGGAATTACTATGAGTCGGTAATCGGTTGCAATGATGACGATAATTACTTTAAAAATAGATAAAAGATATATAATTATTAATAGATTTGTAGAAACTGAATAGGGCTATGGGTTTAATATAACTGCCATGCCACTAACACGTTAACCCGCTACCATCTTAGACTGCATCATCACTTACCATCAGGTGAGATCCTTCTCAGAATGAGAGGGATTTAAGCCATAATACATTCCTCAACGCTGGCTAATTTCTTCTAGGCTATTAGAGTTTTTTTATAATGACTAAAGAACTCTCAGGCATGGTTTAGACTTTCCTTACGATTTTTGTTCACCGTAAGTGATATATTTTAATTAATTAAGTTGGAGATGCGTTCCCGGGATCGAACCCCAGACTTGGAAGCTGAAGTCTACCCATTACGCTATCACTATATTATTGGATACTACCTACGGTTTATTTTTACTTTTGTTTAAATCTGTATCTTGTCTGAATATAAAAATAAAATTACCCACATTATTAGTTTTGTTTAGAACTCTAAGTAGGTACGTATGTAGATAGGCAAATAAAACAAACTTACCGTTCAGGGTTCTTAGGAAGTGCAAAGAGCGATAAGTTAGGTCTTAATAATTAGAGTTTAAACGACTTAACGCGATACGATATTGTTTAATAATCTTTCTTTGTATAACCATAACGAGAATTTGAGTAAAATTCAAACGTATAACTAAGGTTCGCGCGCAACAAGTAGCATATGCCAATCTCCAAGTACATAGTAACATGCAAAAAATCACGCTGAGCTATAGTGCTTTGTTCAGACGTGTTTGAATGATAAACCAACGAATACACTTTCACGTGTATGACTTTCACGTTTATGAGTAGTGATGATCTCCTCAGTTCACATGGAATGTTTACGAGTGGAGTTTTAAAAAAAGCTTACACACTGTACTTTAAACTTTATTTTTAGTACGTTACTTCAGTTTATGTCGTGTGGTAAAAGGTACCCTATTTTTAACGCGTCTTTTATGATTACAATAGAGGTGACATGCTTTAGTCTTCTTTGATTAAATAAGAGAATGTTTTTCGTTTTATAACTCGCGTACAGTCTTTACTAGAGTCTGCAGTGGCCCGATGATTTGTAGCATAATATTTGAAACTGGTGTGTGTTTGGTGGTTATAATCACTAAACATCATAGATTGATTTTAAGATTGCACTTGGGCTGAACGAGTCGTCGTTATAGATATGCGTAGATTGTTAATTGTGTCCATAATGAGTCATCGTTATAGATATGCATAGATTGTTCGTTGTGTCGCTAACGAGTCATCGTTATAGATATGCATAGATTGTTAGTAGTGTCGATAACTAGTCATCGTTATAGATATGCAAAGATTGTTAGTTGTGTCGATAACGATTAATCGTTATAGATACGCATAGATTGTTAGTTGTGTTGATAACGAGTCATCGTTATAGATATGCATAGATTGTTAGTTGTGTCGATAAGAGTCATCGTTATAGATATGCAAAGATTGTTAGTTGTGTCGATAACGTGTGATCGTTATAGATATGCATAGATTGTTAGTTGTGATTGAATCGCTTGACGGTATCACTCACCTTCGGTTTGCCGATGACATAGTCATCATGGTAGAGACTATGGAAGACCACAATACAATGCTCAATGACTTCAGCAGAGCTTCTCAACAGGTGGGCCTAAAAATGAATATGAGTAAGACGAAAGTTATGTTTAACGCTCATGTTCCGCTCCACCCAGTGATCGTTGAACGCTCTGCACTCGAGATTGTAGACGAGGACACCTAGGACGTACACCTAGGACACTCAGTACAGCTGGGTAGGACCAATTTCGAGAAGGAGGTCAACCGCCGAATCCAACTCGGCTGGGCTGCGTTCGGGAAGCTTCGAGACGTCTTCTCGTCCTAAATCCCTCAATGTCTGAAGACCAAAGTCTTTGAACTTATGACTTACGGATACGAGACATGGTCGCTGACTATGTGCCTTATAAGAAGGCTCAGGATCACTCAGCGGGCGATCAAATCAGAAATGAAGAGATCCTTAGGAGAACCAGAGTCAATGATATAGCCCGAAGAGTTGCGAAGCTGAAGTGGCAATGGGCGGGGCACATAGTTCGGAGAACCGATGGACGTTGGGGTCCCAAAGTGCTGGAATGGCGACCCCGCACTGGAAGGCGTAGCGTCGGCAGACCCCCCATACGGTGGACGGACGACATCAAGAGAGTCTCAGGGAGTCGCTGGATCCAGGCGGCGCAAGAACGTGGCTTGTGGCTACAAGAGACCTATGTCCAGCAGTGGACGACAACGACGATACCCCTAGTCGGTTTCCACACGGCATCGTGCCGGAACGCTAAATCGCTTGGCGGTACGTTTTTGCTGGTAGGGTGGTAACTAGCCACGGCCGAAGCCTCCTACCATTCCAGACCAGAGAAAATTCAGAAATTATAAATTCCTAAATTGCCCTGCGGGGAATCGAACCCCGGACCTCCCACTCTAAGACAACAGTGCTCTACACTGTGCTAGGGAGGTCGTCAAACGGTTATTTTAATCATACGTTTCATTATATTATTACTTCCCTACTTTCTTCGTTAGGATTTTTTTAAACTTAGCTTCCCGGTCACTCACAAATATCTGATGAAAGCAATTTATATGGAAACATGCAAACCAGGTTGTTTAAGATGGTACAGATTGTTATATTAAAAGTCTTTGTTAAGATGACAATCCCTCCATGTAAAAACTTGTGTTGTCATATCTGGGTTAGATTATAAAAGAAACAAGAACAGTTAATAACGGTTTACGTGTTAATTTTGAGATATTACCATATTGCTTTACATGGCCAGGCCAGTGCCATGTAAGCATAGTGGCTTCACAACTAAAATATTCAGTACTGTTCGTATTTTGGGTTGTAATTATGGGTAATTTTCAAGCCAAGGATTCCTTGCATCTTTAACAAAAGGAATGCGTTATCCTACATTCTTGCTTCTAGGTTCATTTTATTTTAAGAAGAAGTTAATTGCCTCATTTGGTGACAGAAGGGCTGGCACATTTTTTGCGCAAAGGATCAGCCCGGCTGTCCAGCGCGGAAATGCAGCCAGCATTCCACTCGGGCATGATTTATATAGTTATTAGGTTAGGCAAGCTAGCTTCAAGTTCTATTGTATTATTTTCAATAAATGTTAATCCAGAATTACTGGAATCGTAAAACAAGTATTTTTGGAAGATGATTGAATAGTAATTATAATACCAGCAACAGATCAAAAAATTTATGAATTATTAGGAATTACATTGTTCGTGTTTCGATCTGAAATCGATAGACAACCAACGTTTCTGTAATATTGTAAGTTCATTATTGAATTACAGTTTCATTCTCAGCCAGCAATGAGGAAATAGGATTAGCATCAATCGCTTTCGTACCGCAAGGAATTACATGCAAATTTAACCTGGAAAATACGAAACACTTTGTCTGTAACCAATCTACGGTATTAGCAGATGGCAACATGAAAACAAAGCATGAAAATATATATTGCTCAGCATTACTATAATGTAACATTGAAACGTATTAAAAATTCATAAAACAATTAACAACTAATTTAAATTCAATTTAGTCCACACAAATGTGATACTAAACCATCTCAATTGTTACGCTACACTACTTTCTAAGAAAGTTTTAATATTATAATTTGCGTTTATCATTTTATTGAAACTTATGAACAACTAGTTGATCCCGCGACTTCATCCGCGTGGATTGAGCATTTTTGGTTCCCGCGGGAACTCTTTAATTTTCCTGAATAAAAAGCCTATGTGCTATTCCAGACTATAATCTGTCTCTGTGCCAAATTTCAACCAGATCAGTTTAGCCATTCTGGCGTGATTGAATATCAAACATCCATCCATCCAAACTTTCGCATTTGTAATATAGATAATATGCATATAGTGAGTTGTGGCTAATGTACAAGCACATTGTATAGATGTTCCATATCTGTATAAAATATATAACCTATAAGGAAAACATTCATGGATTACAAAGATACGACGTATTCCAAAATTAGTTACACTCCCATACTGTTGTAACCAACTTTATATGAATTTTATTTATAGTGACAATAAAGTATAGGCGAAGGTGCGAGCGGACGCTTGTGCATGCCGTCACGCGCCCGCTCAGCGCATACTAATGCCTTCCACCGATCGCCAAACAAAATTCTCTTAACAAACTTGTTGGTCAAGATTGGTAGTTCAGTGGGTATGCAAATGTGACTTAAACGACGACTAGTTAAACGGCAACTAGTTCCGCGTTCTGCACTCTTTTGTCTAAACTTTCTTAAGTGATTATACCCAGTCCAACATTCCTTGTCGCAATTTGATGTGACACTGTTTACATATCCTAGATATTTCAAGTGTAACTTTTCAAATCAGAGGCACGTGTGCGTTGAGATTTCAAATCTACCATTTTAGTAGGATATTATGGACAGGGAACGAAGAGTCAAAGAGTTGACCTCCAATTTAGAAGATTAACGTAACTCGGGTTACGTTTAAAAATTAAATTTACTCTGATTACTGATTTAATTAATGTTCATCGATACTAGATATTTATTTCGATTGTCACAAAATATTTTAAACTAGCGGCACGCTATGATGGCCGGTTTGACGTTTGTCCGCTCATGAAGTTCCGTATTAATTGATAACGACTTTGAAGGAAATAATTGTATTACTTTATTGACGATAGTGATGTGCAGAGATTCATAAATTTTATCGAATGTAGTTTCTCATGAAGTTCCGTATTAATTGATAACGACTTTGAAGGAAATAATTGTATTACTTTATTGACGATAGTGATGTGCAGAGATTCATAAATTTTATCGAATGTAGTTTTAGGTTTAGGACTCAAAATTTATTTATTAAATTGATTTCTTAAATGTATACAAGTGTAGAAAAATCAGTTTGCACCATTTAAGGGGTGAATGTACTTGTGAATATGAACAATTTTCACTATGTGGACAAACCTCTGAAATCGCAAAAAAATATCAATAAATTTTTAAAAATGGAATCTAATACGATCGTCACATAGGATCGCTGGCTAGCACAACTACTACCTCCGGCAAACTCGCGTCAATGCTCAATGCAAAACAAAGCAGTTTCGAATTGACGTTGCTTCGAAAAGTATAAACTGTCAGTGCAATGCGATTGTGATATAGTTTTGACCTGGCTTTGGATTTCAAATATTGATACTGCATTACTGTTGACCCTTGCTCGTTAATTTGGACTCTGTTCAAGCCCTTTGTTGTGGATTTCGTCGATATGACCGAACGTACGCAGAGAACTGTTCTAAATAGTCAGACACGTGAGTTCGTAATACGCCTTCGTAACTATTTCGATCGTGAAGCTCAAAATGGAGGGCCAATTTTACCTATAACGTCAGTGGTTGAACGCGTAGCTGATGCGCTTAATATTGGACAACGAACTGTTAGACGGATAACTAAAAAAAAATATGGCGAGACTGGCACAGAAGAAAATAAACTTCACACACCAAAAAAGAGAAAACGAGCAAAACCAGTCGTAGGCATCGATAGCTTTGATGCCGATGCTATCCGAAGACATGTTTACGGCTACTATTTACAGAAGGAGTATCCAACAAGAAAAAAGTTGGTGCATTCACTGAAGGAAGCTGGATTATTCTTCGGTGGGGAAAGTTCTTTAACGAAGATTTTGAAGACCATTGGATTTCGATACAAAAAATGTAACAAACGCAAAATATTGATGGAAAGATTTGATATAGCGATGGCAAGGTATACTTTTTTACGGCAAGTGAAAGAAATCAAAAATTGGCAAAATGTTGTGTTCTTGGATGAAACATGGCTTAATGCTAACCATACTGTAGGCCGTTCTTGGAACGATGACACAGCAGCATCTACTTCCAAAGTTCCTGTAGGAAAAGGATCGCGACTTATAATTTGTCACGCCGGAACCATCAACGGGTTTGTCGAAGGTTCTCTCATGGCTTTTGCGTCAAAAACCACTGGAGACTATCATGAAGACATGAATGGAGAAAAGTTTACTGAATGGTTTACCTCAATGTTGTGTAGCCTCCCTGAACCATCTATTATAATTATGGACAACGCCCCATACCACTCGATGCAAATTGACAAGCCACCTGCCCAATCCCAAAAGAAAGCTGATATCGTCGCATGGCTTCGTAAAAATGGCGTAGATGCAAACATGAATATGTTAAAAGCGGAATTAGTACGTCTTTTAAAAGAAAACAAACCAACCAAGATCCGATACGTCATTGACGAAATAGCATTAGAACATGGGCACAGAGTTATACGGTTACCGCCTTACCATTGTGAGTATAATGCGATTGAGTTGGTGTGGGCTCAAATTAAGGGATATGCTGCAAGACACAATACAGAACCCCCATTTACCACAAAAAAAATGCTAAAATTATTAGAAGAAGCTTGTGAACATGTGACTAAAGGAGACTGGGAAAAGGTTGTGAATAGAACTGTTAAATTAATAAGGGAAGATTATGAAAGAGATGTGAAAATAGATAATATTATAGAAAACGAACATATAATTATTAATGTATGTGATGATAGCAGTGACGACAGTGAAAATAGTAGTATGGACGAATCTGATTAATTATGGCCTTTTGTGGCACCCTTTTTGGTATCTTTTGTATTTATATGTTTCTTGTGTGCATATAAAGTATGTATATTCATTTTCGTTCAAATATTCAGTTCGTTCAAATAAATTAAATAAACATATACATTTTTGTTTTATTAAACCTATTTAATCAGGTACAAAAACAAAACTTAATTGTTTTTTGTTCGAGAATAAATTGACATTCCACATCACTATTGTAATGTGTCAAACCGGCCATCATAGCGTGCCGCTAGTGTAATATAAAGAAATATCATATGTTTAAGTAAGTATAAGACCTCAAACGTTGGATTTGTATACCGTCAATCATACCCCGTTACGAAGCAATGAGAAGCTAATACGTTTATGAATGTCAATACATACATTGTCGTGCCATCATATTATACCGTAAGAATGACTACCGTAAAATAAAGATTTTTACAAAGCCATATTTTACAAAAGCTGTTGGTAGACTTTAACATAACCCTATACCAAATTGCGAGTTACGTATACGGTATAGCAATGAAATCCTTAGAAGAATCAGGAAGAGGTAGAAAATTATTTATGTTATTGAATAGAAAAACAGTAAAAAAATCAATAGACCGTCTTACAATAAATATCAAAAGATATACTTACAGTACAATTCAAAAATAATGATAGGAAACTTTTCCTACCAAAAATTTCACGCAATGACTATCACAAATGCATAAACATCTCGAAATTGACTCATAATGCAGTTATTATGCGCACTTGTTAAGAATGAATAATTTATTTCCCTTAAAAGTAATGAAGCAACCAAAATTTGGCGCTATTATGTCTTGAATAACGAAATGGAACTGGTTGTGCTATACGTTCATTCTTATTAAGTCAAATGACCCGGCTCGAATTTTATTCGGCAATAAGTCGCATGCAACTACGTGAGTGTCATGTACATTGTAATAAGTAGAGATCAGAAGACACAAGGCCAATTACATTCTCAGATATACTTTGGAGAATTTCATGTAGGTACATTTATAACCAAAATGAAATTTGATTTGAGAGATCAAGTTAAATTAGGTACTCGGCTACTTTAAAACCTAAAATTGGAATCTGTTCAAATCGAAGGGAGCAAACACTAATATTTATGTTGTGCTAAAACTCGCAAACGTTAAAAGACGTTTCATCCCTAACTGAAAAAAAAACTTTAAATATTTTAAACAAAACTATTGATAAGTAACAAATAACTGAACTAAATTTAAAAAGATATTTAATTCGCCATGTTGCTTTCATACCGAAATGTTCCAGGCAAAACCCCAAACCAACTATTATATTATTCTGTGCCCAAACCAACTACAACAGGATGGATGCCGTATAAAGACATAGTATGCGCTGTATTCTTTCACACGCTTATAAGTTTTATCAAACTTATCTGTACCAATATCCTACGTATTTATGTTATTAACAAAATATAATTAAATTATTGATGGACGTGACTTTTATCGCGTGGATTTAATCTTTGATTAGGATAGTTATAAAAACACAAAAGTAGTTTGCCCCTCCAGCTCCGCATCGATGCGTGGCGCCGGGATTCACACTGTTGCACGGCGTGATTGAAAGACATACCAACAAATAAGCATAATTTTACCTTTATAAAGTTGATAGGCTAATCAAATTATTTTAAACATTATTTAACTATCAAATTGAATGTTCAATAAATGTACGCAATATAGACCTTGAAATAAAGTTAAAAGATGACTTGGATACGAGTGCTTGCTTGGAACAGCGCCAAAAAACCAGGGCTTGCGAATTGCTTTCAAATGATATAACGTCGGCGACATACTTCGTATACGGCAAATCTGCTAAAAGTGCCAAAGAATTTTAAGATGGAAAGACATTTAGGAACATTAGAAAGGAAAATAAGAATTTCAAATGAGTTAAACATAATATCCCTATTCCCTGTACATGATCTTGACCGTTTCAAGGAAGAGAGCCCGTTTTTGTTTTTCGAAATTAGTGGGTACATTTATTATTAAGAGTAATTTCTTGAGTCTAAAATTACCGCAGGTAGCTTGCGGCGATCTCTCTCATAACAATCAGTAGAAGCCGAGATCAAACAGCCCACGTTAAGGCTTACCTTCTCTGTTGCTACTCCGCCCACTATTTAAAATTTTTCGACTGGCCTGGGAATTAACTAGTTCGTTGTTTTATTTTATCTTGCTGATGCCTGCAACTTTGTCCGTATGGATTTTTAGTTTTTGTAGTACTGTCCTACCTAATTGCAGATCTTTAGGATCTCGTACATACGTACGTACGCATCCTTTCCTCGTGCTGATGTGTATTTCGACTCCCTGTATATTTATGCAAAAACATTGGAAATAATCATTGTTAATAAAGTGGAATTTCTTATTCAAAAAATTCTGTTTTAAATCGGTTTACCTTTTTAAACTCAAATTTTGAAATCTCAACTAAAGAAACACTGTAATTACCTATAGTAGAAAACTTAATTTTGAAAAGTCAGTAAAGCGAATTTGCTTTACCTACTATTACCTATCTATAATATTATTACTAAAATGTTTACGATGAGTTAATAGCAAAAGATAGGTAATTAACTAGTTTCTCAAACCATGTGAGGCAGGAGCGAGCGGTTCTTCGCTTTTTGTGAGGCATTAATGTGAGCGTTAATTAAAAAGTTGCAGTTAAATAAAGATTCTCAGCTTAGTTGGCGGATGTCGGGCTTAATGTAGATGAAATTTTAATAAGGTCTGAATAGAATAAGGTTTTGTTGCAAGTATGGAAATCACTGCAAAATTGAAAGTTGATCGGCTAAATACTGTTCTCAAGTAATAGACGTATCAAACCTCCAACAGCGTATTATTAATTCATATCTAGAAGTCTCTCAGCCGTTGTCAAGTGACTCATATTATAATATCAAATACAAGGACTTTTTCCCTAGCTATAGCTAGCGACAAGCTTATTATTGTAAGAGTTTTTCCTGCTTGCAATCTCCACCGTAGATTTGGCGCCATAAACTTGTAATCTAAAACACTCCAATTCCGGACACGAGATTAATTGTTTCATTAAGCTATAACGGGGTAGACTACAGTCGTGTTACACATGGGGTATTAATTGGTTTACAGGACAACCTGCAAATCCCGTGCAAACCCCATACTAAATTTATTACTATGCCCAGTTAGCCACTGCCTACATTAATACCCAGCTGCGTATGCCACACCTTCCCTGCCACAGCAGGTGTATTATTGTAAAATTACAGTAGCTTGACAAAACAGAGATTGCGCTGACTCTTAACTGGGTTGGGGTTTCATTAGTTTCTGTGAAAACATAGCATCGTTCTCAAATAAGAATAGAAAACTACGGACAAAGGCTTAATTAACAAGAGGACAGATTTGAAAAAATACATGCCTCAGGATGTTCATGTTAAGGCAAGTACATAATTGTACACAAGTAGGAAACTGTGATATAATTACGATTAACATATTCAAAGCGTCTCGCGACTCTACCTGAGAGTGAGCAACTAACGAATCCCCCTATAAACTTCACTCCATATTCCACACTCGCTTTGTGAAATAAAAGCTTTAAACCAAAACACGTCTCCATGAAACGATCGTCACCTAAGTATAGGTACACTTACCTAGCTAATAATACTGAACACAAGCAGCCGGCGTCACTTCGCAGAGAAATAGCTGAGATTTCATTTATTTAACGGACTTTTACAAGGGTAAGTAAATTTCTATTCGTTTGTGACACTATTTCTTTTTCATCATTACCTGAAAAAGTACAAAAAAGAAGGTTTAAATTTCAATCAATCTTTGAGAAAATCTGTAATACTTATTTCTTTTTTTAATCACGTCTGTAAAACGTTGGTTAATAATCCCCAGCTCGCTCACCCGCATTACACTAGAGATCAAATTAAATAACAACAAAACTTTGGGAACTCACATCAAGTGTAGTCTACCGTGAACTCTGTGAAGCGAATGAAGCGATATTAGTTCGATTCCTATTGGAAGTTCCTGACCGCAAATTGTAGTGATGGGATCTCGATTGGGAACGAAATACTGACAGGTGCCTTGCCTTACATATCTAACTACCTACCATTTAAGTTTGTTCCGTTCAAGATCTGAATCTTGTTAGAGATTTTCTATTATATTATTTACTTCTCACTGTACAACAGCTCTTGCGCGATATATAATGAATGCTCATTCATTTTTTTTCTTTGAATACTCTAAGGGATTGGACTTAATTCTTTTAACATGAATAGGCTTCTCGTAAGCAGAACACGATGTTCCAAGGAACATACTAAATTTATTGGGTCAAATTAATGGGTCAAATTCTCAGTTATGCATATTTTTTTATAGGTTCTATGGTAAATTAATCCTTTTAAACATTTTATGTAATGAAAATCGCGAGTGCAGATTTTTCGACAGCCATTATTTTCCTTTCAGTCACAACAGAGATGACGGTGTAACTATCCTATCCTGTCCTAGCGGTTATTATTGGAATGGGAGCGCTTTGATGCCACGATTCAATCTGGTAATCGGAAATGGGCATTGTGCAACAAAGGCTTCATTGTGCGATCGCGATGCGCCCGCGCCCGCGCCGCCTCCTGCCTGCAAATATTCATGTAGATTTTACCTACCTACTAATAGCCAGTCAACCATACAAGAGTTCTATCACAAGTTCTCCCTCGTAAGTTCACCGAGCGAGTATGTCAGACAACTGTGAGGTGCATGCTTGAACTATCACTGGCTTTATTCAAGCTGACGACAACGCTGATATCGTCGCAGTACAAATAAATAGTAGGAAAGTGCGACAAACGTACCTAGCCTACGTATCTTACTTTGCGTAGTAGAATATCAAGCTACGGCCTGAAGTAGTAGTATTAGTAGTACTTGTAGTAGTAGTAGTAGTATTAGTAGTAGTAAGTTAACATATTATCTTAAAAGTTAGAAAAAAAATGCCGTTGATTCATTCTTGTACATTGATTTTGTTGCAGAATCCATGTGGGTCTCTTCTACGGTGTGAGTAAATCTAAGAGTTAATAATTTAATAAACTTACCTATACCTAGTAATTACTGAGTAATGAAGTAGTTAGTGTATTTAGTTTTCATTCAGCTTTTAACGTACAAAATACTTAGCTTTATTATACGCAGAACATAATAAAATAAAGCCAACAAAATATTCCATTATGATAACAGGGATGCCAACAAAAACATTTTCTGTGAAATTATTATTTCAATCGAAAGAATAAATAAAGGAAACATAACACTTATTTCTTGCGAAAGAAAATACTCATTATATTTTTCATGCTTTATTCAGGAGGAACGAATGCAAATTCTAAAAACACGACCAAGTATACGACTTTAATCTATTTGCAATTTTTCCAAATAAAATTGTTGATTCGACCATCATGAATATAACGAACTCTCAAAATATCTTAGTGGATAGGACAAAAGAAGCAAGGAGCATTTGAAGTGGTCGGTCCTCTGAGTGAACCACGATTTACGAACCCTCATTGAAAGCAAGAGCCCTCTTGACCCCACCAAGTTTCTCTAGCTGCGAGTCATAAATAATGACCGCTAAGCTTTAATGAAGAATTTCGTTAAAAATACTAGTTAAAAGCAGAGCTGTGATTTAATTAAAATGGTAAAACACGACGAGTGAAAATTTTTGTGTTTAGCATCAGCGAATAAGTTACTTGAGTTAACTATAAACTTTGGTCAACATTGTAGCTTATTACTAGGACTAGACTATCCTACCTTTTCTGCTGGGAACATTATGAAAGGGATAGCAATACAAATGGTCCTGTCATTTTAGCTTATTTAACTGATTGTTTACAACATACTAAGCTTATTTTATTAGTAACGCAAAAGTAACTCTGTCAGAACTAGACAAAATCATGGACCATGGACTCTTTTTACTCGTACTTATCAAAAAATAAGTTAATAAAAAGACAGATAGATCATTATTATTGCTAAAAAATTGCTCAAGATTAAATAGGTAAAGAACAGGGTTTTAGTTGCGAAAAACCATTTTGAAACAATAAATTAGTAGGTACTTCTTTATTGCCTTTTCAAGATTGATTTATCAAGTTTTGTTATTCTCTTCTTCGTAGGCAATAAAAACAGAAGTCGTAACGGAAAAACGGTTTTATTAACTTTTTTAATTAGATTTTAGAAGAAAGGAATTCAATAAGATTAAATATTTTAGTTAAATTACGGACATATTATATAATATTAGTAAATTATTACATAGATAATAGATATGTCTTAAATGTAAAATAATATATTTTGTAAGTAGGTATTTAGTATGGAATTAGGGGCAAACAAAACACGGAGACCTTTCTCCGAGCATAGCGGATATGCTCGGAAAATTCGGAGTCAAAGTAAGTTTGTTTTCACTTCTATTTCATATTTTTATACCCTGCAAAGCAATTTAAAGGTACAGCTGAGAGAAATATTTCAACGGCCGAAAATGTTCGTAAATCATACCTATGAACATTATCAATCCAATTTCAAAAAGTTGAAAGGACCTAACCTTCATTAGTTTCCTTTATAACCGACATAAGTAGACGATCGAGAAAGATGGCGTGCTCCCTAGAGGGCATCGTCAGCCAAAAATACAGAATATATTTTGCGTCAGATATGATATTATGTGTTAGGACGAGAGTTTGTCCCTTGTCAAACTAGCGCAGGCACTTACGAGTATCTTCCTATCATTCGTAAGTTTCCTTTATTACTGACGAGAGGAGACAGTACCAAAGAAAGATGATGTTCTCTAGCTAGAGATGTCCTCTAGGGAGAACAGCCGTCAGCCAAAAATACGGAATATGTTTTGCGTGGATCATAATACTGTGTTGGGATGACTCTTCGTGCCTTGTGCCATACTAGCGGAGGCACTTACCTACGAATTTTTGCGTCAGCCATTGCAGTTTACAAGTTCCTTGAATATCAAAGAAAATACTTCTTTTGTACCTACTACTTTTTTCTTCTTTGATGGAAAGTTAAGAGATTTTGACTTGACTTATTTTTGAAGACAGTATTCTTTAATTAACTAAGTATAGCCATTGGAGTTTATGGTTTACCTATCTGCCTATCGAATGCTGCATTTGCTCTGTTGGAAACCCATGAAAACCATTTCAATGTTGGTTAAATACTCGAAGATTTCAATGCTATTGTCAACAAATATAGCCTAGACATGTAGTGCTTTTAGAGAATTCGTACCTTCGTATTACTTTGTATTTTTGCAACTAGGTACTTACAGGTAAAGAATTGATACATGGATCGTAATATAGTTTGAAGTCAATTAAGTTCAGTAAGTAAGTAATTAAATTTGAGCCTATTGCTTAGCTATACTATAATTATTATGTACCTACCTGACTTAAGTTGTATCATAGAAATCTTAGAATTAGGATCACGGAATTTGAATGATACTTGAATAAGTCGACTGCTACCTCTACCTACTTAGTAATTCGTAATGGGTGCTTGAATAACTAAAGGTTGTCGGCCAGTGGCCACCAAGACTAAATAAACCCGAGAATTTATTTTAAAATGCATACGGAGTAACTCTGTAAAAACTTGATATTTTAGATGTTATATTTAAAACTACGTGATGGAAAGGATATTATTTAAGTACCATTTTTTCTTTAGCTCAACGAGCAAGCGGTTTAATTGATTTTTAGTGATAAACGCTACCTATGGACAGTACCAAAGAAGCCGCGCGTATTTTTTTTGCAGTTAAGTATGTATGATGAATCATCACGATGTTCAATCCAAATTGGGTTAGTGATTTCAATGAGGAGTAATTTTCCTTTTGCCTCCTGTACTCTATGATAATTTTTTTAGGAATATTTTAGGAAATTTAAGTCTTTATTTGATGCCTCAAAATCGTCAAAATCGGTTGAACGGTTGGGCCGTGAAAGCATAGCAGGCAGACAGACACACCTTCGCATTTATAATATTAGTATGGATTAGTATCGATTAACTTAACGATGCTGAAACAATTTTCTGTCAATACACGATACAGTCTATTGTAACTATACTACAGTGAGGTTCGGTGTTTACCATCTATATTCACCAGTGTCAGACTGGCTGGTTAGGCGCGGACAATGCATGCAATTGTGGTTAAATTGGCTTTAATATTTTCAAGGTGAGGTAATATTGTGGTTGCGATTGGATGAGCGGTGACATCGGCCACCGTGGCGGGCATTCAACTTAGTTGTGGTTATTCACTGTCTGAAGCCACTACCTTAATATCAGTGCCTGCTTTACCACACTAACAGCTTCCGGTCTAATGCACACATAAATTACCCCATAATCACACAAGTAGTGCCCTACAAAAAACTTTAAGAGAAATTGCTACTTACTAGTAGTCTCAGATCCGAAACTAAGTTTCACGCCACTCTCCATACGAGCATTGCGAACATAGTTTTTGACAATTTCGCATAAGAATTGTACTTGGGACGGAGGAGCCAGTATTTTCTTTTTACACTTTCACAACACTTTTAAGTTGACATCTTACAAGAACTTATAGTTTAGCTGAGTTGTAAGTAGTCTTAGACATTGCACGTGCACAACAAGTGTTATAAACAAAAGAATGAAATACGCGAGCGCAAGTTAGTTTGCTGGGGGCACCGTGCCACCTGTCACCGCGGCGAACAAGTATGCACTGCCGGCCGGCGGCTGTGGTACCACCGAGCTCCCGCGTTCACTTCACAACTTAGCTGGGGCCCACAATCCACAATCCACATGCCTATCACCCAGTACGAACTATTCACATAAGTACACAGTATATAGCGTACCATTCATTGCTCCTAAAGAACATACTAATTTTATACCCCCTTACGTTCTCAGCAGTGTATACAGGTTTGTCGTTTACATCAGGTTACCCGAAATACACACTCAAGTTGAAAATTAAAGCTAGCAACGTAGGAAAAGCTCGCTCCGTGAGTTCAGTATACTCATAGCGCCATCTAGGTTGAGCTTTCAATACGTTATGGTGCTAACGCCATCTTCAGGAATCTTTCAAAACCAAGCCATGTAGAGCCGCCATGACACCACCATGGTGGATCACGTAGAGCTACGGTTGAAGGTTTTCTTTTGCCAACTTAATGTTACCAATATTTAACAGATGGCAGTTCACTTTCGACAATGAACGCTCTAATAAAACTATTATTCGCAGCCGTGCTGTGACCTTATTACTGAGTCATATCGATAAATTACAAAAACAAGCAGTGGTTGTCTTATTTTAAAAACATTTAAAATATTCATTGAAACACAATAATAAAGTCCAAAATTTATTTCATTTCTTAAGTAAAGAAAATAAAATCAGTCGGACAAGTAGGGACAATTGTTTAGTCAGATAAAAGTCTTCTATAGTTCTGTGAATTACACTACGATTAAAACCATCTATTTTACTAATTACGAAGAATGAATTGGTAAGGACCTCTTCGTTTTTCGTAAGCTTCTTTAGCTTCTTTTCGTATTACAGATAATGTTCATTTTGAATAGGTACTCCGGTATATCGAGTCGGTCTGCCGATAAAAGCAAGGTCAAAAAGCTATTTTGCCTTTCGTCAGTAGGTACACATATCTAAAGCTTTTGTCGCCATTTCACGTGCTTGGCGATGAATAAAAACACGTTTTTTTGTTACTGAACCTCAGTCAGAAATCAGTCATTTTCATCACCATTAAATCATCAATCAACGAACAAGCGCTCGATCAAAGAGTGCATGTTTCCTTCGAAATATACATAAACGGTTTCGATACGTTAGAGCTCGAAATTCGTCAATGAGATGATATAAGAAATATATCTAGGAATAGCAAACATTAACGGTCCCTCCACTGTTACATCGCGAAATCAAATAGCTGAATTGATCATTTCATGAAAAAATCAAGTATAACATTAAATAATCATAGTTTTCATTAATAATGATCACCTAATTAATTGAGTATATAATGATCGAACGTCTAATGTTGGGTGTCTATAAAATAGTAGAAGTAAAAAGGATGGGCTACACTAGAAGACTCGCGTCGTTGCCCCTTCATTCAGTTTCACCTCGCTTCTTTCAGGACTTCCTTCGCGAGCTTCTGGGTTCACACTTTACACACTTTACAAAAACACTCTAGGGGTAGGGCAAACTACGTTGAGTGGGTTATGCTGATTCGGTTTTGGGACAGTCCACCATCACCACCACTGACACCACCACCATCAACTCAACCTATTTTCTCAACTCTAACGAATGCTTGGCCGTTTGACAAAAACTCCCGCACTCCGTATTATGTGTATACGTTTACTCCGTATTATCTAAGAAATGTCAACTTACATAACCTAGGTAGTATGAGCAAAAAAACAATTATTCCAACTCTAACGGATTTATTACCTTAATGTTGCACACTAACGTATCAAATCAAAGCGTTAATGTGAACATAAACGGTTTTAACAACTTTAACATATAAATCACTCCGTTTACGTATGTATATCGCACGATAGATGTCAAAGACAGCACTTGACAAGACTATCAGCGGGGGGTGAGGGCGGACGGGGGAGGGAGATTTTCCCACTCGTCACCTCAGGCCCCGACTGCATGCAACTCGAGTGCGTACAATAAAAATATCATACAATACAATAGGACATATTTTAGGTAGGTACTATTACAAATATTTTATGTGTATCAAAATATGAAATTGATGCTCTTTCTTTATTTTCTTACCTTTGTACAAACGAGCATCCTTCAAGTATGTCGGTATTTGTACCTAATTCAACTATTCAACTAAGTCCGCCAACCCGCATTGGAGCAGCGTGGTGGGTCTAAGCTTCTAATTCCCTCTCTCCTATGAGAGTGGAGGCCTATGCCCAGCAGTGGGACGTTAATAGGCTGTAGTGGTCAACTATTCAAATATCTTTAGTTTTGAACGAATTATCTTATGTAGAAAAAAATAAGCTTTCCCGTAATTTTCCGGTGCATACAAAGAGCTCCTGACATAGTGAATCTGATTTGCACTTGATTGAACTTTAGCTAAGTTTATATACAGCTTAATCGTGTTTCCTTCAGTTGTGTAAAAATAACGTACTTACCTTTTTTAAATTTTCCCTACCTAAGTACGTCGATTGTGTTTGTCATAAAAAGATCTAGGGTGAATTCAGAAATCCCTGTTGAAATAAATTTAGAACTAATAATAATATTATTGATGTTATTATGCCCTACTGATGTGTCGGTATAATTTTGGTATATATATTCGCAATATGTTAGCTATTAGTCACACAACATTGATATTCTTAGGAGTCCCTTACGGCAGGTCGCAGGCGGTATGACTCATTGAGTGTGAGCAAACGTGACAAAATTTAACATTAAGGACGGCTCTTTACCATTGCGCTTGTAAATGAAAGCCGTAGAAGTAGCTAAAATTTTTGATAAACGAGTGATTAACACAGACTTCGCCGAGTCAACATTAGTTCGTATTCCAAACAAGCATAAATAGAACCTCGGATCTAGAATCTCGAAATGAAAGGCCTTTTCAAATGATGGTAAACACATTTTTTTAAATTAGTTCCGCGAAGAGCAATAATAACATTATTATTGCTCTAACTTCATACGTGTAGAAAGATATAGCCTAAAGGCCTAAACAAAGTGTAAAGTATTTAGCAGTATATTTAAAGGAGCAAAAACAGAATGTTGGCAAAAAATTCATAACATTTTCCCCTGAACAAAAGTAAAATATTCATTAGTTAAGAATAATATAGGTTAAATAGATAAGGGATGGATAGTGGATACCCTAACACAAACAGCGCGTAATGGGACAGCAATCTAACTTTCAAGATTTGATCGCATTTGTTATCGCAAAAGTTTGATACGGGAAACTCACGAAAATACGATGTAATACATATAGGTAATAGTAGGTATGTATGCGTCTGATGTTTTTGTTTTCCTTCGCTTTCGTATTAATTTATAAAGAATAAAGAATGTTGATATAAATTTGTTTACTTTACTCTTGTAATAGAAGCTCGCCTTAAAGTTTCTAGCATTATATCAAATGACCTTTAAAAATATGGCGCTTTTACAAGTGACGAACTTGTTTGCTGCTACAGTTACATCAAATAAGCATTAAGATATACAAACCGCAGTGACGGAATGCCCTGTTATTTACGTAACTTCGGCTCATGCAACACAAGTGTCGAGAACAATAGCTGGTTAATGCCCTTTCTGGTCCAGAAGTTATGACTGCCCTACATACATCATAAATGAACTACTTTTTGACACCAAATAGTCAGCTACTAAAGAACAATATTTTCCTAAAACAGATTCCTATTTTCTTCTGACTAAGCATTGTAAATGTGAACACCGTTTGGAATAATAAATAGTCTAGAGATAGCAATATCATATACGAAAACCAAGTTCTTTCTGCAGTCTTTATGGCTTCAAAGATTTTTATTTGTCTTTGCGACCAAATTAGGTCCTTGCCAAAACTTCTCCAATAGCAAAAACTTTAAAATTGCAGCGGAAAGCTTCCCATACTACGATAGTTTTCACTGTTTTCTATGCCAAGATTGCGTAGATTGAGACTTTATCTACTACATAATGTAGAAAATAGAATTGGCATACAACGACAATATTTATAAAAGCTTATATTTTTTTAATGCGGGTAGATACAATTATATTTTATTTAAACGTGAAGAAAAATAAATGAAAAAATTCGTCATCGTTCAAACCATTATGTTAAATCTATCTATTTCCGTTAATATTTGTAATGCCAATGACAACGACATCTTGTGTATTGAGTGGTTTATATAAGATTCATTCAAGCGTTATACTATGTTCAATAATAAGGAAAAGATTTTAAAATTCTGTTAATTCATCACCAATTCATTAATTAAACTTATAGCGCTATGATGTTCTTTTGGTATGATTCATTGAAATAATATAGATACCTTCCTCTAGCCACGTATTAACGAGACCTGCATGTAGGAGTACTAATGATGTAAGTACAAATTGCTTGATATTTTTCTGTTACTGAGTACAGCGAGTACAAATGAGTAACTGAAATAACTATAACAACTTCGTTCTTTTTGGCTAACTTGACTTGTTTTTCAACAAGATACAGCATAAGTTAAGTTAAGTATCTTGTTTATAAGAAGTAACTATGTTTACTAAGAATTTGTCAGTTGTCAGTTTGTCAAAGAATATTTCAGTATTTTGCGAATGCCTCAGGCAGCATTTTTCTACTCAATAAATATATGATCTCTATGCCAGACTTATTTATAAAAAGTAACTTGTACTACAAAACATTACTACTATAGTAAATAATATGTTTGAGAAGTACAAAAATTGTTACAATTAGCTCTTGAAGCACTAATTCTTCGTTCAGCTTTGCTTAGCAGACCAATTAATATGTAATACTAGCGAATGCCCGCGACTTCGTCTGCATGGTTTGAGATTTTTTGGTTCCCTCGGAAACTTTAATTTTCCGGGATAAAAATATCTATAGACTATAATCTATCTCTGTGCCAAATTTCAGCCAGATCTGTTATCAGCCGTTGGGACGTTATTGAGTAACAAACATCCATACATCCATACATTCATCCATCCAAACTTTCGCTTTTATAATATTAGTATAGATAGGCCGTTAATATATAACCATAAAATCTAATTAAAATTTCAAACCTAAACAAAATAGCCGGTAGTAGGTACTATCCTTTTTAATCTGTCACATCAAAGCGAAATCGCAGACAGTCTGCAGGCAAAATGAACAAGTGCAATTACAGTAAATTGTTTCAAGAGTTCTTAATTGTGTTGGTATTTCAATGCTCCTTAGGGCTGGGAAATTTAATAATGTCTGAGGACTTTGATGTTTAAATACATTTAGGACTATAACAAAAACTGTAATATCACCGTCACTTTAGGGAACGATAGGTCCCATTCTTATTTAAACGCCAATATCAACTTTAATATGGCCGATTAGTGAGTCATCATTCATCATCATTGTAACTATGAGCGATTTACAGCGACGACGATAAATGATAAGAAGATATAGCTATGTAGGTTCTGTACTAGAAAAAGGAGTATTTGTCTAACCCGATCGACGATTTAGGCTCAAATTGAGTGTCATTCTTGTATTGAGCATAGCAAATCCATTTGTGTGTAATGCAGTACGATGGCAATAAATCACTACTGGACCGAAACCTGAGGCACGATCGTTACAAGGTTAAAATTTGTGATACGACGCCTTATGTTGATATATTAGTTTAACGTGTACCTTTATGATATTTTATCACGAATCTTTTCCACATGACTACGAATATCAAATTACATAGCATACACAGTTTATGAAGTCCGACAAATGATTTTATCAATGTTTTTGGTCAGTCAAAGCATGGTTTTGCGACACGTTTTTGATGGTTGGATGTTGCATTCTACTGTCTTTATTTTTCCACCTTGCATCGAACTTTCCAACTAACACTTTGCTTTGATCATTCCATTCCCTTTCGGAATGAACTTTGGAACTTTGACTTCCTTCTCACTTTTAGTTCTTGATGGAGCGACAGCACACTAGCGCTGACCCGCGGCGCAAAACGTCCGCATCGAAGCACCGTTTTCTTCTGTCACGCTATTGTGTGTGGATCTATATAAAATTGAGTTTAGAGTCAGGCACAGGTTTAGATTCTGTCTACCAAACGAAAAGAAATGATAGTTTTCGCATTTAAAAGATTTTTTTATTCGACGCTATGTTATTGCCTTATCTATAAGTTATACCTCGATAAGTAGATACCTTCATTTGCAATCTCATCTGCTACCTATTTAGTTTTGTCAGTGTTTTAAAAAAGCAGCCCTCAGAGTATAGTTTTATTTTATGTGAAGTATTCAACACTTTAATCAATCGCGCTGCAATCGGATGCGGGCACTCTGTAAGATCGTGTAATTATAACGGTGATACGACACTTGTCGATGGGCATCGTGCAGCTCGCTTGAGTGGAAACTCTGCCTGGTTCCCACCGTGTAATTGTATAGCGCTGAAAATGCCGCCTACCAAGAAGAATTAGTAGGCTCCTACTACCTACTAGTATGCATTTCTAGTGTTTAAGTATTTAAGTACTTTACCTTTTTAAACGTTTTCTAAATTCTATCAATAACATAATTAGGTGGGTAGAGTAAGCGTAGAAAGACCTGCCCCCCGATTATGTAAGGAAATGGTTATCGTAATCGTTTGTTAAACGTATAATTCGACCTGTATAAGGAGGTCATAGATGCACGTCAAAAAGCATGTATGATGAACTCCTTAAAAAGTTCGAGTAATACGTTTTAATCTGTCAAATGATTACGATTTGCTTAGACAATTGGGTCTCTGATTAGAGTAAATGAAGATCCGAGTCAATTTACGTTTTCGTTTCATAATTCTCTGTCTATATTTTCATACCTACTAAATACTAATATATATATATACACAATTACAGAATTTATTTTGATATTATCTTCGAGCGTTTACAAGATACAATTTTCTTTTTCAGAATATTTTCCTGGCATTGTAACGGGCATGTTTATATTCCTCTGATTCGTTCGTACTTCGTTCTTTTAATTCACTACAAGTTAGCCCTAGACTGCAATCTCCCTGGTGATAAGTGATGATGCAGTCGAAGATGATAGCGGGTTAACCTGTTAGGGGTATGGCAGTTATATTAAACCCATACCCCTATTCGGTTTCTACACGGCATCGTACCGGAACGCTAAATCGATTGGTGGCATTGGTCTTTGCCGGTAGGGTTGTAACTAGCCACGGCTTATTTCAGGCCACTTTATTACTATAAAGTATCACAAAAACAGGAAAACTTTTCATACACAATCAAGTTCAAAGTTTTGCATGCAAAGGCGGTCCGGTTCCGGTGCGATGCCGTGTAGATACCGAATAGGGTAGGGGTTTAATATAACTGTCATGCCCCTAACATTTGATTACTTACTTTGTTTACATATGACAAAAACCGTAGGCATATTTTAAACGTAATACGTCATGCAGAAATAACACATGAAATTTAAGAAATTATATTTATATTGGTACATTTTTCACAGATGTGAAAGTGCAAAAACCACTCACTTTTCACCTTGTGTTTTCGTTTTGTATACTCTTAAATATCTTTAAATTTTTAGTACCATTTTTCGTTTTCTTGTCAAGCCATGAGTTGATCTTTGCCTTGAAAGAAGTTTTTCAGGAATAAAGTCCCCTTTGCATGCACCTTATAATTTAACATCTTAATACAAGTTACACAAAACTTTTGTACGGTAAATTATCGTAAGCATAAAGAAGTTAGTGACTTAGCGGGTAACAACGGGTCAGAGAAAACACAATACCCCAGAGTTTCCCACGGAATCATTTACCGTAAATGTACCGGTGATGGAAAACCCATGTTCATTACCTTAGCACATTTTTTACAGGTGTTTAAAAAGCGTATGCCTGTTGAAAATGTACGGCTCAGAAAACATTTTTCCATTTAGGTAGAGGTATGGAAAATGTATTTTGCAATACAAAGCGATAAGTGTAACTCAGATAAGCATAGGTAGATATCTAACTGGCTTTATATGGAGAACAATTATATTTCTGTGTAAGTATTAGTCACTTTGGAAATGTGCATATTCTGCTACCTAACTTATTAGAATAAATAGTTGGTATTTAACGAACAAGTTTTAGCAAATAATGGCACATTTTACTTAAGCTTATTTTCGCTGAAACTACTAGGTATGTGAAGATTAAAACTTAAATAAAAAAACAATTCTCATTATTCTCTACTACTAATGTGTCTGTCAGTTAACTTTTGACGTCTCAAGCTAAAGCTTCTAAACCTTAGCCAATCTTGGCGTGGCTGATATAGTTTGCAGTGTTGAACAGATAGACAAGTATAAATAAGTAAGAAAAGTAGGCTTTTTATGTACTAAAATTATTCATCAATGCTTTTTATCAAAGAAAATCATACAGTTCCCTCGAGATTTCAAAAACCAATTTACACGAACGAAATTGGAGTGTACTATGTCCATAATATTCAATCGCTTATACGATTAAAGTTAAACCAAGTTTTCGTTCCTTCACAACCTAATCTATACCAATATTATAACGAGGTAAAGTTTGCGAGTTTGTGACATTATATGGGGTAATCTATGGATCTACAAAACCGATTTTGAAAATTCTTGTACCAATAGAAAGCCACATTATTTGTGAGTGTCATAGGCTATATTATACTATCCCGAAAAATTAAGGAGTTCCCGTGGGAATTCAAAAAACTTATTTCACGTGGACGAAGTCGCGGGCAAGTCTGCTAGTATTGTTATAATATCGCGATTAAAGGTCATAACTCACAATCAAAGTGGGGTACTACTTACTGCTAACTTGGTGCCCGTATTTAAAGATCGCAAAAAATATAAGTAATATGAAAATCCTATTTTTAAACAGTTATTAAAAAGACATTCGAACAATAGGTAATCAAGGCAAGCAGGGTCGGGTATGATATCATCTAGCCAGGCTGATACCTACTCGCGCTGTCGACGTGGTGTGGGATTAGCGTACCAAACGGGTTTCCTTATACCCACCTTAATTTTCAAATGCCTTTTATAGGAACATACTAAGTTACTACTCACGAGTACCTTACCCGCTCTAAACAGACGGACAAAGTCTGTCAAAAGCACCATAAGGATTTCTTTTTCACTATTTGAGTAATGAACCCTAAAAAAATGCTAATTTTCAAATTATATGCATAATGCCTACACTGTAGATATAGTAAGGTAATAGATATTTCAAACAGTGTTCAGGGATCACATTCATGTTACTCGTGGATATAATAAAATGCACCCCAACGTGCAGCATTGGACGACCAGCCACTAGGTGGACGAACGATTTCAACAGAGTATTTGGGAGCCGCTGGAAGGAAGCGGCTCAATAGAGATCAATACAAGAGACTTTCGTTCGGCAGTGGATTTCCGTATTGAGACGATGATGAATATAAAACATGCAATTTGCATATATGCATTATGAGAAATAATTATCTCAGAAGAAACATTTTAATGTGAAATTATGTGGCAAACTTCCTATCAAAAATATTGGACAATTATTAAAGTGCTGTTATCAAAAATATGACCAAGATCCTTGCTAGGTTTTTGATAGCTAGGCATCATTTTTACGCCTTTAAGTTGATTCACAAATACACTGCGTGCGATAGGCCGGAGTCCGGAACTTGGTCTGGCGCTCTGCCGTGCGCCTCGGTTGCTTGATGAGAAATAGTCATTATTTTCTTTTTCAGTAAAAAATCATTTGTTGTTTATAGAGCTAATACCTGTTTAATACTAAATAAAATATAGGTGAAATCAGACAGCGTGAAGGTTATGTAACAAGTAACAACTAACAATATTGTAATTTGTAACCTTGAATACTCACAGAACGCGCTTCCTTTCTGAAGGCAATAAATTACAGTTGAGTGAAGCCACCCACGAATAATTAGATATTAAACTTAATGTCAGTTCGTCAGTTTTCTTTACAGTTCCTAAATACTAACTTTGAGAGTAATATCACGATATTTTTATTCAAACAAATAAAACTATTTATTACAAGTCAACAGGTAATCTAGGTAGTACATACGAATAAGTTTCCCGAGATAGTGGAACCTGTTACCCTATCGACTATCAATAACACTATAACTTTAGGTATTGAAGGTATCGCAGCTACATGTATGATGATATTGGATGAATTTAAATTCTAAGATCGCGATATTAAGATTTAATGACCCTCCATAATCCATATCCATAATGTAAAAAGATCAGGAATCATCTCAAAATTAATAGGTATGTTCGCGGTCTTTTGTTACAAATAAAATTGCATTAAATAAGCTAATATTTTATTATTGAAGTGATTTACAATTTTTGTGATTTGAAAATTCAACGAAACGAAAAAACGACACCAAAAAGAGACAAGCATATTCATAAATAAGATTTAGCCTGCGAGAGAATGAGATAGCATACAAGTTATATTTATCTCCTTCTCTCTTAAGCTACTTTTCTGAAGTTTAACTTCTGCCTGGTGTGAATTGCACATACCTACTTTTTTAAGTAAAACAAGTTCATTACAAATTACTTATGCTCTGAACAACTTTGAAATACTTTTACCGATACTGTTTATCAGCCGTCATACATTTAATTAGAGCGAACCGAATTGGGTCCCTGTACCTACCTAAATAATAGTTGCGTGTATTGTATTTACATTCCACGGGACTTGGAGTGGCAAAAGGCGTGCTTTTCTTAGAACTTGAACTCGCAGATGTTTATTTAAGCAACCCTTTGTTGTAGCAACAACTCTCGTGAGCACGAGAGGTGTAATGAACGGGTGTTCAAGTGATATGGTGATGAGGTAGGTACCTTGAGTTCACTATTTGTATAGAGAATTATTACTTTCCTATTGTCGTGACGAAAGCTTTGTTTTCTTTGAGCTAGCTATTAAGTGTATAGTCTCTTTAAGATACCTTAATACATCTCGTGGCTTTAAATTGGTATTTTCCTACACCTATATTCCTTCGCCTCGCCTTCTTTTTACCAACTCTGGATAAAGTTTTACCAGCTGTACTATTCTGTGGTGTTTCCAAGGATTTGAAATTTTGTCAGGATTCGCATGAAACATCTGAAAAAACATCAATTTTTGGGGGTGGCTCTCTGAAAATTTTCAGTAGCCGGGTTACAGATTTTTAACAAAAACTTACCGCTTGTATTCTAAAAATTCTGTTTAATTGATGTTAGAGTTAGGGGATGGAATAAGTGAAGTTTCTAGTTTTTTTTAGAAACCTTCGTGGAGATTTCAAGTAATTGTCTACTTTTATAGGATTGTCTACTTTTATAGGCCCACGTATCAGAGGTCAAAAGGCAAAAATGAAGCGGAAGTTAAAAAAGCAAAATAAATCGCATTTTGGTATTTATACTGCGAGTCCGTTGTGTGAACTGTTATTATGATTCGCAACGGCTTCTGAACAACGCAGCCAGCCGTAACCGTTGGCCGTAACTACAACACGGTTAACTTCAACTTTATGTATTCAAGTTCACATATCTTACATCTAATTAAATCTATATATACAAGTACTTGTATGCACGAATATTTACTATTTATTTGTTTGCTTATTACGGAAATAATCCTAGAATCCACAAACAGAACCAACCTTGTACCTTAACTTGGATAAGTATACTGAACTGAAATACGTTATTAGGTAGCTATTTCCCTATTTTCACTTGTAAGTTGTAACGTAGTAAATGAGCAAATCCTATTTACCGACTACCTGAAGGGTATAGGTAGTGTAGTACCTAATAATATATAGTTTACCAATCAGTTATATCAACTACGTAGCTTTATAAATTCGTTTTTTTATTTTATTTTGAATGTTCCTGTTATGTATGAATTATAGTATTGTGAATTATAAACTGTCCGTCTATTATGGAATCTTAGAGCTTTATCTTGTTAGTTGTTTATTAAACAAAAAATACCTTCGCTCTATGTTTGGTTCAGTAGTTGGTATTTGTCCACCGTAAATCAACAAGCTGTAACGCCTATAATACCCGTACCTACTCGTAATCGTTAAGCATATTAAACACTTATCACAGGGTGCTTAGAAAAATACAAATACCTACTAACTATACTTACTTATTTCTCCCCAAAAAAATATTTCTAAATATTTCTAAGTGTTGGGTCCACCATTACAGCCCATTAACGTCCCACTGGTGGGCACAGGCCTCCACTCTCATAGGAGAGAGGGAATAAGAGCTTAGACCCACCACGCTGCTCCAATGTGGATTGGCGGGCTTTAACGATTATTATCATGTTGATGATAATAACCGGGACCCACGGTTTAACGGGGCACGGGGGTGAAACATCGCCAACTTCCTAACTCCGGGCAAGTACTGAGAATTTCTAGTCAGAAAAATCCAACACTTTTTATGGCCCGACCCGGGACTCGAACCCAGGACCACGTCAGCCGCAGTCAAACATGCTAACCACTGGACCAACGAGGCAGTCAAGTCAAGTGTTGGGTCGGCTATAATCAAAGAATTGATAATCCATCGTTGTATCCCCAAAAAAGTACCGCCTTTGTTTAAAGTCCCTTATCACAATCTAAACTTGTAGGATCTTTCATACGATGACTTGTTCACGCTTTGTGGAAGAAACGCATCAGACTCAATTAAATGAAATAAAGCTTCAGTTAAGTTGGGTAGAGTCGAGAAAATAATGAGATTACGAGTTACGCCAACTAGAGTCGACTTATAATGTTATTTTGGGGTGAAACCCTACCGCGAATTGTATGCATTCACAATGTCTATCTAAGTTGAGGCTTCTGTGTTTTTGCCATTTCAGATGTTTGCAGATTTTTTGCAGTGCAGTTATCGCCGAAAGCGCCTTCTGGGTGGAAAACTCAGCATAAATATGCAAAGGTAGGTTTTCATAATTTTTTCTTGTTTTTGGACTTTCTTCATTATTATTTTGTTGACTTTTATTTATAAATGTATTTCCTTGAGTATGTACCTACTACAGCTATTAATTTTATATACCTAGCCATAAAAACGATCGGTTTTAATACTTTCGGTGCATAACTACTACTGTATTGAGATGCTTTTATTTTTGCTGTTATACACTAGTAAAAATGGGTTAAATAATTAAATAGGTAATTAGTAACGAGGAAATTAATATATATGAATATTGGTGTTATATATGAATATATAGTTAAAAAACTATAATTTTTTTAATTCAACCTGTATATTGTACAATGGTGCAACAAACCCAGCCCAACATTTCAAGTCGTGCGCCTGCCCCTTCCAGACCAGCGCCATAATGTGCCAACGCACGCGCAGGAAGCACGCGCCGCTAACCGACCCACGAACGATGTCACTCATAGAGTCCATACCCCTCGCTTATGGACTTGACAAACACCATATACAGTTTGTAGGCCAAACCAGCTTATACTTGTAGCAAAAAGGATATACGATCATACATTCTTTGACCGGCTATGCCGGTGTCACGGATTATTGGATATGCCTAGGTATTAGAACTTGGTACGAGTGAGTATAAGCCGCAAAATGTCAGAATTGCAAATGGTTTACAAAAATCAAAATCCCATGAAAGAAAAAGAATAATCCTAGGAACAGGCTTTTATTATGCAACATTGTCTAGTCCGTTTCTACATCATAATAATTAATATCCTACCACTTAATCACAAAATTTACGTAGTACATAAGTAACACATACGAACATAATAATCTAGAATTGTAAAAAGTAAACGTAAACAAATATCAACAGAGGTCCGATAGATACAAGTAGAAAGATTTGACAAAGACAGTGCGAGACGTGATCGATAAGTCATAAGACCGAAAACAGCTTCAATATAAATAAATAGTAGTACATATGTAACAGGCATTTCATAACAGAAATGTTAAGGGTAGCCTTGCAGACGCCAAAAGGGGCGCCAGACTCTTGTCAGACTGTTTGGTCTACGTGAATTGATTGAACTCTGCAAAAGTTCATATTATAGCCTTCAAGCTCAAAAAAACTAATATTTTTAAAAGGTTTCGTGATGAAAATGATAGTAGCAATTAAAGTATCAAAAGTCAGAATATAAGATTTTTTATTGTAATACACTCATTGCTTTCGAATCTTCAAGTGTCTATCTAATTGTCCAATCGAATTTATCACTGGTTGAGAATGAAAATTGATATTAATTAAGTTAGGAGTCTAGCTTTTTTATGTTATAGACGCTACATCACAAATATTTGTAAGCTATTGTTAGAATTACATACTTAAAAAGTTGTCATTCATGCTTTATCTGTGTCAAGTCAAAAGCCAAGTGTTAACAAGAAGCCACACATGTTATTCAAAACCAAACAGTGTCTTCCTAATACAAGTGGCAAGGAATTTAAAGCAGGTTTTTGTAAGGGCTGTTTAAAATCATTCATTCCCCTTAAGCGGTTTCCTTGAGCGATAAAAGACCCCTGGGAGATTGGGCGCAGGTACACAAAGTGTCCCGGCAACAGCTTTTTTCTAATAGACAAAAGCAAAACATTCTTGAGTACCTGTTGCTTTAACATCTTACAACATTTGATATTCACGTATTGAAATGAAATTGTGGAGAACCAATTTTGAGACGAAAAATTTTGTATTTAAACTAAATTCGACCACCAAGTTTACATTAGAGTTAGGACGTAAGAACTAAGAATGTTTAGTTTGGATCGTGTTCACGTGAAAGATGAATGAGTTGGCATATGCTTACTGTTTTCATTATTAAGGCAATACGAAATTCTTTTTCGTTACTATATTTTATTTTACAAAATCTATCTTCAAGTCTCCATTATCTTCTTATCCAAATAGCTCGAGAAAATAATAAGGCTGAACAACCTGAAATCTCGCAAATTCTTGAAAGGATATAGATATATGATATGGATATTATACTTTGAATAAATATTTATATCTGCCTAAACTGAGCATTTTTCCAAATCGTGCAAATTGTTTTCCATACATAATTAAAAAACTCTTTAGAAGGTGTGCATCATAAGGCTTCTTCTAATAAGGTGCTGTACTATTACTATCAAAACATCGTATCCTAATACTGAATCTATGTTAATTCAAGACACAGTTGTCCTTATTCTTAGTGAGTCACACCTTAATAATAATATATTTTGTCTAAGCCACAACAGAACCCCGTTTGGACATAAACAATTTCTTAACAACGGCGTAGCTGCTTAATTTTTAAGGTTATGTTAGTATTAATTCAACCGTTGGCGGCGACGAACGTACTGACGCCGGCTGTGTTATTGTGTGCATCTGTTAGGGATCGATACTTGTAAACTTGAGTGCAGTTGTGGTCCTTATGAAGTTTAAATCAATTTATTGAAATAAAACCCAAAAAACGGCTCCTGAAGTGAGCGGTTTTTAACGGAGTTTAGCGATTCCCAAAATCGAGTCTATATTTGGTAAGTTGAACTATTTATTGTATTAATCAGTATCGAAAATAATAAATTATTAAGAACACTTTAATTTTGCTTGTAAAAATGTATGTTTTTATATTGTTTTACTTACAAAATCTTTTTTTTTACTTTAAACATCGTAGTTCGTGACCGTTTCATTTTGAATGTAACGACTCGACAATCTACTAATAAGGTCAATTCGGTACAGATTATTAGCAATATAACGATAAAATATTGATATTATAGTAAAACTGTTCATCTGATTTCTAAATTTTAAATGAAAATACATTCTAAATTAAGTGGCGTATTTTTTAAATATTAACGTACAAACTTACACTGCATGGAGTTTTTACAATTAATAAATTTAGAGATGAATTTGACCTAATATTTACGTTGGATAATTTACTTAATTAGCTACAATCATACAATTGTTAATTTAGACTTTGATTATAGTAGGAATCTGATATAAAATTGTAAACATATTTTATATGAGTTTCCTACTCTAATCTATACGTATAAACAATAATAATAAAATTTAACGTACTATTCAGTTAGCTGGAAAGCTTATAACTAAATGCTTAAAAAAACACAGCTGTGCATTGCACTGGGGTGTACCGTCCCCTTATATTCGGCCCCTCGTAGTCACTCTCCACACTCCGCTAGACAATCGTACCAAAATCCCGTCTACGTGTACCCTTACCCAATTTCTAAGGACGTAGAGACTATTTTCCTTTGTTTTCGGTTGTAATGTGTCGGTCTGTGCCTGGTGCATTCATCCAACGAGGGTGTTGGTTTATTACCTATACGGCATGCATATTGCGGTGCCTATTGTAATGCACATCAATCCATTAGACGATTAATCCATTCGTATTGTTATAACACCCTTTGTTGTGCAAATTATGTCTTGCGGGTTATGTAACCGCTTACATAAACGAATGGTTTATCATGAGAATACTATTAAAATGGGATACAAGAACTTAAGAGTAAAGATGTAAGAGAAAAATGACGATTGTCATCGTTTTATACAACTTTAATAATATAATAATAATATAGCGGTATTGTATGATAAACTAAGTAGGGGGCTAATTCACTCACACGTTAGGAATTTAGTTTCAGCAACTACCTACTGCTTAAATTGCCCTAATCAGGAATTGAACAACTCAACACGTAAGTCTTCAAACAAGAGTTTATACTTTAATAGCTAATGCCCGCGCGGATTGAGGTTTTTTGAACTCTTTAATTATCCGGAATAAAAAAAACATGGCAGTTATAGGGACTGCCGATAGAAGTGAAAACGAATAGATATGTAATATTTTTTAAAAATTAAAACCTTAAAAATAAGGTATTGAACTTCAATTACGAATGTACTTAGTATATTTATATTTAAGACCTTTTATCTTCGTAACAACGCAAGCAAGTCGGTGACGGTGACGCGAATCCACTAGTTTACCGCCTACCAAAAAGTGCTCAACAAGATCATAGTCTGAAATAGCCGTTCTGAAGTGATTGAGTAACAAACATCTATGCATCCATCCATCCATCGAAACTTTCGCATTTATAATATTAGTATAGATGGATGATGTTGGTCAAGTGGCAGCTGTGTAAAAGCTTCAAGTCTAGATATTATCTAGGTTAAAATAATAAATAGATCCCGGTGATGAGATACACTAACCTGTTCTTCATAGATACGTTATAGCCGTTGTAATTAATAAACTAGTCGGCTTGATGGTTGATAGAAATTTAAAATAACGTTTGTATGCCAATGACGTTAATCCAATCTGACTCATACAAATACAGCAAACACCCTTACCAAAAGTTTATCAAGTTCTCATTCCAACGAAGGCGTTAGGTCATTACCACAGGCGAACATGATTACCAATAAGGCAATGTGTGGGTTACATGTATAAAACAAACAGTTCTGTTATTCTTATTAAGCAGCTTAGAGAACGTTACATCCCGAAACGATTATTATAATAATTATTGTTTTGAATTTCATTTCTGCACTAACAATTCTTTTGTAATATATTTTGTTTACCATTGTTGGTAATTAATTTTTGTACCGGTAAGTATAGGTCCACGAAACACGGCCTCTGAAAGACAAAAGTTAACCTTCAATGGACAAAATATATATGTCAGTGGCTTTAATTTTTTGATAGCCACTGAGTTACAGAATAGGGGGCAGGTCTGGAATATTACCTTCTAATATACCAGTATTTTGGGCATTAAAACTGTGATAGGTACTGTCTTAAATCTTTGTGCTATCGAAATATTTAACGAGTCCTTGATCTATAACAACCAACAACATATTTGACATGAATCTGCATTCTGCAACCTTTCACGTTATTCTACAAGTCACGAAGCTAAACAACAAAACCAATAATAGGTAAGTATCCTGGGAGGCTGCATACGTATTACTAGTTTATTGCATTTTACTATTTACATAGCAGTCTTGTATTAAAATGTTGCTGCTAACTAATAATCTAGTTAGCACATAATGATACTTGAAGCAAATGGTATCAAGATTCAAAGGTCAAAATGATTTATTTCATGTATAAGTCTAGGTACTGCAAATACGTTTGTGAAAGGACAAAACTCAATCATTGTACAACACAGAACTAAACCACACAAAGTAGAATATGCAGAGAAAAAGAAATGAGTAATAAATTATTATGCGAAGCCTTCTGAAATAGTGAGATTTTGAACCTTCTTTTCAATGTATTTTTGTGCGTACCTATAAAATCAAATATTTTTTAATCAAGTAGACTTTTACAAGTACTATTGAATAGTCGATTGAATCTAACACTGGTTCGGAATGCCGTTCTTACCGAGAAGAACCAGCAAGAAACGCGGTGGTTGCTATTGAAAAAAAAAGTAAGAGTAACTAACTCAAGTTATTGGATGCTTGGGCATACGTTTGAAATTCGAATATGACTGAAAAACAAACAATATCTGCTTGCTCCATTTTGATAGTGCGCTTGAGCCTAACGTCTCCAAAGATAGTTACGATCAATTTTGAAAATAGTCACGTCAAAGTATTACAGGTTAGTACACAGATTTAAATGTTAAGCCAGTTTCAGTTAAGTTTTCCAATTCATAGAAACCATTTATTTACAAAACTAGCTAGCCCGGCCTCTATACATTTACATGACCAGCGTCAAAATCAACAAGCTATGTAGATAAATTTACGTGTTCCTGATTTACGACTTGAGTTCAAATGGAATAACCACCCATGTAGAATTACGTTCCATCGCTTTTAACTTTTAAAAGTTACCTTACGTTTAGTTTTAAAGTACCTATGATTGATACTACACCCTGCAGCATGGAAAGAACTTAACTGAAGAACTCTACTCCTTGTCGAATAAAGATTTAAATAGGTCCTGTTTTTATACAGGGACAAGCAGTCGCCCGCGACTTCGTCCGAGTGCATTTTTGTGATTTCCTATTAGATTATCGTAGTCAAGGGCTAACTTGTAGTTGATAAAAATAAAAAAAATATAAAATTTTAAAGGAAAATATAAAGGTTTTAGTGTAATCTTAAAGGAAAGGTCGAATGCTCTGCATTCTACTCATTATTCTATGTTATACACATATTTAGATACCTTATCATATTTATAATCAAGGAAAACGGGAAAATTATTACATTGATCACATAAACCAAGATTGGATGATAAACCTAGATGAATGCGAGAAAATAAGTAAGTTAGGTCTCCCACGTCAGATAATGAAGCCGGCATGGGGACAATGGCTTCTTTATACCTACATCGTCGAGATACATGAGAGGGCGGTCAACGACAGCGCTGAATAGAAGAATTTCTGGACCGGCACATCACAATGACACTCTTTTGTGTACGCCGTTTTAACTACGTGTAGCTGACAAATTACAAGAATTCAGTTTTCTTACCTATGCTTAACGACTAAAATTGAAGAAAAAAAGCAGCTACAAACTCACCAAAGCAACGTAAAGATAACTTTACGTTGCTTTGGTGAGTTTGTCACACCTATAAAGGTGAGACTTTATTTTTTAGTAATTAAAAATGATAGCAGGAAAGTGAAATCTTTCGATCCTAGAAGACTAATAATAATTATTGTAAACGAGAAAGTTAGTATCACTTAGTATACAGTACTTTCTCTTATTTGGACTTTCCTCTTCCTGAAGTCGAAATAATACTATTATGTAGTTATATTCTCTTAGATACATGATATGGACTTCCCTTTTTAAGCCTTAACTTTTAGATTTAACTACCTTTAGCGAATAGATACACTTAATGTCTGCGATTATTAACGAGTACTTTTATTAAGGAAACTAGCTGATGCCCGCGACTTCATCCACGTAGATTGAGGATTTTTGGTTCCCGCGGGAACTGTGTTATTCCAGACTATAATCTATCTCTGTTCCAAATTTCATCCAAATCCGTTCAGCCGTTCTGGCGTGATTGAGTAACAAACAACCATCCATCCATCCATCCATACTTTCGTATTTATATTACTAGTGGTTCGCCCCGAACTGAGACCTCGCGGTATCCTTATGATAGTTTTAACTAGGTATATATTGTAATAGTTAACTTTTAACATTAGACGCAAAAGAGCTAAAGAGTTATTGGAGAAATGAATAAACTTTTATAGAGCGCCATCTATTGACATGATTGTGAAGTTATGTTAAAATACTGAAGCTCATTAGAAATTAAATAATTTCGTTTCCTTATAATATTTATCTAATTGTAGTATTTGCTGTTCAAGTAAAGGATATAATTCAAATAATTGATCAAGTTTCAGGCTCAGCCTTTCAGAAAATTGAGAATTCTGAGGTCAACTTTGGACGTTAGAAAATCTCCACTTTGAAAGCCCCACATTTCATCAATTTTAGGGGAAAAATTAAAAAAATATATATTTTTGGACTCTATTCCTAATTATCTTTAAAATGATATACCGCAACCCTATGTAACGCTATAAAAATATTTTGCTTCTATCAGAGCCCCCCTGAAATAAAGATTTTTATAACTTTTTAAGCCATATTCAGCTGGAGGCCATCGGTTTACATATTATGTTTAAATTTGAAGTAATTACGTTTAGTAATTCAGAAGTTATAAGGCTCTGACAGACTGACTAGATTATTGAAGATGCAAATTACAAGTAGATATTTCATTTCCACACTCGCATTTATAAATTACTACCTACTTATGTGGAGTATCTAATGATATAATTAATAATAAATTACGACATATTCTCACGGAATACTATAACAAGGTAATCTATATTATCAGGATAACATTACATATTATTATTATTTATTTATTTACCTACTCGTAGATTAATTTATTGCATTGAATTGTTTTGATTGTTGGCAAAGAAATTGCAACTATATAACTTTAACAAAAAACACGAATTGGTTTAGGCGCCATTGCACACCATACCAACATTCACTATCGATTTGTTCATAAATCATAATATGTATGTTATTTCCGATATAATATGTAAAATAGTTATCTTACTTTTACAATTAACCTAAAATTCATTCGTATCCAATGTGTCTGCGTAGTTCATATAAAGATTTGATAGGTAGGTATGAATTGTTAAACTTTGGTACGAAATTAGATTGTAAAATCAATTATGTACGATTATTATGTGTATTTTAAACTTTCTATTAATAAAAGAAGTCATTCGTTTAACAAACAGTAGGTACAACAAAACTAGAGCAAGTAATTTCACCTCAGAAAAATATAATAAAGTCGACTGATCAACATAATAGTAAGTACGAGAAGCAATTTCTCAGAACGATCGCTTGAGATCTAGAGCAATAGTGTGGAGAAGTTTTCTCAGTTCGATAGCGAACAGTATTGTGAACTAAAGATATAACTATTTTACCAGATGACATCTGCCGTAATTAGGGTTGCCTCTTTTCTGGAAATCAAATATTTCTTTACGTTATGCGATTACTCTCACGGGAAAACGAGCACATCTCTTTCTCTCTCTCGCTCTCTCTTTAGGTTTATAATAATACATTCTGCTCTTAAAGTTTTAACGTTAAACGTACCTAAAGCTAATTTAAAAGGTTATCGTTAATTAATGGCTATGTTAACTTTGAATTTTTAAACTATGATCATACTATTAAACTATCTGGGGATTTATAATTTCTGAATTTTCTCTGGTCTAGTCTAATGGCCAACTATCACGACAGGCCTTACCAGTTACCACCCGACCAGCAAAGACCAAGACGTGATTATAAGCGTTCCGGTACGATGCCGTGTACAAACCGATTATGTATGGGTGTAAAATCACTGTCATACGTACCTCTAACAGACTAGCACACGAACACCTAGACTGTATCATCACCCACCACCAGGTGAGATCACTTCGCAGTCAAGGGTTGACTTGTATCGGATTAAAAAAAGTTCGTAGAAACAGCATTTAATTAAATTCTGTTACTACGTACTATTTGATTCAGACGCATTTTTAAAGTACATATTTATAACATAGGTAAATATTTAGGTAATATTATCAACTATGGCTTCAAAATATACTGCAATTGCGACAATCTCTTTTCTCGTCTATTCTTTGAGTATAGTGTCACAACTCACAAGTACCTATAAGTTGGCAGTGGCATTTTTAGGAACTATCGGAAATCTTGAACTCTGAATCTTGAACTTCGTGCTGAACAGCGTTTTTAACTCCTTCTGGTATACCTAACGATTTTTTGGTTAAAATAAATAATAAAAAATAATGTGAGCTGTTAGACTTCGGATGTAACTCCGATTTCACGTATAGCGACTAGCTTTATTGTACCATAATGTCACAAGTTCCTAGAAATCCCATGCAGATATTACGACAGAGTCTTTATACAAAGACCGCGGCTTTTAATAAACGTCCATTTTGTGCACAGTGGGCAGTGGCGCACAGCCGTGCCAATTTATATGTATGTGGCAATGCACTGTGTATTAATGACTTATATACTAACAATTGCTTGCTTCTGAGTTGAGATAGTATCTCATACTATCGCAACTCAGACTCGATACCATATGAATCTAAATTTTTCAGATTTTCAAAGATGATAGACATAAGTTATAGATATTGTTCATGGCATAATTAATAAGACATGTAGGTATTCTGATTCATGCCTGCATTTCATTCACCGAGTTATTTGAATGTGTCAAAAGAACAACAATACAACATGGGCCACATTCCTCAGCCAGTTGCGCGACTATCGCCCTCGTAGCTACGTATAAATCTCTTGTTTTGTTTACAAGTGTGGGCGCTGTAAAGGCACGAACTCGTTACTACATAATTTTATATTTAACTAGGTGTTGTTAAAAAAGTTAGTTAGTTAGTAAATGTTAGAAATTTAATAAAGTATGATTTAAGCTGAGACGCGTTATTTTGTCTAGAAATACGAATTAATTAAGGTCAAGGAACAAAAGCGGCATTATATTTGTAACCAAAGTCCCAAGTATGTAAATTTCCTTAACCCCTCTCGCTCCTGAAAATGCTCCCCAGGATCTTGTTAAGTATATCTATAGTTTTTAAGACGAAGCACCTGTATTTTTGCTTATGTCTCTACGCCTACACATACGTCTAAAACATTAGTCTAGCAGGATATTATCGTTTTTGCCGCCACAGTACCTATGCTTATATCATTATACATAGTACCCCTAAGTACCTACGCATGCAATGAAGCAGGTCTGTTATCCTTGACCATTACTATACATATAATTGCGAGTCTGTTATCCTTGATTTTACTTTTTGCCATGTGTTTTTGCAATAGGTTTCGTAAATATTAATATAATACAATTGTGGTTATGACATCCCTCGATGCAATAACCACTATATTACTCCGCTACGTTACTTCTTAGTTTTTCATGCGGTTTCAAAACATCATCAGCTAAATTATGGTTAGAACATGGCAAAGTATTATAAGAAATAGGTACCTTTCAATATTCTAATTCTTTGCCTAAAGATCAAGATTGTGACTCTAAGCCGAAATAGTTTATCTGTGTACCTAATCGTCAAGTTTTTTCACTTTCTTAGTTATATTTAGTTGATAACTGTGTATGTGCAAGCAAAAACAATGAATTTCCATTTATGTAGTGTATCATAAATAGGTGCCAAAAGCATGGGCATTGGGCACTTACCTAATATTAGGTACAATTAGAACTGATTAGTCCATCTTGCGCCCTTCTGGGTAATGTTAATTGGCTCACAAATAACGGGCTACGTTTTACTTTGAAATATTCACATTTCATTATGCAAAACGAGGCAAATGAACTCCCGATGTGAGAAATACCTACCAATTATCATATAAAACTATAATAAATTTCCACCAATTAATAGAGTGTTACCATATCATTTTTGACTCTACACTTACAAACTGTTTCTTTTTATGTTATTTGGCGTAGTTTTTGTTCATATATTACTTAAAAAATAGTAAAAGCAGGTGTGGAATTTAATCTAAATTGAAAATATATTTACTTAGCAAAGATCAAATTAACTAAAATAGGTACATTATTGAGAATCGGACCAATCATTACGTTTTGTGTTAAAGATAGCTGTCATTCACATTCTAAATAGATACCTACTATTACAGTTTCCAGTTACACATTCTAAAGTGTACTAGCACAAAAGAAAAATAGGTGACTGAAATTAAAAGAATGAGATATTATGCGCATCACAATATTGTAGGTAAATATACAAATTACTTATGTAGGCGTAACTCGTGTCTCGTTCTGAAATGTAGATATAATAACACGCGCGTCACCTACCTACTTAACAACGATTTATTTTCTAAAAAAATTACGTAGCAGAAGCAAAAGGCTAAAAGAATTTAAACTGCGTTACTTTTATTTTAAAAGAAATAAACCATAGCCATCACTTGCTTAGTAATAAGAAGATTCCTAGTTCCATGCTTCTACTACTAATAGTCATAAAACAAAATATGAAAAAGAAGAAGATAATATTTATAGCAATTACATTAGTAAAGTTTCGTCAAGTAAACTCCAACTTTGAGTTATACTTAGACGTTGTTTCCTGCGTCTGACATTGACGGGTAACATTAAACCAGACCTGCATAGAGCAGGAAGAGCAGTGACCAGGCAGAATTCGGCACACAACGGTACCGTCCAGTGCAAATCAACGATCCTTTCAAAACTACATCGACCACTTAATATCATATATACTTTACCACCCGTTCGGAAAGCAGAATTTATATTACTATTACAAGAATGGGATTAGCATAAGTAGATTAGCTTATTCAAATCAAACCTACCAATTTCTAAGTACACTAGATAGGTAGGTACCTTTAATATTTTTTACTTCATTTAACAAAGTATTCCTAATTTAACATTGTGGATTAAATAACAATGTGTTATGTCTGTCTGCTACGTTTTCACGGCCCATCTGTTTAAGTTAATTTGACGAAATTTGTTACAAAAATAGGTTGTATCCATGGTCGTCGGCATAACATTTTCTCCCAAAAATCAAAGAGTTATTAGTTCACAGAGAATTTTTTTAAAACCTAAATCCACACGGACGAAATCGCGGTGCATCCTCTGGGTATTCTAAAAAATTTAAATCATTCAACGTTCTGTAAACATGAAGAAATTATAAACGGACACGTTAGTGTAAATAGATAAAAGTAATGACGTAGCAAATTATTTCCCCGAGCTTGCAATAAATCTCTATCCCCCATGTCATTTGACCGCAGGGTAATCTATCGGGAACAAAGACCCTCTGATCAGGGAAACCAGGAATTTAATTACATTCTCCTGTTTATCTTTCCCCGGAGACAAATAATCTTATTACGGATGTCAGTCCTAGCGATGAAATTAATATCAAACGCGGCCATTATCTACGTAACAATATACTGTCCCATATTTGCTTCGTTACTGTCAATTTATACCACTTGGGCCAATCAGCAAGATAAAGTAACTGCAAACGTAAGGCTACAAATATTACCAACTTTGATAATAGTAACGGACCATATATTTATACATATGTACCATAAGTCAATGCTAATAAACCAAATGCAAGATATCCATACTATCCATACTAATATTATAAATGCGAGAGTGTGTCTGTCTGTCCGTCTGCTATGCTTTCACGGCCCATCCGTTCAACCGATTTTGATGAAATTTGGTACAGGCATAGTTTGTGTTCCGGGAAGGACCGGACTAATCCATTCGTTTTAGGAGACTATATATATATATCTATATTATGCACATGAAAGCGAAACAGTTGATAATTATGAACGAAATGCAGGGTAAAGAACTCGTTAGTCATTTATTATTGTCATTAATATTTCAACGTGGATGTAAACTAATCACATTATTAACATGTATTACCAGCGAATGATTGATATAATATGATAATTCTTGTCGCATCGAAACTTATAAACTAACGTTCGTTGCACAATTCGATTGTACTCAAAGTATAATAATAGCATTAATATCGTGCATATGGAAATACAGTACTTGGACGTAAAGGCCAATAAAGTGTACGGTTGAAACATTCCAGACTTTATTATTCTTAGCACGCGATGCAGCACGATTGGGGCTTATTGATATCTACTTTTGTTTCTAACCCCCATGTTAATTTGACTCTATGGACTAGTAGACCGATTTCGTTAGTTTTGTTACTGAAATTCGAGTAATAGGTATATTATGACATTTTGTATTACTATTCAGTATTTTCAACAATGATGCAAGAAAAACAAGTTCTGCTGAAAGTTATTATAGTTACCTATGGCTTCATTGTGTGGTTAGATTGAATGAATGAATGTTTGTTATAATGATGGTATTACAATTAGTTAGACATTTTATAGACGTTGTGAGATTTAAGTAAACTCAATTATCATTTATTAGCTCTTATTTTGTGTAATGCCATTTCTAATAACTATACTTAAATGCGGAAGAAATTGACTGACATATTCAGTCTGTCTGTCGCCTTTTCACAACCAGACCGTTTAACTGATTTTGACGAAATTTGGTATCGACATGATAGATAGTATTTCAGAGATTCAACGGGATTTAAAAATCAAAATCCACATAGTGGCAGATTTTAATACAGAAATCGCGGGTATAATCTACTTAAGTAATCCTGTGGTGTACATGATGGCTGCTTTTCAACGCCGTGAGTTCCCGCGGGAACCAAAAACCTCAATCCACGCGAACGAAGTCGTGGACATAATCTAGTATAGTATAAAAAGGATGTAATGTAAGGCTAAAATAGTACCCATGAGCACAGTAAAAAAAAAGAACCTGTCTCATGTCAATTAAAACAGAATAAGGTAAAAAGAAAAAAAACCCGTGTTAAGCTATATAGTCTCCGATAATCATGTCGGAGGATTCCTAGCAAAACACAAAAAAAAATATAAAGAGGAATCTATTGAGGAATAATATGTACGTGCGCATATGAGATCCTTTGTATATACTCGTTCTACTAATGTAGAAATCAGTGTCGCAGTCTAAATCTAGTGAAAAGGAGAAAAACGGCGTCTATATATACATACATATGCAGTATAACTTTCTGTTTACATTTGATTTTAAAATTAAGGCAGGACAAAGACCTGTACCTAAGCTTGCTCAGTATGGGGAACACGCCGTAACTTCTCGCCGGATATCCGCAAAGCACCTGCACCGGCGCGGACGCATTCGACACACAGCGCCGCCTGCTCAGATTATACTAATGATTATTTAAATTTGGAACAAAGAATTTGGAAGTGTTTTTGATGTTCTTTGAGAGCTTATCTCATGAATAGTGCTTATGTCATTCATTCTACATACCTACTTTCAATATACCTAAAGTTAGTACTTTAATTTTATAATATAGTTTTTCTACACGGTTAGATAAGCTATATGGGCTAAATTAAATTAAACTAGCGGCACGCTATGATGGCCGGTTTGACGTTTGTCCGCTCATGAAGTTCCGTATTAATTGATAACGACTTTGAAGGAAATAATTGTATTACTTTATTGACGATAGTGATGTGCAGAGATTCATAAATTTTATCGAATGTAGTTTCTCATGAAGTTCCGTATTAATTGATAACGACTTTGAAGGAAATAATTGTATTACTTTATTGACGATAGTGATGTGCAGAGATTCATAAATTTTATCGAATGTAGTTTTAGGTTTAGGACTCAAAATTTATTTATTAAATTGATTTCTTAAATGTATACAAGTGTAGAAAAATCAGTTTGCACCATTTAAGGGGTGAATGTACTTGTGAATATGAACAATTTTCACTATGTGGACAAACCTCTGAAATCGCAAAAAAATATCAATAAATTTTTAAAAATGGAATCTAATACGATCGTCACATAGGATCGCTGGCTAGCACAACTACTACCTCCGGCAAACTCGCGTCAATGCTCAATGCAAAACAAAGCAGTTTCGAATTGACGTTGCTTCGAAAAGTATAAACTGTCAGTGCAATGCGATTGTGATATAGTTTTGACCTGGCTTTGGATTTCAAATATTGATACTGCATTACTGTTGACCCTTGCTCGTTAATTTGGACTCTGTTCAAGCCCTTTGTTGTGGATTTCGTCGATATGACCGAACGTACGCAGAGAACTGTTCTAAATAGTCAGACACGTGAGTTCGTAATACGCCTTCGTAACTATTTCGATCGTGAAGCTCAAAATGGAGGGCCAATTTTACCTATAACGTCAGTGGTTGAACGCGTAGCTGATGCGCTTAATATTGGACAACGAACTGTTAGACGGATAACTAAAAAAAAATATGGCGAGACTGGCACAGAAGAAAATAAACTTCACACACCAAAAAAGAGAAAACGAGCAAAACCAGTCGTAGGCATCGATAGCTTTGATGCCGATGCTATCCGAAGACATGTTTACGGCTACTATTTACAGAAGGAGTATCCAACAAGAAAAAAGTTGGTGCATTCACTGAAGGAAGCTGGATTATTCTTCGGTGGGGAAAGTTCTTTAACGAAGATTTTGAAGACCATTGGATTTCGATACAAAAAATGTAACAAACGCAAAATATTGATGGAAAGATTTGATATAGCGATGGCAAGGTATACTTTTTTACGGCAAGTGAAAGAAATCAAAAATTGGCAAAATGTTGTGTTCTTGGATGAAACATGGCTTAATGCTAACCATACTGTAGGCCGTTCTTGGAACGATGACACAGCAGCATCTACTTCCAAAGTTCCTGTAGGAAAAGGATCGCGACTTATAATTTGTCACGCCGGAACCATCAACGGGTTTGTCGAAGGTTCTCTCATGGCTTTTGCGTCAAAAACCACTGGAGACTATCATGAAGACATGAATGGAGAAAAGTTTACTGAATGGTTTACCTCAATGTTGTGTAGCCTCCCTGAACCATCTATTATAATTATGGACAACGCCCCATACCACTCGATGCAAATTGACAAGCCACCTGCCCAATCCCAAAAGAAAGCTGATATCGTCGCATGGCTTCGTAAAAATGGCGTAGATGCAAACATGAATATGTTAAAAGCGGAATTAGTACGTCTTTTAAAAGAAAACAAACCAACCAAGATCCGATACGTCATTGACGAAATAGCATTAGAACATGGGCACAGAGTTATACGGTTACCGCCTTACCATTGTGAGTATAATGCGATTGAGTTGGTGTGGGCTCAAATTAAGGGATATGCTGCAAGACACAATACAGAACCCCCATTTACCACAAAAAAAATGCTAAAATTATTAGAAGAAGCTTGTGAACATGTGACTAAAGGAGACTGGGAAAAGGTTGTGAATAGAACTGTTAAATTAATAAGGGAAGATTATGAAAGAGATGTGAAAATAGATAATATTATAGAAAACGAACATATAATTATTAATGTATGTGATGATAGCAGTGACGACAGTGAAAATAGTAGTATGGACGAATCTGATTAATTATGGCCTTTTGTGGCACCTTTTTTGGTATCTTTTGTATTCATATGTTTCTTGTGTGCATATAAAGTATGTATATTCATTTTCGTTCAAATATTCAGTTCGTTCAAATAAATTAAATAAACATATACATTTTTGTTTTATTAAACCTATTTAATCAGGTACAAAAACAAAACTTAATTGTTTTTTGTTCGAGAATAAATTGACATTCCACATCACTATTGTAATGTGTCAAACCGGCCATCATAGCGTGCCGCTAGTGTAATCAGATTTTTTTTATTAAATCATTTTAAAGCCAAACCAACTAGCCTCTCTTTTATATTGAAATTGCTTTATTCTTAAGTCTCCTTCATAGTTCTTATAACACCGACTTCTTCTTAGCGTAACGAAGGCTGAGAAAGAATTACCACTGTATTAAATAATGATAAAATTGCCGATTATAAGCCATGATATCCTTTATTAGCTAGATTTCAGTCTGCTTACTTTATACCCTGCTAAAATTGTATACGTTAAAGGACACCTACTTATAATATTTTCAGAAGCAGAAAATACTGGATTCATGTCCAATTAGCGATCATAACGATACAAATACACAGCAGCAACTGATCACCGGATGTTGACTATTTGCTGACCTAAACCCACACAGAGTGGGTGTTACGGTGGTATATCTTTGTATGGACACTTGGTTAAGGCCATCGACCGACTTATTTTGTTATTTATTACAAACACCACACGACTATATTAGGGCAAACATCAATTACCCGTTAACATTTATTACATTTCTGTCTGCCTAATTTGGCACAAAATTATTAATGAAAAGGGTCAAATTTAACGACCGTCTTAGTAGAAACTAAAAATATACATATCGGATAGTAATCGTATCATATCTCTCTTTAGAATATCAATATCTAAGAAGCACAGTTGATCGTCACAGCAAGAATAAGCCTAATTAAGCATCAACTGCAAAAATCCATAAAAAAATTATCAAGGAAATGATAATAATAAAATCTGAAATAAACACTTCCATACGTGGCACTATTTATTAAACTAATATTATAAAGCACAGTGACTTGTACCTCCTACTAGTATTATATTTATCTAAAAGTAGATACCAGATGGTTCCCTTATTGAGTTTTAAGTGGTTGTAGTTTTTATAGTATCATAATTTCAAAAGTAAACCTCCCAAGACTGTGACGAATGAATAAATATACCTATAATGTACTGTATCTAGTTATTTTAGTTACAAGTCGTTCTAACAGTGGCAATAATAACAATAAGTTATTTTCCGATCGTTATAAAATACTGTGTCAACGCGAAAGACGTAATATTAAGTAAGAGATAACAGAGATACTTAACCTTATTTTGCTCGTGCCTAGGCACTGCCTAGGTGGCTAGTGCCTGGTGTTAATTGAACTTCACGATAACGTATTCGGTTTTTGTTGATTCACTTCAATAAGTATGGATATTAAAAAAAACATTTCCATCATTCTTCATCTATTTTCGATAGACTACCAACTTAAAAAAAATATTCTAACAACTAACATTCTCCGATAAAATTATATCGTCCACTCTATTTTGAACATCGTCTGAAGTTATTTTCAAGTGGCTTTCATAATTATTTAGAATTGTAATCGTATTTTACACATTATTTCTTCATTTTATTGACTCGTAACTGCCACTTGCACGTATTAATTAAAGTCACTCGTAAAATTGAAAAATTTATTGCAACTCGTGTGCTCCAATAGCCTGTCTACCTCTTTTCCTCAAGTGATTTTCATCTTCATACTTTACAGGTGCACTAACAATGGGTGCCCCGGCGTGGGGAACCCGCGGCGGCGGCGACCGACCTCGGTTGCTGCGGATGACGCCGCTAAGACACAGTTTCGCTGCGCCCGCCACACCACCTGCGCCGCCGCCTCGAACACATGACTATGCTTCCGATGCTGATACTAATAAAAAAGGTAAATTCTACTGCAATTACTAAAATCCATCCTACGAGTACTTCGTAAATGAAATTCGCTTGACATTGGTAAAATAAATTCAAAATAATCACTTCGGTGTGACTATCGAATTTTACGCATAAAATTGTGCAATAACCAACAATTATTCAAGTTATACTTGACCGTGTAATCAGTTAAAGCTACCTGAAATGTCATAAGAGACCGGTTTATATACTCTTGTCATGCAATTCATATTTATAAGGCTCAATGCATTTTTTCAGAAGAAAGCTGGAACGCGAACCTGTCCCAAAGATGGAGAAAGTTGAGGCGTCGTTGTTCACGGTTGCGACCTGGATCTGGTAATGGAAATCGAGAGCCGAGCCCAGTTCGATGTTCGCCGTCGCCTCCGAGACCGCCATCACACTGTTCGCCTGCACCTCCCTCCAAGCTCTCGTTTAGACACCGTGGCAAAGTGTACACTACTGCATCATTACGAGTGACAAGTGGTGCACCAGATATACTTCGAGCTCTTGGAAAACTAGGCGGCGGATTGCGAAGACGAGCTCTATCGGCTCACGATGTTCTTGCGCCCCCACAGCAACAACCCTCAACATTTTACGTCCCTAGTCCAAGTACTGTGAGGACAGCTCCATCACCCTCACCGACGCGACAAAGCGCCACGATTCGGAGACGATGTAGCTCTCCAAACGTGTACAGATCGAGAGAAGTACCTCGAGACCGAACACCATTAATAAATCAAGACGATGAAAGTAGAGATGTAGTAGATTACAGTTACGGACTTGAACGCAAGAAAAATGGTAAAGAGGTCCGAAGTAGGCCTTACAGTGAAAATGTTGAAGTTGAGACTATGTATAGGAACGGTTACAATCGACTAAATTCTGAAGCTGTAGATAGATTATGGGAAGAACCTTACAGGTTGCCCCGAGTACAAGTTCGGCAGGAGCCCATTCAACAGCTGCGTAACTGTGTTGCTGAGCTAAGAGTGAGCTCTACTCCTCGGTCCGCCCGACCACCACCAGCACCTCCTGCGTCCGCACAAAAAACTAATAAACGACCGCCTGCACCTGAACCGAGGGACGCTCACACGTTTGAGGTAAAATAATGCGTAATTTTTTATAAACTACGTAAAATTATGTTTTCCTAAATTAAATAAGACTCCTCTCCAAATATTTTTCTGTTCATTAAAATCCATACTAATATTATAAATGCGAAAGTGAGTCTGTCTGTCTGTCTGCTACGCTTAGCCGGCCCATCTACTCAACCGATTTTGATGAAATTAATTGGTACAGGGGTAGGTTGTATCCCGGGAAACGACATAGGATACCTACTTTTTATGCTGGAAAATTAAAGAGTTCAAAAAATAATCTTTAAGATTATTAAATCACACAAAACATAAAAAATAAATAATAAAGTTAACAAGCAAAAAGAAATAACAATCTTTAAGCATAGGGAAAGGCAGTTAAGTCCATTTTCGTTTCATAGAAACACTAATGATATCTGCAATTTGGTGTAAGAAAATGGCTATACATACATATTAGAATTAAAAGTAAGAAATAAATTAATATCTAAATTAAAAACTAATTATATTTACAAAAAATACACGCCATGATCGTTAATGGGCATGGTGCCCAAAACACTGGCGCTATTTACCTCGTTGAATGGCAAGGCTAAGCCGTTGGGCTAAATAAGCGCCAGCTCTTTGGTCACCAGAGGCGTGGATCAGTTTTTGGGACACAACATTTATAAAATTCTTCGTGTCCGATGACCATGGGCCCAGAGTCTCAAAAGCAAGCGCCGCAAAAACTTCGGCAGCAGCACCCGCCTTTAGGCACGAGCCTGATAGATGGGACGCTGCCAACGTATCAACGCAGGTTGCATCCCACACCAGTGCACGACCCATCGACCACGGTACTATAGTCATCCCATCCGGCCTCTTGCCGTCATCCCTGAACAAACCGGAGGGTTCCAGTTGTGCAGGGATGGAGGCAGTGGCCAGAGCGCGACGGACCATATCATTGAGAGCACCGTGGCGATACAAGCGGCCTGCGCTCCGAATGCAACTGAGTCCATGGTAACCAAACTGATCTACGCGGCTGCCACAAGGACAGTAATGAGGCTCACATACCTTTATTCCCAAGCGTAAGCAAACTGCCACACGAAGCGCTGTCCGGTCGAGAATTGTTCCCAGGCTATGAGATGGCAGAGCGTGAAGCCAGTGACCTGACTCTTTTTCGGATACTGCTAAAATACGGGCTTTATCCGTATCTTTACACTGTGTTACGAGATCCGCATGAGTCAAGACAACACGCGGTTTGTCCCAAAGACCCTGACACAGCCACAGCCGAAGGAAAGCTCTCCCCCGGACAAGAAGCACTCCAGGCCAACCTCGCTTCAGCCAGACTCTCAACCACAACATCAGTCGGACTAGTCAGATTAAGGATCTGACTGATGAGTGTAATAGAGCCAGAAGCGGAAGATAAGAAAGCCGGGAGTGCTACACTTGAGATGGAACGTATGCCTAAGCCCCCGTATTTCACAGGTAGGCTCGCTACCCAAGAGTTCAAATCAAAAAATCTTAATCCACGTGGACGAAGTCGCGGGCATCATCTAGTAAATAAATAAAAACAAGTTTCATTCAGCAACACCGTGCCACCTGCATAGCTGATGTCGTTTACACAGACACCATCAACGTGACAGCCTAAACTTTTTCATTTCCAGGTTCGATTCACAAAGTCTGCAGGCGGCAAAGGGCTTGGATTTAGCATAGTAGGAGGACGGGACTCACCGCGGGGCGACATGGGCATTTTTGTTAAAACTATATTCAACAATGGTCAGGCTGCTGAATCTGGATTACTTCGTGAAGGTACAGTTTTCATTATAATACCCATAATTAATCATTACCATCCTTTAGTTATCCTCCATTAGGGTTTGAATTGGGTATTTGACAACTAGACAATAAATTATTTTTTTGTGATTATTAAATAGAGGATCTCCCAAAAGACGTTATAACATTATCTCCTGTTAATGTTATGATTGATTAAAGTAAAAAAGTGCGTTAACTTCACAATTCAGTATTCCAAAAAAAATCTTTACTAAATTAAGGTTTGGAAAAAGTTCCTGATTTGACTAGTAGTCATGTACCCAATTGCCAAAAAAATTAACATATTTCTCTCTTTTCTGTTATTCAAATTCCGAATTTTCATCGATACAACTCGAAAAAATTACGGATTTACATACAAACATCCTCTCCTCTCAAGCAAAGCCAAAAGCTCCGCTAGTCATAAATAAAAGTGGAATAGAGAGTTCAACGATTGCATTCCACAACGACCGTTAACAGCTGTTAGCATTAAAGTCATTCAGGCACCAAATGACCTCTGCACACCTGCAAGTCAAGTAATTGAATATTAAACATACATTAATGATCTTTTTATATATAAACTAAGTTACATAATAAGTTTCGTCGTAAATCGCCACCTTCATGTTAAAATATTACTTTGATTTGATCATTAAAAACTCTTCATAATAAGAATAAAATCATAATTTCCATAATTCGTACTAAATAGTTAAGTAAGTAATTTTCGGCCTAGCCAAACATACCGCTGCATATAGATAATGCCATACGACTATGTGACTATGCGATACCGTACAGTAGGTACCTACGAGTTACGACTAACTCTCTCTCTCTTTCTCTCTGAAATATGCTGTGGTGTAATTTCTCATTTGCGACCCGTCTCCTTAATAGTTAATGGAAAGGGTTCTTCACCATCGAAAGGGTAACGAGTGTGGTAACGATTTCTATTACACTAAAACGTGATTTTGTTACCAAATATTAGTGACAACCAGGACCGCCAGCTTAACGAGCTCTGCGATGCACAGAGGAAACCAAAAAATCTGATTTCGAACCTCTGAAATCGGTCTCCCAACCAGCAGCTACCGACGTTAGACGTGGGTCAATGATGCATAGCCAGTGTGATCGACTGATAATTCTCCATCAGTTATCTTAACTTGGTCATAAGTCACAAAGGAGAAGGTTAAAAAATCTTTTTGATTTAAAATTTCACATGCAATCAATTTTACTCATAAGCGAATGGGGGTGTAAGAGTTATTTAAAAAACACTGTATTATTATTAGCATACAATATTAACGTTTACACGTTAATTCTTTTGGTGGCACATTTTATCTGATAAGTAGTGTATGTCATAGTATTGTGAGCGCCATCTGCATTTGACCTACCTGTGACATAGCTTCGGGAGATGACTACAGATGGTGCTAACTGTAGTGCGCTAACGTGGCAGCTGTGTTTAATGACGTGACGTCACAAAATTTAATATAACTTAAAAGTCCCATCGAATATCTTAATGAATTTTTTTTATTGTATACTCCTCGTTAATTTGGTTAAGACGCAAGAGCAATCCAAATCTCATATCTACAAAATTCGGCAAAGGAGAACCTTTACTAATTATGAACTTTACATCCTTTCAGGAGACGAGATAATGTCAGTGAACGGTCGTGGGACAGCCGGCTTGACGCACAGTGAAGCTATTAGACTGTTCAAGGACGTGCGAGCTGGCCCCGTGCTGCTGCGAGTGGCCAGACGGGCCCCAGCGCGCTGACTGCCCTGCGCCTGCTGCGGGGAACCGCTCCAGGCGCAAGGCATTCCTAATTATTCCACGTTGTAAATACAGGAATAAACACGGTGACTTTTTAGCCGTCCACGGTCCGACAAACAAAAAATGAACCAGTTAATGTTCCCAGTTCTTCTATTCATATATATTTACAATATAATGATTTAGAACGGTCGAGGCCACAAAGCTCTTAAAGGACGTGCGAGCTACTCCCGTGCTGCTGCGAGTGGCCACATGGGCCATTGTAGAATTTCTTGGTGCGTTCACCTCTAAATTATTGACAAGTGCAAAATAATGATGCGAACGTTTAGTTAGCCGCGTTCATTTATTGATAAGATGACCTTTACACGATTTACTCCTTCAGAATAATAATTATTCTTCTTTCCCGTCTGGCCTGTGCACTGAGGAGCGGAGCGAAGTTGTGCCAAGCAGACCAATCGAATTCCTAATATGTGACTCGACAAAATTATCGTAACCTGTCAGGAATCTGATTGGTACATCTCCGCCACGCGCCGCTTCAATGGACAGGTAGCCTTACTGCACGAACAGCTTTTTTTACTTATAAAAATATAGAATGGTTTATAATTCTGCGTTCTGCTCTTATACATAACTAAGTATCCAACTTACATTTGTAATTATGGAATTTACAATACCGTTGTTAATATTCCACTTGACTGTTACGGTTCTGGATTATGTATAATTTACTACCAAACTCACGCATTTTAAACATTGATGCTACCGTGTCAAAAACCTACATTCAAAACTTTCGACAACAACAGTTCAAAGTTTCAACACAATCGGATTAACAATACGCGAACTCATTGGATACATGAATAAAAAAGAGAATTTTTATACGTAAGAACATTTTTAGTGAATATTTCGTTTTCTGCCCGTGTACTTAACTTTACTCAACCAGCTGTTTTACCATTAGTAAAACGGGCAATAAATATTTTCTGTATTACTACCGACAGGCCCAGTAGTACGATGGCGAATTATGTTCACCCGTCGTACAACCAGTAGAAACTCGGGAAAATTATTTACTATAGTTCGCGCGCGAATGAATGCAGAGTAAATGTATGGTGACCATTGATGTTTTTTTAGCACATGGAGAACTGTACTACGACAGCTACTACCACCAGGTCCAGTAGCAAAGGAATCTAAAATCATCAATAAAACATAATATTTATCCCAATCTATGGTTTTGCGAATTTGTTAAGTTCTACCGTTAATAACCTTTTTTGTATCATGTATTATTTTAATCCAGATGTGACTTATTGTGTATATCTACTTTCTATGATAAGCATTAAGCATACAACAATTGAACTCGTTATAATGTGTATTTAACTATATAATGATTTATATAAAGTATATCAAAATGTTGTCGTTGAGCATTGTTCTTCGGAGGGAACATTTACAGTAACATTTTGTATAAATCTTAATTGTATAATAATATACTTAACTATCCAAAGACAGCTTTTGAAACGTTGGTATTAGGTATAATGTAAAGTTAATGTAAAAATACGATTTTGTAAAACCGCGTTTATAAGATTTATTTGTATTTATATGTAGGTATATTATATTATCCCTTGTTACGTGTATAGTTATCATTTAAATATAATTATAAAATATTAATATACGAAATAGTGCAAACTTAGCACAATGCAATTTTACAGTTTAAACTAAAAAAAATAAAATATGATTGCATTTGTTTATTTCTGAATACTTGGAAATAAACCTGACTAATCATTTTAATTTCACTAACTTGTTTATTACATATGAATTTATAAATATTTTTCGATAAGGTGGTACCTATTATATTATAATATGTACCAGACAATTTTACCTGAGAACAGCAAAAGACAACGAATTGCCCAATGATGATTTTCTTAGGTAATACAAATAAGTAAAACGATCGTAACTACAACCGAAAATTCAAATGTGTACGGTCTGCATTAAAAACTATTTTTAAACGATCGCGATAAGAAGGACAATGTAAACAATTAGTATGAATTATGATATCTGTGATAATTTAAATATAGATGATTACGATTCAAAATTTAAAATATTATAAAAAATGTAGCTAGATAGCACTTATTTATTTTTATGCAATAATACCTACTTTATTATTAATTGTTATATATGTACTATTAATGTAAGAGAAACGGCATTTACTGCTTTTATACAGTACATTTTGTAAAGTTGTAATTTGAAAATACAATACAGTAAATACATGTGTAATCTTTATACGCTATATAAATTTTAATGTACATTTTAAGCTTATTTTGATGTAAATTACTAAATTGGGATTTTAACAGCTTCACTAATAATTTTATTTAAACATAAGTTCGGTCGGTCAAATGTGAAAATTATGCATATTAGCAGAAATACAAGATAAAGAAAAGCCTACTAAAGCTGGAGCTAAGAGCTGAAAATTTATAGTTACGTGGCTGCAACTATAAAATTAGAACTCAAATGGGAAAACAAATACTTTTTCTATAACAAAATTATTTAGATACTATTTTTGTAAAGGCTAATAAATAACCTTTCCTATTCATAGACCAAATAATAATATATCTATGCAATAGGCAAAAAAATAATAATAATGTATATGTCACCGTAAGATTGTAAAAACCGTTAGATTATAATCTAACTCGCGAAATTCTAAACTGTCGAAAGATTGTAAACTGTTCAATGTTCTGAGTGTCAATTTTTGAAATATCCATTTTATTTACGTTTTCTTGTTTCTTTCTTGTAGGTTAGGTTAGGGTTCGACTTAAATAATCAAGTAGTGCCCGGCCGCAGGTTTTGTAGGGTTTAAAAACCTATCAGATTATAATCTACCGGAAAATAATGTGTTAAATTGTAATCTTTCGACAGTTTAGAAATTCGCGAGTTAGATTATAATCTAACGGTTTTTACAATCTTACGGTGACATATATAACACATTCTCATATAATTTGAATGTGTTCATTTTTTTTTACAGAAACCGAACCTGTTAGAATAATGGCTAAGAACGCGTCACGGGGTTACTTCATTGCCACAACACGTTGTCGAATGTACATATAAAAAAAATGATAGCTCACATAATAGTCTAGGCAACGGGGCGATTTGTTTTATGGAGACTCCCGCATTAAATCCTTAGTCGTTGAAACTTGGCAGGGTTGTAGTATAGTATGAACCAAAACTTATACAAAAATATCCAAAAAAATATCCATGCGGAAGTTAGGTATTTCATACTTAAAACCTTACTTAAAACTTAATTTTTATGACTGAATATTTTCTCGATTTCCGAAACCGAAATATCAAACGAAATAATTATTCAGAACATCGACATAAGAGTATAAACCGATTTTATTATCAAATCTAAACTGCGTTCATGCAATAGCTAACGTAGTTATCTTCCTGTTTTGACAATTGGGTATAGCATAAAAAACCTTACTTTCCTTATGATTTTTTATTGGATATTTATAATATACGTTTTACTATTGTTGGGGTCAACTAGCTTTATTGCCTAGACTATAATTTGATTGATAGTCACGATACGAATTTCGCTATCAGCGAATCGCTATTCGCGACAACGCGTCATGAGCATTTTCTGTAAGAGCCATAACATCTCAGAGTAATATACTCTATGCATACACGAATTTCGCGATATTTTTCAGTGACCACGACGCGTTGTGAACTGTTTTTTCGCTTAATGAGCGTTTTTAGTCTTTCAGCCTAATATAATATGCACCTAAAAATCTCTGTTATATATATATATATCTATTAAAAATGTGAGCAGGACGAATTATGTTAAATTATATGGATAATAAAACCTTGATAAGTAAGAAAGACCTGAGTTTCCTTTATTCATAATATACTTAGTACAACTAGCCAGTTTAGGTTTTTATTTCTTAAAATTAAAAATCTCAAACTTTTGAAAAACCGTAATACTTGAATTCTACATGATCCAGGATGTCGCTTAAAATCTCTCGATTGAGGACCTGCCTGGCGCAGTGGTAAGCCCACCACCACCACCACTACAGCCCTTTAATGTCCCAATGCTAGGCACAGGCCTCCACTCTTAAACCCACCACGCTGCTCCAACGCGGGTTGACGGGCTTTGACGGGCTTTGACGACTATTATCCTATTACGTATTCTGTGCTATTATCATGTTAGTGATCATAACCGGGACCGACAGCATAACGCGATCTCCGAGGCACGGGGGTGAAACACCGCCAACTTCCTGACTCTGGGCTAGTACTAAGAATTTCTAGTCGGAATATTCAATACTTAATTATGGCCCGACCCGGGACACGAACCCGGGACTTCGTCGGCCGCAGTCGAACATGCTAACCACAAGACCAAACTAGGCAGTTTTGAGCGCAGTTCTTATTAGCAGGGACGGCCTTAGCCTTCTAGGATCCCCGGGCGAGTTCATGCATTCAACCCTTTCTTTTATTTCATTATAATAAAAAAAATGTATTTTCAACTAGTTGACCCACCCTGCCCGGGTGGGTCAACTCACGGGCTTATAAACTGCAGCATGTAAATATGTACCTACTATACAGACAGTCAAAAGGAAAAAACTTAAAAACTTACCTTTTATTAAGCTATTATATTGATCCCGATTAATTTACTGTTCCGGAGTTCCACCCGCCATCGCCAGACTATTCATTAGATCTTGAAGTTTACATGATATGGTCAAAATCAGTTTCAAATTGACCAACTTTCATCCCCTATCCCGAAGAACCCTATTGTTTTTTGGGATGAAAAATAGCCTACTTGTTAACTTGGAGTGTTAGCCATAAGTGTACCAAGTATTCAAATTTATCCTTAGTTTCTGCGTGATGTCAGGTGGGACAGGCAGACAGTCTGCTGGGGTTTGATACCCGGCAGCGTCAATTTCTGACGTGGCTAATCTAGCCACACTGCCGGCTACGTGCGTAACGTGCTGCCAATATATTTAGCGTTCCAGTACGTTGTTGTGTAGAAACCAATTAGAGGTATGGGTTTAATATAACTGCCGTTCTCCTAGCAGGTTAGCATACTACCATCAACATAGGAGTACCACTTACCACCAGGTAAGATTCCAGTCAAGGGCTTGTAGTTGAATATAGAAAAGCTCCCCTAGCTGGCATAATAATACTTATTTGAATAGAGGACCATAATATATTATGTACAAGAAAAAAAATTCAGAACCAACAATTACACCGTTCACTGGATCACACAGGTAGTAAGAAACAGGATTATTCCAAGGTAAATATTTTATGAAGTCAAATAAAGGAAACTACTCTAAATTAATTAAAGAGATTATATTTTATAAACTTAATCAAAAATAAACAGTATCAAATTATGTATTGATGATGATAATGGCAAAATTTATCTTATTTTTATTATAATAATCTGCGAAGCTTTAGGGTAGTAATATCGAATACTCGAAAAATATTTATAACTATTTTATAATAATACAACAAGTCGAGCTATGTACAAACATAATTAATAAACTAAAATTGTTAAATGATATTAGTGGTAAGACTTCAATAAAATATCCATGGCAAGTATCCCGGATATAATTCAGTAAAATAAAAACATGAAAATGAATACAAGTAGGTACGTCTGCTATTACTACTGGTTATAGTTACGATCCAAGACTTATAAAATAAGTGCACATTAATACTAAAGCACTAAGGCAAGTTATTATTTTCGAAACAATTTTTTTTATATATATGAAGAGATAGCTTGTGTTTACAAAATAAACATTCACATTTCTGTTTCTTTTCCTATTTTATGAGAGGAAGTTTTTTCACGTAGATATTACAAAAAAATCAATTTATAAAAATGCTTCATTATGCAGATCTTTATTAAAATGGCACGCAAACAAATTTCATCATGTCATAAAACTGATTTTGAATACAAATCAATGTAAAATTTCAAGTAAGCCACCAAAAACATAGAAAATAGCATTATCTATACATACTTCGCATTTGCCACTGAGACTAGTATTAACATAATAATAAATTATACTTTCTTTTTTAACAAATTGTTGATTACAGTCTTTATATCATTACTGCTATGATTAACACGTGATTAATCAATTTCACCACTATTAAATACTATATACAACGCATTTGTAAATGCTGACTAAAGAGTGATTTTAAATCATCGAAATTAATGAAAAACTCATTGCTCCTTCGTTCTTTTGAGTAGTCTACGCAAATCCACAAGGCATCTTATTCTAAAATCATATCACTTTACTGTATAATTTCATAAGATTAACATTTATCTACCAATTAATACTATATAAATAAAATAAAGAAAGAATCACATTTTAAACATGATTTCAGACTACTGTTTACACAATTTCATTTCACGAACTTGGGTTCCTTAGAACCAAAGCCACCCGACCAGCTGGCAACGCTTTTAGAGCAGCCCATGCTTGAGTTCTTGTAAAACCTTCCATAGATTGTCCTCCGGCTGAGATGAGCTCTGCACCAACGACAATACGCCCACTTTGTGCAGCCGCACCTCCTAAAGATGAAAACAGAAAATCCTCTTTAGCTATCTAAAAGTAGGTGAATATTATAAAAATGTTTTTTTTTATTATTTGTTCATTTTGTTTTATAAATTCTTTATTAAAATAAATATGTATGATACATTCAACATTGTATACATAATACAGTGTGAAGAAACACATATACAATCACTTAAAGGCTAAACAGGCACCTATTAAAATTTTCTACATAAAATAATATAAAGATAACTGATTTCAACTTGGATTACTTATTTCACGATTATAGCGCAATGTGCGGGATATTTGTAGATATCTCCGCTTTATACAACTACTTTTTAAATAAATTAGACAAAGGTATCTTCATATGCGGCTCGCATAAGAAGTCATACATGATATACCTATTTAGTCGCGCGGAGCACCTTACCCGTCCATCGCGACGCACGCGTCGACGGTATGCAGACGAGAATCGGTGTTTTGCCTACCCGCATCGACCCGCGGAAACAAAACGTAGTGATGGGGCAGTTTATACGTTCCGTATCTATCGATATCAAGCCAGTGGTTTCAGTGTTGCAAATGTTGCCTATCAGTGGATTATTATGTGACTTATTTGCTGAATAAAATTTGTGAGTTAATTTTAATATATAATCAACTAAAAGAGGAAACTTTATCTTATAATGAAGTTGTCTTAAATTACACTTGAATGGGGTGTTAAAAGCAATTTTTAGTGCTTTATTCTGGATAATTTTCAAAAGCCTATAATTTGTAGGACAAGTGTTACTCCAGATGGGACATGCATATGTTATAGTTGGTCTAATGAGAACACTATAAATTCTTAGTTTTATTGAAGGACTAAGTTTGCTCTTCCGATTCAAAACGGGACTAAATGCACCAAGTGCTTGTGCTCCCTTTACGCGTAAATAGGCTATATGCTTAGACAAGTTAAGCTTAACGTCCATATTTAATCCTAGGTACCGGATAGAGCGACTCCATTCGACACTATGCCCAGCAATTTCAAGGGGTCTTAGGGGAGGTTTACGATGACGCGTAAACAAAATGGCTTCAGTCTTATCCTCATTTAGTTTGAGTTTCCATTTAGTGAAATAATTGTGTAATAAAACAAATAGGGACCCAAAATAGATCCCTGGGGGACATCAGCTGGCATAGTATGGCTCGTGGACTTAGTCTCACCAATGTGGACCTTATATTTACGATTATCAAGATAAGATTTGATGAGTTTGACCAGGGGTAAGGGAATATCGAGAATTACTAGTTTATGAAGCAAACCCTCGTGCCAGACGCTGTCGAATGCTTTTTCGACATCAAGCAAAATCATACCGGTAGAGTGGTGAAGATTGAGATTATGAGTGATATGTTCACAGACTCTAGCTAGTTGATGGGCTGTTGAATGTGATTTGCGAAAACCAAATTGTTCATCAATTAACAAATGTTCAGAAGCTGCAAGTAAGCGATTAAAAATAATCTTCTCAAATAATTTACCCAAAGGGGGCAGTAAACTAATAGGTCTGTAGTTAGAAGGTATTGAGTCATCTTTAACCGGTTTCATTAGTGCTATTACTTTAGCAGTTTTCCAGGCGGTAGGAAAATAGCCCAAGAACAGACAACTATTGAAGATTTTCGTCACAAAGATAATAGCTTTCTGTCAAAAATTCTTTAGCAACGTGTTTACAATATTATCGTAACCAGGTGACTTCCGGGCTATCAGCTTTAATGAATCCTTATGAATTTCAGCTGGTCGAACTGGATGTGACAAATTAGAAATATTGTACTTTTGAATAATGTCAATAGAATTTTGAACTACTTCATCTAGGCTTGAGCTTGACCAGTTATGAGTAATTTTCATGTTACTACTAAATGCAGCAGCCAGGACATCACACTGGTCAGCTGTGTTGGTTGTCAAAGACCCATTAGAACATTTAAGGGGCGGTATCATTATATGCTTAGGTTTTAGAGCTCTAGCCATACGCAAAATATCAGCTCTTGGATTGTCGATTTTGGAAAGTTTTTTGTTCCATTTATCGTCTGCACAAATTTTAGTACATACTTCAATCAAACTACAAAGGCGATTTATTACACTACGTACAAATCTCTTAAGAGAGCCTCTATTCGACGCAAGTAATTTTTATATCTGATTAGTTGTCTTGCATGCCGGGGCAACTTAGTAACACTATCACCACTACCTATGGGGACTGCTGAATTTCTCGCTTGAATAATGGTTCTTTGCAAATGTTCAACAGCAAGATCAATTTCGCTTACAGAAGAAAACGTTTTTGTGGAAAGAATTATATTTTCATCCAACCGAGTCCGATAGTCACCCCAGTTTGCATCGTGGTATCGGTAATAACGAGTTCTCTCTTTGCGGAGCAGGATACCTCCAATGGTGAAGTAGATAGGGTAATGATTAGATGATAGAGCCACCAACGCCTGGACTTCACTAATATTTAAGATATTATGTGCCAGAACTAAATCTGGTTTAGTAGCTTTATATTCAGACGAATAATTTACTTGTGTAGGAATATCAGGAGCTAAAATAGTATAGTCACGGTGCAAATATTGGCCAAATAAGACCCGACCACGAGTGTTAGTATAACTGCTTTGCCAATAGTCGTGGTTGGCATTAAAGTCACCGGAGATAAGTACGCGGGAACCAAGATTTAAGAGAAGATCAAGATCGTACTGCAGGAGAGGTAAGTTTGGAGACTGGTAAACAGATACTAGAATGTGCTCGACTCCAGATATTTTGATGCTAATACCAATTGCTTCAATATGTTTAGTGTTTGGAATAGTAACCAGGGAGTGAGTAATGAAATTTTTAATTAAGATGGCCACACCCTGACCCCGGCCAGTGTGATGCTTATCTTTTCGTCGTAATAGATAAATTTGGAGTAAGACGAGTTTCGCAGATAAATAATATATCAACGGATACGGAATGCACTGCAAAATTTAGTAATTCATGTATTTTACTACGCACGCCGTCAGCGTTCCATGAGAGTAGGCAAAGTTCTTTCTTATTATATGTATTGACTGAGGTGAGTGAATACAAGCATAACTTTCTTTAATGGAGAAGTGCAAGATGAAAATTGTGTTTTAAGTTTACGTAATGTTAGTAATATATCAAGCATTTCTTTGGTTACGGAATCGTCAGAGGTAGGCTGAGTCATTTTAGGACCGGACGGATTTCCAGGGCGTGTTAACTCTCCGTCTGTTGCTCCTCCGTCAGTTGTAGTAGATGCAGCGACGTTTGCCCAGGTCCTAGTTTTCGATATAGGTTTGGATATATTATGAATAAGTGGCGGTGGCTTCCGTATATAACGATTTTGTTTTATGCGTTCCAGGTAAGCTAATCTGACTTTACATTTGCTGTAATTCGCAGGGTGTTCCTCATTGCAGTTGCAACAATGGGCAAGTTCCTTTCTGCCTTTCTTTAAACATTCAGAGGTAGGGTGCATGTCCGTACATTTAACACAACGAGGCGGCATGTTGCAATTTTTGGAAGAGTGTCCAAAACCCTGACATCTAAAACACTGTGTTCCTGATGAGCGGTTAGGTTTAAATTCTTGGATGGTTATGACACAATTAAACAAGTATTTTATCTGATGAAATTTTACTATGTCAGTTCCTTCGGCTAGCTGAACCAGGAACGGAGGATGGTACTTCATTTTATAATTTAAACTTTGATACAGAAGCTCCTTGAAATCCAAGCTTTTCAAGTTCATCAGGAAGATCCTTTTCAGCGTAGGCAGGTAAGCCTTTAATTACTACTTTAGGTGTTTTTTCATCCTTGCGGGTATATGTGAGGAACAGTTTACCGTCAGTTCGGAGGCCTTCCTTTACAGATTGGTGAGCTTCAGGCGAATAACAGATAACAGCTACTTTATTCCCGTTCCTGTACTGGAGGTGAAACTGTTTTGTGTATTTACTTACAGTATCCTTAATGTTCTCGTGGGTCCTGTTTTTGACATCAACGATTATTGGAGGTAAGTGCCCTAGTTTTCTAACTCTAGTAGTTGCATCCAGGTAAAATTTGCTGCCAGAATCATTTTCACTGTCGACAGGAAGATCTTGATATTTGTTACACGTAGTAAGATTACGCGTATCATCGAACTTCGATTGTTTATTTTGAGCTGCATATCGCTTCGGAGTCCGCCAGCCTTCAAGGTTGTCATCAGCCGGTCTCTTCGTATTCAAACTACTAGCAGACGATGATCTAGTTAAGAATCTGTCCATGTTAAAGTGTGCATGACTATCGATAAAATGTCGATAGTCACGTGTCGCATCACTATTCACTTGATGACTCAGTAGCAAGACAGCTATAGCGAACGCGAGCGTCGGAAACGAGCGCCACGCGCTAACTTTTTTATTATTAATTATAGCGTAGAGGACGTTTACGATAAAATCCATCGTTTCATATAAATAATAAAAGCTATTGCTTATCTATTTTAAGTTAGCGTAACGTACCATAGAAATCTTTAGAGTAATTAATAAGTTTCATTCAGTGGTAATTTAAACAAGACCTTATAGTTGTATTATTACCTGCGAAAAGCTTTTTAATAGTTAAGGGACGATCGCCGTGAGGTGAGTCTCGTCCTCCGTCTAAGCCAAAACCTAAGCCAGCTCCACCACCAGCTTTTTCTAATATAACGGTCACTACAGAACGACCACTCTTGTCAACTTCTTTTCTGTTGATTACATCAGTTTGGTCTCCGTTCGACTCCGCTGAAATCAAACAAAAATTACACACACACTATTTTTATTTCTTATCTATAAGTAGAAAATGTCCACTGGCACGTTACCTCTGACATGAGGTCTGATACGGTTTTTCCGAGTGAGAAGTAGTCTTTGTCAGTCTCCAGGTCTTTTACCATATCATTAAAGGACATATAAACAAAAAAATATAATAATGGTTTTTTTCTAAGATCGATCGTAGATGGAATAAAGCGTATGGCAAATCCACAACCCACAATATAATACCCAGCTGTTGGTGGGTATGTACTGTACTATTTTTGTACGGTATCTTTAAACTGCTTTTTTGCGTTCGGAGCCCTTCTGCCGTTCATAATAAGTGTTTGTTGAAAATAATGTATGTTTCGATTTCCCCTTGGATGAAACAAACTATTTCCTTTAGACCCATTGCAGATTTTTGATGCGCCTGGTGTATTGCTTTCACTTCAAAGCAGCTAAGACAGATCTCATAGTCATGTAAGGGCGCTCTATCTTTATACATTGTATTTTGTTCATTATGGATCATTTGATAATACAGGAAATAGTTTTACGTACCTTGTTCAGAGCCGTATGGTTTAGGGTTTCCGTTTTGTTGAACCTCATTTTCTATTTCAATTATAACTTCTGATCGTTGCTCCTGAAATAGTTCAAAAAGTAATTAAGTATTTAAGTAGTAAGTACTTAACTGACTTAATAAACTTCCGAATTACATAAAATATTTTTGAAATAAAAATTGTATTACCTTCAGTATAGTAACAGATTGAGCATGCGTCAAGCCTAACATTGAATTTCCATTTATGCTTGTAATTTTTGACCCCCTTTTTATTCCAGCCTTTGCAGCGATACCATCATCTAATACTCGATGTACCTGAAAAAGTATAATATCAATTACTGTTACATACAAAATGTTTTATTTTTGTATAATCACGTTAATAATTATTAAGAAAAACTCACAGTGACATCTTTAGCTTCACAGTCAACTCCTCCAGCTAATATTAGACCCACCCCGGTCCCAGCGCCTTTTATAAGTCGGAAAATTTGGGTTGAAGTCTTACAAAGGTCACTCTTTGTAGTATTAACTTGTTGTTTATTATTATTTTTACTGCCTTTCGTAAAAGTAGGTGCACTTTTTGCTTTAATAAGGGTATTAGGAGTATTCAGCTCATTAATTTCATTTACCGGAGTTCCGTGACGATTTTCTCCGAGTTTTTCAATTTGCTTTACCTCTTTATTACTTTGAGTTGAACTTAAATTGTTTTTCTTTTGCAACATTACTGTTTTAATACCATCACTGTACTCTAAACAGCCTTCATTAATTTCCTTTACTATATCATCTTTAGTGTGTTTAAGTGTTTCTCCTGCTTTCTCGACGTCTTGATTCATCTCATTTTGTTTGCTTCTGTTTGACAAACTTGAATTACGTTTCAATCGTGTATTTTTGAAGTCTGATTTTCGTTGTCGAATATTTACTTCACTGTCTGAGTCAGAATCACTGTCAACAATTACTTTGTTACGCCGTCTGTTTTCACCTTTAGTAGCTATAGCACTCACTGATGATGTGAGTGAAGAAAGGCGATCAGACGTTTTATTTGTTGGACTGGGAGATCTGTTAAGAGACTCATGTGAGAATTTAGTTTCAACAACAGGCGACTTGAGCTTGACATCTCTTCCACTTCTACATTTTGCCGAAGCAACAATATTTCTTCTATTTATAGTATCCACGTTGTAAACTTTTGAAACTTTTCTCTTGTCTGAGTCAGCGACAGAACTTTCTAAAGAACTACAACTTGCTTGTGACCCTGATGTTGCAGCTGAACCTGCTGAGGAGCTAAGTGATATATTTGTATCCGAAGACATAGATCGGCAAATTTTTCTCTTATTGTAATCTTCAAAAATTTTCTCAGTAGTGCATTTATTAGGCATTTCAGATTTAACGTGTGAATAAGTATTATAATGAGAAATCCTGGGAGAGAGACGTGAACTATCTGATTCTATATTTTCAATCGTATGCATTGGCGAGGAAGCTGAGGAACGATAACTAGACTGGGTTGAACTCATGGCCGAATCATTGTCACTGTCTACTATATCAGTCGTGGTGCATATTTTAATTTCAACATTTTTAAAGTCTTGACTATTGCCATTAGCGTTACTTTTATAAAAGTCTCTATTAAATAATGAACCTGATTTTGTGAGGGATGTTTTTGTAAATTCAAATGAATTTCGGACTGGTTTTAGAACAGGAGTGTTGCTATAATTATTCTTCCTGTTGATTGTCTCTATCTTTTCAACTAATTTGCGTTCCGGCGTTGATTCTTTTGATAAAGAAGAAGGAGAGTACACTTGTAAAGATTTTCGCTTAAATGCTGGTGAATACTTAGGAATGTTATTCGGAATAAAATTTGTTTTCCATTTATTATCAGACAAAGTTATTGAGTTGGAATGACTCAAATTAGACTCCTTTTTTATATCTTTATTTGATGAGTTATAAAGGAACGGTTTTGAAAGCGAGTCAAGAACTTTAATCTCAGGCAAATCAACTATGGGGACCTGCATTTCAGGTATAACTAAGCCTCGCAATTTTGACATAGATTTTTTTCTCTGCTCAATTAAATATTCTAAGTTTGATTTATGTGTTGAAACACTTTTGTTACTATTGTCATCACTAATACTTCGCACGTGATACGCGGGACGAGTAAACGTTGTATCCGATGGCAATGTGGTGGTGCTCCCATAAAATAGAGGTTTATTGCTTATTTCTGGTTGGTTAAATCGCTTAATATTTTTTTCTGTTACTGTGTTTTCCAGTGCACCAAGTACTTCAGGTCTATCAACGTTTCGCTTGAATGAGCGCGGCGTTTCATCCAGGTTGTCTTGAGATTTTGTTAAACGCCTGTCTAAAGATGATACTTCGGTGTAATTACTCGTATATGGAGTTGAATTCTTTCGTAAAGTTGAATGTGATCTAATTGGTAAAGTTCCGCATGTATCTAAACGATCCGATGAAGTGGTCAGATCAACGGAAAACATAGCAATCTTGTCTTTTACACTAGCTTCACTTCTTGCATCTTGAGTTCGCGATAAATAGGAAAATCGAGGTCGAGTGCTATTCCAGCCAGTTCCAGTTGAAAGTCGAGGTGGTAAACGAGTAGGTAAATCAGGAGTTTTTTCAATAGCATCTGAAGGCGTCTCCACCCCATCAGGAGGCTGTCGCGGGCAAGATGGCAATGGCGTTTCATCATTCGAAAGACTTTTATCCTCAGCGTCACTTTTGCTGACACGATCTGTAATTAAAAATTACACATTTATTACGTGTACTTTATCACCTAATGAAACATTAAATTGTTACTTGTCTTCCTGAAAATGAACATGACAGTTCTTGTACCTAATAGCTTGAGAAAACGGACAGCTACCGTTTTGTCCTTATTTTCAACACGCGATTGTTCGCCTCAATATATTTAATTTACATACTCGTTTGGGTCAGTTGATTGAAACACTCCTGAAATCCAATATTCTTTTTTATTGTAAGTGACTTTCAGGTTATGTGTACCTACACATTAATTTTTGCTATACAATTAATGGCTAGTGGCTACTAAAGCAAGTAGGTAAGATTCTCCCTATTACCAATAAAAAATTAGTAGTGTAAAAATTTAGCAAACCACAGCACTTTTTTAAAATATGAAACTTATTAGAATACACAAGTGTACACCATTTGAAAATACCTTCTTCGGTAATTGGGTGTAAAATACGCGAATGACGAATTTTAATAATACTGTAAGATTTTGTATCCATCACTAACACTTTTTGTCTATACATCACGTGTTTTTGATTTTTTTTATACTTAATGAAACTCCCAGGTGGAAAATCGCTAGTAAACTGGTAAATTTGTTATTGTTCAATACCTATAATGTATTCAATGTTACCGTCATTGTACATACATTTCTACAGACAGGGCACGCTTCACTTTGCTTGTACAACTGTGACTATCACTGAAATTTGGCTTTGTTAATCCAAATGTTATTTTCATGTCCTTCCTTAAAACCAAGCTCTAGCAACAATATAAAATTAAATTTTGTACGACCTCTACCTAAAACTGAAATCACTCATTTGTGGCCTTAATAAAGTAGTCGACAAGGTTTAGAAAATATTGTTCCACTAGATGATGCCCGCGACTTCGTCCGCGTGGATTAAGATTTTTTGATTCCCGCGGTAGCTCTTCAATTTTCGGTGATAAAAAGTAGCCTTTGTCCTTCCCCGGGATACAAACTTCATCAAAATCGGTTGAACAGGTGGGCCGTGAAAGCGTAGCAGACAGACAGGCAGACAGACACACTTTGGCATTTATGGATACGATGGCCCAAGCATGATTCATGAATCATACCTACGACCTCTCTGTTGGAATCTATTTTATCCATTTTAGACCAGTACCATAATACCTAGGTATAGGCATCTTCTAGGCAAGCGCGCTCCACCTTAGGCTGCATCACCATTTGCAAGCAATTCTGATTGCAGCCAAGCGATGGCCTATATAATTTAAAAAAATATCTTTACCAATTCCCAAGCCCTATCTACTTACTCGAAATCTCGAAAATCCTTTATCTAAATTATATGGCTTATATTATTATAATAGTGACAATGGCTTGGCAATTATAGACCTAGTCTCTACTTTTTAAAGAAGGTACCTATTGCCTAAACACAATACTCGCACTTACTTAAGTGCGAGTATTGTGTTTAGGCAAGTTGGCGGCAAAAAACGTTACAACAACGGCTGAAACTTGGAAGCTATAAAAGCTCTTCTTGTAAAAACTTAAAGTAACCCCTCAAAATGTGCAAGTGCTATTAAAAGGCCATGCTTCAGTAAACACCAGGTATGATGAGTGTGTACTGTGTAAGTACAATCTAAACAGGATTCTTAAAAGAAATGAAAATAACTAAATTATTCCTATGGATAATCTTCTTTGATCTACACGAATATTTTAAATGCAAAAGTGTATGTTTGTCTATTAACTTTTCACGGCCCATCTTTTTAACCGATTTTGACCAAAAGTTCTGAGACAGCTTGCATTCTGGAGACGGACATAGGTACTTAGTCTACGACCATTATTATCCCGGAAAATCAAAGAGTTCTGATGTAACCCTGTATGATCTCCCTCTAACTACGTGGTGTTCCCCATTACGAGTATGTACTGAAGTTCGTGACCCCTTTCAAATTCACAGTGAACCAAGTAGTAAATCCAAGGAAATCATTTATAACAACCAATTAACTACATAAATTACAACTTACAGCTTACGTGTATACTCACTCTATATTCTAAAACATTAACCCCCTCAAGAAAAGTTTTTCTGAAATTCTACCCGAGTGTAGCCTGGACAGGTAAGCTAGTTCTTCTATTAAATATTCAATATTTCTACTTAAATTCCTCAACGCAATTGCGATATCATGCAAAACTTCGTTTTGAATTAATAGATAAATAAATACATTTATGTTTATAAAGCTTAAAAAAACTTACTGAACATTGTAGTGTTATTAATAATAGCTAATTTTCATAATCCAAAAAGTAATTTAATAAGAATTCTTGTTAGAGGCAGTTTAGACAAAATAACCGCTTTGTAAGTTATGCCTAGACTCGTTAAAACACTCATAAAAATACCAAGAGTTATGTTACAACAATGGTTGAACGGAAATTAAGTTGTGAAACTCCGAAAATGCTTTATGTGTATTTATTTGTTTCAACCTATATTAATTGAAGACCAAGCATTTGATTCAAACGTGCAGTAGGTATTAAATTATAAAAGATCGATGTCTATAACACAATAGATTATAATTGACACCTAGATCTAAGCAAAAATTTCTTATTATTACGTGCTATTAAATAACCTTATGGGGTATATAAAACCGTTCAATAAAGTACGTAAGTTCTATCAAATGTAGGTACAAATTAATCATCATTGTTCCGATAATAGACATCCGTAACTACCTAGTATTGTAAATTGGCAAATCTTTCGGTGATTTAAGGTAAAAGATGTACCTATGAATGTACGCATGCTGCGTAAACAGCTACTCGTTGTTACTACCTAAGTTGCTGAACCGATTTGGATAACGTGTAATTTCATTAAAGTCCCAAATTTCAGATACTATAATAATATTATCTGAAGTGAACGTATTAAAAAGTGGATAACCTACTTATTTTTGTATGGATGTATGTTATGTGTACCTAATTAAGAAAATTACTTCATAATATTTTATGAACTCGATACTCGAACTAGATTAAGATACGTAGCCTACCTGAGTACTTAAATAAAGCTTTTCATTGACGCGTGCTTAATTGAAGACCGTTTAACGTTGCTAACTTAGCAATGGTCCTTATTGCATTGCATTTTAATGTATATTGATTTTGATAGATAAAAATATTGAACAATATTAAAAGGGCAAGTTTTTATAAAGTCTATACGGACCGATAAGCGAGATGGAGCGTCTGGGCAGCTTCCGTGTGTCCAGCATCGTAAAAAATCGACGATCAGATCCCAAGTTAAACGTCATCTGGACGAACTCATAACACTACACTTCCATTTATGAAACCTGTTTTCGGCATCCGCTCATTCATAATACATTTACTTTCATCGTCTTAAAAAAAGTGTACGTAAAAACATTGTCACTTAAAGCGTTACGTGAACGAAATGCTAACCACGTAATTAATAGGACCGCATCTGATGTCACAGAGTGACATGAGAGAGGACTGAGCTAAGAATGCGGAACATTTCCATTAAAGACCGAAATAACAGTTATTTAACATAGGACTGTGCGTGCGGTGCGCCCACGATGCCGGCGCGCGGCGTGCGATCTCCAAGCGGCGAGCGACGTGCGCGGAACCGCCGCGGCGGGGCGCGATGCACTGAATCGCTTCGGACTTGCAGAATTTTGCAGCGTCGCCGCCCTTGACGGGGGCGTTGCTCCGAGGCAGGGACGAACGAGCTGCGCACGCGACTCCCCCGCATCCCTCCACCCGTTCGACGACAAGCAGACCACCTTTATGGCTCTGGACTTCGCCTAGGCAGTGAAAACCTTAATGTACAGCGTTTGGGCCCATTTCAAAGGAACTTTATAATAAGAAGCTTTAGCTCAAAACCTAAGAGCTTCTAAAAAATAGCTTATTATCTACTTTTAAGCTATCAAGATTAAGCTAAGGTTATTAAAACTTCAAAACACTTGGTAAGCCTTTTTAACCATTTCACAGGGACTTTAAATAAAAGTTAAGCTCAGAGCCTAACTTGCTTATATAATGCAGCTTAATGACTACTTTCCTATAAATAACAAACGGTAACCATCAATATCTCAAATGTTTAATTTAAATTTATAGATCGTAGTTAGTCAAAATAAGTAAAAGCCTTGCACGGTGATCCAGTTGGTTTACAATTACGTAACTAACTACCGGTCATCAATCTCACTGATCTAAAAGTTGGCCGGGTGGTACCTACACAGGGATTCTGTGTCTTGGGCTATTTTAGGAATCAAAGGTATCAGAGGGCGCCGACCGTGCGTGAGTGTAACTTACGATTCTCCCGTAATAAAGATATCAGTGCCATAAAGTTCAGCACTGCATTTCCCATGTAATGCTTTACTGAGACTCCAAGGAATTAGATTTGCGTAAGCTTTTCATCCTAAAGCTTTGGACGCTGTTGTCTTATAAGTGGGAAGCCCTGGGTTCGATCCCAGGCAGTATAAATTTGGGAATTTATAATTTCTGAATTTACTCTGGTCTGATCTGGTGGGAAGGTTCAGCCGTGGTTATAGATACCATCCTTCCTGCAAAGATGTACTGCCAAGCGATTTAGCGTTTCCCTATGATGCTGTGTAGAAAGTGATCAGACGTATGGGTATTGGGTTTAATATAACTGCCGAACCCTAATAAGTTAGCCACCTTACACTGCATCATCACTTACCACGCAGTCCAGGGGTAGCTTGTACTGGATTTCAAACAAAGCTCGTCGTTAAATAAGTATCCAGTTCAATTCGATATGTCGGTTCGCCCATAAGGCTAGCCTGGGAACGCGCACAGAAGTGACGTCGGCTTGGCCGCAGAAGCTGGAATGCTGCCTGCCCTCCGCCGTCGCCCCTCGCAATCCGGACGCGGCCTTTAAACCGCTCCGACGTGTTTGTAGAGTTCTTTGCACATTTTTTTACATTCCCCTCTTTTATTAAAACTCCTATATAACATCAGAACTCCAGGATAAATTACAAGCTCGTGATGATTCCACTTTTAGATATTTTTTTTGATTCGAATGTTCCTAGTTTCCAACTTTCATATACTAGGTATAGAGTTTCTCAAAACCTTACTTACTGTTCACGTTAGTAACCAACTTAAGTCCAAAAAATAAATAAAAATGATCAATCTGTAAATTATTATTTGAGTGATATCTGCTTTTGTTTCCAATGGATTAAATAAATAAACTAACAAGATTCTGCTGCTTTGGTTGGTATAACTGATTACTCAATTTAAATACTATAAACTACTATGAAATGGATAAGTGAAAGAAAGTGCAATCGATTTCACTTTCAAAACTAAATTAACTTTCTCCAGTGACATGTCTTATGTAATCTCTTCAAGATAAAACGGTCAAAACAGAAACATTTGAACCTATCTTACATTTCGATCTAAAGGTCATCAGGTAATCTACGTACCATCTTGTATAAACCTACCCTATTATAGTCTAGTCTAGTAGGTACTAGGTACCTCAATATGTACATTACGCAATATGCAGTATTTTTACATACAATACAAAAATGTATCATAAAATAAGTAGTTAAAACTCACATGCTGTTAATATTCCCCTTTCAAATTATAATAACCGATATTTTACCGTCGTTGTCATTGATGATGTCTTGAAAACTGGTTAAAATATGTTCACGTATATAACTTTTTATGCGATTTGTAGCCATGAATGAGTCCATACTAATATTATAAATGCGAAAGTGAGTCCGCCTGTCTGTCTGCTACGCTTTCACGGCACATATGCTTAAACGATTGATTAAATTTGGTACTGGGATAGGTTGTATCCCCGGGAAGGACATAGGCTACTTTTTATGACGGAAAATTAAAGAGTTCCCGCGGGAATGAAAAAAAACCTAATTCACGCGGACGAAGTCGCGGGCATTATCTAGTTGATATTAAATTTAAGTATTTGTACACATCGTTGGTCTAGTGATTAGCATGTTTGACTGAGGCCGACGAGGTCCCGGTTTGGAGTACCGGGTCAGGCCATAATTAAATATTGAGTTTTTCTGACTAGAAAATTCTCAGTACTACCCCGGAGTTAGGAAGTTGGCGGTGTTTTAGCCCCGTGCCTCGGAGAGCACGTTAAGCTATTGGTCCCGGTTATTATCATTAACATGATAATAGCCGCTAAAGCCCGCCAACCCGCATTGGAGCAGCGTAGTGGGTCAAAGCTCTAATACCCTCTCTCCTATGAGAGAGGAGGCCTGTGCCCAGCAGTGGGACGTTAATGGGCTGTAGTGATGTACTGGTGTATATGGTATTTGTACACAAGTAGGCAAATATTTCTGTCAAATAAAACGCTCGTGTGATGGCATGCGAACAAACTGAAACCCGTACCTTGCTCTGGAATCTGCCAAATCATATTATATTAAACGTTACAGCGGCCTTTGTCTTGGGCGCTCTTTGAAAGTCGACTTTATACCCTTTACACTAGCCGGTATTACAGAAACAACGTCCACCGAGAGCTTTTTGCTGTCTTGCAGGAAATTCCAAGACTTCAATTTTATGTAGCAGCCGGATGGGTGTATGGCGAATCATTGAAATATTTTAAATCCTACAGTAATACACTTTTAATTATTCATTCACTAGCTGATGCCCGTAACTTTGTTTACATGGATTTAGATTTTTTTTTAATCTCTTGTTGCATCGTTGATTTGAAAAAAGTAGCCTAGGTATGTCACTCTCCAGGTCCTCAACTATATGATTCAATGCAAAAAACTGTGTGTGTGCAATACACCCACGGCAGAAGTGAAACTTTAGAAAAGTAACCTACGAGAGAATGAGATAAATACAACTGTAATACTATGTATGTATGACGACCTCCGTGGCGCAGTGTTTAGCGCTGTTGTCTTAACGTGCGGAGGTCCCGGGTTCGATCCCCGGCAGGGTCAATTTGGGGATTTATAATTTCTGAATTTTCCCTGGTCTGGCCTGGTGGGAGGCTTCGGTCGTGGCTAGTTACCACCCTACTAGCAAAGACGTGCCGTCAAGCGATTTAGTGTTCCGGTACGATGCCGTGTAGAAACCGAATAGGTTTGATATAACTGTCATGCCCTTAACAGGTTAGCCCGCTACCATCTTAGACTGCATCTTCACTTACCATCAGGTGAGATGGCAGTCAAGGGCTAGCTTGTAGCGGATTAAAAAAAATATGTAATTCTCTCGCAGGCTAAATTCTTTTATATTTGCCTCTTTTTGGTGTCGCTTTTTCATTTCATCGAATTTTCAAATCATAACGATTCTTAAGAAGTTTCACTTCAAAATTCACGCCTTTAGCTCTGGAATTTCGTGCTTGGAGGACAAACCAAGAAAACATACTTTCGCATTTATAATATTAAAATAGACATTATACAAAGGTATACCTTTGTATAATGTTGTTGCAGAAACAATGATTTTTTTTTACCCCGCAGGGGTAAAAATAATTCGTCAATGACTTTCAATCATAAAATGGCTGCATGAAATTGTAGTGAGCGCATGCAAAGTGCTGCCTGAACAATGAAAGCTGACGGGCAGGTCGCGGTCGTTACCTTAATGGTGGTACAGCGGGATTCCAAGCCACCTTACTTTCCTCGAGGGAATTCATTTGTGTGCACATTTCATAATTGGAATTTTCGTTTATGAAAACAAAGCTTTCATTCTCGGCTTCATGAGAATGCTATAATTAAAGATCATTTTATCCATTCATTAAAATTATTTTTACGTGAGATTTTGTATAGAGCTTGTTTTTATTCAATGAACACGTTCACGTATTACGCAATGTGTTATGCGCAGGACTAACTATGATATTGTAATCAAAATGTTGTCTCGTTACTCTTCAATGATTGAATAGGTAATTGTTTTTGACGTCGCGTAGTTACGTTTGATCCCGCAAGAAAAAAGTGTTTTACTTTCTTTGATAATGATAATAATGATAGGTTTGTTTTTACCGCGTGATAATAGTTGATTTCCCAAAATAAAAATACCTACTATTTATGTTCGTTCTCGGGATTCACATTAGGTATATATTTAACAAGTATTGTCAAAATGGGTCTTTAAAAAAGGTATACACACGACTAGCTGATGCCCGCGACTTTGTCCGCGTGGATTGAGGTTTTTTGGTTCCCGCAGGAACTCTTTAATTTTCCGGGATAAAAATTAGCCCTGTGTTATTCCAGACTATAATCGAACTTTCATCCAGATCCGTTGCGCCGTTCTGGTGTGATTGAGTAACAAACATCAATCCATCCATACATACATCAATCCATCCATCCAAACTTTCGCATTTATAGTATTAGTATAGTATAGATTAGCGTGGATAGATTTGGAATAAAGTTTTTATGGTTGCCAAATCAAAAAGGAACGTTACAACGAATGTTACGCCATGTGCAAGGAATGGGCAGGTGTGACAAAGAGGGCGATCGAGCAAGGTGCACTTTCACGACTTTGAATACGTAAGGTTTCCGACGTCTAACTAACTCTATAAACATATACCTATTCTTATACTTTATCACAAGCCAGACAAGTTATATAAGTATACCTATATATTATTAATTAGGTATATCCAATCTATTTATGTATGTATTTGGAATCTATATGTTCACCATAGAGCGTAAGTCTACAGCATTATGCTGTGCCGTATGGTATAAATAAATAAATAGTGTAATAGATCAGTACAAGTTTTCAGCTTTACGAATGTACTAAGTATCATATTATGAGTTATTATTCTTCCCCAACAAATCATTTAAATGTAGGCATTTCTTATGTTCCCAATTGATTAAGTAAATAAGACGGTGAATTATGTACCTACGTACTTACAAGTACTATTAAGTATTCTGTGGGTAAAGTCACAGGCAAAAGTAAGTTTTATAATAGATAGTTAATGTGAAAATAGTAAATTTCTCTCCCAGACTCCATTAAGTAATTTGCATAGTCCAACATGGTTTTGCAATGACCATTTATTTTGCTAAAATCTTCGAATCTCGTACAAAATACGCACATAAAACGAGTTTTGAATCGTTGCAGGTGCCTAATAGGTTCTCCTATTATGTATGGCTAAAAATGTAATCTTTGGTAAGCTATTACACTGATCACGATTGACTGGCTGTTACACGTCTAGAAGTTCCGACCGCGAAACGATTCAAATCAAAGCTTTACCAAATTTATACGGAATTTTCAACTAATAACAGTTCTGATTTGACAGAGGTACCTCTGAGTACCGACAGTAAGGACTGAAACAGTAACCGAAATAAGTGTTTTAAACACTGTTTTTTGAAACTGTTAACAAAAACACTTATAACAGAAACAGAACAACATTTTAAAACAGTGTTAAACATTTTCATTTCTATTACAGATTCATTTCTGTTACAGAAATTTAAGTGTTTTGGGTTAACAGATTTAATAAAAATACATTGAAAACGTTTACAGATTTGATTGTGATCAATGAAACCTGTAACACTTATAATTCTGTAACCTTTATGAACCTGTTTTTCAGTCCCTGACCGCCAGTCGTCCCGGATCCCGGGGAAACCCCTACTAAACTTATTATTTTATATTTTTCGGGTACAATATAAGTAGGTGCCTTTGCCAACATTACGTTACATTCAAAACAGTTTGGGAGTTACAGCGAGATGTGTGCGCAGAAAGACAGTCATTTTTTAATTGATTACTTATGATTTGTAATATCAATTATAAAAGTGACTCATACTGGAATCAGCCAGTTATTGTTTTTATGTATACCTATACGTTTACAATACCAAATCTTTTTCTACTCACCATCCCAAAAACTTCTTTTGTACAGCGATTTTCGTTTATTCGCTTCGTTGTCGGTTGCGGATTTCCTGAAAATAAGAAAATTATATCTTCATTATAAAAGCTTTATATGTCAATAAAATAAACATAATAATTCAAAGATCTTTATTTAATAACTACAAATGCGAAAACATAAATGAGGATCTAGAGTTTTGATCTCAAATCCGCGGACACAGAACGACAGGACAAACCGTCGTTTCCCTCTGATGCGCAGACGTTTTTCCTGTCCGCTCCCTAGTGTGTTTTAAGAGCATCTATTGTAGCACCTATTCTGTGACTGAGTTCAAGTTGGTAGGCTGTATAGAAACTTAAGATTTTGCGTATTTTTTAGATATTACGTAAAAGGCCACCGAGAAAGGATTCTAATAAATTCCAACTGGATCTGAAAAGCTTAAAACCTACCTTTACAATTCCATGCACCTTTGAATTCCATCATAAAAAATTTAAGGCTTATAATCTAAGACTCAGAATTTCATCCCAATATTATTATCGAGAAACTATTTGGTTCGGCATTTATGTGTTGCATTAATTTGATTTACTCATGAAAATTAAATCACAAAACGACTACTATATTAGGACATTAAACTTTATCAGAAGTCAGAACCAGCAATCATCAAAAAGTTGCCCGATGACAGGTATCTATTTTTTTTTAAATCATCGTCCATCCATTAACCTTCACCTCAATTTTGTACATTTATTCAATTGGAATTTGCATATTTAATATTCTTGACTGGCGTGTCATTTAGATTGCTTCATATGCATCGCTAAAGTTGTGCGCCTTCTTGAGTCTTGACCGTACGAGTGGAGCTAAATTTAAAATGTATGGAAACTTATGAACTCAATATGAACTCAAACCTCTACGTAGGTAATTTACCGTTTTTGAACTAAAATAAATTAAAAGAAAATATACTCGGACTTCACGTTTGAATAAAAACTTATACAAAACTATCTTATGCCTAGTGGACTACAAAAATTTAAAACCCCTATTATACCCCCTTAGAGGATGAATTTTCAAGAATCTTTTCTTAGCGAATATCTACGTCATAAGTAGCTATCTACTTATCAAACAGCCCGATTCGTCCAGTGGTTTAAGTAATGTTGATAAGTCAGTCAATTTTATATTTTTAGATTACCAACGAGTATTTGTAAAGGAATTTACTAATTTAAGACCACCCACCGACCCACGTTCCTAGAAATAAAATATAGTTTAACTTCTCTTTGTAGTTACTCTTTAACGTTTTGAGGGTTAAAAATAATTCAAGTGATCCGACTCCAAATACGATCTTCGACGAACACTCAAATGCAGCAGCAGTACGTGACGTCACACGACCTTAACAATCGACTTTATAAAGCCGAATAAAAGAAAGAAATGGACTTAACGTGACTTAATTGAATTTAAAGCACTTAATTTGTGTGTGAAGAGAATTTGTAGAATTAAATCTAAAACTCACTCACAAATTTATCACTCGAGTGATAAATTAAGATACAGCAATCGGTGTACATTAAATAATTAAACTTCTTAAATAATTATTTTCTAGTTCATTTATTGATGGATTTAAAAAAACAATAATTTATTAATCTATAATCCATATTTATATTTTTAATAATAATAGTTTTAATCTATATTTTACTTTCGTTGCGTTAAATATAATATTCACAACATCATGAAACTTCTCCATTGACATGCAGAGCCTTAACGCCATACCAGAAATGATACACATAACATTTCATTATAATCATACCATATTCAAATGCGAAAGTGTCTTTGGTTGTTGGTTTGTCCTTCAATCACGTCATAACAGTACAACGGATAGACTTGATTTTTGCAATATGGGCATAAATGATTGACTTAAGCTACTTTTATCTCGAAAAATTAAGGAATTCACGCTGAAATTAAAAATACTTATCACCACTTAACTTACCACGCCGATGAAGTCGCGGTCATGATAATTTATTAAATACAAAAACTACAATAATTAATAAGCACGTGCTAGTGGCATGATATTGTTTATCGTCACGTCTTTAATTTAAGAACCCTACGAGCTATCAAAATAATATACAGCGTCCAATATATTAATTGATTCATCGGATGACTAACGTGTTTGCATAAATGACCAATCGCCCAACGCAATACATATCATAGCCAATATTGGTCCGGACTTGACCTCTTTTTGTACTCATCCGTACCCTTACTCTGAGTTTTAATTCGATTGATCGTATAAGAATTCGATGACATTAGCGTCACAGTAAAATGGACCCAAAAGCGCTTGATTTAAAGTCACAAATTCATTACAACAGATTTAAATTTGGAAACGTATCGTATACGTAAACGTATATGAATGCATACACGAAATTGAGCTCTATATTCATACAATTTAAGTTCATTTTACTTTGACGCTAATGTCATCGAATGCTCATACGATCAATCGAATTAAAACTCAGAGTAAGGGTACCGGCCTCTGGGCAGGTTTTGTTAGGTGTTCACTTTTTAGCTATTTGTATGTATATTTATTTTCAGTAACATTATTTACATCTTTGTAACATTAATATTAGGTAGGTATATACTTATATAAAAAATGTCTGTGCAATTTCATCTACTTACCTACTTTGATTAGTTAATACTTAATTAAGATTCAAAATTCGTACATACGGAATACATCCGCTGCGAATACACTCATCAGAAACTTTAACTACATTCAGGTCAAGGACTTCTCCAAACTTCATTAGGACTCCTTCAGTATTCAGGGTTATACAACCCTGTAGACGTCGCAGGTAGACTGACAAACACACTCACTCTATAGAGGTAAATTATATTATACTAGATGATGCCCGCGACTTTGTCCGAGTGGCTTAAGTTTTTTTTAATCTCGCGTGAACTCCTTAATTATTCGTAATAAAAAGTAGACTATGTCCTTCCCCGGGAGAAAACCTACCTTTTTACCGAATTACATCAAACACTGTTGAAAAGACGGGCCGTTTAAGCGAAGAAAACGGACACGCTTTTTCATTTATAATATTAGTATGGATTATCATTTAAGTATAGCCATTTCAAACTAATCGTTTGAACATATCTTTTTGCCACATCATAAATTCTCAAACGAACCGTTTAACATATCCCATTGTGTGTTGTTTTGCCAGTAAAACCAACAACAAATTGCTGGCTCCGTGAAATATGACACTCACAGCCGCATTCTTTCAACTCGAACAATTTACACTTGCTTTGTCGCTAAATTGAATCCAATAACATCGAAAACCTGTCCGGTGTCTCTATCAAAATGTCAGGGTCCGGCAACTGCCAACAATCTGAATGCCAGCAGACTCTACCGAAGCCTGAATACCTCACTAGGTATTTCAAATACCTATCCAATATGCGCGACAAAGCCTTGAAGCTGTGGTTTATCGGGCGACGAACTAAATATTTATGGTCTTTTAAATATTATCCTCGATTTATGTAAAATGATTAATAGAGTATTAATATTATGAAGATATATTCACAAAACAAAACCTTTTCCATACTATCCAATATCCTTATATCCGCACCAAATGTGAAAGGGTCTATCTGTCTGCTATTTTTACACGACTGACTGACTGTTCAACTGATTCAGATAATTAAAATGTGGTACAGAGATAGGTTGTATCCCGGTGAAAGACATGGGTCACTTAGGGGGACAATCCAATCAATCTATAGTATTTTTACAAAACCTAAATCCACGCGGACGAAGTCGCGGGCATTAGCTAGTAGAATACAAAGTCTGAAACAAGTAATAATTAACAAAATTAAAAAACACGACTGCCCTGCCAAAAAACGAACTAAAAAGTTAAAATTCTAAATTAATCTAGTTAAATTAGAATCTTATTCACATTTTTATTAAATTATATTTTTTTGTGAATCACTCGATATTGAACTATAGTGTTATATATTTTTGGAATCTACTCATCATGTTCTAGATGATGATTATATAGTTAATCTTATTTTTACTTTAGTCTTTAATGCGGGACCATGGTCACCCCATCAATTTTTTATTTTAATTTTAAAAGCTTATGTCACCCGGAATAAGCTAAGGATCCTAACGATACCTCATTTATCAAAATCGGTTCAGGCGGACAGAAGTTATGGTGGAATATACAAACTCACATACATACATACATACATACATACATACATACATACATACATACATGAACCCTGAAAACAATATATACTCCTTTTTTCAGGCAGTCGTATAAAAACTCGTTCGCGGAACAGCGGAACTAGACACGTACTTTTTGTACACCTTGCATTTTATTTACAATTGCTCTAGTAACATTGGCACGTATTCACCTACTATATTTTCGTGAATGTTCTTTTGTCGCAAAATAATGTCCATGAGTTTTTGCTTTTCCTTTGGACAATACGAAAAGAAATCGGAAAAGATGTTTCGGTGTCAGCACGCCGCCAGAACACGTGACAGAAAATAAAAATACAAGGAATTCGAAGTAACGCGCGAAAGTCTGTATTTTAGAGCGTGGTGTAACCTAGGTTAACCACGTCGTGACCCCCTCCCTCCCCTCGCCGCTTCCACCCGTCGCGCGCCCGGCGGAAAACCTTCACGATTATATTCAGTTACATCGATAGTCGATATTGGATCAAAGTTTCTTCATAGTGAAGGCAAACAATGCATGACTTTTTTAACCTTTTCAATTCTTTTTAAACCTTTTATGGAGTGAAAGTCAATGCAAACCGAATGAGTTATTGTTAAGACGAATATCCTCAATGGCCAACGTCAGATAATTTTTTCGTTCCACAATTATTTCTTTTGTATTGTTTGTGAGGTAGTTTATTTTATGAAAAGTATGAGCCAGATTTAAAAAAAAACATTGATCAAGGAGCAGAACTTGTCCACTAAGGACGAAAATTCACTTACGATCAAAACAATTTTGTCTGGTTTACAAAAAGGGCGCGCGCACTCTTATTTATGGAACTGTACACATTACCCCGACTGGACAAAACGTGTTTATGTGGTGTATAATTAAAGAAAATAGTAAACAAAACAAAGTAATGGTTGTATTATTATAGTTTGTAGGTAAGCCTAATCTTATGACTTTTAAATCTTGGTAAATACTTAAAGTCTTAATATATGTTGTTTATTATGTCATTATTCGACTTTTTATTTCATGAAAATCACTTTCGGAGCTGAACTTTTCATCGTGAAACAAAAAAAGACTTCTTAATTTGTTTCATTAACAAACAAAGATCATTTATTCGCATTATCGTATCAAACGAAAGGGAATTCTTATTATAATATTAAATTAATTAATAAGTGGCGATTCTTTTATACAATAAACGGTTTAAATGCTATCTCACTTCTCGTGTTTCTGTCTACAAAGACGTTTAATCGCTTTAAAAACTTCGTGTGACTTTTGAACAGGTGTACATACTATAAAACCAACAATATGTGTTGTTTACGAGTACGTCTAATCTCACAGCAATTAAGGCGCAATTAAAATAAACGTATAAGTAAGACAGGCTGTTTTTACGCAAATTAAGTATATCTAGTAATATTACTTATACGTAATTAGTACATTTTATAGTGAATGCAGGTTTGTTTCGATAATGTTATCACAATACAGTTTTTGAACACTAACGCTATAATTAACATAATATCGGTACTTTATCAATCTTCACAGGGCAGCGGACGCAAAATATATGAAGAGGGCCCCTCGTGCTTGAAAAGGACAAAGGATAAATCTCACCTTGATAATAAAACCTTCAAAAAAAAAAATTTGATTTTAGTATAAAGTATTTAAAAGTATCTATTGTATTTGAAAGTTAAATAATTAGTGAAATACGGCGAGTTTTGAACTGAAATTATACCTGGACGAAACGAAAGGCTCATAGGTATTATCGTAATTAGTATAAAATATCCCATAGGTACATGATAAAACCTCTGCAGAGATATAGTTACTTGGAAAACAATAAGCTATACCCCAGACGATTTCCTCAACAATTTTCCAGTAATTTTAATGTGTGTACTCTTTAATATGAACGTAATACAACCAATAATTATTTACAAAAACCCACTTCCAAATCAATGTAAAGTAAAAAATAATTTTGATTTCTACACACTATGTTGAAGTAGGGCGAACCTGACGCGTCAACTTTGCCTATCTTTGTTATACTCGCCCGAGGATAGTGCGTAGAAATCAAAATAATGTTTTACTTTACAGTGGCAGCCTAAAAATCGATTATCGTTTCAAATGGCAACCTCATTTAAATTACATTTGTGACAAACTGAGAGCTATCTTAAGTTAATATATACTCAAATTTAAAGCTTCCTTACAGAACGCTAGACTGCTACTTATACTTGGCACTGGCAGACTCGATAACAATACTACGGCTTGAGTAGTACTGGTAGAACTTTTGAAACGTATCTGATGCGCATATATAACCTATAACTAAAGATGTAAAAAAAAATAGTATCGACCTAAAAAAAAAATAATATACTCTAACGTTTATGCTGAATTATTTAAATACTGTAAATTACTGCCAGTGCAAAGTAAAGAGAGATTGGCAATCCTTAGACGACTATCATAATATACAACATCTTATTTTCAATCAATCAATCTACGCAAATTATCTAATTACAAGAAATTTAAATTACCCAAAACTGATAAAATATTAACGGGAAAAGAAAATTTATTCATATCTTGGCCAAAATCATGAACGATTTACCTTTGTCGCTTCAAAATATTAGTAACTTTATTAAACCACTTTCTTTTGGAAATGTAAAAACATTTCCTGGATAAAGGTGTCACACCACTCCTTGTGACAATATTATCTAGAAAACGTTTTTTAAATTAGAAATAACACAATATTTTAAGCTATATTAAGTACTAACCTAACCTAAACCAAACATATTTTATTTTATATTTTCTTTATTTCACTTATGCAGACTAATAACTGCAATGTGAACTGGCTATCCTCGCATAAATGTTAAAGTTTTTAGAGGATGGCTAGTGTGTATATACCCATGAATGTATGTTTATCTTGAACAATAAATAAAAAAATGTCGTTTTAACCACAAATAATAATAAAATTGGTATAGTTTTTATTTTACGACAAAGCTCTCGAAAAAACAGGATTACCTGTATAATAGAAGTAGATAGGTAGGATAAATATTAAATTAATAGAAATGCTTTTAAATAGTTGAGTCAACTTATTTCCTAACATCTTTATAAATAATAATTATAAGTAATACACAAATAATATTATAATTGCTTATCAATTTTATAAATTCTATACTTAATTTCTCTGATTTGTATTTCTAACTTTAAACACTTAGATATCTTTTTATTTCCATATTCATTAATTCACTAGTCTTTTATATTTAGTTTATATATTTTGTGTATAAGTCATGATGTGTGCACATGTTTTGGGTTTTAACTTAGAACCGATCCTGTCATTTAATACTTACCTGAAATGTTGTAGTTATTTCCTGTTTTGAAATAAAGAAATAACTAGATGATGCCCATTGCCCGCGACTTCGTCCGCGTGGATTAGGATATTTTGACTAGTGCGGGAATTTTCCGGGATAAATAGTAGTCTATGTCCTTCCCCAGGATGCAACCTACCCTTGTACCAAATTTCATCAAAATCGGTTGAATTGATGAGCCGTTAAAGCGTAGCAGACAGACAGACAGAAGGAAAGTATGGATTTATTTTTACAATAGGTACCTACATTAGATTCATACTTCATGGAGAATAAACACACGCCCAATAAATACACGCAAACTATCAATAAATATGCAGGCATGGAGCAATAACGATACGAATAAATGTTGATTAGCATAACCTTATAATTTAGAATACTCGCAGTAAGTTTATCGTATTTTACGATTTTCATATCGGAGCGGCATACATAATATTACCATGCTATTGTAAAATACCTTAAACAGAATACCGGTATTCCTAGTTCACTACACGTATAACATTGATCGAGCAACCTTCCCTTTTAGTCCGCCTCTAGTTATAAATAGCCCATATTGCCTGTAGTACTGCCAGTTGTTTTTTTTTATTCTATGGTCTGCTGTTCACTGGTTTATTATGCAGCTTCTTGTCTATTAAGCTGCCATATAAATAATGCTTATCTAGTATCTACAATTCTAGAGACATACGTAGTTCTACGTTTGATAAAAAAAATGTATTTTGTATTTAGAGGTCTCTTATTATTTTTTCACATTATAATTTTAGTGGTAGATTCATTCGACTATTCATAAGCACTTGTAAAAAGTCTATTTGAATAAAAAACATTTGTATTTGTATTTGAATTTATAATTAAATTAGTGCTTATAAAATTCTATACATGCTTCACACTCATTTCACTCTAATTAGAATTTTTAGTATTTTTTCGCATTTAAGTGTAAAACCTGGTTTAAATGAAATATTTATGTTCTATATTTTTTTGACCTTTAAGCGCCTTCTATACGTTTCCATTATAATTGTCAACTGTTCCAGTCTGGCTAATTGTTATCACATTACAGTATTTTTGAAGTGAAAACTTCTTTAGCCGCGTTGAGCACTTTTGGGTAGGGGGTAAAAATGTGGATTCGCGTGACCGACATGCTCGCATTACCAACATGCTCGCGAACAGCGACATGCTCGCAAACACAGACTTACTCGCGTGTTTACGTTTAAATATACTACATTCGTAATTAAATTTTAATGCCTAGTGTTAGGGTTTATATTTCAAATTTAAAAAAAATATATATATTTTAAATATTTGTTTTCACTTCTATCGGCAGTCTTTATAGGCCTATTACACTGCACTTTTCACAGGGCCCGTTCCACTTGAATCAGTGTAGTGTAATAATATTTAGGAAGTAAGGGTCCTTAATTTGGTCCTTAATACTGTGTAATAAACGCTCTAACTGCCGGCCATGCCCACCCTTACCACTGGGCCCTGTGAAAAGTGCAGTGTATTAGGCCTTTTAAGACTGCCAATTTTTTTTTATGAGTCCCGGATTTTTACTTTATTTCATAAATAACTAAGCACAATAATCCTAAGCACTGTACTTCACATACGTGAATGGTACATACATACCTTTATAATAATATATCTGCTACCACATTTTTTATTTTTTATTGTAGTATTTTACTCTGCTGTTGATGTTTATGATACAACTTCAGAACTTTTTACCTTTTTAACCAACCCTATAAATAATGTAAAAGTTTATACTGCTTCAATAATAAGTTTCTTGAATCTAGATATTGTGAACAGCTTACATTTCGTACCAATATTTCATGTTCTTATCTTGTTGGTACGGATAGTATATCCTATGTTTAAAGTCACATATTGATAATGTTTATTAATAAATGACTATGTTATTACGGTACGATGTTATTGTTTGAAATAACTGATATAATTTCGTTGATTTTAAATGCATTAACAATTCGGTACATCTACCTAATATTATTTCAAATAATGATGATCCTTTTCTTTCTTGCTACACCGTCTTATGAATTCTATTGAAACAAATACCATGCAATATTATTATTAGTTATTATATATTAATATTACATTTTATTTGTTATTTAAAAAATAAACTAAATTATACAACCCAATTTTTTAAAAGCTTGCTGACAACGAAACTCATGTTATTACGATTAGATTAATACAAGCAAAAAGAAGTCCGTTGCTTATAAAAATACGTGATAAGGCACTGAAAGGTACAAGTCCAGTACCAAGTTACCGTTAGAGGGCGACACTTCGAAGAATATTGTGTCGTTCTTCATTACCTATAACGTAGGGTTGTCAGCTCTCCTTTTAGATTAATATAAATTTAGATCGGCGAGCTCCCATATAGTTTCCGACCCAGGCTTGAGGGTCACGTTCACGCATCAAACTTCTCATATTTTTTATACTAAACCAGACCAACAAAAAAGTTTATCAAAGTCAATCAAATAAAGCTGGGAGAAAAAAGATATTCTTAGTGATAGTTATGTGAGGTTAGGTTTTCATTTCATTGTTTTTAAGCCAGATGACCACTTTTTAGCTTATAAAAATCTATCAGGCACTGCAGATCACCTATTATCTGTCCATATACCAAAGAGAACACGGTTTCTTTTAATGTAGGTAGGTAGGTACATTAAAAACACTACAGGCTTCTGCGTACCTACTACGTTAAAACTATACTACGTAATCCATAACGTGGCCATACAAATTGATGGTGCCATAACTATTTATTTGGAAGTATTGGGAATAATAAGAACTATAATTCATGCAAGAGATTTAGGTAAGGGAGGTTGCCCACGGCGGATTCTTCCATCGATTCAGTAGCGCGCTACTATTTCTGGCCACATCGGGTAAAAGAAGAGCGGGGGTGCCGGTAGGTACCTACTACACCGCAAGACTGTATCGATAATGCATCGCCTTTGTATCAATGCTGTATTGCGTTAATACCGATGCAAAATCGTAATTAGGTACGTGTCCGATATATCTAGATTCTAGACCAGCGACTGATTCGCGACCAGAGACAAGTAACATATAGGATATTCGCGACCTCGATTGGCACATCTCTACCACAGTCCACGAATGACATTTGATTGAGTTGATATTATTTGACATTTGACACGTTAGTTTCTACTTTTACCTCAGATTAAAAACCTATTACACTCCGTATTGCCATTAAAATGACTTTTTTATTGTGTCGTAATTATTTTTATTTTTGATCCCCATCTTCTAAAAATTTGGTGTTTACACAGAAAAATACTTTGAAATATATTAAAAAATATTAAATGCTTTCTGAATCTGTACGGTTTTTAAATTAGCTGGGTCGGACTTCGCCGATCTCCTTTAGAAGAGATAACTTAACCTTTCCACTTAGTCAGTGTCAAGATTAACTAAGGTCATATACCAACTATTATCGGATCAATACAAACCTTCTCGAATGATAAGTTATTATCATATACTGCTCGAATTAAGTTTGCGGTCAATATATCTGTAATCCCTATCACTCACGTCTATTATCATAGACGAAAAATAAAGGATTTATTGCAAAAGCTCTTCATAAATATATGTAACAACGCGGTAAATGTATACAGGCAGTGGACACTGACTGAAGTCTACAAAGTTAGATTCCAGCATAAGACAGTTATGTCTTGTCCAACGATTTATTTTACTGTTGACATATGCACGTCTATAAAGTGTCATAATTATCACTCGACTGTCGATTAACAATCGACAAAAAATGCATTACTACGCAGATAGTTTTTTCCAATAGTGAAGCGACGTGCCCTTTTATCCGATATTTCGTAACTCGTACTCCAACTCATCTACTAATTACAAGTACGATTTTCCTTTTCAAAATAGTCACGGAGCTTCAATACTAGCATACATCTTTGGCGATGGATGGTTTCTATGACCTGACGGATTCATGTACATTTAGTGTACTATTTTATATAAATGATACTTTAATGTACTTAGTCATTCATATGTTTATAAAACAATAAAAAATTGTTGAGCGAATATAAATATCATTGTTTCAAAACGATTAAAACTTCTTCATAAAGAAAGTCGATTGTTATCAAAAATCGAATCAGTAACACATTAGAAAATCATTGACTCCATCTGCCACGATTAAAATAAATGTTTGGACAGAGATTAGTTGTTTAATACTTTACTTTAAGGATCTCTAAAAAAATTCGCTACAAATTGACAGCCCTTGATAGCGAGTATCTCCAGATCCTCAACAAAAAATATGTTTGCTCCCACACTACAATATGTTCTGTCCGACAACGTACGGTTACATTCTTGTTAAATCCTTATAGACACGTTTATTATTATATATCATATACCTTTGAAACATGCTTTGTACGGTTGCAGCAATAAAATTACATTTCTTTGTGCAAATGTTTTCTGTTGAGATATCGCAGAATATAACACCACCACGAAGTATTTCCGGCATTAAGACAACAAAGAGAGACTTTTTGAAAATACCTTAACAAAAGCCAAATTAGTTATTAGCCAACTCTAGATATTATTATCTCGGATGTAATTCGCTCTAGCTATGCGTGCGACTGCGGTTACATGTGTATATTTTATATTTGATTTTACTGTTAAACTTTTTAAAAAAGAGCAACGGCAGAGTTTCCTGCTAGTTCGTCTCGGTAGGAATGACATTCAGAACTAGCGGTAGATTCATTTGACGATTCAAAAGCACTTTTGAAAGTATATTTGAAAATTTAAAAAATTTAAAAAATTTTTGGAATAGGTACTTACCTAAATTAACCGATTATACCTAACGTTTCAATATAATATTACAGAATAGATATTATCTTCAAATTCGCAAACCTACCTGTTTCAGTGCTTTACTGTATATATTTATATTTACCTGGGTAAAATTTCGTTAAACCTCTCGATTTTAATAATTTTAGTATTAGCTGACAAATAAAAATCATTACATGATTGAACAATTAATATTCTTTAAGTTTTACATAGCTCGATTTCAAATCTAATTCGTTTATGATTCCGTAGACAGACATTGGGGCTAAAACTTAACTACCTACCTGCTTTTTTCTAAAATTTTGGTGGATTTCTTGAATTATGAAACTTTAATCTTTGCCGAAATCTATTTGGCATTAAATAGTATGAATTCAGACTGATATAAATACATAAATGTATGTAAAATATCATTGAACTCAATATGCACTACCCACGGCACTACCCCTTAGTGATAAACTACAAGGGTGGGGCACACGCGCTACTGCAGTGCACCAACTGGGTACATATTTCTAATTTACATCGGTCGAGACTCGAGAGTGACTTGTTCCATCGGTGTAAAGCTGTACCTATGCTTAAATTAATATTGTATCCGTGGACTTTCCAATCGATAAACTATTCAAGTAAAGTGTATATCAAATATTTTATTAGCTTTTACTCCATTTACCATTATACCATTACCACCACCAATAAGTAGGACCTTTTGAGGGTAAGCATGAGGGATATATTTAAAATACTTTACCACTAAGTCAGTAGTTTAAGCGGTAAGTATGTAGTAGGCAAGCAGAGATAGTCTAATGGTTTATACGGGATCGCGGATTCGATCCCCGGACACGCACCTCCACCGATGATCTCAAACAAACAGAAGGTCGCAGATTGATTTCAAATCACCTAATGCTTGACTTGTTTCACGCTTGGCTTCAATATTATAGATCATTAATTAATTAAAAGCTCCATAAGCTAACAATAACATTTTACCTATGTTGCAACTTACGCGAATATAGGTGCAATCGATATAGTAAATTGTAATATATCGTATCACTATCAAAGCTTTTTCAAATTTTAAAATAATAAAGCTAGATTGTAAGTATAACTGTAGATATTCGTAACGGTCACCATAATATTAGTTTAGGTTCTGGTACTGATTGCAATTTATTATTTGCTTTCCAACTGTAAGCACGAGCAAATGTTACTCATTAGAGAGGAATTTTGTTTGAACTACGATACGTATGTGCAAATAGCTAAATAGCCTCTCATAAGCGGGACAGCCGACTAGTCAATAAGTCGAGAAAGGGACGAGCGTGCGAATAGGGTCAAATACGCTATTGTCACAACGTCTCGCTCTTTGCCACTTCGCGACATGTATTTCTTGTACATTTCTGCATAAGTATGTTAGCATGAACGCCAAGAGCACAAGATCAAGGCCCTTCTCACCGCTTCCGCCTCTTACACGAGGAATCTATGCGTCGAAACGCGTCCGACTGGCTCGCGTAACCATAGCCGCATTAATGCAATTTCGCAAGCTTTCCAAGTAACTATTTAATTGCTTGCACAGACGCGCCGGTGCTTATTAACTTCGAAAGATACAGGCGTGCAACTTTTATCGGTAGGAAACATAAAGCACAGTTTCTTGTAGGTGTTAAAATAAATGTCGGCGCATAAAACCAGATATCGATACCATCGTCGTGACGGATGCTTATGATAGTAACGAACGGGTGAAAGTATGGTCGGATAGATACACGCATAAATTTAATAACAGTATAAGATGTATTGGATTGCGGAGACAAGGTCCGCGATGCAGGGCCAATCGGCGCTGGCGCAATAGTAGGTACCGTTAGCGGGCAAAGCTCGCCGCATGCCACCAACACTGGCGACATGATCAGCACTAAGTCTCGAGATAATCTATAAATTATGTCGGTTAATATTAAAATTTCGATTGTAGACACAAAAGATAACGGCAGTTTTTACTGATGACAGGTTTGCGCTCGACTAGGTACCTATAATCTGAAAGTAACCTAATGAAGTTAAGATGGCAGAGTTATGGCGCTATAAAAGACCATTAATTCTATCTAAACAGTTTCTAAATACACCGTATTGAATCGATATGTTATTTGGCGGTTGAGTTGTTCGCACCGTAAGCTTTGATTACAAGCCGGATTATTCTAGACTAAATTCCAGTTTTAAAGTCCTGTTATAAGGTTAAGGGATATTATATCAAACATACTCGTAGCACAACATAAAAAGGTTTAAATAATTAGTAATATTGTCTTATGATCTTTGTTCAATTTAAATCAGAAGGGCTAACCTTAACTTTCGGTATAAGGCCGTTTACCTTGAAATATTAAATCGTAAACTGCATACTATTATTTTAGCTCAAGGGATAAGTAAGTGGAAAATAAACAAAAAGAACTGTAGAATTGTGTTGTCCCAGAATATAACCTCGCAAACCGCTTCTTGGCAAACTATCGCAAGTAATGCCAAAGTGTTTCACGTACGCACATAGAATATGCCAATACAGACTGAAAAGGCATTCCGTTAAAGAGAATATCAGTATGTGACCTCGAATGTTGTATCTATGACTCGTCTAAAATGACTTACATCTAGGTACAACTTAGAACGACCTTGCGTACATTATAAGAGTAAAACCGAAAACTGTTCCTATCAGTAGTAGGCATTATAGAACCTGTAACTTTTTAGTTGGCAAAATATATCCCAAATTATAACAGCTTGGAATTTGGTATCTAATTTAAAGACTAGATAGTAGATACAATAGATATTGCCAACAATCAAATTAAAATCTACTACTTAAATGTGCTGTTTAGAAAACCAGTAAGTAGGTGCTAAAAAAAGGCTGTGTGAAGCTTGAAAGTAAACAATTAAAGTAATAGTAATAAAAAGTAAAATAAAGGGAACACAAAACTTGCTACTATTTGCTAGGTACATTGGAAAGTGATCGGTGTTAAGCGAGCAAGTAGGTACGAAAAGTTTTTGGAAAAGGCATAAGCGGAACCTCATCTGAAAATCAGTAGGTAGAAAGCGTTAAAAAAACAAGCAATTACATGAAACAATAATATTGTTTGCGCTAGCAATCAATTACAATAAGCTGTCACTTATAAAGAGGACGGTATGGATGCTAATGTCGATATTGTAGTGTCCAATATGCATCACGTTTTCTCTTTCGAAAATCAAAATGTGGGTCACAATCACAACGGCACGTTATTACTAACTTTGATTATCTCGAACGAAAACGTATGGTCTGCGTACTTAAACCAGCGGTGATAAGCGTGAAGCATCACATACGGCATCATATTATTATAATTAACCTAAATACAATCATTAATTTTATGCTTTGAGCCAGTTTGTAATCATAATGCATTAATTATTTTCAAAAAAAAAGTAAAACGTTATAAAAAGTTCTAAAACTCCATAATATATTTTATTGATATAGTCTCGTTTCATTTTATTTCGATTTTCACATCACTTCACTTAGAAAAAGGTAAGACATATTTTAAGTAAATAGTTCTACAATACTTTTTCCTTACATAATTAGCTAATGCCCGGCAGTAGTCGCAATGCGACTTGCGCTCCGTGTGTCATTTATATACGTAGATTGTCCCTATATTTACTGCGTCAGAAACCTTCCTGCAAGTCCTGACCAATTGTACAAAATTTAAACTCGATTAAAAGAACGATGCGTGGATGCATACTTGGGTAACGAACATACATACTAACAATCATATAGGTATTACTAGCGAATGCCCGCGACTTCATCTGCGTGGTTTGAGGTTTTTGGGTTCCCGCGGGAACTCTTTAATTTTCCGGGATAAAAAGTAGCCTATGTGCTATTCCAGACTATAATCTATCTCTGTGCCAAATTTCGCCCAGTTCCGTTCTGCCTTTGGGGCGTGATTGAGTAACAATCATACATCCATACATCCATCCAAACTTTGGCATTTATAATATTAGTAAGAAGAACGATAGGTAAATATAGCCTAACATAAAAAATAGCCTACGAAAAATAACTATGCAAACATAAACTACGCTCAAGTATCCGATAGAAGGGAGAACTAGTGACTTTTAAATATCGAATCGAACAAAACATACACTTGTTGTTTTATTTGTAATTACCTTAACATATTTTGTTTTGCAATGTGACTATTATTTTCATAACGGGAACAAAAAACAAAAAAGGAATTATAGCCTTTTGTCTAAAAAAAACACGTGTACCTAATTCGATTAGACGTAGGATACTTAACACTTTAAGAACTTAAGAATACATAATATATTAAATCAATGCTATTATACCCAACCACAAATTAATATAGCATGGTGCCAGTCTGACTGTTATTGTCTTTTGCGAGTTAAAAATTGATGCAAAACTTCAAAGCTCTGCACTCTACCTATATTATTACTTACAAGATTCAAGGGTCTGTGCCTGTAACAAGTCAAAGGTCTAAGGATCATTTAAGCTTGTAATATTATTTATTACGGCATAAAATTTTGTTGATCATAGAGAAAACCAAAGTAATTAAAATTCGATCTAATTTGTCGCTTTCGCTAAGTGATTCTAAAGAAATAATTTAAAGTCAGAGGCATAATATTACAATTAGTTACTGGATTATAGATATTTAATCCAAATTGAATGTTTCTGCGCAGTTACCGCATTTTTGATTTACGAGTTTTATTTCTTTATCTCCAAATTGCGGTTCCAAATTGGTTTCAGTTCGTTATATAACTGAAGTGGAAACGCTATAAAGATTTAATTCGAATGCAATTTGGCACTGATCGCGTTTGAAGCACTAAGTTTATGCAATAGATTCACTAGTAAACAAACTAGTGTAAACTGCCCGCGGCTTGAAATATATTACCTACTTTACTTATAAAATATTTTTTGCATGATATGAATACATACAAACAAAGTGTGTCCGCTCTATCTACTCCGATTTCACCGTCTGTATATCCAATTTTGACGAAATTCGGTACAGAGATATTCAGCATCCGGGGGAAGAACAAATTATACTTTTAATCCTGGAAAATTCAAGAGTTCTCATGGGAGTTTTCCGAAATCTAAATAAGTAACGACTATTAAAACACGTGAATGATATCATCATCAGCAGTATTCATCATCTTAAATTTCCTATAATAAAGTAATGATAATAATATGATATAATGATAATAATTATAATTACAATTAACATCCTCAGTAGGTTATTACTTATTACCTAATCCTGTGATACACTATAATATTATTTTCTGGGTAGGTATACAATATAACTTAAAACGTTACGTGATATCCAATTATAGTATATTCAGCTTCTGTAACACACTTTCAGATATCCTTTATAGCAAATCTATATATATAGGCTTTATAGCCCTTATCTTAATTGTATTCAATATTATCAAGATGTTTCCGAACAATCGTATATATTTAAAAAGCACTACCTAGAAGGCTATCGGAACATTGAAAGTAGGCCCTCGTTACAAAATAAGTTTCGGTCGGCATTTGTTCCGGCTGTATCAAGTATGTACAGTTACAAAGTGGGTGTAACACAGTAGCGATTAGAAATGCCAAGAGCTACATTTCACTCGACGCATACCTATTACCTGCTATAATACCGCTGCCTGTAAATGTTAAAACCTTAATCGTAGCTAGTCTATTATTATTTCGTCTATCTTGTTCATCCAATGTTGGTGATGTGTTTTGCTACCAATTTCTACATAGTGGGCTTATCAACTGAGATTGACTAAGTATGGATCTTGAAGCTTTCAAGTAAGCTATCCATTAAAGATTTATTTACTCACATCAAGAAGACATAATGTAGGTAAATGCAATACAATTATGAGAATTATCCTAACAATAATTGTTTCATAGTCTGAGAAATTAAGAGTTAGATATCCTATACATACTAACTAGAACTTGCAAGTACGTAATCAAAAAACTTCAAAGATCGCGAGAAAGTTAATGAGCTCGTGATTAATCTAATACCTTCAAACGAGCTCTTCTTGTTGTATATCTACATCTCGGAAACGGCTAAAACGATTTTCATGAAATTTAGTTTCGTGGGCGATAAATCGATCTAGCTAGGATTAATTTTAAGAAAATGTCGTTTTATCCGCATTTTCATTAAAAACTACTACAATATCATTAAAATACCAAGGTAGTTAAATTTCGCAGTCATCTACGAGGTTATAATAGCTCAGATGGGAAATTGGGCAGTCCAAAAACCAGAAGGTTCGGTTCGAGTCCAGATATCACCAGTCCCAGGACTTTATTCCCTTTTTTTCAAATTCCTTCTTTTGTGAGAAAAACTATTATTGGGACCCTAATTGCACTCGTGATTTTTTATTTAAATAACCAGTTCACATTTTTGTATTATTAAATCGGTAAGATCGAAAAATATTATTCATATTTCTTCAGTATGTAATTTGTATTTAAACATAATTTCCAAAAAACACGATTCACCAAAAAAAAATACTGAGCATAGCTCGGTCACCCAGGTACTACTACATTTATTGGTAATGATCATTCACCTTAATAGCAATAAGTAAACGTTTGATATGCATATGAGTAACCTTATTAAGTGAAACGTATTCTTGACTTGTTTGCCAATTGATCTATTGGACTGCTTGTTATCTACTTTAATAAGAATCGCCGTTGAATTGCAAACATGCCCATACTAAAGTTCTTTCTATTTATTTATAGACCTGTAGATTATAATCGGAATACGAGTCCATACTTTCTTTTCAACTCGTTTAGATTTCTTACGAACCTATTATTTTGCCGTAAGGCGAAAGATTAGGTTCGTAAGAAATTATCATTTGAACTAAAGTTTTAAAATGATTGAATATATTATTTATACAAAAAGTTATATATAGTATATAAAATTTACCTAGTGCCTTCCGCTCAAAATAATAGTACAGGATAGCTGTAACCCTAGTGCAAGAAGGTATATGAGAGGTTTGTGATTTAAGAGAGGTAAGTTAAACGTAAACGTTCCTAGATACGAGTTGATTCAAGAGGACTGACCATCGTCACGAGTTTGTAAAAACCATTATAAGTTCTCACGCCTATACTTGTTTCGAGATTTTTGTCGGCTATTAATTGCGTGATCTGATTATTAGATCTATTTCTCCCATTTAAAATACCTAATAGTTGATTATTTTACATTGCTTAAACCACTCTCAATAAAATAATTATTTTATAAGAAAACTCGATGAACTTTAAAAACGGCGCGTTTTTGTATTTTTTTTAAATTCGCTTCACAGCTCTAGGTTCTAGCTGTTAACTTCCCACCTCGAATATTCAGCCTTTACTTATTGATTTACAAAAGTTTAATATATTTTCAATTTTTTTTAAATAAGTCAAATTTCATGAATTAATTTCATCAATCCACATCATGTTGTTATTATTATTTAATTTTTCTACATGCAAAGTCAATATCTGTATGAACCTTCTTGCTAGAAAACTTTTTATTTAGAAGTTTATTAGTGGACTTCCAAAATTAAAATAAAAGCTGCAAAAAAATAGCACGAGGGCAGTAAATTTTACTTACAAGCCCTGTCTATGTAAGTACATTTTTTGAGCAACTGTACACCTATCGCTACACAAACGCTAATATCCAAATGAGGCAATGATGCATTGCTAAAGCAACCCAAGAAGCATTTTTATACTAAAAGGACTAAAACCATTGAGGTATTATGTACTAAATATAATTCAATGACAAAAACTCAGCTTCCGCTTTCCAGCACATGAAACTGTACCAATTAGGTATGTGCAGCAAGATTTGATTCTGCTCGATATCATTCACTCAAAACATGGGTACATTTTGTAACTCAATGTAAATGTTACAGAGAAATTAGCTCTTAATTCCTCACAAAAGAATACAGAGATAAAACAACAACAATCACGAGAGAGAAATAAAATATACCCACGTTCATTAATCATCTTTCGGAACCATGTACGAGAATCAACAATGACACGATATTGCAGGTCACATTCGTTACATAGTTCGCGTATTGTATGTACCACGTAGATCTTCATAATAGTTCATTATGTCTGTGGGCCATTTATTATCGTATCATCTTCGTTTGTTTGTCATAATAATCGATTGACAAAGCGTTCTATAATCTAAGTACAGGTATCATATTATTTTTAAATGAAACATTTAAAGATTAATCTTATTGATATATTGTAAATAATAGCATCAGTTAACATGCATGAAATTTGGACTCAAGCACTTAATACCAAGCTGTTCTTTTATATATCATGATATCCACGCTCATTAATACTTTTTTATTTAAAGACATGTAACTATGCATGTAGCAATAATGTCATGATGATGCTGAGGTTGTACTACCATCGCTTATAGCCGTATTGTTATAATTTTATTGACATTCGTGTTTTTAGAATTATAATCCTTATTTTAAAGTCGTGAATGTACATGACATATAACTGTCATTTTGAAATAATACCAGAGAATAGATAATAGTACGTTATAATACTGCTTTAAGCGATGCTAGTAACCCCTAGTAACTAGTTCGCGTATGATACATGATGTAGTAAATCGTATAAGTTCATTATGCATGTACATTGCACCTAAATTATGGTATCATCTTCCCTTCTTTGTCACACTCATTCGTTATCATACTGCACACTAGGCTTACTTTTTCAAATCTTCATTACATTATTAATACTTCATTTATGTCTCTTATGTTTATGTTTATATTGTAAATAATAATAAAATATTATTGCGATATAAAATGATGCACATTATTTGATTTTTAATATTCGCTTGAAAGTGGATCGATAACAGTTTAATTAGTTAGTTTACCTAGGTAACTACTAGTTGCTAAATACTTTCAACTCTATGTAAACAGTCACAAATTAGTATGTGAAGCATGCAAGTCTGCGAAACGAAATCAAATACATGTAACAGTATCATTCCAATGACCTGCAATACTATTTCGCATATTGAAATATCTCGTTTCGCCTTGAATGTAGTACATTAGGTTTACCAAGAAGATTAGATTACCAGGATGGCCTAGATTTCCTAGTGCGCTTTAAGTATGTCCCAAAATGTGGAATAAAACTTAAAGATTTTTTTAGAATTTGCTATTTAATAATTTCTGAAGATATATCATTTTCTCTCACCCACCAAAACATGCCTCACCACTTAGCCGTTCAGTCAATGTTTCTATCCGACTTTACAAAACGATATGCTCATCCTAACAAACCTCTGCACTGCTTTTCTAATACATAAAGGTTAACACGAATCTGCATAAAATGTCTCACGTATGTCACTTAGCCGTTCAGTCAATATGTCCGTCCGTCTTAACAAAACGATATGCTCATCCTAACATCTCTACTCTACACTGTTTTTCTAATATATGTTAACACGAATGTGTATGTCATCAGATAATAATGACTCAATGTTGCAAAGATGACGCCAACCTGCCTTCACGTACTTATCCTTTAGATGAATCAACAGCACGATGTCAAAACATACTTTAATCCCATGATATTCCAAAGATATTCCCAGGATATCTTCCGCTTCTTATCAATAGCTATCTCCTCTTCTAAAAGCCTGATCACATCTAGATGTTTTACGAGTAGGTACATGCTTAGTTGGTTTATTTTTAATTAGACAAAAGCTGTCTAAAAAGTATACTAATTACTTACATTATTAACACTATAATTTAATAGTAGACTATAATATTACTTTATTTTTATTAGTAAGTATTCGAATAAGTCACAAGAATTTCCTAGCTGTACAGTCCCTATCCCAGAGTCAAGAAGGTCAGGTGTCAATCAATTTGCATGAAAGCCAATGCTCAGTGGGGTTCAAAACCAATACTAGTCTCGCAATTGGTTCTAAGCACGTATAACTGTTAAACATACAAAATATTGACTGTTGATCATCACTATTTTTCTAATAAATATTTAAATCGGCCATATATAAATAACTAACAATCTTCTTTTTTTTCAATACATATTACACACTGTTCCACAGAATACTTAATAGAGTAGCACGTTGTTATTGATTTCTCACGAATAAAAATCATACAGATTATAATCATTATATTCATCTATTTCATTTAATAGATATGGCAGCTCAATTATTCATTTGAAGAGTGCCCGGGATGAAACAAATTATCTTGCAAACTTAAAAGAAAACATAGGCAATGTATATTTATCTAAATCAGAAAGTGTAGAGTCTTTCTACTTAAAAATAAAAGCAGCAATTTTAAATAGCACAAAGCAAAGCCGGGATGAAAACCCGAAGAATCATATTAGTATTATAACCCAAGAAACAAAAAATATGATTAAAAGAAGAAATGAATTAAAAAACAAAACCCCTATAAGTAAAGATGAAAAACAGGAACTAAAAAATTTGTATAAACACATTCACAGACGCATCAAAAGGCAATACCAGGAATACAGACTCAAAATTATTGAAAAACACTTAATCAGTTCAGATAGCTTGAAGAAAAAGGACAAAGAACTCAATTCAAGTAAATGCTGGATTCCCTGCTTAAATACGTCTAGTGAAAAAACTTATTCGAGATCAGAAATTATACATATCGCTACATAGTTCTATATAAATCTGTATAGCAAACGTATTGGACCACCTGAAGATACCCATAGTATATCAGAGACTAATGGAGACCCATTGTACACAGACGAAAAGGTAAAAAAGTTTACGGAAGTAGAGATTTTAAAAAAGTTAAAAAAATTAAAAATTGGCAAAAGTAGAGATAAAATATCGAATGAGATGTTAAAAGTCGGGATAACTCTACTATTGGAACCCCTAACTCAGCTTTTTAATAAAATTTTAGAAGAAAGAAAAGTACCTAGAGAATGGGCAAAATCCGATATTATCTTGCTCTACAAGAAAGGTGACCCATGTGACATTGGGAATTATAGGCCTATCAGCCTTCAACCCTGCCTCTACAAACTTCTAGCTATTGCTTAGAGCAGCGATTATCAGAAATAACTGAGAAATATCAACCAGTTGAACAAGCGGGTTTCAGAAAAAGCTTCTCAACCGCTGACCACATACACACACTAGATCAAGTCATAGAGAAATTTCAAGGTCAAAGATGCCCTCTATACTTGGCATTTATCGATTATACAAAAGCGTTCGACTCTATTTCACATGAAAGTATGTGGTTGGCTCTACAAAAGAGCAACACGCCTGTAGAACTCATAGAACTGATACAAGATATTTACAGCAAAAGCACAAGTAGAGTCAGGCTGGAGAGAAAAGGAGCTGAGTTCAAAATATGTATAGGCGTCAAGCAGGGTGACCCAGTCTCGCCGAGGATTTTTATAATAGTCCTTCAAAGCATAATGAAAGACCTAGAATGGTCCAAAAAAGGAATATATATCAATAGAACATACTTAAGCAACTTAAGATTCACCGACGACATTGTTCTCTTTTCCGAAACAGCACATGGTCTCGAAAAAATGATCAATGACCTAAATTCTGCAAGTCTCAAAATAGGCCTTGAGTAAAATAGTACAAAAACGAAAGTTATGACCAACAGTGTAGAAAAACCTATATGCGTTCAAGATACTCTACTAGAATATGTGCAAGACTATATATACCTTGGCAAACAAATTTCGTTTAAAAAATCAAGACACCAAGACGAACTTGAAAGACGCTTAAAAATCACATGGAACAAATTTTGGTCCTATAAATACATACTTAAGTCAGATTTACCTTTAAACTTAAAAACAAAAATAATGGATTCATGTTTGCTACCTTGCCTTACTTATGCTAGCCAAACCTGAATATTCAACAAATATACAAAAAAGAAAATCCAAACTGCTCAAAGGGCAATGGAACGGAGCATTCTTGGTCTGCGCAGAATAGACAAAATTAGAATAGATCAGAAAAAAAAACGAAAGCTATTGATGCATTAAAACATGCTATAAAGTTAAAGTGGAAATGGGTAGGTCATGTTATGCGACTCACGGATAAAAGATGGACAAAGACTGTAACTGAATGGCGTGGCCCAGTCGGGAAACGAAAGAGAGGTAGACCTTTAGATAGTTGGGAAAATGAAATCAAAGAAACTGGAGGAATAAACTGGAGAAAAAAGGCTCTAGACAGGAAGACATGGAATAATCTGGAGGAGGCCTTTACTCGTTGAGAGATCTTTAAAATACAAATAACAATAATGATAAACTGACATTTATAATTATTATTATATTTCAAGATTAACTAATAAATATTAATTAATGCATGCACATCTAAATTAATTTATTTATTTGTAAATTTTCAAATTATGTATTAAGGATGAATAAAAGGCTTTTTTATTTTATTTTATTTTATTTATTTATTTCATTTAACTATTTTTCATTATGTTCCATTTAGTTATTAATTAGTCAATTTTAAATATATTTCCGTACAAGTACAAGATGGCTATAATGTACAATAATATAATATAATAAAAAGAAGTATAAAACTTTTGATGATTTATTTATTCAATTAATTACGGATGTACATTTTATGACGTTACCCTCCCTCTCTGCGCCGTTACTTATATATGGTAGGAGTTTTTTTGGGATAATAATGCGGTGGATTCCCAGATCCTTCCGCATACGACATGTTCAACTCTTAGGCTTGTAACGATTTTATTATCGGATATTAGTGATTATAACCGGGACCTATGGCTTTACGTGCTCTCTGAGGCTTGGAGGAAATGAAAATGCCTATTTTGAACCTTCAAATTCGGTCACCCATCCTGTTACCGAGTTGGGTCAGCGATGCTTAACAATAGCAATCGACTCATATACGTTATCACAACTAGGCCACTCGTCCCTATGGTTATGTAAAAGGTCTTTCATACAATCTCAACAGTGCACACGAGAATATTCCATAAATATCTTTGTTCAAACTGTATACGTTTACCAGTTCAAAGCTCTATCAGGATAGTTCGCGTACACAGCCTATACCTACGTTTCAAAGAGTTTACACAATACATCGTAAAACTGTGTCAATACACACGCTGGTGGCTTACTCTGGTGAACTTTAATAGTAAGGGAAGAGCGGTGGGGTGCAGTAGGCCGCTACCGCCCTTTGCTTGACATTGTTACGTTATAAATTTATTTGAAAATAAAGAAAACTTCCCGTGTCTGTCACCTTTACGAATAATATGTTCGTTTCTTTCTACATAGTCCGTCGTTTCTGTATATCTGGTGAAATATCATTATAGTACCAGATAAAATGAACACACTTTGCTACTTTTTACATTATTAACGCTACATTCTAAGAACTTAAGTCTTGTCGAATTTACAAGGAATAGTAAATTGTTCGAAACGTGAAACCTAACCCTTATTCAAAGTAACTGTGTTCGTCATAATAGTTATTCATCACACCTAAACTACTGCATCGTACTCACACAATCATATGACATGATTTTCATACCAGATTATTTTTTCCTTTTGATCATGTCGTTGGTTCTAATCCCGCGTAAATAACTTTTAAGTTTTTAACCCTGTAATTAGACCAAACCTCAGACCAAATTTTTGGTTCAGTGTTCGCCAAGTGGGATCCGAAGTAGCATTATGTTATAACTGGGGTATCAGTATGAATATCCCTTTTTCCAATGAGAAGTGCAACGACCCTCCAGGTCACTTCTGGGCGGCCGTTATTAATAGGACGTTGCTTTAATTTCCACTTCACTTCTAATCGGTTAGCCACAATTAAACTTTCCTTACTCCGACTTTAAGCTCCTGAACGGAAACATTTCACATAATTCATGGGTTTAATTTCCAGCTGATTCTTACATTTGTAAACATTAGCGCGCTTCCGTTTCGAAGAAAAGGCCCATTTCTAACCACTGCACTACACCGGTTAGAGTTTATAAATGGATGGTTTCAATTGCGGGCAGGCAGTGATTATTTCTGAGGTGAAAATGAACTTTCTCACACTGATGACTGCCGGCACTTTTGCAACAAATAGGACTAATTTTTCATAATAATTGCTATTTCCTATTTGTATTCTGCTTTCTATTTAGTTGCTGACAAACAACGCGTTAGTAAAAAGCTTGAAATTTTACAAGGAAGTTCGTTATTAAAGTATGTATTACGATCCACCACCTTAATAAATACTAATATGTGGCTTTAATTTCTCAGTAAGTAACATGCGTGGTGATAATATGCATATTTACAATTACACTTTCATACAGATGATGAAAAATATCACAGGGCAGAAGGCTTAATCGTCAATATTTTACTAGTCGCTAAAAAAAATTACAATAATTATTATGCTCTATTATATAGAGAGAATAAACACCTCCGCAAAATTTACGTTTCCGCCCTGTACAAAATGTAACTTGAAAACAAACCTGAATTTGTCTTCATATATTATGTATGTTAAGTTTTTTGATCCATTTCATAATTTAATATAATGAAATGCATGTAACAAGACTTAATAAACATAGTAAGTATGGCATAATGTTCACTAGGTACGCTTCCTTTGTTGCATGGGCTATAAAATCAGCAAAGGGTAACGCACTCAAGTCTTGTTTAAATAGCTAGGCCTTATCTAGACTAAACGCTAGGTAAATAACGCTCTTTGTTAAAGTGACAACGCTAATATCTGAATCACTTTCAATATTTACTGATCCTGTTATGTATCCACTTAACTAAATTCATGATTCATATTGCGGTTTTATATTAGTTATTATAATTGGTATTATCAGTATATAGGTGACTGATGTGCGTACCTTACTTTTCCTTCTTCACACATATATTTCGCAAATATACCTACCAACTGCAATTTGCACACCTAACAATTAAAATTTTATATTTCTGAACACTCAATATTGTATAAAATCAACCTTAGTAATTAAAACACCAATATCCTATACAATACAATATCTGCAGTCCAGTAAAAGACATGACGGACATTTTTGAAGACACTTGTTTAACAACTGAAATAGTGAAGAGTTTGTCCTAATTATTTTAAGTAGGTTAGGTAGTAGTATAAACTTTTATCTACTATATAAAAATAAGTCGGGTTTTCCTTCCTGACGCTATAACTCCAGAACGCACGAACCGATTTCCACAGTTTTGCATTCGTTGGAAAGGTCTCGGGCTCCGTGAGGTTTATAGCAAAGAAAATTCAGGAAAAATTGAAAAGGAAGTCATCTGGTGGCGAAACGGAGTTCGCCGGGTTTGCTAGTCATTAAATAAATAAAAATTATAGTTTTGAAACGTAATTGATACAAACATAAATTAAAGCTTTAAAAAAGTGTTGAAAAACTTACACAGTGTCGGTGACGTCACTGGATTCATCCAACTCTCCTATTGTGTCGAGTGATGCCCCGGAGCCATCTTCTCTAGTCTCTACAGGAGGCGGCGGTGGTGCAGTAGTCGGCCGTGTACAGGTACTTGAAGGTGATTCGCTGCCGCTGCTGTCTTTATATTGTGTTTTAGGCACAAAATCGATTAGGCGAGGCAATATTTCGGGTACAGAACTTTCTTCTAATTTATCTTCAGTTTTGTTATTCATTTCAAGTTCTGATCTCTGCAACCAAGTTTCAATGCACGTTTTCTTTGTTGGAGTTAAAAGAGGTTCGGGCAGTGGTGGTGAAAGTAGTTCTGGAATGGGAATTGGACGGCGTTTCTTTTCACTGGCCGAACGTTCCACTTTCGTATTCCTCGGCATTGGTTTAGGTTTTTCCGAAACATTTTCTTGCTTTGAAGGTTTATCATTATTTTTCGCAGAATCATTTGTTTCGGTTTTACGTTTAGTATGTGTGAGATTATTATTTTTATCATTTTGTTCCACTTTTTTTGTTATTGTAGTTTCGGTAATTGAAGCATTCTGGCTCAATGTTTGGAGTTTTGTTAATTCATCATCTGATGGTTTTTTGTCACTTTTCCTAGAATCGTCGCTTATTTCCAAAAGCTTTGCCCTGGTCATATCTTTTAGTATATCGGAGTCAATATTTTCAATACTATTTAACACCTTCTGAATATCTATAGATTTTGGTTGCATTATTGGAGTCGATGGAATACTATTCTCAACAGAATTAGCCATTGATCCTAATCTATCAACTACTGTTGAAATAGAACTGCCAGTATCATCAGACTCCGCATCTGCTAAGACGAGGCAGCGTTCCCATTCATTAGATAGCAAATCTAAATAAACTTCGGCCTCTGGAGGTATAGCTTTACCATCTGAGAGTCTTCGTACTAAACGTCTGACTTCTTCAGGTGATCCTTTCCTTAGGCAAGCAATACTTTCCTTATTCTGTCTGTGTATGTGACTATCAAAAGATGATTTTCGTGACAATTTATTTATCATGGGGATAACTGAACTATGCAACGTGTCCTTGCCATTTTCAGGATCTTTAGCTGCATCTATGTTGCCAAGCGCATTTTGTTCGCCAAGAGTTTGAAGAATAGATTTGTCTTTGAAAGAGTTTTTCTTTCCTAATTTTCTGGGTGGAACAGGAGGAGGTAATGTTGATGGTCTAGTAATTTCGGAGCTCTGTTTGTTATCTATTATATTTTCTTTAAAGTCCATAATGTTATGTTCAGACTGTTTCTCAGCTTCAAAATGTCTTACGAGGAGTTCTAAACTTTCATCAGAGTCCTTTAAACGACGAACACATTCAATTCTTGTTAATTCAGAAACTGTCACTCCATCAATAGCTAATATTTCATCTCCTGGTGTAAGTTTTCCCCAAGGCGTAGAAGCTTTTGCAGCAGGACTATCTTCTGCACATGATTGTACCAGAAGTCTTCTCACTCTCTCAGCGGCAGCTGAACCGCCTTCAAACTTAAGTCCTAATCCTAGTCGTGCTCCGCGTGGTCTACGTACAACCACTTTAGTGGCACCGGCCGCAGCACCCACTGTAAGTACTGTCACAAACGTCGAGTCCTGCACGGCAGGTTTATCGCCTACCGGAACTATAGTTATGAACTCCTGGACCGCCGCCCCTGTCTCCATACCGCGAGTGACGCACACCCAAGCAGTTTGAATAACCGCTTCTGGGTCGGAATCTGTCGACAAAAAGTGTTCATGAGATTGCATAATATACAATAATGGTTAAAGTTGCGCGCACGACGAAAGGCACGCGAGAACTGCGTTAGGCCTCTCTCTTTCACCATTGCGCTTGAATCCGTGTTTCAAGAAGAACTAAGATCGGTACGAATACGCACTTATGTATAATAAAAGTTACTAGCATTTATTGTGTTTACAAATAGCAGTATTGATTTACAGATTCGGTGGAAAGCGGAAATGCATAAATATTGCTAACAAACTGATTTTAGAATTTTTTGTACTTTACGTGTGCTTATTTCCTACTCAGGATTGCAAGTACTTTCGTCGATCAATATGAAAGTATAACGAGCGTGTTCGAGAACGCATTGCGCATTGGCCACAAACAGAAATATCATCGGAAGGCAGAGATGTGGGTTAGTGGCACCAACGACACCGCCGGAGCCAGCGCGTGGCCGCGGAGATCGAGCCATTAGCATAACGCCCAGGGCTGCGACCCGTTACACCTGAGTTCCGTTTAAGGGCCTCTCATTCTCAAGTTTCTCTATAATTTTCACATTAAACTACAGTCTCGACTTCAGAGGCTCTGAAGATATAACATTTTCTCACTTATTTTTTTGTCCGTTTTTTACTTAGGTAACTTTGTTTAAGTTTTATCTAATTCTAGTTTTTGTATCTAATCTTGGAAAAAAATATTTGTATGTCTACTAGATATCTCCAATCAAAATACATATATTATATCGGGCAGACAATATGTAGGTATAAAATTAACTTTAACGCAAGCCCATAATTAAAACTTTCTAGTAAATAGTAGGTATGGCTACAGTTAAAGATTAATTGGATTTATTTCAAGGTACACAGATGTATGTACTTCTTCAAAGGTATTAAAATTTTGATTATTTTTTGTAACTCGACTAACATACTACATTGTACATTTTAAAGATACCTGTAATGGCAATGGCAGACAATCTCTTAAAATTATTTCGAAAGAAATCGCTGCCCGACAGATCATTACAGATCTATAAATGACCTCGGTTAATTTTCTATGACTGTTTTCATCCGAAAAGGATAGTTTACTCAGTGTTTTGTTACACTTCCGTTCTTATTGAGTAAACAAAGAAAATAAACCGCACAATATACCTAATAAATTTATATAGTATTGTTCCACGATATCACTTAATTGAATTTTCACAATTAACCTACTAAATATAAATCAAAAGAGTGTATGAGTGGCTAGTAGCAAGTGCCATTTCCTACAATAGTATATTTTATTGACCTTTGCAAATTATTATTATACCTACAGGTATAATTTGAAAATAATTGTTTTAATTCGGTTAATAAAAACCGTTAAGTTTAAAACAAACACTAGTAGGTACTCACTAGAGTTCATTGATATAATTAAAGAGCATTATCATGATTCATTACATCAAATCTACATGTTATTATGTACCTACTTACCTATGAATAAAGTCCTAGTGAAAACGGCTTTAAGTTGAGAAGCATAGTAATTATACAGTAGGGTGCGCAAGTAGGTGAAACGCAACGCCGCCGCTTAAAATTTGATAGTCAAATTATACCGAAAACAAATAGGTCATTGTTGCTCACAAAAATGAAGACTGGCTAAGGCCTTCATAAACATGTATGATTTCTATAGTACTATGGTAACCACATGAAATTATTATTTAGCTCCGGAGCATGAATCTCGGATGTCTAGAAAAGTTAGAAACTTCCCATATAATATAGGGACCAAGGTTTTCGTAATCCTTATGAAACTAAATACTCAAACACAACATTACAAAATTACTTGCTTTAAAGATGAAAAAAAACGTTGTGAGGAAACGTGCTGAAGCCTGGAAATTGAAAATAAAAAGAAAGACAGGTTGGAGTTGATATTTATTACAAAAATTAAAAAACAAATCAAAACTTTGGTTTCTCAGGTAAGTCCGGAGTAAGTTCAGTTTGTTTATTCGCCAAGCTTGCCGTTAATGTTATAAGAATATTTTAACGGCCATTTAATAAGTAAACAATAACTCCTGTTATTTACAAAACCAGTTCCCTACTAAAACAATAGTGGCACATGTCGTCCATGACACGCAATGCATCCTACATTTTCGTGCATGAAATATGACTGTATTTCATGCACGAAAATGTAGGATCTTGGTACACAGGTATCTTGGCATAATTTTCGTGTACGAGCAAATAGTGGCAGATCACTGTAGCACGACTAATTAAACCATCCTTGATAGCGCTTGTGTAAGCAACAAAACCAGCCTCGAGACAATAACACACTACATATACGTTGGTAGTTAATGGTACACTTTGCACTACTACCGGTAGTGCATTTGTAGCTCATTTATAGCTCACGTGTGAATTTGGTTTTTTGATTTTCTTTGTGATTTTCCGGGATAAACAGCTTTATCCTTTAGCCTTAGGCCATTTTAAGGGCCTTTATCGCATTATTGGTCCCCAGGATCAGGCAATCTCTCGGCCTACCAAATTTCGTTAAAATATAATGTGTGATCGTGAAAATGTAGTAGACAGACGACAAACTAACAAACAAGCAGACAGACACACTTTCACATTTATGACTAGAGGAGAAAATACTACTAACTGACAAGGCATCTACATAAGACTGCTAAGAATTATCTATAATTTTTTTCAGAATGTTTTGAGTGCAAAAAAACTTTTTACCGAAGGTTTTTGGAAGCAAAATAAGTAGAGCCAATGCTGTAAATTTATTTGCGCTTAAGGCTTAGGTGGCTTTACCTATATAATTTTTCTACTTATCGTTATTTATGCGCAAAATAATGCAGACAAAGTACATAAGTATATTTTAAGAAATGACGAGAACACATTGCCACATCCGTTATTATGTAAAATATCCTGTTTTCTAAACATTTTGCAATTTATTAGAGTTGGCTTTCGAACGTTCGAAGTTGAACCCATGACTCCATCGGCACGCGACATTTACATAGCAGCCAGGTAACTTGTCGCGGTAAAGTCGCGAACAATCAAACCATCACAGAATTCGTGAAATACATTTAAATATTGCTTTTTTCATCTCTCTTGAATCAAAATATTTTTCATTAATCCGTACTAATATAGTACGACTAACGTGTAAGTTTCGATGTTTGTAAGTGTGGATGTTTGTTACTCTTTCACGCCAAAATGACTGTACCTATTTGGCTGAAATTTTGAACGGAGATAGCTTAGAATATAAATTAACACATACATTATAAAATGTATTTCTTGCCGGTTCTTCTCAGTAGAATCAGTTTCCGAACCGGTGGTAGAGTCTTAACGTTTCATAAGTGACACAAGTTGTCCTACATGAAATAAATAAATCATTTCATTTCATATTTTATCCAAGCAACTTCCCGGGCTATTAGTTAGAAATCTTTTTGCCACCCGGGACCTCAAATGATAATTGATTTATTTATTTCACGTAGGACAACTTGTGTCCCTGAAACGTCAAGGCTCTACCACCGGTTCAGAAATTAGATTCTACTGAGAAGAACCGGCAAGAAGCTAAGCAGTTGCTTGAATGTTACAATGTGCCTCAAGTTCCGCAAATGAGTAGGTAACAAAAAAATCTAGCCGTTAGAGGTTAGAGCTTATTGATAGATATTCAAATGAATAAAAGCCAACGTATTCTTTTGCTTTACAATGATTATGAAAAAGATATTGATAAACCAGCTGATGGACGCGACTTCGCCTGCGTGAATTGGGTTTTTTGGCTTCACGCGGAACTCTTTAATTTTCAAGGATAAAAGTAGCCTATTTATTTATTTATATATTTAGTACCAAACTTAAAAACTAAACATACAAATTTAAAGGACATGTACAAGGACAACTTATCTCTTGAAGAGATTTCTTCCAGCAGCCCTAGAATGTGAGAATGGTGAAAAATAGATAAAGCTGAGTAGGTACTTATAAACTAGAGAATAGATTTTTTAATTATGACTTATGATAAATATCATAAAAATATACTTACATATAATATATACAGGAAACACATAATTTAATAACATACATACAAAAAAAAAATAAAAAATAGTACCAATATACATACATAATATACAATAATAAATACAAAATAATATAAAAGCTAATCATATAAAGAAGAAAGATAGTGCTGCTTCAGTCTCGATTTAAATGCACCCACGGATGGACTCTCACGGATATTCCATGGTAGGGAATTCCAAAGACGTGCTGCTACCACCGCAAACGACTTAGCGTAAAATATAGTGTTCCGTGTGGGTACTTCAAGTGACTTTTTCATTACACAGGTGCGCAAAGGTCTTGTTCTGGGACGAGCATCCTGAAAAAGCTCGTGCAAATAAGGTGGGGAAGAGAACTTTAATATTTTAAAAAGTAATGTTAGAATATGAACATTCCGGCGAAGGCGAATAGGGAGCCACTTCAGTTGTCGACGGAATTCAGAAACATGGTCGAATTTGCGCAGTCCATAAATAAAACGGATGCACAAATTCTGAAGCCGATCTAGTTTGTCGAGTAGCTCCTCTGTTGCGTCCAAATAGCAAACGTCAGCATAGTCGATGAGGGGAAGGAGAAGAGATTGTGCTAACATAATTTTAGTGCGTAAAGGCAAGAAATGTTGAAGTCTGCGAAGAGAGTGAATGGAATAGTTTAAACGCCTACTCACCTCATTGATATGAGCAGACCATGAAAGGTTACTGTCAAATATTAAACCCAAATTTTTAGCTTTTTCGGAAAAAGGTATAGCTGTACCATCATAGTGTAAGCCAGGTAAAGTTTTAAAGTCAACCTTACAGCGCATTCGGCTGCTGCCGATTATAAGCGCTTGAGATTTTTTAGGGTTGACAAGCAAACCAAAAGATTCAGCCCATGTCTTGATATGAGCTAGATCAGAGTTTACCGCCTCTACGGCATCGGCAAGGTTGGGCAATGCTGCGTGCCTATAAAGCTGCAAGTCGTCTGCATAAAGATGGTAGTGACAAGAAATTGCTTTGGAAATTTCATTTATAAAAATGGAAAACAGTAATGGAGATAGTACAGCGCCTTGAGGAACGCCAGCAGAGAGATCAGCCCAATCCGAAGAATCTTCGTCAGTCCTGATTCTCTGCCGTCGACCCTGAAGATAAGACTTAAACCAATCCACCACAGGAGGAGAAATGTTAAGAGAACGGAGGATAGCAAGCATTCAGTTACTTTGAGCAATGCGGTTGTAGTACTATGAGAAGGACGGAAGCCAGACTGAAAAGGGCTAAGGAGATTATTGCGTGAGAGATAAAAAGAGATTTGCTTGCAGACAGAGTTTTCTAATAATTTGGAGAGAATGGGTAGAATAGAAATAGGAAAAAGGTATTCTAGGTTACCAGAGTACGAGTTGGGAGACTGGCTTAATATTTTAAAAGTAAGGTTGTCTCTCAGGTAAATGCAAACGCCCCCGCCACCCTTATCAGTTCGGTCGTTGCGAATCAGCGTAAAACCAGGGAGATTATAGAGAGAAGAGGGAAGAGAAGGTTTTAACCAGGACTCTGACACCAGAATACCATCAACATGCACGTTGCTAAAGGATGCGAGAAGATCGGAATAGTGGGCCGGAATGCTTTGAGCATTTATGTGTACTAAATTAAGACAATTAGAATTATTAAAAAATATAGATGTGAGTTCTGCATCAAGAGATTCAATGCTGTCAAGAGAAACTGAGCTACTGTATGCACTGCGGAAATCGTCAGACGAAGAGCAGGAAAAGAATTCAATATCATTATTATTGTTGTTCGGATTATTATCAGACATAAAAATAATATAATAATACAAATAAATAAATAATATAATAAATACTTTATTAATATTAAACACAAATAAAATATAATTATAATAGGCTAACGCTTAAATATCTGTATTAATATTATTTTGACCATTCCCACATTATCTGGCAGAAATAAGCTATTTTAAACAAGTAACTGTGTAACAAAATACAAGATAAAAACAATACGATATTTTATACTTCACATCACAACTATGTTAGACTACTTTAATAAATAAGTCCATGGCACAGTCTATGGTTAGACATGAGCACAGATAAAAACGCAGTACAGTTGTCTAATATACCAACTTTGTCATTGATATCTCAATGACAAGTGTCAGGTTTGACATTAGGCAATAAATAACAAGTGGTGACAAGCAAATATCATCATGTATTTGACAAGTCTTTGTTTTCGTAACTTTAAAAAGAAAAATACCGGCTATAATCACAGATTACTAAGAAAACTACGTATTGCTATAATTTTGGGAAAGAAATCGGATCATGAGTGTGTAAAATACATAGTTACTTATATAGACAACTACAGTGCACTCTGCAAGGGAAAATAGACTTTAAAGTGCTGAAACACAGCAACTGAGTACAAACTAACACAAACCAGGTTTAACTATTTAGCCGATGCAGATGCCTTGACAACCCGACGAGATCTAGCGGGCTTCTGATCCTGAGCACCGCTAGCCTGTGGAAATTTATCTATCAAGACCTGGAGTTCTGAAGAGATAACGACTTTTTTGCGGCTTTTATCTGGAAGCGCAATCACCACGGCTCCGTCCGCTGACCAACAGTTCTTCATGCCAAAGTGCTTTCGCGCAGCGACAAACAATTCTTGCCTTGGCTTCGTCAGAAACTCAGTAATTGTAAAGCCGCTACCTTTAAGACTTGTTTTCGAAGTCCACACTAAATTTATGTGTAAATATGTGTAAATATGTGTAAATATAGCCTATGTGTTATTCCAGACTATAATATATCTCTGTGCCAAATTTCATGCACATGTTCAGCTGTTTTGGTGTGATTATTATATTTTGTCTAGTTTGTTACTTTCGTTTGTTTTATTTGTGTCTATTTTAATTTTAACTGTAAGGTACTTCTTGAAGCCTGGGCCCTGGGGAGACGAATTGGGCAACTGTAACGTTTCCCCAGGCGAGTTTCATAAATAAAGAATAATTATTATGATATGCATTAATTATTGCAATAATTCTAATTTAAAAACGATACTCGCAACATTAACGAAATGCTGGACATAATATTTACTGTTTGATCACGTAAATTCTAATTAAGTGAACTACTTTTTAACGTCGACAACATGTCTGTCCGTAACTCAGAAGCAGCATTTTGATAGGAATATAAATAATAGGTACCTAATGTCGCTTAAAATATAGGCTCTGATTTCATCATAAATAGTTAAAAAAAATAAAAAACACGACTGCCCTGCCAGAAAACGAACTAAAAAGTTAAAAATCTAAATTAAGCTAGTGAAATTAGAATCCTATTCACATTTTTATTAAATAATATTTTTTTGTGAATCACTGGATATTGAACTATATACCTATAGTGTTATATATTTTTGGAATTTACTCATCATTTTCTAGATGATGATTATATAGTTAATCTTATTTTCGAATTATTGTTTTCAAATTTAGCCTTTAATGCGGGACATGGTCGCCCCAACAATTTTATTTTAAATTTTACTAGCCTATGTCACCCGGAATAAGCTAGGGATTCTAACGATACCTCATTTATCAAAATCGGTTGAGGCGTATTGAAGTTATGGTGGAATATACAAACTCACATACATACATGAACCCTGAAAACAATATACTCCTTTTTTCAGGCAGTCGTATATATAAAGACTGGCATTGACTTTGTCAGCTAGGAGTTTCAACCAAAGTTATATTAATAAAATGTAATGCATAGATACCGGTTACGAAGATTTGAAGAAAGGACTTGACCGGTGGAACTATGGCAGCTTGCCTAGGTGTCAAAAATCAATGTTCAGCAATGATTTCTTTATTATTGTAATTGTAATATTTCACTGTTTTCAGATAAAAAAGTTTCAGGAGTCTGAAGGCTCGGAAAACTGCGAAAATGAACAAAAAAAGTTTCACCATAAGACTGCTTTCCCACACTAGATGGCGCTATTTATTGTGTTGAGCGAGTCTAAAAAAATATTTTCAAGTATTATTTCTTTATTATTGTAATTGTTATATTTTATAGTTTTCAGATAAAAAAGTTTCAGGAGTCTGAAGGCTCTGAAAACTGAGTAAATTAATAAAAAAAAGTTTCACCAAAAACTGCTTTCCCACACTAGATGGCGCTATGTATTGTGGTGAGTCTAGAAAATATTTTTAAGTTGCTCACTACTTTTGGTTAACAAGTTCAACTATTCGACCACAGATGGCGGCATATGCAATGTGAAAAGGCGTTCCTTTAAACGCAGTATTTCAAAATGCTTTGTTCGATCTATTAGTTTGAGACTTGTCAAAAAATAAAAATAATTATAAACAAAACATACATTTCCTTTTCATTACTATTTAATTGATCAAAAATAAATCATTCATAATATAATGACTAAGGTACTTAAATGGTATTCATGTAGGGTTACAAGATTATTATTAGGCATGGATATAATGGAACGTCAAAATGAAGTGGTGCTTAAAGAGGAAAGCGGACGCTCAAGATTTAAACAATAAACGTACTGTTTTTTTTGTCATTTGAACCCTGACCTTATTTGGGATGATAATTCCATAATAATTTCGTTTTGAATTTTTAAACCTTACTGTAAAAACGGAAATCCTGTGCATTGTCCCGAATCGGAGGGCAATTACTGGTCATGTCCTTTAATTAAACATATTTCTTTATTCGGGCTAATTAAAGTGTCAAGACTTCATCTTACCTCAGCAAGCTAATTAGGTAGTTATGTAAATAAATAAATGAAGTTGGATGAGACCATAATTATTTTTTTAAATAATGACTATTAGGAAGTAAATTATTCGCGAGATCTGCACATAATATTATTAACTACATGTCGTAATCATTTGTATCATACTAATATTATAAATGCGAAAATGAGTTTGTTTTTGGTTTGTCCTTCAATCACGCCGCAATAAAGCAACGGATCGACGTGATTTTTTGCATGGGTATAGTTACCTAGAGAGTGACATAGGCTTCTTTTTATCCCAGAAGATTAAGGAATTCCTGTGGGAATTAACAAACTTATTCCACGCGGACGAAGTCACGGGCATCAGGTAGTTTCATATATATTGACCCCATTGATTTACCCAGATTAACTAAAACTCTTTTATTATCTACTTACAACTAAATGCCAATAGCTGGCTGGGGCTACTTACTAGTCAATGAAAAGTAATGGTAATGGAAATGTAACTATGTGAAAAGATTATCTTTGATGTTTCCCACAACCATAAACTTGAATCTTTGTTTGATAGTCACGTTTATATGGGCGTTAATATATTTGTTTGACCCCGTTGCAGTTTTTCAAGAGATTCGTAAGTAGACAAAATTTCTTTATTCACTGAGTGGGTACTTTCATCTTTTAAACGATTCGAACAAATTGCGAAAGAAACTGTAGGTAATCAAAATTCCAACGCGATTTTCATTTCTTCCACTTCCTTAACGTATTTAGCTCATCCATCATCTGAAAGATCAGACGATTTGTCGTTAAAGTACAATTTTGTTGAAAACGAAAGCCCGAGAACAAATATCAAAATTTTTGTATAAAATCGAAAACTGACGGTATAAACGAGGATCCAAGTTATATCAAAGCAAAAAGCATTTTAATATTCGACTTAACTTGCGACTGGAATTGGTTTTACACAAATAGCCAAGTTATGAGAGAAGTGGGCGTTTGGGGCATGACATCAGACATCGTTTGCCACGGTCGCATCTAGGGCTACCAAGTGACAAGAAGTTGCAGGACTCGCATTTGATCAATTCACTGTCCACTAGCTATTTTTACTGATTTTCATACAAGTATTTCTTACAAAACCTTTGTTAGCCCTATTTCCTACTGAGAATCTCGTTTTAATCCATACTTCCATACTAATATTATAATGCGAAAGCGTGTCTGTCTGTCAGTCTGTCTGCTACGCTTTTACGGCTAATCTGTTCAACCGATTTTGAAGAGATTTGAAACCTTAATCCACGCGGACCAAGTCGCGGGCATCATCTAGTTTGATTATAAATGTCACGATCGCTACTCTTTTGCAGTTAACTTACCAACTCAATAACAACTATTGGAGAGAGATCGGGGACTAGTTTCTCTGAGTTCTCAAATCATAAATTAGAATACAGAAGCTATGAACATAGCTCAACGAGCTGCGTAACTATTGTGGCAATGGGCGGGCAAATAGTTCAAAGGCCCGATTTTCGTAGGAGTCCCAAGATGCACCGGCATGATGGAATGGCTCCTTGTACTGGGAAGCGCACAGTAGGCAAGCTCCCCCAATAGATGGAATAGCAATCAAGTCGCGGGAGACCTATATCCCGCTGTAGAAGTCTACTCTTTGACGGAGACGACAACAATTACTCAACTGTGTTTAAATTTATAATTTCTGGTTATTTTCCTCAGATCTGCCAGGGTATTAATAAAATATTTTTTGGATAAATTCATAAACAATATTCTAATTAATCAGTTAAGCTAATTAACCTAAATAAATATTTTAAAATGACGTCAGACCACAATATGGCTACCCTACCCTCTATGCAAAGCTCCGAGAGGTGAACATCCTTCCATGGCTGACCAATGAGATCGATTTCAAAATGTAATAAAAAAGCCAAAAAATTCTCTAAGCCAAATGGACGAAAATTATTGCTTGTTATCACGTTATGTCAGATGTGGTGAATACAAAAAAATCTGGTTTCGCTCTGATAGAATGAATGGAAATAATAATATTATCATAGTTTGAAATAAATTTTGAATAACATAAATAAAACCTTAGCTAATAGTTCTCAAAAATATTTCTTTTACCGTTCTAAAATGCCGTGTGAATATTTTATATTCTACGTTTCTACATCATCGTGAAATGTTGAGATCCTTTTGAAAGTTAATAGAAAATAATGACAAATCCGTTAGCTATGCACAAAAATATAGGCTGAATATTCATTAGCCATGATATGCCTAGCTCGCTATCATAACACATATTCTCAACTTAATGGACTTTATACCTAATTATGTCTTTTGCAATAAAGATTCAATCCTCTCAAACGATATTTTATTTAAAATATTCATTAGAACTGAAATGTATATTACGTTTCAGTTTTGCAATGGATCATCTCGAGATCAGTCGAAAATGTCAGAAAACGTGATTTATGCTACTTTGACTAAAGATGTCTTTCATTTCACAAAAGGAAAATTTTCAACATAAAAAAATAAAAACTGTTATTTTTTTATGTTGAAAATGTTATGCGTCTTGCAAAAGTTATTCCATTTTCATATGAAGATGAAAATCAAATCCCTTTTGGAAATATCACTAAAAGCATTATTCACAAAACGTCGCACGTCACGCGACCTCATTTTACTACATGCGTTTTCATAATGCCACAATAATACCTCCTACATAAAAGGACAGCACTATCCTATCCTGTCCTCTATTCCTATGAATTAAGATAAAGAAATTCCGTCTTACAACAGAAATATCCAAATTGCCAATCTTTTCATTTCGACGTATCAATAATAATATAAATTTACCATTTATCAACTAGATAACGCCCGCGATTTCGTACGCGTGGATAATTGTATTATTTACAAAAAAATAACCGGCCAAGTGCGAGTGCGAGGGTTCCGTACCTGTAGTTAGTTTAAAATTATAAAAAATATTTTTATTATATGATGTAACTAAAAATTTATGTTTTTTGCATTTTTTCCTTTATCTGTGCCATAACATGTTGCTTCGTACCAAATTTCAAGACTCTGAGTTCACGGGAAGCACCCTGTAGGTTTTGATTCCCTTGCTAGTGTCGAAAATTTGCAGCATAAACGGTTGCATCTTTTGATTGCTTTGGCTTAGAAGTTTGATTTTTTCACAGCTCCAAGGGACAGTAGACCTGAGTATTTGATATGAATTTCAGCTTGATACCTGAGAAAAGACGGACGGACAACATAGGGATCCTATAAGGGTTCCGTTTTTTCCTTTTGGGGTACGGAACCCTAAAAATATGGAAAAGCTCGGGGAACGTTGAATTTCCGGTAATTCTCCCAATCTTTAACTGTATCCACGCATAAAATCAGGTCAATCTGCTGCTGTTGCGGTGTGTATGAAGGATAAACCAACAAACAAATTTACCTACCTACTTTCGTATTTATAAAAAAATAGTTAACAAGTAGACATTTTATCTAACTAGCAACTGCAACCAAATAAATAAGCCAACGTTTCTTACGTTGGCTTATTTATTTGGTTGCAGTTGCCACGTTATCAAAATTTCTATCCGGATTCTATAGCGCGTATCTTTTTTTAGCATCAAAACTTACATCTACGTAAACGACTTACTTAATTATTATTTACAAAACGAATACATGTAAGTAGAATTTCTGTTTTAAAGCTCTTATTAAAGATTTTTCAGAATTTCCTTTTTGCTTAATATATTGATAATAGAAAATGGAAAAAATAGTTGAAATTAAAGAAAATAATAACCTGAGATTAACTTTGAGAACCATAGCGCGGTAAGGCGGGCGGAAAAAGAAAATAGGATACGTTTAGGTGCAGGTCGCGTGGAAAACAGCAGACGGGGTGCGGGAAGGAGGTGCGGGCGGCGAGGCAGACGCGGGGCGCACCCGGGACGCCCGGGACGCGACGCAGCCTCGCTCCCGCCCTAATCTCATTACACGCACGCGGCGCCTACCTCGACCTTAGCCCGGTTTCTGACATGGGAACCCACATAATACCCTGCTCACCTTGCTATTGTTTACATCGTCCGGCAACTCATATTTTATATCACAGTAAACTTACCCTAATATAATATCGCAAGCTCCGAAATCGCAGCTTTCAATACATCAATACATCAAGTCACGGTATGTTAGCACTGGGAATAAAGTCCGATAGCACTTGTTAATACATCTTTATTAGCACATCGATAAAGCCGCGAATTTGTGTAAGAAAATGTTTAACGACAGCGACGGTGCGGTTCGGCGTATCGCACACGGGTGCGTCGCGACGTCGTGTGCGCGCGCGCCGGCGGTGGGGCCGACCGGTCGCAACCGGGCCGCGCTCTCACCGACTCCGCCGCCCTGCCACAATGTTCACTATAATCGCACTTGACACCGTACCGTGTTCGATCTCGAAGAAAGTTCCACGTTTCTATGTCATTTGTTCAACATGGACAAAAAATTCAAAAATCAGAAATTACTCTCGATTTCCAGCCGCCCGGCCGTTCTAATACGACTGGCGCCAGAACACGAAGCCGAGTCAACAATTGTAATTGAATTAGGTTATTGTAGAGTTCATACCTATTTGGCTTCGGTTTTTTCTCGCTAGAGGTTTTCCGAGTATTGATTTGTCATGAACTTGACTGCTACGAGTATGTGTAAAGATTTACACCTGATAATATTAATAAGAAAGAAGTAGTAGTAGTTGCTCTACCTATAGGTACTAAAGTGAAAGTATTAATAATTTCACATACAGATGACCCGTGAGATAGGTTGTCAATCTCTATTCATTCTTGACATGCAAGACAATCAACATTTAACTCAATTAATTGTTCGTCGAAAAACTCTTGTATCTTTCTTCATAATGCGTTTGTTGGATAGAAGTAGGTGTTATTTTGCGGAAGTCCATGATAACATTAGGTAAATCTATGTGATACAGTGTGTATCTTGCACTTGTAGCTTGCGATATTCACCACTCAGTAAGACTGTAAAGTGTGTCTACCGTTGAATTGAGAAACGACGCTAGATTCGTTGCATCTCAATTTTACGCAAATTACTGTTGCAATTTTTTCGCTCAAGTTCGCCTTGAAAAAAAGAGGTAACAAATGCTTACATTGTAATGGATCCGCTACTATCACTCTTAATTCATCATCATCATCTCCGGTCTATTACGAAGCCTGTTCTTGAGATAACTTCCTTCCACAGCGGAAATTATCAATACAACACTCGCAATACCTCTATTATTTTCGGGTACTCCATTGTTAATATTGTCTGTCTGTTGTTGTTCTATTGTGACTGCCTTGTTGTTCTACTAGTTAGCATGTTCGACTGCGACCGACGAGGTCCCGGATTCGAGTCCCGGGTTGGGCCATTACAAGTATTGGGTTTTTCTGGGAAGAGATTCTTAGTACTAGCCCATAGTTAGGAAGTTGGCGGTGTTTCAACCCCATGCCTCGGAGAGCATGCATAAATAAAAGGGAGGTCGCAAATTTCGACAAAAATCGTTCTTAACGAATGGGTCGTGAAAATGTACCAGACAAACCGATAGACAGACACGCTTTTGAATTTATAATGTTATTAGTTTGGATTATGTTAAAGTCAGTATTTCAACGTTGTGTTTAGTTATTGTGAGTTAATGTTTTTATTAAATTAAATATCATAAATTATAGTACCAAAATATTCGCTAATTAGGATGCTCAAATAGTAAATATACCTTATCTTGCAGTAGAAATGCGTCAAACTTCCACTTAAGATACGAGACTGCCATAGTATGATGTTGGCTGAGCTAAATAACAAAGTCATTAATTGTCTATTTCCGTAATGATTAGTAATTTTACTACTGAATATAGGTACTACTTATACCAAACACTAACTAATAGGTACCTTCTACTACATCCACTACTGGTACAAATACTTACATAAATTATGTGTTATCTAATCATAAACTCCAATTTATGATATTTGTCAAGTATGCCAAAAATAAACAGTTCCATAATATACTAAAATTATAGTAAGTTACGGTTCAAAGTGGGTAAGCTAAAATTTTGGTTCTAAAGTCCAAACCCCTGACGAGTGCAATCCATTGCTTTTATTGTCATTTTTTTATACGACTGCCTGAAAAAAGGAGTATATTGTTTTCAGGGTTCATGTATGTATGTATGTAAGTATGTATGTATGTATGTATGTGAGTTTGTATATTCCGCCATAACTTTTATACGCCTGAACAGATTTTGATAAATGAGGTATCGTTAGAATCCCGAATCTGCTCAGTTGCTTAAAGCGTCGCAAATACTCAGCCATTACTAAGGATTACGTTTTTGCGGCGCTTGCTTTTGAGACTCTGGGCCCATGGTCATCGGACACGAAGAATTTTATAAATGTTGTGTCCCAAAAACTGATCCACGCCTCTGGTGACCAAAGAGCTGGCGCTTATTTAGCCCAACGGCTTAGCCTCGCCATTCAACGAGGTAATAGCGCCAGTTTTTTGGGCACCATGCCCATTAACGATCACTTGGATGGCGTGTATTTTTTGTAAATATAATTAGTTTTTAATTTAGATTTTAATTTATTTCTTACTTTTAATTCTTATATATATGTATAAATCCCTAGCTTATTCCGGGTGACATAGGCTAACTAAAATTTAAAAAAAAATTGATGGGGTGACCATGGTCCCGCTTTAAAGACTAAAGTTGAAAAAAAAATTACGAAAATAAGATTAACTATATAATCATAATCTAGAAAATGATGAGTAGATTCCAAAAATATATATAACACTATAGTTCAATATCCAGTGATTCACAAACAAATATCATTTAATAAAAATGTGAATAAGATTTCAAAGGCTATATATGCAAATCGCTTCTTAAGGAGGTAAACTCCGAAAATAATATAGCAGGGCAGTCGTATTTTTTAATTCGTTAATTGTCTTGTTAATAATAATATATTACAATATCCAACCATAACGCAACTTTAAACGCATGTCATGTAACTAAAGGTAAATGGCATGAGGCAAGATCTTGGCTTAGGAAAATATATAGCTAATTCGGCTACTTTTTAAGCACTAAAGTTACAAGTTACAACAGACCCCAAAGCGTGTACGAATTCCCCGAGAGCAACATTTTTCACATTTCAGGTTAATGAAAATCACCGCTTTCATCCATAATGGGAGAGCAAGAGGTTCACTTAATTGCCTAGTAAGGCATGAACGAGAACTTAACTCGTCGTAAGGCCGGTTTCGAACACGGCGAACCTTGTAAGCTTAGCAACCACGCACACTCGTATAGATTATAATAATTACCTACTACAAATACATAGTACCTGGGCGACCGAGCTTTGCTCGGTTTTTTTTTGGTAAATATGAATAACTAGCTAATGCCTGCGACTTCGTCTGCGTGGATCGAGGTTTTTCGGTTGGAAGCTGGAACTTCTTAATTTTCCGGGATAAAAATAAAATAAAGCCTATGTGCTATTCCAGACTATAATCTATCTCTGTGCCAAATTTCAGACAGATCCGTTCAGCCGTTGGGGCGTGATTGAGTAACAAACATTCATACAACACAGTTTTTACTTTTTTGGGAGATACAATTATTAATGTGAACATATGTAATTTTTGCAAATACATCCATCCAAACTTTCGCATTTATAATATTAAGTAAGGAGTAAGATAGATCGATTTATCACCCCCGAAACCCGCGGCGTACTAAATTTCATGAAAATCGTTTTAGCCGTTTTCCAGATTCAGATTATATATATTTTAAGAGTACCCACTAGTTACAAATAAAAACGTGCGTTCTACGGGCGTAACGCCACTCTTGTCTGATTTTTGACTCAATAACACAATTTTTGTCACGCGTGAGCTATCGTGTTAATTTAAAAGTGTTTTCTAGCTATATCCTGGTGTTCATTGTGTTAAGATAACTTTTCGTTCCTTATCTGCTCATTTTAGTTTTGATCTGCAAGCTTAGTTTGTGCTAAAATTGAAATCCTGTTTGTTGTGTGGTTCCTTTTTGGTTGAATTTTTGTGTAATTTGTTTGAAAAGTGTGTTTGACTTAACTGCTTTTATTTTTTTTATTTTACCCAGTTCTGGTTGCTTATAATATATATAATATAATAGATATGATTATGAGAAACAATTTAGAATATTTAAGCCCAACGTGACTGGCTGAACGTAGAAATTTGAAATCTTGATAGAATATCCTTGAGCACCTTAAAGGTGTAGTAAGTGATTTCTCGAAATTCCACCCCCAAGGGGGTGAACGTTTGTATGTAAGTCCGTTATTTTTAGGGTCCCGTACCTCAAGAGGAAAAAAGGAACCCTTATAGGATCACTTCGTTGTCCATCTGTCTGTCTGTCCCTCCGTCTGTCAACCACCTTTTTCTTGGGAATGCGTGGAGGTATCAAGTTAAAAATTTATATCAAATACTTAAGTCTACGGTCCCCTGGAGCTGTAAAACAATCAAACTTCTAAGTTAACGCAATCAAAAGATACAGCCGTTTATGTCGCATAGTTTGCATATTTTGAAATCAAAACCTATACTATTAGGTAACTTCCTTTCACTCATGAAATTCTTCCCTTTGAATCATGAAATTCAAGACTTCCCTTTGAATCATGAAATTTGGTAAGAAGTAAAGTCTCACGGTACAAATATAGCAAAAAATTCGAAAAACTATGGTTAGGGTTCTGTTGTAATTGTTTATACCTATGTAAACCATTTTTTCACAGCTAATTATGCTGTGAAATGGTGAAAGTGATTATGGTTGATTATGTGTTGTTATGACAATATCTTTCGTGCTTTATAATAAAAGATTTATATTGTATGGTGGTACGGAGCTCTTTGTACGCGAGTCTGACTCGCACTTGACCCCTTTTTTTTTCAAGTTATATCCATGAACCTTGGTTAAAGGACTTTTGGTTAAAATTTAAGAAGTACGTGTTCGCAGTTGTTGAAAATTCCACCCCTAAGGGTAAAAACCTGATTCCAAGCGGACGAAGTAGCGAGCATAACCAGTGTAACCATTAATTAATTGACGAAAATGTGTACAGCTTGCATCCCGAAGAACTACTAAAACCTATTACTTACTACAAAGGCTTTTTATTCCGGAAAATTAGTTTTGGAAAAAATCTGGAAGAACTAATATCCGTGCAAAAGAAGTATCTATCTTTATCTTTTCTTCTTCTTCTTTATATATAAAAATCAATTACTGTTCGTTTGTCTCGCTAAAACTCGAAAACGGCTGGGCCGATTTAGCTGATTTTGGTTTTGAAATATTTGTCGTAGGTGGAAGGTTTAAACGGTGAGAAAATATGGAAAAATAGCGTGGAAGATAGAGCAGGACAACGTCTGCCGGGCCCACTAGTAGGTTAATAAATTATACTATAATACTATATATTTTTTGTATATAGGTTACACTAACTTGAGAACAAATTGGGTGTTTTTTTTGTCGTCTTTGTAGATTTATATTTAGTAGGCAGTGTCCTTCAATAACCAAATCGTTACATATCATACAACAATAGATTTACAAACGCAAGTGAAAACTTTGTTACATCATACCCTTAGCTAGATAGTGGTCAAAGTTGATTTGAATGTCAACTTGTCAACCAAAGTTGTATTCCATAGTAACTATTACGGTTGTTTTAGGTGACTGCATTCCCGTTCGAATAAATCTCATGATTTTATTCATAGCCCTAACTTTCTCTTTTCATCACGAAATACTCGTTGCATGTATTTAAATATTAAACTTTGAATAAAACTTGTCTTGTTATACGTTTAACTTAATGATCTTGGAACAAATTGTTATTTACCCACCACTACCAATTCCTTATTTTATTTTGAAAATATTAATTAAAGTTCTAATGTATGTTCACAAATTCACACACACTGTTAATATTGTTATGTAATTTATTGTAAACAAATACTGCTTAAATATATACTCAAAAATATTTTTATTGTATAAAAGCCCCGTATTATCAGGGTGTCAATATGATAAGGACAATAATAAATTATTGGATAATAAAAATAATAATTAAGCACCATATAAGTGAAACGTATTTTTTATGTTAACTTCGGCTTACTCTTGCGGTTCTTAGATGAAACCTGAACCTGTTCACCCCGAAAGATAAAATTTATTTAAAATACGCTTCACAATTTATAACCTGAATCCGATTACAAGCGGCTCGTTATAAAAACATTTAAAAGTCATTTATTTATATGAAGTTCAGCTGTGTGATTTTACCATTCAAATAGTTACTGGAATATGTATAATTTGACCGGACTGTCCGGACTCGGTATGGTGCCCTTTGGTTGCACCATAAGGGTTGCAAACCTACCTTTTAGGTACGCAACCTTAAAAAGTTCAGACGATTTAAATGGATGTCACATTACATAGCTTAAGTATATTTCTGTATTTATTTACATCATATTTTACAATGACAATTCTAAGCAGCTTCAGAAACTTATGAACAATATGCATTATTATTACCTATTATATATTATAATAAAAATAATTATAAAATATCCATACTAATACACAGAATATATACAATACATACCATAGAATAGATAATATAAATGCGAAAGTATGTCTGCCTGTGCTACGCCTTCACGGCCCACCTTTCCAACCGATTTTGATGAAATTTGGTGAAGGGATAGGTTGTGTCCCGGAAAATTAAGGAGTTCCCGCGGGGATTGAAAAACTTAGTCCACGAGAGACGTCCTTAGAGACGAATTCGCGGGCATCATCTAGTATATTTTTATATAAAATATTTATTATAAAGTAAAATTGATTTTACTGTATAATAAATATTTTGGGTAATTTTGTAATTATAAATGAAATGTTACACAAAATTCATTCACTTCATCAATAGCTTTTTCGTGTCAACTGATTATCTTGTGATGATTTATTTTAATTGGATACTTATAAAATAAGAATTAATCGAAACGGCAAATTACCGAAAGTAAGTATCATTAGAAACCATCTGCGTCTTCAATCGATAGTACTATTCGGGTCAAATATTAATGTCAGATGGTAATGTGACGCCATCAGTTTGTAATCAGTCCTTGATTATCAATTACTCAGCTCTTTTTGGTGCTAAAGTATGCTGCAAGTACAGCAACAAATACCTACTTTAAGATAACGTTGATTATTATATTTTACCCGCGACTTCGTCCGCGTGGATTGATGTTTTTTAATTCCCGGTATCTCTTTTATTTTCGGGAATAAAAAGCCTATTTCCGTCCCCGGAATGTAAACTATCCCTGTACCAAATGTCATTAAAATCGGTTGAGTAGCTGGGCCGTGAAAGCGTAGCAGACAGAGAGACAGACAAACATACTTTCGCATTTATACTATTAAGTATGGATTAGGAGCTATTTTATATTGCTGAGCTAAACATTACTTTCTTTGAAAAGAGTTGTTTAGTACCATGTGGAATAAAATCAAATAAATAAAAAAATCCTTTATTTCTACTACCACAATAAGTTTATTGCATACTTGATAATAATACTATGTTAAATTTATTTAATACTTAAATTCTAGTTGTTTTAGTGACATACTGGGTTGATTTTAGTTTTGTGCAGTAGAAGTAACCTACTCAGCGTACGCCTCCCCCAATTGTTTCCATGCGTCCGCAATCCGCATCCCTTGCTATTGTCATCCAGTTTGGTCCAGCAATTTGTTTGAAGATATCTCTCCATCTTTTTCCTTGTCGTTGTGTTTTTTCTTTTCTGCTAGAATCCATTCTGTAAGACGTTTGACGCATCGTGTATTGTCCATCCTTCATAAATGCCCTGCCCATTTCCATTTTATTACCCTTATTCTGTTTGTTATGTCATAGAATTTCTCTAAAAAAGCCTCATATTTACCAGCTCTTGTGCATTTTCCGAGATAATTACGATATCGCTTAGGTATTTCCCATCAACCCTGATTCTTTTTCCGGACCAATCTAGTTGTCGAAATACGGCTTCTAAGAGACGGTAAACTCTTACCCTGCCCTTTCCAGCTTAACCTTGGCAGTGTCATTGAAGTAGATATTGTGAATAAGTAAATAAGGTGAGTAGGGGTAAGATGAAAAATGGGGGAAGATAAAAAAGGAGGATAGCGCCGAACAGTGAGGAATTATTTGAATTTGATTTGAAATTTACAGGTAACATCATTGCATACACCCTTTAGTCTCGTCCCGCCTTTCAGCCTGCGTCAGTAGCTAAGTGAGAGGGCGCGTGAGTTACGTGGTGTTTTTGAAACGACACATGTCCCGCGAAAGGTTCGGATTTTCAATCTTACCCCGCTTGTTGTATCTTTTTACGCATTGATTTTGTTTAGATATTGACAAATATATTTGAAATATAATACGAACTAAATAGAAGTAATTAGTCATTTTCTCCTATTTAAAGATCTATCGTGCTTTTTAAACTAACCCCGGCAAAATTTAAAGAGGTAAGATGGTAATATCATCATCAATCATTCCGTTTTACCCCGCTAACAAAATACATAGAAAAAGTCACCGGTTCTCAAACTGTAGTAAAAGAACAATATTCAAATCATCGTAAATGTGGGTTGATACAACTGTAATTTATTATCTTTTTGCATAATAAAGTAAAAATACTAATATCAGTCTATACTCAATTATAAATTAAATAAAGACACTTAATCTTAGCAGAATTTTCAATTTGTCAGTAGGTACAAAATTATAAGACGAGAGGCAAAGTACGGTGTGAACCAATAGGTATGTAATTTTTTAAATATCATATCAAAAGATTTGAGAGAGAGGCAGTCTGCCTGCCTTTTTACGGGGTAAAATTTATATATATTTTCCATGAATTATTATTTTTTGCATTATGCAAAGCGATTTTCGAATTTCAGTTACTTTCTAGCTATTAAGGTCGTAGAAGCCGAGAGTTCATTAATCATTACGAATGCTTATCGGCCATGGATACGATTCTAGCTAGTCACTATATCAATCTTACCCCACTATAGTTCCATCTTTTCCCTGCATTTTTTTTCTGAAGTGGAAACTTATTAACCTTATTTTTTAAAATCAAACAATTTTTCAAAATGATTTCTGTCAACTTTAGGGAAATATGTGTAATATACTTTTTCAAAATTATAAGCATTTTAGATAAAACTAATAATACAAATAATAATAATAATAATAATAATAATAATAATACAAATAATAATTATTTAGTCATTGTAGAGTGTTTTTAATTCAAATAATAAATATTCGAATTCCATTCACTTCCAGATAAAACCCTATAATATACAACCGTTTCAAATCAACACTATGTAGCTCATCAAAAAACCATTCTGACTTCCCCCTTATTGCGAAAACCTTGTTGTAGAAGTGCTTGCCATATATACGACTATAAGTTTTTTTTATAACATGGCGAAATTCTAACAGCTTAGTATGAACTATGAATACTTGATGTATTATCATACTAAATACTTTCTTATGAGGCACATTACTATTAGAATACCATTTCCTTTAGGATATTCTGAACTTGAATTCATCGGACGGACGGGGCACGGATCTATAAAGTACATAGATCCGTGCCCCGTCCGTCCTTTTTCTTCGTAAATTCTTAAAAGATACAAAACTGCAGCATTCCATCACTAAAAACTCATTTTTGCCCACATTGCAGTGCTTAAACATTTATCTGCCCGAGACTTCAGTCGCGTTATGTTTTCAAACTTCCGCGAAAAGTTTTTGATTTTCCAACATAAAAAAGGTGACTTTATCCATCTTTGGGTAGAAACCTTCTTTTGTACCAAATTAGTTTGGTACAACTACAGAGTAACCAATTTGGATTGATCGTGAAAGGTCACATACAGACACGCAGATGCACTTTCGCATCTATAATATTACTTAATGGAGCACAACAATTTAATAACAAAGAATAAGTCGAATATGATAATATGTATATCTTCTAGGCCAACGCTCTCCACCTTAGTATGCATCATCACTTGGTAGCAAGTCAGATCGCTGAAATAAATTAAATTAAAAAACAAAGACCAATTTTCCAACGTTATTGCTTGTACGGAACCTCAGTTTTCAACAAAATCCAACATGGCCGTTACAGTTTTCATGGTTGGTTTCGCAGTGTAGTAATCGGTGGGAATGCACTAATGATCGGTTGCACCTGAGCAGCGTGTAATATGCGATTTGCAAGCGCGCATTTAGCGGTCACGCGACGACCGCGGCCGCGCCTTCGACCACTTGTGATATTATGAAAGTACCTAGTAAAAACTGCTATGTAACACGTACTAATTAAAAAAAAACAACCTGCATGTGGCAGGACTGAATTTAGTCTGGTGGTTTTACAACAAGAAATATGTTGAGATCCATCACAGCTTTCTGGTTAAATACACGTTATATTATAAGTAATTCAAAAACGGAGCTCATGGCCGGTAAATATTCCAGGAAACACCAAGACCTACACAGTGATACGCCACAGTAAACTCTACCACTATTTTGGAATTTACATACGATATTTTGGTTTTAAAAAATTAAGAAAATATAGAGACTAATACCATTGCACAGATTAGACGAATCGATATACATTCATTTAATTTTAATTGTAAGACTTAATAATTTCTCTACGGAAAATTAATCATTAAGATTTCATTGTGTACTATGAAAACAAAGCACATAAACCACTAATTATTTTATATTTCTCTAATTGTAAATCTTCTAGCTGTTAATCTGATCCTTCGAAGGTAAATGTAAGGAATCACAAACGACACACCTTCATACATATATAGATACATAATTACATACATAAAAACATACATAGGAAATACATTGTTTTAAAAAAAAATATTTTCATTAATGAAAAAGTTACGAAATCCAATATAGCTAGGTACTTACCCAAAAAACATGTACTTAAATGCAATTTCAATAGACTTACCAACCTTTTATGATACACAACTAGGTACCTACTTTAGAGTTTACCATATGGAAATTCTAGTGCCCCTATCGCTAGAATGCTTTTCAATTTACATTTAAAATTTAATATATTCAACGTCAAGTAGATTCAACTTTCAGAATTAATTGAACCTACGTTAAAGTACATGACGTGTTTAGAACAAGTGAAGAGGTGGATATCATTAGGTATATCAATGTTTGAAAATCAGTAGCCTTAGGAGCATGGATTTGACTCGCTCCAGCAAATCTAAGGACAGCGGTTACATATGTATCTACGTAGATATTGATGTTATTGTAAATTACTTTTTCAAAAGAGCAACCACCGAGTTTCTTGATGGTTCTTCTCGGTAGGAATGCCATTCCGAACCAGTACCACTGGTGGATTCGCTCGACTATTCAAAAGCACTTGTCAAAGTCAAATTGAATAAAAAATATTTGTATTTTGAATGTAATAAATGCAAAAGTGCTGTTGTTTTTATATAATATGTTAGTTGCTGTATCCTTTAAAGACGCTGCAACGAAGCAAATTATCGACAAGGTTTTTTTGCATAGGTATAGTTGAGGATCTGGAAAATGGCATGCAAGGCATTTTATCCCTGAAAATCAAAGAGTTCACATGGAATTATTAAACCTTAATCCATCCAGATGAAGTCGCAGGCTTCAGGCAGGCAGGCAGGCGGGTTTAATATTTATTAAAATATAAAACTTACTTGTAACCTTAATGCGACTAAATCTATGGGCAAGCAAGTCATAACTTAACACACACTACGTGCTAGACATACTTGTGAGTAAAGTAACAATACCTACTTCTTAACATAAACCTCGAATCATTTCAGTTTTGAAAAATAATTCTTCTCAATATCAATTTTGACTTAGCCAAGTTGCATCGAAAGCAAAACCCTGAAGTTTGCTAACATAAAAAATTGTACACGATAGTATTATAATAATGACTAATGACAAAAGTTAACTCCATATTACTTTGTTCAATGTCGGTAAAAAAAAACCTACCATTTTTTTCAGACGGAGTTTTTTACAATTATATTATTTAAAAAACAAATGACCACGGTAGATTTTACATCAATGATCACAATGAGTTGCTTATAATTACAAAATAATATTCAAGCTTGACATTTGAGTTGGAAGATGATTTGCCTCATCTGTATTTAATTAAGGGTCGAAGCCCTCTAGGAATTCTTCGCATAGCTGTCACCCGCTGTCAATTGTTTTCATACACATACAACCACAGTCTACCCAGGCACACATAGAAAGGATTCAGCCCCCACCACGGGTGCACACAATATGCGATCAACTATCTCACTCTGGCAGAGATAATATTATTATTTATTGATTGATAGATAGATGATACGTACGATTTCGTCTGCATTCGTTTTTATTTCGGCGGGAATTTCTCAATTTTTCGGGATAAAGTTAACTTATGTCCTTCCTCGGGATGTAACCTTACTCTATACCAACTCGGTTGAAAAATAGGCCGTTCAAATACACGTCTTTCGCATTTATAATATCATAGTATGGATAATGGAGGTGCTTCTTGATAATATACCAATTACCAACCGACTAATTCCTGCTAACTGATTTATAGCTATAAGACTGTATAGATAGGTGTTTATATGATAAAGGTTGAAAGAAAAGTAAATTAAATTAATAATTAAAATAATCATGGCGCTTAGTATTAGAAGTAGTTCTGCATAAATAGTTTAAAAACGGTGTAAGACAGCACTAGGAGATTCCATTTCCATCTGGGATGTGCGATGTAGACGTAGTGGTTTTAGAAGTAGTCGGCTTCTGTGTTCCATACTTCAACTAGTAATATCTGGATGACCGAGCTTTGCTCGGTATATTCTTTTTTTTACTGCCTCGTTGGTCTAGTGGTTAGCATATTCGACTGCGACCTATGAGGTCCCGGGTTCGAGTCCCGGGTCGGGCCACAGGTATTGGGTTTTTCTTGCAAGAAATTCTCAGTACTAGCCCGGAGTTAGGAAGTTGGCGGTGCTTCACCCCCGTGCCTCGGAGAGCACGTAAAGCCGTCGGCCCTGCGCCTGATCTCTCTCCGGTCGTGTCGGATTTCCGTCCCATCGGGCTATGAGAGTAAAGGAACAGAGAGTGCACCTGTGTATGCGCACACACTTTTGCACTATAATATCTCCTGCGCAGTTGGCTAATCTCTCTGGAGATTGGCCGCCGTGGCCGAAATTCGGTCGGGAGGGACATTATTCTTTTTTTTAATCGTGTTTTTTGGAAAATAAATTTAAATTATAAATTATATTTTATTTTTAAAATAAAGCATTGTATTATATTTAAAAAAAATGGGAAAAATTATCAGATTCAAGACTCTGAACTCGGACCGTCATAATTTCAACTTCTTTGAATTTAGTTTTGTATATGGCACGAACAGTCCTTTTCTGCAAGACGAAAACAGGATGACAGACATAATATTGTGAAAGTAACCAAAATATACCACTTTCGCAGTTTCTAAATCTGTCAAGTGGCGAATCTTTCTAAAATGCAGCAGAACTGAGTCTGTTCGATAAGTCATCTATATGATGGCCCCATTGGAGTTTAGCATCTTACGTTTTTCCGAGAAAAACATCTGTATCCACTAAATCTAATTCCTCATGATCAAGTTGTACAGTGGGTTTTACCTGTTTTATCATTATATTATTATCATTTGTAGGTAGAGTGTCCATAAGTTGATGTAAAAGGATGCTCTACGCAAAACATTCGATAAAGGTCGAGTATAGATGAATTGAATGAAGGGGCGACGCTTCATTCAATTCATCTATACTCGACCTTTATTTCGCTGCCTAAAATCGATATTTCGCCAGTTACCTCCTTCGGATGAATGTTTTAATAGAAAAAAATCTACAGAACCAAAATACCTATTCAAAGTTAGTTCAATCTGTAGTAGTGGAGTGTGTGCACAGAACAGGCAAAATAAGACAAGAGAATAAAATACCGTTTTGGGTTCAGTGAATAATAAAATAACCACCAATTACAAATATAATAAATTTAAATATTTTCAAAATAAATATTTTATATACAGAAATCGTCCAGTTACATTTTTTTATACGTATATTTATCGATGATTAGTTTTGTTCGATGGTAGTGGATTCATTAACGTTTGTGTACGGATACTAACAGTGACAGACGTCATTTCAGAAGCAAGGGAACGCAACCTCCCGCTTTGAGAGCCCGGAGGCGTATGGAATCAATCTGACTGCCGAATTTCATGAATATATAACAAAATTTTGAGATGCGCGCCCGTACTAAATCTGTATGAAAAATTCGTGCTGTAAAAATGAGGAATGTTTGGAACCAGATTGTAAAAAAACTTTAAGTTGTATTGAAAATATTATTTATTTAAAGTGTTCTTTGATCTTTTACGATTAATTTGAAGTAACTTTTGTTTAAATCATGTCTCAAATTAAATCACAATAGTCGTAATGCGATAACGCCTTTTTTGAGATTTCCATGAATTTCCCGATAATTTTCTGCTGTTACTATACGACTTTTTGACCACTTTTTTTAATTACGTCATACTCCATTTAACTGAGTAGCGAATGGTATTTATTTGGTAATGAAATTTTAATTTTTACTATCCTAAAAAGTGGTAACAGAAAACCATGTTTTGAGTACATCGACCCTTAACAAGCTCTTCTAAATTGCAACGTCAGTGGTTATAAATTGAGACTTCAATAGAATTTGCGGTTTTAATATGACATCGCGTTTACAATATCGTATTTCTCGATGCTGTTAAAGAGAAGTTATTTTATTTTTACTAGATGATGCCCGCGTCTTCGTCCGCGTGGATCAAAGTTTTTTGATTCTCGCGGGTAATCTTTAATTTTCCGGGATAAAAAGTATATCCTTCCCCGGAATAAAAACAATCAATAACCAATCTACCCTACCCTATATCCCTATACAGAATCTTGCTGTGGGGTAAAGCGGCAGATATTTAAAAAATATTTGTATTACAAAAAAGGGCAATACATGCAATTTATAATTTAAAACCACGTGAATGCCTTAGGGAGAAATTCAAGGAAATGGGTATTCTTACAGTAGCCTCGCAATATATAATATTAACAGTAATCTAATCTTCGTTAAACAGTACATTCAGAATTACAAAAGAATATGCAATCTGCACGATAGACCAACTAGAAACCGCCCTAGGCTCGTAACTCCATCGCTCCGCCTCAAGAAAGTCCCAAGGTCGTTCGTGGGAATGAGCATACATTTCTTTAACAACCTATTATAAACTTGCCTTTACACAAGTTTAAGATAACCATTACAAATGCTACTGAAAAAAGCTTATTATACTGTCGAAGATTATACAAATGATAAACGCGCATGTATTTGAATCGCTCCAGCAATGCTCAGGACTGCGGTTACTTATGTATCTTTAGATTAATGCAATTATTGTAAATATATTTTCTTTTTCAAAAGAGCAACCACCGTATTCTTAATTCCGAACCAGTGGTAGATTCATTTGACTATTCATTGTACTTGTAAGTCATTTGAATAAAAATCATTTGAATTTTGAACTTTTTGAATTTTCACGTAACAGCAATCGTAACGATATATTATAAAAGCCAAGATACAGGGTGAAAAAACGAATGGGACATGGAGGGGAATTATATAAAATATTGCAGATATAAAATTTCACTCCAAGGAAACCTTTATTTCTTCTACTATGAATATCTGCATTAAACATTTTATAATAATCTTACCTTAGCCGGGAATCAAACCAACTAAAAATGATAAAATGAGTCAGTCAGTACGTCAGGGTCTACGATGATGATAAAATCTCTCAAGCAAACATTGTATTTAACAATTAAGATTAGAACACCATTTCCCTAATTCCCATACGAAAATCCTAATTAATTAATAGAATTTGCATAATTCGCCAATACTCACCAATATCGTTAAGGTATAGTAAGTACATTATTGCAAAGGCTGGGAAATAGGCAATTGCAGGTCGAGTATGAGTTTGAAGGCCGAGCCGTAGGCGTGGACTTCACTAATGCGAGACAGGCAATTGCCATTTCCGCCGAGGCATATATAGTGCTTTTCTCAAAAGAATTCAGGGAAATAAAACATACTTTTTTACCTTTGTCGCTAGATATATATCATCTGAGGCTTTAATTAAAAATTGCTTTATGTTTTCGCCAGTAAAAATTTTCGATTTCTTGCTTTTGAATCCGGTCGATTGCCGTTTAAGAAAAGTAGTTAAGTTCCCATAATTTTTCAAGTTAATGCCGTTTTTAACATGAACTGTACATTTCAGCATGGAATAAATTGCCCATAATGTAGATGGCTTTATAGTTTTAGCAATCTCATTAAAATACACTGTTTCGGAGAAAATGTTCACTTTTTTCTCGTTTTTCCAACTCATAAAATTTTCATATACTTTCATGTATTTTTCTTTGGACTTCGCTGGAAGCAGGTTTTCCACTGTCAATTTGGCTTCTGATCTTAAATCTGGTGGAGTACAATCAATCTCCATTTCACTCTCTGAACTGTTGGAACTCATTTTACTTATTATTAAATTTATATTTATTGTAGTAAGTATGTAAATAACAAATCAAGACGAATTTCCAGCTTTACCGCCAATTTTTTTTTTTATCATCTGTGCCGACAGGCAAACGCATTCATGGCTATACAGCCACCAATTTGTACTAAGCAAAGAGACTATGGTATGCCAAGAATGACAAAAGAGATCCGATCAAAGAGTATCTATTAACCCCAGCACGCCGTTTCATACAACATTGCAGGAGCGTTGTAATGTTCCAAATTCAAAAAACGCTCCTGCAATGGATTTGATTTTCTTTCTCCGAAAATTCGATACTTCGCGTGTTCTTTTTTCGAAAATAATGACAATATTTCCATGCATGTTTGAGAAAATTCTATTATTTTCTTCGTTTACCTATTATCTTTAAAAAAAATAATAGGTAAACGAAGAATCCACTACAAGTTAGCCCTTGACTGCGATCTCACCTGATGGTAAGTGAAGATGCAGTCTAAGATGGTAGCGGGCTAACCTGTTAAGGGCATGGCAGTTATATCAAACCCATACCCCTATTCGGTTTCTACACGGCATCGTAGCGGAACGCTAAATCGCTTGGCGGCACGTCTTTTACCGATAGGGCGGTAGCTAGCCACGGCCGTAGCCTCCCACCAGGCCAGACCATGGAAAATTCAGAAATTATAAGTTTTCAAACCCTGCTGGGGATCAAACCCGAGACCTCCGCACGTTAAGGCATCAGCGCTCAACACTGCGCCACGGAGGTCGTCGAATTACATTTACATATTTTCTTTATTTCACCGAGTTTCTATGAAATGAGCCGCCTTTGTATTTGTAAAGCATTCAGCAGTAGGCTCCTAGGTAGGGTAACCAAACACAAATGAAGTTGTGGGCATCATCTAGTAAATAACAATTAAAATCATCATCAACCGATAGACGTCCACTGCTGGACAAAAGATCTCTTGCAAGGATTTCCATACCGCGGTCTTGCGCCGCCTGGATCCAGCGGCTCCCTGCAACTCGTCTGATGTCGTCCGTCCACCGAGTAGGGAGTCTGCCAATGCTTCACTTCCCTATTAAAATTAGAAACCTAATGGTACAGCAGGTACTAACATAAAACCATCTTTCTATTTATTACCTACTGAAACTTTAATTTTACGACGGAGAATTGCAATCCAAGCAGCGCCCTGTGGGTCTTACAAAGACAGATTTCTGTTCAACGTGCGAAGATAAGGCAAATCCTTTTTCTTGAAATCTCTAATCGGAACTGATAACATACTCTATCAAATTCTAGCATACACTCGCAAAGTCGCAGCAACCCTACAAGTAGGTCGCTTTCACCAAGTTTCACAATCTACTCCTAGACATATTTACCATTTACCAAATATATTCAGACCGCCCAATAAGTGTAGAACTGGATCGTGAACTCCGAGTATAGCATTGTTCTACTCTCCATCCAAATCACATACAATTAATTATTACCGACCGCACCATTAATGTAGACGATGATATAGCTATACGTAGAGACTGCATTAGGTAGAGTCTATAGTGTAGCGCAGCTTAGATGGTTTCAGTTCAGATTCTGCTGTGTCACCATATTACCATTGTTTGTGATATTAAACAGGATCGTAATAATTAGTTAATCTGAGATCGTCAAAACCGCTGTATTGCTCCGACTTTATTATATTTGTACACTAGCGAATGCCCGCGACTTCATCCGCGTGGATTGAGGTTTTTGGTTCCCGCGGGAACTCTTTAATTTTGTGGGATAAAAAGAATTCCAGACACTATATGTGCTATCTATCTCAGTGCCAAATTTCAGCCAGATCCGTTCAGCCGTTGGGGAGTAACAAACATCCATACATGATCCATCCAAACTTTCACATTTATAATATTAGTCAAGAGTAAGAAGTAAGATAAGTAACATTAAATAAATTAATGTATCCGAGTGCATTTAGGTTTATTAAGAATCCCATGGAATTTTAATAAACTTATATTATAATATTGGTAAAAAGTTGTCTATGACGGAACTTGATTCAACCTATGGCCGTACCATTGTCAAAATCGGTTGAACAGATGGGTCGTAGTTTCCTGTCTATAATTTACAAAACAATAGTAGAGCCTTAAGTTCTTTCCGCGTAGATTAAGTATTTTGATTCCCGGTAGAAATTCTTTATTTTCCAGGATAAAAAGCTACCTACCTTTTTTACCTAATTTTCATCAAAATCGGTTGAAAAGATGTTAAAGCATAGCAGACAGACAGACAGGCAGACAGAAAGACAGACATACACATTTTCGCATTTATAATATTAGCGAGGATAACCCAATCCAGATGCTATTGGGATAATAAGAAAGGGTTTATCTCTTTTCCTCTTATGATTAAAGTCACTAGAGAGAAAAATGTAGAATGCTAACTGTCATCCTAATTGCATCTGGATATGATAGTATATGGGGACATATTGAGGTGCATAAATAATAATAAAATAAATGGTGGTATATATATAAATAATATACTTAAATAAGCGTTATACGTAAAACAATGTTACTTCATACAAAGATAACGTGTCGCAAGGGCTATTTAATTGGTTGTCCGACGTCCTTTGGAGTCAATGTGCGAATTAGTAAAGTCGTCAGCTCTACTACTCAGCGGTACTAGGTTGCAGTATGGGGGCACGCGGCGGAGGGAACGAGGAAGAGGGCAGTGTCCCTCATTGATCGCAAGCCGCGCAGCATCCCCGCGCCTCCCGCATCGTCCGCTCGACACAACCACAAAATTCAACACTCAAAATTTTAATCGTTGGAATTCGAAAGCTCATCTCATTCTTAACCCCATTAAAGTCGTAGTCGTACCGATGGGATAGATGTAGCGTTGCATAGAGTTTTTATTTTGGTTTCACACATACCATTTTTATGATAAGAAGCGAGTTTTAAGTTTATTCAAAATATATTTGACTCTGATAATGATAGTCCATACAGTAGGTACATATTATCGGCCAAAGGTACAATTATTTACGCGTAGTACTTAAGCACGTTAGGTATGTAACCATCAAAAATATGGTTTACTTTCTACCCCTAGCTAAATTATTCTAATTTTCAAAACTGAATTAGCAAGTTTTTTCTTGTGTATAAAATCTGTTATCAAATGTTTTCGACTATAGGTTCGTTTCACACAGTATTTGATTTGTAAGGTTTTTATTTTGAATAATTTATCAATGTAACAAGCTATCTCGTAATCCATTCAGTCAAGATTATTTTAAGGTAATAATAAGAGCTATAGGCTAATAAAATAAGCTGTACAACATCATTTGAAGTTAGTAAGTAGGTACATTAAAATGGAATAAACCTTTCCTACTGGTTTTGGATGAAAACAACAGCTAAGAGCTTTCGTAAAGGGACAAAATTTGCATTATTAGATAGAGCACGAGAGAAAGAGTTTTAATGCGGGCGTTCGAGCGTGCGGCTGAGGCTGCAAGCAGCGACGCGGGCATAGCGCTGAACGAGACTAGGGCTACCAGAGGACATAATTATTTAAGAAAGAAGGTATATTGTGTTTTTTGCTAGTCAATTTTCCAAAATTGTATCTCATTTCTGCCTATATTAATATCTACCTATGTACCCCTATGGTCGCAAAATACACCAGTGTTTCGAAATAAATCTTTTGTAAAAGTTTAACATACTCGTAACATGACATTTCAATTAAAATGGTTCCTCGAATAACGTGAAAACTGTCGGTCAACTTAGTGGATGTGTGTTAAAAACTTTGTCTTCGTTTTGTAACGATAAGCATTTAGAAGACAGCAATGGTAACCCTAGAGGCGAGGCGCGCGGCGCTTGAATGGGCGGCGGCGCGGCGGCGCGGCTGCGCGCCCGCGGCGCCTCCGCCAGTCCGCACACCGGCGGCTCCGCTGCCCCACGGTCGGCCGCACTCCGCTGAACAACAATGCTCAAAAACACAACCTAACTCGACAGACCAAGCGGCGGCGCAGTCGGCGATGCTCGAGAATCGGACGGCACGCGTGGCCGTCGGCGAGCGGTCCTGAAGAAGATTTGATTTATGAAAACCGTAAAAGAGTTAATTTTTAAGCTGATCGTATTCGAGGGATCGGAATAGAGGGGCGGGAGTGCGGCTACGGGAGGCGGGGGCCGGTGTCGCGGGTGTCGCGGATCGGGAAGATGGCGCGGCGCGCGGGCGCGGCGTGCGGCGCGGGCTCGCGGCGCTGACATGGCCGGCCGGGCGCGCCGCTCGCTGCAGGCGGCGCCCGCGGTGCTGCTGCTGCTAGGCCTGCTCTGGCCGAGGGGTAAGCTGCCACCACCACCGCCATCCCACCCCCAAACTAAACCACCAGCCACCGCCGCTACCCTTGTCTTATACGACAGGGGGAGCTTCACCGGCAAATTGTTACTAAATTCTTATATTTTTAAGTAAGTACCAGTTTGCCGTGGAGACCCTTGGGCCGTGGAGTCTTAGTGGCAAAAATTTTTTGCGAGATATTTCACCGCGGTTAATTGCCTCATCTGGTGACAGAAGGGCTGACTCATTTTTTGCGCAAAGGATCAGCCTGGCTGTCCAGCGTGGAAATGCAGCCAGCATTCTTGCCACCATTCCACGCGGGAATGATTTATATAGTAATTAGGTTAGGCTAGCTAGCATACAGTTCTATTGTATTATTTTCAATAAAAATGTTTAAAAAAAAAGTACCAGATTAGGTTGGATTAAATTTTTATAACTTTTTTACCACATCACATGCAGCTATATACTGCAGTCCGTGCATTCAATAATATTAAAAAAAACTCTAAGTAATGATAATCACCTACTATAAATGGTATCTGTTGTCTTTATTACGAAAATCGCATACTTATAAAGTAACGATATTCAGAAAATCTTTCATGCACCATCATTATATCTGCTGTCTTAATGTGTACCCACTTCTCTTCTTGTACCTTGTTCGAGTGGACTCCATGACGTATCCTTGAGGGTGGAATTTTCAAAAATTCTGAATAACATATGTACAACCAAAAGCCCAATTATAACTTGAAAAATCACGAACTTTCATACCCTTTTTAGAAGACCCTTTAGAGTGAAATTTCCAAAAATCGTTTCTTAATTAGTCCACAAAACTGGCTGCACAGGCTTTGCTAAATGCGTTTATGAGTCAGACACAATGTCAGACAGGATGTCTTTAACCAGGTGACTACTATCTTATCGCAGAATCACTGTTCTTCCTTTCGGGTTAGGTTATCGAACCGTAGCAGGTTAACGTAGCTCATTGCAAGTAATGGCCTAATTTAAGTTACCACCAATGTCGGTCAGTATTCGTTGAACAGTATGCAGGTTATCTATAGGATTTATTAGATCTATCGTTTAAATAATAAAATTTAAATAAAAAAAGTGTACATTGTACAATTTTTTTAAACAAATAATTTCTTATTTATGTGGGTATTTAAAAAAAATCTTTCTAAGAAAGAGTCATTAAATAAATAAGCTGCCTCATCTACCAATCAAGATTACCACAATTAATTAACTTGAAGAAAAATCATTAACCACCCTAGATTACCTATATAAAAGATTTATTGCTCTTTGTAACTACTTATTGTTTATCATATCTTATTAAATATAATAATATTATCTTCACAATAGCGAAGAACGTCTAAATTAAAGACGCATTAAGTTTAGAATTTTAAGCAATGCATAATAATTGGCACCAATAATAATATATTAAATACTTAATAATAACCTGCAAATAAGAAATGCTCCACATTCACATCTGGCCATGAATTATGTATGAGTAGGCCTTGGGAATGTGGTGCTACGAATAATGTGGGAAGAAGAATACTGCTTAAAAGTTATGTAATAAGAACTAAGAAATAGTTAAGTCTGAGAATCTGATTTCGACCATTAGATGCGGAGAATTGGATATGTTTTCAGACAAACTGGTATATTGTCTCCTTCAGACTAACTTGATGGGAAAGAGGACATCTGTACATGAAGAAAGACGCGGCTCGGGACGTGGCGTTAGCCACAAATTTTCTATAGGTTAGGTTACCTTACATGTTACATGATGAAAATACAGCGAAGAGCTACGAGAAGTAGTAGAAGAAAGCTCATTACCAGAAACAAACATAATCAAGAAGGTTCATATACTTAGTATGTACCTACTTACACACTATTCAGATATGGAAAAATAACGAGTGAACCACAATAATGTTCATTTTTGCAAAAAACCATATGATGTAGCTCATATTATGTACTTTTCGCAAAAAGCTTAATGCCCACGTCTAGCACATTTAAGCCCGCCTACGAACGCCTAGTTGAGGACCGAAATACCGCGAAAGACTCTGCCCGTCGAAACATAAGTGGTGAAAATTCCACACAAAAGAATGTGCTTTTAAGCGATGGCATTTTATTGGAGGCAATCTCAAGAGCGTTTATCGTCAGATAACGTAACAAGTAGCGAGTTCGCGAGTATGCTCGAGTGGCGATGTCAACGTTCCTTCTATTATAATTAAACAACCTCATTCACAAACAAAACGAAAGATTTTTGACACAATGTAACAAAATATGGTTGATTGCAAGAATGTGATATTCTTTCAGAAATAGATCTGCTTTGAACTTCGCACAGGTTAAACAGAATAGTGCCGAATCTGCTTAAATTTTTGATTATATCTGTTTAAAAAGAATATCGAACTATTCCCAAAAAACGTTGTATATATGTCAACGTAAGATTGTAAAAACCGTTAAATTATAATCTAACTCGCGAAATTCTAAACTGTCGAAAGATTACAATTTAACGCATTATTTTCCGGTAGATTGTAATCTGATAGGTATTTAAACCCGATAAAACGTAAGTGCCCGGCCTGCAGCCGGGAACTACTTGATTATTTATGTCGAACCCTAACCTAACCTACAAGAAAGAGACAAGAAAACGTAAATAAAATGAATATTTCAAAAATTGACAGTCAGAACATTGAACAGTTTACAATCTTTCGAAAGTTTAGAATTTCGCGAGTTAGATTATAATCTAACGGTTTTTACAATCTTACGGTGACATATACATGCGCTTCTAAGAACTTATTGATTCACCAGGGTAGTCATACTCACCATTTTGCTAAATGATTCGCTAGATCTAATCTACTTTGAACAAGATAAGGTAATAACTCCTCTGCCAAGCTTGATTTTTCAGTATTTTTTCTAGTTTTCTTCAACTCGTATTCCCTTTCGTGTGTAAGGTCTGCATAACAAAGCAAGGTACATGTTTTTTTATCTTTGTCTTCTTCTCTATCTTTCAACAAATTACCTGAAATGAGTTTAGAACCACTTTTATTAAATTTATACAGTTTTCACCTTTATTAAATTATTACAAAGAATGTCTTATTTTTTGCATAATATGCACGTTTGCATTATTTCCAAATATTGACTCTGTCTCTTTTGAGGATTGACCAGTTTCTATGTGTAGAAATTCTATAACTAACTATGTGTGACACTGCAATAGTTAATTAATAAATTATATAGACTATGACCGTCTTGAGCCTGCTCCATAAAATGTTTTATGTTTTAAATCTCTTATGAATTACTTATACTACTTATACATTTTTTTAAAGGGAAAGATTAACTGACAATATATAATATCGACTAGTACATACAGGAATAGAAACCCGAGCATTTTTTTTAATATTTTGGAAGTCATTTTAAACTTAAATTTCACAAGACATAATATCATATTGGTAAATAATATAAAAATGTAGTTTATGATGTACCTACTACAGTTTTAAAATATTAACGTTCAATACCTAGTTGTGTGTTGCATAATCGGCACATAAATTATACACTTTAATATTTACCTATATCGTTCGTTTGTCTCGCTAAAACTATTTATTTTAGCTGATTTTAGTTTGAAATGTTTTTTGTAGTCCAGGAAAGATATAAACGGTGAGAAAATATGGAAAAATTGCGAGAAAGATAGTAAAAACAACAATTTCATTTTCCCATATAAACTGTTTACCGCCCAACGAAGTGGGCAGGGGTCAGCTAGTGGTAAATAAATATTCGTAACTAAAGTGTTTGTTTTATTGTACACAATATTATACTTGCAATAATAATACAATCTACTTGCGACCCCAATGACCATGATTTGAATTCGGGACCATCTGACCATTTTTATTTGGTGTCTAACAAAACCCCGCAACAAAACTTTAGGAAACATAATACGGTATACAGAAAATGGGCTCGCGCCTGCACTATTACTGCTATTACGTAATTACCTATCCCTGTAATTAATGGCACCTAAACTGAGACATTTTGCAATATCCTCAAACTGTCATCATCCGCGTAGATAGGTAACTTTGGCTGATATTGGTTCACCCCGCATATCATGTGCCACCATAGGATAACTCTGAGGCCTAGGATATGGGATTATCCGAGCTCCTGGGGATAGGTTTTAATCTCTCACTTATGATATAAATAATATTTCTTTAGTCTTTTCGTTAATTTTAAAATTAGGCAGTGAAGTATTTCAATCACGAGATCATCATAATTTACATAAAACTATTAGTGAAAAATAAATTAATATAAAGCCTACATTTTATAAGGATCAAGAATCCACCACATTTTCCTAATCCCAAGAAATCTCCTATCATAATGTAAATTATGGATGGGGTCATGAACAACAACCAAGAAGTGTAAGAATGGAAAACGATACGTGGAATAGATAGCATTTTATATGAGTGACTAGTTTTGCCCATCGGCTTCGCCTGCTTGAAATCCGCCTGAAACGTAGTCCAGTTAGCCAGCGAAATCAGGTTAGATTTCTTCAAAAGTTTAAATATTTTTACATAATGTACCCGTAAACGGCATAAATAGGAAGACACTCATGCTTGATGTGGCTTTAGCTAATCTTAGCTTAAGCTTTTAGAACGTAGTTGATTATCATTAATACTATTGAAATTCAAAAAGATTAAGAGTTATGCAAAGCAGTGATGAAATCTGGATTTGAAGTCGCTTGCCTAAAATATGCCATTTGCTTTGAAGGCACTAGTTACCGCCTTATGTCATACTAGCGAATGCCCGCGACTTCGTCTGCGTGGTTTGAGGGTTTTGGTTCCCGCGTGAACTCTTTAATTTCCCGGGATAAAAAGTAGCATATATGCTAATCCAGACTATAATCTATCTCTGTGTCAAATTTCAGCCAGATCCGTTCAGCCGTTGGGGCGTGACATCCATACATCCATACATCCATCCAAACTATCGCATTTAATATTAGTAAGAGTGAGTAAGTCAGATGTTAGGAAACATGGGATGCTGGAATCACAATACTAACTACTAACTATTACTAGGTACCGGAGGAGTCTTTCACATAACATTGGTTCGGTTTCTTGTTTTATTTAAATCGTTGTAGATAATTATGAACATACTAAAAAAGTGAATGAACTAGAAGTTTAATTCGCTATAATCCGCTACAGTAGACAAATCTGTGTGGTACAGTGCGTGTCTTTCACCTGCAACATGCGACACCCACCACCCAGCAATTCGCACAGGCACAACACCACACCACACAAATCCTCCAAATCACTCTCAACGTACGTTTCACTCCGACACCGGAGCATCCTCAGGAGATGTTGACTCGACAATGCACGATTGTGAAGCACGATTCTTCACGCACTGTACCACACAGATTTGTCAACTGTAGCGGATTATAGCGAATTAAACTTCTAGTTCATTCACTATCATGGACTTCCGCAAAGTAACGCCTGCTTCTATTCAATACATACTAAAAAAGTTACTAGGTGATAGGTAGGTAGGTATCTCAAATACAAAATATACATTATAAAAATTTTACCCTTTGGGTATAATAATTTTATGAAGCAAAAGAAAAATACAATTTAAAGTTGCTACGAATGCTGTAATACGTGTTTACCTTTTGTTCCCGACTATAAAAATTAATTTATGCTTGCAGCAAGATAAAAAGCGGTCTTTATATTTATCTGGATCATTAACTCGTGCCTGAAAGGGAAATAAAAATTCGAATATTCCAACATTTTTGCATTTATACCTGTAGTAGGAGTAGTACCTGTGGAGTAGGGTTTCCTTTCTTTTTGACTAAAATTAATTAAACTACAATCAATGTCTAACGCAAGGATAGTCCTCAGTTTTTGCTAAACATAAAAATATAAAAATATCAGCTAGTCAATTAGTTTACTGAATTTTATATACTCAATGTGAATATTTTGTAAGAACCGATTTACTGATCGCTATTTTGATAACATACGATGATTTAAATCTAAGCGAATCCACTCAGGCGAGTCACATCACAATCTATACTAATATTATAAATGCGAAAGTTTGGATGGATGGATGTATGGATGGATGGCTGGATGGATGACTCAATCACGGCCGAACGGCTGAACGTTTCTGGATGAAATTTGGCACAGAGATAGATTATAGTCTGAAATAACACATAGGCTATGCTATGCCCTCATTTGTTTGTTTATTATCCCGGAAAAATAACCAGTATTAAATATCTCTTTAGAGGTCCGCTGTGGACACCACGAGAAGCGGCTGCTACATCATCTGTTGGACCATTACAACGTGCTGGAGCGGCCCGTGGTCAACGAGAGTGACCCGCTTCAGCTCTCCTTCGGCCTTACGCTCATGCAGATCATAGACGTGGTAAAGTGTTGAAACATGTTATCATATTTGTTCATAATACACCTGCTAGTTAGTTAGCTGTAGCTAAATCATTCTGATGGTGCTGTAACATAAGTGGCAGTTGCTTCGGCATTGATGAAAGCATCATAACATTAAAAGGAGGCTTTCAATTATCCTTCAGCTTCGCTCATGCAAATCAAAGCCTTGTCTATGCAAATATATTTTTTCTGTGTATCTCACTTTATCAAATTTCCATAAAATCACTTTGTTATTTTAATGAGGCTCAAATAAAAATGTACAAAGGGTTTTCACGATTACTTTTAAAATTAACCTTCAAAGAGACAATTTTGTATGTCTCGAAAGGTTTGTATTACAATAGCCCTTAAAATGCCTTTTGATGTTATTACTAGCAATATTAAAGCTGCTACGCTTTTGTAATGGTTTATGTTTTAGGTTAATTAAAAAATGTTTCTAACAAAAGAAAACGAGGCTTAATTAAGCTTAGCTTTCAGTCGTTACTAAACAAAAAAATTAAAACCAGAACTAAATTTCTTTAATTAAATATTTCTTCGCAGGATGAAAAGAACCAGCTACTAATAACTAACATCTGGCTTAAACTAGTAAGTATTAGGGAAATAAATCGGCACTTAAATTAATTATATTATGTTAACTTGATTTAAGTTGTAAATAAACAAATAAAATAAGATAAGATGTCTAAAATTTTAATTGAGTTAAGGGACTGAACTTTTTAGGGCAATCTATTCAAGACCCAATAATGTTAGCCCATTTTTTGGACATTACTACATTAATACTTTGTCTGATAATTAATTTATTCTGCTATCATCCCTTATATCAATTAATTTCTTTTTGCAATTTTACTAACAGTAGATGAAATAAAATCCTCTATCCTAAGTAATCGTGAACTATGATTGCTTCGGGTCGATTGCACTATCGATGGTTATCGTTAAATTTAACCTCCTAAAAGACCTGGGTTGCAAAAGTCAGACCCATAGAAGAACTTTTTAACAAAATTTTACTTTTAATCTTACATAATATTATGTATGTATGTAAGAATACTTAAGCTTCATACCTAGACTTAGGCCACTCACCTTGCTAGCTTTTTGGTGGGCAAATGTACCCTTAACCATAACTATCGATTCACCCTTGTTAAGCACGACAAAGTTTGTAATAAACTGGAAAGTAATTTTATACCATTCCATGTCATTTTAGTGTTCTATATAATTCTTTAATTCTCATTTTACTTCGCCTAGGAATGGAATGATATGAACTTGAGGTGGAACACTTCGGATTTTGGCGGAGTGAAAGATTTAAGAGTTCCGCCTCACAGACTATGGAAACCAGATGTTCTTATGTACAACAGGTAATTATCATTTTGTCATGATTACAGAAAACACAAAAGAAAATACACATTAGCATTTTCCCATACTACACTACTGAAAGTTATTAATCTCGTTTTTTTTTACCCAGTGCGGATGAAGGATTTGACAGCACTTACCCCACAAACGTAGTAGTGCGAAACAACGGCTCTTGTCTTTATGTACCACCTGGAATTTTTAAAAGTACTTGCAAAATAGATATCACCTGGTTTCCTTTCGACGACCAAAGATGCGAAATGAAATTTGGCAGCTGGACTTATGATGGGTATCAAGTAAGTAAAAAATAAGTACCTATGCATTGTTTGATTATTGTAATATTTGTAGCTGAAATCCGCTTGAGGCAGATTTAGATAAAAGCATATATTCGATGGTCATAACGAGCCAGCCTTTTTTACTTTATAGCTTGATCTTCAACTACAAGATGAAGGAGGTGGAGATATTAGCAGTTTTGTTACAAACGGAGAATGGGAACTAATAGGTAACATTTAATAATTTTGAATAATTTTTAAACAATATTTATACCTTCCCTGGTACTAAAATTCTACATCAATGCTTCCCTGCCTTAGCGGCATTGCTTCGTATAACTGGCATACTACCATTTAAATTATAATATTTCATAATAAGGAAGGTGAATCGTTCTAAAATTACCAGAAAGGACGCACCGCTATGTGCTATGCCAAGTTCGGGCTGAACGCACGCAGTGTAAATATATTGCAAGAATTATGCTTTTTTACTCCCTTATTTATCTTTTTATTATATGTGGTTTGTTCACAGGAGTACCTGGCAAGCGTAACGAGATCTACTACAACTGTTGCCCCGAACCGTACATTGATATTACTTTCGCGGTAGTGATTAGGCGGAAAACTTTATACTACTTTTTCAATTTGATCGTGCCATGCGTGCTTATAGCCTCAATGGCTCTATTGGGCTTTACTTTACCACCTGATTCCGGCGAAAAACTTTCACTAGGTAAAATAAATATAATTTATTTGAATTATGACTTTAATATTGTTTCATATTTTTATTTATTTTGCAGGTGTCACAATTCTTTTGTCGCTGACAGTATTTCTGAACATGGTAGCAGAGACAATGCCAGCAACTTCAGATGCTGTACCACTTTTGGGGACATATTTCAACTGCATCATGTTTATGGTGGCGTCTTCGGTCGTATCTACGATCCTTATCCTCAATTACCACCATCGACATGCAGATACACACGAAATGAGCGACTGGGTTCGTATTTAAACAATTAACGGAAATAGTTACTACTTTTAAAGCCCGGTGTATTTTATACTTACATCTGCTTGACTGTTCAATACTTAACGATCAAGTAAATAGTGTATATAACAGTGTATATTTTTTATAGATTCGGTGCGTTTTTCTCTACTGGCTGCCCTGGATCCTGCGAATGTCACGACCAGGCTCCACGACAACACCACCACCAGCGCGCGCGCCTCCTCCACCGGACTTGGAGTTACGCGAACGCTCGTCCAAGTCGCTCCTAGCTAATGTACTCGACATCGACGACGACTTTCGGCATACCCACGCGCAGCAGCCGCCTTGCTGCCGATACTACAGGTCCCTCGACGATCTACACGAACACTACTCGCCGTAAATAGCACGGTTACAATACTAACCCGCCTCGAATGTTCCGCAGTTCAACCTGGCCCTAACAGCTTAACAAACATCAAAATGTATTCATCTAAATTCGCATCTTAGATACTTCATAAATCTAGGTACCTACGTACTTCAATCAAAATTTCTACTCTGGGTTTTGGGTCTTTCTCTATCACATCGATCAGCATAACTCCCGTAGCGCCCTATTCGTTCCTCTGCTGCACCTGTAGAGTAGAACGCATTAGTATTCTGAGAGTTATAGAGCTATGTTTTCGCAGGAGTGGGGAAGAAAATGGCGCGGGTCTAGCGGCACACAGCTGTTTCGGTGTCGACTACGAGCTCTCACTTATTCTGAAAGAGCTTCGAGTCATCACAGATCAGGTCCGTAGAATAAAGGCTCTTCTATATAGTGACTTACCAAGAATTCGATAAAATTAACAAAACAAAATTGTTACAGATGCGCAAAGATGATGAAGATGCGGACGTTTCGCGCGACTGGAAATTCGCTGCCATGGTCGTGGACAGACTGTGCCTTATTATCTTTACCCTGTTCACAATCGTTGCCACGCTAGCCGTGCTGCTGTCCGCACCGCACATCATGGTGTCGTAGCGACCCGCCCGCCTGCGGCTGCGCATGCGTAACGTTCTGTGATACCGCGAATATAAATTAAGTTGTGATGTGTGAAGCGGTGCGAGCGTCGACGCCGCGACGAAGAAGTTGCCGCCGCCCGCCTCGCCGCCCGCGCCCCCCTATAGAGATAAGTTACCGCTGACTGCCATCCCTACGCATTGATACAAAATACTGCCTGCCCTGTATCTTGCCCTTTTATTTCTGAGGCCTCTCTTTCAACGACTTAGCCTATGCTCTTCCAAAAATTTATGACTTGTGTTTCACAGAATAGGTACAATAAACATTTATTTACCTTGTAGAAATCTGTATTACGCACAAAACAAGCGAATACTTTTAAGTTAAAAAGTTATTCTATGCATAATAACTTGTATTTTTACAGAAAAATATAACAAATTGTTAACGTGGCAATATTAGTGACTTAAAACGCCGGTGGGGCGTTCCGATGATGGCAAGGCTTATACATTATACTTATACTGATCCGCGCTAGAATATAATAATATAGTTTCGATTTCAGACCATGGTCTATGACAACTTATGGTCAATTTCCAAAATCGTAGCACAAAAACGTCTTCCTTCTTACCGTTGATCAACCTGTCGCGTTTAAAATTTAAATCTTTGTTATATCTTTCTCGAATCTTGAAATTTATGTACAGTTGAGAATTTGGGCAGTGAAGCAATGGCCCTTCGTTTTCTTCTTATTCGATTCCGTGAATCGTGGTTATGATCCCTAACTTTATTTTCAGATGTATTTGTGTCAGTAGCTAGTATAGAACTTTACAAACAATGTTGATTCAATTGGTACAGGTTGTGAACGGGCCTCGTTGTGAACGGGTCGATATTGTTATAAATGGTAAAATATCCAAAGCTATAGCTTAAAATAAAACGTTCGTTAAAAGTTGTAGTTAAAATATTATTTTATTAAAATCATACTCGGGTCTTTCGGATTAACGTATACAAATAATTACATTACATACATAACATGGTGATATCACGTTTGTACCTTGTACTTCTTTCGATACGGTCATACCTAATACAGAAATATTGTAGCTTTTTAAAGTTTCTCAATCAGCGAATATATCAAACGGACATATTATGATATTATTATAGCCATACTCTTAATATCTATACATACATCTACAACAATCAGTTGATTCACGTCATACTTTAACAATAATAATTTTATAGTTAACCATATCATATTTTCCCATAGTTATGTCGGCAACTTATTCATGGAGCCACAGAACAATGAATCGATAGCAATTTTTTTAAACCTAAATTTGGCCGATCTCTTAAACCTCATGACTAAAGGGCTCATGAAAACTTGTTTTTATAAAATACCCGCGAGATTTCGTTTAATGTACTATCGTCTCATCATACTTTTATATCAGCCATCTAAAAATTTACTTACCTAAATATTAATTTCACGAAAACATTGTAAGCCTCCTAGAAGAAAAACGTATAAATAATATTTGGAGCTGCGCGGATACGTTCAGTTGAAACGATTGTACCCTCGCAGGCCTCCTGGAAATTCTGTTTTTCTTATCTGAGGTACCGCTGTAAAATAATCATAGGCGTTCCTTTGGAAGTTGCGGAGCGAATGTGATTATGTGCCAGTGTTTTCTATCATCCCTTTCTTTATTTATTGTTAAATAATGAGTTCTCCTAAGCTGTCGAGGCCGAGGAGAGCCAGGCAAGGAATTAGGCGCATTAGGTACCTTCTTGTTTGGTGCAACTGTCTTTGTACTGGACGATGGGCTAATGCGCTGCATTCACGCCGGCGTTAGGACGATGTCTGTCCCCGTAATTTGTTCAATTGTTAGGGTTAATACTCTGAATTGCACTTTGTTTATTAAATATAAACGAATGAATATGTCTTTTATTTTACACGATTACATAAGATTTTATCGTATTTTCCTAATACGCGACAAAGAGGCACATGTCAGTACCTACAAAAGTAGGCCTTGACCTAAATATTCTTGGGTAGAGGGCTAAGTAGCTGTAGACAATCGATGATATCCCGAGGGAATAGCTGCACATGCGCACACATTGCTAGAGCACATAAAATACAAGAAAACTCTAAAACCTTTACCGTTATTAAATTATGTAAGTAGAAAATATAGTAAAGTGCATAGTACAGTGTCACTGCATAATTAAAATTGAATAATCATAATTAAAATTAAATTTGTATTGAATTCAATAATTATTGCTAAAATAAATAACTAAATAATAAGACATTTCTTACGATGACAAACATATTTCGTCATTAGTGATGTGCATTGTGCAGTAATAAAAAAATATATGCAAAACCATATTCTACCCACTAATTACTAAGAAATAGTAGTACTTTTAAAAACGCATTACAATTATTTTACCAAGCATCTTTGCACGTAAATTATAATAAAAAAACAAATTGAGTATTTAAATATATCAAGTAGGATTAAGTAGATTTTCTCTTTATCAAAAGGAATATTATAAAACTTAAGTTTATACCGACCATAAGACGATTTAATAACGGTATCATCAATCTGCAATACTTAAGTATTATTAGTGATTACACGAACTTACAAAATTAAGTTCTATCACAATTTTAGGAGTCGCTTCATTCGAAGATATAATAAAATGCTATAAAAAATTATAACATTCGTGTCTGGATAAGCACGCATCTCACCTACAAATACAATGAGAGCCAATAACATATCTGACTTCAATGATTTCTTGAATCATTAATTTCAAGATGCTAATCATTGATTGGGGCTTGAATCCGTTAAAACAAATATTAATGAATCTACGAGTAGAGTTAATGAGTCTTTAAAGAACGTTGCGGTGTAAAAAGATTGACAGTAATATATAATCTGAATGAACCATAAAGTTGGGCGGGCGGTAACGGGCTAGGGCGCGGGCGAAACGGCAGCGCGGGGCGGCGCGCAGCGCGCTGCGAGTACATTATATTCTGCCGTGCGGTAGTGCCTGCCGCCATGAAGACAGGATCGCGCGTCCCATTGCTTGTCATCGCACTGTTTGCAGTACTTTATTCAGGTACGCGGTAATGATTTAGTTAAATCTTATAGTATTTCACACTCAAAGCGTCTAAATTATAATTTGTTCGTACGCTTCGTTTTGCCATCAAATCACGTTCACGAAACAATATTGCTGTATCATTTAACATTGCTTTCATAAGTAACTATAATAGAAAATATGATATTTAGTGTAATAATATTATTCGGGTTATATTTCCCTATCTTAAACTGTTACTATTGTGGAAATACCTACCTATGTAGATTTCCCATGGAAGTTAGAACCAAATAGACTGACTATTAATGGAGAATTTGATATCAAAAATAATATCAGTATTCATTGAATTAACTAATATTAAATCATATAAAAATTAAATAAATGCGTCTTGATGTTAGACTCATGAAACTCAGTACTTAACAATAATATTTTATCTGGCAAACTGGTCCTTATTGATCGTAGGCTGCAGCATCAGCGGGTCATACTTAGTGAACGCGGCTCTACACAGCTGCTCGACTGAATAAAATGTTCCGCCCTTGCTTCATTTGGGTGGAATTTCTGTAAATCCCTTTAATGGGCACTAATGTCTACGTATAAAGAAACTTACTGGTTTATAGACTCAGCAGTTTGGGATTAACTTTGATATTATCACAATCAGTGAATTTATCCAAAATAGAAAATGATGTATACCTTCGTATTATTCTTGTATACTTGGAAATCGGAAATAGCGTGAAAACTGATAAATATTAGAGGTACCTAGTAGGTGTGCGATATGAGTTTGTAGGTATAGTTATAAAAGCCTGTTATCGCTTTAAAGAGGCAAAAAATTGCCGAAAAATTTTGGCTTAGTTACTCCCTCGAGTAGATGTTAATTTAAAAACGTTATAAGACTACAGCTTTTGGAAAAGAAACTACTTTTAAGGAAATAATGACCGTTAAAGTTTTTATCAACTAGCATGACTGAGAAATCCTACCTTATATAGGCGTGTTCTGACTTCTTATCTGTCGTTCATTGCTGAAGATCATGGTGCTACTTGTGAGATTAGTTAAAACAAAATTATTGTCAGGATGGTGTTCAGAGGACGAAGAGCGACTTGTCCGGGATTTGTTTCGAGGGTACAACAAACTCATCCGGCCAGTTCAAAACATGACACAAAAAGTAGATGTCCGGTTCGGCTTGGCCTTCGTTCAGTTGATTAATGTAGTAAGTAATTTTTTAAATAACGCTTAAAATTAATTATTCCACACTCCTGGTTAAAAAGATTCTACAAAAAACAACCACTCGATATAACAAATATTTATTCCTTGCCAATAATTTTAAATAATATTACTTTTAATTACAGAATGAAAAGAATCAAATCATGAAATCTAACGTTTGGTTGCGATTAGTATGGATGGACTATCAGCTGATGTGGGATGAGGCAGACTACGGAGGTATTGGTGTATTGAGACTACCTCCCGACAAGGTTTGGAAGCCGGACATTGTACTTTTTAATAAGTAAGTATCTTAAATATATGGCAATTTATCTAAAACAACTTTCTTACTCGGAGGTAGAAGGTAAAAAATTAAGATATCAATTTTTTTCAGCGCTGATGGCAATTATGAGGTGCGATATAAATCTAATGTGCTAATTTATCCAAACGGAGAAGTTTTATGGGTGCCACCAGCAATATATCAGGTGAATATTGTAGAATTCTTTGAAAGTTGCATAGAATGTAATATAAGCTGCCTTTGGCATAACCACAAGGATAACCACGCACCTACTGAGTATAATATACTTAGGTATTTTTTCAGAGTTCCTGTACCATCGACGTGACATACTTTCCATTCGATCAACAAACTTGCATCATGAAGTTCGGATCATGGACTTTCAATGGAGACCAAGTGTCACTCGCTTTATACAACAACAAAAATTTTGTAGATCTCTCTGATTACTGGAAATCTGGCACATGGGATATTATTGAAGTACCTGCTTATTTAAATATATACGAAGGCAACCACCCAACTGAAACGGATATAACTTTTTACATAATTATCAGAAGAAAGACTTTGTTTTACACCGTCAATTTGATTCTTCCAACCGTGTTAATTTCGTTCCTCTGTGTTCTTGTCTTTTATTTACCAGCTGAAGCCGGAGAAAAGGTAAGTTCATAAAATGACCTAGGTCTTTATTGAAGTATTAAAAAATTCCGACATATATTTTCCAAAACGTTATTTTATCCTACCTTATTTTGTATTTTCTCCTTTTTTAAACTTCGCAGCAAAAAAGGGATATTATAATTTTAACGTATCTACGTATATTTATCGGTGTATCTGTGTGTCTGTCTATGGCATCGCAGTTCTCAAACGGATGAACCGATTTAGATTTAGTTTGTCTTGTTTGAAAGGGGACTTAATCGAAAGTTTTCTTAGCTATGATTCAAGAAAATCGGTTCAGCCGTTTGAAAATCATCAGTTCTTTGCTAGTTGATGAAATTGGTATCCTACGACACTTCAATGTTTCGGGGGTAATTTTAAATTTTTAATTGATTACAGGTTACTTTAGGTATCAGCATTTTACTGTCACTGGTGGTGTTTCTGCTGCTAGTTTCAAAGATCCTTCCACCAACGTCGCTTGTCTTGCCACTTATTGCCAAGTATCTACTGTTTACGTTTATCATGAATACTGTTAGTATACTCGTGACAGTCATCATTATTAACTGGAACTTCCGAGGGCCCAGGACGCACAGGTAAGTTTAAAATATTCAAATAATAGGTATAATGATAAATATAAATCAAATTTCTAAATCATTGGTGGAAGCATTAAGGATTATGATGTACGTATATATACTTATATACTTATATACTATACTATATATACTTTATTGTTCACCACGAATATACAAAAACTTAACTTGTTACAAACAAGAAAACAACAATAAGTAAGTACAATAAGGTCTTATCGCTAAGCAGCGAAAAGAAGATAGCGATGTAACTAAAGGGATGCCTTCGTTAATGTTTCAGAATGCCACTTTGGATCCGGAGTGTCTTTTTACACTATTTACCGGCGGGGCTTCTCATGCGACGTCCTCGGAAGACGCGTCTACGTTGGATGATGGAAATGCCGGGAATGGGAGCTCCACCGCAACAGCCTCATGACTTACCAAAGCATATAAGGTAGTTTGCTATAATTACTATGATAGACTACACATTTACAGACTTAGGTAATCGAATCGTTCATAAAGACGAGTTTTGGTCGACGCGCGACCTTTACTATTAGTTGGTTCTTACAGTATATTTTATTTGTTTTTCAACTTCCCTATGAATATTGGATATTGAATCCAATTAATTTTACTGGTTTGACAGCGCAATCGGATCTAAACAGAGTAAAATGGAAGCGATGGAGTTATCGGACTTGCATCATCCCAATTGCAAAATAAACCGAGCATCTGGTGGTGGCGGTGAAGTTGGTGCTCTGGGTGGTCTTGGAGCACTCGGCGGCCTCGGACTCGGCGAGAGACGAGAATCTGAGAGCTCTGATTCATTACTCTTGTCCCCTGAAGCTGCTAAAGCTACCGAAGCGGTCGAATTTATAGCAGAACACTTGCGAAATGAAGATCTCTATATACAGGTAGGTTTTGGTACCGAGTACAATATACTCTTAACAATGTTAGTAAGTAGTTATATCTTCTAAAACTGTCTGTACTATTTGCCAGACTGTTTGACACAACAAAGAACCTAATTTCAAAAGTGTTGAAAGAACAGGTAATTTTAGGAACATAAACTGTCTAGTAGCTTTAATTAATCTCAAAAAAAAAAGACTCGAAAGTTTTTTTTTTTTAAATAAACTTACAATTGCTTTCCTCCCGAATTTTAAATCTTCAAGCCTCCCATAAGTAGACTCAGCAGCAAGTGGTTATGCAGACCGTCACAACGCAGATGGATTCATTAAGAGAAGGAATCAATCGATTATACCACATTTACTGTGATTATACCTAATTCCAGTTACTTACCTAGCATATTATTTCTTTCAGACCCGAGAAGATTGGAAGTATGTTGCAATGGTGATCGACAGGCTACAACTCTACATATTTTTTATTGTAACAACCGCCGGCACTGTAGGAATATTAATGGACGCCCCACATATCTTTGAATACGTTGATCAGGACCGCATAATAGAAATATATAGAGGAAAATAAGTAGATATATTCAGAACTACAGTATGTAACAGGTCACATCATACTTCATACTTAATATACATAATACTATAAATGCAAGAGTGTGTGTGCTTGTTGGTTTGTCCTTCAATCACGCCACAACGGACCAACGGATCGACTTGATTTTTGGCATGGGTATAGTTGAGGACCTGGAGATGTGAAGAGTGACATAGGGTACTTTTTATCCCGGAAAATTAAGAGCTCCCGTGGGAATCAAAAAAACTTTAACCACGCGGACGAAGTCGCAGGCATCAGCAAGTACTATATATATTACTAATCTTAGTTTAATTCAATGCATACCTTTATAGACAATGTCTAAAACAATAAGTACTTATTTTGTTTATGGAAATAATAGCGAACATTTCGATTGAGCATTTTACCCATAGTACGCGCGCGAGTTGAATGCAGAGCTTCTGTATGTGTCACCAAACATTAGCTCTGAATTCAACTCGCGCGCGAAGTGTTCAAGCTATAGCTTGTGTTCTATTTAGTATTTTTGTCTAATTAGTTAATTATTGATCTCAAACCCATGAATAAGCTTGAAAAATAGAACACATTTTATTTTGTCATCTTAGTAATGACAAAGTTATGTAAGTTTGTTTTCTTTAGCGAAAATAATGCCTTTTTGAGTTTATCAATTTAGGTAATAGTATCCAAACGGGTAAGATTTTGCCTTAATTTAAATTATCTACTAACAAGAAAGAATGAAGCAGCGTTTTTTGTGACAGTGTAAGATACTTACGGCATGTCGAAATTACTACAGATTCTTGAAAATCGAGACTGTTAGAAAAACGATTGGGTCTCGTAACTCTGGTGAACTCATACAAATCATGCAAGAGCTCTTCCACTGTTTAATCTTTTAGGAGCGAAGTTATATGTAGAATGTCTGGTAAACCGCGGTTAATATATACCTTGGTATAGCTATGCTTAACTAAGAAAGTTAAACTTAAACTTCCATTATAAAAACTAAATAAACATTAATGTAGTAGGTGCCTATAATAAGTACGAGTATGTAAAATGGCTGTGTTTGATGTTTAGAATTTAGGACAAATAGACCTAATCGGTTAATTAATAATTTTACTTATGTACCTAATTTTGTATATTTTAATATGCCAGCAAAGTTATTCTCTAAGTATTAAGACGTATACTATAAATACATATTATAGTGAAAAGTAGGTATGATTATGACACCTTACTTAGCTAACAAAACAATACCTGTAACCTAGGTATCTTTTTTTACTATGGAAAAATTTATAAAAAATTGCAATGAATTTAGGCAGGTACTCGCTTAGTTATAATATCTAGCTAGGTAATCATTAAATATAATGTACTTCATTCTACAGTTATCTTATAAAACTTATAGTTATGAACCGGCCAAACACCAAAAAATATGTATGTATGTACAAAGCTCGACCTACTTAGAAAGGTAGTAAACATACTTAAGCGCTTATTTAATAAAACATCATGATAAATTAGTTCTTTAATTAATAAAACCAATGACATTTGTTGTAACGAGAATCTTCCAATTACAGCTTCCGCAACCAACGTTTACCTACCTTACCTAAACTACTAAAGCTACTAAAGTTAAAAACTATATTTAAAAGTTATAAAAAATAGGTAAAAATTGATAATCTTATCGAATTTAAGGAAATACTTATTTATATTTGTATTACTTCAGACTAGACATTCCTACTTCACTGTAGGAATGTCTAGTCTAATTAGGAACCTACTTATCTACCTTGTTTTTTGATAAATTTCCAAAATAAATACTTGTGTATCATTTCATTTATTATAATAATTTATAATAGATATCCATCGTTGTTATTATTCCTTACCTATTTCACTTAACTAAAAATCTGGATGTCTCTACCATCTCTCCTCTCTCTGCATCATTCTTAGCGATCAAGCAAATTATCTAACTTAACCCATAGAACGGCAAGACTAAAAATATAGATATAACATTTGTTTTATGCATTTTCTTGATTTTTTTTTTTTTTTTTTAATTATATAGGCCAGCGCTTGGCTGCAATCAGACTTGCTCAAAGTGGTGATGCAGCCTAAGGTGGATCGCGCTTTCCTAGAAGATGCCTATTCACTCTTGATTTGAAGGTACCTATATTAAAAGAGGTGGGGAAAATGGAAGCCGGAAGGGCATTCCATATCCTAGCGGTTCTAATTAGAAACGAGGAAGCAAATCGCTTCGTACGAACCCGCGGAATTTCGACTGCGTAAGGGTGCAGATCTTGTCGATGCCTTGCGGTTCGATAGTAAAAAGGTGATGGAGGAACCAGATCGAATAGTTCCTGAGCACACTCTCCGAAATATATCCTGTAGAATACCGACAGACAGGCAACTTTTCGCCGATGTTCTAAGCTTTGCAGCTTCGAACTGACCAGCGCTTTGTTAACAATAAGTCTCCTGGCGCGACGATCCACCGAATCCAATGCATCAAGCTGGTACTTGGCAGAGCAATCCCATAAATGGCTGCAGTACTCCATGCACGATCGAACTTGTGCTTGGTACAGGATAAGAAGCTGTTCCGGCGTGAAGTACCGCTTGACTTTGTTGAGGATGCCAAGTTTCTTGCCAGCTGTTTTTGCTTTGGATTCGATGCATTGTCCAAAGTTGAGGTTGGACGATATGTTGATACCAAGGAGCTCGACACTGTCGGTAATTGGAACGGATATATTTCGGAAAGTCGGAGTGAGTGGGAATGAACTCCGTTTCGCGGTGAATAGACACGCTTGCGTTTTGGTAGCGTTAAACTTGACGAGATTGACGTCGTCTTAAGAATCTCAGCTCCACTGGCACGGGGACCGGATATGTATCTCTCTGTAACGGTGCTGTCATCAGCATACCCAAAGATACCGGGTTCATGATTCATGATGATCTCATTTGATTGTTTTGGAATTGAAGAAGAGTTTCGCGATTTTTGAGCGCTTACCTACCAAAAAACATAAACTTATTAACATTTTATAGAATAAACCCTAGTTTTTCATTTTTTCAATAGTGATATTGGGGATATTTTTGTTGAATTTCCTGAAAGTGAACAATATAAAAAGTACAAAAAATAGTGACAAAATGATTTTGAAAGGTTTGAATGTGTGCTGCCAACTTGCCAAGAAATTGGCAACGTATTTCACGGTACCCGTTACTCTTATTCGGTAACAACGGCAACGGAACCACGGGGCACGTACACTTTTCTGAACCTATAATTTTATTACTCTGGATTGATGATCAAAATATGATATTGCAATCTGTTGCGTGACATTTATTCTTTCAATTTTAGTGAAAAAAAACATCTTGCTATTGCAATAAATTAAAGAAATCTTATTAAAACTTATCCGTGTTGTTCCAACATACTGTCACTTTGACTCTATTTTGAATTTGACGGATAGATTTTTTTTGCACGAGGTCTAATTATTTTTTCTACAGATCTCAAATATGTTAGAAATATATAGATATCGTAAATAAATCCCTCAGGTTTTATAATAATTCTCAGATTTAAAAAGAAAGTAACGTAGGTATCCCAGGGTTCCCGTTATCGATTTAAGGGTTAAGGCGGCATTTTTACCCGAAGGAATGTTTAGGCCGGCTAGCCCAAGAACACTACGGATTTAGTAAGTTAAAAGTTATTATTGCTGTCACTTTCTGGCAATCGCATTATGCCCTTGTCAAAAAGTGACAGCATCACAAAATATATCTAAATCATTCAAAAAGTCCTTGTGCAAGTGGGCCTCAATCGTGTACCAAATTGAGATAGTCCGTTATGTATATAGTTGAAATTTGCAACTGCTTGCAACTTCCTGTCTGCCTTATGTTGATGAAACTTAAATTGTGTTTTTAATACACTACAAGTTATTCCTTGACTGCGATCTCACCTGTTGGTAAGTGACGATGCAGTCTAAGATGGTAGCGGACTAACCTGAGGTATGATACTACTAGTTATATTAAATAATAAGCCCGCCAACGCGCATTGGAGCAGCGTGGTGGTAAAGTTCCTTGGTGGTGGATATAAACTCTGATTCCCTCCCTCCTATGAGAGAGTGGAGGCTTGTGCCCACAAGTGGGACGTTAATGGGCTGAAGTGGTATGGTATTGGTATATTGTACTATAGGGGTAAGTATAGTTGCTTAGTATTTAATTAGTTACTCACTTATTTAATTGACTGCTGGAGCAGGTGATATGGCTTATCCGTTACGAAAGATATTTTCTACCAGGCTCCAGTTTAGTATAACTTGGACCAACCATAGATCTTTGGATGTGAAGGTATATTACATAGCGCTCTGAGATGAGAACTTCCATATTGCGATTCAGACAGACACTTGGCTGGGATTAATAATTATTGTAATGAGGTACAATTTGTAGCTACTAGTAGCGCCATCTATTAGCATATGTGGAGACCGCCACAGTAACCTTTACCTTGAAATAAGTCTCTCAATTTTCTCTGGTTTTCTGGTGTGACTGCTTCGGCCGTGGCTAGGTACCAAGTGCCGCCAAGTGATTTAGCGTTCCGGTACGATAACGTGTAGAATCTTCTTTTTCTCACATTTAAAGGTACGCCAAAAAGAAAAAAAAAAGTATTCCGTGGTTGAACTGTTATCTAAGTTGACTCTTCTATTACGCTTTCCTCTATTACGCCCTTACTTCCTTTAGATAATTAGATTTTTTTAATGTGTTGGAATCTTTACATATCTATTCAGGTTCTATTTTTCTCTGCAACCCTATAGGGCCCAGCCCCTCCAGTTTTTTTTTTTTCATTATAACGGTTGGTAGGTATTTATGCGGAGCCCTAGGTCTCCGCGGAGCACACTTTAAGTACGTATGGCTGTATTAGGCAGAAAGGTAGGCACTTTTAATTAAACATCCTTGAGCAGTAGCTATCTAGCAAACATAAATTTACTATCTGAGAACTGGATCCAAATTTGTAACCAAACCTCTAGAGACAAGGTGATAAAGGAAAAGGACAACGCCAAAAATTAAACAAAACAAGTTTTTAATATTCTTTATTTAATTCACCACAAATAAACCATATTATCGGTAGGTACAATGATTTTAAATATACTCATTGAAATATTTAATAAGTCTATTTCAACTTACTAATCTGCTCGAAGCATTTCCAAATTCTTTTAATGGTCAATTTAGATAAAGAGTCCAGACCCCAGACGCGAGGTGCGACGTCCACGTGGGGGTCTGAGATTATGTAGACTTGAGCTACAGCCTACGAGACCGCGGCGATGGAATGCTTTCCGTTTTTATACTTGGATCGCCCGACGCGATCGTGCGACACCCGTCATTTGTCATCTAGCGCTCGAATGCAAAACGCAGAGCTAACTCCGAATAGGTTAGGTCTACGGGAGTCTAGTCGAGGCGAAGCAGGAACGGCAATGGGGCGCAGAATATGATATTATAATAATGCAGCGCGAGACGCGCCCTCGCTCACCTAAGACGGCGGTTAATATCAGTAAGAAGTTTATGACTATTTAAATTATCAGTCACCTCGCTATATAATTAAGTTGCACCTAATTTCGCCTTTGTGAGTATAATAACTATACAATAGATACACGTAAGTTCTATGGAATAAAAATAGATAATTAATCCTTAAAATTGTACAAACAAAATGATAATTTCAAATAATAATTATTGTTGTTAGGTTGACTAAATATTTCAGGATCGTTTGAGATTGAATTGCGCTGATTATGTTCAGTAAGTTAGGTACTGAGTATGAAATAGATAAAAAAGTTCGAACTTCCACTAATTGAGCATTACAATTAATTGTTCCATTTCGGCACCTCATTAATTGATACTTAATAAAAAAACGGCAACTGCTTAATATCCGCACTCTTCACTTTCCATTACAATAGGTATTTTAAGCAATTAAGAAAATTCACAATCTTCAAATATGTTTGAAAGTAGAAAGAACAAAATACAAAGAAATAATATTAAGATTTAGATACTTAAAAGATTTGGTTTTTCTAATAACAATACACAGTAAATAAAAACAATTTGCAATGCAGAAAAATTTGCCTTATAAACTTTTAAATATCCATTTTGGTTCACTGCAAAATAATTACACAATGAAAACTAGTCATAACCAGCCTTCTTCAACGCACAATTTTATCTGATATTATTTGGACGACTAATGAAACATCTGTTTCTCATGGTACTAGTAAATATATTAAGTTTATGCTTGGTACTTAAAGGCGCCTCAAATATAAAGCGTAGACAGATATAAAGTGTCTGTCTTGTTGGGTCATTATGCCAAAAGCCACTAAAGTACAAACTTATTTTACCCCGTGGCCAAAATTAGAACTATTTTATATGCCTGTTTATTTTTCATATATACTAGCGACGCTGTCACCGGATCAGATTAGTTTGTCGGACTATAAATATAACGATATTCTTTGTTCCGAGCCATAACCTTGACGAAACTAAAATTTGTGAAATTGTCGAAATTTGTACACTCCTTGCATAAAAGACTCTCATTTCGACTTCTCATCTTACATTTCGAAATGGCTCCGATCAATTACACTTACCATAATATTACCACCGTACAACCAATGGGCTTTGGACGTTGTCTGGCATTATCCGTCAGTAACTCTATAGGCACGACATCAACGTATCATCATAGGGCGCCAATTAGGACAAGTAAATAAGCATTATAAACCCTGGAATATTTCATATTCCCCTTTTTAAGAACTTATTCATTATACAAAAATATTATGAGTCAATTGCATGGTCAATGGTAGTCAGCGTCAAATTTATCCACCTATAAAACCACTTTTTTTACAAAAGTCAGGGCTTTTCAGGGTTACAAAAGTCAGGGTTTTTCTGCTTTTTATCAACATTTTACTTATAGCCCATTGATTATAAGAATACTTTATTACACATTTTACAATTACACATTTTGGTGGTGAAATTTAACGTTAACCATAACCATCGATGGTGCAACTGACGCTAAATTATGTTTTATTATTATTACATAATTACTTAATTTAATAATATTTGCGAGCAACTCTTATAAGACAAAATCAAACAGTTGCTCAGGAAAATTTAAACATTCTAACATCAATATTTTCTGTCAAAATTCCTCACTTTAGTTTTTGTTGTATTATCAACTTACAGTTAACTAACCTAGGCTCTAATCATCACCATCGTCATGTGAAGGTGATGTGGGCGAGTAATTAGGTGATGTGGGTGAATAAGTTGAAGGACCCACTGATGACGGTGAATAAGCTGGTGAAGTAGGAGAATACGTCGGAGACGTTGGAGTATACGTTGGTGACGTCGGTGAAGTTGGCGAGTATTTGGTCGACGATGGCGAATAGCTGGGCGACGAAGGGGAGTAATTGGGCGACGAAGGTGAGTAATTTGGTGAAGACGGTGAATATCTTGTACTTCCTGGATGTTGCGGGGATGATGGAGAATATGCTGTACTAGTTGGTGAATATTGAGGACTCTTTGGAGAATATTGTGGGCTTGTCGGTGAATATGTAGGACTTCCTCCGGCATGTGACGGTGATGTCGGCGAATAGCTCGGCGACGGTGAGTACTGCGGTGACGACGGCGAGTAACTCGGGGAAGTAGGAGAATATGCCGGTGATGTTGGAGAATATGACGGTGTTGTAGGTGAATAAGCCGGTGCGGCTGGTGTGAAATTCGGCGAAGATGGCGAATAGCTAAGTGATGCTGGGCTGTACGCAGGACTAGTTGGGGAATAACTTGGAGAGGAGGGGGAATAACCAGGAGATGTCGGCGAATAGGCCGCACTTGTAGGCGAATAAGATGGACTAGTCGGCGAATAGGATGGACTAGTTGGAGAATAGCTGGGTGAAGTGGCAGAGTAGCTGGGAGACGTAGGTGAATATGCAGGGCTTGTTGGGGAATAACTCGGTGATGTAGGCGAATAACTGGGGGATGTTGGCGAATAAGACGGGGACGTCGGCGAGTACCCTGGCGATGTCGGTGAATAACCGGGCGACGTGGGCGAATATATAGGGGACGTCGGAGAGTAATTTGGCGACGTTGGAGAATAATTCGGTGAAGCCGGGGAATACGACGGACTAGTTGGCGAGTAGTGTGAAGATGTAGGTGTGAGACTAGGCGATGCCGCAACATATACTGGACTTGTAGGAGAATACGACGGGGATGCCCCTGCTGGTGAAGCATAAGGTGACAATGGAGCTCCAGGTGAGCCAGGCGATCCAGGTTGAGGTGACCACGAGCTGCTGTAAGCTGGAGATAGACCCGAAGCATCTGAAGCTCCAGATGGCGAGAATGACGGACCGCCAGGAGTCATACTGCTTCCAACTGAAAGAAAAAACAAATATTTTATAGAATTTATAGATGATTTTTCATTTACACAAAATAGTTCATTTTTCACTGAGGGAAGAAAGTGATTACTAACGAGAGTTTAGTTTGCTCAAAGCTCAGTATGCTCCTGAGTGATACATGGTGCTTTATAAACACCAGTGTGGAAAATAGGCGTTTAAACTTTTTGAGGAGCCATTAAATAAACTAAAAATTCAATTATAACATAAAAATTCGCGCGCGAAAGCTATTTTGTCTTATTTTTTAAAATAAGACAAAATAGACATATATGACAAAAGTATGACAGATATGTTTTTGCAAACTAATATTCGTTAATTGTTTTTGGGCAATAGGTTATCAATTGACCGACCGAAGCGGAGGTCTCTGAGTCTACTTGAGTGAATTTGCACTTATCCGACCGTCTGTCCGTCTGTCAGAGCCTTATAACTTCTATAAAAATCTTTATTTCAGGGGCGCTTTCATCGAAGCGAATGCGACGTAAAATATTTTATATAGCGTTACATAAAGTTGACGTATATAATTTAAGATAATTGGGAATAGAGTCCAAAAATTTTTTTTTAATTTTTTCCCTAAAATTGGCTAAGTGGCTTTCAAAGTGCAGATTTTCTAACGTCCAAAGTTGAACTCAGAACTCTCAATTTTCTGAAAGGCTGAGCCTGAAACTTGATCAATTATTTGATCAAGTACTAATAATAGTAATTTATATCCTGTACTTGAACAACAAATACTAAAATTAGATAAATATTTTATGGAAACGAAATTATTAAATTTTTAATGAGCTTCAGTATTTTTTTACAGAACTTCACAATGATGTCAATAGATGGCGCTCTATAAAAGTTTATTCGTTTCTCCAATACCTCTTTAGCTCTTTTGTGTCTAATGTTAAAAGTTAAGTATTACAATATATAGTTAAAACTATTTTATGGATACCGCGAGGTTTCAGTTCGGGGCGAACCACTAGTTAATTAAAAGGTAAAGTCTGTTTAGAGAAAGCTGAGAGTCAATAATAATTAAAACAAAAAAGGCAAAGATCTATCTAGATCATACAGCCTATTCAGTCATAAAATTTTTTATTCCATGCTATTTGAAACTCTTACCTCACTTGACACTCTCAATAAAGAAAATGGAGTGAAATTTTAGTTCCAGTGTACCTAATTATTAAAAAATAATTAATTAATTTAAATAACTTAAGCTTAAAAAAATTTTCTTATTATTTGTTAGAGTTTTTAATTATTTATTTCACTGTTATGTTAGTCTTTTTAAAATGACAATAATCAAGAGAATAATGTCATGGAAAAAGTGCAGAGTACCGATGTTGCTAATAATAATTTAAAAAAAACAGTGTGTAAACTATGAATTTTCATACACTTTTTCTGCCCGCTTATCACGTTAACATAAATTTTCTCCGTCCACATATTTGGTTGGTAGCAATGACAGAAAAGTAAGAAAATTGGGAGCAAAAAGTAAGAAAGTACTTTCCAAGCAGGTATAGCATAAACAATATTTCAATTCCACTAACCTTGACCTGGAGACCAAACACTGCTACCATATCCAGGAGTGTTCTGATTAGACCAAGGTGTCATCAGCGGAGTCATGGAAGGAGTGCCAACACCAAAGTACATTCCTCCTCCAACTCCCATGCCCACTGTGAGACCACCCATTTCCATTCCATGTTTACATTTCTCAGCATCAAGTAGCAAATCAAAACAGCCTGTAAATAATTATAATAATCATAAGATTTCTCTTTTTTTTAATAGTTAGTAATTTAAACAAAATCATTTTGATACATACCAGTCCCCATCCTAGGTAGTTGTCCCATGATAATGTTTTCAGATACACCTCTCATAGGATCTACTTCAGCATGGCTAGCAGCATCAAGTAAAACGTCTACTGTCTCTTCAAAAGAGCATCTCATCAGTGCTCCAGTATCTTGTCTGTTAATACCATGGCGAGTGATAGCCATGAGATGACCTTTAGCTGTCATGACGTCACAAAGTAAGGCAAGGTGACGATAGTTTACGTATAGACCGTAGAACTGCAAGACAGCATTCATTTCCTTTTCTACTGACTTTCGCACAGCTTCAATTCCGAGTACTTGGAATATTTCACAAATGTCGTTACTGAATGTTCTTATTGGATCGACGTCACGTTCTGAAAGAACTTTCATCAATGAGGTACCATCTGTTTCCAGCAACCATTCTGCAATAGCTTTGAATTCTCCTTGTTCCGTAATAGTGATACGCTTTTTAGCTTCTGTTTGAGGCAAGTGCATGTACACTTTGGCGATCGCTTCTATTCCTTGCAATGTCATGTCAGATAACATATTAGCTTCAATGCACCTGAGGAACATATCATCTTCCATCTTGTCGACAGTTTCCTCATCATTATCCTGGAATTTACTCTCCTCGTTATTCATAATTCTGATACGCAACACAAGTTTTTCAGCATTATCGTCATTAAAGATACAATTCAAATCATCCCCAAATCCAGCATTTATCTTTTCTGCAATTTGTTCCATTGTTAATTTTTTGTCTGTCATCCTCTTACGGTCCAATTCAATACGTAATAGCCATGGAGAAATTTTTGTGGGATCAAAATCAGGCATCTCATAATAAACGTTGACGAATTCTTGATCCTCAGCAATAACTGTATTCTGTGGATCGGGATCATAATAAATAGCAGTATTGGCTGTAACTTTACGCAGAGTTGTATGTTCCAATCTACATAAGACATTTTTAGCCTTTTCTGCATCTCTGGCTGCTCCTCCAGTAAGAAATACAGTGAGCGAGGGAGCTTTAGGTTTCTTTGAGATGTTAATGATTTCCTTCAAACGTGGCACACCGAGAGTTACGTTTTTGGATGATACACCAGCAAAATGGAAAGTATTCAATGTCATCTGAGTAGCAGGTTCTCCTAGAGACTGAGCAGCTAAAGCGCCGACCATTTCACCTGGATTGACTTGCGCTTGTTGGAAACGTGTTTCGATTTCTCCGATCAACCATTCAAAAGCTTCACTTGATAGCCTGTAATCTTCTGACACAAATTTTGTACAGAGAGTTGACCTTACTAAGCATTGGAAAAGTAATGTAGCATTTTCATTAGCTTGTTTCGATAGTCGATCATCACCAGCCACAATCACACATTTGTTCAATAACTCTTTCACGCCCTGTATAACTTTTATAGGACTTAAGTCCGTAGGTAGTCTCTTATTAATGTGGAAAATCTTTTGGACATTCCAAATCATTCTCCTGAAATTACATGGCAATACAACTTTAGACTCGCCACTTGGGAAAATTTGCCGTAGTACTTCTCGATCTTTACTCAACTGTTCCCATTCACTCTCAAGATCAGCGATCACATAACCAGATTCAGTTAGTTCTTTTATTATATCCTCATTAAATATTCTCTTTAAATATCTTTCATTTGTTGGGTCAAATTTGAATTTCTTTTCAAAAGCTTTATTAGACAGCTTTACTGTGGGAAGATTTTGGAATTCTACAGTTTCTCCAGCTAAACCGTCTTCTCCATATCTCAATTGAATTAGCTGTCCCACGGAATTACGAACTGTGCCATCATAATGTACCATTACAGACTCCATAGCCTTTATCAAACGTCGCTGAATATATCCCGTTTCAGCTGTCTTTACGGCAGTATCGATAAGACCTTCACGACCACCCATGGCGTGGAAGTAAAATTCAGAAGGAGTCAAACCAGCAAGATACGAGTTCTCTACGAAACCTCTTGATTCAGGACCATAATCATCTTTGATGAAGTGAGGCAATGTTCTTTTACGAAAACCGAATGGAATACGCTTTCCTTCTACGTTTTGCTGACCCACACAAGCAATAACCTGAGAAATATTAATATTTGATCCTTTGGACCCTGCAACCACCATAGCTTTGAGGTTATTGTATTCTGTGAGAGATTTCTTAGCAGAGCCTCCCGTTTTGTCACGAGCATCGTTCAATATACGATTTACTTGATTTTCGAAAGTCTGCCTAAGAGTATTACCAGGAGTAGGTTCTAGCTCCATGTTGTGAGCTTTCTGAATTACTTCTATGACATCATCTTTGGCTTTTACGATAGCACGCTGAATTTCTTGATATGTCTGTGGATCAGCAATAGTGTCTCCAATACCGATTGAGTGACCTTCCAGCAGAAGCCAATTATTGATAACTGTTTGAATGTTACCATAAAAGCGTCCAGCAGTTTCATGTCCTAATTCCAACATACATATATGTAGCAAAGAACCTGCTGATGCTCCCAGGGATTTTTTACATAAAATACCCATAAGGAGTTCACCATGTTCCACAATGACTTTAGTGTCACCGGGTGAAATCCATTGGTATGGTCCATCATCTTCTTCATCTGGATGTGTGGAATGTGTTCGAACCATGTTAACATTTCCGGGAATGATTAATGTAAATATTTGTTTCCCTGTCCAAAGTGGTTGAGGCTTTAAAATACAAGGTTGAGGAATTTTGCCATCCCATGTGGGCAAAAACATAAGCAGATTCATGACTTGTTCTTTGGTGAGAAATACATCTCTTTTTGTCATCTTTCTTACAGCCGTTAGTGTATCTTGCACAATACCCATAACAGGTTTATTTGCTTGAGGAGTAATAATCTGTCTTGGTGTGATATGAATGTTTTCTACCTCAGCTCGTGTTTCCATGGATTGTGGTACATGTAAGTTCATTTCATCCCCATCAAAATCAGCATTGTATGGTGAAGTACAACTTAAATTCATACGGAATGTTGACCACGGCAGAACTTTGACCCTATGGCCCATCATACTCATCTTGTGTAGAGTTGGCTGTCGATTGAAAATAACCAAATCATCATCTCTCAAATGACGTTCAACTTTGTATCCATATTGCAAATGTAAGTCTGATGGTTTGGGATGGAATCGCAAATCTATTCTTTCACCATTATCTCGCACTATATATTTGGCTCCTGGATACTGTGCATTTCCTCTACGAACCAACTCATGCATCCTATCAATGTTAAAAGGTGTAACTAATTCTGGGAATGTTAAATTTTGTGCAATCGATCTGGGTACTCCTACTTGGTCAATACGCAAGTTAGGATCGGGTGTAATGACAGTACGGGCTGAAAAGTCGACACGTTTCCCCATAAGATTTCCTCTGATTCTGCCTTCTTTGCCCTTTAATCGTGCTTTTATTGCCTTTAATGGTTTTCCTGATTTTTGCATGGCCCTTAAAATATACAGAAAATTTTAAGTAAGTAAATGAAATTCTAACTTATTGGACACAAAAAAAAAATCTACTTACTTTGGCATGCCAGGCATGTCATTATCAACAAATGTGGCAACATGAAACTGTAACATTCTAATATTATCTGTGAGTACATGAGCAGCAGCTCCTGACTGTTCATTTCTCATCAATTCATTATTTGCTTTGATGATATCTGCCAGTTTATGTGTCAAATCATCTTGATTTTTAGCTGATCCAAACATCACAACTGCTGGTCTTACAGCTAAGGGTGGAACTGGAAGAACTGTGACAATCATCCAGTCCGGTCTGGCAAATTTAGGATCCATACCTAATATGAACGACTCATCATCTGAAACGAAAGCCCTCCTGTATTATCTTTTAACTAATTTATAAAAAAAGACCAAACAACTTTCAATTCACTCTCAATATAGAAATTATGTAGTGATATAAAAATTTAAACATTTGATAGATCTAATTTAAATACTAGTTTTCAACTTGGATAATTTAATGATAAGTACAAGACAGCTAATAAACATTGCAATTTAGTTGGGTGTACCTGTAATATGTTTTAAAATCTCATATACTCGCTCTGCAGTTATGATAATTTTCTTGTCTTGTGTATCCTCATTGGCATGTTTCCATTCTGCTGTGAGATCTAAGCCTTGCCTTCTAATAGAGGGCTGGTAGTGCCCACAACCCCCATGGCCTGAACTCTTTTTAGCCTCCTCTCCTTCCTTCCCTATGTCCATATCCTCACCTCCTTCACAAATATTCTTCCCCTTGCACAAATCATAAACATATGTCAAACGTTTACGAGGCTGGCCCTTTGATTTCATGATTACTTCTTTGATCTTTGGATTTGTCTAAAATGTAAATACCAGAGCATTAAGTACTGCAAAATATATTCACTGGATAAATTTATATAAATTTTAGTAATCAATTAGCAATAATTACCGGGCTAACAAGCAGTTTCGAGCAATAAAAACAGACACATCTCAATATTTTTATTGTTTTTGTTATGAAACCTATGTGGAAAACTGGCTTTGCCAAATCTATGTGGCCAAAATGTCCTGGACACTCTGTCATATTACCAGCACAAGTCTGGCATCTCGAACTTCTGTCAATCACCCCTTGTCGAGGGTCCATAAGGCCTCCAAGTTTGGGCCTTCCACCTTCCATCGTTTCTGGGTAGCGAATGCCCCCTTCTGTGACTGACATACGTCGCTGGAAATTAAATCATACATTTTGCAAAACCCTCAAACTTCACAGCTTGTGAAAGTGATACAGCATAAGGAGCAATAGGATAGCTTGTAGTAACAGTTACGTTTATAAAGGATATAAAAGGTAGGCAACTTGTTTTAAACATGATTATTTTTACTTAAAAAGAGAATAACAAACATTGCAGTAGAGCTAGAACAGGGAAACAAGATGCAGTCGAGGTAGAAGCACCCTTGCACAACATTGCAGTTTTTCCATTAAAATGAAACTAATAATTAATAACTTCAATTTATTTCATCACTATAATACATTAAATATCCAACTTACGATTTCATCTGGAGATAATATTCCGAATTGTACTCTTTTTACAAGGCGCACAGGCGCCTTTGAGTCATTCGTGGTCGCCATTTTGGACCATTTGAACAACTAAAATTAAATTGACAAACAGTGGCAAACAAGGCTCCAGAGTAAGTCAAGGTGATGACCTCAGAGTAAGTATGTAGCTCTTTTATGTGTAATGTAAAGATTTAGATGTCACCGTAAGATTGTACAAACCGTTAGATTATAATCTAACTCGCGAAATTGTAAACCGTTAAAAGATTGTGAACCGTTCAATGTTCTGAGTGTCAATTTTTGAAATATTCATTATATTTACGTTTTCTTGTCTGTTTCTTGTAGGTTAGGTTATGGTTCGACAGAAACAATCAGGTTTCTTAGGTTTTATCGGGTTAATATACCTAGCATATTACAATCTACCGAAAAATAATGCGTTAAATTGTAATCTTTCGACAGTTTGCAATTTCGCGAGTTACATTATAACTAATCTAACGGTTTTTACAATCTTACGGTGACATAAATATAACTCTCTTCTCATCACCGTAAGTTTGTAAAAACCGTTAGATTATATTCTAACTAGCGAAATTGTAAACTGTCGGAAGATTGTGAACCGTTCAATGTTCTGAGTGATAATTTTTGAAATATTCATTGTATTTACGTTTTTTTGTCTGTTTCTTGTAGGTTAGGTTAGGGTTCGATAGAAATACCCAGGTGGTTCTATCTGGTTAATATACCTACAGATTACAATCTACCGAAAATAATGCGTTAAATTGTAATCTTTCGACAGTTTAGAATTTTGCGGTATTTATAGATCATAGGTACTTAGGTATTTTTAAGGATTTTTTGGCTTGTTATATTTTTACCTAAGTATTTTTTATTTTTTAGATCTATCATCTACTACTGATTCCTAAGAATGCGGAGTTGAATGATCAAGTTACCATAGTCAGTGTTGCCGTTAGCACAACCTAGTTTGTAGCTAGGTAAAATAAAAAAGTAGCTAGTTTTGTAAAAAAACCGCTCTCGAAAAGTAGCTAGAATTGGCTAAATTTCATAGTATTTTTGGCCTACTTTATTATCCTATTAAGGTCAAGGGTCTGCCCGCGAAATTCAAATTTAATTTGGTTTTTCGCAATTTGTAAACTAATACGACAAAGTAGGCTTATGGCATTCAAATTGCGCCCTAAGCCTACTTCCATAATTCACACTAGTATTAACTGAAAAATACTACGAAAAACAAAACAGAACTACGAGCGACAGTATTCGGCTAAACAATAGTTCCAATATTCATAGACATATCGTTTCGGCACATTAAGACTCAGTAGTAGTACAAAATAAAAGGCTCAATGTCCAACTTAATAACATACATTTTAATTCGATCGAAACTCAATAACGTAAATAATATAAACATATACTGGGGAAACCCCGATCACAGACTACGACTGTGACGCGAACTTGGTGTGGCCTACTCAGTTAAAGGCGATAATCATAGATTTCATTCAAATCACTAAGTAGCTGGCAATAAGAGGCTTACTCGGTAGACTACTAATAGTAAAAATCTGCGGTGGGTAAAAATTACCAAAAGTAGCTAGAAGTAGCTAGATTCGTTTTAGCGGCTAAATTATTATTTTTTGTGGCTAAAACCGTTGAAAATCCGCTAGATCTGGCCACAAAGTGGCTAAAACGGCAACACTGACCATAGTGTTTACCATATATCACAACTTGGAGTCTATACACTCTGTCTCCATATTCACAAATAATCACAGATTCACAACTTATTCACAACTACTCTGTGGTGACTGGTGGTCCGTGGTTACGTTGTCTATGCTTACTGAAAGAAAATACCACAGGAAAATACGATTAAAGTACAATAAAGTATTTACAAAAAAAGAAACTTTGATTTTTCAATTTCGATTTTCGTTAATCGCTAGGTACTTTATGTTGTACCTAACTGATACTGTTGTGTCGACAAGCGCACGTTGAGACGTACAACTATATTATTCTCTTTGACAAGCGATTTATCAATTGTGTATAAAGCAGAAAAAAAGTTGTTCAAAATTTTCAAAAAATAATGTCTTATAATTTTTTCTTGAAACCAATAAGAAAGCCTTAATTCCAAAATTAAGATTTTCATAATTAGCAAAAGAATCTTAATTTTGAAAGTAGGTAAAAAAAAAAATTTGGGGCTTTTTGACTAAGTTTTAGGGACAAATACAAATAGACAAATATTTTCGAGAGTTGGTAACACTGTTCCTAATAAAAGGTTCCTAGAACCAGAAGTCCGATTAGTCAACAAAAACTTTTTTTACTGATTCCTCATTCCTGTCAGTGAGTCGGTGCGGCCTCCTGCGTGCAGGTCAGAGACAAGTAACATATAGGATATAGACAGGCAACTCCATAGACACGATTTGAACAAAATAGCGGGCAGTAGTGTGAGTGTACATCGACGCACAGATACACACATACGAGCTTTAGGTACATCTATATATTTCATTCATAAAAAGATCGTGCATCTCACTCTTCCACTTTATCCATTCATTTATATTTGGTTATGAATGAATTTTCATTCATGACCAAGCCTATCCTTTCTTTCACGATATATATAGCCTACTGATAACGATATCTACTATGGTTATGGCGGAAACGGAAATAGTAAATTTAGGGATGAGCCAATCAATAGGGTTGGATAATCAATATCAATAAAATACCGATTTTTCTCACATATCGATTTTCGAAACTACCGATTTTTAGTTCAGCAATGATATTTTTAAATTATTTCTAGGTTTAAAAATAAAAGATGAAGGATGTTAAAACTGATTTAATTATTTTCATATTTTAAGCTACCACCGGTTCGGAATGTTGTTTCCAATTGAGAAGAACCGGCAAGAAACTCAATGGTTACTCTTTTAATAATATATTTTTGTGGTGTTTACAATAATTATAAATGTGTAAAAATTAATGTTAATAAATAATATATATATGGTAACAATTGATTTGATTTATAAAATAGCGTTTGTCTCTTGAAACTTAAGTCGGTAAAGTAATTAGTGTTTTTAGATACTGGCAACATTGAAGCAAAAAAAAAAACATGCCACCATTTATTTAAAATTTCCCGCCATTTCTCCCGCCTCTCCAAAATTTCACTAGACATACACTTTAAATTTATTATCTATATATTTAAAAGCGAAAGGTCACCCACTGATTCATCACGATGTTTCAGGAACTATAAAGCTTACAAACTTGAAATTTGAAAGATAGGTTCATTCTATGATTGGTGTAGACGTCAGCCAAGAAACGGTTTTGAGAAAATTCATCCCTAAGGGGTTGAAATGGGTGTTGTAAGTTTGTATAGAAGTCCTATGTGTTTGAAGTTAGAGACCTGAAAATTGGCAATTAAGGTGATAGTTATAAATAATAAAAACCCATATAAGCAATTTTACGAAAATTCACCCCAATAGGGGTAGGAAGCTTACATGAGGGTTTTAAGTTTTTGATGTTAGAGACTTGGAAAATCGGGATTTAGGTTATTAGTTTTAAATTATAATAACCTGTATGATCAATTTTACGAAAATTCACCCCAAAGAGGGTGAAATGGGGGCTGTAAGTTTGTTTGAAAGTCCTTAGTGTTTGAAGTTAGAGACTTGAAAATTGGGATGTAGGTTAATAATTTTAAATAAAAATAACCTGTGTAAGCAGTTTTACGAAAACCCACCCTAAAGGGTGTGAAATTGGGGTTGGAAGCTAGCATGTAGGTTATAAGTTTTTAAAATCGACTTTAAGGTTATTACTTATTAGTTTTAGCCGCTATATATACCTACGCTTTTTGCAGCGGGTAAATCTCATAGGAAATCAGAAATTGTACGCGGGCGAAGTCATGGGCGACCTCTATTAGTCAATAATTTTCAAAAATAATAACTTTATAAAAAAAGTCAGGTACCGCATATAATATTAACATTGGTTCATTGTAGTGCAAAAAACATACATTGGCGTGGCCTTTTTACTTGTGTTTATAGTACAAGCACAGGTATTACTTTGCATGATATCAGATACTAGGCTGGATTTTTAATTTGTAGTAAAATGATTATTATTACTAAAACCCAAAACGGCATGCCAACTTACATTAGTATTTTATGATAATAATACATACAGCTTGGAAAACTTATCTGGGCATGGTTCGAGGCGCCGATATCTATTAAAAAAACAACATTTAAGGATCAATACAAAGTAGACTGTTAGTTCCACATTAATTAGGCTCAGGTATGTTTGCCAAGCTATATAAATACTATTCATTATAGTTATATTCGTTTCTAGATTGATATCTCAAGACAACTAACTAAGAGAATTAAAAAAAGTAAGAATATACTGAAATTTGGTACTACCACAATATAACTTTTTATACCAGTGCTTAAAATAAATTTTAATTTTATGTATTTAAGTATATTCTTACAAATTCTAATTTCATGCTAATCTCGGCTTTAATAATTAATCATACACAGAAGTATTTACAGTACTTGCATAATGTACGTAGAGCAAAATAAAATTTACAAAATGATCACAAAAATATATACTCCAACAAAGTGATACCATACATTTTTGATATTTTTGGTTAGGGAAGTGAAAATTAATTAAAGTTTTGCAAAAATCAACTCTTTTTTTGACCGTGTATATAGTTATGCGCCATTTAAATATTTTTATACTTAGTCTGTCTAGTGAAGTGCAATATGAAAGGAAATTTTAAAAAGTAGTTTGGGTATCTCTGGAAATACCTGAAATAAATAGACGCACTTGATCTTTTCGTATATTGCCCCCGTTAAATGATAATAGTAACGTTAGAATAATGCACTTAGCTTTGACTAGACAGGCCAGAGTAAAGAAATAGCATTATTAAAATCAGTCCAAAAATTAAGTATATTTGCACCAATGCTAATTAATTACATAGTTTTCCAAAAAATGTGAAGATAAAATATAGTACTTACTTACTTATAGTTCAGTACCAAACTAATATGTGTTTAATGATTTTCCCTAAGAGATTTTTAGAGTACATAGTAGTTGTTGTACCTTTTAGTGAACCTGTGAAGTTGTCACTATGCACTCACAAAAAATACTTTTAAAACTAAGGCTATATCAAACTTCTGCTCTATTAAATATAAAGACTTGCATATGAGATGTACTATATTTTGTTGTGAAACGACATCTTAATAGTTACCATAATATTAATACTGCATATTTATCAAAAGGATAATCTAAACTCATAAAAATGTTCTCAGAAATGTGAGGATATTCTCAAGTTCGATACTGATTTAATACTGAATAGTACAATCATAATCATACTTATATTTATATCAGACAACACTAACATGAAATAGTAGGAAAGTAGTACTTAATTACCTCAATAATATATTATAATAATGTATAAAATAGGTAAGAACTTATATAAAAAAAATGTAGGTAGGTGTGTTTTATCTTCACATTTTGGTGCAAATACCTACGAGTGTAATTATAGTCCCACCAACTTATCTGACCCGGTGGCCAAAATTGGAACTAATTTTTATGACTGATAATAATTTTTAAAATATTTTATTTTTAGTAGATCGCAGCGACGCTGTCACCGGGTCAGATAAGTTGGTGGGGCTTTAATTATTATTTCGTAAACTGAGTTTCTGTATCAACTTAATAAGTATTGAATTCTAAACCAAGAACTCCACCACCACTACAGCCCATTAACGTGCCACTGCTGGGCACAGGCCTCCACTCTCATAGGAGAGCGGGAATTAGAGCTTAGACCCACCACGCTGCTCCAATGCGGGTTGGTGGGCTTTAACGACTATTACCACGTTAGTGATAATAACCGGGACCGACGGCTTAACGTGCTCTCCGAGGCACGGGGGTGAAACACCGCCAACTTCCTAACTCCGGGCTAGTATTGAGAATTTCTAGTCAGAAAAACCCAACACTTATTATGGCCCGACCCGGGACTCGAACCCGGGACCTCGTCAGCCGCAGTCAAACATGCTAACCACTAGACCAACGAGGCAGTCAGAGAGACCAAGAACTCATCTTTGTATAAATTAGCCACTAGGCAGTTACCTACCTAGATTATTTATCAAGCAGTAAGCACTAACAATATTTTTAACTGAGTGTGTCTCTGCTATGCTTCGGCACATCTTATTAACCGATATTGAGAAACTTGTTGTAAACATAGTTTGCATACACCGGATGGGCAGCATACGTTTTAAGCCGGAAAATTAAAGAGTTCCCACGGAAATCAAATGATGTTAATCCAGAAAATCCAAAGATAAACTCAAATCGTAATTCAAAAAAAAGTGCACAAACAAACGTACAACCTCTTATGGCAAACACATATCCCGTCTCCGTTCCGTCGTGGGTAATTAATACCTATTATGTTGACACAGAAAAGTTATTGTACACAATGCAACTTATTTTAAAATACATAATTATTGGATAGATGAGAACAGAAATGGAAAATGGATATAATTATATTTTAACTGAGATTCTGTATTAACTTAATAAGTAGGTAGGTATTTAGTTTTAAACCAAGAACACACTTTTGTATTAATTAACCACTAAAAAGTTACCAACCTAGTTTACCAAGCCAGTAAACACTAAAATCTCTAAACAAAGACAATCCAAACTAATTTTATAAATGCGAACGTGAGTCTGTCTGTCTGCGACGCTTTAATGGCTTTTATTCAACCAACGCTGACGAAATTTGGTACAGCAATAGCTTTCATGCATGTGAAAGACATAAGACTTCTTTTTATTCCGTATAAACGAAGTCGCGGGCATCGAGTATAAAATATATTAATAAAGTTTTCATCCTTAACAGCTTTTATCTGTGATAAGGAGGATATGACAATGTTACTCAAAGACTTTGACGTCGTACTATAACTGGCACCCTTGGTAACTTAGTAGCAATCAGGTTTTCCATTCCTGCTCCCTTTTCCCTTGAATCAACATTGTGAATTCTTCTATTAAAATAACACACCATTGTCTAACTTGCATTCTTATAACAAACAACCAAAAAGCTTTCAAAAAATTTGATTTGTGATCATTGCAAGTATACCAAGACGTATCAAGATCTTCAAATTGTTTAAATAATTCAGAATATATGTAAACTTTACAAAGTGTTGGCAAGATATGGTCGATAATATAAATACAACGCCATACTAATGTCGACAGTTTATCTGAAGGATAATACAATTTTCTGTTAGTAGAATCATATTCTTTAATTGATATTAAAGAATGAAATGGTTCAATTTCGTTAGACAACAGAGCGTTTTTACAATTTTGACATTGCGAACAATTTAGTCTGGGAAATAAATAACGACAGACTGCACCAGCAATATAAGCTACAGAATGGGTCTGAAAAATGTTTTCAGAAGGAATACATTTTTCAATAAAAATAAAATTTTGAGCATCAGAGCTGCGGTCAATACTATCAACATTATGTTTCCGGTTAGTAACTAAATTTCTTAAAGTGCCTAGCATTTTATCATCATCCCTAGTACAATTTGTGTATAAAGATTTCCCAGTTGAAATATCATTCATGAGCAATGTCTTATACAATGCAACAAACTGATGACAGTCTGGATGTGTGTTACATCCACCCTGTCCTCAAATTTGTCCAAAAAAATTTTCCAGAGGATCCTGGTTTAAACGCTTCAGACTTAAGAATTTTATTTCTGGAATCAATCTGAGATCCGACCAAAGGTGCTTTACAGTTTTTATGTCATGAATGAAATTGTGTAACATCAATGGCTTACTTTCTTTTGAGTCTGAAGCGTCAAATTTCATTGATTCTAACTTTTTCAAAGCTTCATTCCAAAAGTCTAAATGGTTTGAGTTTAAAGACAAAGCATTCTGTAAACTACCACGTGTATGGCCGGTACAATTCAGGCTGTCAAATAAATTATTAAAGAACAAAAGAATCTCAGCTGTGAAAAAGCCATCATCAATGTTGACTAATAGCACATTATAATTATGCAGTCTTCTAAGGTTTTCATATATCTTCATCTGGTTGTTCAACAGTAGCGACACCTGCCTGCTGAACACTTGCGCAGCATACACAACCTGTAAATTTTAAAATGCTCGTCATTCTTACAGAATCGCATAATCTATGTTACTTATTATAAATTTTTTTCTACTATATAATATAATAATTCTGTATTCAATAGCATGCTGCATTCTTATTTTTTATTTTAAAATAAACGATTGTTTCTTCTGACAGAAATTTGATATCAAATCAATCAAATGAAATATCAAACAAATGTTATAAATGCGAAAGTTTGGATGGATGTATGGATGGATGTTTGTTACTCAATACGCTCGAACAGCTGGAATAACACATAGGCTACTTTTTATCCCGGCAAACTAAGGAGTTCCCGCGGGAACCAAAAAACTTCAATCCACGCGGACGTAGTCGCGGGCATCAGCTAGTCTTCAATATATAAATATTATTTTTTCTATACTTAATATAATAAATGCGAAAGTTTAGATGGATGTTTGTTACCCAATCACGCCCCAAAGGCTGAACGGATCTGGATGAAAATTGGCACAGAGATAGATTATAGTCTGGAACAATACACAGGCTACTTTTCATCCCAGAAAATTAAACAGTTCCCGCGAATCGAAAACCTCAACCCACGCGGACGAAGTCGCGAGCATTAACTAGTTAAAAATAGAGGAATGCTTCCTTTGAGTGGAATTTCATATAGCTTCATAATTTAAAGTACATTTCCTCCAGGGTCCGTTTGTGTTTTCCACCCCTTAGTAAGATTTTTATCTATAAATCTTTATATTTCCCCCAAAAATTCTAGAAAAAATATATATACTAACCAAATAGATACTAAATTATTGTGCAGAGCCAAATGCAAAATACGGCAGGGCGACCGCGTATCTTCTACATCAATACATTGTTATCAATTGTTGTGATTGGCTGAATTTGTGGTATTTTGTCCAAGTGGAAGAGTGTTATCCAATCAGAGGTGATTGCGATCGTTACACTGTAGCTGTCAGAGATACGCGGTCGCCCTGCAGCTGAGCGCTTACGCGGAAATTAGAACACGTGTCAGAATGACTGTCCACTTAAAAAAAAATATTTTTTCATTATTAATTAGTACATAAAGGCCTATTACACTGCACTTTTCACAGGGACCCTTACACTTGAAATAGTGTAGTGTAATAAGATTTATTGAGAAAGGGTGCCTACATTGGTCCTTATTGCTGTGTAATAAGCGACGCTCAAACTAGCGGCCACGCCCACCCTTACCACAGAGCCCTGTAAAAAGTGCAGTGTAATAGGCCTATAAATATTTAGACAAAGGTACTAAATAAGTACTAATATCCTATATAACTTCTTTTTGGTGTCGCTTTCTCGTTTAATTTTTTTGTTTTGTTTAATTTTCAAATGACATTGATTCTAAAAAAGTTTCACTTCAAAAACACATAATAATTTGGACACTTGCCTTCATCTTGTCATAAGAATTTGGTTTGACATGTTTGTCTGTGAGTTTGGTTGTCCTTGCAAGACCATGTGCACCATCTAATTCATAGACCCTCAAGACATATTCCCATTGAATACGCTTGTTTCCGATGAGCAGGTTCTTTTTCTGAAAATTATTTCGAAGGCATTTTAACAAATGGGGTACGTCGTACATATGATACACCTTTTTTCCATTAATTTCATAATGTATTATATTATATGGATCATTATCGGAACCAGACCTGAGTATGTTTTCACGTGTATCAGATATTAGTGAATTTATTGCAGCAACATTGGCAGAGCCCTGATCTGACACAGTTGATCTAAAATTAAATCCAGATTTAAAAACTTCAGCAATAATCTCTTTAAGAATATTTTTGAGACTCAATGTTTTAATACCATCACGGACAAAGTAAAAAGCAATGGGTATAACTCATCACTTAAATTTTCCGAGATAAAGAGTAATCTATGTTACTTTCCAGATCATCAACCATTCCCATGTAAAATCACTTCAATTCTTTGCTCTATTGCAGCTTGATTGAAACAAGAATACAATTGAGACAAAACAACCAACAAAAATACATACCTACCTACTTTCATATTTTAAATTTAAGTGTTCATTATACTTAGTTGCTCAAACGAGTTAAATGAGGATACCTTATTAATATCTTTGATAATTTACCTTTAAATATTCAAAGATTAACCTTACTTACCAATTTTCAAGGGAAAAACAGTCAAACTAACCTCACTAGTCACTTCCAAGAAGTCTGTGTAGGCTTTACACTTTAGACTACGCCTAATCGCTTACCAGTTAAATAACAAAATAAGTAATACAAATCACCGCAATTCGTAGTACAAAACATTAAACTTTCATAAAACAATTTTAATTAATTTTAAGGTTAGGACTTATGATTTTCATTGTCATCCTCGGCTTGCGTCGGTTTTTCAGCGAAAATGGCGTCGACCAATAAAAGTGAAGTGAAAACCCCGCGAAATTTAAAATATTTTGTGTGCGTAATTAGAGCGAGATACAATGAGTACTACAATGCCTGAAATGTATGATGATGAAAGAGATGGACAACCCGATAACTCTTGGTACCTTGCACTTCGGGACTCGATAGGGCCTGGTGCAGGTCTGTGAGCCGCTTTAGGCAATTAATCAAGAACTCTGATTTTAAGGTTCTTGCAATTAATCAATGCTTGTGAACATTGAATCGATGAAAACAAGCCAGCAACTCGAGTAGCAAGTTATTTTCTGCAACGAAAATAAACAAAAACTGCCTTACCAGAGCAGATCAGACTTCTACAAGTATTATTCTTAGTGCGGAATAATAATGTAACGAACGCCTCCGATCATTGTATTGGAGCATACAAGCAAGTTGCAGGCGAAAACCAGTAATTTTTAAAGGAAACTTCAAATGCCATTTTAATCTATTTTATTGCAAAGTGTTAATAAATATACTTTGGCAAAGAAAAATCTAGCTTTTCTGAAATATTATACACAAAGGTGCTCATTCATTGCTTTTGTTTCATTACAGCTTAGAATAATTTAGTCTCGTTATACTTTACTACTGCAGGCGCTATTAGTGTTAAATTCTAAAAAGTCTTTGAGCAATGTCGTCCGTCTCTTTTCTGCGATGTCCATTTGATTTTCTAAATCACCTCTGTCAGTTGTTTCTGCTCTCTCCACTTTCCATGATAGGTTTTCGATTTCAGCTTCTAACTGTGCCTGAAAATGATAGGATTTAGTAGTTCAAGTCGATTTAGCTTCAAATCCAGTCAGCCTCCTTATTTAATATCATAAATGCCAAAGTGTGTCAGTCTGTCTCTGTACAAAAGCTAAATTCTTTATTGCGCATACAATATAATGCACAAAGGCGAACTTAATACTTAGAGGTATGCTCTTCCAGTTAAGGGTTGAAGAAACATATTTACAGTTCACCCGACAGGTCCGAGGAATCTTAAGGAATCTTGACGTAATAATATAGAGTTGTGATTTAGTTGATATTACGTTATCGATACTAACACATCTTAAGTATCTGTGCGCGTGCATTGAATTAATTATGAAATAATAATTCTATGAGGATATAAAGTGCAATAAGGAAGAAATAAAAAAGTTGTAACAAAAAATTTAATTATAATGAACTGTACAAAATGAACATAAAATTTAATTAATTTGCCGCAATCAGAATAATCAGTACTTTAAAGAATTTAAAAATTAAACAGCTATTTGCACAGACAAATAAACTTAAGTATTGTACTATTTATAGTACAATATACATAAAGTTATAAACAATATAACACTGCTATTGCAAAATTAAAAACATGACTCGATAAAGCATACTCTCGCATCACGGTCGACCCTTGTATGGGAGTGTGCTAATATGGGTATGAAGCGACGGTCGGGCGCGGGGCGCACCCGCCCGCTGCCTCAGCCCCCGATTCCTCAGAGCTGGCGCGCGGACTTTAGGTAGTAGGTAGTGAAGTATAAATGATTAATTTATTTCATGTAGGACAGCTAGTGTCACTTATGATACGTTAATACTCTACCACCGGTTCGGAAAGATGATTCTACTGAGAAGAACCGGCAAAAAACTCAGCAGAAACTATGATAATATTCGGTAAATGCCTTTAATACAGAATTTAAGTAAAAATAGATTGCAAGTAATGCACAAAATGATATACTTGACATCAAAGTACTAATGTAAATTAAAATGAAATATGATATAAAATACATTTGTAAATATAGTTAAATAAATAAATATGAATGTGATTGGCTGAGAAAAGGTTGTTACCTTTTCTCAATCCATGTAACTGATTTTGAAGACATTTGGTACAGAGATAGCTCACATCCCAAAGAAGAACCTAGGTTAAATCATACCCAAAAATATAATTGGTTATTTAAGAAATATACCTGCTGATATTCAAATAATTCTTTCCTTGGACCAATTTCCATGTAATAAGCAAATGGATAAGTATATTGGAGGGTGTATCTACAACGTTTCAATAGTCTGGCTGCATCCCAAAGATATTGCCAATCTATCCAAGTCCCTTCTCCAGCCATCACCTAAAAGGTTGACAAAAAACAGTTTTGTTCAATTCCTGAGTTAAGTTCTGTCCCAGTTCAATCAAAGTTACATAATATAAAACTGGTGTTCTATGCATTGCAGGTGTTTTGGTTTCTTAAACTAAATCCAAATCTTTGGAGCACACCCAAAATCCACATTCTGTTTCGTACTGTAACTGTAATCCATAGTAATCTTTACTAATATTATAAATGCGAAAGTTGGGCTGGATGGATGGATGTTTTTTACTCAATTACGCCTGAAAGGCTGAACGCATCTGGATGAAACTTGGCACAGAGATAGATTATAGTCTGGAATAGCACATAGGCTACTTTATATCCCAGAAAATAAGAGCTCGCGAGGGGATCAATAAATCCGTAATCCACGCGGACGAAGTCCCGGGCATCAGCTAGTAAGCCATAAATAAAAGTGTCCTGAGCCTTTTCACTGAGCTTACTTCTTGGCATTTTATACCAGCAAATTATACCGCTTCCCTTGAGTACTATATTTTTAAAAACTTTATACACTCAAATTAAATTACATGTATCATCTACTAATCTATATAAAAGTGAATGAACTAGTTGACTGACTGAAATGTCCAAATACAGCTTATTTAACTGGGTCATAAAACCATGCATTTAGGATATCTTTATTACTTGTAAACTTCTGCTATGGAACAGGATCATTTTAAAAGTAAACCTGTGAAAATTATGTGGCAAGTATAGTATTAAATATAATCATACCTTTTGATTAATTCGACTCTTCAAGCTGGCAAGGGTTTGCTCCTCCAGCTTCAAAGACCTCGAATGATTTTCCCATCTCTCGTAGTAATGTAAATACTTTTTTAAAGCCTCTCTTGCCTGCAAATGTAAACTTATGTATTATTTTGGTTTGTGCCATATTGGAAATTTGAGGGTATCTGCATGTTTGTTACTCCCTTATATTATTACAGAAACAGAGTTAGTTTTCAAAATCATGGATACATTTTATACTAATAAGACATATATACTTATTTATACCTGACAAAGTTGTCTTAAATGATGTATTTTGTTTTTATGCAAGCAGTTCTATATTATATTATAATCATTGTAGTAGAATCATAACATTTCTTATGTGATGCACAAGTTTCCTATGAAGTCCTATGTGATATAAAATGATTCATCAAATCATAATGAATATTACCTGTGCATGTTGACTATCATTAGTTAAATTAAGATCTTCTTTATAGCGACTGCATTCATAATATTCAGACCCATGGCTTTTCCAATCACCTAAGCAAACCCAACAAAAGTCATGTCTGCATGCGCCACATTGCATATGGTTACAGCCCCCATTCTTTTCAATGCATATCTGACATTTTGGGCAATCCTGTAAAAATAGTAATTGCAATAAGCTATTTCAATTAGGTAAGAACTTATCAAGGTAGATTAGCACAGTTATAATACAATACTTATCAATATACAAAAATTTAATTTGTTTGAATTTAATTAAAAAATTATTACTCGACTAGCTGAGTCTGTGTGGAATTTCCATAGGAACTCTTTGGAAAAATTTTGCGGGATAAAAAGCTTTATTACTCTCCAGGTCGTCAACAGTACTATACTAGAGATGAAACAGATAGTTGTTTGGCAGGATACCAGATATCCGGCTAGCTACGAAGCCAGATGGCCGAATATTCGGCGGCCGGATATCCGGCCCGTGGTTTCGTAGCAGGTTTTGACCAGTTCAGCGCCACACAGGAACAGCTAAAGCGATCGGATAAATTCGGGCGGTTTCGGGTGTCATCGTGAGTGATCGTGTCTGGCGGCATGAGTGATTAGTTGTAGCGAAAATGAGTTGTTTACTTGCTGCGTAAACCCCGAATAGGTCGGATACCGGATAGTTACCTGATGCCCATTTCATCTCTATACTATACCCATGCAAAAATGGTGTTGATCTGTTGCTCTGTGTGACATGATTGAAAGCCAACAAACAAACACACTTTTGCATTTATAAAATTAGCATGAATTTTGTGATTCCTTAATTATTTAGGCAGAAAGTTGTCTTTTTGTTTCAAGGCCATACATAGGGACTTATATTGCTTTCAAAAGAAATACAATTTTAGAATTTCATGTTAACATGCCTTTGTATGAGCACTGATATAATTGGCAGTTTCTGAATCATCAGCACACTTAGTGAGCCAAAGACGTATAGTAGCACAATCTGTAGGTGCATGGTGGGGAGCTCCACAAGAGAAGCAAGTAAGAAGTTCACAGCCTTTACACTCAACTCTACGTGCGCCTACACGAACCCAAGCTTGATATATCCACTGCAACAATAAAAGATTTTCTGGTAAACAAGGTGTTGCAAGTCTGGTCACATTCTTGTATTATAATAATTTTCAATAAATTTTCATTTATAATTTGTGTGTATCAATCAATCAATCAATAATTATTTATTCAATTTAGGTACACTGTACATGTATTGACATCCGAACAACCAACCAATTTGGCATTCCGGTGTGATGCTTAAACTGCATCATCACATACCACCAAATGGTAGTGAATAAAAATATATTATTATACATATATTCAAACAGTTGTCATCAAAATGAACAAAATAAGGGTTTTATAAAGTCCTGTTGTACAGGGATAGAAAGGACCCTACGTAACTTGACTCCAGGTCCTCAACTAAAATTACGTTGATCAGTTGCAGTGTGATTGAACCAAACCAACTCACTTTTGCATGCCACATTGACAACATAATTCATACCTGACAATTTGGCCCCGGACAGAATCTAAGTTGTGGATGAGATTTAACATGGTCCTTAAACATAAATTGTTGATAGCGTTCCCTTATTGATGGTTTAGCCACATGAGATAGTACAAAATCTTCCGGAGCTCTTACTTCACAGTCTTGGGCCATACATTGTATAGTATTTGACACACCTACAACAAAAATCCTTTAAAAAAATTGTTTGAAATTACAGCAGCATTTAAGAAATATAAGAGGTTGCTTTTGTAGCATTGAGGACTTCACACCATACTTAGTTTTTCAGTTTTTCTATGGATTGGCAGACTACATAACTTTGAGAACATTATATTATTATAGAAGATAGGAACACTTTTGGTAACTATCGCTAGAAAGGCTGATTCAGTATTAGGTGGGTGCTATGCTCTCCACTGATGCTATTCATCGGGCCATTCTCTAGATATCACCTCTCAAAGACCTAAAAACTTTACAAACTGTAAATAATTATTACATTGTATTACAGTTTACAATTTTGTGAGTTAGATTATAATCTAACGGTTTTTACAATCTTACCGTGACATATATAATATGATGCGATGATTTGCTAATAAATATTATAAGGCATAAAATTAATTGCAGTCTTAATACACTTATTATTTTTCTGCCTTATAATATTTATTAGCAAAATCAATGTGAGGACGCGTCATATACATGGGACAGTACAGGCTACATTAGATGAGATTTTTTAAATGAACCTTAAATCAGAAAATCTGTGTCCGAGGAATGAGCACCCCAAAAGGAGGCTGAACTTCTAAACTACTAGGCCAACATCATTAAATTATAATAATTAGGTATTACATTCAACCATTGCTAGTGCTAAACTAGATTTTAGCAATATTATTGTGGAGACACAAACAAAAATTTAATAACAACTCCAAGCTATTACTTTTAATTAACACATACTATCCAATAGATTCAACAGAGAATGGATAGTTTAGTAACAAAAGAAAAGACCAAGACCTCCTTAGTTTTTCAAATAGGACCATACAAACCTTGCATAATTTGCACTTCAAAATGCATAGCCCAACAATCATCACAAAAGTAGTGCATACATGCAAGGGCACTATATTTGTTTATTGGAGGAGTGCTTGCACACACAGCACACACAGAACGACTGCAGACTCCCTGTACCACAGGCAAACTGGGCTTCACACGACTATACACTAATACTTCATTTGCGTTTTCTTGATACTTCTTTATAATTTCTTGGGCATTCCATTCATATGCATGAAGCATAACCTGAAAAATCAATACTTATTTCAAAATTTGTTTACATTAAGGTTTTTCGATACTGAGAATCATGTTAGAAGATAAAGGTTTTTACCTTAGCTAGAGAAGGCGTTATTTGAAGGCTATTGCTTAGCAATTCTATCGATTCGTTCAGCAACTTTTCCACTTCTTCTACTCTAAGACACGAAAACACGAAATATTCAGGATCTGATTTACTCCGATCGACCGCTTCCATATCACAGTCGTCTTGTTCACCATAGTAATCGTAATCATCTCCGTCGTTGTCCGAATATTCCATATCAGATTCAGCAGACATTTTGTTGGCTGCTCAAGTGACGGCCATACATTTATAATTTTATAAACGATAAGATGCGAAACACTACAACATAAAACATCAGTTTTACAAACACATGTTTATCTGATTGATTTCTTAAACTTTTTTACTTGTACTTATATATTTTAAAGATACATATTTCGACTCAGATTATAATTTCGAGCCTTTTAGCTTTTACAAAACTTCAAAACAAAACTCAAAAGCAAAATGTTTTGCTGCCACAATCATCATCAATGATCAATCAATGATCAATGCAGGATCAATGCATGCTTACTCTATGGCCTATGGCTGTCACCAGAGACAAGTAGCTGTCACCCAAATATTTTTTTTTAATAATCAAAGGATCTGAGCTCAGAGTAATGGACCTATTACACTGCACTTTGGAAAGAGCCTTGTGGGAAGGGTGGCCGCTAAGTAGTTCGTCGCAACAACAAGGATAAAATTAGGGACCCTACATTACTAAAGTATCACTATCGCCAGAAAGTAAAGAAGCGATACTACTCTTGTACTCTGTGGTCATCCTCGGACGAGACAACAAACTTCACGTAATTACAGTCGAACTTCACTTACAGGCTCAGATCAATGACGGTTTTTAATCTGAGCTTACAGGTAAGTTCGTTTGACCATCAAACATCACAGATTCAGTCGTATCATAAGTGTAGTGTAATAGGCCTATAATAAGTATTACGGTCCAACCTGAAACTTATGACCCATCCATATATAGTGTATTATCTATGGTATATATATAGTGTATTATCTATGACCCATCCAATGCCATCCACAAAATACTTTTTTTATACGATTGATTCGATTCGGTAGTGTTGTTACTTGTCTCTGGTAGTCTGGTAGCGTCTGGTAGTGTCAATGGGTGTCAAGTAAAGGTCACCTTGGTAAAATTCTCCTCCGGCGTTCAAATAAAATTTAGATTAGGTAAAGAATTTATTTTTATTCAATTGTATTTAGTTCATCAGTTAGATGTGTGCGCATTTATCATAACTTTCAAAAAGAAGTTTTCTACAGTCTTAAATAATAGCGTTAAACTATTTTGTTACTAATTTCTAATTTGTCGCATCTAGGTATTTGGGTGTTTTCAAATTCAATAAAAATGGATGTATCAACCGCGCAGAGGTTTATAGAGCGAGGCTCGCATAAAGGCAAAGGCCTAGCAGTGTTCACAAGCGGTGGTGACTCTCAGGGTATGAATGCTGCTGTGCGATCTGTAGTTCGGATGGGAATCTACTTGGGATGTAAAGTTTATTTTATCAGAGAAGGATACCAGGGCATGGTTGATGGTGGCGATAATATCGAAGAAGCGAACTGGTCATCTGTCAGCTCAATTATTCACAAAGGTGGTACAATCATAGGATCAGCTAGATGTATGGATTTCATGTGAGTATTATTTGTTTACCATATCTAAACAAACTATTTTATGCAATAATTGGAACAGGATATTGTTAGTTTTGTTGATGTCGGTTTATTCTGCATGTATTATTTCAATATATTCTTTTGTAGTCTGTGATATTAAGAAATTAATGAAGAAGTTTTTAAAAGCTGAATTCAATCCTGTTGGTTCTGTGTAAAAGATTCACTGTTAATTGTTGTAGCAAGCGAGAAGGTCGCCTGAAGGCTGCATATAACTTAGTGAATCGAGGTATTACTAACTTGGTAGTAATTGGTGGTGATGGTTCACTTACGGGGGCTAATCTCTTCCGTGAAGAATGGTCTAGCTTACTTGACGAATTGTTAGAGAACAATAAAATCACAAAGGACCAGAGAGAAAAATACAAATACTTACACATTGCTGGAATGGTAATGATCAACTATAAAGTATTATTTGATACTAGATGATGCCCACAACTTCATCTGCATGGATTCAGTTTTTTGATTCCCCCAAGATAAAAAGTAGCCTCTGTCCTTCCCCGGGTAACAAACTATACCTGTACCAAATTTTATCGGTTGAACAGGTGGACTGTGAAAGCATAGCAGATAGACTGACACACACTTTCACATTTATAATATTAGTATGGATTAAACCTAATTTTTGTAGCTTTGTGTCTATTTAATAAATAATTACTGGCTTACATATATCGCTAAACTGGTAGAGCCTGACAAACAATTCAACACCCTATGAGTACTGAACTCTGATTAACGATTTTCGGTTTTTTTCCTACTAGATAATTCCCGCGACTTTGTCCATGTGGATTAAGATTTTTTATTCCCACAGGAACTCATTTTCCGGGATAAAAGTAGTCTATTTCCTTCCCCGGGATACAATCTACCCCTGTACCAAATTTCATTAAAATCGGTTGAGCAGATGGCCTGTGAAAGGATAGACACACTTTCACATTTATAATACTAGTATGGATACTTGTGCTGTTGTGTTTGTACACCTTGCTTCATAAAAAAAATTCATGATTCTAGTCAACGAGATGTACTATAAAGGTTTTGATTTATTGATTAGTGTCAAAATATGTGGGATAAACAGCCTTATTTTTTTATTGATATCTTAAATTTTTTTCAGCTCCAAGGGACCATAGTGACTTTAGTATTTTATATTACATAGACCAGTATTGTGTTAATTTATATATTCTTTTAAACATAAATAATATATTGTGATTGTATTTATTTCTAACAGGTGGGCTCTATTGACAATGATTTCTGTGGTACAGACATGACCATTGGCACAGATTCAGCTTTGCACCGCATTATAGAAGCCATTGATGCTATTGTCAGCACAGCATATTCTCATCAAAGGACATTTATTATGGAGGTTATGGGCAGACATTGTGGGTAAGAAATTGTAAATGATACTTTAATATCATCATAAAATTTAAATAATTTAAAACTCCCTTTAAATAATTTCTCTATAGCAAAAACCTCAATAAAATGTAAAGATTATTTGAATTTTATTTCTAATTTACTACATTGAGAAATTCTCTTTAAAAATGGTTGGCATCTTGAAATTTGTTTTAGAGATTTCACAATGTAATTTTATTGATTTTAACCATAATTAGTGTGAAAGAAGCTGATTCATTTTGTTTGCAGTTTCAGTTATTCGTGATTATGTTTATGAACTTAATATTTTTGTAATAAATAACAAGTTTGTTATATATAGATATCTTGCTACGGTCGCAGCCTTGGCATCTGAAGCAGATTTTGTTTTTATCCCAGAGTCACCACCATCAGTGGACTGGCCAGATAAACTATGTTATAAGTTAGAACAGGCAAGCTTTTCTAATCTATATGCACCTTGCCCTAGTGTGTGTGGATCTCTTCTCTTTTTACCCTGTAGTTCCGTTTTATACACATAATTATTAAATCTTTCTTTAGTTTTCTTGCAGTATTCACGGCACTCAGTACGGATGCTACATATTGTTTTATTTGCGAAGACCCAGCGCCTCTCAATTGGGATAAAAAATTGTGTGTCAAAATCAAAGAGGCAAGAATTCAATGTTCTTTTTTCATGTGGGAGCAGGATCACTTTAAAATTTCCATTTTCATTTTATTCACTGACATTTGGCGTACAAATGTTCAAACTTTTAAAGTTATTTTCCATTTCTTTTTCTTTTCGAATTGGCGACTTCTTTTGGTGTTTTAGTGTAGGAACATTTTTAATGGATTCCATCCATCTCTATCCCTTTAAATAAAGTGGGAAATTTATATGTCAAAATTATAATTTTAATTTATTTATACAAAATTGGTATCATATGCATGGTCCATTATGCTTGGGTGCTGCTTGTTGCAGTTATCTGGCATTAGTGGCCGCTCTGGCGAGCGAAGCTGATCAAGTATTCATTCCTGAAGACCCTGTTCCCAATAAGTGGGTTGAAAAACTTTGCAAACGTTTAGCACAGGTATGCCGACTTAATTGAGTGGCACTGATCACGTCATATAACACGCAATGTTTAATAAATCCACTTCTAGCTCTCGATGGTTCAATCGATTCGTAAATAACATCAATTGGGCAATTGTATTATGAACATATATTTTGAATCACTTTAAATAAGCTGATGTCAGCTCTCAGAATAATGTGACTGTTTTATGTAACTACCTACTTTTTGAAAGTTATCTATTGTGTGTTGTGTGTCTTTTTGCTACTGGAACGTATCTCATTCTTAAGCTAAGCTTACTTAATTTTTTGCATAACCTCAATTGGGTTAATGGTTGCTCATTGATTTAAAATGTGTGTTTGTTATAAAGTAAGAATGGAAAGATTCTGCAAATTCTAACTATGCATGCCATTAATGTATAAATATCACTAACCAGCAAGGGTTTTGTTCTTTTAACTCCAATTATGGGCGCCTGCTTCTTAGTTTAAATGTGGTACTCTTAAATGGGGTTAGTAGTTTTTTTTGCGACATTATTTAAGTTGATTCCATTGAGGCTTCATGTATATGAAGGCCTTATCGTGCAACTTCTTTATTCTTGTGCAATAAAAAAATTACAATTGAATTTTATTTTCATCACGTTTTGAAGCAACTTTAGTGCTAGCCGTATCATTCATTATTGTCATTCAGAAACATTTTGTTGCTAACTCAACAAGCATCCGAAGCAGGATCTGGCAAAGTTTGTTGGTCCTGAACACGTCTAGGTACAAAATATGTGAGTAGAGTGCCTTCAGGCGTGCCTCAGAGGTTTTTCTGACAGACAATTTCTGATAAGATGCAGCTGGCCGGGGTTTAATACAGGGTTAGCTTATGAAATTATTATCGAATAACCAGGAGCGTAAGTCGGGCCAGCGGTTGAATATCATAATCGTGGCGGAAGGCGCCATAGACCGCGAAGGGAAGCCTATCACGGCTGAGCTGGTGAAGAACGTCGTAGTAGACAACCTGCAGCAGGATACGCGCATCACCGTGCTCGGCCACGTGCAACGCGGAGGATCTCCTTCAGCTTTCGATAGGATTTTGGTAAGTGCGCTTTAGACTTTTTACGTATTTAGACGTTTTGCAACTTCGACTTTCTGTTCGGGGGGCAAAGATTCGAAGCCAGGGCAGAGGAGGCATTAGTTAAGAATGTTGCACATATAATTTTCAAACTTCATGACGAAAACTGAACTATTTCATATTGGGTAAGCAGCGCTCTAATGCCTCTATATCCTGCACGCCACTGGTTGACAAATACTTGGCTGACTTAAACAAAAGCCCCATCTATTCATTATGTCTGCTCAACAGTCACTTTATTAAATATTAAAACTAAGTAAAATCAGCTACAAATTACAAAAACTAGGTTCTACCTAAAGACTAGTGTGTTTCCACCAAGGGTACAACAAACTTTCTGTATTTCCATTATAGTTTGCTATTCATATCCCAGATAAAGACGAACCTCTTCACAGATCTTATGTTGTACTCATATGTCGTGTTTACGTAATGAGATGCGTCCCTACTTTCCCACGGTACATATTCTGTTCATGACACAAGTCACGTATGTTTACTGTTATGACAGAAAGTGGTACGTGCACGAGGTCAGGTTCGCATTTCTTAAGCCGTCAGTTCGTCATCGGATCTCCAGGTTATTGACCCATGAATGATGGAACTAATCGAAATTAACTTATCTGTCGTGAGTCGTGATCTAAAGGGCATCGCTTCACATTTTTAAAGAAAAATCGTTACCCATGTTTTGAATTACACTTCCTAGGATTTGATAAAACAGCTGTAAAAGATTATCGCTATTCTGTCTGTAGCCGGCACTTAAATTCTACTTGTTAGCTTGTGGACACTGAAACTTTTACATAGGGGCACGATACGCGGTGCCTTATCCAGCCACTACTCAAAAGTTTTTTATTTCAATGCCATGATTCCATCGGTCTCCCATAGCGCTACAATTTACCATTCCTATGTTCATGTGTAATGAGTGGGCATTAACTTTTGGAACTTTACGTTAAGATACGTGTGTAACATAATCAGGCATTTGATATAATCGCGATCACAGAGCCTAGGAACCTTGATTAAAGAACAAGAATTGGCTCAATGTGATTGTAATTTACCATCGTGTAGCTAGGACTATTTCAGTCATCGGTGACCTTTAGCTCCTTAGAGAAACTTGTTACGAAACTGAAGAATCTTAAAACAACAACTTTAAATTTATCTGTTGAAATATTTAGGGTTGTCGCATGGGAGCCGAGGCTGTAATGGCTCTAATGGAGGCAACTCCAGATACCGAGCCATGTGTGGTGACCCTGGATGGAAACCAAGCTGTACGACTGCCACTTATGGAATGCGTGCGGCGTACTAAGGCTGTTTCACAGGTAAATTATTGAACCTTCTTTTGAATTCAATAAATAAATAAATAATAATAAAATAATTTTGATGTAGAAATAACAGATATCTGAATTATTATAACTGGAGTAAATTCTTTGTATTGCCAAAAAATAACCTCAAGTGTTTTAACGACTGTTCGATATTTTACATTTGTATATTGTATTCAGGCCATGGCTGACAAAAAGTGGGATCTAGCTGTTCAATTGCGTGGGCGCAGCTTTGCACGCAACTTGGAGACTTACAAGATGTTGACTCGTCTGAAGCCACCCAAGGAAGCATTCGATGAGTCTGGCAAACCTTCGGTAAGTTTATTTATTATAATACTTAATACCTAACAACATAATATTGGTATCTTCCAGGCAAGCGCGCTCCACCTTTCGCTGCATCACTTCTTCCAACAAGTCTGATTGCAGCCAAGCGCTACTCTATAAAATAAAAAAAATAAGATGTGAGACTTTGATCACACATTCACTTGAGTCTGTCAATTGTAACATGTAACACAACACCGCGTCCATTGGCATTGGAACACCATCGTTAGTTCAGCCTGGTTTGTCAAATTTAGGATGATAATTTTGAGAGATGAGAGGTGTTTAACAGCAGTGAAGGACTAGAGTGAGACTGACTAGAGCAGTTGTATGCAAACGGAATGTCTGCCAAAATTACCATCCTTTTGACGAACCAAAGGTAACTATAATAAATCTATTAACTAGGCGTAGTTACTAGATGTTTTATAGCGATGATAGCCTAGTTGTTTAGACTTAGGCTTCCTAGTCGCGGGTCTGGGATTCGAATATCTTTAAAACGCACGTCTAAGTTTTCGGAGTTATGTGCCTTTGAATTATTCGTCAAAGGTTTTAAGCAAGCAAATATCACTTGATAGAACGGTGAAGTAACACCACATGAGGAAACCTACTTTACTGCGAGTGGTTCATAACGTCCTTTTTACCATGTGAGAAGTCAGAAGACGCGTGCTCAGTTGAAAGGCTGAATAAAATAAAAAAGGTGAAAGGTTGAATAAGATAATCAAGATATTAGAATGACTAGATTTTCGAGCTATTCGAAAGTAAAATCTGAAAAATCTGGTTTTCGTGCAGGAAGGTCTGACTTTAGCGGTGATGCACGTGGGAGCGCCCGCTTGCGGCATGAACGCGGCCGTGCGCTCGTTCGTGCGCAACTGCATCTACCGAGGCGACACCGTGCTCGGCATCCACGACGGCATCGAGGGCTTCATTAACGGCAACATTGTACAAATGGAGTGGTGAGTGATGAGGGCGACTAGCCTTACAAATATTGACAGGGCACATACGCCCGCGTGCTGTATATGTAATATGTATAGGCCAACGCGCGCCTATTCGTGCGAAACTGCATTTACCGCGGTGACACCGAGCTCGGCTTCCACGACGGCATCGAAGGCGTCATCAGCTTGAAGAACCTTGGTAACACGACAGCTATGTAGGTTATAAAACAGCCGGCCATCTTGGAAATAGTGGGGATTTCCACAATCATCAGCATAATTTGTAATTATTTTAAGGTCCGATGTCACTGGCTGGGTGGCTCAAGGCGGAGCGTTTCTAGGAACCAAACGCACGCTTCCGGGAGACAAGAAAGCAGAGATAGCTGCCCGCATCAAGGAGTTCAACATACAAGGCTTACTTATCATCGGTGGATTTGAGGTGTGTGAACTTCTCTAACAAGAAAATAAAGTAAATTTTTGAGTATTCACAAAAATGGAACTGCTAGTTTTGCAATAAGTTTTTTTTGTCTATTGCAGGCATATCAAGCTGGTTTGGAGATATACGAATCCCGTTCTCAATATCCTGAGTTTTGTCTGCCGTTGGTAGTGATTCCCGCCACCATCAGCAACAACGTGCCTGGCACAGACTTCTCTCTGGGCGCAGACACCGCACTCAACGAGATCACTGAGATCTGCGACCGCATCCGGCAGTCAGCTCAGGTGAGCTGTTTTACAATATTACTAGTGGGCCCGGCAGACGTAGTCCTGCCTTAAACCTAGAACCGGATTGCAGCGCCCCCTACCGGGTCCTATTATGAATATAAACCATCCCTGGAGCTACTCAATCATGCACAAAAAATTTCATCAAAATCGGTCAAGCCGTTCTTGAGTTTTAGCGAGACAAACGAACAGAAATTGTTTTTTATATATTTAAGATATTAAACAATATTAATTAACGCTGTCCTGGCGGCCAAATCCGAACTTTTGATGCGTTTATATGGTATAGCAATTGGTTATTTGACAACTATTCAAATCAGCAACTTTTTTTAGTATGGGATTTTGTATGAAATATTTATAAATGACTTCCTCAAAGTTCGACGCACTTTTTTACTTTAATCGATAGTTCAAAATAGTTATTCAACAAAAAAACTAATAGGGGACGTGAATATGGCGACTTTTAGGAGATCATCTATTTAATAATCACAAAAAAATAATTTATTTGAATAGTATTGGGTATTTGACAATTATTATGTGAGCATGTCTGGAGTTTTGTGAGAAGTTGCTGTGAATGCAGCTTATTTTTAGTTCTTAATTTTTACCTTGTGTCTGCCTTTTTACTATATAATTATTATCTATTCTATGTATCTTATATTGTATCTTGTAATTCTGTGTACCTAAATAATTAGTGCAATTGGCCTATGCCATTCTAATTATTATAAATAAATAATAATAATACAGGTGGTGTCTGTAAGCGAGATGTCAGTGAGTCGAAATTCAATTCAATTCAATTCACATAAACTTTTACAAGTGCTTTTGAATTGTCAACTGAATATACCATGACTGGTTCGGAATGCCATTCCTTCCAAAAAGAGCCAGCAAAAAGAGAGACAGGAAATCTCATGCATGACCATTAGGGAATGTTTATTGTGATCAGTGATTGTGATTGTGAACCAAAACTTATACAAAAAAAATGTGTATTTGACGGTGGTATTTTCAAATATCATAATTAAGTAAATCATGTTTGCCAGGGTACTAAACGCCGAGTATTCGTAGTGGAGACTATGGGAGGCTATTGCGGATACCTCGCCACTTTAGCAGGTTAGGTTCTCACTATAACTTTTTAAATTAAGTAATCTTTATTCTTTAGTCTTATTTCATAAATCTTTCTAAATTTATTCAATTTAATCTTTTTATTTAATTAGCATTTCGTTTTTATAATTTTACAAAATGATGCCCACGACTTCGTCTGCTTGGTTGATGTTTTTAATTCCCGCGGGAACTTTAATTTGGGAAGAAAAGGTGTACCTATGCGTCCTTCCCCGAGATGTAAACTATTTCTGTACCAAATTTCATCAAAATCGGTTGAGTAGTTGGGCCGTGAAAGCGTAGCAGACAAACAGACGGACACACTTTCGCATTTATAACATTAGTAAGGATTTGTGAAATATTTTTAATTTATTAATCCTCTCTTACCAAAATCTTGATTTATAGTCTAGGCAACGGGGCAGTTTGTTCCCCCGCATTAAATCCTCAGTCGTTGAAACTTAGCAGGGTTGTAATTGTATGAACCAAAACTTATACAAAAATATCCAAAAAATATCTATGCGGAAGTTAGGTATTTATACTTAAAACTTAATTTTTATGACTGAATATTTTCTCGACTTCTTTTTAAAATAATAGTAGATAGTATATTTACTCTCAAAACCGAAATATCAAACGAAATAATTATGCGACCATCGATATTTAAACCGATTTTATTATCAAACCTAAACTGCGTTACGCGATACTGTACCTACCTGTTTGACAATTGGGTATAGCATAAAAAACCTTACCTCCTTTATGGTTTTTTATTGGATATATATTATTATACGTTTAGGTCATGATACTTTATCATACTGTAAAGTTTCGTCATCTGAGGAATTATTATTGGGGTCAACTAGTTTTATTGCCCTAGACTATTAGTAACCCACCCTATTTGATTAAAAAAAAACAAGTTTTCACAGCATATTGAATATAATTTTCAATACACGTGCTCGAAAAATGCACTTACAGAGGCAGTAAACAGGGCTTGTAAGTTAAATTTACTGGTCGCGTGCAGTAAATTTGCAGTTTTTTTTAAGTTTTCTTGCAAGAAGGTTCCTAATAGAAGGGGAGGCAAAGAGGGGATTTTTGGATTTACTCCAGCGCGGCAGATTAATATAAAAGGTGATTCTTAGGACCCTGTAGAGTACCTTCACCATATATGAGCCCTGTATATTGGTGGGTCTGTCTAGGACAGCAGATCAAATAATTAGATAAATAAAATCGATCATAAGAAATACTCGAGCGCGTCAGATTAAGGTAGAGCGAGTTAATTACATGCTGAAAAGTGTACGTTCAAATAATCTGACGATTTGAGCGAGACCTAAAGGAGTTGGAGTTTTTAAAGTTTGTGACTTTCCAACTCCTTTGGGTCTCGCTCAAATCGTCAGATTATTTGAACGTACACTTTTCAGCATGTAATTAACTCACTCTACCTTAATCTGACGCGCTCGAGTATTTCTGATGATCGATTTTATTTATCTAATTATTTGATCTGCTGTCCTAGACAGACCCACCAATATACAGGGCTTATATATGGTGAAGGTACTCTACAGGGTCCAAAGAATCCCCCTTTATATTAATCTGCCGCGCTGGAGTAAATCCAAAAATCCCCTCTTGGGCTCCCCTACTATAGTGATATTGACTTTGTATGTTTCCACTTAAAATAACTTTAAAAATAATGACATTTAGTTGTGAATTGATGAAATTAATTCATAAAATAAAAAATGTATTTAATATAATTGTACGGGAGCAGGGGATATGGCTCGACCGTAACAAAGGATGATCATCCTCCGAGCGGGTGATGTGCTCGGGGACCACTGGTCCAACCGTTCATCTTTGGCGGTCGTATATATAGCGTAATTCAGAGAACGCTTCGTAATCGTGAGTTGGGCTCTTCGTGGTCGCGTGAATCGTACTAGTAATGCCATCTATTGGATTATGTGCGGACTACGAAGACCGCCACATCACTCCCCTTCGAGTCTGGAGGGCGTCAGCATTCAGTTGAGCGGCGTTGCAAGCATCTGGAGAAGTGGCGTCGATGAGCATTCAGGTAAGCGCTGCGTCGGGAAGTACTCAGTGAAGCGGCGTCGTGCAACAACCAGGGTAGTGGCGTTGTAGGCTCATACTACTCTGAGGCTGTGAGACCCACTTGTGCGGCTGGTACTGGCGTCGACGGGCTGTGTACTGATATGCTGTTGCGTATCGACTATTGCTGGCCGCTGAGCGTGTGGCTCTGTGAGCGGCTGTGCCGGAACATTGGTCGGCGTTGCTGCGTTGTGTTGCTGTGCTGCGTTGGTTGCTGTGCTGCGTTGGTTGCTGTGCTGCGTTGAGTTTTGTTGTGCTGCGTTGTGATGCTGTGCTGCGTTGGGTTGCTTTGCTGCTTGCTGCGTTACGTTGCTTTTGCTGCGTTGTGATGCTTTGCTGCGTTGTGCTGCTGTGCTGCGTTGTGATGCTGTTGTGTTCCGCTGTGCGCACTGATGATACTGTCCTCGATGTGATGGCTTGGAGATCACGTCGGGGTCACCAATGTACGGGAGCAGGGGAAATGGCTCGACCGTAACAAAGGATGATCATCCTCCGAGCGGGTGATGTGCTCGGGGACCACTGGTCCAACCGTTCATCTTTGGAGGTCGTATATATAGCGTAATTCAGAGAACGCTTCGTAATCGTGAGTTGGGCTCTTCGTGGTCGCGTGAATCGTACTAGTAATGCCATCTATTGGATTATGTACGGACTACGAAGACCGCCACATCATTAATAAAAATTGTTTTAAGTTTTATAAATCAAAAAGTAAAGGCTGAATAGTCCAGGCTGGGAGTTAAGAACTAGAACCTAGGGCCATGAATCCAATAAAAAAAACGCTATTACAACAACGCGCCGTAGTCTATACTAAATCTTTAATCTGTGCGCGCTATTTTTGAAAGAGTCATTGAATTTTCTTATTAATTATAAATAAATATGAGTGGTAGATGTGATGTGCAATCATAAAATTAAATCAACAATTAGGTATTTTAGATCCGAGAAAAAAACCGCGCTTATAATAGCCGCTAAAAATCTCGAAATATGTATGGACGTGGAAAACCATTTTCTAGTGAGTACCTAGTGGCTACCTACTCGACTTTTATTTTCAAGTTTTCTCACAAATATATTGAAAAATATTGATATACGGGCGTTAAGGTTTCTACATACTCGTGACGATGGTCAGCCCTCGATTGGCGTCATCGGGCTGACATTAGCCAACTCGTATGTAAAAACCTATTTACCGCTCTTATATCACAAACTACTATTGTTCTACACAGGTTTAGCCGGCGGTGCGGACGCTGCTTACATTTACGAGGAAAAGTTCTCAATAAAGGATTTGCAGCAAGACGTGTATCACATTGCGTCGAAGATGACTGGTGGCATCCAGCGCGGTCTGATCCTGCGCAATGAGAAAGCTAATGAGAATTACAACACAGAGTTCATTTATCGGCTTTACTCTGAAGAGGGAAAGGGGCTTTTTACTGCGAGAATGAATGTCCTGGGTAAGATATTTTAGAATGGTTTTCTTTTCAACATACCGTTAATCCGTAGCTTTGGCTCAGTCTCAGGTAACATGTTAGGTTATAAATATAATATTTCCGATCTTATTGTTGATTTTGTGAAGTCCATAACGATGATTGGCTCCGCCCAATTCAAACAAGGGTGATCTATTTTTTGTTGGCACAAAATAAAACATACAGTTTGCAATATTGAACAAGTTATAATTAACAAAATTAAAAAACACGACTGCCCTGCCAAAAAAAAGTAATCTAGTTAAATAGAATCTTTTTTTGTGAATCACTGGATATTGAACTATAGTGTTATATATTTTTGGAATCTACTCATCATTTTCTAGATGATGATTATACAGTTAATCTTAGGTTCGAAAAAAAAATCAACTTTAGTCTTTAATGCGGGACCATGGTCAACCCATCAATTTTTTTTTTAATTTTACTAGCCTATGTCACCCGGAATAAGCTAGGGATTCTAACGATACCTCATTTATCAAAATCGGTTCAGGCGTATAGAAGTTATGGTGGAATATACAAACTCGCATACATACATACATACATACATACATACATACATACATACATACATACATACATACATACATACATGAACCCTGAAAACAATATACTCCTTTTTTCAGGCAGTCGTATAAAAACTCACGTCCCACAAAACGTCAATCAAAAACAAAAATCAGCCTTTCTTGTATGGCTGTGACCCGCATAAAGGCAAAAATTCTTTTTTTTTTAATTTTAGGTCACATGCAGCAAGGTGGTTCGCCAACCCCGTTCGACCGCAACATGGGAACAAAGATGGCCGCCAAGTGCCTGCACTGGCTTGTGGACACCATTCACAACGGGCCGGCGCAGGGAGCCGACTCCGCCTGTCTTCTGGGCGTTGTGAAACGACAGTACAGGTTCACTCCTCTTGAAGAGTTGAAGTCACAAACAAACTTCGCGTGAGTGAATTTTTTTATCTATCTATCACATCGATATATATGTAGGACCTTTTCATAGAAAAAAGTTGGGCGTCCGACATGTGGTGCATGCCCCTCACCTTATAAGCCTGTCCTTATCCTCGCCATAGCACTGTCCCGCTTTTCCGACTAGATGGCGTTAGTAAAATAGGTCCACATTCTTTGACAGGGCCCGTCCATGTAAATTGAGGTTGTTATCTATGTACATTCGAATTTCCAATCCTACCGTGAATCGAATCGAACGTGAATCCCTGTACAAAATTTCGTCAATATCCTTGGGAGAAATTTGCTGGGAAAGCGTTGTTAACAGGCAGAAAAACACACATAGCGACACACGCGTTTGTAGTATAAGTAGATTCTATACTAAGATTATAATTATTGTTATTACTTACTTACTTTGTTTTCAGTCAAAGAGTACCTAAGCAACAATGGTGGATGAAGCTTCGTCCGTTGCTGCGTATTCTGGCGAAACACGACTCCACTTACGAGGAAGAGGGCATGTACATGACAGTCGAACAAGGAGAGATTGACTCCGAAAATGTTATTTAATCAAATAAAAACTAGTCCCAAGTTTTTTATCTGTATTGCAATGTGCAAAATTGGAAAGTGTTTGGTGTTATTGGTGTCGACTTAATGTTGCCATGTACCTAGATAGCAAAGTAGTTTTGCCAAAATTATTGAAGCTGCTGGCATACAAAGTATTATTAAAACTTTAGAACGTAATTGATGAATTATATTCTAAATATTTAAATACATGTTCGACGAGTTCATAATGTTAAATTATAAATTATTATATTAATTGTAAGGAGAAGTTTTAGTTCCTGTTTAGATGCGATATAATTTTATAACGAAACAGTTATATTTTTTAAAAGACTTTTAAACAGTGCATATAATTTACATTATTTAATATCTAAATGTATATATCAAATAAATAATATATTACTACTATTTTTTAAATTTCTAATTTGAGATTATTATTATGTTTAGATTAGATACCGATTTCTTAGATTATGTAAAAATTAATGATTTCTGCGTTGCGAATAATTATAATTAGGGAATTTTTTTATATTGTTTCTTAACAATATTTTTGATCATTTGCAAAAATCTTTAAAATTACGCTAACAGTATTTGAGGCTTGAGCCCTTGTTTATAAACTTTTCGTTTATTTATATTAAATACTCAATGTTAAATTGTGATTTTTATGAATCTTCTTTTAATACATTATCTAAATATACCAACCAATCTCTTTTTAATACGTACCTTTACATCTAAAGTGTGTATTGAACAGGGCATTCGCTCGTAATGTTTGGATTTGAGCATTAAATCGGTGATTACGTCTGATCGAACGAATATTCCGGCTCATCACTGTTGTTATATGTAATGATTAAAATGAGATTCCAAATCTATACTAATATTATAAAGAGGAAGAGGAGGAATTAGTTTGTGACGTTGCAGGGGGTAATCTCTGGATCTACTGAACCGATTTTGAAAATTCTGATACCAATAGAAAGCCACATTATTTGTGAGTGTCATAGGCTATATATTATCTCGAAAAATTAGGGAGTTCCCGTGGGAATTTAAAAATATATTTCACGCGGACGAAGTCGCGGGCAAGTCTGCTAGTTGTTACATAAATCTGGTCAATACGCACCACCTTGGACTTGCAGATTAAGTAATGGTCAAATCATTCTTGTTTTAACATCATAATGATAACATCGTCATTCAGTATGGGGTCGAGTTACAAGGGTGATGACTGTTTTGTTAAACTGACTAGGTACGTCGCATGCTTTATTCAGAAGCTCCTCTGCAAGCTTCACTGTGAGTAAGACAAGCGTGGACTCTGTGTGTCCAACATTAGACGCGTAGTGAGTACCTACGTGGTGAACTACGTACCGTGTACATATCCTATAAGTTGCTTGTCTCTGCCGTGTACGTACCTACGTATTTACATTACGATCTCTCGGTACAGAGTAGTATAAATATTCTTTGATTACGATCAAAGACTAAAGTGATTACGTTAATACGTAATCAGCGCACGTAATTTATTACCTACGTAAAATTGCAGCACGCCGCTTAAACTTATTAAAATTTTACGCAGCAGCAGGATGCGATGAGATGTGTTTTTTTAGAGTGCTAGGGACACACTAGGGAAATTTCTAAATTATTCTTATATACATAAAAATATCTTGCCGGTTCCGCATCTTTTGATAAGTCTTTAAGAATAGTTTTGGATTATTATATTGAATGAACTACAAGTTTAATTCGCTATAATCCGCTACAGTAGACAAATCTGTGTGGTACAGTGCGTGTCTTTCACCTGCAGCATGCGACACCCACCACCCAGCAATTCGCACAGGCACAACACCACACCACACAAATCCTCCAAATCACTCTCAACGTACGTTTCACTCCGACACCGGAGCATCTTCAGGAGATGTTGACTCGACAATGCACGATTGTGAAGTCACTGTAGCGGATTATAGCGAATTAAACTTGTAGTTCATTCACTATCATGGACTTCCGCAAAGTAACGCCTGCTTCTATTCTGGATTATTATATGGCGAATATTGAAGAGACTGCAAGAGTAGTAGTAGTGTGTAATAATTGAAATAATTGTTCTCCTAGAAAGAAACAGAAAACGATACAATGGTGTATGGGAGATGTGTTCGGGTGCGGGATGGGAGTAGGGAAAAATTATGAAATTGTTAATTGAACGATTTCGTTCAAAATCGATATTTAGGACTCCCTGAGGATACAAAACAGAAAACTGTTACCAAAATAAAGAAAATACAGCGCCATTTTGAAATTCTTTGTTAATTGACCGATTTCGTTCAAAATCGATACAGTAAAGACTGTGCTACTTGAAAGTCTAACCACATCCCGTGAGCTGCTTTAGCAGCTCGCGCACAGAGCGAAAAACTAGTTATTATTTAAAGCGTCGCCCATCCTAAATGGGGAAAACTGATAAGTTAACATAGCAACATCAAGGATGTTGTACATAGCAATGATAGCAACATTCAAGATTCATAGACACTATGTTAAATATAGAGTAACGTCATTACTAATATGCGGATATAGAAAACGTAGGTAATTTCATCGCCTCTTGAAGTTGATTAAACTAGTAGTTAGTTAAGTGTATTTTAAATTACATTTTATTTAAATACATTGTAACACCTAATTGCTAGAAGCCCTAAAATAGGAAATTATAATTTACAACGCTCATTTGACTATTTGAGTGCCAACACAGCTGTCAACAAACGTTGACGTTTGTCCGCGTAGCAAGTGAAAGTGTCACGTCAGTGAAATCGCTGTCAAATTTCTTTCCGAAACATTTCGCTTTATCGGGTGATTTTATCTCTATTTGTGGTAATTTTGCTACCTTTTACACATATTTGTAACACAAAGATTAATTAAACTTCCCCAGTGTACACTTGCTGTTTGCGTATTTGACAATTTAACTTCAGTTCTAGGTTAAAACCGGGAAGATGGGTGTAAAACCTGCAATTGGAAGAAAATCTAACAAGAACCCCCCGTTTTTCAGTCACGAATTCGTGATACAAAACCATGCAGATATTGTTTCATGTATTGTTATGGTTTTCCTGGTTGGACTAATGGTACAGGTAAGCGTAATGCGGATGCCACGTAATCTTCAAAATTACGTATATTTGGCATTTTTTGTTATTAAAGTTTAGGTAAATTTTTATATTTGGTTGTTGTTTACAGTCGACAAGCCCAGTAGCCAGTTTATTCATCAGTCTGCACCACAACGTCACTGGTGTGGAGCCGACGCGCGAGACACCAAAGGGGGAGCCTTTCTTGTATGAGGCTGGCTGGAAAGATGCCTGTGCTGTGTTCTTCTACTCCTTAGTCTGCATTGTTATGCATGCTATCCTTCAAGAGTACTTCTTAGATGTAAGTCATATAAACTAGATGGACAGTTCATTACTAAGTAAATATGAAATTAATAAGGCACAAATATGTTAAGTAAAAGTTTCTTTTCTTTTTAGAAAATATCAAAGAAGTTTCATCTTTCAAAGTCAAGATTAAGTTCTCTGAATGAATCAGGCCAGCTTGTTGTGTTCCAACTTGTGACACTAGTTTGGGGTGGAGATGCCATTCTCCGTGAAGGATTTATTTTCAATATTTCACAGCTTTGGGATGGTAAGTTAACAAAATTATCAAAATAACTTTTTTTAATACATAATAAACAAACTATCAAATAATACATAATTTTATAACTGGTATGGAAACTAGATAGTATTCTGCATAATTTTAACTGAATGTTACATAAAAGTTTTCATTTTCTTGATGACATTGTTTAATAAAATAGACTAATGTTGTTTGAAAGCTTATCTTCAAATGGAAACTGAGAATTTAAAGATTCAGAAAAAATAACTAATGCATGGGGTGTCAAAACATACCCTTCATAATTATTGTGATAATCTTACCAGTACCAGAAACATAGTCACCATAATAAGTGAGATCTATAGTCACAATTTGAAGACTTTAAAAATATTTTAATTTAATTTCGCTCTTCGACTGAGAAAGTGTTAGAGTGACTAGCCCTGCTATCCTGGCTATATTGAATGTTCTCAAGTCATCTCATTAACACTTATTTTGTAGGCTACCCAAACCATCCAATGAGTTTTCTGCTGAAGTTATGGTGGGTTGTTCAAGCTGCATACTGGATCCACACAATTCCAGAGCTATATTTCCAGCGCATCAAGAAAGACGAGTGGTCAGGTCGTATCAGACAGGCAGCTGTTGCCTTTGCATTCGTGGGCCTGGCATATGGCTTCAAGTAAGTTTGAAATGCTGATCATTGAGGACATTAAAATAAGGCTGGTTATTAACTTCTTTTTTGGGAACATGCATTTAGAACATAGTTTTTTTCCCTTTACTTACTTAAATTAAATTACAGCTTGTAAAATAATATTGAAAAACATGAAAAAAAAATTTCAATAGGTTCCAAAGAGTAGGAGTCTGCCTTATTGTTCTGCATGCACTGGCTGAGTTTGTGGCTCACTGCTACCGCTTGAACACAATCCTGAGGGGCGAAAGAGAAGACTACTTAGAAAAATGTGAGTGGAATACAAATTTTTAGTTTTTATAAAGAAATTACAATCTAGCCTAATTTAATTGCTGTACCAAATATATGATGGTTCCAACCATATACCAGTCTTTCCCTACTGAAAATGTCTTTCCCTACTGAAAAGCCAAGCTTTCTGATGATTATGGAATTGATTCGTATCATGTCACAGTCTCACACCTCATATCCAAGGGTGGGATTCGAACACAAAATGATCAAGAGAACAGCTGGCAGAGAACAGATGGCAAATGCCCGCGCGTATTCTTACCTAAATAGAAACAAGGAGTTTAGAACCTATCTCTTACTTTGAAATAAAAAGTTGTTCTTTTTAATGAAAAGTTTTCAATGTGAAGTTGTTGTTGACGAGTGTGCTTGTGCAGTGCTGGGGCTGCTGAACGGCGCGGTGTTCGTGACGGTGCGGCTGTGCTCGCTGGTGCTGGGCGTGCTCACGTTCTACTTCGGCGCGGCCGGCGCGGCGCCGCTGCTGCTGCGAGTGGCCGCCCTTGTGCTGCTGGTCTCCTTCCAGGTCAGTGTTGTGTCGACGAGTGTGCTTGTGCAGTGCTGGGGCTGCTGCACAGCGCGGTGCGGCACTCATTTTCCCACTTAGGTCTTCGCCTGATGTGCGCGAAGTGACCTTCCCCGCCAGATTCGTCACTCCAGCCTTTAGCCAAGCTCACTCTAGAAGTCTCTTAGCAGGTCGCCCAGATCCACCCAAAAGGTTGAACCAAATTGCAAGTAAATTTAAAGATTTTTCAAGTTGCTGATTAGCAAAAGGAGATCCTCTTTTTATTTCCACTATGTCAAAACTGTGATAACAAATGAACAAAATAAAAAACACGACGGCCCTGCCACATTGAAAATTTATAGCCAGTGTCACTCGGGACGATGTAAGGATTCTAACGATACCCCATACATCCACATCTGTTCAGGCATTTAGAAGTTATGTTGAAATAAAGAAACTCACACATACAAACCCTAAAAATACATTCCTATTTTTGAGTAGTTGTGTAATTAAAATAAAGAAAGAAATCTCCAAACAAAATCATGTTCTTAATGCATATATTTACTTCCTTAGGTTTACCTGATGTTCAACTTCATCTCGGAAGCTATCAAGCAGCGACAAGAGGCGCGCCAACTTGCTCAAAGCAGGCCGAAAAAAGAAAAGAAAGAAAAGCCTAAAAAAGAAAAGGGTAATGTTATTTTCAAAACCTATTTTCATATTACCCAAATCCGGCAATTGTTTATGATAAAAATGCGAAAGTGTGTCAATTTGTCTGTCTTTTCAAAGACACATACCTATTATATTTTGTCGAAATCTGTTACTAAGATAGGGAGTTGGACATAGACTTTTTAGCACAGAAAATCAAACTTTTCTCTGGATGAAACGAATTCACGTGGTTTTCATAGTTTATATATAATGTATTTTTTGTTTACAGTGAAGAAAGTCCACACCGAGGAGTCCGACCTCCCTGAAGTAGATCAGAACACCAACAAGACTCTACGGCAGCGACAATCCGCCACAGTCAAGACTAAGTAATAACGCACATTACCCTCTACTTAGAAATAAAATAGGTTGTCCCTTCCATTCGAAAGTACCTTTACACATCTTCCATTATTTTCCCCCTTTAATACTTTAAACGTAAATTTCCACGCACAAATGTTACTGTGTGCTGTAAGAAACATATTGTTTTTAGTAATGTCATGATAAAGTTCTGACGAAATTTTTATTTGAGATTGTTGATATTAATATTTATTATTGATGTATGTGTGATTTCTGTCATTTTTTATTTAACCACACACAACTGTATAATGTTTAACTTGTGGTGTTGAAGTAGTTGTGTAACTTACATTTGTTAGACTATGAAGCGCACTATTGTCATTACGTATAGTGGAAACAGGGTTGTAAAAATATCTCTTTAAAATGTAAAAAAAAACTTAAAGTATAGGTTAAAATGTTGTTTATATTAATATATTAATAAGAATTTTACATGTGTAATATGTAGACATTGAAAAAAAACTACAATATTCCATTCAACAATTATTTTGTGCATTTCTAACACATACCGAGAATTCCAATGTATTGTTTTTAAAATTATTAATATTTTATTTTTATATTGTTTTTTTATAGTATACTTGCATAACGTAACCATATCTATTTTTGTATGACAATAGACATTTGCTATTGCACATCTCAATGATATTTAGGTGCTTTATTCCATCTCTCTTGTATTTACAATTTTACTGTACAATATATTTTATGACTACATTAAGTGTATGATAGTTCAGGACCTAACAAATTCAGTGTTTTTGGGGATGAAATAGTCAAAATGAACTGTGAGAATGTTCCAGATTGTTGTTATAAGTACTTGAATCTGAATTAGACGGTAATGTTATAATAATTCTTCCTAAATGAAATTGTGCTCATAAATAATTGTATTATTTTCACGAGGATTGTCAATTTTAAAGGCTTGATGTTATAATTTTATTTCTGAATAAATTTTGTAAAATAAATTATATATATTTTTATTTTTTTCTTCTGTTGAAATAAGTTCTATTGACACGAGTGGAGAGAGATAATTTTTTGAAATGATAACTTTATGCCGTCTTAATCTCTCTCTTCGTCGACTTTGGGTTTTCTGTCTGTTCAAGCCCTTACTGACGATGCTTCTAGAAAAAGTTATTGTAATATACCTTATTTCATATTTTATAGGATGAGTACATACAAAAACTAATTAACTTAATAGGTAGGTACATATCTGTCAAGAGTAATATGAGTAATACTCATTTTAAAACTTAAATAAACTATCTGTATGACGAGTATTATCTAAACTTATAGACTATTGTTATAGCTGTAAGTTTCTTGTTATTGGGTTTTCAAGACAACTAAAATTATATTGTCAAGTACTTACCTATTATGTCCATATGTAGGAATTATCCAGTGGCGACTCCTCTAACATTGCGCAGCTTGCGCCGCAATACCAGTAAAATTATGAATAAGTTACTTACCAATTATACTAGCTCTATTTAAGTAATATACTAATATTTTATTAATAATAATAACATGAAATAGGTATCATCCGCAAAACATGCAAGTTTATCAATTAAATGATTTCTTTAATCGATAATTATTTAAATTCACGCGCGCACAATAAACACCTCGCACCGTGGTTAGGACGTGCGTCCGGCGCCGCCGCATCGTCTCGTGGCTCGTACTGCGAAGTTCCATCTCCGCCACCGCGTCGCCCGCTATCTCCCGCTCACATGACACAATATACGGGCCGAAGGCTTGCGGTACGAATTTTGAATAGCTGCGTGTACCGCATAGTATTATTTTCGAAACGTAATGTTTATTTTTGTTTAACAGTTAATTTAATTATATTATGAGTGTTTTGATTAATAGTAAGTGTTATAATAATGTAAATATAATAAGTAAATAATTACTATTAATATTATAAATACGAAAGTTTGGATGGATGGATGGATGAATCACGCCAGAACGGCTGAACGGATAAGGATGAAAACTTTTGATCCCTGAAAACTAAAAGAGTTCCTGCGGGAAATAAAAAAAATCTCAATCCACGCGGACGAAGTCGCGGGCATCAGCTAGTACCTAAGTAATAAATAATTATTAGTGTTAATAGTTTTAAATAGCAACATTAGTGCAAAATCTATAATAGAAGAGCTCCTAGAGAATCCTTTTTCTTTCTCTGAAAAACATTTGATTGTAGAAAATGAGCGTCCGAAAATGTTTGATTTTCCGGGATAATTTAATGTCTCCTGCCTATGAAAATGTAGCAGACAGATAGACACACTTTCACATCTAGTTATACTAATTATTATAATAAAACTTTAGTAGGTATGGATTACAACAATCATAACAATTCACGCTAAGAAGTTTTTTTTGTATTTTAATCTAATTTCAATGTTATATCTTCTTGTAAAATAAAAAAATATAATAATCAAAGTGCAGTAAAAAAAAGTAGTACTAAGTACAAGTTAGCCCCTGACTAGCCATTGCTGTTCTGCAGTACGGCAAAGCAAACATTACGACGACGCGAAATTGCGTAGTCATCCGGTACGTGCAGACCTACCCAATTTAAAATAGCTGAATTATTTTTTTCCCCCTGGATCAGATTGACCACGTATAAGAGTAAAGCACTTTTGCGCCTCACTTCTAATCTATCAAATCCTGTTATTCCAAGAAGAAATAAGCTTGGGTTTATGGTAGGATAACCCACTAAATATCCATAATGATTTCTATACAGCCACCGAATAAACTTCTTTTGAATTTTTTCAAGTATGCAAAAGAATTCAAGAAATATTATTATTAAGTACTATAAAAACACGGTCCACGCAGTATTCGTACTAAAAGGGCGATCAAAGCAGTGAAAGAAAGAATCCGAAGAAATCCTGTCCGAAGGCAAATGATTATATCTAGGAAAATGAATGTAGCAGCCAGAACTATGTCTCGTATTTTAAAAGATGGCTTCAGTTATGGTTTGGTGGGGTGTTAGCTATGATGGAGTGACTGAGACATGATTTTATGAAAATGGTATCAAAACATCGACCCAGGGGTATGAAGATATGATTCTTGGTAAGGTTATTAAGCCTCTTAACAACACCATGTTCCATAATCAAGAATGGTCCTTTCAGCAAGACTCAGCACCGGGTCAGTTATGACCGATGCGGTGAACGATTGTGTGGATCGAGCTAAAGCGCACACCACACAAGCTTGGTTGGAAAGGAACATTTCTGACTACATCAGAGCTAAAGACTGGCCGTTATCTAGTCCCCAATATCTAGCAAGACTAGGTATTTTTCAAATATTTTGGATGAGAACTTTTTTGCTTACTCAGACCGTTATTACGAATGGCCACGAAAATGCGCGCGGCTGCACATATCTACGATGCCTTCAAAGCCTCCGAAGTCCGAATGTATAAAGGTATAAAGTATATAAACACTATGTACGAGTCCGTAGAAGCCAGTTTTGAGTCAGCATCTGCGAAGGCACAACGTCAACATGCAACGAGTCACTCTGATCGTATTTGCGGCTATCGTGGCCATGGCTTTAGCAGGTTAGTGCCCCCCATTTTTTGTCAGCTCTCAAGCTGACTCAACATATTTGTTTCCTTTTTACAAACGTTGTGTATGGCTAATATTCGATTGGCTTCAGCTATGCCTATTGAGAACAGTTTCCTGTGTCCTTTTGCATTAAGTTCTTTTTTGGACAATAAACTCAAGTTTTTGTAACTTTGGTGCCGATGTTGTCACGCTTTAGTGCTAGTACATAATATGTACTTAACAAAAAACGGCTCTTAAACGTTGACGGCGTTAATTCTATCTTATTAGGGATATAAATATCTATGATTTTACCTAAATGAAAACTACCTACTACATACTGTCCATATACTCAAAGGTCCTGAACATAACAAAGTTTCTACTTTCTAGCCAGCATAGGTTTGACTTTCGAGAAATCAGCCAAAAACAAACAAACTTAGTTTTGCGCTCGATAGAGATAGAAATAAAACTGATTTTTCAGAGATTTGCGATAGTTACCAAAACTGTAGCGCAGCTATCTCTTAGTCTAATACTAGATACTATAAAGTTTTTTTAACTTATTTAATTGTAAAGTTTCATTATTTCGAGGTCGAATAATGAAATCAAATCCTTCCAAGGTAAGTACGCAACCCTCGGTGCGCGATTCCAACTCGCACTTGGTCGGTTTTTTTATATTTACCTAAGTATTAAAATGATCTTTAATATTAAATTAGTTGAGGCCCGCGACCTCGTCCGCGTGGTTTTTTGTAAAGGAAAATCAAGGGAAAATATTTTTCCTTTTATTTATTTTTTTTCGTCAATTTTCCAATGTTTTTAATAGTTATTCTGCTATTCGCGTCGGAGATAAATACAACAAATTAAATATCATGAAAATTGGTCCATCCGTTGTAGAGCTAAAAGTGTTCGAACAAACCCGACTTTGTTTTATTTATTAAAGACTAGCTGATGCCCGCAACTTCGTCCGCGTGGATTGAGGTTTTTTGGTTCCCGCGAGGATTTTCCGGAATAAAAAGTAGCCTATGTGTTATTACAGACTATAATGTGTCCCTGTGCCAAATTTCATCCAGATCCGTTCAGCCGTTCTAGAGTTATAAGTGTTCGAACCCACCCGACCTTGTCTATACTAATATCATAAAGAGGTAAAGTTAGTGACCAATTTTAAAAATTCTGGTACCAATACCCGTAAAATTGGGAGTTCCCGTGGGAATGTAAAAAAACTTATTTCACGCGGATGAAAGTCTGCTCTAGTATCATACATTAAGATAATTACTTACGTACTCTAGGTATAAGAGCTTTAATAAAAGTCCTAACAAAAAGTTAAAACGAACTTCCATCGCCTATAGCATCTTTAAGTTGGAGATCGATTCATCAATGAAGTCATGGAAATCTAAGGTCATTCGTTAAATCTTACGAATTATCCCTTGTTAAACAGTGATGATCTCAACATTTCCGAGAGTTGCTATAACCTACTGTACATCTTTAGATGAGCAATAATTATATTTTATTAACGAACATACCTACCTATTAGTTACCTACAGGTTCCTACCTATTTGACTTCCTGACACGTCTTCTAAGTTTTACTGAACTTAGAGGACATCAGCTTTTAGGACTTTTGGGTAGTATATCTAACTAGGTTATAACCTAGGTACCCTTTGGTAACCTTAGGTATTTTTAGTTTTTTATTACATAGGTCTGTACATTTAGTGCTTAAAAACTAAACTGAATTTCTTCATCGGGCTAGAGAGTAACGGAATAGCCAATAGAGCGTCCTTGTGTTGTGCACACACTTGTACATACTATTCTTGACTCTTGAGGCGAAGAAATAAGAGTATTATATGATTACATATATTCAATGACCTAAATTTCAGAGGGTCAGTACTACGTGCCCCGTTCCTACTACGTGATCGACGCAGAGGGCCACGCGTCGGACCCCGTTCCTCTCCGCAGGCTGCGCCGCTCCCTGAACCCCTACCCCTTGCCGTACGCCGCCGGAGCTTCTGCGAATGCAAATGCTAACGCTGAAGCACAAGGTTGTGAGTTGTTTAAAATTACTTGATTACTCTTCCATGGAACTCATCATTCGCGGGATCTTACGATTGTCGTACGTTACGTGTGTACTGTTTTTTTTTTTTTTTTAATACTACTCCCTCTGACAAAGATCAGAGCCTATGTTATCTAAAGGTACTCTTTCACTCCAGTTCTATCAAGTATTCTTCTCGCACTTTTATTCAGCATACTTTTTCTTTCTTTCTTTCTATCTCTTTCAAGCTTCCGGTGGGATTCCGGTCTAATCTCTATCTATTCTATCTACTTTATTTTGGGTATTTCTTTTTTTTTTTTTTTTAATTATATTCATACTTATCTACTTTTACAGTTGGGATCTTACATTTTAGTTGTTTCTTTATTTTTACTATTATATTATTCTTTAATCTTACGCTATAACATTTATACTTATCTACTATTACATTTTGGATCTTATTTCATTTCTTAGAACTATGCTTATTTCTACTACATTTTACAATACTTTTATTATATCATTGTATGATGTACATTATATTATTCTACAATATATGGTCATCATACTATCCTTACTTGTTTCTTTTAACAACTATTTCTATTATTTTCAAGCAGTAGTCCATAAACTTTTCTCTACGCTTATCGGTCATTATATTCTTTATAGTCTCGATCGTTAACTTTGTATCCAATAGCTGTTCAATGTGTGTGTTCGTGTGTACTGTTAGGGTGTACCTACTGTACCTACCTATACTTGATTTTTAGAATGGGAAATTTTGATTTTGAGTAGGACAAATGCACAATACACATTTATACCTATTACTTTTGTAGATTATAGAGAAATAGATATCAATAAAACAGTCGTGAGCACAAATCTAATGAAGCATTAAATAAAAAGTAATACCACAGAATAGGTAATAGTACGTTGTATACCTACCTACTTAGTAAGTATAATAATTATCTATTTATGGTTCTGAAAATACTGTAAATTATGGATACTTTAATATTAAATCAATTATAAAAAATAATTTGTTCCAATGTAACTCATTCGAAATTGAAATAATTGTTGTATGGAAAATGTACATCTGCGTAACGGTGGTGAGACAAACATATTGTGAGGTCTCGGGATTAGGTTGCTTTTTAATGCTACTACATAAGTAAGTAGTAAGAATTCCGAGAAAAAAAAGATTTGTAATGTAAGTTAATTTATACCCACCGTAGCGTATACCTGCTTACCTAAAAAGGTGTTTACTTACTCTTATGGTTCGATTCCACCAAAATCGTGTGCTACATCTGTAGGTACATTGTGCACGAACATGGATGGGCAGAAAAACTGCGACCATGTTTGCTTGTGTGGCTCCACTGACGAAGAAAACATTTGTGCCGCACACTGATGGAATCGCGACTAAAACCTCCAACCAAACTCCCTTGTGCGGTTTGTGGTGGCCGGTGAGCGCTATTAAAGCAGGCAGGGTCAGTTTGGGAATTCATAATTTCCGAATTTTCTTTGTTCTGGTCTGGTGGGAGGCTCCGGTTGTGGCTAGGTGGCAGCCCGCACGCACGGTTAGTTAAAAATTGCACGGCGACTTTTACGATGCCGTGTAGAAACCGTTTCAGGGATATTATATGATGTTTGAATAGGTAACTACCAAGTTACGGGCTAACCCTAACAGGTTAGCCCGCTACCATCCGAGTGCTCACAGTATCATCACTTCCATTAGGTGAGATTGCAGTCCTATTGACTGGTTCCTTAGACCTTAGCTAATTATTTTGGAAAAAAATGATTGTAATTAATAAGTAAAACAATTAAATTTCAGTTGACTATGGGTATAGAAGAAGTGTGAAAATGGGGTCAAAGTTTACCAAAGTGAGATCATTTCAATTTTATTTATTGGCCTACTGACGACAGTTTATAACTTATTAATGTATAACTTAGTAAATATCATCTTGCGAGTTAAAGGCCAAAGACCTTTACCAAAGACATTAAATTGTTTACAATGCACTCTTCCAATTCAAATGCACAGTTTAGTGTGCATTCCGTTGTTCCGTGTGGTGCTAACAAATGAAAACTTTGTCACACACTTTAAAAATTAAAACTTTAGGTTATACATTATTCAGTGGAATTTGTTCATTATTTTCAAGATAATATATTTATTTTTATTTGTCTATCCACCTAATCAATAGCATATAAATAGTACTTGTAGATATCATTTTGTATTGCGCAATTGCGTTTTTAGAAACGTAGGTAGGTATAATTTGAATGGTCAAAGGGCTTTAGCAGGTGTAGCTGTACCTAATTCTCCTACCGTGTTATGTGCATAAGTATGTAATGGATTTTTATAGCAGGTAATTGAAAATTTAAAACATTTTGTTATCATTCACTAATTGAGTAATTAAATATTATCAATTTACTTGACTTGTAAAGCATTAATTACATATTTCCTTGAACATATATACAAACTACCATAGTTTTTGCTACGTCTTTGTTAATTTATAAACTTTTAACATTGATGCTTCCTTAGTTTTTTGGCTAGTGAAAAAATCTAGACATGAGATTAGAATTACATATTTGATTGAGAAATCATGTTTGAATTCCACGATTCACGGTATTTAAGCGTGTTTAACATGCAACTATACGTAAACCATGAAGCAACATAACTAATCGAATCTAAAAATATAAGATTATTCGATTCTTATTTTACTGACCAATCCTTAATACCTAACTATTTTAATGCCACTTAATATATTCATAATAGGTATAGTAAGTAATATACAGTTTAATCGGCCAAATTATCTTTAAAATGCCTACTTAAAATATTCACTATACTTGATACTTATATAATACTTGATTCTCAGTTCTTACGGATGACCAAATAAAAGCTCGCGCATTCCCACAGAATAGGTAATAGTATTTTAATTACTCGCTTAATTAGTAGGTAGTCTATCTACCTACGGTAAGGGGTGGGATTTGATTTTGATTCCTGAGTTATAGAATTTCTATATAGGTATCTACATACTGTGTCAGCGTCATCAAGGTTCATTTTGTAATGAAAGTCTTCTATTAAAATTTGTAAATTTACAATTTTCGCTATTCGCCATTTTCTGACGCTTTTGTAGACTAGAAAACGTTTTCGCTGTAAGTCTGTATACATAAATATAATAGCGAAATACACTCACTCACTCATTAATCACGATATCTCAGGAACTATAAAGCATACAAACTAAAAATTTGGAAGGTAGGTTTCCTCTATTTTGTAGACATCAGCTAAGAACCTCTCAGGGGTGAATTTCCTCAAAACCGAATATTTGAAGGCTTTTTTATTTTGAATAGAACCAAAGTAATTTTTATGGAAGATTAATCACATACACATGTTTAAACGGAAGTTTGATATTTTATTTTAATCACATCCGCCAAAGTATCAACTTAAAAGATTTGCCTTTTTAAAGTTTTGTTGGTAGTATGGACCAGCTTACAAAACTTGAACAATACATTCAACTTATTTTCTCGTACACAGTGTGGAAACAACTTTGTTTAAATATAGAATGCTCTATGCTACAGGTATATATATACCTAGGTAGTTGCAACTTGCAATTCATCGAAACGCAACAACGATTTGTATGCGTACTGGTTGTCGCCTGTACAACGCGTAATGAACATTCCATAGTAACAGTAGAATTGAACGTGTAGAGCAAGTTCAACCGCCGCCGGCGTCTGTCCCCGTTCATCTAACGGTCCATACTCTACAACGTACCGGTCAATAGATATTATGTTTATTGGTAACGCAAAAAATAAATAATCAATTCCATCGGCAACGGGAGCACTTAACTTATAGCCCAATTGGTTGGAGCTTTTTAGTCCTACAGCATAATAGCGGTTAACGGTTAAGACGCTGATTATACTCTTCGTATAAAATGCTGCCAGATCTAGAGCACTCGTAGTCACATATTTATTTCCTCTGACATCTACTTATTTACAGCTAATTTTGATTAGTCACGTTACAAGAAATAAAAATCTAGCCATTCGAGAGAAATTTTCAAGCACTAACGAAATCTTGGTGCTTCAAAAACATTCATTGAGCTTACCTCTAGATAAGTTATAAACATAGGTACACAACAATACAATTACAGCTATTTTATTGGTTTGTTCGACTTAGTCCGTATTTTTTTCTTCACTCAACTTACTGGGTAACAGTAAATTTTACAGTGGGTAGGGTAGAAATAAGTTCAATATTTACAAATGAAAAAAATTTAAAACACGCCTTACGGATTTTAAGTTCTAACGATACCCCATACATCAAAATCTGTTCAGGGATTTAGAAGTTATGGCGAAATAAAGAAACTCACATACATACATGAACGGTGAATACATTACACTCCTTGTTTTGGGCAGACGACTTATTTTTTTAGCGGTCGTGTAAAAATTCAGAAAATACTTAACTACAGGAAAAAGTTCTTGAGTGTAGGTAGGTACCTATTCCGTGAAATTAAAACATCAATTTTTAGATCAAATTACTGTAATAAATACAGAACGATCCTGGAGTTTCATTTTTCTTACACTTCATTGATAGAAGTATATTTACAGATACATACATGTTTTGAAATATACATTGATTTCTGTTTTCAGGGAGAGGTAATGCGAATGCCAACGCAAACGCTCACGCGGTTGCAAACGCGCGCGGGAACGGCGCTGGCGGCTGGGAGCTTCCTGCCTGGAACTACGGCTCCTCAAACCCTAATACTGTTAGGTAAGACTATTTTATTTTAATAATAAATAAAATCAATAATTTTAAAGAAACTACGGAGACAGCGAAATTTATATACCTACTCGTATCTAGATAATTTATTATATTGCAAGCAAACTCAAAACTAGCTGGCTGCCCTCCTTCCACTTTATCAATCCTATTTGGATAAAGTTTCCAGGAATTCAGTAGGTATATTAGAAGCTGAATTCAACTTTTGCTGATTCAGTCACGCACGTCGGTTATGCGAATACTATTAGTAGGTTGTTTAACTCTGTCAGAGTATATGTGTCACCGTAAGATTGTAAAAACCGTTAGATTATAATCTAACTCGCGAAATTGCAAACTGTCGAAAGATTACAATTTAACGCATTATTTTCCGGTAGATTGTAATACGATAGGTATATAAACCCGATAAAACCTAAGTGCCCGGCCTTATTTATGTCGAACCCTAACCTAACCTACAAGAAAGAGACAAGAAAACATAAATACAATGACTATTTCAAAAATTGACACTCAGGACATTGAACAGTTCACAATCTTTCGACAGTTTACAATTTCGCGAGTTAGATTATAATCTAACGGTTTTTACAATCTTACGGTGACATATGCATACACGAAACCATATAAGCATACAGATTTATACAAACTCAGATCGGATATTATCTATTACTAGCTGATGCCCGCGACTTTGTCCGAGTGGATTGAGGTTTTTTGGTTCCCGGGGGAACTCTGTAATTTTCCTGGATAAAAAGTAACTTATTTTTTATTCCACACTATAATCTATCTCTGTGCCAAATTTAATCCAGATCCGTTCAGCCGTTATGGCGTGATTGAGTAATAAACATCCATCCATCTATCCAAACTTTGGCATTTATAATATTAGTGAGGATAGATTTTATTAGGTCGGGGATTTCATCCAAGTAGCGTTTTAAAAATGCCGTAGGAACTTTTTGATTTTCCGGGACAAAAAGTAGCCTAGGTCCATCTCCGGGATACGAATATAACTAATTTTGTGGCCGTGAAAAGTACAGACAGACGAAAAGACCGATGAGATACACTTTCACATTTATAATATGGATTCATAAATCAACAACTCACCATATATATTTTGTGTGTGTTCATAGGCACTAACTGAAAGCTAAGGGACAAACTAACTCCATGGTGTCGGCTCATCCATCCTGACGCGCATTTTCCACCAGTTGCAAGCTCGCGCCGCCATCCCGCGCATCGCCGTGCAACTGCCGGAAGATCAGCTATTTATTGTAATTAACATTTCATACTAATAAAGTGTTTCATTTGTTATATAATATTGGTTTGTTTGATTTCACCCTATTTCAATGTAGAATGCAAAAAATTTAATCTTTCTCTGTTGTAGCGCGCATATTATGTACTCAATACCTATTTATATTATTCATAAGTAAGTAAGTAGTTATTTACCTAACTAATGTTTTATATAAACTAAGGTAAAATCTACAATTACTTTTGAATGAATAAATTATCAGAAATATGCAATTTGTTGTTTTGATTTTAAGCATATTTAACCGTTTGTTAACTGCCACACATATCTAAGTATTTGAAATATTATTAAAAATTATTTGCGACTGCCCGCGGCTTCGCTCCAATGTTCTTATTACGATTTCTACATTAAAAAGGGAACCTTCAGCATCTTTCAAACAAACAAAACAGGCAAACTCAGCTTTTAGGTCCAAGGGTTTCGACAAGAGTCTAACCGCTAGAAGATGATGAGTCCAGTCAGCCAGTCAGTCAGAAAAATACTCTCTCTCAATCTCAGTCCTCAGAGTAAGAGAGGAAATTTCTTTTAATACCCATGTACAGAGATAATATTTAAAATATACTAGTGGTTCGCCCAGAACTGAGACCTCGCGGTTCCATAAGATAGTATTTAACCATATTATATTGTACTAGTCGACTTTTAACATTAGACGCAAAAGAGATAAAGAGTTATTGGAGAAACGAATAAACTTTTACAGAGCGCCATCTATTGACATCATTGTGAAGTTCTGGTAAAAAATACTGAAGCTCGTTAAAAATTAATTAATTTCGTTTCCTTATAATATTTATCTTATTTTAGTATTTGCTGTTCAAGTACAGAATATAATTCAAATAATTAATCAAGTTCAGGCTCAGCCTTTCAGAAAATTGGGAGTTCTGAGGTCATCTTTGGACGTTAGAAAATCTCCAGTTTGAAAGCCCCCATTTTGTCAATTTTAGGGGGAAAAAAATTTTGTACTCTATTCCTAATTATCTTTAAAATGATATACCGCAACCCAATGTATCGCTATAAAAATATTTTACTTCGCATTCGCTTCTATGAGAGCTAAAGATGAAATAAAAAATTTAATAACTTTTTAAGCCATATTAGGGCTCTAAGCCATCAGTTTACATATTATATTCAAATTTGAAGTAATTACGTTCAGTAATTCTGAAGTTATAAGGCTTTGACAGACGGACGGACGGAAGGACAAGTGCAAATTCACTCAAGTAGACTCAGAGACCTTCGCTTCGCTCGGTCAATAAGTAAAAGTACTTAATATTAATCTCTACCATAATTTTAAGATTAAAGTATCTAATTTTACTTTGTATTTAAGAAAAATTGTGTTGTAAGGATGAAACCTATTAATATGAGCTTTGAGCTCGTTGAAGTCTTTCATATGAATAAAAAGATGAAACTCTGTAATTAGTATGAATTTAAGAACTAAAATTCTACATCAATAGGATTTATTTAATATTAGATAGAGTGATTTTGTTATGATGTTGTTTATTTATTTGTTATTGTATGTTTTTCAGACAACAAAAGCCTACTTCCTCGATTTTGTATTTTACCTACTTAACTCTATGTATATTTATGCATTTTGATTAAAATTGACAATTACTTCGTTAACTGCTAGTCATATCCGTTCGTTGATTAATTTTGGAAATGATTGATAGGTACCTAAATTTGGGAAATGATTCGACAAAATAATTAAATATACCTATATTACATATATACCTAATGTGAATATGCTAACTGCGAGTGTGTCTGCCTGTCTATCTGTCTATCTGCTACGCTTTAACGGCCCATCATATTTAATACAGGTAGAGGTAGGCTACTTCCCAGGGTTCAGGCTTCTTTTGCTTTTCATCATCCCGGAAAATTAAGAAGTCCCCCCGGGAATTAAAATAGTTAATCCACGCGGTAGAATTCGAAAAGACGTGGAAAATGGATTGAAAAGATGGGCCGTTAAAGAGTAGCAGACACACAGACAGACAGACACACTTTCTCAAATAATAGTGAGTAAAGTTTTGTATAGCAAAGTTTACAAAAACCACACACACACACTCTACAATATATTAGAAAAGTTACTACTTAAATCTAGTTAGATGTAAGTTTTTATGTCCCTGATCTATATTTGAATTTCAGCGCTGGACGTCGTCAATCTGGAGCCATTCTAGGCGGTCGGTCAGTTAGTGCAGGCTCATCGGTCAGCATCGATTCCTCCGGCAAGGGATACTACGACCAATATACCTCCGTCTCAAATTGAATACCCATTCATATGAAAAAAAAGCTAAAGCTAAGTACAATACCGAAAAGCCGCTAATATACTTATTTCAAACGAGTATCACCATCACTATTCATCTTTTGGTAAAGTCATTATTATCATTTATAAAGGAGGTTGGACGGAAATGGCCCAAATGGCGTTGGCTGATGAAACCTAGACCATTTAGGTCACCACAAAATTAAATTGGCCTATGGAGAAAAAAGTTATACCTATGAATTAAAACTTAATAAATATTTATTTTTATTATTTACTTGGCTAAACTAGGACCAAAGTCCATAAAAAAATTGCCGATTTCCTTTAATTTACTTAGTGGAAAAATAATTTATTCTTACATAATAATATGAAGCATTGTTAATAATTATTATTGAGTTATGATATACTTTGTGCAAACTTTAATATAATAGGCAAATAAAATAAGTAAGAATACTACATAGTATATTAAAAATATATTTTGGACCAGGATGGATATTATATATTAGTATAAGTTAAACAATAGTGACAATAAAAATTAAATCACAGTATTTTTTATATTATTTGTATTTAATATTAAAAGAACAATTTTATAGTATAAAAATTAATACTGCTGAGAGAGCCTCTTTATTTTATTTACATTTTATCAGTACCCGTAAGCATTTTGATTGGTTTCTATTTTATTTATTTATTGCAATTTTACTTACAAAAATAAATATTGTAATATTTGATAAATATTAATAGAATTCTGCAATGTTTATTGTTAAAACAGTTATAAATTAACAATCAATGACCTACTTATGCATAATTAATAACTACTAAGTAAATTTTACTTGTGAGGTAGTTCCAATCGGTACTGAGGTTTATTGTAGTTGTAGCCAGGTGATGGCTGAGGTGCAGGTGCAGGTGCTGGCGCGGGCACTGGAATTGGTTGTGGTGCCGGTTGCGGGAAAATAGGTACTTGGGGTGGGGTTACAATCACAGCGTCGTCCGTAAACCCAACATCACGAGCAGATGGCAGGAGCTGCTGCTGGTATTGCGCACGATAGAACTGCGGTTGAACCTGTTGCGGTGTAAAATACTGCTGTGGTTGAAACTGTTGCGGTGCAAAATACTGCTGCGGTTGAAACTGCTGTGGTGGAAAGTTCTGCTGGGGACTAATTGGGACTCCGTACTGCTGTTGAATGTTGGGTACTCCATAATAATGTGTTGGCATCTGCATCCGACCGAACATATTCTCCAAAAAGGGGAATTTATTGGTGATTTTTGACCACAGTCCGCCATTGCCACCGACTTGATTGCTTCCACCATTCCCCCAAAATAATTGCTGCGATGGTTCAAAGCCGAAGTTTCGGGCTACTTCAACAGCATAAGGATCGTTTGGGCTTATGTTGTAGGGTAGTTCCCGTTGCACATTGTAACATACAACGCTTCCTAAAATAAAATAAAAATAATATGTTGATCCAGTTAATTCAAAAATAAACTATAAACTTAAGTATCCAAGGGAATGTTTCATGCATTCCCTTGGATACTTAGATATTTAAAGTAAGTATAACAATTTTATTGCCAAATATCCAAAGATCCTTTTTAATTTGAAAGTAAAGAGAATAAGAAGTAAAATAAGTTAATTTCTAATAAACACAATTGTACACAAGCACTTGTCACACAACCTACCTACGATGCTACAAAATAAAACGATGATCGGTGCATTCATTTTCGCACGAGTTACTGAACCTCAACTGTGTGTCATTGTTGCTTGTCTTAGCCTTTATACCGGCTGTGTTTACTCCTAAATGAGGGCCTTGAAAAAAAATTCTCGTAACCCAATATTGAAAGTGTGAGGTAATGCATGGTAGCGGCTCACCCAGCGGCCAGCGGATGACACTGCGTGGACAATAGGCGTGACATCTAGGTGACTCGCACGACGCCGGCTTCTGCATTCACAGGCCGCGCCGAAAACAAACTTTTCGTGATCGATCGCAGATGTCAGCTACATAATAAAGATTCGATTACGTAAGTTGCGTAACGCCTTCATTTTATGCAATTTTATACATCTAGCTATGTAATTGTAACTTTATGTACATCCTTTATTGTGAAATTTAAGAAGGTACCTACAGAGTCGCTCTTCCTGACATTCATACTTGAGTGTATAATTTTTTCTGTAATTATTATGAAAATTATTAAGTAAAACTACATTACATCATCTTCTCTTTAAATAGCATGCTGTGGGTTGTTATTAGTTGCGATTTCCAATCATCTGGTGACAATCAGGTTACCCGGAAACATTTAAACCTGAATATTAAAGAAGTAAAAAGCTTTTAATATTACGGCCTTAAGAGCTTTTGTTTGTTGGCGCTGCTGATGGATGGATGATGGAGCTTTTATTAAACACTAGCTCGACAGCACTAAACTTCGTCGTCCGATCCAGACGTTTCACACAGAGACGTTTTGTTCTTTCCCGTCCTTGGTGTGTCTTCTGTAGTCGCGGTTAGGAAAAATATTATAAAAATTTAAAAAGGTACAGCCTGTATAAGATATCTATTCGTGAAAAATGCATTGAAACGCGTCCGTGCGTGTTTACCCAACATACGCGGCATTATTCATAAGATAGCGAGTATTTGTCTTCGATAGTTGTCACGGTATTGTCGTTCGTAGCCCAGAAGCGTTTTGCGAAATATCACAACACTCACGACCTAAAGATATAATACGAAGAGATAATTATGAATGAGTAAGCGTTTTAATACTAAATGGACGTTTATCAGTATCTTTTGTTGTCTTTTATTTGCAAACATGGACATATGGTAGGTACTAGGTACATCTATGTTTGCTAAGTATGATTCAGTCAATCCAAGTACTCAATAAGTATTAGGTATCTACCTGTAACCTGACTACGTAAGATTATGAACTTACGTATTGGAAGTCGGAAAATCGTAAGTAAATCATTAAATTTAATCATAATACACAATGCAATATTTAATTTATCAGTAGATACTCAATACTTTAATTTGTTTATAAATTGTTTATACCTGCAAAACCTTATTTAAATCTGAATTCTTAAAACGTTATGATATAAAATTCATACCTATTGTTTCCACTACAGCGGGGTAGGTATACCTAAGTATTAGTAAGCTAAGCTAAATATCAAATCACTGCAACGTGAGAATTGAGGAGTCGAAACCTGTTGGTCTAGCATGCACACAACGAGTAAAATTATGTCGAAACCTCTGCACGTCCACTAATTCATCGACTGTATCGAATATCGACGTTTCTGCGCGTTTGTGTCAGAAACGTCGATACAGTCGCGCTGTGGACGCACGCTTGTCCTATTTAGAAAAGGGCTTCAATTTACATAGACGAGCCCTGTCTAACAAAGAATGTGGACTTTTTTTATACCTAAGTATTAGTAAGCTAAGCTAAATATCAAATCACTGCAACGTCAGAATTCAGGAGTCGAAACCTGTTGGTCAAGCATGCGCACAACGAGTAAAATTATGTCTACCCGTTATCTCTATTTGTCTACCGAAGCTAACATAGTTACTTGTCTCGTAAAGTCAAAGGTAGAGCTATAAAAGTTATGTATATGTCACCGTAAGATTGTAAAAACCGTTAGATTATAATCTAACTCGCGAAATTAACTGAACGAACTAAACTGTCGAAAGATTAGAATTTAACGCATTATTTTCCGGTAGATTGTAATCTGATAGGTGTATAAACCCGACAAAACCTAAGTGCCTAAGGCACTACTTGATTATTTATGTCGCACCCTTACCTAACCTACAAGAAAGAGACAAGAAAACGTAAATAAAATGAATATTTCAAAAATTGACACTCAAAACATTGAACAGTTTACAATCTTTCGACAGTTTAGAATTTCGCGAGTTAGATTATAATCTAACGGTTTTTACAATCTTGAGGTGACATATATATCTTAAATGTGGTATTTGTCTCTACGAACCCCTACATGCCGACTATTTTTTTCTTGTACTCGTAATATACCGCATTTTGTGCATGTTGGGTAAACGAAAAATTAACCGACAACGACAACATCTCTCTCTCTCGTCACGAGATATCTCGTTGTGCGCATGCTAAGCCTGCTTGAATTGGAATGAAATTCGTTTCGGTTTGGTAGACCTACTTGAAGTGTTATGGTAGGTACCTAGGTGAAGTCTGTCGTATTGAATGTTTTAGTCAAATAAACTTTTGCAAGTGCTTTTGAGTCGTCAAGTAAATCTACCACTGGTTTGGAATGCCATTCCTTCCGAGCAGAATGAGCAATTTAGACAGCTCGTATATGTTTTCTAAAAGCACGTGAATATCTAATCATTTCCCAGTAAGTCTTCAATGAGCTTTTGGTAAGTAAACACTACGTAAATATATGTTAAGGTGTTTATTGAGTAACTTTTTATACAGATTTCTGCAGACTTGTAGCGTAGGTACCTACTTTTTCATTGGTACTGATTGCAATGACTAGTTGATGGAGATGTACCTAGTAGAGTAAGCTTAGTTAAAAACAAAAACCAGTTTAAACGACATACGTTATATTTGTATAGAACTTAGGCAATCTAAGCCTATTATTCTGTTTCCAAATTTCAAAAAAAATCAATTCAAATGTATTCACAGCTCGTTAATCACGGATTTATCATTAGATCTAGCTTAAAGTTCAACATTGATCATCCAATTAGGTAAGTGCCAAGTGATCAATGGGTCATTTTAGTATAGGAAACTCGTTTTGCCAGCACAGGCCTACCTGTGAGAGTTGTCCTCTTTATTAAAAGTTTGCTGATTTTTAATGGTTTTAAAAATCATGAACGCAGACAAGCGCGCTTTTTATTTGAGTCTGAGTATTAGAACCTATGCACACAGCGCATTTTATACGCGCAGAAACCTCTGCACGTCCACTAATTCATCGACTGTATCGAATATCGACGTTTCTGCGCGTTTGTATCAGAAACGTCGATATAGTCGCGCTGTGGACGCACGCTTGTCCTATTTAGAAAACGACCTCAATTTACATAGACGAGCCCTGTCTAACAAAGAATGTGGACTTATTTTACTAACGCCATCTAGTCTGTAAAGCGGGACAGCGCTATGGCGAGGACAAGGACAGGCTGTATAAGGTGAGAGGCATGCTATACAAGTCGGACGCCCAACTTTTTTCTATGAAAGGTCCCATCTAATACATGCTTATATCGATGCATTTAAATACTAGTGGTTCGCTCTGAACTAAGACCGTCCTATGAGTTCGGACGAATAGACGTACAAATTATTAGAACCGTTTGTAAATGAAGATTGTGTGGCCATTAAAACGCACGTAAAACGGGATAAAGACGCGCTGCCAATGCGCGTTATTAGGTACTTTGCATCGATGCTACAATATGCTGTTTGAACTAAAAACACGCGTTGTCTGCGCGTATATAAAGTACGCCGTGTGCATAGACACTTAATTACTAACCGCCATGAGATTAAATGTTGCCTGATTTTCGCCGCATTTTATATAACCAACTTATTTCATTTTATTATCATAAGCTATATGGATCCTAATACTTAAAAAACTTACCTGTCAGTCAGTTCCTTGCACTTGTGAACTAGGTAAACTAAAAACCTAAAGTCGGTTGAAGTCACGTGAAGTGGGAACCATTAAGTGAACAAAAGCCATAAAGTCAATAAACAATCATCAAATGAATGAATTACCTATATCTATAGGTAAGTTTTTTATACGTAAGCCTATTTAATCGAGGAGGTCCTTAGCCTGATAAAAATCTATTCAGGCTATAACGTCAGTATGGATCTAGGTACCCACTTTCTATTACTGTCCAATCGGCTATCCTGACACTGCAACCTACCTGAACTATTTGATATCTTACAATACAGCAGATCTATCTTTTTGGACTCATTAATATTTTGATTTAAATAAGGTTGTCTGCATACTGCAATATTAACCGGGGTCTGATGGATCAAGAAGGCACACACGCCACAGTAACTCAACGCTAATAACATTGGTTCACCGGGTTAATATATGTACTGATATTATTGTATAAGATGTACCTAGGCTGTGGCGGGCAAACTGATTCTTTATAATCAACCGAGTCGATGACTAGGGTATACTCACTTCATTTCTCTATTTAAATGTTTACACGTTGCCTATATTGAGTTCTTATCAGGTTATCTTAGGCACATGCAAGGAAGGTAAACTATTTAACTTATTGAATAACTATGTTTATTTTATTATTATTATTTGCAGCCTAATGTTTGGCAAAGGCCTCCCTTTCTTCCTTCCATTTATCCCGCTCTATATATGTTTGAGGCCAGTCTTCCATAAAGGCGCCGAGTTCGTCGCGCCAGCGGCGCCACGGCCTTCCTCGACGTCTTTTACTGTTTTGCTTTTGTGGCATCCAGTGTGTTGTAGCCTTTGCCCCAAGACATCGGATATTCGGACATGTGCATCATATGTCCAGCCCAGTCCCACCTCAGTATTGCCGCGTTGTCTATGTTTATGAGAAGAAATATAAAAAGCCTTCCTATTTTGAAGAGAAGATTAAAAAATAATCCTTTGCATTGAGCAAGGTTAAAAAGAAAAAAAAAACAATACAAACAAGTCTATCCGTAATCATTTTCTTAAACGAGATTCTTGATATTTGGCAACTTTTAAATTAATGTTATAGTAATACGTAATCGTGTACGTTTTATTATTAATGAGCATTACAATGAAAAGTTTATATATCTTATGGTTTATTCGATTTCTCATTTCGCAATAACTGCTTAAACTTTTAAGAAAGCTTCCGAAGCAATGCCAGAAGATGAGTTGAGTTGAAAACGGGGCCACGTTGTCATAAATAAATTATTTCGTCAGAAGAATTTTGTACCATATAATTATGTAAACGAAATTTAATTAATGTATCTTTAACTCATTTTCAACAATACTAATAAGTATGTTATCGTACCTTTTAAATATCTTATCGCAATATTATCAGTTCTTTATACAATTAAATTTAACCGGCTACAAAAATATAACAAGGTTTACCCCTAGGTTACACCTAGCAATTAAGAGTGAACCTAGTTGTAGTAGTAGTAATTTACTTACATAATTTCAACAAACAATTGCTCCTACCTCTTCAAAAAGTCACCTTTAGTTATGTTCTCTATTTTAAAGACATTTTTTTATTTTATAAATTAGAATAATTATCTCAACTCAACTCAAATAATGTTTATTCAATTTAGGTAGGTAGGTATACTACACTTATTGACGTCCAGTTATTTATAAAATATAATGGTGTTAATCAGTAACGGTATTCTAAAACTAAAGCTACGAGGGTCCCAAACGCGCCCTGGTCTGAGAAGAGCCCACAACAAACTCAGCTGGGTTTTTTTTTCATTATCACCATTTCACAAATCATCCTAAATAAGCAACTATGAGAGCCATTAGATCAAATCATTGCCAAGCTTCCTTGTTATTTAAGTAATCCTTTACATGGTAATAGGATTTTTAATGAGTTTACGTATGACATTAATTTTGAACTTATTCAGAGACATCTTCAACATGTCTTCTGGGAGCTTATTGTAGAAGCGGACACTGTTTCCAACAAATGAATAGTTTTACTAAGCCTAGAGCCTAGCAGCCTAGCAGGCATTACAAGTTTATTTTTATTTCTATAGTATTGACATTATGACAATCACTTTTCTTCTTGAATTTATCAATGTGTTTATGCACGTATACTAAATTTTCAAATAGGTATGTATTGGTTGTGCACTGTCATAATATTGATTTTTTTAAATTCTAATAACTATAGGCAAACCTATTTCAAGATATGCTTACAAACACTCAAAACTGCCTAAGTTTAGAATAATAATCCTTTTATCCTAAATAAGTATTTGTATGTATGGTGAAACAAAACGCAAAAGATATTTTTGGGCTTCGGCGGCATCTGGACATGATAAGACAATGGAAATATGTCAGCACTCAGCAACTGAACGGCGCCCCATGGGAGTAGCTCCTTCAATTTATTAATATAGGGAGCTAAGGCTAAAAGGCTTTTGGTTAACGAGTATAGAGACAGATCACAGAACTAATTAAGATCTCAGCATAAGTATAGGAGTAACTATGTAGTAGGTACATAGTTACATAGTATGTACCTACTACATAGTATGTACTCACATTGCGTAATGGCGGCAAAATGAAACAAAAGCAGCGCACAGTGAAGTGACAGGACAGAATTATTAAATTACTAGGTATTTTTTAAGCTACACCTTTCAGCTAAGCCACCTTTGGAGTCGCTGACATAGCCTTACGATTTATCGCGCGTTTTATGTGACCAGGGCTCAAAAGGCACATTAAGATTCAAAGCGCACTATAAACTACCGCACTGTATTAAATGTTGGGGCATCGGTTACGTACCATATTTATTTAAATGTGTGAAAAGTTTGTTCATTTACAAATACCGAGTGTTGAATTTGTGTATTAGTCGAGCTTAGTTATATAAAGGAACCGTACTGGTTCATGCAAGGGTTCATTGTACCACAAATTGTACTTGTCTCAGATATTGACAATATTGAATTCGATCTTCTTATAGACAAAACTCAAAGTCGCCAAAAAAAACAAAAAGTGCAATTTTCTTCCTTGTAGATGTCAATGAAATCACAATCAACTAGCTGATGCCCGCGACTTCGTCTGCGTTGAATAGGGTTTTTATTTCCCACGGGAACTCCTTAATTTTCCGGGATAAAAAGTAGCCATTGTCCATGTCCATTCACAGTCCTCAACTATACCTATGCAAAAAATTACGTCGATCCTTTGTTCTGTTGCAGCGTGATTAAAGGTCAAACCAACAAATCTACAAATACATTATGATACATATTAGCTCCCTGATGCTGCATTGGCGTGCTCAGTAACTGCAGTGCTCGATTCCCGGCAGGGTAAATTAAATTCCATCCACTCACATTATTAGTTTAATGATTTCTGACTGATTCAGGTTTGATCTTGTGAGACGGTGATCAGTGTGCCGTCTCTAAAATCCGTGCGCAATTAATCATTATGGGTCTCCCTAATTCTATCGACGGGAACCGGCTTGAGCCAGTCAGAAAAAACTTTATGTATACAGCATTGCAGGGCGCATACAAAGCTTTTTCTGACAGGCTCAAGCCTTTCCGCCTCGATAGCATTTGAGGAGACCCTAACTTAGGGTCCCCTCGAATGCAATACATTTAACAAGTCGCCTGAGATTTTTATTGAGCAATTATTATTGAAGTGAACAGCAATGCTAGTAGGTAAGTATATTTTTATCCTCTGCATGTAAGAAGAAACTTTCGTAGCTTAGGTAGTTAACAGTGTATAGAATCAATGTGGACGCCAGAAGATGAGGAAGGCGGAGGACCGCGTTTGGTGGCACACTCTTTTTTCCAGCAGTGTGGACTGTGGACCACTGCTGGAAAAATACATACCTACAGGCAGACACATATTAGAGGCAGAAACATTGTATGGGGCTTTTGTGAAAATTAATTGGGGTAAGGTAAACAACGGGTAAGGTAACAGACGGCAACAATTAAAAAAATCCAGCATCGCCTGGTTGTAAAAGCTAAGCAGTATAAACTTATCTTTTATTTGCTTTTCCATTTTGTAGGTAGGTAAGCTAAAGATGCAGTTTATGATTGAAATGCGCAGTGGAATAAGGAAGTAATTATTTGCAAGCGTAATAATTTCTCATAGTTTCATATTATCAATAATATTATATTATGACAACACTGATTGGTTACGAATACATAGTACCAATCAGAGTTATCATAATAGTTCCCGGAAAATAAAAAGGGTTCCCGTGGGAATTAGAAATCATTAATCTGAAATCCCTATAGAATACTATAGGTAATTATCTGACTGACCTACCTGAATGAAACTACGTTCTGAATTTTGATAGAAAATCAAGTACATAGGTAGTTCCAACGTCCAGTTTCATATAAATATCTTTTAGCAGAGTTGATAGGAACATAGGAAAACACTTTCTAGACATGAAAACGAGCAGAAAATATTAAGTTACTTACCAACAAGTTGTATAAGCTGGAGAAAAGCGAGCGCGAACATTCCACGGATTTTTTTTCAGAAATTTACAGCTAATTTTTTTACAGCTCTGCTTAACTTACAGAAAATATTTTGGCCAGAAGGGAAAATATAAATCATACCAACCAAATCTATTATATACTAGTTGATGCCCGCGTGGCTTAAGATTTTTTGATGCTCGCGGGAAATCCTTAATTTTCCGGGATAAAAAGTAGCCTATGTCACTCTCCAGGTACTCAACTAGGTATACCTATGCCAAAAATCACGTTGATCAACGGAGCTACGCTCCATTGTGGCGTGATTGAAGGACAAACCAATAAACCAACAAACAAACACACTTTCATATTTATAATATTAGTATGATTGATCAAATAAATGATTATGATTAGGTATAATTATCTAAAAAAGACGATTGGCGAAGATGTGGCGCTCGAAGGTGTGTCACACTCCACACACAAAGCCAACTAGGTAGGCAGGAAGCAGGAACCGACCTACCCGGAGCGCAAGGGAAAGCATCTAGATGTCCCGCTACATGTTACCCTTCTATAAACCATGCCATACACTCACTACTCTTGAGTGTGCGAGGGTAACATTTGTATTAATCAATAGATTATATTCAAACCAAATATTTTCTGGCTATGAGAATAAACCACAGATTACTAGGGAATAAACTGAATATAAATTAAAAGAATATCTATTAACTGATGTTACAGAGTCGGTATCTACTGGTGTAGGTGTATTATTACATCAGCTAATAATTAATTATTTATTTCAAAGCATCCTCCCGGCGATCGTGAACAAAGATGGGAATAAAGGCCTGGATAGACAAACAGCGGCCGCAAAGCGCGACAGCAGCCACGTCACTCTGAGTATCCACATGTTTATCTACTCTATGAATAGTGGTTAGCATGTTTGACTGCCTTCGATCCAGCGCCGTGCCTGTTTTGTTTTTTTTTTTCGGTATGACAATAGATATTATTACTGATAAGAAGTATGTTCTTTCACTTTGGTAGCATTAAAGCTCCTACGTGCAGTCCACAGTTTAAAATGATAACTTGCCGTCATACAGTCTTGTATTTAATCTTCTAGCCTCGTTGCTGCCGCGCGTCGCTGCAGTGACTCGTTGTGAGTGTCCAAGCCTTTACCAGCCAGTGTGCCAGCTAGAATGATTTACGGGATGATTAGCACGAGAGATGAACAGTTTATGTCATCAACATTAATGAATAAAATTACATTTAATTGGATTCTTCATCCAACAATTCTGCTATGTGATTCTCTAAGGTAAAATAAGATTTACATCAGTTGCACATCGGATGTTACATCAGATGTAGCCTATTTTGGATTCTCTAAAAATCTTCGACTCGTCGCTGCTACACTAGCGCTCCATGAGCGAATGTGATGCATGTAGGAAGCTCGTGTTTGACATAAAATGTATGGCAAGTGATATTCTGCAAGGTATTTTAACTCGGCTTCGACTGCATCGTTCGCCTTCGCCTTCGATTTTAAGTGTCAAAATGAAAAGCTAATGTTTTGTAGCTTTTTCCTTCGATGTTACGTACGATGAATAGTGAAATTATTGTGTTCGGAATAAAAATAATAAAACAAATGGGAATTTTCTTATACCTTAACACGTTATAAGACTAGCTGATGTCCGAGACTTCGTCCGCGTGGATTTTGGGGTTTTTTGCTTCCCGCCTGAACTCTTTCATTTTCCGTGATATAAAGTAGCCTATGTGTTATTCCAGACTTCTACCTCTGTACCAAATTTAATCCAGATCCGTTCAGCCGTTCTGGCGTGATTGAGTAACAAACACCCATCCGTCCATACAAACTTTCGCATTTATAATATGAGTATAGATGAGCAATGTAAAAAATGGTATGCAAGTCAAAGTAATTAGTATTGCCAAAACTTAACAGCCATTTAATGGCGTGTGTATTTTTATCTAAGATAAACTTTCTTTTCCTCACAGATTGTAAACATGTTTTGTGGTAGGTTAGATTATTAGGTACACTGCTTTAAATACTTACTAAAAAAATATGATTGAATTATTACATAACGAAGTCTGATTTAACACTAAGGATCCATACTAATATTATAAATAAGAAAGTGTGTCTGTTTGTCTGCTACGCTTAAGCGGCTCATATTTTCAGTAGATTTGTGTTTGTCGAAACATCCATCGAAACTAAAATTCTACATCAATGTTTTTATCCCATGAGACCTCACTGGTGAAAAACAAAACTATGTCGGTGGCCGAAAACAAGAATATCTATTAAAAACCTTATTAAAAATATGTAGTACTATCTGATGCCCGCGACTTCGTCCGCATGATTTAAGTATTTATTTACTCCTGCGAAAACCATTTTCCGGGATAAAAAGCAGGCTCACTCTCCAGGTCCTCAACTATACCCATGCCAAAAATGACGCCGAACCGTTGCTCCGTTGCGGCGTGATTGAAGGACACACCAACAATTAATCATACTTACTAATATTATAAATGCGAAAGTGTGTTTGTTTGTTGGTTTGTCCTTCAATCACGCCGCAACGGAGTAACGGATCGACGTGATTTGGCATGAGTATAGCTGAGGACCTGGAGAGTGGCATAGGCTACTTTTTATCCTGGAAAATTAGGGAGTTCCCGCGGGAATCAAAAAACTTAAACCACGCGGATGAAGTCGCGGGCATCAGCTTGTAAAATATCATTATATGATGCACACGACTTCTTCCGCGTGGATTTAGGTTTTCTAGAAGTTTCATAGGAACTCTTTGATTTTCCATGTCAACTTACTACAAGTTAGCCCTTGACTGCGACCTCACCTGGTGGTACTGGTAAGTGATGATGCAGTCTAAGATGGTAGCGGGCTTACCTTTTAGGGGTAGGTATAGGAGTTATATTAAATCAATTTCCCTAATCAGTTTCTGCATGGCATCGTATCGGAACGCTAAATCTTTTGCCAACACATCTGAACATGTATCCTAGATTCTTCAGACTGCAAAATTTTTTTGAGAGATTCTTCCAAATCCTTGTTGTTTCCAGTCCAGTGTCACTGCTTGATCTGCAATTTTTTAATTTAATACATGTATTTAAAAATTGTAGTATTTATTAGATATGTTCATTTTAAATGGAATATTTTGACAATGCTCTAATTCAACTTATTATGCCAGAGTTTGAATAACATGTTCTAGGCAAGGGCATTCTAATGTAGACCTCATCACTGTCGGCAAGTACAAGTCAATTTTGCATAATAACAGCCGCCATTAAATAAGCACTTACAGTACGAAGAACCAAACTGGATAATTATTAGAGAAAATCTGAGTTGGATCAAAATTGCTGAAAATTGTTACATACACATAATAGAAACCACAAGATTTTTATTTATGCTACTGCAAGTTAGCCCTTGCCTGCAATCTGATCTGATCGTAAGTGATGATGCAGTCTTAGATAGTAGTTGGCTAACCTGTTAGAGTTAAGGCAGTTAAATTAAACCCATACACCTAGTTGGTTTATACACGGTAGCGTACCGGAACGCTAAATCGCTTGGCGGTACGTCTTTGCCTTTAGGGTGGTAACTAGCCACGGCCGAAGCCTCCCACCAGACTAGACCAGAGTAAATTCAGAAATTATAAATTTCCAAATGGACTCTAAGTATAGTTCAATCTAGTTTCTGCCACCTTTCCAAAGTGCTGCACGCAGCATAAGTATATTGATAGGGTCTGAAATTAATGGCGAACTTATAAACATCGTTTTGAGGTTATGTAGCAATTATTAATATGAACTTTCTATTTTTATACTTATAAAAAATGATTGCCTTCACAGTCACAAGTGTTTCGAGTATTCCTTGGTCAAGAATTATTTAGTTTTTTGCTGACTTGGATTGTAGATGTAGACATCCCGTCACTGTGATAACGTTTTTTTAAAGCAATATAAAGTATAGGCAAAAGTCTATGAGCATTCTGCCTATGTCGAAGACAAAAGTATTAACTCATGATTATTTTTTAAAGAAATTGGCATTTCGAAATGTAATTTTGTATTACAACAGTAAAATTATTAAAACAATAATTTATAAACTATTAAATAGGCTTATTTAGTCAATCGTAAGCATTTACCGGTACCAATATAAAAATAGTATGACATCACTGGCTCGCCTAAGCAAACATCGTAGGGTTCGTCTCATCGATAAGATCGTCAACGAGCGTTATGCCTCTGCAGAATGCAAAATTTACAACCGTTGCAGGCAAGGTCGATCTCTTCGATGTTACATCTCAGACCGCATCGATGCGAGCAATGCTTAGAGGTTTCTTAGAGAATCACACTGCAGGATCTCTGATTGTTAATCTCAAAGATCTAATTCTAGAGCATAGGTATATCCGCAGTTGAGAAATCTTTAAATTGGCACTTATAATACAGACACAAGTTGTCGAAGTACTCTAAATAGGTGTAGCTCAGCTTTTGTGAAATGCCTAAGCGAGTACCTACCTGTTATATAGCTGTACCTACTCGTAAATTATGTAGGTATATAGGCATACGCTACGCACCTACATTCCTGTTTTAAATTATTTTGTGACTTTTCTACGGTTTTAGCTAATTAAAAATGTATCTATATATGTAGGTACACTACAGGTAGGTACAAACTACAACTGCATAAAAATCATAGAACGATCTGCCTGGCGCATTGTGCAGTTTCATATGTGTGATCTTGGGTTCCATTTTTGGCAGAGACAGATTGAGAATTCACGTTCTAATTTGTCTTTGGTCTGGTGTGGTAGGAGGCTTCGGCCGTAGCTAGTTACCAAAAATACCGGTAAAGTCGCACCGCGAAGCGATTTAACGTTCCTGGTTACAATGCCACAGATTTAATAATAGTTACTGACGATGTCGTGTAGAAACCGATTAGTAGGTATTTAATCTTTAGTATCAACCCCGATCATGATTATAATAAATATATTATGGGGTTTGTCATGTATGTGTCACCGTAAGATTGTAAAAACCGTTAGATTATAATCTAACTCGCGAAATTCTAAACTGTCGAAATATTAGAATTTAACGCATTATTTTCCGGTAGATTGTAATCTGATAGGTATAAAACCTAAGTGCCTACTTGATTGTTTATGTCGAACCCTACCCTAACCTACAAGAAAGAGACAAGAAAACGTAAATAAAATGAATATTTAAAAAATTGACACTCAGAACATTGAACAGTTTACAATCTTTCGACAGTTTAGAATTTCGCGAGTTAGATTATAATCTAACGGTTTTTACAATCTTACGGTGACATATACCTATCTGACTGTCAGGACCTATTCCCTACCGGATACGTATCGCTATCTTGGTATATATGTATGCAGCACTTATAATATAGAGCTTCTGGTGTTACTGTCTATCCTTACTTACCACGTGTAAGTAGTTATAGTCCCACAAATTTATCTGACCCGGTGGCAGCGCCGCTAGTTTATATGAAAAATAAAATTGAAACAAAAACTCAACTGGCATAAAAATTAGTAACAATTTTGGCCATCGGGCCAGATAAGTTTGTGGGACTGGTACTTATACAGTGTGTTCGATTACTTTGGGCGTTAATCGTACAGCCGAAGTAAGATTGAGACTGTATACCTACCTAGTACCAAAATCACAGATGAAATACTTCGTAACCTAAATGCCAGTGAGTGTTATGTGGACTATGATATTATCTTGTAGACATCTGAGTCAGTTCACATCCGTGTTCCGTGTCTGTTTGCTATTCAATGTCATTGGTGACGAAGACCTCGGCTGTTTTAATGCCTCCTTAAAAAATATAAATAAAAAAAAAACAACAATAACATAATATTCTATAAATAGCTTGATAGGTAAATTTCCCAGAGAGCCAGGCGAACGGAGCACTCCCTGCAGGCGCAGAATCCCGTAGCCCTATTAAGTAAGAGCATGGATCAATCATTGTGACTGAATTTATGTAATTCTAACTGCGACAAAGATTTTTGTCAATAGCGGGTGTGTTAATCAATCTGAGGTGATTGCGATCGTTACACTGCAGCAATCATTTTAGCGCTGGTTCATCAGTGACAATGATAAAAAAATAACTGGATCGAGTCTCAAACAGCTTGTCAGAACACGCATTTGTCCAAATAAATGGCAAAGCGTTGTCTAGGAATGCGAAAGCGAAGTGAATTCTATATGACAAGTACCTACTTGGAGCATAAGAATCAAGCGACACCGTACGTGACCCGTTGTCCTATTATAGGTGACTAGGTGAGCGACAAGCGCGGCAAAGTGACGCGCCGCGACAATATCAAACAGTAGCTGACCCTTCACGTGGCCTACTGATACTGTCGCGTATCGTCGCATCGCGTCGCTTTGCTGCGTTTGTCGTTCACCTAGGACAACGGGTTACAATTTACTAAGCGTTTTACCGCTTCGCCACGCATTCGGTTCGCCTTGAGTTTGACAAGTGCTTAGGTATGGTAGGGATCCATTTCCAAAACCTGACTAAGGAACGTTACAATAATAATATCACTCCCATAAAATTCTGGATTTAATTACCGCCTGAGGTATCTTGCTACACTCGTGCATGTTGGCAAGAGATATGCAGAATGTAGGTATTTGTTATTGCATGTTTCTGAAGGAAACTTAGTACCTACACGAGAGTTAGCCGGAATGTATGGGATGTGAACTCATGTGACCATACCGCTATCCATGTTTACTCCATGGACTCCAAACAATGGAACTTAGATGCCACATAATCTTACTTTTTAAAAAACGTGGGATTTTATTACCTGTCTACACACATATTACTTGACCATCCATTATTGTTTTTGATTTCTATTAGCTGCCAAGCACGTTAATTACAATCGACGTTAAACATAACGACTTTTATTTAGTTGCTATGTACGTTTGTTGAATTTAATTTACATTAAAATTATGTAAATCTATGTAAATTTTGGTCAAAACTTAGGTAGGTATAACTAATTATGTACCTACTTTTCTACCGACCTGCTGGAGCAACAAAATAAAAGGAGGCGGAAATCTTCGAAAGTAAATTAAATTGTACTATATATGCTTACCTACAAATTCATCTCAACCCATTACCGGCCACTTACCTACTGAGCAATGGTTCAGGCCATCGTCCATCTCGCTGACCAAGTGCGAATTGACAAACTTCACATTTTCACTTCACATATATGAAATAATAAAATAATTGCTCCTTTGAAATCAATATGAAGAATTCTCAGGCATGCAGGTTTCTTCAAATGGTTTTCTTCACCTAAGCGACTGTCAGCTAATTTCTAAAAACAAACATACCTAACCTCGAAATGTTATAGGCCTGGGAATCGAACCCGGGAGTCCCGAAAAGGAGGGCGAAGAATTATTATTTCATCTGTGACCGAAGTTATATTAACTAACTAGCTGATGCCCGCGACTTCGTCCGCGTGGATTGAGGTTTTTGGGATAAAATGTAGCCTGTTACGCCTCGCATTAAAGACTAAAGTTGAAAAAAAATATTCGATATCTACTAAATAATGAATAGATTCCAAAAATATATAACACTAGCTGATGCCCGCGACTTCGTCCGCGTGGTGAATGTTTTTTTAATTCCCGCGGGAACTGCTTAATTTTCCGGGATAAAAAGTAGCCTATGTCACTCTCCAGGTCCTCAACTATATCCTTGCCAAAAATCACGTCGATCCGTTGCCCCGTGATTGAAGGACAAACCAATAAACCAACAAACACACTTTCGCATTTATTATTAATTATGACAAAGTGTGATTCCTAATATTAAAACTAAGTAGCTCTGAAAATAACTTTTTAAGTGAAGCATAAAAATGTGTTAAAAAAACTCGAAATATTCAACGCGCTTGCGTCCACTGCGTAAGGAGCCGACCGCGCGAATGAGCCGCGCGGCTACCTAGTACCTAGTTCATAATGGTGCACACTGCACAGTGCACCCCCTTCTCCCGCACTGCCCCTCTCACGAAGAGTTAGTTACATAAATAATGTACTCTGTGTATAATGTAATCTGCGCTGCGTGGTGGCCGCCGCCGTCATGTATTTTTATTTTAATTTCATGATATCTTTTGAATGGAATGTCCGATTTCAATAATTCAAAAAGTAATCATCAGGTATTGAGACAGTCTTGAATATTAAATTATTTATTTGGATTAAAATTTATAAATGGTATGGATAACACGGTCTGATTTTGATCGGCATTTCTATCAATTTGTTAAATGTAAAAAAGTACCTAGTTATAGTGACGTAACTACAATAGTTAGACACATGGTCTCGCGAAGTTTTTTGTAGATATTGATATATTCTATAATATTGTCGAACATTTTTTTGTCCTATCACTCTTCGCAGCGTATGCGATGAAAGACATTTTATGGCTAATTTTTTTACACCTTCGGTTGGTTTTAATAGGAATTTCTAAAGATTTCTATAGTAATCTAGTACTAAATATAGCCTATGTTACTCAGTGATAATGTAGCTTTCTAATGAAAAAAGAATTATTAAAATCGGTCCAGTACTTTTTGAGTTTATTCGTTACATACAAAAATACAAATCTTTCCTCTTTATAATATTTATTACTATTATAATTAATATTAAATAACTAATAGGACTGTTATACTTATTAAGTATTATGTTGAATACCAGAATACCTACTATAACATTTAAATTTAATCTGAAGGTTAGAACATTCCTAATATTGAAGGCAAAGGGATGAATGTAATAAATTTTATAAAATATTTAATAAGTACCTTACAAAACATTAAAATATTAAAATATTATAATAGCTTACTATCTAATTTATTAATCTATCTCACCAAGGAATTTATCACAAATTTGCCATATTCAAAATAAGTCTTGTTTCGTCCTTACTTATCACGACAACATAAAACCAACGATCTTCGACTTTTACATGTTTCGTTAGGAGACGTACGCTGAATTCTGTAGCTATTTTAGGTATATTACCATCCCATGCTTTACCGCCTTCCGTAACCTGTAAAGGAAATAGACGATAGTTAAAAGGTACATTAAAAAAAGATAGGTACTAAAATTCTACATCAATGTACCTATAAATTGTAATAGATACCTAAACTAGCGGCACGCTATGATGGCCGGTTTGACGTTTGTCCGCTCATGAAGTTCCGTATTAATTGATAACGACTTTGAAGGAAATAATTGTATTACTTTATTGACGATAGTGATGTGCAGAGATTCATAAATTTTATCGAATGTAGTTTTAGGTTTAGGACTCAAAATTTATTTATTAAATTGATTTCTTAAATGTATACAAGTGTAGAAAAATCAGTTTGCACCATTTAAGGGGTGAATGTACTTGTGAATATGAACAATTTTCACTATGTGGACAAACCTCTGAAATCGCAAAAAAATATCAATAAATTTTTAAAAATGGAATCTAATACGATCGTCACATAGGATCGCTGGCTAGCACAACTACTACCTCCGGCAAACTCGCGTCAATGCTCAATGCAAAACAAAGCAGTTTCGAATTGACGTTGCTTCGAAAAGTATAAACTGTCAGTGCAATGCGATTGTGATATAGTTTTGACCTGGCTTTGGATTTCAAATATTGATACTGCATTACTGTTGACCCTTGCTCGTTAATTTGGACTCTGTTCAAGCCCTTTGTTGTGGATTTCGTCGATATGACCGAACGTACGCAGAGAACTGTTCTAAATAGTCAGACACGTGAGTTCGTAATACGCCTTCGTAACTATTTCGATCGTGAAGCTCAAAATGGAGGGCCAATTTTACCTATAACGTCAGTGGTTGAACGCGTAGCTGATGCGCTTAATATTGGACAACGAACTGTTAGACGGATAACTAAAAAAAAATATGGCGAGACTGGCACAGAAGAAAATAAACTTCACACACCAAAAAAGAGAAAACGAGCAAAACCAGTCGTAGGCATCGATAGCTTTGATGCCGATGCTATCCGAAGACATGTTTACGGCTACTATTTACAGAAGGAGTATCCAACAAGAAAAAAGTTGGTGCATTCACTGAAGGAAGCTGGATTATTCTTCGGTGGGGAAAGTTCTTTAACGAAGATTTTGAAGACCATTGGATTTCGATACAAAAAATGTAACAAACGCAAAATATTGATGGAAAGATTTGATATAGCGATGGCAAGGTATACTTTTTTACGGCAAGTGAAAGAAATCAAAAATTGGCAAAATGTTGTGTTCTTGGATGAAACATGGCTTAATGCTAACCATACTGTAGGCCGTTCTTGGAACGATGACACAGCAGCATCTACTTCCAAAGTTCCTGTAGGAAAAGGATCGCGACTTATAATTTGTCACGCCGGAACCATCAACGGGTTTGTCGAAGGTTCTCTCATGGCTTTTGCGTCAAAAACCACTGGAGACTATCATGAAGACATGAATGGAGAAAAGTTTACTGAATGGTTTACCTCAATGTTGTGTAGCCTCCCCGAACCATCTATTATAATTATGGACAACGCCCCATACCACTCGATGCAAATTGACAAGCCACCTGCCCAATCCCAAAAGAAAGCTGATATCGTCGCATGGCTTCGTAAAAATGGCGTAGATGCAAACATGAATATGTTAAAAGCGGAATTAGTACGTCTTTTAAAAGAAAACAAACCAACCAAGATCCGATACGTCATTGACGAAATAGCATTAGAACATGGGCACAGAGTTATACGGTTACCGCCTTACCATTGTGAGTATAATGCGATTGAGTTGGTGTGGGCTCAAATTAAGGGATATGCTGCAAGACACAATACAGAACCCCCATTTACCACAAAAAAAATGCTAAAATTATTAGAAGAAGCTTGTGAACATGTGACTAAAGGAGACTGGGAAAAGGTTGTGAATAGAACTGTTAAATTAATAAGGGAAGATTATGAAAGAGATGTGAAAATAGATAATATTATAGAAAACGAACATATAATTATTAATGTATGTGATGATAGCAGTGACGACAGTGAAAATAGTAGTATGGACGAATCTGATTAATTATGGCCTTTTGTGGCACCTTTTTTGGTATCTTTTGTATTCATATGTTTCTTGTGTGCATATAAAGTATGTATATTCATTTTCGTTCAAATATTCAGTTCGTTCAAATAAATTAAATAAACATATACATTTTTGTTTTATTAAACCTATTTAATCAGGTACAAAAACAAAACTTAATTGTTTTTTGTTCGAGAATAAATTGACATTCCACATCACTATTGTAATGTGTCAAACCGGCCATCATAGCGTGCCGCTAGTGTAATACCTACAACTTTAGGCAATAAACAATAAAAAACGTATAAAACATAATTTGAAGTGTTTCCGATACATTTTTAACCAACTTTTGATTTGTGTGTCTATTTGTGAAACTAATTTAACGAGACGAGCAAGGTGTGTCGTGTGATCAAGGTTATTATATTTACAGCAACCTAAAATCACGCGGACGAAGTCGCGAATGAAAGAATAAAACTAGGTATTTTCTATGAACGGCCTCTGACTGATCGTCCTTTTCCCGCGCAATATAAAGACGAAGCGCTTCGCTGTTTTTATAGCAACTTTAATAGGAAATAATATTTATTATTATTTACATACACACAACACACATGGAAATAAATAGAATTGTATCAGTTACGAAAAAAATCACGTGTCGAATTGTTTCCGTGCATTCTTTAATTGTTGCGCATGTTTCAATGGGATCACTAAAGTCTAGATAACAAAAGCAAAATTACCTCCTTTCACTGCTGCTCCTGTAGATGCATGAGCAGAGGCTGAACTGCTCGCAAAACTTCTTCCTGTCCCATAAGAACCAGCGCCTGCACCCGCTACACTATTGGCAGAGGCTAAACTGCCAACTGGACTATCGTGTACTTCTAAAGCACCTGTTTTTGAAGGGTTTAGACTAGAATCATAGCTGTCGTCATTTCCAGAATGATTTGAGCCACAGCCAGAATTGCAGCCAGATGAACTTATACCTTGGTTAGCACTAAATGTGTTAGAGCTGGCAAACGATGCGGCATTGGCATTTGCTCCAGCGTTAGCTGCATTCACTGAATTACTTGGTGTCTTATTCAGAACGCTAGGTATATTGTCATATTCTGTGTTAACTCCACTTGCAGGCTTGTCATGTCCTGTTATAATTTTTCCAGTTTGTTCAGCGTGCCCATTGTTGGAAGGCTTACCATCGTCAAACGGTTTCAAAAAACCTGGTGGGCCACCGAAACTTCCCGAGTAAGCTGCTGCCTTAGCGTTTGCTACAGCGCTAGCATAACTTGACAAACTATGTTCCTTTCCACTAGGCAAATTTACAGAACCGCAATTTCCGGTAGTACAAGACGTATGACCGAAAGGTGATGTAGGAGAATTGGTAGGTACACTATATTCATTTGGTCTAAGTACTCCTGATGGACCGCCAAACCCGCCCGAATACGGAGGCAACTTAGTTTTTTCACCATCGGGTTTAGCTAAACCAGGCTGTAGTGCATTATTTGCCCCCGCAAAGTATCCAGTGTTAGAGATTCCAGTATTAGGAGGAATAAGACTTTCACTTGGTTTATGTATGTCATGGTTATTTGATGACCCAGTCCCAGAGATAGTGGCTCCTGACTCCTGAACCTGTATGCTCTCCACTGGTTTGTGCTATATGAGGACCAGATGATGCTTCGTCATGGGTATGTTTTGTTTTAACATGTGTGCCGATTTTGGAACCAGTATCAAAGGTACCGGGTGACCCACCAAAACCGCCAGTGTATGTAGGATATTTCTGTTTATGCGGAACTGCTACAGATTCAGGTTTGATGCCGAATGATCCATGTAACCCAGTAACTGGAGCTCCTCCAACGATATGTGGTTTGTCATGTGAACTTACTTCAGAGTGAACATCAGCTGATCCCGTAGGTTTCCCGAATACACCTGTATACGAAGGCGAGCTGTGACCAAAAGGTAAGCTAGAATCTGGCTTTGGTAACCCGAGAGAGGCATGCCCAGGACTGGCCAATGTTCCAGTGTTGTGTGGCACATCATTTGAGGCAGATGATGGATTTTCATGCGTTGGCTTTGATTGGTAATATGATCCAGTATTTGTGTCAAATGATCCCGCTGAACCTCCAAAGCTGCCAGTATATGAAGGAATACTTTGACTAGAGGATTCATTCGAACCCAAACCATTATTCAAACCATGTGCAAATGCACCTGATGCTCCAGATCCAGTGTTAGGTTTATTCCCGGCATCAATTGATCCAGTAGGTGCTCCAAATCCACCTGTGTATCCCTGAGTATTTTGAATAGTTGTCAAAATATTGGTTTTTGGTATCTCTGAAGATCCCGGATGAGCCACAACATTTAATGATCCAGCGTTTGAAGTAAAATGGTTAGGATGTGGCTTTAAAAATCCATCAGAATGACCAGAATATTCATTATATCCTGAATTATTTTCTGTTCCTGCTACTCCGAAGGACACTGATTGTGTTGAAGCAGGAACAGATCCAGGCTTGATAAAGCTATTTTGTGAACTGGGTACTGAAGTAATAGGGCTAACACCACAATTAGGAGTGTTGCAAGAAGGGCTGCCTAGAGATTGATAAGATGGGTTATTTGAAGAATCGCAATTTGGTCCTATACAACCCGGAGATCCACTAGGCCTTGTTGATAATGGAGAAGAATAAATTCCATCCGAATAGCTGGGTATTTTAGGGGTTATGACGGATGTGGGTGGTGCACTCGAGGGTAAATTATACAAGGGTCCTGTGGGCTGGGTATTCCCATTATAATTAGAGAATGCGTCGCCTGGGTTTCCACCAAGAATTGGAACATTATAACTTGATGGTTTTCCATTATTTAAATTGGATCCGGTAAAAGCGGAGTTGCAATTATGAGTGGAACAAGCTGGTTCAATATTAGGAGTAGTTAAATGAATAGCAGGCTGTTGTGGGTTCGTATCACATTTAGAGTCGGGCGAGTTACAGTTTTTCGTTGAGGGTTCGTTATGATTGGTCGAAAGCGCGGATGCAGCATTAGTATTTGTTCCACATTTTCCGTAGGCACATGAACTTTCAGATTCATTTGCATCAAAACCAGATGTGTGACCATGGCTTAAATTGTTGCTAGATTTTGATTTTCCTCCTATATAAACTTCAAAATCGTTCAAGTTCGTTTGTTGCTGAATTGAAGGAGAATTTTCTGTTTGTAAATCCGATCCATATCCATTAGATGTACCTGAAGATGGTGGGCAAAGTCCAGATAAACAATTCTTGTTATCATTTAAATTATGTTGATGGCCGCTCGACCCGCACTCATTTGATGTGCATTCGTTTGAATTACAGTTATTTCCTGCACAAGGCACCGTACCAACATTTTGTGAGAGTGCTGAAGATCCTGCAACGGCACTTGCACCAGCTGTAGCTTGTGCAATTGATCCACTAGCTCCGAATCCATTATGAGCACTGGGTGAAACGTGTGATGAAGATGGTTTATTATTCCCCACTAAACCGTTTACTCCAGTGCCACCAAAACTGAATGAACTTGAACTTGAGCTTGCACTTGCACTAGATGAAGCAAAACTTGATGAAGATGACTTGGAGAAACTCCCCGAAAATCCGCCACCACTTGGAATACTTAGGGGGATAGGTGCAGGTAGAGCGCCTCCAAATGCGCTGGATGCTGCGTTTGCCTCAGCTAAAAAGAAAAGTCTCAGTTCAATAAAATGTAAATCAATATCGATAAATTAATTGTTATTTAGTAGATACCTAAGTCAAACTGCAATATTAATATTATGAACAAGAAATAGGTCCCTAAATCTCAAACCGGATCGTTTCGCCTATTTAGATCAATTACTAAATCGCGGATTTAGCAAAAATTTCCGAATACAGTAGGTATTGAAGTTGATTGTCGTAGATAAAAATATAGTTTCGGTCATATAATTAGTAAGTACTTATCTTGTAGTTTAGGCGTACATTCCGATTCACGTAATTTAATCAAATATAGGTAGTATCAGCTGTAACTGGGTACCTATCCGACAGTCACCATTAAGTAATAATGTATATTTAAAACGAAAACAAATGGCAAAAATACAATGATAGGTATTTAAATACTTAAGTTTCATCATCATTATCATTAATAAATAATAGCTAATAAAATAATATTTTGTGAAATAAACATCATTAGGTAATCGTGACTCGTGAGCATAATTAAATCTTAGACGCATATTAAATCAATGCTTTGTCAATAAAGAAGGTTGTACCTAACTACTTAAGTGATCTTTCGGAGTTTTTATCAAAGTATAATAATTAAAAAAAATAAAAAATACGACTGCCTTTCCAAAAACGAACAAAAAAGTTAAAAATCTAAATTAATCTAGTTAAATTAGAATCTTATTCACATTTTTCATAAAGGATATTTTTTGTGAATCACTGGGTTGAACTTTAGTGTATATAATATAGTATAGTGTGCGAGTAGATTCCAAAAATATATAATTTTTGGAATCTACTCATCATTTTCTAGATGATGATTATGTATATAGTTAATCTTATTTTTGTTTTTTTTTCAACTTTAATCTTTAATGCGGGACCATGGTCACCCCATCAATTTTTTTTAATATTTTACTAGACTGTCACCCGGAATAAGCTAGGGATTTTAACGATACCTCATTTATCAAAATCGGTTCAGGCGTACAGAAGTTATGGTGGAATATACAAACTCACATACATACATACATACATGAGCCCTGAAAACAATATACTCCTTTTTTCAGGCAGTCGTATAAATAAAAACTTATTAAAGTCCCATCAAAAATTGATCAGTAGGTACCTACACTAGCGGCACGCTATGATGGCCGGTTTGACACATTACAATAGTGATGTGGAATGTCAATTTATTCTCGAACAAAAAACAATTAAGTTTTGTTTTTGTACCTGATTAAATAGGTTTAATAAAACAAAAATGTATATGTTTATTTAATTTATTTGAACGAACTGAATATTTGAACGAAAATGAATATACATACTTTATATGCACACAAGAAACATATGAATACAAAAGATACCAAAAAAGGTGCCACAAAAGGCCATAATTAATCAGATTCGTCCATACTACTATTTTCACTGTCGTCACTGCTATCATCACATACATTAATAATTATATGTTCGTTTTCTATAATATTATCTATTTTCACATCTCTTTCATAATCTTCCCTTATTAATTTAACAGTTCTATTCACAACCTTTTCCCAGTCTCCTTTAGTCACATGTTCACAAGCTTCTTCTAATAATTTTAGCATTTTTTTTGTGGTAAATGGGGGTTCTGTATTGTGTCTTGCAGCATATCCCTTAATTTGAGCCCACACCAACTCAATCGCATTATACTCACAATGGTAAGGCGGTAACCGTATAACTCTGTGCCCATGTTCTAATGCTATTTCGTCAATGACGTATCGGATCTTGGTTGGTTTGTTTTCTTTTAAAAGACGTACTAATTCCGCTTTTAACATATTCATGTTTGCATCTACGCCATTTTTACGAAGCCATGCGACGATATCAGCTTTCTTTTGGGATTGGGCAGGTGGCTTGTCAATTTGCATCGAGTGGTATGGGGCGTTGTCCATAATTATAATAGATGGTTCAGGGAGGCTACACAACATTGAGGTAAACCATTCAGTAAACTTTTCTCCATTCATGTCTTCATGATAGTCTCCAGTGGTTTTTGACGCAAAAGCCATGAGAGAACCTTCGACAAACCCGTTGATGGTTCCGGCGTGACAAATTATAAGTCGCGATCCTTTTCCTACAGGAACTTTGGAAGTAGATGCTGCTGTGTCATCGTTCCAAGAACGGCCTACAGTATGGTTAGCATTAAGCCATGTTTCATCCAAGAACACAACATTTTGCCAATTTTTGATTTCTTTCACTTGCCGTAAAAAAGTATACCTTGCCATCGCTATATCAAATCTTTCCATCAATATTTTGCGTTTGTTACATTTTTTGTATCGAAATCCAATGGTCTTCAAAATCTTCGTTAAAGAACTTTCCCCACCGAAGAATAATCCAGCTTCCTTCAGTGAATGCACCAACTTTTTTCTTGTTGGATACTCCTTCTGTAAATAGTAGCCGTAAACATGTCTTCGGATAGCATCGGCATCAAAGCTATCGATGCCTACGACTGGTTTTGCTCGTTTTCTCTTTTTTGGTGTGTGAAGTTTATTTTCTTCTGTGCCAGTCTCGCCATATTTTTTTTTAGTTATCCGTCTAACAGTTCGTTGTCCAATATTAAGCGCATCAGCTACGCGTTCAACCACTGACGTTATAGGTAAAATTGGCCCTCCATTTTGAGCTTCACGATCGAAATAGTTACGAAGGCGTATTACGAACTCACGTGTCTGACTATTTAGAACAGTTCTCTGCGTACGTTCGGTCATATCGACGAAATCCACAACAAAGGGCTTGAACAGAGTCCAAATTAACGAGCAAGGGTCAACAGTAATGCAGTATCAATATTTGAAATCCAAAGCCAGGTCAAAACTATATCACAATCGCATTGCACTGACAGTTTATACTTTTCGAAGCAACGTCAATTCGAAACTGCTTTGTTTTGCATTGAGCATTGACGCGAGTTTGCCGGAGGTAGTAGTTGTGCTAGCCAGCGATCCTATGTGACGATCGTATTAGATTCCATTTTTAAAAATTTATTGATATTTTTTTGCGATTTCAGAGGTTTGTCCACATAGTGAAAATTGTTCATATTCACAAGTACATTCACCCCTTAAATGGTGCAAACTGATTTTTCTACACTTGTATACATTTAAGAAATCAATTTAATAAATAAATTTTGAGTCCTAAACCTAAAACTACATTCGATAAAATTTATGAATCTCTGCACATCACTATCGTCAATAAAGTAATACAATTATTTCCTTCAAAGTCGTTATCAATTAATACGGAACTTCATGAGCGGACAAACGTCAAACCGGCCATCATAGCGTGCCGCTAGAATACCTGACTAACAGATTAATAAGTGTTATTGAACTTTTTGACAGTATTATCTAATAGCCTAATTTGCATATTTTTATGCTTTTATTTGCCTTTCCATAAAGTAAATTTTCTTACCTTTTGCTGCAGCACCACCTTTAACGCCATATCCGTAAGGCGTGCATGCCACACAGCTTACAAGGGCTAACACTGTTATTACACCCGAGAGCTCCATCATGGCGAAGCTTACCGGTCACAATGTTATTGTTTTGTTACTGACAGCCTTTATAAAGCGATTCATAAATAGTCGTGTATTTTACAAAAAACCTGTTGGCGTTTACTGCGAATTTGAGCTTGCTCGTGATCGCGTAGGCAGCCGTTGTTCTCGTATACAAACCTTACTGTGCTTCAGTACATAGCAATGGGGCACTGTCACATGCCACTCAAAAATGTATTACTCATGCTTCTCTATTATTATTCATTCGAAGCTTAGACGGTCACTGGAAAATACACCGTCCGCCCTGAACTCGGGATTGTTAGTATTTATGTTAATGTTTGGGTTTTTGTGCAGCATTGTTCGTCTTAAAAGTTGTTGCAATGTTCTTATAAAGTGAAATACATACTTAGGACTTCCTCAGAGAGCGTGATGATTGATGATTCTTCTTTGAGCATTTCCTAGTAAGACAATTAACATTGTCTCAACTATTCAAGTAGGTACCTATTATAACAAAACATCATATTAATTTCACGAGTGGGGCTTACCCATGTATTTTTTTTTTTAAATTTAATAGAAAAGCGAGAGTCCAATAAAGATTTTCGATTTACCCCATAGCATAATTCCAAGCTGTATCATGGCACTAAGTAATATGTATCTGTGAAACGTTTATTAGGTCCATGAGCTATATTTTATTGCTAACAAGGACTAAGTCAGGCAGTCAATCAGGAGTCAGGACTAGTATTCTTACTTACATGTTTTTCCAAAACGATCAGCTGTGACACATCTCAGAGCGATAGATAGATAGAGGTCAGGCCATAGTGAATTGAGATGCTTCATTAAATTCTAATACGATTACTTATTCCTATAATTACCTACGCAGTGAGTCCTATCGTAGACATATTATACACAAAGGACGCAACGGTTTCTAATAAATGTGGTCGCCTACAAGTTCATAGGATGAGATATTATTATATTATATTCGCGAGCCTGTGCTGGAAAAAAATATCCTGACAACTATTCCTATTCCTATTCTATTTACAGTTTTTTTAATCCGCCAAATCGCTTGGCGGTGGTACGGCTTTGCCAGTAGGGTGGTACCAAGCCAGACCAAGAAAATTCAGAAATTATTAATTCCCTTATTGAACTTGCCGGGAATCGAACCCGGGACCTCCCATGTTAAGACAACACGAAGACAACGCGCTCTACACTGCTCCAAGAAGTTCGTCAAAAACTTCTTTGCACTTTCCATAATAGCTCAAAATTTTTCACAGGATACTTACCTACTGGGTTTTACCCAAGTTTTACCGTACCTACCTATCTATATTTCACAGACGTTAGTCATCATTTTGGAATTTGATTTATCTAATTATACGAATTATAAGTAGGTAGGTATTTAACATTAGTCAAATGAAATTTAATTAATGCGCGACTACGCACTGTGCGTACGCTCAGACCGGTGCCTAACTAATTAGAACGATTGGAAAGAAACATAGTTATTTGTATATACGCATACTAATATAAAATAATAGTAATTAAGTAAGTATTATTTAATTAGTATGGGCGAAGCGGCTTTAGAGTCTGGGCATATGAAGTAACTATGAACATATTCACAGGCACCTGTGACCTGACCCGGATGTACCTATATTATAGGGATAGCGCTCAAACATAATTTACATACTCGTACTTATCTTTAGAAATATCTAAGTAGGTGCTTATGACATATCTTTTAGAAGCTTTACCAAGAAATAACTCATGAAGATAAAGATGCATAGCACTGTATATAAGCTATATAGTATAAAATAACCGCAATGACATGTTTCTGAAGAAAAATCTATCAAGTGCGAGTCAGACTCGCGGACAAATGGTTCCTTACCACCACACAATATAAATTATTTTAGAAAATAACAAGAAAGATGGCATAACAACACGTAATCGGCTGTGAATTAACTGGCTTACTTATGGCGCTCTACTGGTATCGCCTGACAAACAATTTGACACTCTATGAGTACGAATCCCTAATTAAATTTCGGGTTTTTTTTCCTATACTTGTGCTGTGAGACCTTGCTTCTTGCCAAATTTCATGATTCTTGGTCTTCCCGAGAAAAGGTGGTTGACAGACAGACATACGGACGAGATGGCATCCCGCGTCGCTATGTAGTGTACCTATCTGTAGTTACTATAGTTACCTGGTTAAAAGGTTCTTGGTAGTTAATATATACTATACTACTATTAGTAAGTATATGTTATATGATACTTGGTAGTTAATATAATATACTGATCTAATTATTATTATTATCCATAAAAGTATTTTAAATTGTATAAATAGGTATATCTACCTACTTAATACTAGCTAATCTATACTAACCTGAATTTTCTTTCCGAACCGGTGGTAGAGTCTAGGGCTTTTGAATACTGGTTTTTTCAAAACCGGGATCCCGGTTTTGGGAAAACTTTAAATTAGATAGATTGTTTTTAACTTATAACTAGTCTTTTATGAAGGAAACTGCACCATACCTCCAAAAGAGCACTTTTTTGCTTAAATTCAATGAAGTATATATGGAGAATGAATGCCATTTCTTTACTCGTATAAATAAATAGTTTAGTCAAAACTCAAATTAATTAAAAATTCAATAGTTATTTTTTAAAAGAAAATAAATCATAATAAAATACTACATTCGATAAAACAGATTTCTGTACGTTTCGTGAGGCAATGAAATAAAAAATGCCAAGCCACAGGGTTCTAAATTCAAACACTAATGATAAACTTATGATACAGATTTCAAACTTAGCCGAATAAAAACAGTGGCATGTACCAATAAACATATGCAATAGTCACTGTTTCGTTTATAGTGTCACCAATACCGGTATCCCGGTATTAGACATTTCAATACCGGTATTGGAAACGGACGAAAAAAGTCTGGGATCCCGGTATCGGAAGCCCTAGTAGAATCGAAACATGACGTAACATAAGAGACACCTGTATTCCTACATGTTATAAAGAAATTGAGTTTGAGTTTAAGCACGTACTTACGCATCATAACTTAAGGCTTTCTAAACGATACTATGTAGTGGGTAGGTACTAGGTACTTAGGTTCCACGTTCCTGATACCTTGGTTGGTAAGTACATCCGGGTAGAGCGTCTCAATCATCACATTCCATCGTAAGAGCTTACATGATATATCATGAACTTGATCATGACATATACGGTGTTATTACTACAATAACAGGGTTTCCCTTGCTTGTCTTAAAGCTGACATTCCGTAACTCATGTATGAAGTGTCCTATATACACCATATATAAAAATAATGTACAATGTATAATGATAAAAATACACCATTTTCATTTAACTTAAAATAAATAACGATATATACGTACGAGTAGGCTACCTAGCATAGATAATACAGAAAAGAGCAACTGCTGAGTTTTATGCCCGCTCTTCTCAGTAGAACCGAACGGCTTTTCGAACCGTATTATAAGTGACACAAGTTATCTTACGTGAAATAAATAAACTGTGTTTGTCTTTCAATCACGTCGCAACAGTGCAACGGATTGAATTTTTGCTTGGTATAGTTGAGGACCTGGAGAGTGACATAACATACTTTTTTATCCCGGAAAATTACACTTTATTATATTTATTTTTATTTATATTTGCGAAAATCTGTTTGTTTGTTGGTTTGTCCTTCAAACACGCCGCAACAGAGCAACCGATCGACGTGATTTTTTGCATGCGTATATTTGAGGACCTGGCGAGTGACATAGGCTACTCCCGGATGAAATTGCGGGCATCAGCTAATAGGTAATATTATATTTATAAGTTAGCCAATAAAATAACAGTTTACTTAAATCAAAACTGCCGTTGGCTTTTTTTGGGATGGCCGTGTTTATAATTATGCAGTTTGTGAGGAGATTATTTTTATTAAGTGGAAAGAGCTTTTGCAGTTGTTTTGTTTGTAATCATCAAACAGAGCTTTTATAAACTCCGGTTCAGTCTGGTCGCAGCCTTATTTGATAGTACGTTGGCATGCGTTTAGAATCCACATGAAAATAGGCTACTTAAACTGTAAATCATCAATAATAACAACGATTACATGCAAACGGAACCAAGTTACACGTCACGTTTATTTTAGAGGTCAAGAATGTATTTATAACTTACCTTGTCTTATGAATTGAGTATGATATTACTTATATTAGCTTATTATATATTTATATAGGTGACTTAATTTCGTTATTGTCTTCATCTATGTTTAAATTTAAATCCATGCCGTTTTATAAAATAGCTGTGAAAGTGTGTTTGTCTGGTACGATTTCACGACACATCTATTCAACCGATTTTGGGCAAAATGTGGTACCTATTTGACCATTGAAAGATATTGCATCGCGGTAAAGAATATAAGATAGACGTATGCTAATTGCTAACTGCCTCGTTGGTCTAGTGGTTCACATGTTCGACTGCGTCCGACGAGGTCCTGGGTTCGAGTCCCGGGTCGGGCCATAATTAAGGGCCCTTATACGGATATCATACTTTTTCAAGTACCATTTATAGATCAATGGAATAACAGCTGTTGGGATATTATGGTATTAAATTAAAGGTAATGTATTCATCTCTAGTTAGACCCCAGAAAAAATGCACTCTCCCATACAAATTTTCAGAATAAATACGTTTCTACCAACGCAAGAACTGCTGAAAATGACGAAAAATGGGGTCTGGATAGGAACCCATAAAGCTAGATCAGCTACATATTTTAACTTGAAAATAACAAAAGAGTGGGGCTTATATACTCTACCCAAATGCTGGAACATTATGCATACAAATAAATACTTTGTCATTTATGTGTCACACAAAAAATTCTTCATTCATTTTTTTAAGCATGAAATTTATTACGACAAAATTAACACCGTGTTGTATACTGCGCTCGATAAAACTTGATATTGTTATCCGACACAAAGAAGAAAGTTCTCAATTACCCTTTTTTTACCCGATTACGGCAAAGCCAAAAGGAAAGGGTACGAGATTAGGAGTCTATGTATGCATATGTGTGTGTGCGTGCGTGCGTGTTTGCGTGTGTGAGTGTGTATGTATGTTGGATGTATGTATGAATGTATTAATTGAAGTCTTTGACACTCCAGAGCCCATAACTACACTCAATTATTATTATAGCCAACTATACCTATGCAAAAAATTAGGTCAATACGTTAGTCTGTTACGGCGTGATTGAAGAACAATCCTACTAACAAACTTTTTCACAATAATTTTAATACGGTAAGCGCCATTTTGAAATTCTTTTTTATCGTCCTGATTTCGTTCAAAATCGATATCTGGTGTTCCCTGGGATCACTGAACAGAAAACTTTACCCAAAATTAAAAAAGAGGTCAGCGCCATTTTGAAATCCTTTGTTATCGTACCGATTTCGTTCAAAATCGATATCTAGGGTTCCCTTGGATCACAAAATAGGAAACTTTTACCAGAATTTTATAAAAGTCGGCGCCATTTTGAAATTCTCTGTTATTGTACCGATTTCGTTCAAAATCGATATCTGAGGATCCCTATGATCACAAAACAGGAAACTGTTACCAAAATTTTAAAAAATCAGCGCCATTTTGAAATTCTTTGTTATTGTACCGATTTCGTTCAAAATCGATATCTGACGATCCCTGGGATCACAAAACAGGAAACTGGAACCAAAATTTTAAAAAGTCAGCGCCATTTTGAAATTCTTTGCTATCGTACCGATTTCGTTCCAAATCGATATCTGGGGTTCCCTGGGATTACAAAATAGGAAACTTTTACCAGGATTTTAAAAAAGTCAGCGCCAATTTGAAATTCTCTGTTACTGTACCGATTTCGTTCAAAATCGATATCTGGGGTTCCCTAGGATCACAAAATATGAAAATTTTACCAGAATTAAAAAAAGTCAGCGCTATTTTGAAATTCTCTGTTATTGTACCGATTTCGTTCAAAATCGATATCTGAGATCACAAAACAGGAAACTGTTACCAAAATTTTAAAAAATCCGCGCCATTTTGAAATTCTTTGTTATTGTACCGATTTCGTTCAAAATCGATATCTGACGATCCCTGGGATCACAAAACAGGAAACTGGTACCAAAATTTAAAAAAAGTCAGCGTCATTTTGAAATTCTTTCTAATTAAACCGATATCGTTCAAAATCGATATTTTGGGGTTTTATGATTCTAGGAATCGTCAGATATCGATTTTGAACGAAATCGGTTCAATAACAAAGAATTTCAAAATGGCGTTGACTTTTTTATATGCTGGTAAAAGTTTCCTATTTTATGATCCCAAGGAACCCCAGATATCGATTTTGTACGAAATCGGTACGATAACAAAGAATTTCAAAATGGCACTGATTTTTTTCAAATTTTGGCACCAGTTTCCTGTTTTGTGTTCCTAGGGATCGTCAGATACCGATTTTGAACGAAATCGGTTCAAAAACAAAGAATTTCAAAATGGCGTTGATTTTTTTTAAATTTTGGTAACAGCTGCCTGTTTTATGATTCTAGGGATCATCAGATATCGATTTTGAACGAAATCGGTTTATTAACAAAGAATTTCAAAATGGCGCTGATTTTTCAAAATGTTGGTAACAGTTTCCTGTTTTGTGATCGTAGGAATCCTCAGATATCGATATTGAACGAAATCGGTTTAATAACAAAGAATTTCAAAATGGCGCTGATTTTTTAAAATTTTGGTAACAGTTTCCTGTTTTGTGATCCTCGGTATCTCAGGTATCGATTTTGAACGAAATCGGTACAATAACAGAGAATTTCAAAATGGCGCTGACTTTTTTAAAATTCTGGTAAAAGTTTCCTATTTTGTAATCCCAGGGAACCCTAGAAATCGATTTTGAACGAAATCGGTACGATAACAAAGGATTTCAAAATGGCGCTGACTTTTTAAAATTTTGGTAACAGTTTCCTGTTTTGTGAACCTCGGGATCCTCAGATATCGATTTTGAACGAAAGCGGTACAATATCAGAGAATATCAAAATGGCGCTGACTTTTTAAAAGTTTGGTACCAGTTTCCTGTTTTGTGATCCCAGGGATCCTCAGATATCGATTTTGAACGAAATCGGTTCAATAACAAAGAATTTCAAAATGGCGCTGATTTTTTAAAATTTTGGTAACAGTTTCCTGTTTTGTGATCTTAGGGATCCTCATATATCGATTTTGAACGAAATCGGTACAATAACAGAGAATTTCAAAATGGCGCTAGCTTTTTAAAATTTGTTACCAGTTTCCTGTTCTTTTTAATCCCAGGGAGCCCCAAATATGGATTTTGAATGAATTTAAAAAACGATAGTTCCGGTTTTGTTGAAGTAGAGTTCAAACAGCCGTATACTACGCAATACACTCCTTGCATTTTTAAAAAGATCGCGGAAATAGACTTATACGTGACCAGTTGTCATGACGCGGCAATCACTGCTGACGGCACTGCGAGGAACACCTAGATGGGTCTCGTCGATGCGCATGTTTGTGTGAGTGAGCTTTTTCGAACGTTTCTAGGTAGTTTCATCTGTTTACTGTGGTAGAGCGTAGAGTACATGCGTACTTGCAAAAATATTTTGTATTGTGGCGAGTTAAATACCTACAGATTTTTACTATAGGGAATTAAGAAACACAGGTTTCAGGATTTTTGGAAATTCCACCCCCAAGGAATTTTTAAAAATTTCACCCGATCCAAGCAGGGGCGCGTCTGCTAGTATTTACTATAATAAAGTGGCGCGGAGGCATAGATATTATGTAGTAAATAAATAATCAAATATTTCAAGTTACAAAATTTATTAATTGACTATAAAATCGAGCGTAGAGCGTAGTGCTATATAAGCGTAGAGATATATGCTGTAGTGTGGCGAGTTATATACCTACAGTTGGCTGCGGCCTGATTGTATAAGGCCCCTTAAATGCTGGGTTTTTCCGACTAGAAATTCTCAGTACTAGCCCGGAGTTACGAAGTTGGCGGTGTTTCACCCACGTGCCTCGGGGAGCACGTTAAGCCGTCGGTCCCGGTTATTATCACTAACATGATAATAGTCCTTAAAGGCCGCCAACCCGCATTGGAGCAGCGTGGTGGGTCTAAGCTCTAATTCCCCCTCTCCTATGAGAGTGGAGGCCTGTGCCCAGCAGTGGGACGTTAATGGGCTGTAGTGGTGGTATGCTAATTATTTTCAAGAAAAATCTTGATTTTCTTGATAAAAATTAATCATTAGGGCAATAATTAGCAGTTCAAAACCTAAATCCACTCGGACAAAATCACAGGCATCGCAGGTATAAAAAAGGCAAGTTGTTTTGGAGTGCACGACAGTTTCTAAATGCCCCAAAAGTTGCTTGGCAGCTGTTTATTTTGCACTAAAGATGACCTGTTCTTCATTATCCTTAAATATACCTTTTATTTTAAGGATAATTAAGTACAGGTTTCTTTTATTTTTCAGAGAAACTCGTTAATATTTTAATTATTTAATTTATATTTGTCACCGTAAGATTGTAAAAACCGTTAGATTATAATCTAACTCGCGAAATTCTAAACTGTCGAAAGATTGTAAACTGTTCAATGTTCTGAGTTTCAATTTTTGAAATATTCATTTTATTTACGTTTTCTTGTCTCGTTCTTGTAGGTTAGGTTAGGGTTCGACATAAACAATCAAGTAGTGCCCGGCCTGGTTATCGGGTTTAAATACCTATCAGATTACTATCTGCCGGAAAATAATGCGTTAAATTCTAATCTTTCAACAGTTTAGAATTTCGCGAGTTGGATTATAATCTAACGGTTTTTACAATCTTACGGTGACATATTGATTGGACTTAGGTTTTTCTTTGTTATTGAACCGGATCCCACAAATAATGAACATGGTGCTATTTTCCTCATAACTCTTCCCAATATTATTTCGCAGAACAATACAGACGCAAGGTTAATACTTACTCACCGATAGAAAAGATAACACGATTTTGAATTCAAACAAACTAAGTGTTTGTTTGAACTTGGTTTTGCAGTGTAGTAAGCCAATACGTAAATACACTTCGTGAAAGGTTGCGAGGTGCATTTACGTATTTGCTTAGGTACGTAATTTATTTTAATGCAAATGATAAGTTTCTTGTGTTGACAAGGTTTTCAGATTAGCATGTTCTATTTTAGAACGAGTTTAAAACTGAATACCTAAAATAGTACTCAAGGGGCCTAACTTTTTTCAGAATGCTTGATAGCATTAAGTAGAACTGTCTTATCCTATTTGCTTCGTTATAATACTCATCTTCTTCATCTCTTCAATTCATCGCTGGCCCACTACCTACTAAGAGCACTGAGATAAAGGATTGACAGTCTTTAGTTCTTTACTCACCATTGAGAACACTATGAGAACCAGTATGATCTCTCGGGCATGCAGTTTCCATACGATGTTTTCCTTCACCGTTATAGCAAGTGATATTTAATTTCTTAAAATGCACAATTACTTCAGTTAAGGAATGCGTGTCCGAGAATCAAACCGTCATAGTACTACGAGGAAAATATTAAGTAGGTAATATTTTAATTAATTTGGTAATTTTACTAAATTACTAATGTAGCCTTCAAGATTACCTATTTGGGAAAAATGTGTCAAGTGTGTTTCAAAGTTAAACTGCTTTTATAAAATTAGATTTCATTTATTCTCAAAACAAATAAACGCGATATTTAAAATATTCCATGCTACCTAAACCTTTAATTTATAGGTAGGTACACTTTAAAGTTTAAACTGAGAATTATAAACATAAATACTTTTAAGCCAAGGGTCCACTAGCATTAAACTCTCAGAAGTTAGTTCTGGCAAGTCACTTGCACTGTGTAAACACTAACAAAAAGTCAACTTCTACAAATTTAGTATTCTTTATTCTTGCTGAAATTTATATTGATGTGCCAATGACATAACTTCTGCAAGTTTTATTGCAAGTGGCCACTTAACGTTAGGCATTTATAAGTACACTTTTCAAGGAGCTCCTTTTTCAAGAGGTTGGTCCTCGTTAAATGAACTCGTCAGGTTCGCGCGGGGCGTCCAAGTCGCGGTAGTGTATCACCGGACGGAACTCGGCGCCTCCGCCCCTTTAACAATCAACCACAACCACGTTAGAACGGCCATACACCTTAAGCATTTGTAAAACTTGACCTCGGATCAAATTAATTACACTGGATGAATTCAATGTGTTACAAATGATCGACCGACTAGTCAAACCGAGGTTTGGTGCAGCAGAATAGCACAATTTTAATAAATCTCATTGCTCTGGCTAGTTCAGAGAAAAATGAAAAATATGTCGTATGCAGATTGCAGAGCTGTGTTTTGTTCATCGAGAATAACGATAAAAGGCGTAAAAGATCCAAAACCTCATTAATAATAAATTTTATTCGTCTTTAAAACAATATGTTCGTTAAAAGCTGTAATTTTTCGGAATAAAAGCCGCAGAAACTGAGATTTTCAAGTAATCGATTCGGATTAATTGAAAATATTACGATTCTGGCTTAAGATGCTTACGATTATCTTGATAGAAAACACGTTTCTCGTAAGAAACATACGAAAAAATACGGCCATTTAGTCCATAAAGAAGTTCTCCCTCCGTCCAGGTATTACATTATGGTACAAGGTCATGTCTCAAACTAATGCTTCCAACGACCGCTTCAAGCTATGACTGCATAGCGCATATACTTGACTGCTTGAGCAGTTGACAGTAAACTGCTCGAGCGGTCCGTGTACACTATACAACGATCAACTGATTAAGTTTCTCGTATAGCTTTTAGGGCGATTAGTTAAAACATTGGGACACACTTGGCACACACACAAAGTATATATAAAATATATAATATTACTATTAAAGTTAAAGATTTTATACTAAGACAAGGGAAAAGACTTTTACAATTTCGTGTAGTCCCTTCGTGTCTGTATGCCTGTATGTAGCACATCGTCTTTTTTTTAAATTACCATATTAATCTCAGCTTCCCGGGAGAATATTGATTGTCTCACGACTCGCAGGCAAGGAGGGATAAAGGATTAGAAAAAAAGAGATTAACTTTAAATTTTCGGACACTTTATTGTATTACACCATAGACTAAAAACATAAAAAATTATGTTTTTTTTTTAAATCCATGCGCTTAGTCTGCGTTATCTTATCTAACTTATTATTAAGTTTGTCTAAGTATATTAAAATAAAGAACAATAATAAATTATTGTACACATTATTTTTGTTAAAATAAAATGTATGTCACTTATTATTTAAGTGTTTTAAATAACGAATTTTCTACACTTTTTGTGAAAAATATCGTCAAAATAATATGATTTCAATGTTTATAAAGAAAAAGATACAATCAAGAATTTTAGTAAAACAGAAGTTCTGACACAGAAGTTTAAAAGTTAAAGTAAAAGCAGAAGTTTTAGTTATATGATAAGTTAAATGATAATGTCCGAACGTTTTAATCAATTTTATACAAAAGTAAACATTGATATTGTATTATGTCCTTTTTACTTAAAATATGTCGCCACTATCCGGGAAGTCGAGATCGTTGTAAGCAATAATAGGCCGGGATCGATCCACGGTTTCCCTGCAAATTATTTCCTTCAACTCATAAATATGTCTCAAAACATAATTATTTTCCATTAAGCATATTATATTAGTAACAAAAATAAGTAAGTTTTAAAATAAGCTACTTGGAAAACATATTATCCGTTATAAAAAGCTTATGAACTAACTAAGCAAAAATGTTAAGTTCATGCAATAAAAATACACCTAAATGGTCCTTAGAAGCTGGTCAAAAGAGTTGGGTTGGGGGACGAATGGAGCAAGTTATTATAATGTTAATGTTTTATAGAAATATATAAACTCGCCGGCATATTTAGCGGAACATAAAAAAAAGGTTTGATATCAGTATCATATAAGGTTGCTGGCTGGTTTATACGTCATTTAATTTAAAAACAACTGAACATCACATTTTATGCAATTGTTTTAATTTTATTCAAATACACCTTATCTGGAGCGAACTTCGGGTATTTCTTCCTTCTGAGTTTGATTTAAAAGTTCATTGAAATACTGTTTTTTGTTAGTTTTTTTTAATCGCGTATCTTTCTTTCTGGAGTTGATGACTGAATTATGCCTGACTTAGCCCCAACGGAGATTGCCAGGGCACTCGAAATGCGAAGAAATGGTCAAACCTACAGAGTGATATCCAGAGATCTTCGTCGACCAGTTTCAACGATCCATCGCAGTATCCAACGGTTCAGGGAGACCGGTACTTATGTGAGAAGAGCAGGACAAGGCAGAAAAAGACGCACTTCGAGTAGGGATGATCGTTTCATTCGGCTTCGTGTACGTAGGAACCCCCGTTTGACGGCCGTCCAAGCCCGACATGAGTTAGAAGCAGTGCGGGGTGTAACCGTAAGTGAGCGTACGGTACGAAGAAGGCTCGAAGAAGCTGGTTTGGGTTCATTTGTGCCCGCCAAGGCTCCAAGGCTCGAGGTAAATCATCGTAGAAACAGGTTAACTTTTGCTCAGGAACATCGACTTTTGAACGCGGACCAATGGAGTAAGGTATTGTTTAGTGATGAGTGCAGAATTCTCTTAAATCAAATTGACGGCAGGCAAAGAATATACAGACGCAAAGGAGAACGATACATTGAGACAAATTTTGAAACTACAGTTGCATACGGTGGTGGATCAATAATGGTTTGGGCGGGCATTTGCTTGGGAGTTCGCACAGACTTGGTAGTGATTAACAGAGGCAGTCTGACTGCAGACCGCTATATCAGAGAAGTTTTAGAAGAAAATGTCGTACCGTTTGCCCCATATATCGGTGAAGATTTTGTTTTTATGCAGGATAATGCTCGGCCGCATACCGCTCGGGTAACTCAAGCTTATCTTAATGATATGAATATCACTGTTATGGAGTGGCCGGCGAGATCACCGGATATGAACTCAATAGAGCACGTTTGGACTTGCTGAAAAGAAAAGTTAAGTCCAGAATTCCAGCTCCTGCCAACGTGGGAGAACTGCGAATAGTTGAGGAATGGCGGAGACTATCCCAGGAGACCATCGATAACATCATTCTCAGTATGCCTAGACGGGTAGAAACTTTAATAAGAGCACGTGGAGGAAATACGCGATATTAATCACCATTTTTCTAGTTTAATTAATTGTTATTTTAATATTAAATTTCACCTTTCCCGGTTACATGAAAAGTTCAAAAATGTACCATTTTTCACAAATAGCCTTTACTCGCAAAATCTGTTCTTAATGTGATCTCATTTTAAGTAAAACAAATGAAACTTTAAATAACAAAAGAAGTGTAGTAAGTAGATTTTAAAATAAAACCATATTTTTTTAATTATGGACCTTTTTTTATGTTCCGCTAAATATGCCGGCGAGTTTATATATCAGCAGCCAAGTTTAATTTAGTCCAGAGCAATTTGTATAATATATACATGTACATTTGTATAATAAGTACATGTTTGAGCAATAAATGAAAAATGGCGGAACCTTGCTATTATGAATGCATACTATTTTTTTTATACGAAAATGTGTCTGCCTGTCTATCTGCTGCGCTTTCACGCCTCATCTTTTTAACCGATTTTGATGAAAATTGGTATCGAAGTTGTATCCCGGGGACGGATAGGCTAGATTTTATCACGGAAAACGAAGGAGTTCCCGCGGGAATAAATAAAAACCTCATCCACGCGGACGAAGTCGCGGGCATCATCTAGTGGTTAACATTTTTTAAAACAAATATGCATTAAAGTAATAGTGAAACCTCCCGTTATAATTGCACGGGATTATCAAAGAAGATTGTACGTAAGTACGTTGCAAACGTAATTGTCAAAGTTGAGATCGCAAATAAATTAATTAAATTGAGTGAAAGTAAAAGAACTTGTGTAGAGGGGTGGCGTTAAGCTGTTATTGGATGGCTGCCGTGCATATTATATTCGTGGGTATAGTCCTTAAGTCCTTACTAGGACGCGGCAGAATAGGGATGATGCCTATATCAAAAATAAATTATTTCTAACTGAATATAAATAGAGGGTCTTCAAAAAGACCTAAAATTCACATCCACGTTAGAAGTTTGATAACCATTTTATTATAAAGATTAAAGAAAAAAAGTGCGTTGTTTGATGCCGTCACAGTTTCCAATTTCATACAACTTCCATACTAGGAGCGTTTTAAAGTTTGATAAAGAGTTGCTGATTCGAGTGCATCATCCCTATTATGTCCTGCAAACGGCGCGTTATAGCTGCGCAATTTAGGCTCTGTTTAAACATATAGGCCTATTACACTGCACTTTTCAAAGGGGCCCTTACAACTGAAACAGTGTAGTATAATAAGATATAGGGAGGAAGGGTCCCTAAATCGGTCCATATAGGCCTATTACACTTTACATTATTACACAGCAATAAGGACCAAATTATGGACCCTTTCTCCCTAACTCTTATTACACTACACTGATTCAAATGTAAAAAGTGCAGTGTAATAGGCCCAATACCTCTACTGCAGGCAAGTGTGAGTGGTATAGAATGTGTCGCGCTAATTATAGCGTCGCTTATTACACAGCAATAAGGACCAAATTATGGACCCATTCTCCCTAAATCTTATTACACTACACTGATTCAAATGTAAGAGTCCTTGTAAAAAGTGCAGTGTAATAGGCCCAATACCTCTACTGCAGGCAAGTGTGAGTGGTATAGAATGTGTCGCGCTAATTAGATCGTCGCTTATGACACAGCAATAAGGACCAAATTATGGACCCTTTCTCCCTAACTCTTATCACACTACACTGATTCAAATGTAAGGGTCCTTGTAAAAAGTGCAGTGTAATAGGCCCAATACCTCTACTGCAGGCAAGTGTGAGTGGTATAGAATGTGTCGCGCTAATTAGAGCGTCGCTTATTACACAGCAATAAAGACCAAATTATGGACGCTTTCTCCCTAACTCTTATTACACTACACTGATTCAAATGTAAGGGTCCTTGTAAAAAGTGCAGTGTAATAGGCCCAATACCTCTACTGCAGGCAAGTGCGAGTGGTATAGAATGTGTCGCGCTAATTAGAGCGTCGCTTATTACACAGCAATAAAGACCAAATTATGGACGCTTTCTCCCTAACTCTTATTACACTACACTGATTCAAATGTAAGGGTCCTTGTAAAAAGTGCAGTGTAATAGGCCCAATACCTCTACTGCAGGCACGTGTGAGTGGTATAGAATGTGTCGCGCGATACGCACCTGGGTCGCGAGAAGCGCGGATGGCGCGGCGCGTAGGGCGCGGGCGGCGCCCAGCCTCCCCAGCCCCAGCCGCGCGCGCCGCCGCCCCCCCCGCCCCCGCCGCCACCATACCTGGACAAGTAGATAAAGGCAGTTTTATAATATGGTTCCCAAAGAGTTTCTGGATTTGCCATTGCATAGATTTAAAGGCTGTGTTAAACAGCATTTGTTTAACACAGTCTTTAAATCCCCGCCGCCGCCATACCTGGACAAGTAGATAAAGACAGTTTTATAATATGGTTCCCAAAGAGTTTCTGGATTTGCCATTACATAGATTTAAACGCTGTGTTAAACAGCATTTGTTAAGTCGAGGTTATTACACTTCCGGGGATCGAACCCTGGACCTCCGCACGTTAAGACAACAGCGCTCAACACTGCGCCAAGGAGGTTGTCAAAATTACTATAGATTAGTATAGATAGCTGGCTGTGTCCTTTTAAAACATTGGTTGCCTGGAAGAGATCGCTGTGAAGCGATAAGGCCGCCAAATTGTATACTTCCTTTGTTATTAGCTAAGTTTACTGTTATGAGGCCCGGACTCCACCAGAGCGGAGATGTGCGGAGATGTCTGAAGCGGAGACGAGAAGAGATGTTTTTCAGCTAGGGTGTATCATCCGAAGCTGTGTGGAGATGCGTACTGGCTAGACTGGAGCGGAGATGTGTACTGGTTAGAGCGGAGATGTATGCTGGCTAGAGCGGGACTGAGCTGCGTGCGGTAAGCGTTGGATGTTGAGATGAACGCGGCGCCGCTCATATCTCCTCTCGTCTCTGCTGCACGCCGCTGCCAGCTTGCGAGCCACAGCTCACATCTCCGCATCGATCGCGCCACACAAATATGATACGTCTCTGCTCAGTGGTATCCACTGAAGCTGAGTGGAGACAAGATGTGGGAATAACGAAATTCTATTGGTTGTTTAAATCACAGCTCCTCTCCTCTCGTCTCCTCTCCGCTTTGGTCGAGTCCTTGCCTTATTGTTTTTTGGTGTACAATAATAGTACATTACTGCAGCGGCCAGCAAAACAGGCATTGATGGACTCACGTATGTGTGCCTCGGCTTCGCCTCGGGCCACATTTACACGTTCGTCCTTCAATGCCTAGTTGTAGCCAAGGTTTGTATAGTGCTTTTCTGAAATAATGCGCGGAAATTTAAACTAAGGAGTACCTAGACAGAACTTTTTATTTAAAAATATTTATCTAACGATTTTGGCGGTAACAAGTTTTCTATTACGGCTCTTGCCGCTTCTTGAATTTCAGATGGCGTTAAAGTAAGTTCATCACACTCATTGTCTTCACTTGAACTCATTTTGTCAAATACATTTCAAAATCAATGACGAACAACGAACAACAATAATTTTTCCCGCGTTATAGTGTTCATTTGTTTTTTTCAATAAACAGCTTTCTATTTACAAGCTAGTTCGAAGTTTAAATAAAACCTTTGATAAGTTACCTCCTTGGTTGCCATGTTTCGGAGTAACATATCGTTCCATTTTTAAATTAAACGACAGATATGGATTTACTATGTAATTTATTTGGCCGCTAAACCACGACAGATATGGAAAAATCATGCAACATTTGCCGGCTGCTGCTCGCATGTACTTGGCCAGTACGGCAAGTTCGATTTATCTCGAAGAAGGTTGTCAAAATTATGCTCAAATTTGCAAGCATGTTTGAGAAAAAGTATATTCAATCATTCATTCATTAATTAATTAATTCATTCATAGCTGGTAACTCACATGTGCGGTGGCGGCGCGTGCTGCGCGGGCGGCGCGGCGCGCGAGGGCGGCTCGGGCTGCTGCGGGCGGCGTACGTCGCGCACGTACGCGTTGAAATATGACACTTCCCGACGCACCTCGTCCACCTATAGGGACATTACGGCATTGAAAACATAAATAATGTCGTCCCGACCGAATTTCAGCCACGGCGGCCAATCTCCAGAGAGATTAGCCATCTTAGATCTGCGCGGGAGAGAGGGACACACAAGTGTGTGCGCATAAACTCAACTCTCAAACTCAAACATAACTCTCTGTGCTTTTAATCTCATAGCCCGATGGGACGGAAATCCGACACGACCGGAGAGACATCGCAGGACCGACGGCTTTACGTGCTCTCCGAGACACGGGGGTGAAACACCGCCAACTTCCTAACTCCGGGCTAGTACTGAGAATTTCTTGCCAGAAAAACCTAATGCTTGTTATGGCCCGATCCGGGACTCGAACCCGGGACCTTGCGGTCGAGCATGCTAACCACTAGACCAACGAGGCAGTTCAAAAACGTAAAGGGATGTTGCTAACTAATCAAACAGCAACACTATATATACACCCTTAGCACCGATTCATTTAGAGCAAAAATAAAAGCTATAGGCAATCAGAATACCGGCCTAGAACAGTCTCCGATCGCAACGTCGAAGGAAAACAGGGAGGAACACATTTACAAAAACGCGCAAAAATTACTTAGGGTACGTTTTGGCGATGCAGACGTCATTCTATCCATACGTCATACGTATTCCAGCTATGAAATGACGTCAGAAACGTGAAGTGCATTTTTACTTTAATCTATATAATTTTAAATGTTTATTAACTAATCAAACTTAAAAAACTCTGCACTCTGTGTTTATTATTTTTAGAAAATAAAATTTGTTACGGTCCGAAAATGTTAAAGTACAATGTCACCTTCAATTACTTTATTTGTAGACTAGACGACGTACGCGAATTTGCGTGATTATAGTTATTATTTCATTTCCGGGATAACAAATAGTCTATGTCCGTCTCCCAACGTACAGGTAGCGTACATAGTTACATACATATTTTCACGTATAAAAATGGATTTTCGCTAAAACTTTTAATTAATAATACGTAATAATACCATGAGTCATACGAATTCATAGATACCCTTGACATTTAATATTCACATACCATTCTAAAAAGACTAAAGAATGCATGTCATGTAGATAATGGTACACTCCTTTTACAAACTATTAAAAAATATTAAAAAACAAAACATAAAGCCTGCACGTTTTTTTCAATCAATGATCTTTTTGTGTGTAATTATAGTTGCACCCAGTTCACTATTAGATAAAAACTTATAAGAAACAAAACTTTGACCCTTATTATTATTTACCTTGATTCTATAGTATCTTAAAAAACTTCTCAATGCTATTATTAAAACAATCTGATTATAACTGTTTTACAATTAATCTCTGACACACCAAATAAATAAAATTAATAAGAAACTGGTAGAAAAAATTTAACTTCGTACCTTTTCAGCATGTTTGTTGAAGATATGTTTTCTAATGAAGTCAGGTCCCTTGAATTTCTTTCCACTCAATGGACAAAGCCATTTGTCCTTGGACAACTCTTGTGTATTTGCTTGAATGAACTTTTCCACTTCTGCTTCAGGATCCTGGTAGAACAGTTATTACATATATTTAAAAAGAAATTACATTACTATCAATTACTTTATTTTAGTGCCCAAAGTTAATGCAATATTTTTTTATCCACTACAAGTGATAGTGCAGTCTAAGGTGGTAACGGGCTAACCTGTTGGGGGCATGACAGTTATATGAAACCCATACCCCTATTCGGTTTATACGCGGCGTCACACCGGAACGCTAATCGCTTGGCGGCACGTCTTTTACCGGTAGGTTGGAAACTAGCCACGGCCGAAGCCACCCGCCAGGCCAGACCAGAGCAAATTCAGAAATTATAAATTCCCATATTGACCTGCCGGGGATTGAACCCGGGAGCTCCGCACCTTAAGACAACAGAGCTTAACACTGCGCCACGGAGGTCTAAACTTACAGAGGACACTTACTTTAATGCCAAGTTTTTGCAACTCCTCATCAGTGAGCGGCTTCACATCTTGCAAGAAAGCCGCCATCTTTCCTTCGAATGTTTTGATGTAGTCTTGGATTTCTTGTTGAGTAGGCTGCATAAAACCAACAGTTTAATATATTCACATAATGTTGGGCTGATATTAAATTGCTTCATTATTACTAGAACTAACAGAATAATACAACTGTAGGAATAGCTTAAAGAAAAATTCACTCTTTAACCACACTAATTAAAATATTTCTTATATTTCTATCTTTTTTCTATATAATACGCCCTCTCTTTTTCTGCTATACAATCATCACTTTCAATTTTACATTCCACTTCCCACACAATATGTATATTTTTCGGAGAATTAGGATAATACGATTAGTCCTTCCGAGATCCACTGTCTAAGCTAATCGTAATCAAATGACAGCTTAAACATATTACTTGAACTTTTTAAAGAGTTCATACATGCTTTTTGACATCTAAGAACTCCTTAATCAGATCGTATTATACGTTTGACAAATGATTACGATTACGATTTCCTTACACAATCGGGGGACGGACCCGGTTATTTCCCGCTACATGACTATTGAAGTCCCATCAGCTCTTCTTTTACTGTAAAAGGTGGCTTATAATAGTATAATTAAAAACCTTGTTCGCGGGAGGTCCAGAGCGGGCATGCATGATACCACAACGATTGGGCATCTCGTCCTCGTATGGATACTCGCAGTGATTGTAGTAGTCCACCGAGTGCACTATACGCAGGTACAACACTAGTCGGTCCAACACGCGCATCAGTTCCGGATCCGGTTGTTCTTGCACCGTGGGTTCAGAAGATGCCTCGAGTCCTAGAAGTTCTTCTTCCTCCGTTGAAGCTTCTTCAATAAGGTGCTCTGTTATCTTATGGAGCACAGGATTTTTCGAGTTCAGGCTGAAGTTCTATTCAGAAAATAATAATGTCAAATCAAATCATTTTACCAGTTTTTGTATTTAAACTAGATGATGCCCGCGAACTCATCCGCGTGGATTAAGCTTTTTAACTCCTGGGGCAACTCCTTAATTTTCCGGAATATAAAGTAGCGTAGGCTCGGGAAATAACCCGCCAACTATGCCAAATTTCATCAAAATTGGCTGTAATGATTTGAATAAGCTATTACAGTAGCATTAGTAACACTAACACGAAACTAAGTATTTAAGTGAGTTTCGCTAACATTTCATATGCCAATAAGTATTGGATTTATCGAAAAATTGTTCAATCAATATATTTGTCTTTAACAAAACGAAAAAAGTTTCATTATTTAAAAAAAGTCTTTTAAACTTCTACTAACAAGTAACTATATGAACAGTGGCGTGGAAGGAGTGAGCTACTATCATTTTCATCACCAACATCTGTCAATAACAATACATATCAGAAGTATGGTGTGCATATTTTTGGACAGTCGGGCAATTTCAGCTGCTAATACATCGATCTGGTTCGTCACCTTTTTATTCCTGGTTCGATCCCCGGCAGGGTCAACTTGTGAATTTTCCCTAGTCTGGCCTGGTGGGAAGCTTCGGCCGTGGCTAGTTACCACCCTACCGACAAAGACGTGCCGCCAACCGATTTAGCGTTTCGGTACGATGCCGTGTAGAATCCGAATAGGGGTATGGGTTCAATATAATTGCCATGCCCCTAACAGGTTAGCCCGCTACCATCTTAGACTGCATCATCACTTACCATCAGGTGAGATCGCAGTCAAGGGCTAACTTGTAGTGGATAAAAAAAACAAAGAACCTCAGAATCTTGTTCCTTATCAGCGGGTTGCGAGGCGTCGCCTGGCTGGGAGGAGTCCTCAGACCACAGTCGCGTGCGCGTGTCGAGGTGGTGCGCAAGACGCGCCGCAAGTCGCGCGTCCGCCCGCAGCACGGCGCGCTCCACCGTCACGCCCGACACGGGCCGGATGCGACGCTGCAAGTCGCGATTAACGATCGCGCCCAGCTCACACTCCCGCAGCTAAACGAATAAGAAGTATAAGAATAAGAATAATATTTATTTTCATAAATGATTGACACATCGATATATATGTAGGTACTAGATGGGCCCTTTCATACAAAAATGGCGGGCGACCAACTATGAGAGCACGTTCCTATAACCTGTCATAAGCCTGTCTTTGTCCCCGTCGTAGCGTTGTCACGGTCGCTCATCGTGTAGATAATTTGTTATTAAGTTATCATCTAAAGTTTTATTAGTTTGGCACTATATAATTTTTATTTTAAGGTAAGTGTTTCAATTCACAATTATACATTTCATAAAAAACGTTATTTAATCTTCCTATTTAATATTTCTATCCATTACGCATTCATTTAATTTCCGCGGCAAACTGTATGATATATTTTTTTTACTCACTGGCCTTACGGCTTTAGGTTCCAACCCTAGAATAGACCAGTCCAGTAAGATAAAAAAAATGCAACCAAGATTAGTTAATGCATAGATGGGCAGAACGGACAGTAGGCAATAATACCTTCCGAGACGCAATATTATGCTATTATAATAATATGATAAAATTAGTTATTGACGTGAGTTTAATGTTTAAACCAACTTCAATAAATAAAGAGTTTTCATTTATTAAAGTTGGTAATTTTTATTTTGTACTAGCGAATGCCCGCGACTTATTATTATTATTTATTTACTTATTTTTCGACAAAACTTATCAACAATTAACAAATAATTAAATTTAAAAAAAACCCACGACGAACTGCAGCGCCCCATTGTGTTGACTTTGATCTTTAAATATATCTAAGAACCTTCTCACAAGCTATATATATCTAATGCAAAAAACCGCATAATAATCGGTCCAATGGTTTTCCAGGACACTGGTAACAAAAAAGTGGTAAAAATAACAACATCATACTAACATTTATCGTTTACCTCAGAGAGTACACTGATGTAGGTATTATTTTCGACAAGCGCATCTGTACTAATCTATGACCGAGTCATATGTTTTCAAGATGGCGCATATGTTGCAAGCAAGTTCCCGCTTTTCAGACTAGATGGCGTTGATGGCGTTGCTAAAAATACGCCCACATTCTTTGTTTGACAGGGCCCGTCTATGTAAATTGAGGTCGTTGGATTGACATGATTAAATAACGGTCCCTACCCTCTACGCTAGGATAACCTGTATTGCAGAGGGTAGTTCCTTCCAGTGATAAATGGATTTATATATGTCACCGTAAGATTGTAAAAACCGTTAGATTATAATCTAACTCGCAATGTTTTGAGTGTCAATTTTTGAAATATTCATTGTATTTACGTTTTCTTGTCTGTTTCATGTAGGTAGGTTAGGATTCGACATAAATAACCAGGTAGTGCCCGGCCTGCGGTTCTTTCGGGTTAATAAATCTAACAGATTACAATCTACCGGAAAATAATGCGTTAAATTGTACTCTTTCGACACTTTGCGATTTCGCGAGTTAAATTATAATCTAACGGTTTTTACTATCTTACGGTGACACATACAAGTCATAATTAAAAAAAATTAAAAAACACGACTGCCCTGCCGAAAAACGAACTAAAAAGTTATAATTCTAAATTAATCTAGTTAAGGTGGAAGACAAGGGTCTGCCCGCGAAATTCAAATTTAATTTGGTTTTTCGAAATTTGTAAACTAATACGACAAAGAAGGCTTATGGCATTCAAATTGCGCTCCTAGGAATATCATCTTCACAGGTTTATATAAAAATGTTTACTTGAAAGTGCCCAGTTTAAGAAATTAGTCAAAATAATGACTAATTTGTGAGTAACTCACGTCAAACTCATTATTTTGACTAATTTCTTAAACTGGACACTTTCAAGTAAAGATTTTTATATAAACCTGTGAAGACGATATTCCTAGGGGCGCAATTTGAATGCCATAAGCCTACTTTGTCGTATTAGTTTACAAATTGCGAAAAACCAAATTAAATTTGAATTTCGCGGCAAGACCGTTGTCTTCCACCTTAAATTAGAATCTTATTCATATTTTTATTAAATGATATTTTTTGTGCATCACTGGTTATTGAACTATAGTGTTATATTTTTTTGGAATCTACTCATCATTTTCTAGATGATGATTATATAGTTAATCTTATTTTCGAATTTGTTTTTTCGACTTTAGTCTTCAATTCGGGAGCATGGTCACCCCATCAATTTTTTTACAAATTTTACTAGCCTATGTCACCCGGAATAAGCTAGGGATTCTAACGATTCCACATTTATCAAAATCGGTTCAGGCGTATAGAAGTTATGGTGGAATATACAAACTCACATACATACATACATGAACCCTGAAAACAATATACTCCTTTTTTCAGGCAGTCGTATAATAAAAGCGAAACACCACTCATTCACTGACTGACTGACTAATCACGATATCTCAGGAACTACAAAGCATACAAAATTTAAATTTGGAAGGTGTTCCTCCAGCTAAGAAACGAAAACTGTTTTACGAAAATCCACCCCAAATGGGGTGAGATTGGGGTTGGAAGCTTGCATGAAAGTTCTATGTGAAAATCGGCATTTCGGTTATTACTTTTCAATAATAATAATCTGCATAAGCTAAATAGCCGCTATAAGTAGGCCTTTTGCAGCGGGACAATCTCATAATCTCTCGGCGACCTCTAGTTATTTTTTAGACTTAACTAGTTATTGCTCAGCATGTGCTACAATGCAACAGTGCCAAGAACAACTGTACAAAGTTTAACTCGATCAGACGAACTTTATTTTTAAATAAGACAATATTGTTATTTGTCTTGTTTTGTCAAAGTATAATTTGTCTTGGTTATTATTGAATCTGATGTACAGAGATAATGGAACGAGACAAATTAGTATAGCAATAGAAAATCATTATGGCATCAAAACAGTTTCTTTTGTCATATTGATCACTAGCGGTCGCCCGCGACTACGTCCGCGTACAATTTCTGATTTCCTATGAGATTTTCCAAAAAGCCTAGGTACATATAGCGGGTAAAACTAATAAGTAATAACCTTAATGCCGATTTTAATAACTTATAACCTACATGCAAGCTTCCAACCCCAATTTCACACCCTTTAGGGTGGATTTTCATAAAATTGCTTACACAGGTTATTATTATTTAAAACTAATAATCTAAATCCCGATTTTCAAGCCTCTTATTCAAACACAAAGGACTTTAATACAAACTTACAGCCCCGATTTCATCCTCTTTGGGGCGAATTTTCGTAAAATTGATTATACAGGTTATTATAATTTAAAACTAAATCCCGATTTTCAAGTCTCTAACATCAAAAACTTAAAACCCTCATGTAAGCTTCCAACCCCTATTGCACTACTATTGGGGTAGATTTTCGTAAAATTGCTTATGCAGGTTATTATTTATTTAAAGGACTTGACCGGTGGAACTATGGCAGCTTGCCTAGGTGTCAAAAATCAATGTTCAGCAATGATTTCTTTATTATTGTAATTGTAATATTTCACTGTTTTCAGATAAAAAAGTTTCAGGAGTCTGAAGGCTCGGAAAACTGCGAAAATGAACAAAAAAAATTTCACCTAAAGACTGCTTTCCCACACTAGATGGCGCTATTTATTGTGTTGAGCGAGTCTAAAAAAATATTTTCAAGTATTATTTCTTTATTATTGTAATTGTTATATTTTATAGTTTTCAAATAAAAAAGTTTCAGGTGTCTGAAGGCTCTGAAAACTGAGAAAATAAATGAAAAAAGTTTCACCAAAAACTGCTTTCCCACACTAGATGGCGCTAGTTATTGTGGCGAGTCTAGAAAATATTTTTAAGTATTGCTCACTACTTTTGGTTAACAAGTTCAACTATTCGACCACAGATGGCAGCATATGCAATGTGAAAGGGCGTTCCTTTAAACGCAGTATTTCAAAATGCTTTGTTCGATCTATTAGTTTGAGACTTGTCAAAAAATAAAAATAATTATAAACAAAACATACATTTCCTTTTCATTACTATTTGATTGATCAAAAAGAAATCATCATTCATAATATAATGACTAAGGTACTTAAATGGTATTCATGTAGGGTTACAAGATTATTATTAGGCATGGATATAATGGAACGTCAAAATGGAAAGTCAAAAGAGGAAAGCGGACGCTCAAGATTTAAACAATAAACGTACTGTTTTTTTTTTTGTCATTTGAACCCTGACCTTATTTGGAATAATAAATCCATAATAATTTCGTTTTGAATTTTTAAACCTTACTGTAAAAACGGAAATCCTGTGCATTGTCCCGAATCGGAGGGCAATTACTGGTCATGTCCTTTAATAACCTAAAAGCCGATTTTCAGGTCTCTAACTTCAAACATATAGGTCTTTCATACAAACTTACAACCCCCAGTACACCCTCTTAGGGCTGAATTTTCTAAAAACCGTTTCTTAGCGGCCGTCTACACCATAGAAGGAACCTATCTTCCAAATTTCAAGTCTGTATGCTTTATAGTTCCTGAGATATCGTGATGAATCAGTGACCTTCCGCTTTTATAAATACAGATTAAGTAGTACCTAGAATCTGGTACTTGCTTTCGACGTCAACTGCATCAATCTTACGTCACGAATTTAAAATTGATGGCAGATTAATTATAATCGACCTTCCTACAATAAGAAAAAATCCTAATAAATCTTAAGACTAAATTAAGAAAGATTTAGAACAAGAGATTTTGATTCCCGTTTAAACACTTTCAATTCTATAAATGTGCCTGAGATATGTCCATTTATCTTGAAATTTACCCGTATATTATTGAGGTTCCAGCAAATGTCCTTAATGTTGACCTCGCGGCGGAAGGTGACCCAACCGCGGCGGAACCAGCGACGCTCCGGCAGTGGGTCGGCCAACGCCACGCGCAGGAACCCACCGTACCGCTTACACATCTAACAACATGGAAAATGTGTGTTTTCGGCCACGGCGGCCAATTTCGGCCGAACCGAATTTCGGCCACGGCGGCCAATCTCCAGAGAGATAAGCCATCTGCGAGGGAAATATTATAGTGCACTAAATGTATGCGCAAACACAGGTGCACTCTCTGTTTCTTTACTCTCATAGCCCGATGGAAAGGAAAATCCGACACAACCGGAGAGAGATCAGGCGCAGGATCAGAGGCTTTACGTGCTCTCCGAGGCACGGCATGATTTAATTATGTGGCGATCAGCAATAGGTTTTTTATTATAATAATATCATGATAAATGAATATTAGTTATAAGATGGCGGCCTCAAAACACCTGTTGTAATAGGCGGCTATTTTAAGAAAGGAAGTTAAATGAGCATTACTTGGTTCCGAAAAAAATCACGCTTGACTTATGAAATCAAAAACTTAATAGCGATAAGAGAATCTACAGAAACAGAGAACCTAACTACTCCGTGTGTTACAAAGATTCATACAACTTACGGCTTCCACTTCAGCCTTGGTAATTGTTGGCGCTAAGTTCCTCAAAAATATCGACGTAGTTTTGTGTAACGCACGTGATTCCTTCTTCTCAACTGTCACATCATTTGCCTGTTCAGATTTATCGTTGCTTGCTTCCTTGTCCTTGTTTTCGCTAATTTTCTCAACACTGGGAGACTTTGATCTCTCTTTTACTTTGGGAGACTTGTCTGGTGTCTTAGATTTAGATTTGGACTTGGATTTACGGCGAGTTGTTGTTTCTCCCTCCTCTTCAGAACTCGAGGATGAAGAGCTGGATGATGACGAGCTCGAGGAGGACCCAGGAGGTGCTATCGAAAAAAATCATGAATCCAATTAATTATTATATTATTATTTTTATTGCATTTATAAGCTATTGATATGACTGACTAAATAATAATTTTAAACGTTTTCGGTACATTCGTCATTTCTATATAAACTGCGAGGCTTAATCATTAATACTCACGAGGCTCTTTCTCGGGCACTTCTTCTGTTTCAGCTTCTTGCCCCGGCACAGAGTTAAATCTGGAGAACAACTTAGCTTGCTCCTGCAGTTGACGCAAGTGAGGGTCGATCTCCATGGTCAGAGGCGCGGTGGGTTTAGGAGACTCCGCCTTTTTCTCCTACAAAAAAAGTCAAACTAATAATCGAAGACGAATTATTGGACTTACTCAATATTTTTGACGCTTTTAGTAGTAAGACATTTAAAGTTTTCAAAGTTTGCTGCATGGAAAAAACAAAAACAAATAATAATTAATATTAAGGTGTCTCAAATCTCGACCCCTTGAAATTCAAATACGGCTTGCATGCACATTGTACAAAGTTCTACAAAAAGTAATTTACATCAATATTTTCCAGTTTTTTTTAAATATTTGTTTTAGTAATGGTCATACCTTGTCCTTGGCTTGATTTTCCTTTTCGTCTTTTACTTTTACCGCATCAACGTCAATGACAACTGCTTTATCGGTGTCATTTTTGTCTAAAAGTATAGTAACAAATTGATTTGATTATGAAATTGATTATTGAGGAATAAATAACTTCAGTATAGACTCAATTTTTCCACTAAAGTTGTGAGAGGTTACCAAGAAATTTTGTTAAAACTTACCAATGATCTATTAAGTAGATTAGGTTATCTTAGCTTTATTGGAAAGAGTTTTAGCAAGCAAATGTAAATTAAATGAATCCTCGCTATTGGTGGAAAATTATACTACAACTCTCACAAATCTAGCGAAAACCCAATTTCATTTGTAAAATTTCATACCTTGCTTGTCATTAGTAATCTCTACTGGTACTGGATCATCGAGAACTTTCAAATCTTCTTCAGTCCCACCCTCTAGCTTTATGACTACCGTGTCGAGCAAACGTATTAATTTGTCGGATTTATCCACATCTACTGTCACCTTGTTCAGTTCGCCTTGCTCCAAAAGATCGAGGAAGACGTTCAGACGATTCTAAAATATTTTTACATCTTAAACCCTGTGTAAATTTATATCAAATACCAATGAAAGTTGATTTTCAAAGAATATCAATTTCATTACCTACATTTACTTGATGATTTTAAAATACAGGTATGGCTTGACAAGAGTAGTTACACTGTACAGGCAAATAAATATCAGCCAAAAATTACTTTTATTGAACCACTTTTTTCATAATTCCCTTGACAAAGTGTATTGTTAATTATGTAGTAAGTTTTTAGTCTGTACATAACACTGGCCTTGTGGATTTGTCAGCCAAAGAAAATTGTGGAATTGGTACACTTTAACTAGTTTTTTAAACAAAGTGAACTTAGTGAACGAATCATTAACGGCTTACCTTTAATGCAACAAGTTGTTCTTCTTTGCGCTTCACTGACTCTTCAGGGTGATATTTAATCTTGAACCTATGATGCAAGTGTTGTCAAGTTAAAAATTTTATAACCTAATAATTATAATACTACAAACAACAATGTGTTTTAGAGACCAATTTCCTGGAAAGAGACACTTGATCAACTGTCATCATTGTCCGATGATCCTACTTGGAAAAAATGTGATTTTTAGGGCTACTGTGATCTGTAGAGTATGACACTCTCAAGTATTTATAATTATTATCAAGAGGAAGTTGGTCTACCGTAGTTATCTGCATAAATAAAACCTGTGATAATAAAGTACACAAACTAAAATTGCTTATTAAATACTAAAAAAATCTTCATAATCTCACCTGTCCCACATTTGTGGAATATTTTAACCCTACCCCTAACAGTAACGAAACCTGTAGCATTGCGCGCTACTGGTCAACGCGAATAAAACTAGCTACACACGGCATTTTATCATTTGCATAAAGTTTGAATATATTTTCTTTACACCGTCCGGCAAATCCTTGTGAATATGCTGTAGACTGTAGGGAAAAAAGTTTTCTATTAAAATTTGCATATTAAAAGATTCTATGCATAACCTAGCATTTTTAACAAGCTATAAACTATAAAGGGTGGAATATTTGTTACAACAAAGTCTGTTAGTTATGGCATAGAACCTTTTAATTACGAGCAAATTGTTGCCAACAATCTAATATGAACTTTCTTGTGAACTGATGCAATACTCAAAATTAGTAACCAACATTTTAATTTCATATTTCTACAGTTGGATTGAATTGTTTTGAACTATCCACTTTTATGCAGATGCTTTTATTTACAGCACAGAAATAAACATTTTTCATAAGATACATACCATTCTTCATCTTTATGAGCAACAAAAAATTCGTTAAGCTGCTGCCTTCGAAACTCAAGTTTATATTCATTGTATTTCTGTATGGCATCATCAACAGTGATGGAGTCATCTTGAGCTGCTAAAAATGCCTTGAAAGTCATCATGGTGGGCGGACCATCTGTTGCACCCATGGGCAGCACAGCATCCCTGACAACAAAATGTAACTTTTCACAGAACAAAGGTTGTAATCACTTTGCTACAATCTCCATTTTTGTGGTTAGCATTGTATTTATGTTCTTGCTCCAGCCTTAATATATTTTTAGATTTTTACCAGTAGTAAGAAGAATGTCAGCTAATCAGAGACGATCGCAATCGTCATGGTGCTAACGCCACCAGTTTTGATTTTGAGCAAAAACATTCTGTTTGGGACTAAGGGTGGTGTTTTAAATTGTGATACCTCAATCGGGACTAATTTAAGATGGGGCCAGGCAGAACTTCCAGAAACATTCATTTTAATTGTCGGAGATATGATAGAATATTGAAAAAAAAAATTGGTACAAATAGCAACTTTCTACTACAACACTGTAATCAAAACTTGCAACACTCATGCACGAGGCGCACGAGCGGTCGCTGTTAAGAGTCGATTAACCCGAATATACAGTATTTCTATATAATATTTCTTCACTAAAGCTGCCCAACTACATACTAAAACAGACAAATAAAAAAATGGAAAGCTCAAGAGAGGCTAAAGTGTCCGAAAGCTATAGGCAATATGTAGTTCTTCTTCCCATAAATATGAACTTAATTTTGGTCTACAGCTGTGGTGTGGATCCCCCGCCGTAGCTCACTATGAAGATCCTCACAAAATTCGAAATTTTGAAGCCATAAAACCATTGCATTACCACTGGTCTGAAGACAATGGCGGCATTGCTCCAGATCCCCAGATGAGGTTCCATTAGAATTATATTTACAATCGTTATAAAAAATGAGTTTGTCCTATTAATTGCAGCATATTCTTCCCATTTTTTGTAAAGAAACCTAGTCTTTTAAGAAGTCCCAGCTTTCTAGCTTTGCAGCAGCTTGAAATCTCGCTATTGCTTATTACCTCGCAGAAACTCCTCCATGTTGCTTTAGTCTTCAGTAATTTCTGTAGTATTTAGTTCCTGTCTTTTTTTGATTTCCTGTATATTTCCCACTCCTTGGTCTTATTAGCACTGATATATAATTACCATATTTTCATCTGCGCTTCACCAGGTTACTAAAGGTACCACCAGGTAAGCTTCGAGGGCCTACAGGAGGACCCTGGGGGTACAGCTATTTAAGAAGGCTTGATAATCGATATACCTCCGTTACTTGCTTCCTAGTTCCCGATATACCTGGCTATATTGGTAGTAGCGAAAGTCATGCCAGTCTAGAATTTCCTGTCCAGTGTTACAAAGGTAGGAGTGCTGCCCTCATTCTAGTGCTGGAGGAAATTTGTTATGAAGAAATCATACAAGTACTCACCTTTGTCATTGGTGTCACTGCTTGTCAAGGTCTTGTGGTGGTTGTTAGAATCTAATCCCACCAACAATGTCTCCAGGCGAATTCGAACAATTCAAGCTCCACAATGGGACTTCAGTGGGCAGATAGGCCGAGCAAACAAGCACTCTTGACCGTTGCCAACCTTTGAGCTTATAGCATGCCTCTAAATCATCTGAACAAAGTTCTGGAACAGGCAGTAAGTTGTTGAAAACAATATAGGCTCCGAGTCTGATACCGCTGCTATTCGATAGGTAGATAACTTACCCAAGCTTTCAGCTCCAGAATAGATGTTGAGTCAGAAATACGGGGTTGTAGTAAATAGAGCGAGGTTATTTTATTCTTCAATAAGACGGCATTGGACGCATAAGTTAGCGTGCAGGAACCTCACCAAAGTACCCAGAGTCGCTGTACTTGGCCCTATTTATGATGGGCAAGGGACCAGTCCTTACTCTATTTGGGTTGAGGCGACGTGCGACCTCGAGCGGAGTGAGTTCTTAACAGTCTTTTTCTATTTCCTCTGTAAAAGCCTCGCCTGAGCGTATGCTCATCCTGTGAGCCTTCCAGGGCAATTGGCAGTGAATGAATGAATGGAATATAGTTTAATGTACACCAAAAATAGCAATTCATTTAAGCATTAAAATTACGTTAATAAATCAAAGTCTGTGCAATTATCGGTCTTATCACTACAAAATGATCTTCTACCAAGCTACTATGCAACAGAGCCTCAGAGGATTTAACAACCATTGAGAAAGGGTTCAAGGGTGTATGCTAGTTTCTGAGGAAACAAAAAATAAAGTATTGCCTAACTACTAATATAAAATAATACAAGTAATATATACATTTATGTGTACATAATATATACATAAAAATAAAAATATTATACAATACAAATAATATATACCTACATACATTAATACATACAAAATGGCTGAACGACCTGTGGCTTAGCTGCTAACGCTTACTGCAGTTCTGGCTGTGGGGGTGAGTTGTTCCCCTTCTAGCCTGAACAGCACGATGCGCAATCCAATGCTCACTTGGAAATTGTTTGCCCGGAGGGTCTCAACCGAAGGCTCATCCAGGGAAAAAGTTACCCAGGTTCCCGTTTGTTCAGCCTTTTCGTTGAGAACCCTCCAGTACTCTGGGTTGAGACCTGGATTTTGGAACCAAATCATGTTCAGAGCCCGTGAAATAGGAGATGCCTCTGGGGAGGGAATGAAGGTTACAGCGACCCATGGCTTAGGCATCTCACTCTCGTCCATTAGGGAGAGCCGTGCTTCAGGCCAGGGTTTCAAGCCTGGGACCACCTTAACCAGCCATTCCTGGCCTTCATGATTCATGCAGGTAATTAGCATCCAACCTGTTTTATAGGTAAATCCTAAGAACCTTGGTCCGCGACCTTTGTTTTCTATATGATTCCGTTTGCGACCCAGGGTCCTTACGAGGGCGTCATGAACCATGTTCATCTGCTCCATCGTCATAGGTTCCGAGTTCCGGATCCCCACTCGGGCGGCATCCATGACGTCCTTGAAACTGTCAGGTGGAACTGTACGTTCTTTCGGTGTCGGAGACGTCTTGACTATCTCGCTCTGATTCTCCTTTGGAGATTCCTCCTCAGACTGGTCCAGTTTGTGGATTCTTTTTAGGAATGGTTTCACTGAAGTTAATTTCAACCAAGGTGTACGGCATAGACTGAGGGCCTCCTCCATATCCAGACCCGCATCTACTAGACGCCGCAGGCGCTTGCGTGCTGCTCCACAGAGTCTTTGCTGGCCAGGTTCAGATTTGTGTGGTGGCTTTTCACTCACAAGGGGTGTCTCCAGGGGTATTGTAAGGGCAATGTCGCATCCTTCGTTCTCGTGGTCACTCCCGAAACTGAGCGAGCCAGGTCCAGGTATGAAAGGTCTTCTCTCTACCTTGGGAGAGGTTATATGCCTCTGCACATTTGGATTGATTCCATCAAAGGTGGAAGAAAAATCTTGTTGGTTTAAATTCTCCAGAAACTCCCATGAGTAGCACACGCATTCTTTAATGCACCCTCGTTTACATGAGACTTCCATTTGAGACTGAGTACTGTCGCAAACATGCATCTGGTGCCATTGAGATGAGTTGACTGATGATTTAGATTGAGAATTGGGACTGAAAAAATGTAAGTTCTAGTAATTTTTTTCCAATGTTGCATATTATCTGTCTTTCTATTTGTGGAAACACTTTTGGTCTCTAACAGAAATAATAAAAAACAAAGATATTCTTATGAGAAGAAGAGCATGATTTTCAATATATAATAAATTAAAACTCTTCCCATCTCTTCCCTTCTGTAGAACCATCAAGTCTTAGTGGGAGTTAGCACAATCCTAAATTTTTATAGACAACAAACAATTCCTGCACAGGTACTAGAGAAAATTATTAATAAATCATGAGTGTATGTGTGAAAACTTAAAATAGTCATACCTTGCTGGTACTGGTGGCATAGGTTGACCATATCCCTGATGTGCTGGATGTGGTCCAAAGTGATCATGAGCCCAGCCATATGACCCGTAAGAGTCATGTGGCATTCCCCCATATCTTCTGTCTTCAACAGGCCATTCTGGTCTAATGCGCTTGCTTGGTGGACCCTCTCCCCTGACCGGTGAATAACCCCTGCTAGCACTGGCCCCTCCACGGTAATCTCTGTAGTCAGGACCTGAACGACCTCCACGAGATCTAGCAACACATAGTAATTAAAATTAGTATGCTGTTTCTATTAAATTACATTGATATTTGCAAAATATATTGTTTTTACTACTAACATGTTCTTAAGTCAACAGACATTACTTTGGTAGACTATAATACACAAACATGTTTCATGCTATAATATGTAAACAAGATTTTGTAGTGACATGCACCACTCTCACACTACTATACATACATTGTGAACAGGTCATAGAATTGATCATTTCATTTCATATTATAAATGTGAACGTTTGGATGATTGTATATTTGGTTGTTTGTTACTCCTTCACAACTTAGAATTTAGATAGCATATAATCTGGATTAATACATAGGCTACTTTTATCTTAGGAAATTAAAGAGTTCACGAAGGAATAAAAAACCTTAATTCACGCAGACGAAGTTGCGGGCATGAGTAAGTAAAGTATAATGTTCAATAAAACAATATAATTTATACCTTGCAACTAATACAATTGAATTTCGTTTGATAGCTTTAGGGACATGGATTTGGAATTTGGAAGGTTCCACAGGGTGGGGACGGGATCTGAAAAAGGATGTCACATGGATACAAGATGATACTGCAACTATTAGCCTAATTTCTTTAATTAATTATTTAGGTTAAATTAGTTTGAAAGTAATATTTTAGAGTACCTTTCAGACCATTCCTCTCGGCCCCGACTTCTTTCTTCTCGTCTATCACTACTTCTGTAGCTACTCCCCTCAGCAGCACCTCTTTCTCCACGAAACTTGTCGCGTCTCTTACGATCGTACTCATCATCACTATCAGCCATTGTGAATTATCAATTAAGGATTTATAAATAAAATAGATTGGAACCACAAATTATGATGACGAAGAAAACGAATACAAGTGGAAATACGTGGTAAATACGAAGCAATAAATCATTACAATCAAAAACAGCCGATACAATTTACAGGGAATCTCGGGAATCTGACACGAGTCTGATCACAGAGTACTTTTTTTAATTAGATTAAAGTTATTTTAACCTATATGTTACTTGTCTCTGGTCTGATCACCGAGTCTGATACTTGTGTCTGGACAAACCGTGGACAAAATCCATTGATGCAGCAGAAATACCATAAATTCAGCCAATCACAACAATTATTGATACTCTAACAACGATTGATGCAGAAGATACGCGGTCGCCCTGCTGACGTATCCTTTAGGTTATAGCAGAGACAAGTAAGATATCTTTGATTTTTTATCTAAGAGAGGATATGAAACATCATAGATAGATAAATACTTTATTGCCACACAAAACATTAAAAAAGAAACAAAAACAGTGAACAATCAAACATAATTAAGTGCGCAAAGGCGGTCTTATCACTAAAAGTGATCTCCTCATCACATTTAAATTGAAGCTTCCGGTAAGTAAAAATGGCGTATGGGCGGAGCTTAAGCTGGCATTTAGGGCTGGTATTATCGATACTTGTATGATCGATATAAAATTATCACAAATAAAATTAATAAATAATTAAACATACTATTTTGAAAAAACACTAGTTTAGTAAGTTAAAACCCAATGCTCATTAATATACTTTATTCCTTCCAATCATATCACATGCTAGAGTACATAATTTAATTCTTTTTCACAATCCTTTTTTTCTCTCATTTTCTTTTCGTCCTTCGCGCCCCATAGGCGGGAAGCGCCCCCATTGGCCCTCAGAATTCCCCCTTTTTTAATTATTTTATTTTACGGCCCTGGATTCAAGTCCGTTATGGCCTTATATTTAGAGTCTGGCTAACGAAAGTAGAGACTCGAATTATTTGCAAACTTTTTATATGGCAATACTCAACTACATTTTGCCCTAACAAGATGGCGGTTGTCTGTGGTTGTCGGTGATTTGCAGTGATTAGTTGTGATCTTGTTTACGAGCATTTACGCGTTTAAGAATGAATAAAACAATTAAAAGTGGAGTGCGGAAGATGTTGTTTTGCATGATTTCCAAATTTGAAGAAAAACAACGGGAGAAAGATGCAAAATTCAAACAAAAACAAGATTGTTTACGTGTTGTGTTAGATTTTTTAAGTCAGTATGACGCATTATTTTGATACTTTGTTTGTATATTTCTCTTTTTAAAAAACTATATCTCTATTTTCATCCACATTCAATATACATTTCATTATACACCTTAATAATACCTACTAAATGCAACTTCCAATTAAATGGTTATTTTTCATTGGTTGTGGTAGGTAAGTAAATGTTACATTTATTAATTTGTAACACAAATTATTTTCTTTGACAGAAAATCTGGAGGATGTAGCAGGAGTCGATGAAATAGTGAGAACTATTGAAAAACTTACTGATTTAGAGCAGAATGACAGGATGAGAACCCAGAATCAGTACTTGGAAGAAATAGCTTCAATTACTGGTAATTTTTTACTAAGCACAAGATTTATACACAAGAAATATAATGTATAATAATAATATAATTTGCTATTGTCAATACTGTACCTAATCGTTGTTTAATCATTCTTTACAGGAGTAAGTGTTGCAACTTTAAAAAGAATAAAAAAGGAAGGTGCGCTAAATGATGGTGTGTGGAATACCCCAGGAAAAAAACGGCCCCATAAACCCACAGTGTCTAACTTAGATAGTTTCGACATAGATGCTATTCGCAACAAAATCAATGATTTTTATATTGTCAGAAAACAAGTTCCTACATTGAGGACACTGTTAATGGAATTAAAAGAAAGCATAGGATTTAATGGATGTCGGGAAACTCTTCGCCGCATACTACTAGCTAATGGTTATGAATTTAAGAAAAACAAGAATGAACGTTCAATATTAATTGAACGTTATGACATATCTGCCTGGAGACATCGTTTTTTACGAACCATAGCTTTGAAACGTTCAGAAGGAAAGCCAATTATTTATTTAGATGAGACCTATGTCCACAAAAACTATAAGCCCAAGAAGTCTTGGCAAGGTCCATCTTCGAGTGGTGCAATTGAAAATATTTCAACGGGAAAAAGGTACATAATTGTACATGCTGGATCAGAGAAAGGTCCTGTGCCAAACTCATTGTTAGTTTTTAGCACAAAATCGACAATGGCGGACTACCACCATGACATGAATGCTGCAAATTTCAATAAATGGTTACAAGAAAAGCTCATACCCAATTTAAATGAGCAGAGTGTAATAGTAATGGATAATGTAAGTTATCATTCCGTCATTGTTAATAAAGCTCCAACAACACAAAATCTGAAAAATGAGATAAGAGAATGGCTTACTTTCAATGATATTCGGTATGAAGATTACCACACAAAGGCAGAGCTGCTATGTTTTGTAAAGCAGCACACACCAAACCCAGTATACAAAGCTGATGAACTTTTAAAGCAGAATGGTCATGAGGTTTTGAGACTTCCTCCCTACCACTGTGATTTAAATCCTATTGAGCTTGTATGGAGTTTGGCTAAACGTAAAGTGGCAAGTAAAAATGTAGCCTTGAAAGAATGATTAAAGAGTCGTTTGAAAGCATTACATCAGAGGACTGGAAGAAAATGTGTGATCATGTCATGCATATTGAAATTAAATACAAAGAAAGAGATAGAATTACTGAAGAAAATTTAGAAAGTTTCATAATCAATGTTGGAAATAGTGACACCAGTGACTCTGATGAATCTTTGCAGATAGAAGCTTTGGATTCAGATTTTGACTATAGTGACTAAAATAAATTATTATTGAATATTGTTGTTTTTTCATTCAGGCAGGTGGTAGGTTTTTTAGTATGCAATCGGTTTCAACAAAAATAAGAAAAATAATTCTAAAGTATCAAATTAGGTTACTCCAGGTCTGTCACACTAATTTTGAGTTTGCCATACTAACAATTTTTAAATTTGCCGCTCTTTTCCAGTCTCTACTTTCGTTAGCCAGACTCTATTGCGAATGTCATTCCACAGAATATAAAACTAGAAAATCATGACATTCGGCCATCCACTTTTGGGCAACCTCCCGGTGCACAATAATTAAAATATATGAAAGTAAGTCAGCTATTCACAAATCAAGTTTTAGAAACGTAGCTCGACATAATATAATTCGTAATTTAACACACAAAACATTATAAAATTTATCGCTATTTACCTAAATAATAAATGAATTTAATTATAACTAAATTCCTTATACAAATCAGTACAACTAGTTATCGTTTTAGTCTGACGAACGTAACTGTATATTCTCAAAGTATATTTTTGAAACTCAAAGTATATTTAATCAAATTAGGTACACTTTATACACTTTTATAAAACATGATGGTGATAATCAGTTACGGTATCTTAAAAATAAAGCTACGAGGGTTCCAAACGCGCCCTGGTCTGAGAAGAGCCCACAACAAACTCAGCCGGGTTTTTTTTTGTATCACCATCTCACAAATATCGTAAATCACTTAATTATATTTATAATTTTAACAATTACATAATTAGCCGCTAGAACAATTCATACCCATGCCTTCTAATCCTATCATTCAAATAATCCTTTACACTGTAATTGGAATTCTCAATTAGTTCTCGTTTTACAAAAACTTTGAACTTTATCACTGAACCCTTATTAAATTATTGATATAATATATCAATAATTTATTATATTAATTCTTTTCTTACTATTATTAATTATAAACATTATCTTCTTAAAAATAAATACTTTTAACAGATAATCATGACATTCGGTTTCTTCCACAAATATATATTTTTGAAATAATTACTCTAGCAATTTTATTTACGTATCGACCGTTGGAAACCTTCATTGCAATACAGATAGTGAAATGTTTTCTTCATTATCATCATTCAAAGACTCAATTGTTGACTCTATCATTATTCGATTCGTTGTACTGTAAGTTGCAACGACGATCTGAAATGGTTATTTCTTATTTTTATACAGAGATAGTGCTAATTTGATATCTGTAATTTCCTACAGCTTTAACAATAATTTTGTAGACCCCTATACATTTCGATTACAATTTCTTGCTATTGCCCTTAGTCTACTTACCATCTATTTAAATACAAATCTTATTATAAATTTTTTGACTAATTCTTTTTTTTTTTTTTTTGTGTCTATAGTTGTCACTTGGCAGGAAAAGGTATATATGAAAGAAAATGTTTGACAAGTCAGAACTGTACAGAAAAGAAAAAAGTTCTCCATATACAAAAGTAGATAAATTAACGAGACAGCAGGGAGTTTTTTTTAATATTGACGGTCAGTTGTTCGGTTTTATTATATATTATAGACATTTATCCTGGAAAAATAAAATCAGTTCCCACGGGACTCGAAAAAATCTAAAATCTACGCGGAAGAAGTCGCGGGCAACAACTAGTTTCTTCTAATTATATTAATCAGGTCTCCCTCTTTAAAAACGGCAGCATCAGTTCGTCTCGAATCATGATATTGTTTTGTTGCTGACTGTATTCAATATTGGCTTTATTTCGTTTCTTAACAATTTGACATCAGTCGGTTGCAACAAACTATCCCGAAGTCTAATCGAAATAAAACTTCTGATGGCTTTTTTCGTTTGAACGCATTTATGGTATTGTTAATACCCATCGATTTACCAACTAAGTCAATGTTAACACTCCACTGCATCTTACTCAGCTGCATATCCCAATCACGTTCATCCTTACATGAACCTCTTTTAACGGTTAACCAACGAATTTAAAATTGTTTGATTTAAACTTTTAGTTTCGCCGTTGGATCTAAACATGCTGCTGTGTAGTTAAATACGTCTCAGATACCATGAAGTTCACAAAACTTACATAATAAATTCATTAATTAAAATCAAAATTTATGCACTATGACTACATGATCTAACATAGGTAGGTATTCTTTTTTTTTGTAAATTTGCGTAATATTTTAGGAAACCAATAACGAGCCTGAATCTTCTCAACTGTCTTCGCCTCACCCGAGTGTCTGATGTATGTCATAGTTATCAAGCGTTTCCAGCCCATTGGGGTGTAAATGCCATTCTTCAGTAGCACAGTTTGTGTGCTTCCAACTATCTATACCTTCTCCAAATCCTTCACAGTTACTGCAATCAGGTTATGGAACGCCCTTCCCCAGAAAGTACGTCAAGCACCGTCTTTAAAAGTTTTTAAGCGTCGAGTACACAAGCACTTTCATAAATGTCAGAATCCCTCCACATAATCACATTCTTAAATATAATTTAACTTATATGTGTATATATTATATTTTACAAATTATATTATATTATTATATTATATATTATATTGTATTTTACATTATTTTTATGTATTTTTTGCTATGATTTCTTATTCAAGCCATTTACTAAATTGCATAATAAATTATCATGCTTCACTTTATTACCTACTACCTAATATGTTTCTTCTTACCCCAACTTTTCTCTTTATACTTATTGTACGCACTGTGATTTCAACCCTGTCCCCACTACCAAAAGTTAACTGGAAGAGAATACCTCTAGGTATTAAGTTCGCCTTTGTGCATTATAATTTTATTATGTGCAATAAAGAATTTAAAACAAACAAACAAAACATAATATTGCCTACAATAATCAACACATTTCCCTTGAAACCAAAGCAAAATTTTTAGGTGTTGTTCTAGACTGCAGACTCAATGGCGCAGCTCATGCTCAACATAATATAAGCCGAAAGTGTGAAAGCGGTATTTACATCCTCCGTGCGCTATCAGGGGTATGGTGGGGATCTCACCCGTACTCCCAAAAACTCTTATACAATGCCATAGTCCGCAGCCATCTGGACTATGGTATATTTGCACTTGATCCCATCAATAAAACGGCTACAGAAAAATTTAACAAAATACAGTATAAAAGTTTGAGAATTATACTTGGCGCCATGAAGTCTTCCCCTACAAATACATTGCAAGTGGAATGTGTTGATCCACCAGTCCAAATTAGAAGTCAGTATTTATGTGACCGTTTTGTCTGCAAAGTTCTACAGCTTTCCTCACACCCACTACTGGACAGCCTTCGACGGCTGAGTTATGTGATCAGAGACAACCAAGGCAAATCCTTTCTTCTAAAAAGTTTCCTTAAATTTACATCCCTTCCACATCCAATTAGTTCTTCCCCCAGGCTACCCCTGTTTTCTACCCCTTATCAAAGTTTGAATCGTAAACCTGCAATTGTTAATCTTGGTGTTCACAAAGGTTCAGCTGAGGCTAACCAGAAATTTAATGAAATTATTCAAAACAACTGGCCCGATTTTCTTACAATATACACTGATGAATATACACTGAAAAAACCCAAACAAAAATAAAATATTAAAAATTTTGTATAATGAAAAAAACATATAGTTTAATAATTGTTAACCTTTGAGCTACCATATCTAACATATTTTATCGTTACAGCTGTCAAGTAGCCAATTAGACCAGTTTTAGCACAGAATTGGAAAATAAGAGTCAGAATTTAAAAAAAAATACATAAAGTACATAATTTTTTGTATAATTTATATAAATAAGTAACTAAGTTTAAATTTAATTGTAACTTTACTATTTATTGTTTTTTTTTTTCATTTATTTAACAGTTCACTAAATTACTCCCGCAATAACCACTATAGTATTTATTACAATTAGTGAATACTTTATAGGCAAATGTGCAAATTATATTTAAGTTGTTATTTGTAAGGTAAAACGTTATATTATGTATTTCAATAAAGAAAAAATAAACTCATAATTTAAAGAAATGAATCTTAATTCAAATTTCATTGGCTAGTAAGACATCATGGAAAAATGCCACCAAAATGCTTCTAGAAAAATATCACCCCTAGAAATACCCCTTTCCATCTTACTTGCCCCTAAATTTAGGGGAAAAACCCCCAAGTTGGCAACATTGGAAATAAACCAGAGACAAGTTAAAAGAAACGATGATTCAGTGTTACCAACTCGAAGTTTGTCTCGGAGGTAGATATGATTTTAGAAGTTGGTACTTTCCTACCAATTATATTACTTTGAAAAGTTGGTAGATCTCTACCATAGAGATGTTATATTAGACTTTTTTTTAAGTATTCCTAATATTGAATATATTCGCTCTCATAATAGCATACCATACCTATTACTGGATAATAGTCAAATAATAGTCAACTGCACCATTAAAAATATTAAATACTAGATTATCGTTAATATGTACGACGGTTGTCGATAGTTTATTAGCTACTAGAAATGATGCCAGCGACTTCGTCCGCGTCATTGTTTTTGTTTCGCGCGGGGAATCCTTAATTTTTCGGGATGAAAATAATAAACTTAAGCTTATCACCATTTATTTCACAAAATGATTTTCATATTAAAGAAGTTAAAGAAATAAAATATATTAATATATTTTTAATGGCTTTTATTTTGCTTTTTTTTATAATTGATATATGTATATGTCATTGTAAGATTGTAAAAACCGTTAGATTATAATCTAACTCGCGAAATTCTAAACTATCGAAAGATTACAATTTAACGCATTATTTTCCGGTAGATTGTAATCTGATAGGTATTTAAACCCTATAAAACCTAAGTACTACTTGATTGTTTATGTCGAAGCCTAACCTAACCTAACCTATAAGAAAGAGACAAGAAAACGTAAATAAAATGAATATTTCAAAAATTGACACTCAGAACATTGTCTTGAACAGAGTGGTTGTCTACAGTGGATTATTAATTTTATTGAAACATATTCTATATTTTATGCATGAATGTATTTTTATAAGTACACATCCTTTTTACACCATTTTATAACAAAAACGTTACCTAGGTTACATTATTTTTCTAAAGTTTTCGGTCTACAACATTATGTCAAAGAAGTTTTTATTCAACACCTTCTCCTATTTTTCAATTTATATGTATATGAATTTAAAAATAAATTTTAAATAAATTTTATTAACTTAACTCGGTTTTATTTCTATATCTATACCGTTAAAACAAAACTTATTCAACTTTCTAAAACAAGTGCCTGCGCCAAATCGTGGGAGCTCCGAGGTACGTGAGGAACGACGTGATCCATCGCGACCTCAAGACGCCCACCGTGGAGGGGTATGTCCGTACACTCGCGCGGCGCATGTTTGCGCACGCGGACAACGGACCGTACGAACACCTCCACGGGATCGCACCGCCGACCACCCGACCTCCGACCGGGCGTCCACTACCTCGTGAGCTCCTACGGTCGCCATCACCTGCGCGGCACACAGGCGACCGTAGCGACGACGACGACGCGACACACACCGGACTTGACACCGACTCCGCGCGCGACGGCGACCCTATCGCCCGCAGCGCGGAGTCCACCGGCCTTGACACCATCTCGGCGCGCGAGAGCGACCCCATAGCCCGCAGCGCCGAGATACCTGGAGAAGACATGGGTCCTGCACGCGGAGGTGATGATGTCACCCGCAGTGCGGACCCAACACCGGAAGAGACACCCGACCTAGGGGCCCGTAGCCTACAAGGCAGGCCCTAGCCGGTTCACCGGCTTCAAGATAACCACCGGGGCACAATGTTGCCCCGCGCCCCGCCCGGGTAAGGAGGCTCAGCCTCGAGGCCCGTACCCCCGCTCGGCCCCCACGGGCCAAACGGAGAAGACCCACACGCGCGCGCAAATAAAATCTTATCATCAAAAATACTAATCTTTTAAGTTACTTACATTAGTATTTTCTTACAATGATTCTCAAATTTAATTTTACTTAACGGTTTTGTTAAGCTGTTTGTTCATCTGTAGAACAATATTTTACAGCAATATTACCTTTTATATAATGTTCATGTATAAAATAATATCTAACATCAATATGCTTTGATCTTTTATTGAATGAACCTGTTTTAATTAACTGAATTGAACTCTGATTGTCAATATTCAACAATATTTTTATATTTAAATCTACAAGTTCACACAATAATGATCTTAAATACAATGTTTCCTTACAACAATCCGCAGCTGCAATGTATTCAGCTTCAGTTGAAGATAAAGCAACAATTGGTTGTCTTTTGGAACACCAAGCAATGGGTCCACCAGCTAAAAATATTATATAACCAGTTGTGCTACGTCTAGTTTCTAAGTCATTTGCATAATCTGCATCACAATATGCATCTATTACAGACAAATTTTCATTTTTAAAATATTTTATTCCCTTAGCTTTTGTACCCTTTAAATATTTCAAAATCTTTTTAATAGCTATGACATCATTTTTACTAGGGTTTTCTATTTTTCGACTGACATAATTAACCGCTTAAGCTATATCAGGTCTAGTCCTAGTAGACAGATACAATAATCCACCCACACACTCTCTGTAGGGAAAATTTGTTTCCAATGTCTCGTCTTTAACTGTCTGTTCACTACATGGTGTGCTAGTGGGTTTTGAATCAATCATATTACAAGCTTTAAGCTAATTTTCTGTATAAAGTTCTTGTTTCAATGTTATACCTGAACTATCTATATGAATTTCTAAACCGATATAATTTTTTGGATTTTTAAATATTCTTATTTCTAATTCCTTTTGCAAACAATTCAGAATTCTATCTAAATCAGTTTTATTTTTAGCAATTACAAGTCCATCATCTACATAAATTGCTATTATAATATTTTTATTAACATTTGTAAATACACAACGATCAGTTTTTGTAGAGAATTAACCTAGTGTTGACGCCCGTTAAGCGTGATTCACGAATATTCCCGAGCGCGACGCCTCGGCAACAGTCGGTTGACGCGGCGCGCGCGCGCAGTCTGAGTCGAGTTGTCACTTGAAGCGAAGCCGGTACGTTTGCTTACTCGCGGTGCTGTGTATTCAATTATTTGGACGGAAACGTATAATTTCTAGGGTTTAATCGTTGTTCATTTGTGTTTGCGAGTGGCACTCTATTGCCTTAAGCCGGTGTATTGTTTTCGCGAATTTGTAGACGTGCGTAACGTGCATAACGTGCATTCTTGTGACCCACCCTTTTGAAACAATTGTATGACTCAAATCTTGAATATTGACGAAATATTAGTTGTAATATTGGATTTCCGTTGTGTATTAACTGGTTATCCTTGTGCAAGTGCAAAAATTGTGAATTCGGTGATACGTATTGTGTCGACGGTATTTTTTGTGACTGCGGGTAGGACCGGCCGGGAGTTCGCTTGCCCCGACTGATAGTTTGGGCGCTTGGAGCGATACCCTAATTGGTTGGCCAAGCTACACACTCATTATCAGACAAAACCACTTTTATCACGTCCCGTTCTCTCACCACCCACACACACATCTAGCAAGGCTTGCCTCATTTTGGGGACGACGACCTAACAGAAGGTAGGTTGCGGTATTTTTTAATTAGTTAATTATAGTTGGTTAATTGTCCTACTGACGGCAGACAATTGCAACCCGTCACTGACAGTGAGTCGTATGTTGCCGCCCCGACCGGGTTGCAGTCGTAGGTCGCCGCCCTGAACGGGCTGTTAGTCGTAGGCGTCCGCCCTAGCCGGGCCGTCACTGACAGTGAGTCGTAGGTCGCCGCCCATAACGGGCCGTTAGTCGTAGGCGTCCGCCCTAACCGGGCCGTCAGTCATCATCGACCCACTACGGATCGTTATTAGTAAGGAGGCTACGGGCCGTTACTGGTAGGCAGGTGCGCTCGACTAACCTCCGTAGTTCACTTCGGTCGAACGGTTATTCTACTCCGATTCGAACGGCTGCCCTTGTTTGTCCGAGTGAATCCTGCTATGGGCCCCAGGACCTAACTCAAAATTTGCTTAGGACAACCAAGTGGCCGAAACAAATTTGGTAGCAGAGCGTGGTTGCACGCCCTCTAGCGGAGTTGTTAGGCTTGATCGAACGCGCCTTCCTGTCTGTACGCCTGGATTATTTGTTTTGCTGATTGCGATTAATTAATTGTTTAATTTGTTTGTAATTTGTTGTCGTGTTTAATTGTAACTTGTTGCAACTCGGTTTCTTTGTCGAGTTGCGTGCTAATTTGTGTAACTATATTTGCTTAGTTGTATTGCTAGGGCTGCCGCATTCCGGTAGGTATTCAGTGTACAGTTTATACCTTGAATTGTTCCAATTCCTTGAGATTTAATAGTTTCATTATTTGCCACTGATATTTTCGACTGAATTTCTTGATAATTTCTTAAATTATTAATATTATTTGTCATGTGTGACGTACTTCCAGAATCAACCACAAATTTTATTATTTCATTTTCTTTATGAGTATTACTAGTTCTTGTTGTTAAAATTTTTATTATTTTTATTGCGAAAAAAACAATTTTCTGCTTTGTGATTGTTTTTCTTACATATATTACAGCCTTTATTTTTATACCAGCAATCCTGTTCTAGATGGTTATTCATTTTATATGTTCTGCATTTGAACTGTTTTGGTTTATATTTTTCTACCTTTAGCACTACATTATCACATTTTTCATTTGTATTACTTACTCGCGTTTCTTCGAGCAGTAATCGATTTTTAAGATTAAGTAATTTTTTTTCATTATCTGAGGTACTTTCCCATGCTGTTGTAAAAAATTTGTATGAATCTGGGAGACATGTTAGTATCTTTGTCATTATAAGGTCTTCACTAATCTCATGACCAAGATTTTTAATCTTAATGACAAAATCTCTACATTTACTAAATTTTCGTTCATAGGCAGATTGCTATTGTACTTGAATTTAAAAAATTCTTGTAGTCAATTAGATTTGTTTCTATTTTCTGACCCCTCAAAAATGGTATAGATTTTGTTATACATTTCATATGCTGAATTACAAGTTAACAAATGATATTATTTGAATTTCTTATCGATTGATGATATTATTAATTTTTGTGACTTGGCATCTTTAAGTTCATCAATCTTATCGTCACCCTTTTTTAAAGTATTACTTAACCCATGCGCTTTTAAATAAATATTTATTTCGAATTTCCACATTTGAAAACTCTCGGGTCCATTTAATTTTTCGATTTGGATTGTTTCATCCGAAGCCTTCGCCATTTTAAATTTTTATGTGTAATGTACTTACAGTTTTTTATTTTATGCGATTTTTACTTTTCTCACTTCTCACGTCCGCTGGGCCCATAACCTCTTGAACAGAGTGGTTGTCTACAGTGGATTATTAATTTTATTGAAACATATTCTATATTTTATGCATGAATATATTTTTATAAGTACACATCCTTTTTACACCATTTTATAACAAAAACGTTACCTAGGTTACATTATTTTTCTAAAGTTTTCGGTCTACAACATTATGTCAAAGAAGTTTTTATTCAACACATATATATAGTTAGAATAGTATAGAATATAGAATCTTTCGATAGTTTAGAATTTCGCGAGTTAGATTATAATCTAATGGTTTTTACAATCTTACGGTGTCATATTTCATTACATATTTACATTTAAAAACATCAATTGTTTTACTTTTTCAGTTTTCAGTCTCGTTCGACGATCTGAAATTATGTAACCGGACTTCGAAAAGATGCGTTCGCACGATGTTGTCTAGTCGATAGTTTATATGCAGGATTCAAAGCGTTTGAGTATTACATAAAGCCTTTATCTTCAACAATGGAGAATGGTTGAAAATCTTTAATAAATAGAAGTAAAAATTTTTCGTCAATTTTTGTTCGCTGCGTTGCATTCATTTTTTTTACTGGTAAATTAATTTTAGTCTGCACGGTGATTTTGGCTGTACTAGCTGAAGACACTGTGGATTGCACATTTTCCGAACTGTTGGTGGAGCCCGAGTCATTTTCTGGTACTGTTTGCCGCAATTGCGAGCTTGCAGATATAACTGAAATATGTTTACTGTAATGTATAACTATTGAGGGTGGATCAAAAATAAGTGTCATTAATTATTGTTGATTGTCATTTTCACATATTTTTCATTATAACCGTTTTGAAGCTAGTTATGTTTTATTCCGTTCCCTTTTGTTTTAAGTGTGTTCCTGTGGGAACAGCTATTTCATATGTTTATTAAGGTTAGACACTGTGGTCTTAAACGAACATTTTTGAGCACATATTTTACATACAGCAATTTTCTGCTCTTCAGAATCCACAGTGAAATGTGTCCACACCTCACTAGTTCTCGCCCGCTTCATTATTATAAATAATTAAATTAAGTCTCTAATAAAACGTTTTTGCTTTATCACCACCAGAAAAACCACCAAATAAAATATTTAAATCAACAACTAACTCATTACTTATTAGCGCTATTAAAATATCATGCGGTCGCAAAAAGTTTTGTGCTGACACTAAATAGTAAATACCTACTCTAAATCATCAATCATCAACAGCCATTATGCATCCACTGTTGGACATAGGCCTCTTTTAAGTAGCGCCAACGTGCTCTATCCTCGGTTTTCCGCATCCAATCGATGCCAGCCACCCTCCGGATATCATCGCTCCACCTTGCTGGGGGCGCCCTACGCTCCGTTTACCAAGACGCGGTCTCCACTCGAGGACCTTTCGACTCCAACGTCCATCGGTCCTCCGACACACGTGACCAGCCCACTGCCACTTCAGCGTGCCAGCCCTAAGAGCTATGTCGCTCACTTTTGTTCTTTGGCGAATCACTTCGTTCCGGACTTTATCCCTCAAAGAAATTCCGAGCATAGCTCTTTCTATAGCACGCTGAGCGACCTGCAGTCGGTGTACTAGCCTCGCTGTCAGTGTCCACGTTTCGGCACCATAGGTCATTACTGGTAGGACGCATTGGTCGAAGACCTTAGTCTTCAGGCACTGCGGTATGGGCGACGAAAAGACTCGACGAAGTTTTCCGAATGCTGCCCAGCCTAGCTGTATTCTCCTATCGATCTCCTTCTCAAAGCTGTTTTTACTCAATTGGAAAATTTGCCCAAGGTATGTATATTCCTGAACAGCTTCGAGAATAGACCCATCGACATTGATCGGCTCCGGAGCGACCAGGTCATTTAGCATGACCTTGGTCTTGTCTAAGTTCATCCGGAGACCGACACGTCGGGAGGCAACGTGGAGGCCATCAAGCATCTGTTGAAGCTCCTGCAGCGAACTTGCGATGATGACGATATCATCGGCGAATCGGAGACGTGAAATGTTCTATCCGTTTATGTTGATGCCATGCCCTTTCCAGTCAAGCGTTTTGAAGACATCTTCCAAAGCATTAGAGAACAGTTTCGGGGATAAAACATCCCCCTGTCTCACCCCACGATGCAATTGGATAGGTCTTGTAGACGCACCCTGTACTTGGACTGACATATATGCTGGGCTATATAGGCATTTCAACACTTCGATGTATCGCCAATCAACTTGGGATCGCTGCAAAGAGTCCAACACAGCCCAGGTCTCGATGGAGTCAAAGGCCTTCTCGTAGTCCATAAAGGCGAGGCACAGAGGCTGATTGTACTCGTAAAACTTCTGTACAATCTGCCTCAATGTGTGTATGTGGTCTATGGTGCCATAACCACTCCGAAACCTAGCCTGCTCCGGTGGCTGGAAGTCGTCGAGCCTTCGTGATAAACGGTTTGTGATGGCCCTGGAAAACAGCTTATGGGACGACAGCGAGATGGGACGGTAATTTTTAAGGAGTGTTTTATCACCTTTCTTAAAGAATAAAACAACTATGCTCCTATTCCACGCCTTTGGAGTTCTCCCGTTCTGAATAACAGAGTCAAAAAGCCTCTGTAGCTCTCTAAGAAGGGGCATACCCGCTGCCTTCAAGAGCTCAGAGGTAACTCCATCTTCTCCCGGGGCTTTTCCATTTTTCTGCTGTTTCAGGGCCAACACAATCTCGTCCACACTAATTTCCGGAAGGTCATCGGTGTAGTGGCGAGTTAATTTGGCTCTGGGATCCTGGTCACAGGCGTCAGTCTGTGGAACTTGGGTGTCATACAGCTTGCCGTAGAAGTCTTCTATCTCAGCGAGAATCTCTGGTTTGGCACAAACGGTTCTACCACTAGAGGTTCTAAGTTTGGTCATTTGGCATCTACCAAGACTTTGGGAAAACACCTTGGACCCCCGGTTTTGCTCTATCGCTTGTAGTATGTTTTGAGTATTGAAGCTCCGGAGGTCTCGTCTTATTGATGTTTTGACCTTTTTATTGAGGGCTAGGTGTTCCGCCTGAGTAGCTTGCACATTTTCGCGCCTCTCTTTCATGAGATTCAGAGTCTTATCTGAGAGTTTAGACTTCTTAAGCACACTCCTTGTTCCACAGAACCTGTTGCCTTCTTCCCGGATGATATTAGCCACAGTTTCGTAATCCTCATCAATTTATGTACTGAAACGTAAACTTATTGAGTAGGTATCTTTTATATCATAGTTTTTACAGTGTGGCTCTAAACCTCTAAACAGATAAATTTGATTTTATTATTTGACTTTCATGGATTGACATTGTTGTATTTCGAGTAATTGTATTAATTGACATTGTTAATAATTAACATATTGTGACATCAGACACGTAATAACATTATACTTAATATAAAAAATGTATTTAAAGAAAAAAAATAAATAACTGGTTGAACTTTGGATGGTAATTAAAATAACGTTGTATAAATGAAACATTTATGTATCTACTTTATAATATTGCATGTCATATATTGAAAGTATTTGGATGTAAACAACTATATTATATTAAGACCTTATGAAAACTCAAAGGACATGACCAGTAATTGCCCTCCGATTCGGGACAATGCAGAGGATTTCCGCTTTTACAGTAAGGTTTAAAAATTCAAAACGAAATTATTATGGATTTATTATTCCAAATAAGGTCAGGGTTCGAATGGCAAAAAAAAACAGTACGTTTATTATTTAAATCTTGAGCGTCCGCTTTCCTCTTTAAGCACTACTCCATTTTGACGTTCCATTATATCCATGCCTAATCTTGTAACCCTACATGAATACCATTTAAGTACCTTAGTCATTATATTATGAATGATTTATTTTTGATCAATTAAATAGTAATGAAAAGGAAATGTATGTTTTGTTTATAATTATTTTTATTTTTTGAAGTCTCAAACTAATAGATCGAACAAAGCATTTTGAAATAATGCGTTTAAAGGAACGCCCTTTCACATTGCATATGCTGCCATCTGTGGTCGAATAGTTGAACTTGTTAACCAAAAGTAGTAAGCAATTCTTAAAAATATTTTCTAGACTCACCACAATAACTAGCGCCATCTAGTGTGGGAAAGCAGTTTTTGGTGAAACTTTTTTTATTCATTTTCTCAGTTTTCAGAGCCTTCAGAATCCTGAAACTTTTTTATTTGAAAACTATAAAATATAACAAGTACAATAATAAAGAAATAATACTTGAAAATATTTTTTTAGACTCGCTCAACACAATAAATAGCGCCATCTAGTGTGGGAAAGCAGTCTTTTGGTGAAACTTGTTTTATTCATTTTCGCAGTTTTCCGAGCCTTCAGACTCCTGAAACTTTTTTATCTGAAAACAGTGAAATATTACAATTACAATAATAAAGAAATCATTGCTGAACATTGATTTTTGACACCTAGGCAAGCTGCCATAGTTCCACCGGTCAAGTCCTTTGCAAGAGGTAAATTAATCTTGAATCTTAAATCTTGAACAATCATAAGCACTGTATTATTCTAAACCTTACCTAATAAACTATGTCAAGATAATTAGCTAAATACTTTAATTCTTAATATAAATTAAAAAGAACTTCTAGTTTGCTCGTTGGAATGAGTTACTCTGGTAGATTGTATGATGTTTTAATTATTTATTAACATAAATTATAGATTTTGCATCTCAGAGCGAAGGGACTCGCTCATCACAGGAAGGCCGAGCTGTAAGCCCACTTATCATTTTGGGCATATTTTAGGTATTTAAATTTATATCGTCTAAGTCGGCGTTTGTGATTTCTAATATTATTTTATTAATTATATATGTCACCGTAAGATTGTAAAAACCGTTAGATTATAATCTAACTCGCGAAATTCTAAACTGTCGAAAGATTGTAAACTGTTCAATGCTCTGAGTGTCAATTTTTGAAATATTCATTGTATTTACGTTTTCTTGTCTCTTTCTTGTAGGTTAGGTTAGGGTTCGACATAAATTACCAAGTAGTGCCCGGCCGCAGGCCGGGCACTTAGGTTTTTTCGGGTTTAAAAACCTATCATATTACAATCTACCGGAAAATAATGCGTTAAATTGTAATCTTTCGACAGTTTAGAAATTCGCGAGTTAAATTATAATCTAACGGTTTTTACAATCTTACGGTGACATATACAACCTAATATAACAAAACTCATTCACCGTGTCAGAATTCTAGCGACATCTAGTGAATGTTCGAGGAAGTTACTTTTTGCTAGTTTATGTCATGTTGTTATGTTGATTATTAATTAATATTCGCCTGTTGCTATCTTCCAGCTTTATTTAAATTATTTTTTTCTATTATTTTATAAATATCCTAGATTAAATATTATTGAAGTTATTCATTAATAATATTTTATTATCATCATGAATTCGTAACCTGTATTTGAATTTGGCGCCAAGAAGTTACGACAGATTGTCTTTTGTTTTTTTAATGGCATTGTGATGGTAATCGTGACTAAAAACGTAAAATATAGAAAATGTTATCGTATTGCTGGTTTTTACTTAAAGTTCCCATTATCCTGAAGCTGTGGCTACATAATATACCTACTCGTAGTTTGAAATGCGAAATATTCTATGGACTACTTACTTCAAGGTTTTGAATGTTTTTAGAGTACAACAATATAAATAAAAATAATATGACTTTTTACTTTGGTCAAATAGTTTAAAATGATTATGAGTCAAAAGTTCCAAAAGTTGGTAGATTTTTTTGCAAGGCAGTAGATAGGAGTTAGATACTAAAAGTTGGTAGAGTTAGTAACACTGCGCTAATCGCAGCCAGAGAAGAGGTTAATTTTCTATGTTACACAAATAGCGCTACTTAAATGAAGACTTTTATGCTACTTGTGTGCTACTCACAGACATAAAAGGGAAGGTGCTACTTTATCTCTGTACTCTATGGCTGGAAGGTTATATTCCTCTATGGCAGGAGCACTGAGCTAAAAATCAAAATTATTTAAGGTGGTCCCACTTTTTTGTGCTTCTTAAAGCTTGTCAGTCCTCCTAATCCTTATAGGCCTATTACACTGCACTTTTTCCAGGGCCCTGTGGAAAGGCTGGGCGTGGCCGCTAGTTAGAGCGTCGCTTATTACACAATAATGAGGATCAATTTAGGGACCCTTTATCTCTAAATCTTAATACACTACACTGATTTAAATGGAAGGGTCCCTGTGGAAAGTGCAGTGTAATAGGCCTATTAGGTACCTACACCTACCCATAGCTTCGTGAAGCTTCGTGGTATGTAAATGTCACCGTAAGATTGTAAAACCCGTTAGATTATAATCTAACTCGCGAAATCGCAAAGTGTCGAAAGATTACAATTTAACGCATTATTTTCCGGTAGATTGTAAACTGTTAGGTTTATTAACCCGATAGAACCTAAGTACTACCTGATTATTTGTGTCGAACCCTAACCTAACCTACCTGAAACAGACAAGAAAACGTAAATACAATGAATATTTCAAAAATTGACACTCAGAATATTGAACGGTTTACAATCTTTCGACAGTTTCCAATTTCGCGAGTTAGATTATAATCTAACGGCTTTTATATTCTTACGGTGACTTAAACACGAGATATACACATCCATACTTCCATACTTACTTATTATTTTAAATGCGAAATTGTGTCTGTCTGTCTGCTACGCTTTCACGGCCCATCTGTTCAACCGATTTTGATGAAATTTGGTGTAGGGATAGTTTGTATAAACCGAAGACTATTACATTGTATATGTCACCGTAAGATAGTAAAAACCGTTAGATTATAATCTAACTCGCGAAATTCTAAATTGTCGAAAGATTGTAAACTGTTCAATGTTCTGAGTTTCAATTTTTGAAATATTCATTTTATTTACGTTTTCTTGTCTCGTTCTTGTAGGTTAGGTTAGGGTTCGACATAAATAATCAAGTAGTGCCCGGCCTTAGGTTTAATCGGGTTTAAATACTTATCAGATTACAATCTACCGGAAAATAATTCGTTAAATTGTAATCTTTCGACAGTTTAGAATTTCGCGAGTTAGATTATAATCTAACGGTTTTTACAATCTTACGGTGACATATATAGCATGTATATTGTCTTTGTTAGGTATAAACTTATAAAGAAGTATAATAATAATTAAACAAATGGGTTTGAAAACCGAATACTTTTTATTTTGTAAGAAAATACCATAAATAATTACCTACTCGTAACAGCCAGTTACCGTAATAGGGATGCCTAGGTCAAATGCGATATAATCAAGAGCAAATTGATTCATCCGAACCATCCCCGCAATCGTCTTGCCCATTACACTGCACACTACGAGAAACACAACGGTTGTTCCTGCACTGTATTTCATGAGTCCCACAAGCCGTGTCACAGCCTTGAGGCTCGTCGCTGCCGTCTGCGCAATCCGAAAACCCATCACAAAATCGCGACGACATTATGCACTGCCCGTCTGTACATGTAAATTGATCTTCAGGACATTCTGAAAACAAACCAAATGCCAAATACTAACAATAATAAAACTATTTCATAAGAATATTTGTATGCAGGCGGAAAATCCCGTTAGGTTAGAGTTTAGACTAAAGCATAAAGGCCTATTACACTGCACTTTTCGCAGGAACCCTTACATTTGGATCAGCGTAGTGTAATAAGATTCAGGGAGAAAGAATCCATAATTTGATCCTTATTGCTTTGTAATAAGAGACGATCTGACTAGCGGCCACGCCCACCCTGACCACAGGGCCCTGTGGAAAGTGCAGTGTAATAGGCCTAATAGATAAATATGTACAACCTGAAACTAGTCTAAACAGATATTCTCCTAACCCAGATTCGTAAGGTAATTCGTAACTGCCATGCAGTAGGTAGGTAGGACTGCAGGTATACGAGACTATGAAAAGTAACAAGTAACTGGTATGTTCCAAAAACGTACCAAAACGTAAAGAAGGTGCATAAGTACCTATCATATTGATTATTACCTATCACATACCTACTTAATAAACTAATGCATACGGTTCTCCCCGAATTAGACCTCGCGTGCTGAGCTCTGTCCTACGCCTACCAATAGACGTAACTATAGGTCACTAATAAAGAACTTATTTTGCACGTCTTGTGTTATTTTATGATCTTTCTAAGTTTGATTAATTTTATTCTGGCCAAAACAGAGCCACAATAATTGAAAATTGCCGATGTAGCGCCATCTACCTGTACACAATAGTAAAGATTGGACAATATAGGATAAATAAATTGTTCTAGGAAAAATTATGTTAATTTTATTTCTGTTTGTGAAATGACTGATATTATAATATAGCGGTTAACTACAGGATAACTTATGCCTGAAATTATACGTAAGTTACAGCTTTTAATGTAAAATCATTGAAATCCTCACCAAATGCCGCTCTTACTTTACTGGAGGATAACGTGCCTGAATGTAATAACGTTTTTAAAACGTTTTAAAAAACGTTCTTATGTTTTTAACGAAACGTATGTTTTTAATAAAAAATTAAAGAATTTTTGCTGAAGAAAAGATATTATACAAATAAAGAGTATTTAACAGACACAAATATATAAATTGTTTGAACATTTAAGTAATAAACTATAGAACATTAGTAAAATAAGAATGACGGTTTTGAATACAATACAATAAATTTTAATAAAATAATTTCATATAAATATTGTATAGAATAATAAAATATATTTTAATATAACTGATAATAATAAGATTTAAATGATGTTTAGAATAAGTATTTATTATTATTATATAATTTTTGCATGCCAACATATGGCAGATTGTAGTTCATACTAATATTAATAATGTAACACCAATTTTCCTACGCAATCTATGCAAATAAATAAATGATTGATTTGATTTGATTTGATTTTAAATTCTGTCAATTAACATTAAGAAGACAAATGATTTGTGGGGCATTTCCGTTATCGTTGTAAAATCATTGATTGATATCGTTGCACCCGAGTTAGCATTAATATTTAATAATTGTATTGATTGTGGTGAGTTTCCTGACTAAATGAAGCATAGTAAAATAATACCTCTATTCAAATCAAGTAGTACCAGTGACCCCACTAACTTTAGACCTAGATCCGTACTACCCACTTTCAGTAAAAAATTTGAAAAAATAATATTAATTGAATTGCTCAAACATTTTTGTAAAAATGACTTATTACATAATAAACAGTTTGGATTTCCACGGGGTTGCTCAACAATCGATGCTGGTGTTGAGTTAATTCAAAATATATTCGAGGCCTGGGAGGATTCACGTGATGCACTTGGCGTTTTCTGTGATTTATCCAAGGCTTTTGATTGTGTTGATCACAAAACATTAGTCAGAAAACTGCACCATTATTGAATTAGGGGTGTAGCACTGGATATGATGAATTCCTACTTAAAAAATAGGACACAAAAGGTCAATGGACAGCGGTCTTCCGGATCGATTGTAAAAATGGGGGTTCCACAAGGGTCAATTTTAGGGCCTTTTCTATTCCTCATTTACATTAACGATCTTCCTTATTGCCAAGGATAGTATTGTTTGCTGATGATACATCACTTTTGTTTAAAATAAATCGTTACGAAACAACTTTTGACGAAGTGAACAATTCTCTCACTAAAGGGGGTTGAAACTAATAACCTACTCCTCAATGGAAAAAAGACAAAGTGTATCAAATTTACATTACCTAATGTCAAACAGGTAAAAACCACTGTACAACTTGATCATGAGGAATTAGATTTAGTGGATACCGCTGTTTTTCTCGGAATAACGTTAGATGGTAAACTCCAATGGGGCGATCACATAAATGACATATCGAACAGGCTTAGTTCTGCTGCATATGCGTTTAAAAAGATTCGCCAGTTGACAGATATAGAAACGGCGGGATTAGTTTATTTTGGTTACTTTCACAGCGTTATGTCATGTGGTACTTATATTATTATGGGGTAATGCTGCTGATATTAATTCGGTTTTGGGACCTAGAGAGTCACTAAGATATAAATTTAAAGCAATCAATATTATGACAGTGCACAACCAATATATATTTGAAAATTTAGTATACGTGCATAAACACATTGATAAATTCAAGAAGAAAAGTGATTGTCATAATGTCAATACTAGAAATAAAAAAAACTTGTAATGCCTGCTTCTAGACTTAGTAAAACTAGCAATTCACCAACACAGAAACAGTGTCCACTTCTACAATTAGCTCCCATAAGACACGCTGAAGATGTCTCTGAATAAGTTCAAAGTTAATGTAAAACATACACTCATTAAAAATCCTATTACCATGTAAAGGATTACTTAAATGTCAAGGAAACTTGGCAATGATTTGATCTAAAGGCTCTCATAGTTGCTTAGTTAAGATGATTATCCCTTATTGCAAAAACCGATAATCTGCATCAAAATTTGAGCGAAAAAGTTTTGAGATATAAGTACTTGAAACTTTAACGACACAAAAATTAATTATAATGATGTCAATTTTTAAACGCTAGTGGTTTTTATAAACAAGAAACTATTAAAGAATAGTTACATACATTAATAATTGAAGAAAACTTTCTAGATTTTCAATAAAAAGAAAAAAATAACCGGCAAGGAGCTCATTTAGTAGGTTTTTCCTGAATGCAGAAAAACTACCAAATCTTCAAAATTACTCTTCTGGTAGCTCTATTGGCATTTTTTATTTAATCTCTCACTTTGAATATTAATAATCATCTCGACAAAAATCGTTTTAGTTCAACTATATCCAGTACAGGTGTAAAATAAATATACTTAATTGCTTTTGGCTGAAGGTAAAGTAGATATTATTTTACTTTGTGCGTACTAACTGCAACGGTTTTACCCGCGTAGTTTCCGTTCCCTTGGGAAATGGGAAAATCTAAGTTATTTCTTATTACCTATTTGCCAGTAAAATTCCCGTTATAATCGGTCCAGCCGTTCTCGAGATTAGCGCGTTTAAATAAACTAATTCGCTTATAATATTATTATTAAGTCAAACTAGCTGTGCTCTGCGGCTTCACCTGCGTTTGTCCCGTTTCCGTGGGTATTTCGGGAAATAATGTACATATAAACCTTCCTCTTGAATCACGCTATCTATTGATGAAAACCGCATTAAAATCCGTGACGGAGTTTAAAAGTTCTAAGCGTACATACATACATACCAGTACATACAGAGAGACAGACGCCGGAGAGCGGCTTTGTTTTTAAATACCATGTGAAGATATAGGTTTAGTTTAAAAAAAACAGTTTAGTCTTCTGAACTAGTCAGAGAACATGTATCATCAGTGTCAGAGAGAGTTGCAGCTGGCAATCGATCAACACTGCTAGCTTCAGAAGCCAGCGACTGATACTCTTCGGGTATTATACTTTTATTGCTATGGATATTGGCAGAGAGGAGAGAGAAGTTTTTTTTTCGAGGGGGAAATCTTCCTAAGATACCCAACTTTGTAACAACTAAACCCCCCTCGGTGGCCACCATCTGCATGCATTGGGGGGCTCCGAGATCTCAAAATACGCATCGGTGCCTCCCTAGCGCAGTGCCTGTTGGGCTCGTCCCGGTGCTCATACCCCAAACTGCACTCGTTATGAGCTATGGCAGCTTGTGCCACAGCAAACTGCCATCTTCCCAAGGCCACTTATGACATGGAACATGGAACGACTGAAGCCCCCACCCCAGCCGCTCGTGACCTCGAGGTCCCTTACTACGGGACTATTGGATAATAGCCTCGGCGCCTTCGTCTCCTGGCGGGATCGGCTATCTCTCGGACTTGCTCAGCAGCCTCCTTCTCAACCATTACGGTTTCACAGAAGGAGACCACTGCTCTCGAATTTTCCTCTTTTTCCAGTATATCCCTTATTTCAGCCGCTGGGGAGAGGTCATTGCCCACATGGTGAAAAAACAGCCGTGTCCGGTTAGTACCTGTGTCAGTCTAAAGGTGATATTGCCACTCTTTCTTTGCAGCCAGGTCTCAAAATTTGGGAGGATTGTACTAACAGTGCGCTAGCGTTTGTTTCTTCCCTCTTCTAGGCGCGTACGCTAGTTTACAATTGCGTGCTGGTGCGCTCGGCGTCTTACCACCTCCCATCTCCACTCCTCTGGCCATCATGGATTTCGGCATACACTTTTGCATCCATATCTAGTCCAAAGGCGGAGAGCGGGCCAGAATAGTGGCGGCCTCGAACGATATAGTGCGATATCCCCGCGCGACCCTTATCGCCATCTTGCGTTGAACGCTGTTAACTTTTGCTCTGAGACGTTACACACGAGATAGTCTCTGCGACCAAACAGGTGCCCCGTAAAGGGCCATCGTTCGCACTACACTCGCATATAGTCGGCGGACTCCTTCTTGCGGACCCCCGACATTAGGCAGCAGACCGTGCATTGCACCTGCTACTTTCTGTATTCGAGGGATCAAGCGCTCAAAATGCTCCTCGAAGCTCCAACGGCTGTCCAAGGTCAGACCTAAGTATTTGAGGTATCGGCCAACCTGGACGTTCGTACTACCCACGCGAATCGAAAAACTGGGCGGTTCCACTCGCCTGGGAAGCTTGTGGAACTATACCATAACCATGTGGCTTCAGTTTTGTGAGGTGCTATTCTAAGGCCCAGCATTTGGATTTCCGAGACTACCCGGGACACACCGACCTCTGCAAGTCTCAGCGCTCCCTCAAAGGAATCACCTTCAACTAGTACCATAGTGTCATCTGCGTAGCAGATTATATTGACACCAGAGACTAGTACGTAGGACAGCGTCGTATGCCAAATTCCACAAGAGCGGTCCCAGTACAGAACCTTGTGGAACTCCGTAACTTATTTTCCTCGTATAAAAGAGACCAGCTCGCCCAGTATACTGGATAGATCTGTTGGAAAGGTACGACCCAATGATATCCCGCAGGTATGGAGGCACGTTGTGGTGAGTCAACCCTCCCTAATAGCTGTCCAAGGTAGGGAATTGAAATCATTCACTATGTCCAAACTCACTGCCAATGCGACTCCACCCTTTGAAACTGCCCGCTCCATAAAGGTCCGAACGGACAGGATCGCGTCCACTGTAGATCGGCTCTGCCGGAAACCAAACTGGCTTTCAGATAAATCAGGGCCGATAACATGTAACAAGTGGTCACTGAGGAGACCGGCAATGATCCGCTCGAACAGCTTACCCACCTCATCTAGCAAGCGTCTCGCATGTACCTAGTGAAAGGAAAAAGTAAACACAGATAATTGATAATAGCTGAAGATATTCGAAAACCGTAGTAGCCCAGTTATACAGTAATAGTAAACTATAGTTATACAAGTTCTTTTTACCTGCAATCATTTTAACCAAATATGGTGTTATTTTTTCTGCAAAAAACAACTAATGTTGTTTAGTATGTTTTACTGGTAGATACATCACCACATTCTACTTTAATTCATAAAAGCTAAAACCAGTTACCGCAAGTTAATATGTTTTAACAGAATAATATCGATATAATAATAAATCAACCAACTACATCTGAAAAGTGTTATAATACGTTACATGTTTCTTGTGCTATACATTTCTAAATGTGAAGTAGTTTAAATGAGTTTAGTTCTTTTTTTAAGAAGATAATTAAATCATACTTGAAGATAGTTGCTTTTAGCTCTAGCTATCTCCGTAAATAAGCGTCGTAGCAGATAATGGGTTTTACCTGTAGCTTCGTCGTGACTGGAGGAGTCGATTGATATATTTAACTCAATTTTGGTACAAAAATGCAGATAATCGGTTTTGCAATAAGGGTACGATTTGTGAAATGGTGATAATGCAAAAAAAACCCGGCTGAGTTTGTTGTGGGCTCTTCTCAGCCCAGGGCGCGTTTAGAACCCTCGTAGCTTTAGTTTTAAGATACCGGTTACTGATTATGACCATTATATTTTATAAATAACTAGACATCAATAAGTGTAGTAAGTATACCTACCTAAATTGAATAAACATTATTTGACTTTGACTTTGACTAAAGTCGTTTGTGAGATAGCATTAGAGACAAAGGGTCAAGCAAAAAAAAAATTATTTCCCGTTTGCATACATGAGCACCCCCCTAAAATAAGGATTTTTATAACTTGTAAATCCAACTTTCATTCTACTTGTTGTTTTTATAGTTCTCGACCAGATAAAAAGGAACCCTCATGGTGCTATCCTTAGCCTGTGTAAGCAATAATGTGTTGCACATGAACTCATAGGAAAAGTAAAGTAGGTAAGTCTCTGTCTAGCAGAGCAGAGATTTTAAGAAATCAGAAAAACCTTTTAAAACAAACTTATTTTTGCGTTTCCAAATAAAAGGGTTTCTGTTTGAGACGGTAAACTAAGAATCTACTTAAGCCCCTATATACTTACTCTATGACTTAAGTATAAACCTAGTAGATAGCTCTTCATAATTATAATAAAAGTTTCTGTTCAAGATAAGGAAATCTCGATGGCAGTTTGAGTCACAGTTAGTCGGATTACTGACCTGCAGTGCAGTTAAGTTCATCATAGCCATCCCAACAATCAATCGATCCATCGCACATTTTTTTATTGGGAAAACAGGATATCGAATGTCCACAACGAAATTGTTTTGTTAAATCACAATCTGAAAAAAAAGTCATATATCATGTAAGGCTGGTCTAATTTGTTAATTGAATAATTTCAAAATTGTAATTGTATAGTTTTCATACCACAATGCATTTCGTCTGAACGGTCATAGCATTGAATAGAGCCATCACATCGAGCTGTAGAAGGTACGCAAAAACCATTCCTACATCGCCAGTCTTCGGATGAGCATGTCACTTGCGTTAACAATCGGCAGACGCGCACTCCGCGAGTTCTATCTACAAGTTGGCAAGCTTCCGTCTCCATGGCGCACAATCCACCACATCCTGAAGTATATCCTCATATTAGTAATTTGATCATAATTTAATCCTCATATAAGTATAACATCCTATAATAAGTAATTTGAACTTGACCGCAGAACTCGTAATATTGTGAACGCTTGGCAATATGCTATTGGGACGAGGTAAGCAAGATAAGTGTCAAGTGATTTATTAAATCTTACAAATACTTACTTTGCTTATTGGTCAAGTGAGAACTAATATTAATTTATAAGTAGTAGTTCAACCGAACCGATTTTGATTGTACAGTAATTTATTCATTACGTTATCATTGTCATTACAGATACTTATGTAATACCTACTTCCATGCATTAAATTAGAAATAAGTAAGTAAATACCTGTAGGATCATCCATGTCGAGGGAAATTTTGCAAATCGATACACCAGTTATCTCATCTAACATACAAACTTCATTTTTTTGGCACGAGCAAAATCTTTGAGACAAATCTCTGTTTATAATTTCTTTTGGCATTTTACTTTCATTGTCTTTCTTTGCATCTTTTGGATATGTTTTAATATTCTTTCGTATCTTTAATATTATGTTGCTTATATGAGTAGTATTTTTAGTTGAGGAAAATAGAAAAGGGTAATTAGTTGAAGTAATATCTGTGCTAATTTTCTTTGTGGTTTCGGTTATCGCGGCTATATTTTCAGATATACTGATGATAGCTGAATATGTTTCATTTACGTCTATGTTTTCAGTTGGCACTAAAATTGTACTAGTAACATTCGCGTCATGCATAAAACTGAGAGTTGTGTAGTTAACTAGAACCAAACTTATAACTACTATCGCAATAATCATCACACATATTGAACATGCTTGAATCTGTGTTCTTTTATTCTTAGGACTTTCAGACAGTGAAAAGTTTACTATACATCCAATACCTTTTAGGCATTTCGTCAGTCTTCGTTGACTTAGATCTGTAGTGCATAAATCATATTGTGTACCCGTATATTTACGTCGGAAACTGACATCAATTTGTCGAGATATAGTTGGAATGTATTGAGACAGTTCTGTAGTATTTATATTAACATCAGTAATAGATGTTTGTCCATTTTTAGATTTATCTAAACAGTTAAAGCTATCTAAGTTATTTCCCGCCAATACTGCAGTATGGGTTTCAATAAAAGATTGCGATGTATTTACTTTTGGAGTAGAATGATTGTTTGGAGCAAAATTAGCTTTTGGTGGTGTAATCCCATAATTTCTTATTTTGCCTCTACATGTATAGCAATATTTAATTACTTTGTTTTCCTTATTAGGCGCATTAATAATTGCTTTTCTCGCGTGGCTATTTGACCAAAGATGTGAACAGTACAACGTATTCCAGTTTGAAGATTCATCGAGTACGCAACTTGCATGTGTTAGGTTATTGCTAATGTTACTCGTGACTGTCATTTTATTTGTTGTTATGATAAAAAAAATTTAAGGAAATTCTTTTGTACGTATCTGAAACAAAAAATAGTCAAGTAAGTCTGTGCACCGTACCTACTATAGTTATTTGTAGTTAAACGTGATTATTAGTTGAATTTTGGCTTCACTTTGCAAGAACATAGGTACGTACAACTTCAATTTAAGTGTTGTTTGTAATACGATCATGTTACATTTAATTAGGTAGCGCCTAACTCGGAGTTGGGTACCTTATAAGTCTTTAAACGTTACCTAATACGGGTTTAATACAATTGCAAAGTACCAAAGTAGTTAGGTACCTACCTGCCAAACCAAACAATTGTGTTTTGTCTGTGTTCAGAACAAAATTTAAAATACTTAATTAGATGTCTACTGTATCAGTCTATAGGCCTCCCTTCTGGACGATCTTTCTTCAGCCGTGGCTCTTTACCACTCGCCCGGAAAGTACAAATTAGGTATTTACTATTAAATATTAATCTAAAAAGTTAGCAAAGCGAAAACATCTGAGATGATAATAATAGGTAATTACTTATTTCCCGCCTCTGAACACAGCGAGTAGGTTTGTAACAATATATAAAGGTACCTAAGTGGGTAGAGTGCAATAAAATAAATTGGACAATTCCGATAGAACGAGAACCTGTGCCTCATATTTGAAAAAATTCTGCAATCTCTTGAGTTCTCCATCAGACCTAATATTTATATAGAAGTGGGAAGCAGTTTAAGCATTATTAAGAATACAATAAAATTTCATAAAAGAAACAAATGAGACGGACATTTTTATTTCTATACAGCAGTAGTTGATGCCCGTAACTTCGTCCGCATGGAATAAGTTTTTAGATTCCCACGGGAACTCCTTAATTTTCTGGGATAAAAAGTATCCTTTATCATTCGCCAGGTCCTCAACTATGTCTATCTATGCAAGAAATCGTGTCAATCCGTTGCTCTGTTGCAGCGTGATTGAAGGACAAACGAACAGTTTCGCATTTATAATATGTATTAGTATTTAGTATGACATATATATATAGATAGATGATATATAGGTAAGTATACAGGCATATAGTTTTACTAAGAGAGACGAAGTTCTCCGGTGCAAGTAAGCTAAGCACCCAGTGTAGAACCGAAGTGAGAGTTACAGTTGCTAAGACGTCTAGGTATGTTCCACGTAAGGCGAAAGTCAAATATGCAAGTACAGAACTCACAAGCAAGTTTTCTAAAGATTTCTACTTTTATAAAAGCTTCACTAATACTTAACGGGTTATATTTACATCTAGGTATAGGTATCTATATGTCACCGTAAGATTGTAAAAACCGTTAGATTATAATCTAACTCGCGAAATTGCAAACTGTCGAAAGATTACAATTTAACACATTGTCGAACCCTAACCTAACCTAAAAGAAACAGACAAGAAAACGTAAATAGGTACAATGAATATTTCAAAAATGTACACTCAGAACATTGAACGGTTCACAATCTTTCGACAGTTTACAATTTCGCGAGTTAGATTATAATCTAACGGTTTTTACAATCTTACGGTGACATATATACATGAAGCATGGTATTAATAAGGCACTTTCAATATTTCAGGTAGGTTTTAGTTACGATTCTATAAATTTTCAAATTAACTCATTATCATATCACACTTGCTGACCAAAATAATTATTCAACTGTCAATGCTAGGTATTATGTAAGCTGGTTTTACTTATAAGCAAAGGTTACCTACTCAAGAAAATATTATCATTTAACCGGTCTGCTTATTTTAAAACTTTGATCTAACCAACTAGGTATGTTTATTCGATACACATATTATATTTTTGCTTATGTATTATACATATATGCTGTTTTCTAGGCCACTTCAAACTCATTATATTTCAACAAGTAGGTTATTGAAAACTTTTTAAGAAATTAGATGAAAGCGTTCAAAACATAATTTCACTTACGTGACCGTTGGTGAATGGAGTTCAATTTCAAGTTTAAACTAAATTTCAATTTTAACTAAACGGTATACTATCGAGAGGAAGGTTTCAACACGTCTACGAGTAGGTGCTGTACATCGGCGTGCCATGTATCAGACTACCGTTGCCGCTGACAACGTCTAAACAACTTTGCACCAACACCAGCACCCTGAATACCGTAACCGTTGAACGAGAGAGACGTAAATACAGCTACATACTATAAAGAAAGGGAAAAACTATGGAGTTAGCAGTATGGTGTGCAAGTCCTCCCGTGTTCAGCCAAGAGTAACAGCTCGCAACTGAATGAACACATGTTCCTTAACCAACCCTTCAGACGAACGCAATACTAGGAAACTACGTTGCATACTATATAGGCAAATTTATACGTTTACCTATGAATTACTTCATATACCATACTCGTTTGTATAAATCAACTAGTTGATCCCCGCGACTTCGTCCGTGACTCGTGTGGATTGAGGTTTTTTGGTTCCTGCGGGAACTCTTTTATTTTCCGGGATAAGAAGTAACCTATGTTTTATTCCAAATAGCATCCAGATCCGTTCAGCCGTTCTCGTTCCGTTACCCGGTAAGACTAAGATTTTTTAAATATAGGTAGTAGGTAGGTTACTAGGTACCTATTCCTAAGCATGATATAAGTTTGAAAACTTTTGTGTGTTGAATATTGGTATTTTGCTAGTAATTTAATGCATGAATTATGTAGTTTTTTAATAATAATAATTTATTTGTGGACCTCTTGTTTGAACCCTATTTCGTGCTTGCTTCTAAGTTCGTGAATTCGTGGCCTATTTCGGGATAAAGTTTTTATAGCGAGTAATGATTATTTTTAAGAACCATAATTAAATACATTATTTGTTTTTTAATTTACATTTAAACTATCTAAATTATTATATAAATGCACAAGCTACACAAAATATCTTGAATATATCCCTAATTAGGTAGTGTCACGAACTAAAAGACATGAAAAATACCGCTATTTCGTGAGTCGACTTATTGCAATTTTGAAGGAATTCTATATTTTTTATGTAAGTAACTTTTTCCGAGTGAAATCAATTTTTATGAAACAAAAGTCCTTTTCAAAGTTTTATTCAAATGGACTTTGTTATGCCTATCTGTAAGCTTAAGACATACGAGCGCTACCCTTACGGTGACGAGTCATAAAAGCAAGCCCCACAGCTGTTCGTGGCCGTCTGAGAGTTTCGAGGGTCATATTGCTTTCAGTTTAGCAGCCAAAATGTTGGTACTTGATTTTTTGGACAGTTTAAATGATAGAGAGGCTTTACAGAAATGTATAATTTAAATCAATAATATTTAAATTGCTTATTTTTAGCGCCTGAGTGAAAAATGTTACTATTCAATTAACGTTGCATAAGTACTCAACTTATGCAAAGTTAATTGCATAGGGCTACCATGTTGGTCTACGTACCTAGACCAGATCTTCAGAAATGAGCAGAGAGTCCGGTCCGTAGCTAAAACTTCAGCCTAACAAGTTTTCGGACCAATCTAGAAGTGACAAAACTTCTAGTCCAAAGCCGAATTGGTAAAAAGAGTTTCGCTACACTCCATCGATATACAATTATTTTAGACTGTCTTTTCCCTTGGTCGAGCACCAGGTCCCTGTATATTTTTTGAACGTCAGTAAAATATAAGACGTGATGGTGATAATAATAATTAATTACGGTATCTTAAAACTAAAGCTACGAGGGTTTTAAACGCGCCCCAGAGCACGATTGTGAAGAATTCACAAACGTGCATTGTCGAGTCAACGTCTCCTGAAAATGCTCCGGTATCGGAGTGAAACGTACCTACGTTAAGAATAATTTGGAAGATTTCTGTGGTGTGGTGAATATCGCGAGCTATAAGTGCAGGATACACACTGCACCACTGGTACCACATAGATTTACCTATTGCCGCGGATTATAACAAATTAAACTTCTAGTTCCTTCATTATCTAACTCGAATTTCCAGTGTGACCCGTAGGTACTAACGTTCATATCTACTACATACCTTCCCCTAAGTATCTAGTTTTAAGACTTCAACGAACAAGCTAGGGAGTTGACGTACATACCTATAGTAAAAATCTTGTAAAAGTATCATGTATAATTAAACAAAACAAACTATGCCAATAAAAATAAATTATGTTGATAGACTATTAACTGGCTCTTATCGGATTATAGTTAACAATTCAAGTCTAATGTAGAGCACAACATACCAATGAATAGGTACCTAAATAAAATTGGGTTTAGGTTAATGTTGCTGGTATGAAATCAACGATTTAGTATTATTTTGTAAAATGGGTTAAACATAATATAATGCTAGGTATATTAATTCGTTGAAATCTAATTAGTTGAGTTGACCAAAAAAAAGACTCATGTGCCCTCTCCTAAAAATCCTATTTAAGAGCATATATAGTCAAAAACTACATGTAAGTATAGGCAAATAAGTAAATTAATTAGAAATACCTAACCCTTTTTTTATCCACTACAAGTTAGCCCTTGCCTGCGATCTCACCTGATGGTAAGTGACGATGCAGTCTATGATGATAGCGAGCTAACCTGTTAGGGGTATGTCAGTTATATTAAATCCATACCCCTAGTCGGTTTCGACACCGCATCGTACCGGAACGCTAAATCGCATGGCGGCACGTCTTTGCTGGTAGGGTGGTAACTAGCCACGGCCGAAGCCTCCCACCAGGCCAGACCAGGGAAAATTCAGAAATTATAAAATTCCCAAATCGACCCTGGGATCGAACCCGGGACCTCCGCACGTTAAGACAACAGCGCTCAAGACTGCGCCACGGAGGTCACAAATCCCTATACACATTAAAGTAACAGGATAGGTACCAATTTTGATTCGATCAGACCAGTGGAAGTTGCTCACATACCATTATCAACTAGAAAAGAGCTGATGATTTTCAAACGGCTGAACCGAATTTCTTGAATCAAGAAAGAAAGAACAACCTCAATAAAGTCACCTTTCAAATAAAAATACTATATCAAAATCGATTTATCCGTTTGGGAGCTACGATACCACAGACAGATACACATCAGACATACAGATTCTTTAAACTTATAACAGCCCCCTTTTTGCGTCGGGGGCTAAAAAGGACTATGTGGGTCTATTTTCTCATGACTACTAATGTTGTTCGACTAGGGTGCAATTGCTTGAAAATATAGGGAGAAAATACGACTTAATTTGTGATTGTTTGTTTGTTCCATGTTAAAGGACACTTCTGAAATCTGCATGTGTAAGTATACTGTATACCAAGCACTTGTCTGGTTATTTCACAATTTTTTTTATACTCTTACTGTAGTTAGAGAGCGAAATCAAAAGACGTTGTGCCGTGACCAGATCAGCCGTTGAGAAGCTATCGAAAATCTGGAAGGACTAAAGAATCACGAAAAATACAAAGGTTCGTCTGATGAAATGTCTTGTCTTCCCGATCTTTCTATATGTTCCGCCACAAATTTATCCATCTCCGAGTGTTCCCGAGATGCCACCAACAGAAGTCGATGGAAAGAGATGGCAAGAGCTGCTGTGAAGGCCCAATCACAACCACGACCACTCTGCCAAGAGTGAACGAATGAGAAGAAGAACTGTAGTTAGAACTTCAGTTATCGACTTCATTGATGTTTTGTCTACAATTACAGGTTAATAAATAATAGAGTTCCAAAAAAGTAATACTGCGAGATCATTGTATCTCCATGTACCAAGTTCTTACTCGGTACATATTTATTTATAGTTCAATAAGAATTAAACTTTCAAATCGTATCCTTGCTTGCAAATACATTCTGTAGATAGCTGTTTTCTTGTAATTTTCCGCTTGGATTAGCTTTTTGCTGTGATGCATAATTAATTCTATTATGTATATATGTCACCGTAAGATTATAAAAACCGTTAGATTATAATCTAACTCGCGCAATCGCAAAGTGTCGAAAGATTAAGTACAATTTAACGCATTATTTTCCGGTAGATTAAACCTAATTATGTGAACCTTATTATGATTATTTATGTCGAACCCTAACCTAACCTACATGAAGCAGACAAGAAAACGTAAATACAATGAATATTTCAAAATTTGACATTCAGAACACTGAGCGGATCACAATCTTTATACAGTTTACAATTTCGCGAGTAAGATTATAATCTAACGGTTTTTACAATCTTACAGTGACATATAGACGGGTTGACTTATTGTAGTGAGTAAGCCTACTGAACATTCATATAAATGATGTGACGATGAAAGTGGCTCATGTTCTATGTTAAGTATATGCGTGAATATCTTACATAACAGGAAGTTTTTAATAATTAGGTACCTAATCTCGTGTGCGTACCGCACGTGTGTTGTTTGATGGCACTGCGGCACAGAAGTATTTATGCAGTATGCATCTCGCGGATGCAGTCGCGGTCTCCATCGCTGTATTGCGACTGGTCACTGGTGCTCAACACGTTACTGGATGAAGGCAGAACTCTCACTGCGCGCGCCGCGTGTGGTTGTGAACACACCTCACCCGTTACCCGCGTTCGTTCACTTATCAGTGTTCTGGCCAGCAGCCAGCGCGTGACTACGTAAACCGTGCAATTTCTCTCCAAAATAATTAGTATGTGAATGCGAAATTTTTATTTGTTCTGCACGGAACTAGTGAAATGTTATTGTTGGCGTAGTGATCGTCGCGCAATCTATTCCCTGCGATCTTGAAACTCCATGAGGGACTGGTTGTTTATTTATATTGCAAAGGTGAGCTAGATAATTGGATTTAATGGAAGAGCGATTTGATGTTTGTATTGTTCATTACATTTATTGGATTATTAAGAATAACTCATTTGTACATCTCCATCGCGTTGTTGGACTATCAGTTCTGGTTACCATTTACCTATTGCCTTTAAATCAATCTTACCCACACATAAAAAAATAAGCGACAGTCATTACATGTAGGTACACTTTTTTATACAATTCATATCCTAATTGACATAGAGTTAATAAATAGAGTACCTACTTACTACCAACTGTCTATTATGTGTAAAAAATAATGATTTAGTTGAAGTACTTTCTTACCTTTTATATTTAACTAGCGGATACAGTTAGATGTTAGGTATATAATCTGTTAGGTACCTATATAAACTTACCTCATTATTTATGTCGAACCCTAACCTAACCTACAAGAAAGAGACAAGAAAACATAAATACAATGAATATTTCAAAAGTTTACACTCAGAACATTGAACGGTTCACAATCTGTCGACAGTTTACAATTTCGCTAGTTAGATTACAATCTAACGGTTTTAGCAATTTTACGGTGACATACCTATATAAGGTTTTAGGTATGTTCTGATATATTAGTACTTACTTAATATTGTATATTTTATATACTTATTAGTTTTTTATTCTAATTTTATTATCTTTGATTCATATTTCTATATGTACTACCAAGAATGACAAAATACAAATAGGTAAATCAATTTTCCTTAAATGTTTATACATACCTACGGGTTAATTAGTACACAATATATTAAGTAATAGTTCGCGCACGAGTTGAATGCAGAGCAAATGTATGGTGACAGTGGGTGACACTGACACATAGGTAGATTTACTCTGCACTCAACTCGCGCGCGAACTGTGTTGGTAACTATGTCAAAAAGGACTTGGGTATTGTTTTGTGACTGTCTACAAATGTTCAATGGTCTGTGCAATTAATTACATAATACACTATTGATTTATATAATATAATATACCTACATATTATATGAATGAATATTTGATAAATATTATATTAAACATAATATTATTTTTATTTTTAAAGTTATTTCGTATATAAGTAATTTAAAATAGGTATATCTTATCGAAAGTCGAAACCTATAATGTAATAAAAATATCACAATAAAATAATCACCTAACTACTTACTTACTACATAGGTACTTAAAAACCGTTAGTTATATTATTATAATTTGCTTGTTTCTATCTTTAAAAATAAATTTTTCGTGCTTTGTTGTGACGGGTTGTCGTCAAAATGCGAGTAGGCCAATGGAGTTATGTCCCACTTTGGATAGTAATCGAGACAACATCGACGAAGTGAAGGCTTCACCGCGCTTCACAGTCGTTAGATCGCTCGTAGTCTAGTCATTACGTCGGAAAAAATCGGCCAAGTGCGAGTCGGACTGGCCCACCGAGGGTTCCGTACAAACCTGTAAGTTTAAAATTATTAAAAATATTTTAAATTTTTTAATAATTTCGCAATTTTTCCTTTATCTGTGCTTAAAGACGTTGCTTCGTACCAAATTTCAAAGTTCACGGGAAGTACCTACCCTGTAGGTTTTGATTCCCTTGCGAGTGTCGAAAATTTGCAGCATAATATAAACGGCTGTAGGTATCTTTTGATTGCGTTGGCTTAGAAGTTTGATTTTTTCACAGCTCCAAGGGACAGTAGACCTGAGTATTTGATATGAATTTCATTTTGATACCTCCATGCGTTCCTGAGAAAAAGGGTTTTGACATACAGACGGACGGACAACAAAGTGATCCTTATAGGATATAAGTCTGTGCCCAGTTTCGGTTTAGCCGCACGCACTGTTGTATCCACACGTCAAAACGAATGAAAGGTTGTTCAGGAAATTATTGCGATACAAATTCTTTACTTTATAAGTAAATTATTGTAAACGCGAAAGTTTGTTTGTATGCATGTATGGATGTTTGTTATTCTTTTACGCCAGAACGGCTGAACGGATCTGGATGACATTTGGCACAGGTATAGATTATAGTCTGGAATAACACATACTTTTTATCCCGGAAAATTAAAAAGTTTCCGCGGGAACCATAAACCTCAAATGGATGTTTGTTACTCAATCACGCCAGAACGTCTGAACTGACCTGGATGAAGTTTGGGCAGAGATAGATTATAGTCTAGAATAACACATAGGCTACTTCTTATCCCGGAAAATTAAAGAGTTTCCGCGGGAACCAAAAAACTTCAATACACGCGGACAAAGTCGCGGGCATCTACCACCCACCACAACAGCCCATTAACGTCCTACTGCTGGGCACAGGCCTCCACTCTCATAGGAGAGAGGGAATTAGAGCTTTGACCCACCACGCTGCTCCAATGCGGGTTGGCGGGCTCAGCTAACTATTTATAATTCGTTTTGACGTGTGGATATAATCGTGAGGGCGGCTAAATCGAAACTGGGCACAGACTTACTGACTTTGCGGCGCGCTAGAGGTCTTTAGAGAAAGAGAAAAAGAAATTATAGGGCTGAATACGCTCCACAAGTTTGATAATATAGATTTTTTTGATATCTTTTACGAGAAAAAAGAAAATAGCAAAAAACAAATTTCACTACCTACCAAAATTTATGTTTTTTCGATTATCTCAATAACGATGAGCGATAGGTGAAAAATGTAAAGGACCTTAATTGTAGATCGTAAAAAAGGTACAAAAAGTATTGCATCAAAATTTTCGTATCTCAACGGGGAACCGAGTTATTGTGAAAAAACTGAATTTACCCCTTTTTTCAAGATGGCGGAAAATGCACATAGGAAATGTTGGTCAACAATTTGAAGTTAAGCTTTTCTAGGCCTCTCTCACGTGATATCTAAAATTTAGCTTTCTCGGTTCACTTGCATTTCCAAATGTATATATTGACTAAACTATCGCGATTTTGCTTACGTTGTGAATTTGTGATTCGATTTTACAAACTTCACTTTTAATGATAACAGGTTTTTGCAGGAGCTAAAATATGTGTGCCTTGGTGCCTGAGTGGCGACAAGCGAGTTAGGCGTTTTACAAATGACAATAATTGCCATGCTCATCCAAAATTATACGTCCAATACACTCCAATAATTTGCATAAAAAGTTTATTTAAATAGGTAGGTACCACAGATACATGAGTCCCCATGGATGTTCAGGGATAGATAACATCAATCAAATTAAACATCACAAAAGAAATAAAAAAGTAAATTACTAATACTTTGGTAATATTATGGTAACTACTATATCAAATATACTTAAGTATTTGGATGAATTCGTCTAAGCAAATATAATATGTTTTTATATATGCATGCATATCTTCTTAATTTTCCGGAATTATCGGAAAATAAGTAGCCTATGTCCTTTCCCGGGATGTAACCTACCTCTATAAAAAAATTCATCAAATCGGTTGAAAACATGGGCCGGCATGGCTCCTCTTTCAAAAAGCTGTCTGGTAGAGAGCGCCATAAGCGATAAGACTGCCTTTGCGTTCTTTCCTTAGTTTAAAAATATACCTATTAGTTATAAAACATTATTTTTTACCATAATACCTATTTCTATTAGGAAATCTATGTATAATACGCCTCTGGGAAGATACGAATCTCTGGCATCAGTTCTAATGTGATTATTAATAGTAGGTAATGAATATTTACCCGACATAATATTCATAACTAATTGAATGAATTGGTATTTACCAATTAATACAATTATTATTATTACTGGGTGGAATGTATACACATGTTAAATCTATGTACCTATCTCGCTAAGTAGCTGATAGCAAAAAGGTGAAATCTGTTTGTGCGGGCGTACAGATTGAGTCGGTTCTTCAGTGCAAGTGCTCGTTGAATCTCATTAAACGTAATTTTTAAACTAGTAAAGATAATTGGATCAGACTTCTCTTTCAAAATCAAGTCAAAAATCAATAAACAGTTTTTAAATTATTTCAGACTAGATGATGCCCGCGACTTCATCCGCGTGAATTAAGTTGTTTTTAATTCCCGCAGGAACTCTTCAATTTTCCGGGATAAAAAGTATGTCCTTCCCCGGGATGTAAACTATCTCTGTACCAAATTTCATCAAAATCGGTTGAGTAGTTGGGCTGTGAAAGCAGACAGACAGACACACTTTCGCAATTATAATATTAGTATGGATCTATAATTTTACGTAAGAAATTTTTCCCTTTTCAAAATTATTTTGTATGGATTAATTTTTGTTGGCTACATAATTCTGAATCGGAGGATGCGGTCGGAACTCAGCTCCGGTTCCGAACTCACCGACCGATTCCGAACGAATGTTTTGGGCCCAAGCCAGCTTTATATTAAAATTATAAATTATAATTTCTAATAATTAAGGATGTTGTAAAAATATCATAGTCATAATTCTTCTTTTTTAAACAAATGAAAAATCCATGCCATTCTTTGAGAACCCACTTTCTTCGGCAGTCCAAAGTAGGTTAACGGTGATTTTCGATGAGTATAGAATAACAAGTGGAGACCGATTGTTATACGTATACTTATATTGCATATAAATAGTAGATTGTAATATTTTATGTAGGTACCTAGTCTACTTGTTGATCTGAATACCAAGTAAAAATTATGCAAGGACTATGTATTTGAAACGTAATAAGGTATTTTTTCTTATAAAGGTCGACATTTCGGATGATGATAATAATAATAATAATATTATACAGTATCTCTAAAACAATTTTTTTTAATGAGAAAACACATGATTGCACGAACATGAAGAAATTAATAAGTTCAGCCCCCCGATTGTGTAAGGAAATCGTAATCGTTTGTCAAACGGATAATCCGACTGATAGATGACGACTGCACGTCAAAAAGCATGTATGAACTCCATAAACAGTTCGCTGTTCGACTAATACAAATGATTACGATTTCCTTATACAATCGGGGGGTTGAACCAGTAGACATCTTGGGGCACAGTAGTGCCTCCGCCAAGACGACGTTACTTTATTCGTGTTTAAACGCGGAATATAAAGGTCAATGTGCAAACGCAATGGTCAATGTGGCATCGACACATGATTGCACATATGAAACGTAATCGATAACTGTGGGACATACAAAGGCGCCTATAATAAGCTTGTGTTATGTCACACGGTAAAAGGAAAGCGTGTCGGGGGTCAGGCGGCAGACAAGACAACAACACAAGTATGGCAGGTATAATGTGCTATCTGTAGTGGACCAATAATTATGAAAGGACTACCTAGTTATGGTTACACCTCGCCCGTCAGCTCTAGATTAGTACGTAAGGCCCTAATTCTAAGAAGCTACGCGTGCTATGCAGCAAGCATCAGGTGGCTTTGATTATGTATACGTCACCGTAAGATTGCAAAAACCGTTAGATTGTAATCTAACTAGCGACATTGTAAACTGTCGACAGATTACAATTTAACGCATTATTTTTCGTTAGATTGTAATCTGTTAGGTTTATTAACCCGATAAAACCTAAGTGCCCGGCCGTACTTATTTATACAAGAAAGAGACAAGAAAAAGTAAATACAATAAATATTTCAAAAATTGACACTCAGAACATTGAACGGTTCACAATTTGTCGACAGTTTACAATTTCGCTAGTTAAATTACAATCTACTTAACGGTTTTTGCAATCTTACGGTGACATATATAATAAAAGCATCAGCGGTAAATATACCCACCGGACGAGCGAGCAATGTATCTCTCTTATTTTAATTCATTATTAATATATTAGCCTCAGTACGTTTTTATTTTATTTTAAATTTAATTTAAGCTAACTCTAACCTTGGTAGAGATCCCAAGATCCCTACGCTCCAAAATCAAAAGTACCTACTCGTCCCTAGACTAGATACATATATTAAGAACGAGATACCTGTGATGCATTAATGAGATATATCGCTTGAATACCTACCACAAAGGAAGTGAGTAGGTACAAGAGAGCTCCTTATATGTTTAAGGTCATAAAATACATAGAAGTTCATGAATGCAGGTACATAATATCTTGTAGTGTTAATCTATTATTGTTAGCGTGCTAAACTCATAGACTTGTTATATTACTATTTAGATATCGATGCAATGGCTAAACTACTTTATGAGAGATGATAAATCTAATAGCCTCAAAAGGCTAAAGCCTCTAAAGCCGGGCTCAAAAGGATGGTTAATAACCTCAGTCGAATTTCCCAAGCTGGTTACAGCTATATTTAAATATCTGATCTAATGCGTGTCAGTGAAGGTCCAGACCGTAATATTATATACCATACTTAACATTTTATTTATTTTGTACTAAAATTCTTTTATGCATGTTAATGTGTGTGTCAGAAGTTGTATAACATGTTACAGTCTGAACATTACATAAAAGCTTTAGAGGACGCACCATTACAAAAAGGTGGTAAAGATGCAGTTTTTTAATTATATAAGTAAAAAACCAATATGAACTCATGAGGATCGGTGAAACTTTTTTACTAAGAATATCTGAATATGGAAGACGAACTGAGTATAAACATCCAATATAGTATGGTCTACTTGTATGTATTATGTTACTTATTTAGCCGGCTGATTCATCTCGCAAAACTTTCAAACGGATTTGTTTTCTCTGTTGCATAACTTTGTCTGTAGATTTTATCGCATTATAATCGGTATTATATGCCTTAAATCTCAAAATGATTCTCTGAAAATAGTTAATTTTGTTATTTCAAATTATTTACGCCAATCCTTACTTAAAAAACTCTACGTTCTTGTCAATCAATCCGTTTTAATTCGATCTCACCATTTTCCATCTCTATATAATCATTACTGCGTGGAAATGTCGCCTGTAGTTAATTCAGAGTATAAGCTATGTCCGTTCCATATTTCAGCCAAATCGGATCAGTTATTCTAATGTGAAGGAGTAACAAAGATTCAAACTTTCACATTTATAATATTAGTAAGAAGTAAGTTAAGAAGACATGACAACTTTAACAATAGATGCTAATTATAACGCTAGGTATGTAGGTATTTATGCAGTATTTATGCAGTTTAGTAATTATCTGTGCTCTAGGTATTAAATTCGCCTATAGGTATACAAATATATATGTCACCGTAAGATTGTAAAAACCGTTAGATTATAATCTAACTCGCGAAATTGTAAACTCTCGACAGATTGTGAACCGTTCAATGTTCTGAGTGTCAATTTTTTAAATATTCATTGTATTTACGTGTTCTTGTCTGTTTCTTGTAGGTTAGGTTAGGGTACGACATAAACAATTAGGTAATGCCCGGCCGCAGGCCGGGCACTTAGGTAACAGATTACAATCTACCGAAAAATAATGCGTTAAATTGTAATCTTTCGACAGTTTGCAATTTTGCGAGCTAGATTATAATCTAACGGTTTTTACAATCTTACGGTGACATATACATCCGATGTACAAAACAAAGACCAAAAATAGCAGCAAAATAAATAAATAATAAATAATTTTATTCATGAGAATCCAGGTGACATAGCACAATATATTAGTTTGAGAGCCATATACATTCTCAATAATATGAAAATTTGATAATTCACCTACTCTCAAATTAATATTAGGTACGTGAAATTAAAATAAATTGACAATATTTTATATAACAGTCAATAAATGAAATTAGTTTTATTAAAGTCAAACAAAGCAATAAGCTTTGTTACTATTGTCATGATTTTCTAGTTTTATATTCTGTGGTACGATATTCGCAATAAAGGACTTGAATCCAGGGCCGTTAAATAAATTATTTAAAAAAATAACTGTATGCCATGGGGTCTCTTCCCGCCAACTGGGTATTTGACTACTGATGAAATAAATTATTTTTTTGTGATTATTAAATAAAGGATCTCCCAAAAGTCGTAATATCCATATCCCCTGCTAGTTTTATTTTGAATAACCATTTTAAACTATCGATTAAATTAAAAAAAGTGCGTCGAACTTTGATGACGTCACAACTTAAAATTTCATAGAAAATGCATACTAAGCACGCGTTTTGACGTTTCAAAAAAAGTTGCTGATTTGACTAGTTGTCAAATACCCAATCGAGCGCGAAGGACGAAAAGAAAAACGGATTAATAAAAGATTGTACAATTTAATTAAATTAGGTACTCTAAGGATATTATTATAAGGAATAAACCTATAAAAGAGAATTTGATTTTTCAAGAGATTTAACAAACTATATAAGAACTAAGAAGTACCTACATCGTTAGTTGTTACTACTATTAGTTGTTTATTGTACTATTGAATTAATAAATCGGTCAATACCAAGTTCGGTTTATTGTTTATTTAAAACAAAGGTGCACGAGATTGTAGGAATACAAATCTTACATATAAAATATAATAGATAATTATATCTAGTAATAGTTTAATTTTTTCTATAAAATAGGTATAATGTTTGTTTAACAACAATAACATTTTAATTTATACAATAATAATAATAATAATAACCGGTGCCTGTACTCACAGCTGTACTCGAGCGTGACGGAGTCCGGCTTTATTGGTCCGACCGGTCCATCATCACGGACAGGACTATACTAGCGAATAAGCCTGACATCGTGCTGTTGGACCGGGCACAGTCGCGGGTGTTTTTGGTGGACATCACCATTCCATATGACGAGAACCTTGTGAGAGCTAAGACGGAGAAGAAACGTAAGAATGGGTTGATCCCAGTCAGCCTCGCTCACCATCTGAGGCGACTGGGGTTCCGTGGCAATTCGCTCACAGCCAGAATGCAGAAAGCGGTGTTGCTAGACTGGCTAGGATAGTCCGCCGGTTTTTCAACCTGTCACCCTGACCCCCGGCCGTCTGGACTCCCCTGCCGGGGTGTAATCCTCCGCCCGCTACAACTATTTATTTGTGTATATTTTGTGTATGTAAGTTTATTAATTTATATTTATTTACGTAAGTTTATTATAACTCTTTAGGCCATATATGTATTTATTTTGTATGCGGGCGTGAGAGCTAAACTTATGTCGATAATAATAAAATAAAAATTAATATTCTTTAGGTATACATTTATGTGTATATCAAAAAATGTTATCGATTAGATAGATAGATAAATTCTTTATTACCACACAAAACATAATAAAGGCAATGGAGATCACTATCAATAAAGGGTGATTACTTCCAGATGATTATCTTTTTATCATAATTAAAATGGATTTCTAAGTACAATTCTAAATAAGTACAAAATTCAGGACCAATCCTAAACTACAATACCTAACAAGGATCTGTCTTTAAATATAAATATCGTATGATGCTATATTTGTCCGATAACCTTGATTGCACATAAGTTCGAGACTAGTTTAAGTACTTATATTAATTATAATCAGTGTTATGGGCCAACGGGGTCAAATACATTATCGTCTCATTTTATACTGAGCGTCATGATTACAGGCGAGCAATAAGTATTATGCGTAACTAGTATAGATATAAACGGCAAGAGCTAGTTAATTTTTGTGTATTTCTTTTTATTCTTCGTTTGATCAGGGTTTATTTTTGTTGTTGAGATATCATAAAGTTTGACCGTAGCTTACGTTGACGACGGTTCAGTTCGATATTATGGCCTCAGAATACTAAATATACAAATACAGACTATTTCTGTATGGCTTCGTAACATGGATGGAGTGAGGGGTAAGTTGGAATTTATTGTAATTATTAAATAATCATACTGAAAAACTATATTATATTACTGTTTCGAGAATTGAGTTTAAAAACCAAGAACTTCCACTTTATAGTACGTACAAACAAATTATGTAATTATGCCTAACTAATACACTTAAAAACGTAGGTATAGGTGCACTATTGTCTGGTTTAAATGTATATATCACCGTAAGATTGTAAAAACCGTTAGATTATAATCTAACTCGCGAAATTATAAACTGTCGAAAGATTGTAAACGGTTCAATCTTCTGAGTGTCAATTTTTGAAATATTCATTTTATTTACGTTTTCTTGTCTCTTTCTTGTAGGTTAGGTTAGGGTTCGACATAATTAATCAAGTAGTGCCCGGCCGCAGGCCGGGCACTTAGGTTTTATCGGGTTTAAATACCTATCAGATTACAATCTACCGGAAAATAATGCGTTAAATTCTAATCTTTCAGATATATATGTCACCGTAAGATTGTAAAAACCGTTAGATTATAATCTAACTCGCGAAATTCTAAACTGTCGAAAGATTGTGAACCGTTCAATGTTCTGAGTGTCAATTTTGGAAATATTCATTGTATTTACGTTTTCGTCTGTTTCATGTAGGTTAGGTTAGACATATAAATAATCAAGTAGTGCTCTTAGGTTTTGTCAGGTTTAAATAACTATCAGATTACAACCTACCGGAAAATAATTCGTTAAATTGTAATCTTTCGACAGTTTGCAATTACGCGAGTTAGATTACAATCTTACGGTGACAAATACAACACAACCGGAAAGAAAATTCGGCAGCGTTTGCTACAGGTTATTAAATAACATTGTCTTTTTAAGTCAACGTGATAAAATTTTATCTTACCTTTGCATTAATACTGAAGAAGAGTTAGAAACTATGCCGTATAACACTTTTTGGTTAACAATAGCATTAGTATCTCATGTTTCACACGTTTTCTTGTCATCCAGGCCGGCCACATACACTATTTATACGCGACTGTTTTATTGATAGCTTGGACGCTCAGTCCTGAGTAGTGAATATCAAATGAGAATATCTACACGTTCAGTGACCAACCTTGCCCCTTACCGAGTAGTGTATATGTCACCGTAAGATTGTAAAAACCGTTAGATTATAATCTAACTCGCGAAATTCTAAACTATCGAAAGATTAGAATTCCTTCCCTGCGGGCGATGGGTATTGATAGCGTAGCAGACTGGACAGACAGAAAAACTGTAGCAATTAATTTGACTTTTTTTTACTTTAATGGATTCGATGAGAGTCGAGATAGCTATCATTAAATGGATCATGGACTAAGCAAGCGACCGTGATCTGATAACAATGGGTCTTAGCAGTTGAAGCTAAAGATCAAATCTAGTTGTTAAAAATAATAATTATAACCGGTTTATTATTTTCCGAGAAAATTGCGAACAGGTATTATAATATTAAGTATTACAAAGCCTATGAACGACTTGATAAAGTCAAGATAAAAGGGAACATCGCTTTACTATTGTAAAAAAATCTGCGTCTATGAAGTATTGCTTTTTTTTGTTCTAAAAATCTACACCAATCATGGTTATTAGTCAATAATTATGAAACTTCATAGGCGTGCTTATGTCAAAAGTAAAATAAATGGTTGGACAGAATATAGGTCGTTCTATCATAATAGACTATTTTTAGTCTCATCAAAAATATCGCTTTACATACATTACTTTCATAATGTGTGTTTTATGGTCCTTAATAAGTACCTACATTAAATGATATTATAGACCAATATTCTTGCATTCGAGACTTTTCTGCATGCTAAATGGCGCCATCGATCGGCACAATAAATAAGAGAGAGGCGCGTCTTTGTGGCTTGAACGACCTAATGTCTATAGTAGCATCTTCCATCACATGGAAGATGCTAAAGAGTATAATAGAAGTGCATTCCGTTGAGATCAAACGACAATGGGTGTTTAGTATGCAGGTGAAAGTGAGTTCGATGAACTAAATGAAAGTAGAAATGATTTCATAACCAAGGGAATCTGGAAAGAAATAGGCTACATGGCACATCAGATGCCAAGTGCATCCGGCAAAGTCCCTTATTCACTGTATAGTAATCCTCAGTCTCCTAATTACGCAATATATCATATAATATAATATAATTTAAAATATTATGATACACCTTTATGCAACATTGCGAAACAATAACTAGGAAAAGGCTCTACGAATCGAAAGGGGCAACTCTCAACGGGCCCTATTGTTGGTCTTTCTATCCATCCACTTTAGTGGTAGGTATCAATGTCATAATACTGGGTGTATGTTTATTTTAAAAAAAAGATTCGCGCCGACTTGAGGACCTCCTCCTATTTTGAAAGTAGTTTAAAACTAGCTTTAGCGAGGACATTTATCCTCATTATATTTTATAAGATACAAACCTAATGGCACCCTCTGCAAAACATCGTAGATATTAAAATTATTATGAGGGATTTTATTTATTAAAAGTATTAACCCAAATGTCGATTTTCTTGCCTCTATTATACAGTTATACTCATATATTTTTATTAGGCGATACGGGGGCGCCTGTATCGGCTAAGGACCTATTTATTAATTTCAATTTCAATTACAACCAAACCTAATTTAATTATTAGAGGTTCACTCCTTGTATAATTCACTATTTACCCGTCTGTGAAAGTCCTGCGGTTCTTTCGTTTCGAAGGTTACGATGAACAAAAATTTTAAAATCATGCTTAAATTATGTACCCGTATAAATAATTAAGATTAGGAGGTAATTATTTAGAAATTACAGGCAGACATTCTAATTTTATCCATTTGTTATTTTGGTTAAAAAAATATATATAGGTAAGTTGGTCTGCCTCGCTTCGCACGGGTTGTGTTACCTAGTTCATAGACATGTGTGCTGTAAATGCGATCTTAAAAATTGTATCTGTTTACTGTGATTACTAGTTAACCCGCCCGGCTTACGTAATACAAGTCTTTAATAGTGTATTTAAGTAAAATCTTTAAAACTCCTTTGAATCGCGATCTATGTATAAGGTCTAGAAAAACACTTGCCTCAGCCTTGTCCGTTATTCTGCGTACTGGCCCCATTAGGCGCGGGACATATGGAATTGGCGCCGGCGCGGCGAGTGGCGAGGGCGCGCGCGCCACTGGCGTGCCGCTTCTATCTATTTCATACAAAATGTATGCAAGCGGCGTGGCGCCGCGTATACACAAGAGGCGCAGCGCGGTTGTGGCGGGGCGACGCTTCCTCGCCACTCGGCGCGCCCGTTCGCCAGTGGCACGCCGCTCGAAACGCACAGGGCCGGATTGAAGATGCACAACGATACGGAATTTAATATCGATTTTGCCAGTTAGTGGAAAAACACCTAGAACTTTACGACTAGCTTTTTGTAGTTTGTAGGTATAATGCTGGGACCAAACCTGAGCTGTACACCCATTCCGGGTTGTGTCACAGGCAAACATATTCTTATGTACGACTAGCGAATGCCCGCGACTTTGTCTGCGTGGTTTGAGGTTTTTTCTGAGAAACACTCATACATCCATCAAAACTTTCGCATTTATAATACTAGCTTATGCCCGCGACTTCGTACGCGTGGATTGAGGCTTTTTGGTTCCCGCGGGAACTCTTTCATTTTCCGGGATAAAAGTAGCCTGCGTGCTATTCCAGAATAAAATCTATCTCTGTGCCAAATTTCAGCCAGATCCGTTAAGCTGTTGGGGCGTGATTGAGTAACAAACATCCATACATCCATCCATACATCCATACATCCATCCAAACTTTCGCATTTATAATATTAGTAAGATTAGTAAGATTGTATGTTAAATGTTTGTCTGTGTCACCATTGTCGAATAAAGGTATTTTCTTTCTTTCTTTTCTTTCTTTCAATTAAATTCTTCTTAATCTTGTATAGTCTAGGAAACGGCGCGGTTCGTTGTATGGAGACCCCGCATTAAATCCTCAGCCGTTGAAACTCTTCACGGTTGTAGTACGGTATGAACCAAAACTTATACAAAAATATCTATATATTTGTATAACAAAAATATAGATATTATAACAATAATTGCTAATAATAATTTATAGTTTCTAAGTTGTCTCCTACGCATTTATTCTGGTTGAATTTTGATGAAATTTGGTATAGCGGTAGGTTACGTCCCGGGAAAGGACATAGGCTACTTTTTATCCCGGAAATTATTGAGTCCCCGAGATAAGAAAATACGTAATCCACGCGGACGAAGTCGCGGGGATTATCTAGTCTATTCTGTACTTATAATTTAATAATGAAATGAAATTCATTATAATTTAATTATATCATAAATGCGAAAGTGTGGATGGATGGATGTATGGATGGATGTTTGTTACTTAACCACGCCCGAACTGCTGAACGGATCTGGATGAGATAGATTAGGTATGGTCTGGAATTATAGTCTGGAATAATACATACAATTAATAGCAATTTTCCGGGATAAAAAGTAGCCTCTGTCCTTCTCCGGGACGTAACTTACCGCTATACCAAATTTTACACTAAAGCCAGCATATTTTCATCTGAAGACGAAGACGAAGACATGTTGTCGCACCGAAATCAAACACTAGTATGCCTCAAATACGTCACATTGCTACGTCACAGTCTCGCCGTTTGCACGCCACTTGCGCGCCACTGGTGTACCTCTGGCGCGCTAGAGGCACGCCAGTGGCGCGCGCCCTCGCCACTCGCCACGCCGGCGCCACTTCTATATGTCCCGCGCCTTACAGATGACTTACTCGGCTTTGAACCTAAATTAACCGTTCCGTGTGTGAGCACTGATGTTTTTAAAGATTAATGTAAAATGAAAATAATTGCCTAACACTACAAAACAATTGAGTGTAACTAATGGTTATTTAATTAAAAGATTTAAAATGTTTATTAATCGTAATTTCCACCTTTTATTTATCATCAATTTCTAAAATCGTAAGGATACAGTCCAATTATTAAAATTCTTAATACTGTGTGCTGCTTTGGATAGAAATGGTTCAAGTGACAGAAGTGGGGTGTTGTCCTAGTAGTAGTATTCACGGACAACGTCGCGCGCGTTGCCAGACTTTTCTTTACTTTTTAACAACTGTAGAAATCAAAACTATATTCAGATTCCTTCACAGTTACTGCAATCAGGTTATGGAACGCCCTTCCCCAGAAAGTACGTCAAGCACCGTCTTTAAACGTTTTTATGCGTCGAGTACACGAGCACTTTCAAAAATGTCAGAATCCCTCCACATAATCACATTCTTATATATTAATTTAACCTATATGTGTATATATTATATTTAATAATGTGTATTATATTATTATATTATATATTATATTGTATTTTACATATTTTTATGTATTTATTATTCCTTATTCAAGCCATTTACTAAATTGCATAATAAATTATCATACTTCACTTTATTACCTACTACTAATATGTTTCTTCTTACCCCTACTTTTCTCTTTATACTTATTGTATGTACGCACTGTGATTTCAACCCTGTCCCCACTACCAAAGGTTAACTGGAAGAAAATACCTCTAGGTATTAAGTTCGCCTTTGTGCATTGTAATTTTCTTATGTGCAATAAAGAATTTACAACAAAACAAAAAAACACTTTCCAAATTCATATAAATACTTTTTACCATTGAAATATACCTATTAGTACCCACCTTAAATTTTGGCCTGACTGACCACTCCCAAATAAAACAACCTAGAGGTATGTATTGTCCGAAATGTCCATAGACAGGACCTCAAAATTAACAAATAAGGGAAAGTGGAAAAGCTAAAAGCTACTTTATGTAGCTGGCAACGAGCCACTAGAAGAAAGTTGTTCAATGGTTGTTTCAAATTACATTATTACATAACATTTTCAATTACTTACCTATTTGGTCCTTTACTGCGGGTTAAAGTTAATGTGTTACGAAATCTCTCAAATTAAGACGTTACCTATCGAAGTAGTCAAAATTTGAACCTAATGACTTTCGCTTCACAATAGGACAATACTTTTAAACTAGCGGCACGCTATGATGGCCGGTTTGACGTTTGTCCGCTCATGAAGTTCCGTATTAATTGATAACGACTTTGAAGGAAATAATTGTATTACTTTATTGACGATAGTGATGTGCAGAGATTCATAAATTTTATCGAATGTAGTTTTAGGTTTAGGACTCAAAATTTATTTATTAAATTGATTTCTTAAATGTATACAAGTGTAGAAAAATCAGTTTGCACCATTTAAGGGGTGAATGTACTTGTGAATATGAACAATTTTCACTATGTGGACAAACCTCTGAAATCGCAAAAAAATATCAATAAATTTTTAAAAATGGAATCTAATACGATCGTCACATAGGATCGCTGGCTAGCACAACTACTACCTCCGGCAAACTCGCGTCAATGCTCAATGCAAAACAAAGCAGTTTCGAATTGACGTTGCTTCGAAAAGTATAAACTGTCAGTGCAATGCGATTGTGATATAGTTTTGACCTGGCTTTGGATTTCAAATATTGATACTGCATTACTGTTGACCCTTGCTCGTTAATTTGGACTCTGTTCAAGCCCTTTGTTGTGGATTTCGTCGATATGACCGAACGTACGCAGAGAACTGTTCTAAATAGTCAGACACGTGAGTTCGTAATACGCCTTCGTAACTATTTCGATCGTGAAGCTCAAAATGGAGGGCCAATTTTACCTATAACGTCAGTGGTTGAACGCGTAGCTGATGCGCTTAATATTGGACAACGAACTGTTAGACGGATAACTAAAAAAAAATATGGCGAGACTGGCACAGAAGAAAATAAACTTCACACACCAAAAAAGAGAAAACGAGCAAAACCAGTCGTAGGCATCGATAGCTTTGATGCCGATGCTATCCGAAGACATGTTTACGGCTACTATTTACAGAAGGAGTATCCAACAAGAAAAAAGTTGGTGCATTCACTGAAGGAAGCTGGATTATTCTTCGGTGGGGAAAGTTCTTTAACGAAGATTTTGAAGACCATTGGATTTCGATACAAAAAATGTAACAAACGCAAAATATTGATGGAAAGATTTGATATAGCGATGGCAAGGTATACTTTTTTACGGCAAGTGAAAGAAATCAAAAATTGGCAAAATGTTGTGTTCTTGGATGAAACATGGCTTAATGCTAACCATACTGTAGGCCGTTCTTGGAACGATGACACAGCAGCATCTACTTCCAAAGTTCCTGTAGGAAAAGGATCGCGACTTATAATTTGTCACGCCGGAACCATCAACGGGTTTGTCGAAGGTTCTCTCATGGCTTTTGCGTCAAAAACCACTGGAGACTATCATGAAGACATGAATGGAGAAAAGTTTACTGAATGGTTTACCTCAATGTTGTGTAGCCTCCCTGAACCATCTATTATAATTATGGACAACGCCCCATACCACTCGATGCAAATTGACAAGCCACCTGCCCAATCCCAAAAGAAAGCTGATATCGTCGCATGGCTTCGTAAAAATGGCGTAGATGCAAACATGAATATGTTAAAAGCGGAATTAGTACGTCTTTTAAAAGAAAACAAACCAACCAAGATCCGATACGTCATTGACGAAATAGCATTAGAACATGGGCACAGAGTTATACGGTTACCGCCTTACCATTGTGAGTATAATGCGATTGAGTTGGTGTGGGCTCAAATTAAGGGATATGCTGCAAGACACAATACAGAACCCCCATTTACCACAAAAAAAATGCTAAAATTATTAGAAGAAGCTTGTGAACATGTGACTAAAGGAGACTGGGAAGAGGTTGTGAATAGAACTGTTAAATTAATAAGGGAAGATTATGAAAGAGATGTGAAAATAGATAATATTATAGAAAACGAACATATAATTATTAATGTATGTGATGATAGCAGTGACGACAGTGAAAATAGTAGTATGGACGAATCTGATTAATTATGGCCTTTTGTGGCACCTTTTTTGGTATCTTTTGTATTCATATGTTTCTTGTGTGCATATAAAGTATGTATATTCATTTTCGTTCAAATATTCAGTTCGTTCAAATAAATTAAATAAACATATACATTTTTGTTTTATTAAACCTATTTAATCAGGTACAAAAACAAAACTTAATTGTTTTTTGTTCGAGAATAAATTGACATTCCACATCACTATTGTAATGTGTCAAACCGGCCATCATAGCGTGCCGCTAGTGTAGTCTACTTTTTTCAATACAATTAGGGACGAAGTAGATTAGGTGGTAGGATCTTCATCCTACTAAAAATATATATGTACTCGTAGATATATCCTATATATGTAGGATCCTATCTACTCACTGAACATACAATTTGCCCCGTTTTATTATAGAGCAAACCTACTTATCAAAAACCTATTATGCAAAATATCAAAATCCAGAACATTGACCACAGAAGTTAGATTAATGTAGGTACTTTTATATATCGCAGTCAGTCAGATCTCTGTTTCGGTTTGTCTGTTCTGTTTGGCGACCATTCTAAGTATATTAATCAACGACTTTTTACGCTCCAAATTGTGCGGTGTTTTTTGTTGCCCAAGGGTAATAAAAGGGGAACAAATGAATTAAAAATAACCTAGGTATAATTGTATATATTTAATGTGACCGTTAAGCTTTCGATAAAATTATAGTATAGGTAAATAGTTCAACGTAGGTATGCCAAACAAGTTGAAATGGTGCGATTAGAAAATACAATGACCTTATCTGCACGTGTTTTTTTAGCAAGTAGGTATGATGTATATAAACGCGTGTTGGCATACATACGGCGCTTTGCACTGTATAAGGTCTGGGGCTTAAAATATTTATATGTACAGATCCTAGCGATACAAACTTTCAGTAAAATATCAGTTACAAGGAGACGTCTTAATTTTGAAAGACCTATTCAATGGTAGTTATGATATGCCACTAAATCGTACGTTCTTTTAGTCTATATACCTACCGCAATTCATTTCATACAAAAGAAATATAAACTTTAAGGTAAGGTGACTGGGGGTAAGTCAGAATGGTTTTTTGATGAGATACATAGTGTTGATTCGAAACTGTTGTAAATTATAGGGTTTTATGTTAAATGCTTATAATTTTGTTTTAAGTGAAAAAGTATACTACACATATTTCCCTAGAGCAGACAGAAATCATTTTGAAACAATGTTGGATTTAAAAAAACGCTAATAAGTTTGCACTTCAGGAAAAAATGCAGGGGAAAGTTGAGATTACAGTGGGGTAAGATTGATATAGTGACTAGAATCGTATTCATGACCGTTATGCATTCGTGATGATTAATAAACTCTCGGCTTCTACGACCTAAATAGCTTGAAAGTAACTGAAATTCGAAAATCGCTGTGCTTAATGGAAAACATTATAATTCATGAAAAACATATATCAATCTTACCCCGTAAAAAGGCAGGCAGCCTGTGGTTCTCATATCTTTTGATATGATATTTTAAAAAATATAGGCTCACGTTTTATTGTACATAGTTGGGTTGATAAATAAAAATAAAAACGTTTAAATTTTAAGTAAGTAGTATATTTTTGAAAATACAAAAATAACACACAATCAACAAAACACTTCAAGGCCTGAAGCATACATCCTCTTGCTAGCTTTATATATATATATATGCCATACGGAGAGTGGAGAACAAAGAAATTTAGATATTGACAAATATATTTGAAATATAGTATGCACTATATAGAGGTAATTAAAAATTTCTCCTATTTACAACTTTATTGTGCTTTTCAAACTAACCCCGGCAAAATTTAAAGGGGTAATATAAATCATTTCGTTTTACCCCGCTAACGAAATACATCGAAAAACTCACCGGTTCTTAAACTGTTATAAAATATCAATATTCAAATCATCGTAAAATTTAGTTGAAACACCTGTAATTTATAATTTTTTTACATAATATAGTAAAAATATTACTATCATACCATTATAATGGTATGATAAGTATAATGTAAGAGTATAATGGTATGATAGTAATATTTTTACTATATTATGTAAAAAAATTATCAATTACAGGTGTTTCAACTAAATTTTACGATGATTTGAATATTGATATTTTATTACAGTTTAAGAACCGGTGAGTTTTTCGATGTATTTCGTTAGCGGGGTAAAACGAAATGATTTATATTACCCCTTTAAATTTTGCCGGGGTTAGTTTGAAAAGCACAATAAAATTGTAAATAGGAGAAATTTTTAATTACCTCTATATAGTGCATACTATATTTCAAATATATTTGTCAATATCTAAACAAAATCAATGTAATTTACCTGCGTAAAAAGATACAAGCGGGGTAAGATTGAAAATCCCAACGTTCGCGGACGAAGTCGCGGGCATCAGCTAGTTAAATGATAATTAATTGTAGTGCAACAGTATTTTTTAGCCGAAGCGAAGCGCAAACCGTGTGTGCGATACCACCGTCACTTTCTTTCCAACAGAGTCAATGAAGCGGGGAGAAAGTGGCGACCTCCACGTCCGTGTACCAACTAGCAGCGTCTCTGTAAAAACCGCTGACTCATAACTGTAAACCACAAAAATATGCACCGTATTTTAGGCATATTTGGGCCTTTTAGTCTATACTTCTACACCAATATTATAAATGCGTTTGGATGGATTTGGATTGATGGATGTTTGTTATTCAACCACGCCTGCACGGATCTGGATGAAATTTTGCACAGAGATAGATTATAGTCTGGTAACACAAGTAAGCTACTTTTTTATCCGGGATTGTTAGAGTTACCACGGGAACCATAAAACCTCTATTCACGCAGACGAAGTCGCGGGCATCATCTAGTAAATAATAAAAAAAACACGTCGCGTCGCTGCTTTTCCATATTAATTGTATTATACAATTTATATGGAAAAGCTAAATCAATTTCGATACAATTTGTATCGAAATTGATTTAGCGCTTTTTGAGAAAATCAACAAATAACAAAATATATACCTCGATAATGTTTTTTACTTTTTAGTTTAAGTTGGTATTATCCGCACCTGAGTTGAATGCAGAGCTTAGGAATGTAATAGTGCTGTGACCATAATACTGACAGTCATATCGATAAATTACAAAAACAAGCAGTGGTTGTATTATTTTAAAAACATTTAAAATATTGATTGAAACACAATAATAAAGTCCAAAGTTTACTTCATTTCATAAGTAAAGAAAATTAAATCATTCGGACAAGTAGGGACGATTGTTTTAGACAAAAGTCAAATAAAAACACGTTTTTTTGTTACTGAACCTCTTAAATCAGTAATTTTTTAAAATTTACACGGAAAGCAACTTGATTATTAAGCGACAAACAAGCAACAAGCGTTCGATCAAAGACTGTGTATATGTCAGCATTTCCTAGGAAATGTTGACTTAACGGTTTCAATACGTTAGAGCTCGAAATTCGACAATGATTTAAGAACTTTATCTAGGAATAGTAAACATTAACCGTCCCTCCACTGATAAATCACGAAATAATATAGAATTGATCATTTCATTAAATAATCAAGTATATCATTGAATGGTCATAGTTTTCATCAAGAATGATCACCTAATTAATTGATTATATAATGATCAAACGTCTAATGTTGGGTGTCCATAAAAATATAGAATTAAAAAGGATGGGCTACACCAGAAGACTCGCTTCGTCGCCCCTTCATTCAACTTCACCTCGCTTCATTCAGAACCTCCTTCGCGAGCTTCTAGGTTCACACTTTACAAAAACACTCTAGGGGTAGGGCCAACAAGACGTAAGGTGAGTCGGGTTATGCTGATTCGGTTTTGGGACAGTCCACCATCACCATCAACTCAACCTATTCTCAACTCTAACGAATGCTTGGCCGTTTGACAAAAGTTCCCGTATTCCGTATTATCCGTATCCGTTTACTCCGTATTATCTAGGAAATGTCAATTGTCAACTTACATAACCTAGATAGTATGAGCAAGAAAACAATTATTCCAACTCTAACGGATTTGCTACGTTAATGTTGACATCCCAGCGTTAATGTGAACATAAACGGTTTTAACAACTTTAACATATGTATAAATCACTCCGTTTCCGTATGTATATCGTACGATAGATGTCAAAGACAGCACATGACAACACTATCAGCGGGGGTGAGGGCGGACGGGGAGAGATGCTCCCGCCCGTCACCTCAGGCCCCGACTGCATTCAACTCGAGTGCGTACAATACTTACAGGTATAGTTTTGAAGTCGGTTTTTGTTTTAGATGAAAGCGAATAATGTGTTTTTTTTTTTTTTATTGAAAATAATACAATAGAACTTAATGTGTTTTACATTACACATGTCAAGTAAAAATTTAATAAGTAGGTACCTAGGTACTCAAATGATTAACAGAGGTTAATTAATGGTATCTGATGTTTGACATATACTTAATAACCAAACGGCAAACACCCTTTTGTTGAGTAATTATCTATCAATGTTCAATTGATTAGGGTGCATACATGTATAAATACCTATTGACCTGATAATTTAGTGATCAATTTTTCATACACTTTATTAATTTTTTTGTTACATTATATTAAAAAACCGAAGTACCTATTAAAAAATATACACTTGATTCATTTTATTGCTTTTAACGCGTTAGGTTAAGTTAGGTACACCCCGAAATATAAAATACACCAAAATGGTTGGTACAAGTTAAAGAGAATAACTTAGATATGCGGTGCTATCGAAGTAAATATATAGAATATAAGTAAGTATATTATATTCTATGAATTATAAGAATTTCTACAAATACGGGTAGCTAATATAAAGACATACATATGCTTTAAATTCCACATCCTTTTGAATTATGAATTGAATTTTAAAGATGCGGGTGTATTAAAGAGCACACAGTTTACTTTTTCCCCACATAGAAACTTCCCTTGACCAAAGAATCGATGCTTGAAAGGAAAATCTAGATAATCAAGTACTTAAAAATTATTATACATACCACAAGATTTGTGTTAAGTATAGGTAACAGCTAAACCTTATCGTGATATAATAATTTCGGTGGTGACTTAGAAAAAATCAAAAACCTGACCATCACCATGTCCACGCCACTATGTGACGGCAAACACGCTAACAGTACAAGGACAAAATATATTTCCTAACATAAAAAATACCGTAGGATTTATTCACACGCTACCTACAATCTGTATTTCTATACCAAGGTTCTATATACCTAATTGCTTTCAATTTCCTACAGCAATCTCGCTGACTAATAATGTTTATAAATAGTTACTCATCTAGCACCTAAGTTGATAATGTTAACGATAGTCTTCTGAAAATAAATGTTTCCTAGGAAAAACAATTGGGCACTAATGTTATGTTTTATGTACGTAAATCATAGGGGATTAATCTGTGCTCGTAATCAAGTAATGTTATGCAATAATGTGCAGTTACTCGACTATTTATTATTGTACGTATCTAACTTAGTAATATAATTTACGTACGCAGTAGGCCAGCGTCATTCTTTGGCCTACTTTCTCTGGGATTTGTGTTCATCCAACAATTGAATTAATATCATACAGTTTACAAGAAATACCAATTTTACGAGACATTTATTGCCTGTGTTAGGTATTAGAAGAGGACTAAACTTTATGAGATACTTCATTACGGATAATTTATTATGTCGTGCTTACGTCAAGGTATTTTATTACGTAAATACATTTTTACTGGACATTCTTGAAGTGAAAGACCTACGTCACCTCATAAAATGAGGCGATTTTATGAACATCAAGCTTCGACATTATTATTGTGTTTCATAGCTTTATTTTGATAAAAAGTTAAGTCACACTAAAAACTAGGCTTTCTATTCCGTTCATAACATATAAAATTTATAGAATCAGACTACTTAGATTAAAAAATGTTGGAACAGTCAGCTTTGCAAATTCCATAATCCTCTTCTTTATTTTCTATGAATTATTAAATAATTTTGGGACGCATTTTGAAAAATATCACGGAATCCACAAAATTATACATGATCAATTTAGTACCTATATAATGTAAGTCTGAAGAAATCGATTAAAAAGATTATGTTTTGTTGCAGATTATCATCCCCCGCAGTTTCCAGTTATGATTATAAGATTACGATGGCTTCTACTACCACTAGCTCTTTTTATCACGACGATATCAGGTCGGTTTCTGAACCTATATTTTAAACCTAATTATTAGTACTTAGACTTTATTTTGGTTATATAGTCTTCATTTTCCATTCATATTAATCAATGATAATTTGTTTTAGGTAATCCATTATTTTTACAACAGTCTGGAAGAAATATAAAACCAGTTATTAGATGGAAACCACCGATGGATACGTGGAATTGGACGGAAACACCTAGAAATGATGAACCATTCTTTATCCCTTCAAATTTTACTCACAAGCTACCTCCGTCCGCTAATGAAACAGAACTAATTGCTCACATGGCGGCTTTGAAACGAAATTACTCGAGACTTTTGTGGGATAACGATAAAAGTTCAAATTTGCCTCTGTTCGTGGACAAAGCTTTAAAATTATTGAATTTAAAACAAGTTTACTATGAAGTGGAACATTCTGTAATGTCCAGGGTATCTTGTACAGCATGTAAGGCAGGCGCTGGTCTATTACAGCATTATATGAGACTCGGAAAAAGTAAAGAGGAAATTAATAAAATGATATTTCAATTTTGCGTCTCTCTAAATATACAATCTGCAAGAGTCTGTGAAGGTATTACGAGGCTTTTTGGGGTAAGGTTTGTTTTGAAATTTTTTGATAATTTCATCTTACTATATTCATTACTTAAAATGCTAATTGAAGGTGTATTTTTTTTTCAGAGTGAAGTTGTTTACGTATTAAAACGTATCACCATAGGCCCAAATGAAATATGCAGTTTTGTGATTGGAGATGCCTGTGGAGATGTTTACAATCCATATCACGAGTGGGAAGTGGCTTTCCCTCCAGTTCCGAAACCACAAGTGCAGAACTTAGAAGCGCCTGTCGATAAAGCTCCGACGTTTAAAGTCCTTCAAATATCAGACACTCACTTCGACCCTTATTATTCTGAAGGTAATTACTAATTTGTTTTATCCAAATACAATAAAATAACACTTCGTTGATGTCTTCCGTAAAGAAGCTACAAGATTTTGAAATCAAATAAATAATAAGTGTAAATACAACTACGAAATATGTATTTCGAATCTGTTATCACAGGTGCTAACGCGGAATGCAACGAGCCTCTATGCTGTCGGGCATCGAACGGCCCAGCTTTGACTCCGGGGGGAGGTGCTGGTCGTTGGGGTGACTACCGCAAGTGTGACACACCAAAAAGAACAATCGACCACATGTTGAAACACATTGCAGACACACACACTGTTTGTATTATAACAAGATTATAACTTAACTTTTTACCATTTTTAATAATGATGTCCTCCCGACCGAATTTCGGCCACTTCGTGCATCTCCAGAGATTAGCCATCTGAGTGAGAGGTTTTATAATGCAGGAGTGTGCGCTTACACAGGTGAAATCTCTATTCCCTGAGTCAGGTAGCCCGATGGAACGGGAAATTCGACACGATCGGAGAGAGTACAGGTGCAGAACTGACGGCTTCGCGTGCTCAAAATTCCCAAAAAAAATCACGTGATTCATTCTTCACATCTTATTGAATGCTTCGTTAATTTCCATGACTAACTTGACATTTCAGGATATAGACTATATTTTATGGACCGGGGATTTACCGCCACATGACGTTTGGAACCAAACAAAGGAAGAAAATCTTAAGGTCCTACAAGAAACAGTTGCTCAAATGTCTGATATGTTTCCGGGAGTTCCGATCTTCCCAGCTCTTGGGAACCATGAATCATCGCCAGTCAATAGGTAAGTGAATGCGGAACGGAAAATCCGAAGATACATAATTAATTATTGATTGATTAGGTCATAGTAGTAATGGCATATGTACCTAGAGGTAATGAACCAACAGATTACTCTCATTACTGCATCTGTAACATTTTAAAAATCTATGTCGAAGTTATTAATGTAATAATAAACTAAAAATTAAATAGTAAATCAAATAATTCCGACTCAAACATTACACTCCTTTTTTTGGGCAGTCGTGCGAGTATTAAAATCCGTCCAAGACAGTATGTACTAATTGCTAATAGATACAATAAATACCAGCAGAACAGTTCGAGAAAACCTCAACCTTTCTCACTACCAAGGGTCCTCTCATCTGAGCAAGGATCACTGGTAGAGATCTCTTAAAGAGATAAGTGCTTCGTTGTCCCCTATTTTTCTGTATTTCTACATATTTTATAACTTATTGGTACAAAACGCGATACAATTATAGGTACAAAGTATAAATCCGATACTTTTTTTTGTTTATTTGTTACATTTTCCAGCTTCCCACCGCCATATATCTCTTCGCCAGAGTCGAACATCGCCTGGCTGTACAATGAGCTAGATGCGCAGTGGCGAAGATGGCTGCCTGCTGGAGTGTCACACACAGTACGTCGTGGAGCATTCTACTCCGTCCTTGTTCGTCCTGGTTTCCGGATCATATCCGTCAACATGAACTATTGCAATAACAAAAACTGGTAAAACGATTTCATTTTCCCCTTGCCTTTAAGTTTTTGCCTAGTGGGAATGTACGGGAGCGAGGTGTGTTTTCAACCGTAGCAATAGGAAGATCTTCCTCCGAGCGGGTGTTATGCTCGGGGACTCAGCGGGTCTTTTCGTAATCGCGATGCAGGGTGCATGCTGAAGTTAGTATCTTAGTTAGGACTTCGGTCGTAGATCTTATAGCGCTAATCTACCGTAGAAATAGGAAGTTCTTCTTCCGAGCGGGTTTTATGCTCGGGGGAGCTGGTCTTTTCGTCATCGCGATGCAGATTGCATGCTGAAGTAGGTAGGACTTGGGGCGTAGATCTTATAGGGCTGTCTGTTCCCGCAAGTAGCGACTGCTACTACAGGTATTACTAGGCTGCATCACCACTTGCAAGCAATTCTGATCGCAGCCAAGCGCTGGCCTATATAATTTTAATTTAAAAAAAAGTATCAGTGTTATTAATTTGTCAAAATATGCTATTTATTTTAAAGCTATGAATATTATTTTTCAGGTGGCTTTTGCTAAATAGTACAGATCCAGCGACAGAATTACAGTGGCTGATATACGAATTGCAATCTGCCGAATTTAGTGGTGAAAAAGTTCACATAATCGGACATATTCCTCCTGGACATTCGGACTGTCTTAAAGTATGGAGTAGGAACTACTATGCTATTATCAACCGTTATGAATCTACTATAACAGCACAGTTCTTCGGTCATACCCATTTCGATGAATTCGAAGTATTCTACGATCCAAATGATTTAGGTTTGTATTAATATCATTTAACTGTTTTATGCGACGAGTTTTTGATTGCAAAGTTTCTAGAATATCATTCACTATACCATCTCCTATAGATTTTTACTGTCAACTATAGTCTAATTTCAGTGATGAATTGAGGATGATTAATATTGTCTAAGAAAATAATGGTTATACAATGGTACAAAGGAACTTGATTTAGTAGATGCTTAGATTTTAATTGTTGTAAGACACGCACTTACCTTAAGTTTCCACGCGGCGTTGAACTTCACCGCTGCAGCCTGCAATGTGAATCACTTGACGGTCGCCTTTGGAGTCTTTGTTTTCAGTCGTCACAATCATTTGAGGAATTAAATAGCTTCTCTAGTATCTGTCGAATTATAAAAGATCACTAAATTAATAATTTAATACATTTATTTCTTCCAGGAAGAGCTACGAGCATTGCTTATGTGGGTCCATCGGTAACACCTTACTACGATTTGAACCTAGGTTATCGAATATACTATGTAGATGGAGACCATGATTCGACAACTCGAGTAAGTCAGAAGACACTTCTTTAACTTAAATCTGATTTACCTTAAAAAAGACTAACCTTACTTAAACATAGTTATCTCAGGCGTAACCCTAAAGTTTTAAGTATGAGTTTTAGCCAATAACAAAGAGTTACTCCCAATTTTGATGATGCCTATCTAATAACCTGTAATTAAATTATATCTAACCTTTTGCAGCTAGTTGTTGATCATGAAACATGGATTATGAACTTAAAGGAAGCGAATCTATTTGGTTATCCGATTTGGTATAAGCTTTACTCAGCACGGTCCGCGTATATGATGCCATCGCTTCGTCCACAAGACTGGGACTCGTTTATAGACGATATGACTACTAAGGAGGATATCTTCAACTTATATCACAAGTAATTTTTATTAATCAACGTCTATTAAATTTTTCATATAGGTATATATTTATCGAAAAATAATAGCGTTGATCCGGCTCGAAGGACCTCTCCTGTTGAGTTTTATGATTATATACGAAATTGAACTATAAATTGTTCTATTTTATTTATATCTAAATGGCAAGCTTGAGAATGAGTTGCTCTAACGGCTTTGATAGTTCTTATTAGTTTAAGGTTAATTAGTGAGGTTGTGATAAAAACATTAATGTGAGCTCTTCACAGATTAGAGCGCGTATGGAAACCTGGTAGCTTTATTTAATAACGTAATTAAATAAGTACCATTTCTTCTTATATTTCACGTTCTGACGTTCAAAAAGTGTTCAGTGCTACCCAGAATAAGCAAAATATAGTATGGCTTTTTACTTTATCCATAGGCGACCTTCCTGGCGCAGTGGTCTTATGAGTGGGAGTTCCCAGGGTCGATCCATAGCCGGGTCAATTCGTGAATTTATAATTTCTGAATTCTCTGATCTGGCCTGGTAGGTTTGTAATTAATAAATTAAATTACCTACCAGCACTTGATGAGCCGCCAAGCAATTTAGCGGTCCGGTACGATACCGTGTATACTTGTAGAGTATCTTAGACTGCATCTTCACTTACCACCAGGTGTGAGATCGTAGTTAAGGGCTAACTTGGAGTGAAATAAACAAAAAAGTGCTCAACACGTCAAGAAGTTTTCACTTCAAAAATATTCTTTATCTATACTTACCATAACTATTTGTAATTCTGATGCAGACATTACTGGAAGAACAGCCCCCGGCGCGGCACATGCGACGGCGAGTGCCGCAAGCGGCTGATCTGCGACGCGCGCTCGGGTCGCTCGCACGACCGACGCGCGCTGTGCGTGCACATCGAGGCGCGCATCGACGGCGCCTCGCCCGCGCCGCAATCCTGGCGCGCATGGCTCTACAATGGCCTGTCTGTCTCGTGAGTTGCTACATCATGCGCGCCCACCACATCTGCTTGTTTCCACTTGTATTGTCAATAGTTAATGCAATTCATAAGCGCGTACACTTTACTTGTGGTTCTCATGTAAAGGCACATTGCGTGTGTGTGCAAATTGGAATGGTCCGTCGTACGCGCAAATCGCAATCACGTACAGTCGTACACGCACATTTACACGTATAGAAATAGCTACTAATGCGACTGAAATACAACCATAAGCACGCTCGCTTAACGTGAATTGCAAGAACTATACTTAACAGTAGAAAAAACTTAGATACTTGCATAATGCATTGCCCCGCTTTCATACTATAGACTAAGAGATAGCTACACTTTTGATAACTATCGCCAGGAAAGCTGATTCAGTATTAGGTGGGTGTAGGGCTCTCCACTGATCACAAAAGTGAAATTCTGCCTGCATACGGATGGGCCTTTCGCTAGATATGGCCGCTTAAAGACTGTTTATGGTTACCAAAAATGAACCATAACTAGAAAAGCTGATTCTTGTACAGTATTACTAATATTAGTTATTGCGTGAAAGAGTATTTCACGCAAAAACTACCTGGACCGATTTGGCTGAAATTTGTAATGAAGCTTATATCTGGGATTCACTTAAGCTATTTTTTATCCCGGAAAATTAAAGAGTTCCCGCCAAAAACCTCAATCCACGCGAGGCTCTGACGATGCCCGCGACTTCGCGTGGATTGAGGTTTAAATAAAATAGTCAAACGCGTTTAATGGTGACACTTACCCCGATGAGAATGAAGAGTATCATTACAACCGAGTAGGGCGTAAGACTATAAGAGCCTATGCACAATGCATATTTTATTTACTTACCACGAACGCACAGTATCCGCGCGTTTTGATTCAAAGACTGCCGCTGACGCGCGTACAGTTACGCGATCGCGTTTGTATCGCGAAGACGCCGTGTGCATAGTATGTTAGGTATAAAGTTAAACGTATGCCGTCAAATAAGCCTGCGTGCGACCATGGGCGCCATTCAAATCCGGCGGGGTATAAACTCATTGACAGGAACTAATTTAATTATACTAATTTGTGGTTTTTAAAAATACATAAGGCCTGTTTATTACCTTTGTATCCTAATAAAATTAAAAATGTCTGCCTACCAATTAATGCCCATTTTAGAGCAGACTTATCTGGCGCAGTCGCTAGGTAATTAGGTACCAACAGATGGCGTCAGGAAAAAAACCTTGATCTAACCTTGAACATGCGCAGATTCTGTGCCGCCTTGCGATTAGTCCCTAATAGTCAATCTCTCGCTTTCTGCGTACTTAGTAGTAAAGTACAGTACCTGCATGCATGACTATGCGCTGAAACTTCCAGAGCTCTTTTTACCGGCCTTAGGACTAGCGGTGCCGAACATTATACAGTGTTATTGACTAGTATGTCCAGGTCCTAATGACCACTATAATAAGGTTCTTAAATAAAAGGTTACGCATTCAGAAACTCATCTACATCTTCATACTTTAATAGTAAAGCATGCCGCTTATATTATGGTGAAAGTAAAGCCTAATCAGTATGTACCTAATAAATAATTATAATAAAATATCCGATTACCGCGAAGGTTTTGTCAGAATCTTCTGTATTTACCTACTAACATACCAATTTTCTAAAAATGCGAGTCGTATGCTACCACCTATTCTAACTTGATGGTATGGAGTCTTCCTACTTTGTACAAAGTTTCAACTCAAACGGATGAACATAACATTTTTTTGTATATATATACGAAAATCATAATGGATAGATAGGTATGCAAGTATATTTATGAGTGTAAAACGTGTTATTTTTCTCTCTGAATTTCTGAAAATATAACAATCAATCACTAGTTTCCACCGTACACCGAATCGAACCGATATGATGGATAGACGTATCGAATCTTTTAATCCATTATGAAATTCCTATTTAGCGTATTCATAAAATTGTACGTATTACCTAGTGCCAGTACTAATCTACGATTTTCTTACGATAGTACCTACCTAAGAAATTTTCACAAAATATCATTAACTAAGGAGTTAATAAGATTGGTGTACGAAAATAGACCCGAGAAAACCTAAGCTATTAATTACCAGCTATCATTCCAATTCTTAAAGGTTTGCTCGATAATTATTGCACTTAGTTACATAAGTAAACCATGTATGTAGTTAGTAATTGAATAATATTATCTATTACATATTATCTTAAAGCTTTATATGTAGAGTAGGCTAGTTATCTTAACGCTTGCTAATACTAAGTAATTAACTGTTTTTGTATTATATCTCACAGACCTAGTGTACAGCAAGTGTAGGTGGTGGTGGAAATCTTTTAGGTGCTGGACGGAAAAAGGTTGGTGATAGTTCTAGTACATATTAGCATTAAGAGAAACACCGCCATGAACGAGTGTAACACGAATCACGATTCTGTTCTCATAATATGGTTGGAGCCACTTAGGCTTCATGTACCTACATGAAGCACTACTGTGCGTATACTTATTTTCTGTCAGCGTATAACTAACCACTACGCGTTTCAATGTATGAGAAGGCCATTAGAGTTTTAGTGTAGGAACATTCCCAGTTTTGTGATAGTCGTGATACATTCGTAGGGATGGCTAATCTCGAAAAAAGGTTTGCTAAATTTGCCTGCGTCCCTGACAGATCGCTAAGAAATGTCGAATATTGCCAACAATCTTTACTTACGTACCCAGTCGCGTGCAGTTCATAGAGGCGTAGAAGCACCGCTTACCCTAATGGGCTCATTTTTCATCAAAACAGCTAGTAAATAGGTATTTTGACTAACGAATGCCTACCCTAGCCTCAAAACCTGTGCACGCCACTGTACGTACCTATCCCTAGTCCCATGTTTTTCCCTGTCTAGTTAAATTTATAAAGTTTGCTTCCTATAGACATATTAAACGATTTACACCCACGTTCTTAAGGATAATACTCACTCTATAATAAGCTTACTAGGTAAGTAGGTGTAAAATAGTTTCCAACTATAATATTATTAATTTTAATTACAGAATGTCGATGATAAAGCAAATACCACAAGTGGCTTACCAGATACCAAAGTATGTGATGGGCCTCGGCTGAGGCGGAAAATTGAACACGAGCAGCGACTATAATAGTTTGCACCACCGGACTTTTCTACCAGAACAAACATAATAGTTATTTATTTTTAGAAAAAAAAAGAAAGATACAAATAGCCTTAGTAACTTTTGTACCAGATAGGTGTAACTTTTCAAATAATTTGTTAATAATATTATAGAACCATTACTGTGACCTTACTGTTTGTAAATGAATGTTGAAAGTCTACTGAGTGTAAGTTTGTAAATATTGATTGTAAATTCTGTAATTAAAACTTTACAATAAGAATTTCGGTTTTTATTTTATTTTAAAGACACGAATGAAACAAGGGATATTTTATACTAAAAAGTTTTATTAAAATTACAGACAAAGAGAGCTTCTCAAGCATTCGTATGTTCAATTGCAATTAAGTATTTAAATCTACCTTGCATCATGTAGATGCACCTAAACCAATTAAAGGTAAATGCGCAAATTTTATCAATCAACTATATTTAGTTAATTTTTACGGATAAAATTAAAGAGATTTTAAAACGAAATGTCAATTTACAACATTTTGGATAATAATATATTTACAAATAAATAAAAAGAACCATTATCTTACTTAAAATTGTTGCAATTCCGAAATTATTAAAGTCGCAAACTTATTTCAATCTATATTCAAATGATAATAAAATTGTTGTTATTATAAGCACAAACAATCATTTTGGCGTTTTGATAAAATTACGTACATAAATGAATTTGAAATAAGTTTACTTGGGTACAACTTTGACTTAACTTTGACAAGTGTTCATCGATCATCAATTAAAAATCAAATATTTTCTAAAAATACATAATACAAACAAGCACACAACAATATCTAATAATTATTCTACTTAATTAAGATTGGAATTACTGAGGTAGAGTTAAAATAGTCCCACTCATTCTTTGTGATATAACTGAAAATGTAAAATCAATACCTGTGATATGGATACGGTCTACGATTTAGTGATATTAAATATCTCACAATAATTATTTATGAATACCTTAATCCTCAACACGACAAAACTTCTTTTGGGAAACTAAAAAAAATTTAACCGAAAAATTTTCATTGATTTTAATGCTGGAAATGATAATGGGCTTGTTTTCTTGAAGGATCAATGAGAAAACATAGTTCAACTCTAAAACACTATAACAAAGTAAAAATTACAAGAACGCTAACTCTAAAATGACTATTTTCATGTTAAAAAGTAATAAAACTAATTTAAATAGGTACATATTTACAAAAAAACACGTAGTACCCAGTATATTGGTCCCAAAAACCTTTTAAGGGTTGTTAAGATAGTATTATTCACTATTAAATTACTATAAGGCCTCGGATACACGGACAGCTCGAAGCATTCAGAATGGACTGCTTCAAGCTGCGACTGTTAGCGAACTAGTCTTCTACGTACACACACACATAGATCGCTCGAGCAGTTGCGACTGCTTCGGGCGGTCCGTGTATGTTGATCACTGGCTAACTAACTGCTCGAGCAGTCCGTGTATGGCGGCTCTTACACGTATACGTCGTTGTTTCGTATTGCTCGAGATATTTTAATACAGTCTTATTCAATGACGATAATCTCGTTTGTGACGTTTGTTTGAATTTTTAAATAAGGAATTCCAATTTGAAATACACTTAATACTGAATACCAGAAAGCTATGTTTGTGGAGTTTTTTCAAAAACGGTTTATAATGCGCATATCGGCGCTAACTGGGTGTAAAATACTGTCAGCATTAGTGGTAATACGAATGAAAGAACATGTCCACAAAACCTGCACAAATATTTTTTGTCGCTGTCAAGCCGTACATATTGCGGTTTTAAGAACAGGTTTGAAACAAGAATACCCGCGTCGGCAAATGCGCACGAGTTTTAAGTAAACTTCGCGTGTCACCATTCTTAACCCTTCAATATCTACCCAAGTTATTCAACCTACAATCCCTAATTGAACAGGATATTGGCACCTATTACCGTTTTAAGAACAGGTTTTTAATACAAGATTACATCTTGAGTTGGTATTTTTGCAAATATTTTTTTTACCGAATATCATGTGCCTGTTCTTAAAGGCGGATATAACTGCCATCTTCATATTATTTCGTAAGTATAGGATCGGACGACACATTAATTCATTTGAACTATCCTCGTTGCTAATTAGGGCTTTCGAATACCGGTTTTTTTCAATACCGGTATTAATACCGAAAAGATTTTTTTCAATACCGGGATCCCGGGATCCCGGTATTGGGAAAAACTTAAAATTAGATAGATTGTGTTTAACTTAAAACTAGTCTTTTCTGAAGGAAACTGCACCATAAAAAACAGTTTTTCGAAAAATGTATTTTTTCACTATATTCACTCCAAAAGAGCACTTTTCTGCCCTATTTCAATGAAGGAATGCCACTTTTTTACTCGTCAAAATACATAGTTTAGTCAAAACACAAATTAATAAAAATTCAATAGTTATTTTGTTAAGAAAATAAATCATAATAAAATATTGCATTCGATAAAAAACTGATTTCTGAACGTTTCGTGAGTCAATGAAATAGAATTGCCAAGCCACAGGGTTTTAAATTCAAACACTAATTTTTCCCTCTGAGTGATCAAAAATGACTTTTCTTCACTGGTTTTTTAGCATTAAAGGTGATCTGAGCTAATGTGCAAAGGATACACGTTTTAAAGTTAGCCGAATAAAAACAGTGGCATGTACTAAGAAATATATGCAATACTCACTGTTTCGTTGATAGTGTCACCAATACCGGTATCCCGGTATTAGACATTTCAATACCGGTATTGAAAACGGACGAAAAAAGTCCAGTATTAGCCAATACCGGGATCCCGGTATTGGAATCCCTATTCCTAATTTCTACGTTAGTTATAGCGTTACAATTATTTCATCAAAAGAATTTCATAATTTGACATTTTTGACGGTCTCCACTCGAGAATACACTTATCTTTCAGTCTTTACGATGATACATTGTTTTAATAATAGTTTAAATTGCATGGCCAGCTTTACGGAATTGATATCTTCCATCGCAACAACAAACCATGGACGAACATGGCAAAACTATTAGATTTCTTTGTTGACTACGGAACCATGGAACCATAAAAAAGAGTTTAGAAGTGAATTAATTTTAGATTTTTTCGTTTCTTAAATCCGGGTAAAGAATTTATCTTCTGTATAATGTGACACTTATCTTTTTTAAAGTTAAATTAATTTATAATTATTATAGACTAATTAAAATAAGAGTATTATAATAAAGTTGAGATAATTACGTAAGTATTTTTAAATTATCCACTGCATTTTTACATCGGCCACATTACCTTCTATTCAATGAGAGTTTATAACATAAAAGTTATTAACTTGCCAGTACAGATCTAGGCTTCAATTTATATAATCACCATGTTTTTTTTGTAACAGTGAATGTAAAAATTAAAACACTAAGGGCTAATTTTTCAATTGTCAGATAAAGTTTGTCAGAGGAATAAATTTGACGTTTTGACAGGTTTTGTATTGAAAATCCGTCAAAGCGTCAAATTTATTCCTCCAATAAACTTTATCTGACAATTGAAAAATCGGCCCTAAATCTAAAATATCTTAATTATCGACTTAGAAAATGCATATTCAGTGATGTAAGATGTTGCAAAACTAAGTAGTAAATAATAACACTAATGAGTAGCTATGTTACAACATATTTCCTAAATGAGTGAGGTAAGACATTGTCAAACATTGATTGTGTGCAAAAAATGTCATGTGTGCTTTTTAGTGTTAAAACAGATATGACTGAAGTATTTACCTGTAATATCACAGTTGCTGTTCTTTGTACTATTTTATATATAGTAATTAGTATTAATTATAAGTATTACTTATCTGAATTTTATGGCAAAAGGTTCCAAAAAATTTAAACCTAACAGCATAACTAGCTACAATTAAAAATATAAAACACCCTTTTAATTTTGAGCTCAAATTATTTACCTAAACAATACGAAAAAAAATTGTCAACCTTACACTTGTTTATGGCAATAATCAGTCTATTACATTATCCTACATTTTGGGTAATCCTCCATGAGAACATTTTGGGACATTATATCAAGAATTTTCTAAAAGTGTTATAATTAAACAACACAACTTTGTTTACAACTCATTCCCCTGTTGGATAGAAGCAGATGTTACTTTAATGAAGTCCATTAAACAAGGAACAACAGGCATAATTTGCTATAATTTAGCTTAGCAGATTATTACAAATCAAGCTCATTGTTTCTTGAACACATCTTTCATAGCTAAATATTCAAAGATATCATCCTTCCTTAGGTTTATATCATCAGGGCAATGCCAGCAGCAACAGGACAATGGACATTACCAATATGTGTGTGAATGAGATTACAATAATGTACTAGTAGTCTGCTTTTATTCTAAGATTTAACAAAGTTGTTTCCTTTAGAAAACTTTGAAAAAATTGTAAAACATATTAACAAGAGTTATTAAAATAAATTGTTAATGCTGTCTAGTGTCTACTTTAAAATTATCATTTATAAAATGGCACAAAATCAGACCTGGGAATCCCCAATTGTATAAAATCAAAATAACTTCATACTAATCTCTTACAAATGATTTTAGAAATCATCATATCTTTGGGTATGGAATGCAAACAAAACCTATATAAGTAAATCACTGGTATATCAGTATACAATTTAAATATATTAAAGTCACAGGAGTCGACGTAAGTTTTTTCTGCTTTTTTTAGTGCCTATAGCACATGTATTCTTCTTTCTCTTTGAAGGACTAGGGCCATCAAGGTCATATTTAAAGCAATTCTTACCTGGATGCCTATCACACTTGCAAAACCTGCAAAACTGGTAGGAGCAGCTCACACTGGTGCATTCAGCCCATTCCTCTCCAGAATTTTCTTCTGTAACTTTGGCAGGTTTTTGACATCTCGCACAGGATAGTTGCTTACGTAGATCTAATGATGCGGCCTAGAAATACATCAAACCAAATTATTTACAAAATAACATGAGGCAATTAATTTAAATAATTTATTTAAGTAATATTAGCTTAAATATTAATATGCAAAGCAGTCTTAGAAATCCTAACATAATATGTAAACAAGAATTACATACCTTAGCAAATCTTTTAAATTTAATGGTTTTAGGTGTCCCTGGAGGGCTGATAGGAGCACTTGTTGCCTTTGTTAAAATGTTGTGATTGTTCAATACATTGTGAATTTCCATTAAAGGTCTTATCTGATTTGTATCACTGCTTTTTGGAGTGGACATCTTGTTTTCCCAATTGTCCCTCACATCTTTAAGGTAGTGTAAATAGTCCTGTTTCTTAGACTTTACCTTGCTAACATCTTCCCATATCCTTTCCCACAGAGGACTCACTAGAGTAAACTTATAAATATCTTCATTCGACAAATAACTGAAAATTTTCATTATTGGTGGCACAACATTTGCTTCTTGATACAACATCTTAATAATATCAATTTTCTGATTTGGTCTAAACTTATACAGCCTCCCGGCGCTATTGTTTGGTTTAGCAGGCTTTACAATTGGCTGCAGTGCTTGAGTATCACACAACAGAGAATGCATAGCAAAGTTAAGTTTCTTTACTGGTTTCCTAGGGTTTAGAGGGCTACTTAACTTACAATTACTTCTACATACTTTTTTGATTGGTGTTGTAGGGTATGGAGTGGGCATATGTTCACTTTTTGTAAACAAATCTCCACTTATGAGATCTGCAGATTCAAAACTTACAGAAGAATAAGATCCATTGTACTTTTTATCACTAAACCTTAGTTTACACAATCCTCCAGCTATCATAGTTGTAGGAGTTGGGAGGGAGCCACAGTTGACGTCTCTGTTTTCTGGCTCTCCATTATATGCCCGTTTGATACCCCTTCGGTTTTGTGGCGATTCTGCATAATTTTCCCGTGATCTGATAATGCCCGCACTAAACTGTAACGTAGGTCGAAAATTGACATCTGATGAAATATCAAAACAGCCCACTTGAAACTGTCCCGTAAAGCCAATTTGGCCCTTGAATATAGGGTTGAAGTTTTCACTGGATATCTCGGAGCACTCCAATGAACCTGGGGTGTACGAAGTATGGTAACCGCTATCTTCAGTTTTCCAATAGCCAACATTATCGTAACTTAGCCCTGGCGTTACAGGTTCCATATATTCGGATTGGATATCCATAACGTTACGATTGCGAGTGGAATTCTTGAAAGTTACAAAACTAAATTTCTATAGCACATTTCACATAACTAGGCTCACTTTTGAAGTTTCATCTTATTGTAGACGTGATCAATTGGAGTTGGAATATGCTTTTTAGGCGCACAACAAATGTTTTTGCCAACAATTTTTTATAATTATTCGTTACACTCTGTAAATGATGTGAAATAAAGCCCTCCTGACAGATAAACAATAGACAAGATAGCAGTCTACGAAGAGTAGACACAATGGTCAATGTTATAGGCCTATTACACTGCACTTCACATAGGGACCCTTCGTATTAACAAGGACCGTTAATCCCTAATTGTTAGTAAACTACACATATAAGAATTAAGGGTCCCTGTAATAAGTGCAGTGTAATAGGCCTATTATTGCTGTGTAATAAGCGACGCTCAACATATCGGCCACGCCCAGCCTTACTTAGGGCCCTATGAATACTGCAGTGTATTAAGTGTATTAGCTGTAACTGTCAAAATTATCAAGTAAGAAAAATAGGGCGATCAAGATAAATAACTATGGCGAGATATTCATTCAGAGGTAGTAGCTCAGATCAATGATAATAGGTATTTAATTTTAGGATATTTGTCTAAAAACCGATAAATCTCCTTCGTGTTTTCTCCAAGCAACGCGACATTGGCGAAGTTAATTGTGCTGTGCTGGCACAAACAAAAGCCACCACACCAAAGAAAGACTAACTATGGCGACTATGACAACCAATTTAGCTCGCTAATTAATTAATTAGCGGGCTAGATTGAGATGATTACAGTGCCGAGCTTTGATTAGCGGTATAAAATAATGATTCTATGCCGCTAATCAAAGCCCGTAATCTGATCAAAGGCATGATGTAGTGCCGATTTGCAGTGGCACTGCCAAATCGTCCAATGTGTGGCCGATAATTTAATTGCTCACACTGCGGCGGGGTCGCAGAGTCGTCCTGCCACGCGACAAGCCGATTCCCACAGTGGCGTAGGCAGAGTAAGTAACTATAAGGCTGTTTTTAAATGGATTATGAGTGTCCTAAGATAAATGTACGACCAATAATTATTAGCATCTGTAAACTAATCTGTTGCGGCGCGTCGGTTGCGTTAACTCTCGACGACGCCAGGGAACTTGTCCTGCAAAAGTTGGCGGAAACACTCGGGCCACAAAGTGAGCGGGCGGGCAGATATCGGGACCCGCCCGCTAGTACTCGCCGATGTTGCGCTGGTAGGCGTCCCGTGCTGTGCATTTATGTAGATAGAGGTATCGTGACAATAGAGTAGTAGTAGCATGAAGACTTGAGGCACTAGTACATGTATTTCATAAAAGATTTTATTGTTGAGCTGGTTTACAGTTTATCATTACGGATGGCGTTGCGTGACGGCGGCATTCAACAATCATTTGCATTTGGCAGGGACATGTGTGGCTGCTGCTGCTACGTAGACCGCCGACGCCGCACAAACATTTTTAACCCCCGGATTTTTGGGTGACATTTGAGTTTTTTCCCGGACACACGGAAAAAAGTTTTTCATCGTTTAAAAAAATCGTACTCATTTTAATTTTTTTATTCATATATATGTCACCGTAAGATTGTGAAAACCGTTAGATTGTAATCTATTTAGCGAGATTGTAAACTGTCGAAAGATTACAATTTAACGCATTATTTTTCGGTAGATTGTAATCTGTTAGGTATATTAACACTACCTGATTATCACAGATCACTCATACATTAGTCCTGGGGACTGATTATTTATGTCAAAACCTAACCTAACCTACAAGAACGAGACAAGAAAACGTGAATACAATTAATATTTCAAAAATTGACACTTAGAACATAAAAAGCGTTAGATTGCAACATAAAAAGCGTTAGATTGCAATCTGACGGTTTTTGCAATTTTACGGTGACTTAAACAGCTTAAAAGCAAAACCATAAACTATTTAATAAGTAAATGTAAATTAAATGTACTTATTTCAGATATGTATAATTATATTGGTTATCTTTTGAGTACCCCTTCCGGACAACATCCGGACGCCCTCTAAACTAGGACCACAGATTTATAAAGGGAAGCAGATTCAATATATTGAACAAAATAGCGTGGCAATTTCAAACACACGGAAACATTACGCACAGGGCCGCACCTTGTTGCTGCATAACACATTATTATGTAGGGTTAAGTCGTGTGGGAAAACAACGACCTAAACGTTACCTATCATTTGGAAGCTATAATTTGTAAGGGTTTTAAAAATAATAATAGGTCCTTTTATGACTTTTTCATCACAAGCGATCACAACTGCAATGTAGTAACAAAATTGAAAATTGTAATTTCATCTAGCTTTTGCCCGCAGCTTCGCTTACGTTAAATTCAATTTTCATACAAATTTCAAATACCAGTTTGACGATGGGATGAATTTTCAAAAATATTTTCTCGGCATACGCTCCTACCTTTTAACCGGTTTGTAGTTGGCTAAGGCCTGCTTCGATAGGATAGAGGCCTGTGCCAGATGTCTATTTTGGGCTTGGATCCGCGATGATAATCACCACCACGTGCGGAACCCTAGTCAATGTGATGAATATAGTTATAGGCAGAGATAACACGAATGTGAACTCCGCGCTGCGTGTTATAACGTCACTGTGGACTCCGTCAGTATCATGGCCAGTGGTTCTCGCGTCGTTCTCCCTCTGCGTCGATGCGCAGGTTCTGGAGATATTATTTAGAAGCACAGTACCAACGGATATTGTATAAATACCGCCAGATTTTAACTCAAAGTTCCTATTGACAATAATTTCTTGGCAGTAAGCCAAATATATGTTGTAAAACAATCGAATCGAATCGTTATTCCAAAAATTAGGTTAGAAGGTTAAATAAAAAAATTACAACCGGTTAAACTCACATGTTATTTATTCAAATAAACTTTATAATAGTGTTTGAATCGCCAAGTGAATCTACCATTGATTCGGAATATCATTTCTAGCGAGAAATCATACTAATATTATAAATGCAAAAGTGTGTTTGTTTGTTGGTTTATTGGTTTGTTGGTTTGTCCTTCAATCACGCCGCAACGGAGCAACGGATCGACGTGATTCTAGGCATGGGTAATAGTTGAGAACCTGGAGAGTGACATAGGCTACTTTTTATCCCGGAAAATTAAGGAGTTCCCGCGGGAATCAAACAAACTTAAACCACGCGGACAAAGTCGCGGGCATAAGCTAGTGTTACAATATGTACTATAAAGAACCAGAAGTGGATTAAAGTAAAAAGTAAAAGCAAATAACAAACAAAACTTTATCCTACAGCACAATTTTAACAATCTCACACTGTGAGACGGTGTGTGTGATTGTGACTTGTGAGTGTCAATTTTTGGCTTAAAACAATTAATGTTCGGCCTAACAAACAATATATGAATATTATTGTGAAGACACCATAAGTATAGAAATCTCTTTAAATTTTTACATACGTTACAAGTATTACACGGACTTGTGGTAATATTGCTGGTATATTTAACTGATAAATCCATCCATCCATCCATCCATTTTTATCCATAGGTCTCTCAGGTATTCATCCTTTGGAAACCTGAAATTAAAAGTTGAAGTTATATACTTAAAATAAAAGGGTCGTCAAGTCCGGCCCTGTAATTTATTAACATGATAGCATAAAATTTACTTACCTACCGATGGAACGTTATTTCTGGGGTTTTCCTGTACGAAGCGTTGTAACACTGGGGGACACAACACTTCACCATTTTATTTCAATAATTATTGGCTACTAAACCTCCAAATTTCACAAAAAATTTATGACAACACAATGTAAACAAACGCCTTAATATGTCTTAGAAGTCTTTTATCCTACAGACTGCCACGCATTGAAATTGTGTCAATGTGTGCGTTTGTCTTGCACAGTGTTGCAACAAATAAAAAAAAAAGATAGGAACATAGACATTTTTGCTTGGAGGGAAAAGGACACAGATTCCCATACACGTGTCTATGTGGGTGTGAAATTTATGTCTGCTTTTCTTTATTAAGTCTGTGACTAGGACAAATCCGGGGAATCCCGGACGAATCCCGAATCCCGGGAATGCAGAACATTGATATTATTTAATTTGAAATTTGAAATTTATTTATTTTCTGTACAAACTATAACATTTGACCTTATTTCTAGGAACGATGACGGCTAAAAAAGTATAAACTGCGTTTCAGCCGTCAACGCCCACCTCCGAAACAGTTAAACAGATATCAAAAACTTATACTTTACTTATTGTAAAATAAAACCAAAAGTTAAAACGGAAGCATACTAAGTTTTGTATAGTAGTGCGTGTGTGTGCGTGTGTGTGTGTGTGTTTGTGTGTGTGTGTGTGTGTATGCGCGTGTGTGTGATAGTAGTGTGTGTGTGTAAGAGAGTGATTGAAGCCAACCGGAACACTTAGATTTACAAGAAAATGTTGTGAGGGGGTATATATTTAATAATTTATTGACTCGGTTATACAGTAAGCAACTTAAGAAAGGGTAATGACGTCCCGAAATTGCTGTCCGAGATGAGGGCATTGTACACACCGAGTGAGGTCTACGTTTTGTGTAAATTTTTGGATCGTAGTGAAGTTGCGGGTGTTTACGCAGGATCGTACATAAAATCATTTGTCATAACAGTTGTCTCACAGTTAGGACTTTCGTATTTGCATAAAACTCAGCCGTGGGAAAATAAATGGGTTTATTACACATAACCTTTAGCACTATTCTCTGGGCCCTTTCAAGTCTTAACATAGACGTTACGCCTGAGCCACCCCAACAGGTAATGCAGTATGTCAAAATCGATTGAGCCAGAGAAAAGTAAACGGTTTTCAAGCATACCAGGTCCACCACGTTCCTCAGCCGCTTAAAAACAAAGATGAGTTTCCTGACTCGTGACACCAATGAATCGTATAATAATGTAATCGTAATGTATTTAAACTGATTTTATAATCAGACAAATCAACATAATATAATGCGTTTAGATATCGTACTTTCATGATATATAAATACCATACTTCCTTTCTATTAAGGAGGGTAGAGGTATACTCCTTATCAACTGGATTCAACGGGAAGTTGAAAAAGTGTCTAGTGGTTGCTATAAATAACAGTTCAAAAGCCTTTCACAGTGGCGCTGGTGTAGGCAAAGGGTGTATGAATGTAGCAATTTTAGATGAAGTGAAATAAGTATGCCGAGTTAAAAAATTTAACATTATTGTCGACTAAAGTAGTTATTATTGAAAATTTCAACAACTTACGTTGTACAAAATAATAATGAATGTTTTCTTTCCTTGTTTATTTCTCGTCGTCTCAACCTATAGACGTCCACTGCTAGACGAAGGTCTCCTGCATGGATCGCCACAGAGCACGGTCTTATTCTTTGATTAAAAAGGTCTTATTTCTCAAACCTACTATAATAATATTTGGCGCATTCTTTTAAATTAACCCTATTACGCTCTATATATATTACGCCACATTAGCGCCCCCAATTTAATGCATTTCTACGGACACTTTTTATATACAGGGATGTTCCTCCTTACTTCTACCCTCCATAGGTACTTTCTAAAGACTTTGAGGCTCTGAGCTCTGAGGTTGTCCGTAGGGTATTTAATCTGAGTCCGTAGGGCATAGAGTAAGGGTATGTTCCGATATCCACGCGAGCACTGTAAGGTGTGACGTCAATTTAGTGTACTACGAAGTCGTTCCTCTGTAGTTAGCTATACTGGTTATGTTAGTTGTCTCTGATACTGGTTACTGTCTTTAACGGAACGCAGTCAGCACTGAGAGCACCTTACCTCGAAAACGCCAGTACAAAAATGGCGAAAATTTATGACGTCATATATTTCCTTAGGATACTGCGGCAGTATACTGTCAGTCCTTAACGGAACGAATTTCTCCCAAGTAAGAGCACTGAACAATGCTCTTCTTCTTCTTCTTCTTCTTCTTCTTCTTCTTCTTCTTCTTCTTCTCTTGGTTTATGGCTTTGAGTAGTGCCAAGCCAGCACAATGCACTTCGCCAGTGTCGAGTAACTTGAGGGAGGCACGAAGGAGATTGGCCGGTTAAAGAGTGCCAAAATTACTAAAAATATTATGTAATAGAAGGCATATTTATATATTTGTTAGTAAACTACTCTACATAACAATAGACTTACCATAAAGAGACAAACACAAAATAATAAAAGGGATCTACTATACTATGTACAAATTACAATTTAAGTTTGTTAATTTTAAAATATTTACAAAGATACGTAACGAAAGGGCTATAGGCTAACATTAGGACACACTCAACATTCAAGGGACGGGGAACTTCAGGGGGAAGAACGTCGTATAATTTAAAGGGAAGTTTAGGACAGGAGAAGAGAGGAAGGAATTTGACTGATCCCTCGTCCAGGCCACACTCACACAGGGAGCTGTCACGCACTCTTAATTTTGCCAAGTGTACGGGGGTGCAGGCGTGACCAATTCGAAGACGACTGATAGTAGAGGTGACCCAGCGAACCGAATTTTTATGAAAGAAGAACCAAGGTCGTCGTGGGATATCAGGTTGTATGGAAGCATAATACTTACCCTTAATAGAAATCGATTCAGAGTAAATTGAGTTCCAAGAGCTCTCCATGTCGGATTTTGCTAGGGAACGGAGATCTTGTGGGTGGTTGGTATAGTGGGTCATAGTACCCATTTCAACAGCAAGTTTAGCGCAAGCATCGGCAGTCTCATTGCCACTAATACCTGAGTGACCCGGGATCCAGGCCAGTATAACGTTTAGGCCTTTCTGCTCGCAAGAATATAACACCTCCCGGATCTTGAACACAACAGAGACTCTCTCCTTACTACGGAAAGGGTTACCCTTAAGAGCTTGCAAGCAGCTAAGGGAATCGGTCAGTATTATAGTTTGTCTAATATTATGGGCTTCAACGAAAAGTATTGCTTCTAATAAGCCTATAGACTCTCCTGTGAATACTGAAGATTCTGGGGGACACTTGAATTGCATACTAATTTTGAATTTTGGAATCCAACATGCTACTCCAACACAGCTATTCCGAGATTGTTTTGAGGCATCAGTGTATATTGTAAGAAAATCGGGCCAGTTGTTTTGAATAATTTCATTAAATTTCTGGTTAGCCTCAGCTGAACCTTTGTGAACACCAAGATTAACAATTGGAGGTTTACGAATCAAACTTTGATAAGGGGTAGAAAACAGGGGTAGCCTGGGGGAAGAATTAATTGGATGTGGAAGGGATGTAAATTTAAGGAAACTTTTTAGAAGAAAGGATTTGCCTTGGTTGTCTCTGATCACATAACTCAGCCGTCGAAGGCTGTCCAGTAGTGGGTGTGAGGAAAGCTGTAGAACTTTGCAGACAAAACGGTCGCATAAATACTGACTTCTAATTTGGACTGGTGGATCAACACATTCCACTTGCAATGTATTTGTAGGGGAAGACTTCATGGCGCCAAGTATAATTCTCAAACTTTTATACTGTATTTTGTTTAATTTTTCTGTAGCCGTTTTATTGATGGGATCAAGTGCGAATACACCATAGTCCAGATGGCTGCGGACTAAGGCATTGTTTAAGAGTTTTTGGGAGTACGGGTGAGATCCCCACCATACCCCTGACAGCGCACGGAGGATGTTAATACCGCTTTCACACTTTCGGCTTATATGTTGAGCATGAGCAGCGCCATTGAGTCTGCAGTCTAGAACAACACCTAAAAATTTTGCTTTGGTTTCAAGGGAAATGTGTTGATTATTGTAGGCAATATTAAGGTTTGGGATGATTCTTTTTCTCGTGAAAATGACGGCCTTGCACTCAGTGTCGGGTCTAATTAAGGCGATTGTCTAAAAATGACAGCTACAATGTAATGATCGTTATCACCTCTGATTGGTTAGCATTTCCACATTTCTTTCACTATTGGCCAAAATCCATTGACGCAGCAAAAATACAATAAATTATTCAGCCAATCAAACCAATTCAGACTATGATTGATGCTAAGATTGATGCAGGAAGCAGCAGTTGGGTTGTGTTGTCAAATGATTGTCAAAATTCAAAATGTCAAACAATGTCAAACATCATGCATCAACATCAAACTTCGTTTTGCATTTTTTATTTTTTCATGCAGCATTGTTCCGCATAAAAATTGGGAACTGAAAGCTACAATTTCTCTTGTATAGGTAGTTTATAAAATGAAAGACAGGATAAGTTTACAAAGTTATTAGTGTTACACATTGACAGCTTTTCAATATCGTATCATGAAAACTTACTGTGCTGAATGAAAATGGCTTTGGATATAAAAGATTTGTGTCGACTCTGTGCTAAAGGCGAAGGGTTTGCCAAAGATTTATTAGATGATTGTAATAAGAATATCCTCAAAATGATACAGGATTATGTACATATATCCGTAAGTAAAAGTTCTCTTTTAAGTAGTGTGCTTACCAATTTTGGTAAGATAAATGTGTTTTCAAGTGTAATGTTCTTGCATTCTTTCAGCAACACATACTTATATCATCACTAAAATAAAAGCCTTGCAGTTGTTATCTTTTTAGGTATCTTGATAAGTGTACTTCCTGACTAACGACTAACATAAAGATCAATGTGCTGAGCCTAATATCTTGAATTTTGCATGTAGATTCACTCCTAAGTGACTGAGAAATATTTTCAGAAATAGGAACAGAGTAAAACCAATAAAAAAGTGTTGATTTTATTAAGTAAATATTTGCATTATATTTGTTTCCAGATAAATGAAAACGATAATTTACCCACCAAATTGTGTTTAAATTGTGAAGAAAGGGTGGTATCATTTGAACTGTTTGTCTTAGAATGTCTGAAAGTGCAGGAAACATTTAAAAAAATGTGTTTAGGGGCTTGCGAAACAATACCCATTAAGTATGAAGGTGCCATTGAGTTTGGTCTACCTCCCATTAAGTCAGAGGTATGTCAATTTGTCAACTTAATTGTAAGTAGAAATGAATGACAAACATTTTATGCTGGGTAGTGTCAGATGTTTGTAGAGTGACAGAAGAAAATAGAAGGACAAAAAATTTAAGGTTTAAAAAAAATAGGAGAATTTAAACTGTTATGTGCCTCCACTGTTGAAACTACACAGAAGTTCTCTTGTGATTAGTAGAAATGAACATCAATTGAGATCTTGCATATTGTGTCAAAATATCATTTTTTAGTGATTAATAAATAGAGAATCTAACAAAAGATGTGTGATGTGACATCCTCTGTTAGATTTATGTTTGATAACCATTTAAGTAAAACTATCAATGAAAAAGTGTGTTGAATTTTGATGAAGCTAAAAGCAAGCATTTCATACAAAATCCCATATATACTAAGGATGTGTTTTGACGTTTGAAAAAAGTTTTTCAAATTAACTATAGTTGTCAAATACTCAGTAATCGTCAAGGATACTGGCAACATATTGTTTACAGGAGTGATGAATTCATTAAATTTTAAAATTAAATATGACCTAATTTTTGTTATGCTATATCCAAATTATGAATTTTCTATTAATGCATGCATTGTTATGGCTTTTAAGCATAATCTACTAGAACTAATTTTATATTTATGGTGATAATCCAATTTTTTCTTGTCATAGGTTAAAGTGGAAATGACCCCAGAAGAATTAGTGGGTAAGTATTACATCAGTTATTATGATTATGAAGAAAAGCTTTTTGTCCTACATATCCTAAATTGTTTTAAGCACAGCTGTTTTGTATAAATTTAAAAAATAAGTAAATAGAGCTTGATCCTAATTACTGGAATGTCTGATTTAAAAAAAGTGGTTGGAATATTTTGTTCTTTGTCATTACAATACTTTTCTAGATTCTATAAACAATGAGGAACCATATGGAGATGATTATGAGGCAGATGACTACAGAAACAGTGACACAAAACAAGACAGTGACAGTGATCTAAGCGATGTTGTGACATTAGCAATGCTGAAGAAAGCAAAGACGAAAAAGACCAAAAGAAAGCAATTAAGTGAAGAAGAGCAAATAGAGTTTAAGAATATACTTAAGAAATCCAACTTGAATGTTAAAGATTTTGTCAAGTAAGTGATGTTATAGTAGAATAGTAATAAACCTATGGATTTTGAAATATTTGTGTTCTTAAAAAGAAACATTTATGACATTTTAAACATGTATATCACAAAAGCCAACTAATAACTTAATTATTTGAACTAATACCAATGAGTTGAGATCAAGTATAGTCATGTCAGGAATACTTAATATTATGAAAAAGCAATTTTGAAGTATTTGAAAACCTTCCTGGTGCTGTGGTCTTATTATGGGAGGTCCTGGGTTCTATTCCTGGCAGGGTCAATTTGGGAATTTGGATGTTGTAATTTCTGAATTTTCTCTGGTCTGGTCTGCTGGGAGGCTTCGGCCGTGGCTAGTTACCACCCTACCGGCGCAAAGACTTCTAAATATCTTCTAAATATTTTGGTTAAAATGTATTTGAATGTTTTAGACTAGAATGCAATTCGTGCGAGGAAGCCATGTCAACGTGGAGTGCTTTAAGAGTTCATTATGCTAAAGTACACAAAAGCAAGCCCATGGTGTTTTGTCTATGTGGCTTTATCATCCGGTCAAAGAGTGTTCTTTACAAACATGTGTCAGATCACCGGATAGAAAGTCGCAAACTTAAAAACAATGACTCAGATTCTGAAAAAACTGAACAATCAAAGTATTCAAGTTTGAATGTCAATGATTTTGTTAAGTATGTATACTCTTTTTATGCAATTATATAAGATCGTAAACATCTATACCAACATTATAAATGCGAAAGTTTAGATGGATGGATGGATGTTTGTTACTCAATCACGTCAGAACGGCTGAACGAATTTGGATGAAATTTGGAACAGAGATAGATTATAGTCTGGAATAGGCTACTTTTATCCCGGAAGATTAATAGAGTTCTTACGGGAACCAAAAAACCTCAATCCACGTAGTAGACGAAGTCGCGAGCATTCGCTAGCGTAGACTAGCTAATGCTCGCGACTTCGTCTACGTGGATTGAGGTTTTTCTGAGCCGTTCTGACGTGATTGAGTAACAAACGTCCATCCATCCATACATCCATCCAAACTTTCGCATTTATAATATTATGCTAGTATATTAATGCTTATGGCATGGAATTAAAAAAGCTTTGGGAACTGTTAGATTTTCTGGGTTAATAGCAGCCTATGTCCTTACCCAAGAAACAGGAGGCAACCTACACCTGTACTAAATTTTGTCAAAATCGGTTCAACATGTTACCATAGCAGGCACACATACATTTATAATATGATGAGTATGGACTTTTATCACACTCAACCCAAACTTCATGTGAGGGTTAAAAGTGATAATATGTTAATATGTTTACGACTGAATAGATAATATGATTTTGACGACCTCCCTGGCGCAGTGTTGAGCGCTGTTGTCTTAACGTGGTAGGTCCCGGGTTCGATTCCCGGCAGGGTCAATTTGTGAATTTATAATTTCTGAATTTTCTTTGGTCTGGTCTGGTGGGAGGCTTCGGCCGTGGCCTACCGGCAAAGTCGTACCGCCAAGCGATTTAGCGTTCCGGTACGGTGCCTTTTAGAAACCGACCAGGGGTATGGGTTTAATATAATACCCCTAACAGGTTAGCCCGCTACCATCTTAGACTACATCATCACTTACCATCAGGTGAGACCGCAGTCAAGGGCTAAGTAGTGGAATAAAAAAAAAGTTATATATGCAATATATAAAGTTGCACTCTTGCAGTTTTACATGCACATACTGTCAGAAGGAATGCTCAAGCTGGTACAGTTTGAAGTCTCATTGTGAATGGAAACACAAAACAACACCAGTGGTCCGCTGCAGCTGCGGTATTACTTTAAAATCGAAATCTGTTCTGTATAAGCATGTGCAGGATCACAAGAATCCCAATGTCATCTGGTGAGTGTAAAACTTACTTAAGCTATTAATAAAACTAACATCCACAAGTCAGTGTAATATGTACTTGTAACGTAATGTATTTGTTGTATTGTTTACTTATTGTAACCTTTTTCTTTTTTAAGAATAGAGCAACTGCTGAGTTTCTTGCCGGCTCTTCTCAATAGAATCATTTCTCAGAACCGGTGGTAGAGTCTTTTAAGTGACTTCATTAAATTAATAAATCATTTATCATTTATCAATGAAATCTTACTTTCATATGTTAAACTGGATAATGCCTGCGACTTTGTTTGCGTGGATTTAAGGTTTTTGATTTCCACGGGAACTCCGGAATTCCTCGGGAATGTGAAAATATGAATGTTTGTTAATCCTTACTTACTTAATTAGTATCAATTTGTATTTTAATAAATGGTCTTAGGTCTTGTGATGTTGAGGATTCGGTGTAGGCCATGGAATAAAATATTTACTGAAGACAGACAAAACGCAGAAGTTGAAAGGCACCTTTATATCCATTCTAATATTATATTGGCGAAAGTGTGTTGTCTGTCTGTTAAGCTTTTACAGCCCATCTGTTTAACTGATTTTGACGAAATTTTGTAAAGAGATTCGCATTGCATCATAGGGAATGTCATACGAAATTTTTATGGTATTGATACCGGATAATCAAATGAGTTCCCTCAGTATAAAATAACCTACAACAACGTGGACGAAATTGTAGGCGTCAAGTTCTATGTATCACAAACAGTTAATAAAAAATTAATATTTGGAGAAATAGTAAGTATTTTGTGATTTTCAGTTGCGATAAATGCCCCCGGATAACTAAAACCGAAGCGGCAATGGCCAAACACAAAATGAGGCATGTACCAAAGTCTGAAAGAAAGTTCTGTTGTGCTTCGTGCGAAAAGGTGTTCAATTCTAAGGACACGCTCAAATCACACGAAAGGTCGCACATTCCGATTGAAGAAAGGAAAATATACCGATGTGAAATATGTGATCTGAAGTAAGTAAAAGGGTCACTTTTTGCGTTAGTTAGGGGTTACAACAGTCAAATAAACTTAGTTTTATTACAAATGAAATATATGCTTGAATTCACCCTTGTTTAAATCTGTGTGAAGCGATTCTCTTAAGTTATGACTATTGATTCGTGATTCGCATTCATGTATTGGGAATTGGGATTAGTAGTTGACAAATAGCTTCAAGCAATTTCAGCTGCATTGCGTTTTACCACCACCGACATTCTATTTATTTATTTATATGTTTATTTAATGCCTTTAAAAAAATATCTAAAATTACACCACAATTTTGCAGACCAAAGCACTAGACTAAAAAACAGGCTGGCGTTTGTAAATTGCAGCCCAAATAGACCGTAGTCTGCGTTAGGGCTGACCAAAAGATCTATTATATGCAGGTTCACAACCCGGTCGTCAGCAGCGTCACATAAGCGCGTAGTGCATGAGAAAATAAAGAGCTATGTGTGTGATCTGTGCGGCTACGCGTGCGGCACTAACGGCGAACTGCGTCAACACCGCGCCATACACAGCGACGACAAGCCCTTCGTCTGCAATACCTGCTCCAAGCCGTGAGTTTGTTGCTGACACGTATAGAGTTCAGGAGCTACGTGTGTGACCTGTGCGGCTACGCTTGCGGCACCCGGCGAGCGACGTCAACACCGCGCCATACACAGCGACGACAAGCCCTTCGTCTGCAATACCTGCTCCAATCCGTGAGTTTGTTGCTGACACGTATAGAGCACGTACTTCTTTGCCGGTAGGGTAATAACTATCTACGGCTGAAAACTCCCACAGACCAGACCATAGAAAATTCGAAAATTCATTAATCATATACTCCCAAATTGATGCTACCGGATCAATTATAGATGCCAGCGACGCGACGACACGTCCAATAGTGGCGTGTATTTTTTGTGTTTTCTTGATCTTACAAATAAATAACTTTGTTCATATTCCTAAAGAGGTCTCGTAGAGCCTGATACTAATCTTCGATGGTGGTTCACAGATTCAAAACGTACTCGAATCTGAAGACGCACATGGACACGCATGAGGACACGTCGTACGTGTGCTTCGTGTGCAGCCGCGTGCTCAACAGCCGGCGCACGCTGCGCAAGCACCTGCTGGTGCACGAGGACAAGTGCCGCCACGTGTGCTCCTACTGCAACAAGGCCTTCAAGCGCCGGCAGACGCTCAAGGTAACCTTCTTTTACATCTCTCATATTCGGTAAGTATACTACCCCCAAATGGGGCTTGTAGGTGACCAATTAGCGCTCTAGGGTAATTATTATTATTTTTTTTAATTAATTTAGAATCTGCGATCAGTCGACAGACTATAAGCAGATTTGGTGTTATTACTGACTGATTTTTGCAGAGTAGAGGACCAGCGTCCTCAAATCTGTACACTGTCGAGCACATTGGCCCGCTTCAGACGCTTTATTTTTTGCACTGTTAGTAGGCAATTTGCCAGTGGGTTGGGGAGTAACAGTAAGCGTTCCCGATGCTTTGTGCTATGCTTATTGATTTCCTCAATTACAGTTGGGATTTCCAGGTACTGATGTATTTCGGTATTGCGTGCAAACCAAGGAGCATTAGCAATCGTTCTAAGGATACTATTCTGAGCTCTTTGTATCGCTAGTATGTTTGACTTGCTGGCAGTACCCCATATTTCTATACCATACAGCCAGATGGGTTTGAGGATTGAACAATAAACCATTAGTTTATTATTGAGTGATAAAGCAGATTGTCTACCCAGCAACCAAAGTAAGTTTCTGAAGCGGTGGTTAAGTTCGTCACGCTTGTGTTTGATATGATCTTTCCATGTCAGTCGTCGATCCATATAAAAGCCTAGGTATTTTACACATGTTGTTTCTGGTAATATTTCTTCACCCAATTTTATAATAGGGCAATCGCCAGTTTTCAATGTAAATGTTTTATGTTGCGATTTAGGTGCACTGGGTTTGATACGCCATTTGTTCAGCCATATGTTGGTTATATCCATTTGTTTTTGCAACTGATAACTTGCAAAAGCCGGGTCTTTATTGCAGGATAGAAAGGCTGCATCGTCCGCGAATGTTGCAACAGTGATACCTGGTGAGGTAGGAAGGTCACAGGTGAAGATATTATACAAGACAGGACCCAGGACAGACCCTTGGGGTACACCAGCGGCACAACTGTAGAAGCCGGATCTGGTATCTTGTTGCTTCACTTGAAAAAATCTGTCCTTCAGATATGACACAAGTATTAAATACATGGAGTGTGGCAAGAATTGTTTTATCTTGCAAAGAAGACCCTTGTGCCAAACCTTGTCAAAAGCCTGCTGAATGTCTAGGAAGACCGCGGAACAGTACTCTTTTTTCTCTAGGCATTGACGAACTGTGTGATACACTCTGTGTACTTGTTCTACGGTCGGTGTTGTTGACGGAAGCCAAACTGGTGCTCAGGAATTATGCCACTTTCATCGAGACTGACTTTTAATCGAGCTAGGAATATTCTTTCCCAGAGTTTCGATAAAACCGGAGTGAGGCTGATGGGGCGGTAGGACCAAGTTTCTTCTACAGGTTTTCCTGGCTTGGGTATCATGATCACCTGTGATATTTTCCATAGGTCAGGGAAGTGACATGTTCTAAAGATGGCATTAAACAGATTCGCCAGGAATGCAAGACACTTTCTAGGCAACTCCTTTAATACCTTAGGTGTTATCAGGTTAAAGCCGGGGGCTTTCTTGGTATCGAGCTGAGCGATGGCCTTGAGAATTTCCCTTGGAGAAGTAGGCTTTATGGGCATGCAGAGTTGCAAATCTTGGGCAAGAATATTGTCGATCTCGGTGTCATCTGGGTCATTCTGCTCATTTGGTCGAAATACTGATGCAAGATGAGTAGCAAAGGCTTCCGCTTTTTCTTCGTCGGTACGCGCCCAAGAGGTTCCGCTTCTGATTGGAGGCAAATGTGATTTGGGTTGCTTTAATGTATATTTAGTGGCATTCCTTAAGGAGTGCTCGCCTCTACCATTAGGACACATCTGCTCTAGATTGTTTTTTATTAGGGTGTTTGAGGTTGTTTCTAGGATGACTTTAAGCTGCTTAATGGCACGGTTTAAACGCGTTTTATCGCTCTGATCTCGTGAAGTTTGCCAAACGCGCCGAAGTCGTCTTTTTTCCTCGATTTTACTTTTAATTTCCGAAGGAAGCCATGCGCCGAGAGGTTTAGAAGTTATGTACGGTGTATTAATCCAAGCAGCAACTTGAATTATATTAGTAAAATAAATACACGCGTCATCGACATCATGGGCAGTCTTAAGAGGAGTCTTGAGGTTGATATTATTGCTAAGGTAATCGCGAAAAGATTCCCAGTCGGTTCGAGAGTTGTGCAGACGCTCTGAATTATCTTCAAGTGCAGATATTATGGCACTGACTTCAAGAATGACCGGTGAGTGATCTGACGAGCCATCAAGACTGGGTTCAATGGATGTGTATAGGTGACTAATGTTTTTCGTTATAAAAAAGTCGAGAAGGTCAGGTCTTTTTCTGGGATCTGTCGGCCAGTAGGTAGGTTCACCCGTAGACATGGATTGGAGGTGATTTTTATCGATGGACATCTTGAGTTCGCGGCCACGCGTATGAGTATAACGTGAACCCCAGTACGTGTGTTTAGCGTTCCAATCGCCGCCACAGATGAAACAATTACCAAGTGTTTCAAAGTAGGCAGAAAACATTGCCTCGTTTATATTATGCCGAGGTGGACAGTATATCGCAGAAAGAGTTATATAATCAACACGATCCTTGACCCTGATTGACGTTGCCTGTAAATGGCTCGTGACATATGGTTCCATTAAGGAATGTTTTAGATGTTGCCTTATAATGACTGCGGTTCCTGCATGAGCACTACCATCGGGATGGGGAGTTAGATAAGTACAGTACCCCGGTATTTGAAAGAAACTTTTTTCCGTTACGTGTGACTCAGAAATTAGCACAGCATCTAATTTATTGGATACCATAAACGCAACCACTTCATCTTTTCTACCGGAAAGGCCGTTAATATTCCATGTCGCAATACGAAGGGAATTCATTTTTGCAACTGAGTAACAAGTGACGTTATAAGACCCAGCAGGGTGCTTATTTGTTGAAGTAAAAAGTCTATCTTTTTGTTTTGTTGTAGGATTATATCTTCTAATTTACTAGTAGGTTGGGAGGATTTAGTCATATTTTCAAAGTCATCTTTTGTTGGAATTTGGGTTGCCGCAGCTTCTGCATACGACAGACCATCTTTGTAAAGGACATGACCAGTAATTGCCCTCCGATTCGGGACAATGCACAGGATTTCCGTTTTTACAGTAAGGTTTAAAAATTCAAAACGAAATTATTATGGATTTATTATTCCAAATAAGGTCAGGGTTCAAATGACAAAAATAACTGTACGTTTATTGTTTAAATCTTGAGCGTCCGCTTTCCTCTTTAAGCACTACTCCATTTTGACATTCCATTATATCCATGCCTAATAATAATCCTGTAACCCTACATGAATACCATTTAAGTACCTTAGTCATTATATTATGAATGATTTATTTTTGATCAATTAAACAGTAATGAAAAGGAAATGTATGTTTTGTTTATAATTATTTTTATTTTTTGACAAGTCTCAAACTAATAGATCGAACAAAGCATTTTGAAATACTGCGTTTAAAGGAACGCCCTTTCACATTGCATATGCCGCCATCTGTGGTCGAATAGTTGAACTGGAACGCCCTTTCACATTGCATATGCTGCCATCTGTGGTCGAATAGTTGAACTTGTTAACTAAAAGTAGTGAGCAATACTTAAAAATATTTTCTAGACTCACCACAATACATAGCGCCATCTAGTGTGGGAAAGCAGTTTTTGGTGAAACTTTTTTTATTTATTTTCTCAGTTTTCAGAGCCTTCAGACTCCTGAAACTTTTTTATCTGAAAACTATAAAATATAACAATTACTATAATAAAGAAATAATACTTGAAAATATTTTTTTAGCCTCGTTCAACACAATAAATAGCGCCATCTAGTGTGGGAAAGCAGTCTTTTGGTGAAACTTTTTTGTTCATTTTCGCAGTTTTCCGAGCCTTCAGACTCCTGAAACTTTTTTATCTGAAAACAGTGAAATATTACAATTACAATAATAAAGAAATCATTGCTGAACATTGATTTTTGACACCTAGGCAAGCTGCCATAGTTCCACCGGTCAAGTCCTTTGGCTTGGTGTAGTCGATGCTTTGGCATCCTGGTTAGCTGTGAATCTGTCTTTAGTTGCATTTGGTTTCGGCTGTTGATATTGTCTAGGATTATTTAGTCTTTTTCTAGCAAGTATCTCCTTATAAACTTGGCAACCCTTGTAGTTTGCGGGGTGATCGAGGAAGCACAGGGCGCACTTAGCAGGTGTGTTTCTTTCTTTTTTAGTACATTCCGAAGTTTTATGTCCTTCTCCGCATTTAACGCAGCGGTACGGTCTAGGGTAATAATGTAGCTAGAAAAGCCCTAGGGCGGTAAGTAATTAAAAAAAAAACTCTTCACTCTTTCAAAAAGTTCGCATACATCTAACCATCATACTGGCAATATTAAGCTTAAATCATGCATTCAGCCCAATGACAAAAGAGGTCGCTTCGCTATTCAGCCTTGTCTTCGTATGAGTATAATAGTCGTAAATTTTAAATATCGAAAGGCGAAGCTCAATTTCGTTCTTGAAAAAAAAAATAAAAAAAAAGATGAAAAAAGGCGGTAATAGAAAACTTTATAAAATGTTTTATTCTTGTAATGCCGGTTTTTTTCTACTTACCTCACAATCGAGATGTAAAGCAGAGTAGTTAGCTCGGGTGTAAGCATCAATTGCACCCTCGAACTATAGGCGCCCTCGCTGCGCTCGTGCGCCTAAATATCTCGGGCTGCGATTGATGACTTACAGCCCTTGGCTACTAATCTACTAAAAACATACTTAACTTGCTTAAATACAGAAGAATCTCACTAATCCAGCGCTATTAAAAACCAGAGGGTGCCGTATTATTGGATTACATAGAAAAATTAAATAAAATAAAATAAAGAATTTCATATAGAGAATATGATAATTTGTTCTAAACGTCTTTTTTATAACTGTAACATATCTCACAACTCAATAATTACATGGTTTTAATAACATAGTTCAGAGGGGCGAGGCCCGGAAGGTGCCGGATTATTATACCTATCGGTCTATTGAAGTGCTGGATTAGTGAGATTCTACTGTACATATAAAAAATTTCGGAACCGGCAGACGCCGGTTCAAATCCTGCCGGTTCCGCCATTATATATATTTATGTAAGTTTAGAAAATTTCCTAGTGTCTGAAGCACTGTAATAAACTAGTTAACTTCTTTTTAGTCATTTTCTACTTGCTCGGAAATTGCTTCTTTGAAATTGTCTATTTTCTGATTGCTAATACTCAAATAGGAAATCATATAATTCCCATACAACACTAGATTTTTATCTGGAGTTAAGGAGAGTCGGCAATGTAGAGAAGCTTTCCTAACAAATTATGTTTATTGTTTTTTCGCAAAATTAGAGAAAGGTAACTTTCTCTAAAAGGCTCGGTAAAAACAGCGACTCACGGCCTCGTTTACTTAGCTCAGTTGGCGCCTCGTTCTTTTAGAATCACTTGGGAAGTCCTCGGATTCGCCTCGGCCTTCCAATAGAATTCGGACGAGAATTTATTTATTTCTGGCCTGGGCAAAAATGCGCATAAATGGGCATAAATGCGCTGGTATAATCCTTAAATGTATTTACTATTAAGATACATATTTTACGCTTAAAGTGGCTGTAAATAAAGCGCTGCCAAAGCTGTAAAAATATAATGCCAATACGATTTATTGCACATACTAGTATGACTCAATATTTTGGAGGTACGTTCGCACCTGAGTTGAATGCAGAGCTCAGGAATGTGCTAGTGCTGTGACCTTATTACTGACAGTCATATCGATAAATTACAAAAACAAGCAGTGGTTGAATTATTTTAAAAACAATTAAAATATTCATTGAAACACAACAATAAAGTCCAAAATTTAGCAAGCCTGGTTCTGCTCAAAAAAAGCTAACAAGCCAGCAGAGGATTTAAGAGGATATAGAACAGTTTGCCTACTAGATTCCTATGACTGGAAAAAGTCCTCCTATACAGAATAGAGAAACTCCTGTCTGATCATGGGGGTCTTTCCAACTACCAGTTTGGTTTCAGGAAGGGTCATTCCACATTAATGGCGATACAAAAGTTGTGGAAACTGCCAGAGTAACCAAGCGAGGTACACGGAAGACCAGGAAGTAATGTGCCCTGATCTGTCTTGACGTCAGAAACGCATTCAACTCTGCTGCCTGGAGAGAGATACTGGAACTGCGAAGGAGACGAGATCGGTGGCACAGGGTGCAAGCGAGGATGTAAACGCCCAAAACCTTATTCGCGCATGCTGTCAAATTAATACGAGTGGCAGAAGTACGCAGAGATGCTGCGATCAATAATGATGAGAAGAGAAGAGCGCGAAAAAGAGGAAAAGAAGAAGAATAATGATAACGAGCAGTCGGCATGAAGAAATGCAAATGCGGTTCCGTGCTGATCGGGGAGCCTCTGGGGGGAGGTTGTTTTTAGTCCGTGCGAGTCGGACACGCCCTGCCATCAGGCAGGTGTCCATAAGGGAATTTATTTTCCCTACTCTGGGAATAAATAAAAAACTACTAACACCACCACCATCACCTATTTTCTCAACTCTAACGCTTGGCCGTTAGACGCCGTATTATCTAGGAAATGTCAACATAACCTAGGTAGTATGAGCAACAAAACAAATATTCCAACTCTAACGGATTTCATACGTTAATGTTGACATCACAGCGTTAATGTGAACATAAACGGTTTTAACAACTTTAACGGCAACATACAGGGTTACAGGAAAAGTCGACCTAGATCCGTTAAGGGCGTGTAGTACACATCATTTCTGAATGATTTCACTATGGAACCCCCCATCCTAAACTTAACCGTTTTCGAGATATTCGAGTTTATTTTTTTTTTATGAAAATGCCCAATTTTTCGGCTATTGAATTGAATATTTTGAATTTTTTTGACTCTTATGATTATTTTTTTGGTTTTTTACATGAAGAATGAGATGCTTAATGACCTCAATGACTAAAATTGCACGTAAGTTAACTAAATAGTTCATTGTAGACGATCGAAACTTAAGAAAATAAGTACAAATTATAAAAAAATATTTTTCTTTTCTGGATATCTCAAAAAATTATTATGGCACTTGCTCTGCAGATGTGCTTAAAAACATCTACATTTTATCAGCTATCCAACGAGGTATAACAACCTAGGGTTGTATTTAAACTCATAGAAAAAAACATAGTTGGAAAGGTTCAGGTAGTAGGTCTAACGGGTCCCTCGGGCTATTGTCCTTCAAGTTAATCCGGTGCGTGTGAGCGAGACAACTTACGATTTATGCAGAGTGAGAAAAATAATGTGCAAAAACAAGTTTGGGGATACAACATGCCCATTGTTTTGTATTGGGTCGTTTGTTTGCTTGCCATTTTAGTCTGCTCATGCGATTCGTCCATGGTAGATGCGAATTATTGTGCTTTCGGATTCCCACACGACTTGGCTTTGTTTAGTTCAGCATCATCATTTCAGCCTACTGGCTTATCGAATTTGGATTCATCTGTCCACAATATTAATTTTAGGAAATTCGGGTCCTCGATATCTGCATTGAGCATGAATCTGCAGAAGTCCATGCGTCTCGCGGGATCTCCTTCTTCAATTTCATGTACCGGCGTGTAGTGGTATGGATACAGGCCTGCCGTATGAACCGTAAACCACACTTTCCACTGAGTTAGGCCCAGTTCACGGGCAACAATATTGGTCGAAGTGGTTGGGTCTCTTCTGAACCGTTCTACGATTTCGTTGTCTTGTTCCTCGTCGTCATCAATGACACGTGGTCTTCCTAAGTCCGTACGTCGTCGCGAAACAGAGCCAGTTTCACGAAGTCGTCGGTAAACTCCGTCGAAAACGCTCACATCAGGTACTCGACGGTCGGGATAGCGTCGCATGTACTCAGTCCGAGCTTGTGCGGACACGCAATTGCAGCATCCGTAGCAAATAAGCATATCCGCATATTCTTCGTTCGAGTATGTTGCCATTTTCAACAGTCCAGTATCACAAGCACAAATCAGAGTCCAGTAAACAAGCACAGTAGTCACAGTTAGAAAAATCAGTCCAGAAACAAAGCCAAGTCGTGTGGGAATCCGAAAGCACAATAATTCGCATCTACCATGGACGAATCGCATGAGCAGACTAAAATGGATGGCAAGCAAACAAACGACCAAATACAAAACAATGGGCATGTTGTATCCCCAAACTTGTTTTTGCACATTATTTTTCTCACTCTCACCTGCATAAATCGTAAGTTGTCTCGCTCACACGCACCGGATTAACTTGAAGGACAATAGCCGAGGGACCCGTTAGACCTACTACCTGAACCTTTTCAACTATGTTTTTTTCTATGAGTTTAAATACAACCCTAGGTTATTATACCTCGTTGGATAGCTGATAAAATGTAGATGTTTTTAAGCACATCTGCAGAGCAAGTGCCATAATAATTGTTTGAGATATCCAGAAAAGAAAAATATTTTTTTATAATTTGTACATATTTTCTTAAGTTTCGATCGTCTACAATGACCTATTTAGTTAACTTACGTGCAATTTTAGTCATTGAGGTCATTAAGCATCTCATTCTTCATGTAAAAAACCAAAAAAATAATCATAAGAGTCAAAAAAATTCAAAATATTCAATTCAATAGCCGAAAAATTGGGCATTTTCATAAAAAAAATTAAAACTCGAATATCTCGAAAACGGTTAAGTTTAGGATGGGGGGTTCCATAGTGAAATCATTCAGAAATGATGTGTACTACACGCCCTTAACGGATCTAGGTCGACTTTTCCTGTAACCCTGTATAAATCACTCCGTATACGTGTGTTTATCGTACGATAGAAACAGCACTTGACAATACTATACGCGGGGGTGAGAGGCGACGGGGAAGCGAGATGCTCCCGCCCGTCATATCAGGCCCCGACTGCATTCAACTCGGGTGCGTACTTGTTGACGCCGCAAGCTGTTGCGGATGACTATGTGGCAGGTCTTCGAGGTCCGCACATAATCCAATAGATGGCGTTACTAGTACGATACACGCGACCACAAAGACCAACTCACGATTACGAAGCGTTCTCTGAATTACGCTATATATACGACCTCCAAAGATGAAAGGTCGGACCAGTGGTCCCCGAGCACAACACCCGCTCGGAGGATGATCATACTTTTTTACGGTCGAGCCATATCACTTGCTTCCGTTCAACTATAACTTATATATTATGTAATATGTTCAGGTGCATATGTACACGCACACGGGCGACAAGCCGCTCACGTGCAAGTGGTGTGACGAGCGTTTCTCGTACGCGTCCACGCTGCGCTCGCACCGCCTGCGCTGCCATCCCGACAAGATGGCCGTGCAGTACTCCTCCTACAATACACACGTCGTCATGCAAGAGGTAAGGATTCAGGGATCAGCCCTCTCGATATAAACCATTCCCATCAATGCATTTAGAATAATATTGAAACGAGCCTTCTTGCGTAATATGTCTCATATATAGAAGCAGGAATTTATCTATTCGTGTGACTTGTTCAGGTGCATAGTGGTGCGACCATCGCTTCTCGTACGCGTCCACACTTTTTTGTATTTTGCTTAAAACTCGAAAATTTAGACTCGAAGCTTGAGCTTTTAATTATTTTATTTTGTAATTTTATCACGTCTTTGAGAGGCGATACCTAGTGAACGCCTCAACGAATAGCGTCAGTTTTTATACTGTTTACATAGGTACTGCGCATACTACTACACATTGTTAATTTTTGGTAACCATAACGCGTCTTTGAGCGGCGATAAGTGATCACTTCCCCAGCCGCACGCTGGCACCATCCGTCTATCAGCTATCAGCTGTTCCACATCCACTAAATACTGAATCAGCCTTCCTAGCGATAGTTACCAAAAGTACGGCTATCTCTCATAATAATTGGTCTTATGGAGAAAGTTACTGTTATTTGTATTTCTGCTGCAACCCTTGTCCAGAAAGGTCTCAATGTCCGACGAATGTCGTTTTTCCATCTTCTGGTTGGTATTATGAACTAATTTTCCCCAAATTAAAAAATGTATGAATGCTGTGCGCACTGCATGACAACTGACATTGCGCGCCAGGTACATAGTATCGTATCTACCATAGTTTTTGCGCGGGTTTAACTTAAGTTGTATTCATTATTGAGATCCAAAACATTTTTTTATTTTGTTGCAGGGATATAGTATCAAAAACGACATGCCTCTGAACATCGCGAAATCGGACGTGGATGCTATTCAGTAATATTTATATACTTACTTTAATCTTAATAATAATAATTTTATTATTTATCATTAGAAAAAATTGTCTCCCAGATAGTTTTAAGTCGTATTAATCATGATTTTTTGTTTAATAAACAGCTATCATTATAATTATTATTATTTACAATAGAAAAAAATTTTATTTAGCTCCTCTCATCTGCCCCGAAAATCTTATATTGCCACCAACTTATATCTGGCCCGGTGGCCAAAATTGGAACAAATTTTAATCCTTTTTAGGTTTTATTTTTATTTTATTTTTAATATTTACTACGAGTATATTAATTTGTCCAACATTTATTTTACTTTTGGCAGCTCGATTCAACGATGTTCTAATCATTAGAGTATTAGAATGGAATGCGTTCCTGATTCGATTTTTGAAAACAATCGACTTTCTTTATGAAGAAGTTTTAATCGATTTGACACATTAATATTTATCTTTGCTAAACATTTTTTTATTTTTTTAAGCATACCCAAGCGTTTCTGACTGTATTAATGTATGTGTTAAAATAAATCATTAATATACAACAGTATAGTAAATGTACATCCGTCAGGTCATAGAAACAATCGCCAAAGGCCTATGGTGCTTAAAGGAATATCAAGAAAGCTAGTTTTGAAGTTCCGTGACTATTTTGAAAAGGAAAGTCGTACTTGTAATTACTAGATGAGTATACGAATTACGAAATATCGGATAAACGGGCACTATTGTAAAAATAATGGTGCTTAAAGGAATATCAAGAAAGCTAGTTTTGAAGTTCCGTGACTATTTTGAAAAGGAAAGTCGTACTTGTAATTACTAGATGAGTATACGAATTACGAAATATCGGATAAACGGGCACTATTGTAATAACCGATGTCTATGGAGTATTGCATTTTTTGTCGATGGATGCCTGTCATTAATTATGACAATTCATAGGCTTGCTTATGTCCAATGACTAAGGAATTTGGACACCAATGACTAAGGAAGTACGGTCATACGTAAAATAAATGGTTGGACAATATAGCGATGCTATCACCGGGTCAGATATATATACCTACTAGAGGTCGCCCGCGACTTCGTCCGCGTACAATTTCTGATTTCCTATGAGTTTTTCCCGCTGCAAAAAGTATGGCGGCTAAAACTAATAAGTACATTAATGCCGATTTTAAAAACTTATAATGTACATGCAAGTTTCCAACCCCAATTTCACACCCTTTAGGGTGGATTTTCGTAAAATTGCTTACACAGGTTATTATTATTTAAAACTAATAACCTAAATCCCGATTTTCAAGTCTCTAACATCAAAAACATAAAAACCTCATGTAAGCTTCCAACCCCTATTGCAACCCTATTGGGGTAGATTTTCGTAAAATTGCTTATGCATGTTATTATTTATTTAAATTTAATAACCTAAAGGCCGATTTTCAGGTCTCTTACTTCAAACACATAGGACTTTCATACAAACTTACAACCATTACACCCTCTTTGGGGTGAATTTGCGTAAAATTGCTTATATGGGTTTTTATTATTTATAACTATTAACTTATTGCCAATTTTCACTCTAACTTCAAAAACGAATCAGTAACACATTATAACATCATTGAATCGAGCCGCCAAACGTAAAATTAATGGTTGGATAAATATAATCGTAAACGTTTGTCAAACTGTTTGTCACTCTCAAATGATTACGATTTTCTTAGACAATCCTCTTCCTCTGGTCTCCGTAGAAACTAAAACTTTTACAAATGTATAAGAAGCAGTCAACAAAAAAGCTTGATTAAACTGGTTTAGCCCTTTTAGTGATTGCTTCATTTTAATACCCACACCAAAAGAACTAATGAGTAAAAGCGAGTGTAAACGTAAGTCAAACATTCCCACCCCAATTTTCCAGTTTTCAGTTTTTTCAAGCATTCATCGCATAAGTTCTTCATGTGGCACATTCATTTTTATGCATTAAAGAAATGTGGGACAGTTTCACTTCTTGCTGGTGACACATTTAGAAGCTGTGCTTTTTTTCATGAAGTACCGCGCATTCACAGCGTATTGGATTGAAGCCAGTAACATGCGGCGTACTGCGAGATTGAAGTGAATAGAGATTTTTTTCCAGCGAGTATTGGCGGTGGATCCAAGCGTAGATAAGGGCGGTCGGCCGTCAGCGACTTGGCGCTCTGCCAACATCCATCCGTGCCGCACCTCCCCAACCCTCCATTTAACAAATTACATAACGCGGTAGAAACGCTACATTACGTCACGTTGATAGTTCACACGATAATTTATCGCCCTCGTCAAGCTTCTTATTAACTTGATCTATAAATTTTATTTTGAATACATACGACTGAGCACCGACATACCTACTCGTCTAAAAAGGAAGCAGGGTCTATGATTATACTCTCTAACGACTAGGTAAACTGACAGCTGACTAACGTATTGGTGGGTATGGTCAGTAATCTTACTTGGTCTTGACGCTAAAACTTGTGTTAAGTTACCTATACCGACAGTGGCGTGCACAGAATTCGTTCGGAGCCAGGGTAGGCATTGGTTAGGTAGATCTATGGCAGGGAATGATGAAAAAAAGCATTGAGCTTTTTTTAACTATAGGGCAGTGCTTCTATGTCTCTATGTTATCTCACGCCACTGTATACCGAATACCCACCTGAGTAAGAAAGGATCGGTTGGACTTAGTTATTAATATAAATAAAGGATTTGGGAAATACGGCTACGGTCCAGTTAAACAGTTCTTGTAGACGAAGGTAATTTCACGCACATCCAATCCACTTGGAGCGCTAAGCGTGGTCGCTGGAATACAGATAGCGTTTAAGTTTCCCCGCTTGTTACAAACGGCAGGTCAATACGTTGAAAGCAAAACGTTCCCGTCCGATTTCTATTTTTCTCAGGTCTCTATACATTTTCAGGGTAGGGTTTGTTTGGTACGTAATAAAACTGCGAGTGAAAGGTCAGCAGCATGAATCGCACTCGGCTTCGAATACGCTTAAAATACTGGTTGTGCTACTGAGTTGGACGTTATCCGTCTTTTTAGTACCTAAACATTGAGTAGGGAAATATGAGTAGGTAACTTACATAACTATTGCTTAAAAACGCGCTACGAAATGCTCATACCTTCTTTCGGCACGTCCGAAATGTGAGAGCATCATCATCAATCATACTAATATTATAAATGCGAAAGTGTGTTTGTTTGTTGGTTGGTTGGTTGGCTTCAATCACGCCGTAACGGAGCAACCGATCGACGTGATTTTTGGTATGGGTACGAGTATAGTTGAGGACCTGGAGAGTTACATATAGGCTACTTTTTTATCCCGGAAAATTAAGGAGTTCTCGCGGGAATCAAAAAAACTTAAACCACGCGGACGAAGTCGCGGGCATCAGCTAGCGCTTCATGAAACCATGCACCATATTTTCATTACACTAGTTATCTAGTGTAATGAAAATATGTTTGTAATGAATATACTTATGTATACCTAGGTATATCATGTTCTGAACGAATGATACTTCTGGAATTAAATCTACTACATAATTGTTCGTTTTATAAAACTAGGAAAATCAGGCACCAGTGCAATTTAATAATTGTATGTTAGTTAAACTTAGTTGGCCTACGAACTACATTCTACACCGTAGCTGGTCGTAGCAGCACTCAATCTCCCCTATTACAAAAACTCTCAGATCTCTTTAGTTACTACTTAAACTTATTAAAATCTGTTGAGCCGTATTGTTATAATGAAGAAAGCAAGACATTTGAAAATAGGGTAGTCGGTCTACTTAGTTAAACTTATATCTGGGTATTTGCAAAAAACTTGGCAATAAAAATGGCAATTTTTTTAATCATGGCTGTGTTCTCGACTCGTCTAATAAATTTACTTCTACCTGCCTAAGAATATCTACGTGGATACAAAATATTGCAACGAATATATTTCCAAGCACCTCAGTGTAGAACTTTCTACATTTTCATGTCAACAATACTTCCATTATGAATTATTATGATCAAAGTACGACGTGCTTCAAACGTTAAGTCATTATTATCAGACTTAGGAAAGTACCGTGGCGTACCTTGGTTTCAATATTTTAAGCTTTGCTTGTAGTGTGCTTTTCTTACCTACCTACTTGTTATGAACAGGTTAAATAATATTATATCTAAGGTAATACTGCTTCCTTTATTAGGTTCCTTTATTATTTATTAGGTTTTAGAAAAGTTATGTAGTACCTACCTTAAAGTTAAAAGTTTAAACTAAAGTCTTGGAGGAGGTAACAAAGTAATTTCGGTAGAAGTGAGACAGACTTTAGAGTTCTAAAATATACAACTTACAACGCAAGTTGTGCTTACTTAGTTATATAAGATCAATAATAAAAAAATGTATACACTCAAATATTAAATACGCCACAAATACGTAATATGTAGGTATATTATTATTATGACTAAAATCATTATGATAACAGTTGTTAATAAAACTACTGAGTTGTTCAGTGGGTTCCACTGTCAACACAGAACCATGTCCGTCCATCAGTCTATCTGTCTGTCTGTCCGCGGCTTAACTCGAAGCCCTTGCTACTAGAAAACTATTTGGTACGGGCATACATATTATTCAACAAACCAACAAAGCCAATCAAATCAATTCAATCACGCCAACAAAGTTGTAAAATAAAATTTCGTAAAAAATAATTGTAGGGTAGGGGATCCTACAATTCTACTACTACTCCTAGGATGTGATAGTGAACTATCACAGCTAAGTAGACTTTAGGAAAGATTCCATTGGAAAATTAAGACTGCTTTAATGTCTTAATTAATAATAATAATAATAAGCCTTTATTGCTGAAAGTCTGTACAATATTATCCGTATCATCTAAATTCTTAATCTATCTAGATTATTTCCTTATCACCTAAACCTAGCTAATTTATTATAAACATTATATTATCGGTTAGTCCAGGTATCAGCGTGTCCTCCCGACACATAGGCTTCTTCCAGCGTCTTCCATGTTTCTCTTTCCCTCGCTATTCTTTTCCATGTTGGTCCTCCTACTTTTCTTATATCATCTTCCCATCTTCTTTATTGTTTACCTCTTTTCCTTTGCCCATCTCGAGGTAGCCATTTAGTTATTCTCTGCGTCCATTTCTCATTACTCTCCCTTGTCATATGCCCTGTCCATCTCTATTTTAACTTTTTGACTGTCTCAAGTATATCTTGCACTTTAGTGGTATTTCTTATGTCACACGCTCTCTTCCGGTCCTTTAAAGTGAAGCCTAGCATACTTCTCTCCATGCCCCTTTGACAAGTTAAAAAATTGTAAATATTTTTGGAAAAAAATACAATGATGTAGTTATGTTAAACGTTAAAACGGCAAGCTTCTGAAGGTTTTTCTGCGAGAGGGCCCAAGTTTGACATCCATAAGTAAGGCAAGGGAGAATGCAAATATTAAATACTTTCTTTTTGGCTGCTATAGGGAAGTGTTTACTTTTCATGACTTCTTTTAGTGACCAGTATCTTCTCCAGGCACAAGTCACTCTTCTTTCAAGACCAGGTCTATTTGGTCTTTGAAAGAGATAGTTTGTCTTAAATAGATGTATTGAGTGACATATTCGATGATCTCTTCATCTACCTCTATATCTAATTGCTCTCCGTTTGCCATTATCTTAGTTTTTGACTTGTTCATAGTTAGACCAATTTCCTTGCTCTTCTCGGCTAGCTGTTGGAGCATAGTTCGGAGATCTGAGCTGTTGGTAGATATCAAAATCAGGTCGTCTGCAAATCTTAAATGGCTTAATTTCACGCCGTTTATATTTATCCCTAAATCATCCCAATCCTTAATTACGGTTTAGCAAAGAATAATTATTAGCATTTAGCTTGCGCCCGTGGCTTTGTTCATTGCTTAAGTTTTCAATTATTCATACAATATATCTAACTAGCTAACAGTATTAATGTTATATTTGAAATATATATATTTGAAAGAAACAGGTGAAACTGTATATCTACAGCTATCTAAGTAGACCACCTACCTACTAACTGAAACAATGCTGCACTTGCTTGCTTAAACTTAGTAATAGAACAATTAAAAAGATATCTATAATTTATTTATCTCACTATCCGAATTAAGTAGCTAAAACTACAATTACATAAGTACACAAATAAATTCAATAAAGATTCCACTATTAATAAGGCATTTAATTATACCGATAAGTACCTAGCTATTTAATTTTAAACCATGTCAAGATAAATTGATTATTTATCGTTTAGAAGCCAGGCATCTGATAAAATTGTTATGTCAAACCGCTTAAGTAAATATAAAGGAATTTAACTCTGCCCCACAAAATTCACCAATATTGGGAACAATCCTGAACAAAGTTTGAAATAAGTTTCGAATCACTCAACTGTAACAGCCAATGGCCTTGGGGATCCTGTGGCATTAAAGAAATCGTTGATATTACAGGCATGTAGTTGAATTAAGTAAGATACAAGCGGGGGTGCGAACTGCGAAAGCGGCGCGGGGAGGTGCAAGCCGCCCGCCCTCAGTGCCACGGAGGCTGCGGGCAGCGACGCCGCCCGCCCTGTGCCGTTTTAACGTTTAACATAACTACATCATTGTATTTTTTTCCAAAAATATTTACAATTTTTTATCTTGGCAAATTATATTTTCCACGCTGATTGCAGCAAGGTTAAGGGAGTGTGTGAAATTATCTATTAAGAGCTCTTCATTAGATAACAAGTAAGAAAAGATTTGATTATTTTATCCTTCTTGATTTTGTATACGCTTGATGTAAATTTTAGCAGTTATTACTTAGATAACTTGTCATTCATTATTTATACCTTTATAAATAGGTAATATGACTTTTAAGTACTTAGTTCTAGTATTGTGTGTTTTACTGAGAGTATTTAGGTAGTTATGTGATAAGGTATATAGTAAGTATATACCTATCTACTAAAACGGTATTATTTTATAACGCTGAAGACATGCTGAAAAGAGTGTGGATCAAAATTGAATTTTTTATACGACTGCCTGAAAAAAGGAGTATATTGTTTTCAGGGTTCATGTATGTATGTATGTATGTATGTATGTATGTATGTATGTATGTATGTATGTATGATAAATGAGGTATCGTTAGATTCCCTAGCTTATTTCGGGTGACATAGGCTAATATTTTTTTTTTAAATGGCTTAATTTCACGCCGTTTATATTTATCCCTAAATGATCCCAATCCTTAATTACGGTTTAGCAAAGAATAATTATTAGCATTTAGCTTGCGCCGTAAAAATTTATGGGGTGACCATGGTCCCGCATTAAAGACTAAAGTTGAAAAAAAATATTCGAAAATAAGATTAACTATATAATCATCATCTAGAAAATGATGAGTAGATTCCAAAACAAAAATATATAACACTATAGTTCAATATCCAGTGATTCACAAAACAATATCATTTAATAAAAATGTGAATAAGATTCTAATATAACTACCTAGATTAGTTTAGATTTTGAACTTTTTAGTTCGTTTTTGGCGGGGCAGTCGTGTTTTTTAAATATTTTAATTATGACTTGTATATCTCAATTACTAGGTAGGTAATGTTACTGAGAAATTAATAGACTTATTTTACGAAAAGTCAAAATTTTTATTAAGCCAAAGTAGTAACCAAAAAAAATAAAGCAAATAAACTTTAACTCAAGAGTAAATTTTACATTTTGTTAGTATTGTATTAAGAATCTGCTACTTTTAAACTACAGCTATGTAAGTTTTCATTCTGTTTTCATACATAAAAAAATAGAATCGAATTAATGTTTTAAATCTATATTTAAAAGTAGGATATAAAAACTAGAAGAAATTTTACTCTTGTACTTAAATTTTATATGTTCCTTTGCAGGCGATTTTAGTCCGAATAACGTTTCAATTTATGCCACATACAAAAGCTTTCAGCTTCCACCCGGTTATTCAAAGTTCTAAGTCATAAAATATGCGCATTTTAAGCGAAAATTAGTAAGTTCGGTTTACAACTGGCAATACTTCGATTTGAAGAGGGTCACCACTTAGGTACTGAGAGCTCTACAGCTTTCCAATTATAGATGTTTTCCCTAAGAAGTAAGCACTCTTGCAGTACCTACGTACCTAACTTATAAAAGCTCTCAGGCCAAGTGGGTTTCAATACGGTGGAATATTTCGAGGGTTCTTGTAAAAAGCGAAGGTACCTATTGTTTGTTCTCGAAGTCAAAAAAAAAGACCCACGTTCATATTGTAGGACCTAAGATGGAGATAAAATACAATACGAGAAATAGGTACACACAACTATTAATTTATACCTTACATGTGTTCGATAAATAAAAATATATGTATATATATAATAATATGTATGAAATACCTGGTGTTCTTTTATAGAACCAAATATAAAAACCCACTAAATTAATTAAAAGCTATGAGCGTATTACTCCTTGGTCGGAATCAATATTCAACATCATCTGAAAACTTAAGTTCTTTTCCAAATCATAATAGAATTAAACCAATATTTTGATTGTTTTGGCAGGCAAGGCGATCTACAATTTACAGTTGAAACAGTGCCAAATAAACCAAGGACATAACTAAATGATACAAAATGGCAATAATAGCACATAACTATTTAAAGCCTACAAAGAAAATTTGTAAAACCTACACAGTGCCAACAGTTTTATTAGTGTTATTATTTATAATTGGAGTGTGTAATTGCGATGTAACTTTAAATTCCACGGCTGATATTAAAGCCGTATTCAGTTCTTCGGTGCCTGCAACTACAGAGTTTACCCACTCGACGAAGTTCAGCGTAAAACCGTTGTCGTCTACAGTGCCTCCCAGTACTGGGGCACCTACAACAAAGGAGAGCATTAAAACAACAAAGTCATTCATTACTACGGAGCGCTCGACCACGATTCGCAAAACGAAAACTCAAGCAGCAGCGAGTACAAAAGGTTTGCTGAAATATGCAAGAAGGCGAAAGCCCAACTCTACTTCTAGTACAATCGGTGCAGTACATCCGTCAACTCGCTTACAAGATCGCCTGGGGGCCATAGATTGTGAGTTGCCAGTTCTGCCACGGGAATCTCGATTATGGCGCGGCAACGAGACCCACGAACTTAATTTACCTGTAAAGGTAAGCTTCTTAGTAAAACATTTTACTTAAATAACTTGAATATAAGTACTTACCTACTTCAGTAAGTTACTTGAGGTTATCTAGATTCATGTTCGTAGTTGTGGAATTTGTAATATCTTCCCATATACACTCAGCTGTAACGTCAAGAACCCAGCATTCCGATACTATGCTGTGGAGACGTGAGACTTCACAGAAAAAGGAATCTACTTAATGAGACTTTACCTATTTGTGTATATTAAGAAATAATGATGAATAATTATATAATGTACTTAATTCGCTATGTACGAAACGTACGATGCGTGTAAATCAAGAAGTCTTTACTTGCTATAACTGTAGACTTTATCAAGTCACGATTATCGTATATTTTTATACCGTTAATCTCGCGTAACATAACAATAGTAACATATACAATGACGCTAATTCTGTTGTACACAATCTCGTAACTAAACTAAAATGACAGCATTAAAAATATTGCTAACCCTTTCATAATACTCTCTGCAAAAAGGGACAGAACTAGATTTAAAGCTGTCATTTTAGTTTAGTTTAGAGATTGTGTTATACAGAATCGATCAAAATGACTTTAGTCACCTAGTTAGTAACTTTAAATTTGTCTAAATATGCACTAAAATAAGCGTTAGGTACTTTAGTGCGTCAATAGTCGAAGAAATAGTGTAGTAAATTTTTACACCGTGCAATAATGGATGTGTAACTAATTAAGAACACCAATATGTATGGACGGATGGATGGATGTTTGTTCTCAATCACGCCAGAATGGCTGAACGGATCTGGATTTAATTTGGCACAGAGATAACACATAACACGTAGGCTACTTTTTATCCCGGAAAATTAAAGAGCTCCCGCGGGGACCAAAAAACCTCAATTCACGCGGTCGCAGTCACGGGCATCAGCTACTCAATAACATATAGATCATAAATATCAAAGTTACGTTTGCATACGAGGTTAACAATAAGTGTAATAAATAATATATTTCAGAGAGAATATTATACTATAAATGTAAAATTTTCGACAATAACTTTAATCGAGACGGCACAGGGCGCAGCGAGGTCAAATACATAAACCATAAATCGTACTAGCGCAAAAGGAAAAGAGAAAAACGTTTTCTGCTTCAGCAGTCCAAGTCTGTTCATTACTTTTATAAAAGGAAAATGTCTGGAAGGTAGGTACGTCTCGTACAGAATATTCTGAGAGTGGCATTTTCTAGATCGACAACAGACGTGGACTTTATACCCTTTCCACTCCCTTATATATGAAATAGTAGATTTCCTATTTCTGAAGCATCTAGGTATATATATTAGTATAGATAACATTAAACATAGCCAGTAGGTACCTATTGACCAACCATTTGAAACCTTCGAGCGCATTTAACTAATATACTCGAAGATTAAAAAGCATGACCTACGCTTATAATATTAACCACAAGCAAATTCCCTGTTCCGTGATATTAAAGCTCATTTTGTAAACGATAAAAACAAAAGCTATATTGAACTTTGACATTCCAGTAGTTATAAAAATTGAATAAGCAATCTAATATTGCAGCGCCCACGCTTTCATTTTAACAGTTGATTTATTATAGAAGACACTAACGCCGACATAACCCTACCTACTATTTATATAACAAATTGATGATAATTTGACGGTTTATTTGTTTGTGCTCGCATCATATAACTACCTACATATAAACTGAGAGTCCAAACGCATATTTTAGTTTATCGCCACAAATTTTGCTCAAAATCAATTTACTACATTCCGAGATAGGTATATCTTGATTCTTAAATACTTGGGAGGGACACTTTAGAGCTTTTGCTCTTGATTTAGGTATTTGATTACAGATATTGTCCCGATTTATGCATATGCTAAAGCTATAGCCTATAGTTTCTAATATAATTAATGTGTGACCTTTGTGGTATGGATGTCGGAGGAGTGTGCGGGCACGTTTCGAAGAGGGGGCGAGGAGGAGTGCCCTCCGGTCATCGTGTCATGGGAGGGGGCTGCTGACATTCAAAGCGGAGATATCCTTATCGTGCGCATCGCAGACTCTTCCCCGCTAGACACCTTTGATCGCGTCGGCTCTACCAACGAAACTATCGACACGAACACTTCACACGTTGATGAGGACAGGTGGGCTTTTATGAAAATTGATTAGCTAATCTTAATTAGCTGAACATAATAACTAACAATGAACTGGCCGAGCTTCTTCCTTCTCTCGTGTAACTTATCGAGGAAGCCAACGTGAAATCACCGTTGCCGATTTTTGGCAACGTCGTGATTCGTCGTGATCACTCTTTGAAGATTGATAAAATTAGGTAACTTTTAGCCACATCAGTGCGATATTTTTCTCTCGCGGCTTTTTCAGTGCCCGTCTCTGAAACACCCACGAGTCATAACAGTTGTCGCTCTGATTATGCTTGGACTGGTGCTATGAGAAGTTACACTAGGGTTTCAGATTTTTACGACTCATAACAGAGTGCACAATATTATAATCTTTCGTTGTTATTTTTTCTAAATGATTGTTGCAATATTGTTTTCAATAAATTCTGGAATTTTCAATAATCTAAAACTAACAGCAGCACCGCTATATTAATAATTCAATGATCCATTTAATACCTACGGGATTATCAATGATCCGTGTCTATTGCTCTTAAATACTACGGTTCATTAGATAATTGTTTATGAAGGGGCTATTTTCAGGTCGCACCGTACAATTCCCCAACCGGCTGTGTACCAAGTGACCCGGCAAGGGCACGAACACTGTGATGTCTCCGATGGCATGTTGCTCGATATTACACCGTTAGACGAAAACGGAGCGAAGATATTTACGCTCTACGACAAGGATCTAACTGAAGGCGTTAATTTATTGATAGGTATTTCTTCGATTTTTCTATAGGTAATTCACTCTTAGGTGATTACTAGATTAGGAACTAGCGCTTGAAAGTTACAGTAACTATTTATCCAACAGGATATCAAATCCAAGCTTTCCATGCGACGTAGTTCATCAAAAGCGTGCCACATAGAGGCCACGTGTCTTTATCTATAATTTTTTTTGGTTTGTGACTTTCGATTTGTTTTGTGCCATCCAAGCACGCAAAAATTTAGAGCTTTGTTGCGTGAGTACAGCAGCTTACGTAAGCTCTTAACTACCGGATGTCTATATAAAAGGGACAACAGTGTTATGACGGAGTGGTAGGAAAATAGTATTTTCCTGGCATGCAATGAATTTATTGTCTTTCGTAGAAAATGTAACTTTGCCATTTAACGATGTTTACATTTCCATTCGGCGATATATTACGGTGTGGCGTAAAAGTCTGACTAGCGGTAATAAATTTTTTATTTACAGTTGTATCCGAGAATTGGGGGTCACAATGCGTCCGGCTGAAGGTAACTGTGAAGTCAGACAATTGCGGCGACTCCCAAGACTGTACAGGAAAAGGCGTCTGCTATACAAATGTTTCTATGGTATGACAGCACCTACTTTCTCTTCTAAGAGATCAAAAGATACTTAATATTTTTAGGCTTTCTTGTCATAGAAACAAGAATATTCTCGTGTGTATTTCCTACGGGGGTACTGTTTTTGAAATGACATTTTTACATTATTGATTCAGGTGATATCGTTAAAAATATTTGGGTTTAAAATCCATGCATTTGAGATTCATTTGATTATGATATTTAAAGTTCAGTGGTATGTAGAGTAGGTACTGTATTTAAGGGTGTGGTATGTATTTAAGGGCCAATCAATTATGTAGCGTAATCTTCCACTGAAAGTAGTTTGTCGCTGTAGTCGGGATATATTTATAGTGGTTTGATTGTAGGAAGGTTACGAGTGCCAGTGTTGCCGGGGATACGTCGGGCCACACTGCGAGGACAGAGACGCTTGCAATCCATCACCTTGCTTGAATAATGGCATATGTGTCGACCTCTCGCAACCTCTCAACGGTGCTAACTACCACTGTCTATGTCCATACGGTACGTTTTCCGTTAACTTCTTTGTATACTGACGGGTATTATGTATATGTACGTATTGGCCATCGATTTTATCTACCTACTATAGTGGGTTCACATTTTATTTGAGACCAGCACATATTCATTCCAGCTCTGAACTGATATAAGTAAAAGTAGTAAATTCACTTACAGTTTATCACATCAATTATTATTAACTAATTCATCTTCGTGTGCCTACTGTTTATTTATTTAACAATATTCATAAAATATATAACCTGAAAAGGTCAAATTCCATTACCCCAAATAAAAATTACATGTTACGGTTAATTAAGCTCCAATGTGACGTAATCAGGAACTCAACCTATACGAAAAGCGGTCTTCCGTAACGTTACACCCACTCACTAACGTATTACGTGGTACACTGTAAGTTATAAATAATCACTGCAGCCGCATTATATGTTGATTAACGATGCTATTCATCCTGAAAATGAATATAACCAGGTTTCTACTAAATATAGTATAGATTTCTGCTACACATGTAGTTTGTATACATAACTAGAGGTCGCCCGCGACTTCGTCCGCGTACTATTTCTGATTTCCTATGAGATTATGAAATTATCCCGCTGCGAAAAGCCTATCTATAGACCTAGAATAACCTAATAAGCTGATTTTCATGTCTATACTTCAAAATCGTAGAACTTTTACGCAACATTCCAACCCTCATTTTAATATAAACTTACAACCCTCATTTCACCCTCTTTGGGGTGGTTTTCCGTTTGCTTATACAGGTTGTTATTATTAAAACCTTATAACCTAAATGCCGATTTACAAGTCTCTAACTTCAAAAACTTAGAACCCTCATGTAAGCTTACAACCCCCATTTCACCCGTATTGGGGTAGATTTTAGTAAAATTGCTTATACAGGTTTTTATTATTCATAGCTATTAACTTAATTGCCAATTTTCATGTCTTTAACTTCAAAAACAAAGGACTTTCATACAAACCCCCATTTCAACCCCTTAGGGGTGAATTTTCTCAAAACCGTTTCTTAGCTGATGTCTACACTATAGAAAGAACTTACCTTCCAAATTTCAAGTCTTGTATGCTTTATGTAGGCCTGAGATATCGAGATTAGTCAGTGAGTGAGTGAATGAGTGGTATTTCGCTTTTATTATATATGTCACCGTAAGATTTTAATAACCGTTAGATTATAATCTAACTCGCGAAATTCTAAACTGTCGAAAGATTACAATTTAACGCATTTTTTTCAGGTAGATTGTAATGTGATAGGTATTTAAACCCGATAAAACCTAAGTGCCCGGCCTGCGGCCGGGCACTGCTTGATTATTTATGTCGAACCCTATCCTAACCTACAAGAAACAGACGAGAAAACGTAAATACAATGAATATTTCAAAAATTGACACTCAGAACATTGAACAGTTTACAATCTTTCGACAGTTTAGAATTTCGCGAGTTAGATTATAATCTAACGCTTTTTACAATCTTACATCTTTATGACATATACATATAAGTCACCGTAAAATTTAATTGCAACTTACAAGTATGTATCTACCCAGGTTAAGAACAGCTGAGTATTTTCGTAAAAGCTCAAATGATTTTCATGAAATTCAAGGGGTGATCAAAAGATTAATCTGGGTATAATTTTCTGCCAAATTGGTAAACTTCACAGCATTGCTCGCAAGCTCTCTAAGTTATTATAAGCGGATCAGTAGAGGATATTTAACAATACCTATCTCATTAATGTAACAAGCATGCTTTATAAAAACATCCGTTTGTTTTCTGTGAGTTTTCCTTTATTTAGTTAATTTTTAATAGGTAGCTGAAAATATTTACGAATTCTTTTGGTGGCTACTAACACTTAGAAACATTTTTTCCCCAATTATACTAATAAGGGCTAATTTTTCAATCGTCAGATAAAGTTTGTCGGAGGAATAAATTTGACGTTTTGACAGGTTTTGTATTGAAAATCCGTCAAAGCGTCAAATTTATTCCTCCAATAAACTTTATCTGAAAATTGAAAAATCAGCCCTAAGTATATAATAAATATATTTCGGCAAACAAACAGACAGACAACTGAGTGATGTTAATAGGACTCCGTTTGCCCTCAACACCCACGTCATGTCAATCAAGTATAAAGTAAAAGTTACCTATACAATAATAATAACGTTGCTGAAATTTTTAGGTTTTACTGGAAGGAAATGTGAAAAAGACCCGTGTTATTCTGAACCATGTATCAACGGCGGTTCCTGTATGAGCATGGCAATGAATGGTTCCACAACTTTTCATTGCGCTTGCGCTGAGGGATGGACGGGTTCGCATTGCGAGCTCGAGGCTACCAGCGGCGATTGCGCTGGCAAGTCCTGCGTCAAGGGAATCTGCGGAAAAACAGAAAACGAGGCGGAAGGACTTAAGTTTAGCTGCTTTTGTGAACCAGGTGAGTTTCGTCTCAAACCAAATCGAGAACTACTTAACACAAATATAACTTTTCATTTCTATATTTGAATTTGTGCAGCATTTGCATTAATACTTACTTAATATTACTCATATAAGAGCCATAAATATTGGATCATGATACATAATTTTATAATATGGCCATGAATCATATTATTGTTTTTAAAATTTCTATCTTTTCCGAGCGACTTCATACGTGTGGAATTACAAACATGCTAAAATTAAAATAAATGTAATGGCCACTGCATAATTAATTTAAACATTTACTAGCTAGGCAAGCTTCGCTCGGGGTCGACTTAATTATATGAACATACTAGCGGTCGCCCGCGACTTCGTCCGCGTACAATTTCTGATTTCCTATGAGATTTTCCCGCTGCAAAAGGCCTACTTATAGCAGCTATATAGCAACGGCAGGTTTTTATTATTTAAGTCTAATAAGTCCTAAATGCTGACTTCAATAACTTATAACCTTCATGCAGGTTTTCAACCCCTACTGTACGCCCTTTGGGGTGGATAATCGTAAAATTGCTTATGCAGTTTATTATTACTTAAAACTAATAACCTAAATCCTGATTTTCAAGTCTCTAACTACAAAAACATAGGACTTACATTCAAATTTTCAAACCTCATTTCACCCTCTGTGGGGTAGATTTTCGTAAAATTGCTAATGTAGTTTACTATTACTTAAAACTAATAACCTTTATGCCGATTTTCAAGTATCTAACTTCAAAAACTTAAACACCGCATGTAAGCTTCCAATCCCCATTTCACCCCCTTTGGGGTGAAATTTCGTAAAATTGCTCATACAGGTTATTATTATTTCAATTGAATAACCTAAATCCCGATTTTCAAGTCTCTAACATCAAAAACACAGGACTTTCATACAAAGTTATAACCCCCATTTCACCCTCTGTGGGGTAGATTTTCCTAAAATTATTATAAGCGAAAGGTCACTGATTCATCACGATATCTCAGGAACTATAAAGCATACAGACTTGAAAGGACATGACCAGTAATTGCCCTCCGATTCGGGACAATGCGCAGGATTTCCGTTTTTACAGTAAGGTTTAAAAATTCAAAACGAAATTATTATGGATTTATTATTCCAAATAAGGTCAAGGTTCAAATGACAAAAAAACAGTATGTTTATTGTTTAAATCTTGAGCGTCCGCTTTCCTCTTTAAGCACTACTCCATTTTGACGTTCCATTATATCCATGCCTAATAATAATCTTGTAACCCTACATGAATACCATTTAAGTACCTTAGTCATTATATTATGAATGATTTATTTTTGGTCAATTAAATAGTAATAGTAGTTTCTGTTTCCGGCTGTCAAGTGATAAAGTTGCATCGCCAAGTGTCTCCGATAAATAAAGTAAATTTGTTGTGAAAAGTGTGATTAACTAGCGAAAAAACACCATACTTAGCTGGAAATAACACCATTCTACACCAAGAAGTATTGTGCTGTGCACAAAAGTGGACAATAGCAGTGAATTAAATGTGAAAAAGTTTCGTATTTCGGTTAAATTTATTTGTCAATCAGACGTTTGACATTCCTGAACATAAACAATAGACTTCAATAGTCCGACAATACTACCAACATAATAACGCAAGGGATCCGTTTACACGCGACACGACACGACATTGTTCAAGACTCGTTTACATCGACTTTTTTTTTTTCTTTCGTAAAGGCGCACGTTTACACAAGTATATTAATTCGAAATGGATAACCAAGAACTTGTCTCAGTTTTGTCTAAACTTATAGAAAAACAAACAAATACCATAATTGAAAGGTTAAATAAACTGGAATTAGAGATAAAGCCATTACAAGAAGAAAATAAAATATTGAAAGAAAAAGTTGGAAAATTGGAAAATAAAATTAAAATATTTGAGAACAAAGAAAAAAGAAGCAATCTTATTTTGTATGGCATTCCAGAAAATAGCGACAGTGAGATTAAGTTGATAAACAGCATCATAAATATTATAAAAAGCGACTTAAATATAAATTTGGAAATAAATGAAGTTGTTACAGCCTATAGACTAGGGAAATTTGTGCAAAATAAAAATAGACCTGTGCTTATAAAAATTCTGACATGGTGGAAGAAGATAGAAATACTTAAAAATAAAAAGAAATTAAGTAAGGGAGTTAGAGTTGCAGAAGACTTTCCAAAAGAAGTTTTGAACAAGCGGCAAGAATTGCAAGAAGCTTTGAAGAAAGAGAGAGAAAAGGGAAACATCGCATTTCTAAAATACGATAAACTAATTGTAAAACCTATGACACCAAGACATTTTGAGAATTCTGAATCCAAGAAAAGACCGCTTACGACCTCTCCACCGATGCAAGAAAACATGGAAAATGCTGGCCCACCGCGAGGTCCCAGTAAAATTAACAAAAGAGATGCGTTTACTATTTTGAGAGACAGGGCGATGCCATCACAACCTTCATCAAACCCGCATAATAAAAATTAGCAATTAAAGAACAAAATCAGACCCGGGAATACAACTAACCACAAAATCAAGCAAACTTATTGTAAATATAACAAAACACCTTTCCCAAGCCGGTTGGTCACCGTGGGGAAGGAAATTGACTGCAACCCTCTTAACCTTAAAGAAGTAGATAGATTAAAATCCAGAAGAAGGAAAACTCTTGCCGTTGCCACTTTGAATACACGTACCTTAAAATCTGATGATAGTCTTCTAGAATTAAAACAAGCTCTTAAAGAAATTAAATGGGACATACTGGGGTTATGTGAGGTAAGACGTACAGGTGAACAAATAGAGGAACATGATGAGTTTATATTTTACTATATAGGAGAAACTCCGGGACATCACGGAGTCGGCTTTCTGGTGAGCAACCATCTCAAATATCACATTGAAGAATTTATTGGAATCTCAGAGAGAGCTGCAATTCTGAGTATGCGTATACCTGGTTACAAAGATTGCTGGACATTCATTGAAATATATTCACCGACCGAACAAGCAAAGCTTGAGGACATAGAGAAATTTTATGCTGACCTAAACACTGTATTGCATGATAGAAACTTTAAGAACCTAATCATTATGGGTGACTTTAATGCACAGATAGGTGATATGCGAAACAGTGAAGAACTAATCCGGGGACCATATTGTACAGGGAAGAGAAGCAAGAATGGGGAGAGGCTAATTAATTTGGCATTCGAACACAAACTGACAATTATAAATAGCAAATTTAAGAAAAGAGCTAGCCGCAGGTGGACATGGGTTTCACCTGATGGGCGTTACAAAAATGAAATTGATTATATTCTAACAAACAGACCGAACAATTTTGATAATGTCAGTGTAATTAACAGATTTAACTTTAATACCAATCACAGAATGGTAAGAACTCAACTAAAGATGAAACCAATAAAGATAAGTAGGAACACATACCAAGCAAACTCAAGTTCACCGAATAAGCCAGTAAATAACATTAATCTTAGTGATCAACTCCTTAAAATTAATCAAAGCCTTAATAATAAAACCGTACAAGAAAATTACGATTGCCTTGAGAAAGCAATTCTAAACCATGCAACAATTTTTTTTAATACAAGGAAAAAGTCAAACGTGTTTTCAGAGGAAACCAAGGAATTACTTCAAGAAAGAAAGCAACTGCTGAGCCAACCCAAAAAAGATAAACAAATCAGAAAGCAAGTATCACAAATTAGTAAAAAAATCAATAACAATATAAGAAAAGATAGAAGAACAAATCGGATGAAAACAATAGAGGAAGAAGTAATATTAACAGGAGGAATAAAAAAAGCGCTAAAAAAGCTGACAGACATAAAGATCTGGGTGCCAAGCCTCACTAACGAAAATGGAAACGAGGAAACTGGACGAGCAGACATAATTAATGTAGCTACCACATTTTATCAAAATTTATATAAAAAGGATGACGAAGGCACGCTAGATTGTGAGATAGACTACCATGATGAAGAGGAAGGAGTTCCTGAAATACTAAATCGAGAGGTGGAAAAGGCAATAGAAACCCAGAAAAAAGAGAAAGCCTCAGGACCAGACAATATAAAAAATGAATTTCTTATACAGTATAAGCTACCATTAACACAAGTACTTACGAAACTGTTTAACCAAATTTTGGAACAAGAGATAATACCCACACAATGGACTGTATCAAATATTATTTTGCTGCATAAGAAAGGAGATAAGAAAAACATAAATAATTACAGACCTATTAGTTTGACGTCAAATATTTATAAGGTTTTTGCAAAAGTTATATTAAACCGAATAACAAAAGTGCTTGACGAGAACCAACCGATAGAGCAAGCTGGATTTAGAGAAGGTTTTTCGGTACTAGACCATATACACGTGGTAAAACAGCTGATTGAAAAAGTTTCTGAGTACAATATGGTATTTTACTGTGCTTTTGTAGATTACAGCAAAGCATTTGATTCTTTAATACAAACAAAAATATGGGAAGCACTGCGAGGACAAGGCATACATAATAAGTACATAAGACTTATAAATAATATTTATTCTCAAAGTAAAGCGGTGATTCAATTAGAAAAAAAGGGATCAGTCATAAGAATAGAAAGGAGAGTACGGCAAGGAGACCCTCTTTCGCCCAAATTATTTTCAGCCGTATTAGAACAAGTATTTAGAAAACTTGATTGGAATGACTTTGGGTTTTTGATTGACGGAACATCTTTGAATCACCTCAGATTTGCGGATGACTTAATACTGTTTGCCAAAAACGCGCAAGAGCTAGAACTAATGCTGAATGACTTAGCATGTAGAAGTAAAGAAGTTGGTTTGAGCATGAACATGGAAAAGACAAAAGTTATGACAAATGGGATAAAAGAGGAAATAAAAATAGTTAAGAAAACTATTAACTATGTAGATAGCTACCCACACCTTGGTCAAGTTATTTCAACTGATCACCAAATGTCACAAGAAATTGACAAAAGAGTAGCTAGTGCTTGGAATCGCTATTGGTCCTTCAAAAATATAATGAAAGACAGAACTATATCTATGTCTGTAAAAAAGAAACTCTTTGATACCTGTATACTACCAATCCTCACATACGGATGCCAAACCTGGGCAATGACAAAGCACCACCTGCATAGACTTCAAGTCTGTCAGCGATCAATTGAAAGAAGCATGTCTGCTATCAAACTCAAGGACAGGAAAACAATACAATATATTCGACATATAACAAAAGTTGAGGACGCAACACTGAAAATAAGAACTTTAAAATGGAAATGGGCAGGCCATATGATAAGGGGAAAAGATAAGTGGAGTAAACTGGTTACATTGTGGCAACCTAGAATAGGCAAGCGTAAAAAAGGACGACAAAAAATCAGGTGGGAAGATGAAATAGTCAAGATAGCTGGCAAAACTTGGACAAGGAAGGCAAGGAATAGAAATGTTTGGAAAAGGTTAGAGGAGGCCTTTGCCAGAGGGCAAGCAGACACCAACCAGGTGGAAACAAAGGACGTTTTCGGGAACTGATATTTTTGTATATAATTTGTAAAACATAATGGTGTAACTATATTGTTAAAACTTAATTGTGTAACTATATTGTAAAGGACTTGACCGGTGGAACTATGGCAGCTTGCCTAGGTGTCAAAAATCAATGTTCAGCAATGATTTCTATAATATTGTAATTGTAATATTTCACTGTTTTCAGATAAAAAAGTTTCAGGAGTCTGAAGGCTCGGAAAACTGCGAAAATGAACAAAAAAAGTTTCACCAAAAGATTGCTTTCCCACACTAGATGGCGCTATTTATTGTGTTGAGCGAGTCTAAAAAAATATTTTCAAGTATTATTTCTTTATTATTGTAATTGTTATATTTTATAGTTTTCAGATAAAAAAGTTTCAGGAGTCTGAAGGCTCTGAAAACTGAGAAAATAAATAAAAAAGTTTCACCAAAAACTGCTTTCCCACACTAGATGGCGCTATGTATTGTGGTGAGTCTAGAAAATATTTTTAAGTATTGCTACTACTTTTGGTTAACAAGTTCAACTATTCGACCACAGATGGCAGCATATGCAATGTGAAAGGGCGTTCCAGTTCAACTATTCGGCCACAGATGGCGGCATATGCAATGTGAAAGGGCGTTCCTTTAAACGCAGTATTTCAAAATGCTTTGTTCGATCTATTAGTTTGAGACTTGTCAAAAAATAAAAATAATTATAAACAAAACATACATTTCCTTTTCATTACTATTTAATTGATCAAAAATAAATCATTCATAATATAATGACTAAGGTACTTAAATGGTATTCATGTAGGGTTACAAGATTATTATTAGGCATGGATATAATGGAACGTCAAAATGGAGTAGTGCTTAAAGAGGAAAGCGGACGCTCAAGATTTAAACAATAAACGTACTGTTTTTTTTTGTCATTTGAACCCTGACCTTATTTGGAATAATAAATCCATAATAATTTCGTTTTGAATTTTTAAACCTTACTGTAAAAACGGAAATCCTGTGCATTGTCCCGAATCGGAGGGCAATTACTGGTCATGTCCTTTAGTGTCTGCAATAAAGGCTATTATATAAATAGTAATGAAAAGGAAATGTATGTTTTGTTTATAATTATTTTTATTTTTTGACAAGTCTCAAACTAATAGATCGAACAAAGCATTTTGAAATACTGGGTTTAATGGAACACCCTTTCACATTGCATATGCTGCCATCTGTGGTCTAATAGTTGAACTTGTTAACCAAAAGTAGTGAGCAATACTTAAAAATATTTTCTAGACTCACCACAATAATTAGCGCCATCTAGTGTGGGAAAGCAGTTTTTGGTGAAACTTTTTTTATTTATTTTCTCAATTTTCAGAGCCTTCAGACTCCTGAAACTTTTTTATTTGAAAACTATAAAATATAACAATTACAATAATAAAGAAATAATACTTGAAAATATTTTTTTAGACTCGCTCAACACAGTAAATAGCGCCATCTAGTGTGGGAAAGCAGTCTTTTGGTGAAACTTTTTTTGTTCATTTTCGCAGTTTTCCGAGCCTTCAGACTCCTGAAACATTTTTATCTGAAAATAGTGAAATATTACAATTACAATAATAAAGAAATCATTGCTGTACATTGATTTTTGACACCTAGGCAAGCTGCCATAGTTCCACCGGTTAAGTCCTTTGGAAGATAAGTTCCTTCTATGGTGTAGGCGGCCGGTAAGAAACGGTTTTGAGAAAATTCACCCTTAAGGGGCTGAAATGGGGCTTGGAGGTTTGTATGAAAGTCCTTTGTTTTCGAAGTGAGAGACATGAAAATTGGCAATTAATTTAATAGCTATAAATAATAAAAACCTGTATACGCAATTTTACGAAAATCTACCCCAATAGGGGTGAAATGGAGGTTGGAAACTTTCATAAGGGCTCCCAAGTTTTTGAAGTTAGAGAATTGAAAATCAGGATTTAGATTATTAGTTTTAAGTTATAATAAACTGTATAAATCAAACAATTTTAGGAAAATCTACCCCACAGAGGGTGAAATGGTTGTAACTTTGTATGAAAGTCCTGTGTTTTTGATGTTAGAGACTTGAAAATCGGGATTTAGGTTATTCGATTTCAATTATAATAACCTGTGTGAGCATTTTTACGAAAATTCACCCCAAAGGGGGTGAAATGGGGGTTGGAAGCTTACATGAGGATTCTAAGTTTTTGAAGTTAGATACTTGAAAATCGGTATAAAGGTTATTAGTTTTAAGCAATAATAAAATTAAAATCGTAAAATTGCTTATGCAGCATAAGCAATTTTACGAAAATCTACCCCACAGAGGGTGAAATGAGTGTTGAAAATTTGTATGCAAGTCCTATGTTTTTGTAGTTAGAGGCTTGAAAATCAGAATTTAGGTTATTAGTTTTAAGTAATAATAAACTGCATAAGCAATTTTACGATTATCCACCAAAGGGCGTACAGTAGGGGTTGAAAACCTGCATGAAGTTTTTGAAGTCAGCATTAAGGATTTATTAGTCTTAAATAATAAAAACCTGGCGATGCTATATAGCTGCTATAAGTAGGCCTTTTGCAGTGGGAAAATCTCATAGGAAATTGTACGCGGACGAAGTCGCGGGCGACTGCTAGTATATACATATAGAACTTTTTACTATTATACAAGCACCGGTCAGCTAGGTAAAAAGTGCTGAATTGACGGTTCTTATTTCTTAAATAGGATTAAAGACAATTTACCTCTCTATGTTGAGCGGGCTACAGAATATAGCGAATACTGAATTTATGGCACGACAAAGGATAAGGAAAATCCTCAGGGGATTAAATGTAACAAGATTGTACACCTACTTATATAAGTAAGTAGATATGTACCGCCTAGAAGAGATCTCATTTGGATTACAAATGTGATTATCGCATTACGGATTACGAGACAATTTGTTATTTTTTGTTAAGAAACTTGCTTTTGTTTATCATGAACTAGGTGAGGCCTGCGACTTCGTCCGCGTGGATTAAGTTTTTTCATTCTCGGGGGAACTCCTAAATTTTCCGGTAGCCTATGTCCTTCCCCGGGATGTAACCTACCTCTGTACCAAATTTCATCAAAATCAGTTAATAAGAGCGTAACATACGACAGACAGATAGACAGGCAGACACATTTTCGCAGTCATAATAATTATGTTATTAAAATCTTATATTTTGTTCGTAGATGGTCATCGTGCTGTATAGGTACATTATAAGAACAATATTTCATAAAATTCGGCCAATTATCAGAGCAATAAATCCTTCCAATAGCTTATTCAATTACAGCCAAAACCATCTTGCTTATGATTCTCGGAGAAAATATGGCTTGGTTGAATTGTTTGGAATGTTCTGCTTCAGATACTTAAAAACGTTTTAATATCTAAATACTTTAAGCGATCAAAGTATTATTCACAATTTTGGTTCGTACTCGTTTCGTTCTTGGGAAATACTGTAATCATGAGGGTGAAATTTTGTACTTAGATAGATTTATTTCCATCTATTTTCCATGTTCATCGAGTTCCAGCTTGATATTATATAAATATAGTTTATCTTAAAAACCATAGAAATACATGACGGGTACATACATGATCTTAGCTTAGTGTCTAGACTTAGGTGTAGTATGTGAGTTGGTTTAACGTTTATATGCAGCACAGTGCAGTGGGGGATCAGACGGGAGAACATTCCCGTAAGATCCCATGTTTATTTTCTTTCATTTACATTCACACGGCGTAGACAGCACATGGAATAAAGGACACCCATCAATTCTCTCTAAATGGTACCTTATCCATAAATCTCTGAAAAGCTAAATGGAAAATAAAAGCTTACCGTTTATTTATATATTTATTCAATGCGCAATTATTTTTTCATTTTTCTCGTACTACTAGGTAAATAAACTGGGGAGGATTAATCAACAAAGTTGTTTTTCCGACATCGCAGAAAGAGAATGAAATCGGGCAAATAGTCTCCCGGGTCGAATAGGCAAAAGCAACTTAATACAGTATCTCAGAATTGCTATTGTGCACGGGGATATTTAATCTAAGAAATTCATCAGAAATATACGATAACCGATTTTCGTTTGTTCCCATTTAATATTGATATGCATCATAACTATGATTGATAAGTTAATTCTCACAAAGCAGAGTTATCATCGAACTGCGTTAAACACATTCAAAAAGGTCACTCCGTTATTAGAGGCTCAAGATATGTTCAATCCCGATTAATCGATTAAGTGTTTCTGGCCTACTGCCATTTTTTCCCGTACAGTGTAGTATATTTTGCTATAGAGACAGTAGGTCTTACTAGAACGTGATTTTGTGTGTCTATTTATTGTGCGATGGGAAAATCGAAAGCATAGCATACGGACTTAGCGATTTATTGTTGTAGGTAGTTGGTATAATGGTGGTTGGAACTAGAAACGCATTAGGGGTAGCGCAATTCATTCCTTTTAAGTTTCAAGAAAGCAAGATGGTATTTTTTTATATAAGTACATATATGCACTTATAGTTACTGTATAACACCATAAATTTAATTTACTTTTGAGCTAGAATATTCTTTCTTTCTGTAGGAAACAGCAATGTCAATAAGTTCTTATTATAATCTCCACGAGAGCAACGGCAAAAAGGACAGCGTAGAAATGTTGCGTATCTTGAAAATATATTCGCATAAAATATAAAAATACATTTGGCGGATGACAGTCGTAGGAAAGTGCTATGATCCCATTTATAACATGGGCTTTTAGCTTCCCTTTTCCGCTTCGAGCTTTGCAATTCTATCATAATGTGTTTACACAGAGCGGCTTTATGTGCGGGATGTATTACGGCAAGCTTTATATCGAGTCTCTTGGGTTACATGTGGGGTTAGGTACATCAACTCTATATCGTACGTAGGGCTGTTTGCAATCTAATATCTAGAGAAGAAAATTGCACCGATATTAATTGTGTATTTTACTTGAAGTAGCAAAATGTTTTTCTAGAGATTAAAATATTGAAGTACAGTATAATGCATAATAGCCGGGCACAAGCCTCATAGTAATAGGTGTAGTAGTTACAGCTATCGACTACGGAAAAGTTAATATGGTTTAGATATTATTTTAACATAATAAAACATTGGTTTATTTAAATTTACCTAAGCACGTCGTATCTTTATATTTATGGTATTATATAATAATATTGCAGGAATGTATTTTGAATAATCGGCAGTATAACTTGAGTAGGCAATTACTTACTGCTGCAAGTCCTTGCCATTTATTGAGGCCGTGCTTTAGATTTTGTACGAAATGGGACTGAATTTCTGTAATTGAACAATTTCCCGATCTTTACGTACCTCCTCGCATTTTAAATGATTATTGTTTAATATATTATATGATTTTTTAGGTTACACCGGTGACAGTTGCGATATAGAATATAATGAATGCGAGTCGTCGCCATGTGTGAACGGCGGCACTTGCACTGACCGTGTTAATGGTTTTGAGTGCGCTTGTGGACGCGGGTATACGGGAAACACTTGTCAGACGAAGGTATGGTAAAATTGTAATAAGTAAAATGATTAAAAAGCTCTGTTTATTGCTTCCGAATCAGTCTGTGTATTTTATTTACTACTAGCTGATGCCCGCGAATTCGTTCGCGTGGATAGAGGTTCTTTGGTTTCTCCGGGATAAAAAGTAGCCTATGTACTCGTAAGTAGTATTTCAGTCTATAGTTAGTATTTTATGCAGATCTTTTCAGCCGTTGTGGTGTGATTTAGTTACAAACATTTATAAACATTTGCATTTATAATAAGTATTAGTATAAGTATATATATTAGGCGTCAATTTGATCTATAAAGTATATTTCCTAACAAAACCTCCACAAAATTCGAAATTCAAATGTTTTATATTCAAATAAACTTTTACAAGTGCTTTTGAATCTTCGAGATATAATACTACATATTACTTATTGTGTGTATTATGTAGGTGGATCTCTGCAAGCCTAACCCTTGCCCGGAGCATCGTTACTGCTTAGACCACGGGAACAGCTTCACTTGTGAATGTCCGAGCGGCTTCGTAGGCGACGAGTGTAACAGTGCCGCTACTGTAAGCAATTTGAAATATTTAATTCTATATCAAGATACAATCGATATAAATATCCTGTCATTTTTTTGTGAATAATCGAGGTGAGGTTTAAAATGCTCGAGAGTGAGAATAGTTGAGAGCGTGGCGTGCGTAGGTAATTTTCGTATTGAATCTACTAGGTACGAAAAAAACCTAACACCTTCTGAATCATTTCTGTATTAATTTCGGCGTACTAAATACTGATGAATTTATCGATGCATTCTTATTTAAGAAGTAAAGTTTAAAAACCGGATCAAAAGCTTGAAAAAGGAAATAAAATGATTGAAAAAATAAATTAATTGAAGGTCAGCAAGTTAGCAATTCAATTTTCTGGCTGAAGTCAACACTCACCACTTGAACAATATTTAATTAACGAGCTAAAATTTCAAACAAACTTCTTTGTAAACAGCCTTTTTGTAGCTATTTACCATCATATGGATAAATTTTTTTAATTACAAAACCAAACATTTCAAAACCAAAAACAGCAATTGATTTTGATTTAAATAAGATTTATTTAGGTAATGTTTAGCCTATTGATGGTTCAGCCAATGCAACTGCTATTGCAATTTGCAACTCTAAATAAGTACATATAAAAGTATTTTTCAAGATATTAATAGGTAAAATGACACACTACTTCTTATTTAGAGAACTATCATTGATGACACCATATAAAACAAAACGATGTCATCATACTTAGGTGTTATCTGCTAGAAAGCTTATGGGTAATTTGATAATAATTTATTAATACTATACCTACAGATTTGCGACAACAACCCTTGCGCCCATGGGGGCACGTGCTGGAGTGGCGTCGATTCTTTCTACTGCTCTTGCAGACCCGGGTACACCGGCAGAATTTGTGAAGGTTCGATCTAAATATTAATTTTAACGCTAATATAAAATTAGTCATATAAAAATCGAATCGTACACATTTGAGGGATCAGTGACAACGCATGAGTCTTAATCCAAGTCGGTAACTGAATGTTCTTGGACCTACGTTGAAGTAACGAAGGCCTTTTCGGTCCCTTCGTGCCTCGGCGAGCGGATATTACCACAAACACCTGATAATAATCGCTAAAAATTTATAAATGGTATCTCTTAGTTTAGTCGTATGCGTAAAGAATTTGTTATGACTCTCAGTAATGAGAAACATAATGCAAAGAGAGAGGGCGAGAAAACACAAAATGGCATTACAAAGAAAAGTTAGATAAAAGTCTCTACGCGTAAACTTAATTGTCACCCAATAACTTGTGGTTTCTAATTATCTTTTTACAGAGGACTTTATACTTGAAGCTGTGATAGACGGCGAAAGTGAATCCAGCGCTGAGTCCCAGGGAGGTAGCTCTGTGCGCGAGATACGTCTGCCTCTAGGCCTCTACCATGACCGTCTGCATAACGTTTACATTGCAGCTGGGACCCTCGGCGCAGCAATTGCAATCGTGGGAGTTGTGGTACGAGGCCTAACTATTTTAGCAAATATTATCGTTTAATTGGTCGTCGAAACGACCGTCGCGTCGTAGACCGTGTTGCGATGCGGGCTGTAAGCGTTGCGAAAATATACTTAATTGGACTGTTTCATGAACACGTACCTACGTGTACCGTTGCCACCATTTATGCTCTGCTGTGAGCAACGACGCAACAACAGGTTATCGTTGCTGCTTTATCGCTCAAATACATCATCATATTCACTTGAACCCCTTGCGAACACTCTGTTGAGCAAAGTCTACTCTAGCAATCTAGAATGAGAAGGGTTTGGCCATAGGCCACTACGTTGGTCAAGTGCGGATTGGCAGACTTCACACACCTATATCTGGCCTCGTAAGATGCTTCGGCCGTGCAAAGTCGTGACGCCGAACGATTTAGCGTTCCGGAACGATCATAGAGTTCTGATACGCCTTGCTGATGACCGAAAATATCTGAGGGTACAATGCTGCATACTGTAGCCAATAAGGAGTATGGGTTTAATAAAAACAGTCATACCTATCCGGGTTAGCCTGTTACCATCTTAAGCTGCATTATCACTTACCACCAGTTTTTTAGTATTCAAATAACTACCTAATTTCTGAATTTTAATAACCTAAGTAACACAAACCTACATACAGTCATTTTATTGTGACAGGTGACAGCATGCCATTGCAGAGTGAACAAAACGTATTCACGTCTTCTGTCCCGGCTGTCGCGCGTGACCGAGCCGGGGCCCCCTCACCACTGGCTGCAAGACAAGCGCCAGGCCCAGGCACCATTCCAGCCCCCCGCAGCCCTCGACACCACCGACATGTACTACACCCTCGACTTCAGCGACAGCCAGAGCTCCCCGCTGATACAATAGCCATCACTCTCGAACTGCTCCGATGGGGAACGGTTCAAAATACAAATATAGGCTTGCACCCCCAAAGGCCCAACTCAACTCGCATCTCGTCGCGACGCAGAGAAAAAATTGCAACTTGCAAGTTTTGCGGAAAATTACATAAATTCCGAAATACATTTTCCATATTTAGTCCAAAAAATCTAATCCAACGCATCGCCTAAGCTGAATTACTGAACTACCTAGGCTCATATTTTTTGAGATATGTTTTTGCATCGAGATTTACGAAACTTTGATTATAGTATTGGCATCAATTGACGTTTTAGATTTAATCTAGATATACTCACTGTGACGCTTTTCGCTGCGACCATGTTGCGACAGTTGAAGGTAGAAATATGAAGATTTAGAACATTTGCAGTGCAAAGGTGTTATAAAATAGGCGGCTTGAAAGATAAAGGTAGGTATTATTGGAAGGAAATCTAAAAAAGCTTTTAACTTTGTTTAAAAAGCTTAGTCTTGTAATAATATTTAAGTCAAAAAAAAATCTTTGAAGTACCTATACCTACTTACATACATTTTTGTCTGTTGGGGCCTGCATGTACCTATATATATGTAACTACAATTACTTACTATGATAATATTATATTAGATAATTAATTTTATTATTTTAAAATGTGTGTTTTTATATTTTTTATAAAATAAATTGAATTACGTAGTTATTATTTTAGCGAAAGTTTATTTCAATGCCAAATAATAAAATAGCAATAAGTCTTAGACATAATATAAATAAAATATATAATAAATAGTTGGCGTGATTATTTAATATTTACATTTTGTAGGCTTTAATGGGTTTAGCTACAAATTCATAAAATGTTAATATGTATAATAATTATTTCATTTTTTTAACAAATATTCGGTTGAAATGAAGTCTCTGTTGGGGCACAGAATGTAAGATGAAGATGATGATGGTTACGAAGATATAATTTAGATTAAAATTTATCTGTTAGTAAAAGTCAGTCGAAACTACCTAATTACCACCTAAAACACGATTCACAACAAGAATTACAAATTAGCTTATGCGATAAAAAAAAACAAAGGTATCGGAACTATCTGAGCTTTTCAGTACGAATGTGGCCGTAAACTACTACAGTTATGGAACGCATAAGGGAAAGGGAGCTTATTAAGACAAAATGACTGACCTTCAACGTAGACGCATCTAAATACTTACCTTTTATGTACTTACGGGTTTTCTCTTAAAATACATCAATACTCTTGTTACTTAGAACTTTTTAGACCATTAGGAAGTAAGTGTCTGCTCAGGCGTAGGAATAGGATTTTTCTTGAAATAAATTCTATCTTGTCTCTATGCTTTCGTAAAATATTGCTTTTGGTGTACATAATATGCAGTTAATCGTTATTGTAATCGTAAGAATAAAGTTAATTACTTCAAATATAATTTGGTTTTAATTTTCATTCACCTACGAGCACATAACAAACGAATGCGTGGTATGATAATCTTAAATACATAATTTCCCACCTTTATCAGAATAAATTTCGTTTTTGACCCGTCTCTACCGGGTAGAGAAACGGTTTATTAAGTATAACAAATCAGATGATATTCTATACTTAATAACTAAGGAGCTTAACAGATTTGATCATACTACAGGATGCAGTAAGGGTGAATTGACTTCCCACTGACGTACAGATAGATATGCTTTATTGGATTATTTTAGATCTGATTTACTGAATGGGGTCTAATAATCATTTTATTTAGTCACCAACAAGATGAAATTCATTCCCTACTTTCCGAATAAAAATAATCCTTATTGCAATAGTTCAGACTTGGACAAGGTATTGTAATAGAAACAAAAGTACCATTACTATGTTTTGAAGAAAAACATTTTTATTTAGATTATAAACTTTGATAAAAATAATTATATTAATAATATTTTTATGACAACTTACAAATATTCATATAAAAGAATAACGTAACATCTATTCATTTTAAAATTAAGTAAATTAAAATTTAATAACGAAAATGGAATGACCACTTTCGGGATGTGTGTAATAACTAGTGTGACTATCTCCACGAGGCGCAGAACGTTCGCGCGGTCGTCGCCAGCGGCGCCTCCGGCGTCTCTCACGCCGATCCTACTAGCCGACCTAGCCCCGGCCCAACCCTGAGCTCTAGTCCACGTCAATATACACACTTCCTATAGTTACTCTGATAAACTTAATCATTGCACAACAACGCCGCTCCGGCGCACTGGCTGGCGACGCGCGACGCCCCGCGAACACGCCCATTTAACTACTAAACTGAATTACGTATTTTATTGCTACTGACGTTTGTGACTTATGACGAGATTCAGAATCACGATCTAACATCAATGTGAGTAAACATTAAAGCTGAACAATTTATAACCATAAGTACATAAATAAATATCATTACGTCGATAAACGTATAAGTATAAACGTATGAAATGTAAGTACTTAGAGTCCGCTAACTCCAGAAGTAAATGCAGACTTTGAGCAATGAAATGCATAAAAATAACATTAATAGAGATTCCAAATTTCTTAAAATAAAGTGATAAGACATCAACGAGTGATTAAAACATCAACATAATATGGAAGATATCGAAATCGCACCGGACTGAGGGTCACGGCGCAGCTCTTATGAAAAAACAAAACAACACATTACATATAATACGTAAAATACGTACTAAGTGCGTTATCCTAATAAAAATTCGATCCCTACCTGAAACATGTGTGACGATAAAATGACCTAAACGTAAATTTCTAAATCTAAAATCATCAAGTAATCTAAACTATGTCATAATATGGCAGTTAATCGAACCGTCCGCACTAGGCACAGCACTTAAAGTAATATAATGGGCGACTTTGTCTACGACCAATCCTTTTAAGGAACAGAACCTGGTTCTGAATTTTGAATTAATCGGTGGAGAAAACCTAACATATTTTTTTGCGTTGTCAGATTATACCAATTCACTTGAAATGAACCGAGCGATTTAATCAGAATTTAATATTAAAAAATCGGCACAGTTCGAAAATTGATTATGTTTTATTTATCTTATAAATACGTCTGAAACAGTAAAACTATTCACATTCTATGTTGTCATGGCCCGATAACTTATGTATCGTAAGCATTAAAAAAAATATATAAAATCCTATTATATCAATACGAATTTAAAAGTGTAGGTACAAAAACCACTCCCGCGGATGAAAATGTAAATGTTGTTCCAATGCTTTAATGTATTTTGTATCTTTGTAGGTATAGACGAGGCCTATTATGTTAGTTTCCTACTTTATGCAAAATAGCGATCGTGTCTCATTTAAAATTTTAATTCGTGTTTATTATTTCTATATATATTATTTTTATTGATCAAATCCAATACCGATTTTGAAGGCTTCTAGCATAAAAACTGATCAAGATTACAAGTACCTAATTTGGTTTAAAATATAATTAATAACAATAGCGTGATAGAAATTTATTAAATCCTACCCATAGTAGGCCTGTTTTTAAGTTTATATAAAATATGGAACCAGCGTTGTGTCTCAGCTTATAACTAATATCAACTTTACTAGATGAATGAATTGAGCGAGCTTATAAAGCGAACTTATTTATATAAAACTTAACAAAGTGGATGGCATTTAATTTGACTTAACTCACTTATCTACATTTTATAAGATAAAAATTAATTATTATGACGAAGGCACTTTACTTTTTCCTTATTGTAGATATTTATCCACAATAATACATTTGTGACAAGAATTTCTTATTTTATCATCATGGCAAGATTTAAAGGTACCTGTTAAAACGATAACTACATATTATTATAAATCTAGTATGATAACCGAGTGAATGGCACTTCATTACATTTAGCAGCTGATCATTGCAGTTCTTTAACAAGTCATTTAACATTTTCATCGTGCTATGATATCATTTTGAGGCCTATTCTTAAAGAAACCAATGTTCAGGCTGCTAAACACGACAATCACTTTTCTTAGCCATCACCATCTTGTGACATGCAACTTTGTAAGGCACTAAAATATAGATAGTTATATACAAAATGGTTTTGATCGCCGTTTATTAAACGCCGAAAATCGGTTTTGTGACGTGCGCTTTATTAATATTTAATGTTACGGTGATGTTCCTTATTAGTAAATTTCAATCTGAGATCGACACTTTAGAGACAACCTTATTTATAAATAATAATGAGCGTATAAAATGGAATGTTACAGAATTTCAACGTCCACCACGATTAACATAAAACATATAATTCTAAAGTAGGTACTATGAAATGTGAAGCGGGTAATTTAATAGTGCGTGGTGAACAATATATTCAGCGCGAGTGAAATTACGCAATTGATTGCGAATAATAATACAATCTGCTTGGATTATATACTTGTCTAGATAAAGCAACGCTAACTATGTACCTACTTAATATAAATATATCCGGTGAGTGAGCTGACAACATAAATGTCTTAAAACGTAAAATTGTTATGTCAAATACCTCAAACGCTCTAATTTTTAGCTTGTCAAATAAGAAAGTTTATCTAGACATGTAAATAATTTAAAACAACCTGACAAAACACTGTGATCTTAAGTAGAATAACACCCGCGCAGATGTACCATAGAAGATGTACGAAGTAATGCGGATTCCCTATAGTTAATGTTCCAGAGGCAATTCGACGAAGGTGATGTCATACAGAGGCTCGTCTTCACTGGCGCCCGCTGGTCGAACTTCTAGCAGAAATAGGTCCTCGTTGCAGTAGTATGCCAGCATCTCATCGTCAATTTTGGCCGTAATCCTACAATGGACATAATTAAATGTGTAGGTATCTATTCAACAAAAACTTAACATGAGGGTAAATATTGTTGTTATGGGACATAGTTAATTCACAATCTAATTTAAGGATTAATATTATTGTATTTGGTGTCGATTAATGTAAGGAATATTACTTGTGCCTTTGCAATAATTACGGGTATTAATTAAGATTGGCTCGGGGATGATGATAATTAATATATAACTAAGCGACGACGTAGGGACTAGGGTCTCTCAAACAAGCAAAGTGAAGTTAGTGGCGCGCCCTCCGAACAAGCAAGGCGACTCGACGCGAGGCGGCCGGTATGCGGCAACAAAACTTTTAGAGGCCAATGAAAACCACTTACCCTTTCTTGTTCTTTCGATATAGATTATTAATTGCCGAACTTGAAATTTTGTACTTATTCTCAATCTGAAAATGAGGAGAAAAGAAAACAAATTACAATGGGCCTTTTGACTTTCAACCGAGACGTCTCGTCTAACGGATCGAACGATGGCTCGTAACCGGTCTAGCGGTTTGACAAGAACAAAAAAGTAAGTCGCGCGAGGAGTGCGGGACCCGGTACGGTGCGCGGCGGCCGCGTGTGTTAATTACAACATGCAGTTATGATGATCGTGGGGGTTGTATTAGACGGGGTTATAAGCGCCACATCGGTTACAGGGCCGCGGGTGCGGCTCCGCGCCTCGCGGGACCGCCGCCCGCGCCCGGACGAAGCGTCTCGATTCCTTTCGTTTACGTTAATCTCAAACTCTAGGTTCATAAACGAACATCGAACGACGAGTAAACTAGGAGCTCTCGTTTACTCGTGCTCTGCGGTTAGCTGACATCACCAAGGTTATTCTCGTGCTTACCGCGTTTTGCGGCTAGTCCTTGATACGTAACTTTGACCCGGCAGGTGACCGTTCAATGTGACGTGCCAAGTGTTATTTGTGTTTTGAATTGCAGGCAGTAGTACGATTGAACCGTTACAAAACATTATATAGATTAACACTCTCCAAAATTAATATATTGTTAGCTACATATACTTTGGTGCAACGTTGGCACCTTAGATTATATACTAAATCAAATATGCATAATTATTATGAATTATGAATGAATTTAGTTTCAAAGAGTGTTTTATTATAAAGACAAGACCCATAAGGTTCTCGAGAAAATAACTACCTAAATACTATCCAAAATATAATGTTTTCTAACCAGCGTGTTTCGTCTATACAAAACTGTGTTTTATTGTGGTCGGTTAGGACTCGTACTAGTGCTTGCAACAATAGATTAGCGGGGTAGTATGGTGACTTACAGCGTGTAGCAGGCCTTGCGTGGTCGGCGGCACGACATGCAGGGGAGTGTACACGTCGTCGGTGTCCTGACGCACGTACAACATGACGCGCTCGCTCAGCGGCGGAGTGGACGTGCGCGCACGCTTGCCCAACACCACTTCCAACTCCAGCGAGTCTTTTCTGTCACTGTAAGGCGATAGACCGCCCACGTCCGATCGGTACCTGTAGACAATCAATTGCTTTTTATTAAAACACTGGATGACTGGATTCTCGCGACTTAGTTTTTTTTAGTTTCTGAATTATCTCCAAACATCGATGGACCATTATGATGTTTCATAGAAAAGGGTCACGAGTCACGACCGTCAGAAGTCAGGAATAAGATGCAGAGAGAGCGAGAGAGGTTTTAAAATATTATTTTCAAGGATAATAAGTAGCCTTTGTATGCCTCAGGGTCAGGGATGCAATCTATCTCTATACCGATTTAAAATTTTTGTAAAAATCTATTAAACAGAAAAACAAAAGGGCCATGAAAAGATAGCAGACAAGGTACTTTTGCATTTTATAATTTTAGTAAGGATTAGGTTTAGTTCAATACAGGCTATTTTCAAATTAACATAAATAAATCATTTATTCATTCAACATTACTTGACCGTAGTGGTTGTTTATTTTCACGGTAAAATATACTTAGGTCATGGATGTAGGTGGCGTGGCACAGTATTCGGAGCCAGGGTGGACATTAGTTATGTAAATACCTATTTTCAGACAGCCGTTTATGAAAAATAAGCGTGAACCTTTTTTGACTAGGTTAAGCAATGCTTTCATGCCACTATGTCTTGCACGCCACTTCATGTAGGTAAATAAAATCAAGAATATCGCAAATTTCTCAACTCTTCTTTTCTCGACATGATAATATACGAATGAAACTTGTTGAAAGTGTATAGGTATTTATTTAACTGCTGTTACTTACGCTGGTGCATCAGGTGGGAAATGATTGTGGAATTTGAGCGCGGGTGCTTGAGGTTTCGCCGCGTGCAAAAGGAAGGGAGAAGCTCCTTTAAGGTGAGCTTCGGCTAGAGCTGTCTCATCGTGCCCGTAGAAGCCCTGTATATCCATCCCTGCTAATTTGTCGATGTCTTCCGCAGGACTAAACAACACTGGCGGTTTTGTTAAGTCGGCCATTGTATAAAATTCACTTCTTTCTGTCACCGGGTGATAGATTTCGTCTAGCTTTTTCCTATTCGTGGCAGACATTTTTCTTTTCGCTGCTCTTCTTTCCTCATCTCGCGTTTTTCTTTCTGCACCCTTTTGAAACACAAAATTAATTTATTTATAAACGTTGAATCACATTCAATTTACTATTACATACAACATATTTTAAAAGTCAAGCTATTAAAAACAACATATGACCAAAGCTCTGTGAAAAAAATAATAAAAGTTTACGAGTGAATAAAACAGTCGTCATCACATCACACGAAGTTTCTTACCTTGTCACAAAACACTTTGATTTGACAATATCCTCTGTGATAAACTTGTGTATCCCGTGGGTCCTCGAAGGTGTCAATTTGTATATGAAGTGGTAAGCCCTGTAAATAAATAAAATGATCTTTAGTTGTGTTGTGATAAAAATAGCCGTATTAATAGGCTTTCGCTTATTAAAGTTTAAACTTTCGTAGTTTTGATTTGGCCGCATAATTTACTGAGATATGTAGGTAAGCAAATTACTAAAGTTATTTCACGGTTAAAATCTATGACTGTCTCAGAGTTAAAAAAACGGTATATTAAACGTATATATGAGATAATTGCGTAAAATTTACGAAAAAGGAATAAATATGCACGTGTCTGAATCGAAAGACGGTAAAACGTCTTAATTGCATCGGTTCGAGGTCATCGATGCGGTGGCGTCACTACGCAGTGATATTTAATTGAGGTTCTGATACCAAATCGACAAGGAAACACACGGAATGATGGAAATACTGACGTCGTTATTTGGTAGTTGGTAATTCTCGACTTTGATATGTTCGTGTAGCTAGGACTCGCGTAGCCTGCAGGATGGAGGATGGAGAACTTGTAGCTTCTTTTTCTATGCCTTAGCATCTTTCCAAAATTTACGATATATGATAGTTTCAAAGATTTTATGAGGAGATAGCTACTGTCGTCTTACGAGTAACGATTATTATCTGATACACATATATAGTTATCAGGCGATAGTTATAATTACCGTAATTGTAGTACTCTGAAGTTACAGGTAATACGTGAACATTCGCTAACCCATCCCGTTACCAAACGTGCCAAAATTGCACACCCAACGCTAACGCATCGACTGATAAGTCCCTTCTAGTTCCTCTCAAGTATCAATCCAACTAAGGGTAGGAAAAGGGTAGGGTTGTTCCACTGCGCTCGTGTCTTAGCCTTTATGTTTAATTACCGGCGCTTGCACTTTTATAACTGCACAGACCTGTGCAACATGACGAAAAGTGTTTCCATAGGACGCACGACGCGGGCGTTTCGCGCTTGTGTTTTCGCATTTGAGTTTAAGAGGTACGCTGATACAGTTTTAGAATTATAAATTTATATAACAGTGTATATAAATTGTATTCTACTATTCGGCCGCCCAATCCAGTGTTAATTAAAAGGCTGACAGTAAGCGACGTAAAGCGACAAGGAAACATACGGGGTAATGGAACGCGAGTCACAAGCGCACGGCGGGAAGGCCTAAGCAATATAATACAAGAGGCTTATAGCCTTACGTCATTCGCTGGTTATCAGGTTGTCTCAGGCAACAACGCGGGTAACGACCTCTTGCCACCATGGCGACGACGCATCGTAATTTCATTTTATTCTGTGCTACAAACTCAATTAACGTTCCGCTAAATAGAAAACTGTAATTACATAGATGTGTGTACACTGCGTCCGGATACACACTTAGATTTTTATTTCCCATGTACACATAAGTACCTACTGCATAAAGCACTACCTGTTCAATACGTATTCATAGAAAACCGATAGGTATACGAGTTTAGGTAATATCTGAAGAGGCATTGTAATCTCTTAGTTATAAAGTAGGTAAGTACGACGCGAAAATTACGACTTTTGTAACAAAATAAAAAGCTACAGTATTTTCTGTGCTTACTATTAATGAAACAAATTCGTTATAATATAATTAAATTATAATGATGCCTAAATAAACAGATACGAACCTTTACTCCCTTTTGACTGCTGAAATCTGTACTCAAACACTGAACAGCGATATTGATCTGAAAATAAGCGTAACACGTTAATTATTATGCGAAAATAGTATATTTTTTTACGTCGTCGTATAAAATTACCCAGTTACTAATTATGGCGAACATTATTTTGTTCTTGTGAGGAAAACATTGCATTCACGGCGTTTATGAGACAGCTCCACCTTATACGCTGGCAGTAAGACCGGATGTTCGACGTCATAACTGAGATGATTATAAAAAGCTGTAAGTGACGAGCTGATTTTAATGAAACTTATTGATGGTCTGATGTGAGTGTATAATAGCGTAGCGAACGGCGGGAGGCAACGACGAGGCTGGGCCGGGGGCCCATACTCATTACTGCGGTCTATGCAAATGACCGTACGCGTTTTTATATCTCGCCGACGCGCAACTTGCTACCGATCAACGTCGTGCACACTACACATATTACATTATGTCGCAAACTACTCACATCCGCTATGGTTGTTGCGAGCAATCGTAAATAATTATGAATATCGATAACCGATTATTCACGGTTAAATAATTCCCAAGTAGAAACCAATTTTAGAACTTTAAACGGCACACAAGGAAAACACTCAATTTCCGTTTCACGCCTTAAAGCTATAATTTCTATCTGCATGAATTATACTGATTAGATTCTGTATTGAGTATTATCGCTAATGGTGGCCATGAGCTTGTGGACTTGAGCTAGACGTAGGTTGTAAGGGTTCATTCGCGGAGTTAAAAATTTTAAATGGTTGGATAATCCTGTCCATTTTCGATGAAATACCTATTTGAATTTACTTTTAGGTAAATCTTATACCTGGATAATTTGTATCAATGTTGTGAGTAAGACTATAATATAATGATTATTACAAAAACATAAAGTAGGGCATTATAGGTACTCTTGTACTGTATTCTAGTCTAGTCTGTTAAAATTGCACCTAAAGTTATTTAACTAAGAAACCATGAAATTTCAATACACTCAATTTTGTATTTTAATAGTTTTTTTAAATTATGTACTTACCTAAAGTTTTAATAAAATTGTCTGACTATTGTTGAAAAAGTTAAAAATGTAGTTAACGATTCCCGTAACATATTTTAAGTTTTAAACCGTTCACCGAAACCGGTGCCATTGTCTCGTCGAGTGTTCAAGAACGACAGAATTTTTTGCTTCATTTGCAGCGCGGCCAAATAAGGTTATAGGATTTTACTCTTTTTTTAAATTAGCCCTTAATAAGTTTAATCAAATCATGATCTGAATTTAAATTTATTAAATAATTACATTGGTTATATATAAGTATATTGTGTATAATTAATACTATATTGGCTTTTAAATGCAACGGGAGGTATTGGCTTATGAGACGAATTTCCATAAACAGTTAGGCATAACTTAGGAGAGACTTCAAACTTAAAAGAGCTTTAAGCTTTTTAAGTTTTATCCCTAAAGATTATCCATTGTCAGCGTGGCAATACTGCAAGCTTTATATGGGTACCTTTGGCCCAGGGCCATCAAGGGGTCGTCTTTTTGATAAAGTTTATTTTATTTTGTTAGTATATAAGAATTTAGTTTACAATCAGATAGTTAACAATCAGTTTCTGCTTACCTTTGCTGCACTCTCTAGCGGGTTCCAGTAGACGGCGATGGCGTTATGAGCCACCTCCTCGATGCAGCCAGCGAGCCCAATGCTGTTCTTGGTATCTGCAACAAGACCACAACTTGTCATTAATCTTGTCTTCAAGTAACTGTGTACTAATGGTTGCGGAGATTTCGATTAAGATATCAACGCACAATACGTCATCAGCGACGGAAATTTATTTGCTGGGCGTGAATAATCACGTGATAGCATCGATTCATCAGGGACTGCTATGTTTCCATTTCTGTTAGCGTGCAATTAGCAGGCCCGGACCTAAATTCCAATCAGTCCCACCTCACAAATAGCAAAGGCGAATTGCTTTTCGTACCTGCATACCTATATAGTTTTAACAGTTAACACAATAATATAACGTTTTTATTACTAAACTGCTTTGTAAATTGAGATGACTCAGTGTTTGTATTAAGTTTTTACGATGCATTTTACGTTTTAAATTATTCATAAAACTCTTGCATCGTTATAACAATAAGTTGCGCTTAATATTTGCAGGTGTTCAAGCAAATCAGCGCGCCGCCTTAAATAAGTCACCGTGTTGATTTGTATTTGGTTACAGTTGTTTATTGCATTCGGAATACGATGGTTGCATTAACGGACAGGCGGTGGTCGTTAGTGAGTAATCGTGGCGGTGCGGGTTGCGGAGAGATGGAGCGTGGGTGCACTATCACTGGCTCTCAGGGTAACCATTTCGTAACAAGAAAATGCATAAATTTAAATTATAAACAGGAAAAAGCATTTTTTTAATTTACACCCATCATTTTCCATTTTTCCTTCATCGTGAAACAGAGAGAAATTAAAAATTTTCTTCTGAAGATGTGAGTAGCTGAAAACTTCAACAGAAAATTTTCGCTTGCACATTGTTGGATTCGTTGTTGCATTGTAAAGACTCTTTTAGTCTTGGATGTCAAATATGAGTTGGTGGACCTGACTGTTGGCTGGAGTAGACTCTATAGAACAAGCACCCAAGTTACGCGAGGAAGACGCCCACCCTTGTGGTAAAGGGAGAAACATATAAAAAAAAAGTCAACTGATTTTCTGATCGGAGATTTGAAGTGTGTGGAACAACGGAAGGAAGTACATTATAATATGTATCATTCTAATATTATAAATGGGAAAGTATGTTCGTTTGTTAGTTTATTGGTTTGATGCTTCGTCCTTCAATCACGCCGAAACAAAGCAACTGATCGACGTGATGTTTTGCGTGGGTATAGTTGACGAACTAGAAAGTGACTGGTTATTATCCCGAAAAAAAAATCTTATTCCACGCGATAAAAGTCGCGGGCATCAGCTAGTATCTAATATTTAGTTCCTAAATAAAATAAAGAAACTTAAATCTATGCTTAATATTATAAACGGGAAAGTCCGTCTGTCTGTTTCCTTTTCGTGACATATATTTTTAACCGATTTTGACGAAATATAGTAATGTCAGAGATTTCATGCTTCCGGGAGTCGGACATAGTCTACTCTTTATTCCGGTAAAAACGTACGCCCACGCTTATTAATTCGTAGGTATCTTAATCTATATTGCAGTGCCTAATAAAAGTTATATGAATTCCTAACTGGTAACCCTAACTATATCAGTGCGTCTGCAATATGTGCGGGCGCGCTGAAATGTTTACGAGCAACGGGAGGACGCCGCCCGCCCTCACGCAACACATTGTTTAACAGCTTCTTACAAATTTACGAGTTCTACTATGTCACTTATTGATGGATATTTACAGCTTCATAATTGTGATCTAATATTTATATTGATTTCTGTTAATAGATCCAGTTTAAATGATGCCGGAACCCGTTTATTCCAATCAGTTGAAATCTAGTTATACTAGTATAAATATAGACATGAGCATAACTAACTAAAAGTGTAGGAACTGCTACTACCATACAATTATTATTTTTTACCAAAGGCATCAAGGAAATTGATTCGCTATTTAGGAAGCTATTTGATAACACTTGATGTTGCCCGCAACTTCTTCCATGGTTTTATTTTGAAATATCTGTGGAAGCTCATCGAATTTCCGGCATAAAAAGTAGCCTATGTCCTTCCCCGAGATGCAACCTATCTCTTTACTTCGTCAAAAATAAAAATCGATTAATTAAACCGTGGCTTTGGCTTCGATTCATGAAGCGTACCAGACAGACACCCTTAATTATAATAGGAACCTATGACTTTAGCATGGATATGTACTTATGAGTGAAACGAGAATCAACGGTTAATTAAGTATATATATTTAGTTTAAGCGAAGATAGAAATTTTATATTTTCAGCAGAATTAAAAGGACTATTCGCAGGGATCAGTGAAGCGTAAAGTGAGCGAAAACTGACAAAAGCACTGTGCGGGTAAACCAAGGAGCTGCATCGCCTGAAACGGCCTGTGGACACGCAATACAAGAAGATATGTACGTAATCGGAGAAGGTATTGTGCGGAGGCGCGGTGCGTTGCGGCTCAGGCACTCTGCCCTCCCGCCCCGCCGTCCCGTAGGTTGCGAGCCTCCGCGCTTTCACACGCCTGCGCACAGGTGTCCGGTATCGCCCTTGACGCTGATCCCAAGTTCGTTGCATTTGTCCTGCGTCTCTACGTCTCCGCCATTACAGCGTTTTTATACTTAACTTGCTTTTTTCCGCGGCTTCGCCCACGTTAAGTCCGATTTTCATACAAATTTCAAAGCCCTATTTGGTAAAGGATTTTTGAAATTACCCCCTAAGGAACCCCTTTTCAAAAATAATTTCTTAGCGAATGTCTACGTCATAATAACGTATCTGTATGGCAAATTACGTGGCAAGCCCGATACGTCCAGTGGTTTGAGCTGTGCGTTGATAGATCAGTCAGTCAGTCTGTCAGTCACCTTTATCATTTATATATTTAGATAAGATAAGATGAAGTCAGCAAAAAAATTGCATTTTATGAACAAATATGGAATTAAGTATGGTATGTTTTAATCATGATACTTACTAAACGTAGGTTTCTACAATGCTTTAGTTGTCAAGATTGAAAACAATCATTTTAATAATATGACAATATTTTGTTATTGAATAATAACTCCTCTTAAAGTAATAGTTTTGACGACCTCCGTGGCGCAGTGTGTAGCGCTGTTGTCTTAACGTGCGGAGGTCCCGGGTTCGATCCCCGGCAGGGTCAATTTGGGAATTTATAATTTCTGAATTTTCCCTGGTCTGGCCTGGTGGGAGGCTTCGGCCGTGGCTAGTTACCACCCTACCGGCAAAGACGTGCCGCCAAGCGATTACGCGTTCCGGTACGATGCCGTGTAGAAACCGAATAGGGGTATGGGTTTAATATAACCGCCATGCCTCTAACAGGTTAGCCCGCTACCATCTTAGACTGCATCATCACTTACCATCAGGTGAGATCGCAGTCAAGGGCTAACTTGTAGTGGATAAAAAAAAAAAACAAAAAAAAAAAAAAAATATACGTATTATAATAATGATATTCGTGGACATAATAATGCTATTAATTTAGATGCAAATAGGCAAAACTAATTCATGATTTCAGATTTGCCTGACAAGATTATTACTCCAATATCTTTAACATTCGAGAAAATATTTGGCCGCTGTCGCTTGGTCGTTAACAAAGGGCACGAGCAACCGAATTCCTTCGTGTTTAGACATTATTTTATATTCCATATAATAACACAACAAAGTAAAAAATAAAACTTGACTAACATCGAGATAAGCTAGAAACCTTGACATTAAACTTGGCCCGGCGCGCGAATTAATGGCTTCCATGTTTTTATTTTCCTTGAGATTAAATTTATAGACACCGCTTGTGGCCAGAGAGTCACTCATTACAAATGCTACGAGTCTCAGTTAAGTAATGTTAGATTGTATAAAGTGTCATATATCAGCGTTGTTTATTTCAATAAGCACGTCAGAAGATTAATAAGTGACCATTAAGCTGATTACGCAAGCTTTTGTCTAGCTTTGTTGTATGGTAATTCAGGTCATTTTAGAACAACGTTTTAATCTAACTGTCCCTTACATCACGGTTTTATTTTAGATAAAGTTCACAACCATACAATGGAATCGAAGAGTAGTAAAAATGGGATGAGAAATTAGAAAAGTAATGATAAGATGAAGAAGTACAGTAGATGAAGAAGATGAACCTCTATATGAATAGGCATGGGCAAGAGAGTTGCACAAACCTAAACAAAAATGATTTAAAGCTAAGGCATTGCAAATGTAGACAAGGTTTTTATTTAATTGAAACACCCGGAAATCTTTTAAAAAGCAAAATGACACCTTAAATGTTAATTCCGGTAGAGCGCGTAAATATACGGATATGACAAAAACAAAAACAAAAAAATTAAAAACACGACTGCCCTGCCAAAAACGAACTAAAAAGTTAAAAATCTAAATTAATCTAGTTAAATTAGAATCTCATTCACATTTTTATTAAATGATATTTTTTTGTGAATCACTGGATATTGAACTATAGTATTATATATTTTTGGAATCTACTCATAATGTTCTAGATGATGATTATATAGTTAATTTTATTTTCGTTTTTTTTTCAAATTTAGTCTTTAATGCGGGACCATGGTCACCCCATAATTTTTTTTTTAAATTTTACTGGCCTATGTCACCCGAAATAAGCTAGGGATTCTAACTATACCATTTATCAAAATCGGTTTGTAGTGAAATAGTTTAAATTAAAAATAATATAGTATATACATAAAATAAAATATACAAACCATTCAATCTAACGTAAGATATAATATATTTAATTAACTTAAGATATAAGGTTTAAATTGTATACTTACCTATTTTATAACTTAATTCTTAAACTATCTATATTCTATTATTATTTCTAGCATTATTCTAAACTTAAATATTTAACTTAACTAAATTTATTTTTATATACAAAAGTAATTTTCAACGCACGGACAACCGCTCCGTGCACAGTTTTATTATAGCTAATGGCTCGGCCGGGGAAGCGTGGCATCGTGCATCTTCGTAACGGTGCGCAGGCGCATTTGATTTTTCAATACCTCAGTCGGTGTTCCTTAGCGATCGACGCAAGACCCGTGTTAACGTATGCCCCGCCGCCACGGCTAAGTACCTACCCTGTGTTCGCGAAACTAGTTATCTGTTAATCGTATATTGTCATAACTCGCGACATTCTAGTTAAATATAAATAATAAACTACATTGTGTACTACAAGAGTGTTTGCATTCAATAATTTTAACGCTAAACTGGTGACCCCGCAAACGAACACAATGAGCGACAGCAGCAGCGACGAGCGGCAAGGCGAACCACATATAACTGTCCGGCCAGCTAAGAAAACGCGTCCATCCCCAGCGAAACCAGATGACATCGTTGCACCGACTGACTCCCGCCGGTTCAGAGTAAAAGTGCCACCTTTTTCGCCGGAAGAACCAGAAATCTGGTTCGCACTTTTGGAGGGTCAATTTGAAAACTACGGCATCCGGGATGACGCGGCCAAATTCACTCAAGTCATCACGAATCTGGATTTGGTGCACGCCAAGGCTATTAAAGACCTCATTGTGAACCCACCTGAACGACACCGGTATACAAAAATAAAGACGGAGCTGATACGCCGGCTCTCAGCATCCCACGAAAAAAAGGTCAAGCAGCTGCTGACCCATGAGGAGTTGGGAGACCGAAAGCCATCACAATTTCTACGGCACCTGCAGGACCTGGCTGGGCCGGCCGTTCCAGCGGACTTCATCAAAACGATTTGGAGCCAACGTCTGCCTAACAATATCCAGACGTTGGTAGCCTCGCAGCCGACCCTCTCACTGGAGCAGCTGGCTGACCTCGCCGACCACGTTCATGATATTGTCACGCCTTGCAGCGTGGCAGCAGCGTCGACGAGCCACAAATGCAGAAACAACGACGTCGCCAGTGAGATCGCCGAATTGAAGTGTATGGTGGAACGGCTAGCACTAAAAGTCGACGAACAAGCTCGTTCTTCAAACCGCGCGTATCCCCGCGATAGATCTAGGCGGCGACAGCGTGATACACGTCCTCTCTCCAGATCCCGCCCAAGGTCTAGGTCGGCCTCAGAACATAAAAAATTCCCAATATGTTGGTACCATCATACCTTCGGTAACAGGGCAAGTAAGTGTGCAAAACCGTGTGATTTTTCGGAAAACGCCGCGGGCAGTCGGTAATGGCGGCCGGCGACTGTCCAAGTACGGGTCGCTTATTTATTAAAGACGGGCGTTCTAATATAAATTTTTTAATTGATACTGGAAGTGATCTTTGTGTTTTTCCTCGTTCTGATCTAAACGAACCACGTCAAAAAACAAGTTTTGAATTGTGTGCAGCAAACGGGTCAACAATTCATACATACGGTTTTGTGCACTTAGTTATAAACCTAGGCTTACGCCGCGACTTTGCTTGGCCATTTATAGTAGCGGACGTCACTAAGGCAATTATCGGTGTTGATTTTTTATCTGCGTTTAATCTCATTGTTGATATCCGCGGTAAGCGCCTTATTGACGCCAGCACTACACTTTGTGCCGCGGGTTTGCCTGCATTGTCGGCCGAGGGCATATCTTCAGTGAAAGTTATTATGGGTAACTCAGTGTATCATAACATTCTTTCTCAATACTCTGAGATAGTAAATCCATCTGGTATGCACCGTTCACCCAAACACAACACCGTTCACCACATTCGCACTACACCTGGGCCACCAGTATCATCAACACCGCGTAGACTAGCGCCGGAAAAATTAAAAATAGCTAAGGCGGAATTTGAAGCCATGTTACAGATCGGCACCTGTCGACCATCAGAGTCCCCATGGTCTTCACCTCTTCACCTCGCACCAAAGAAGGACAGCAGTTGGCGGCCATGTGGAGACTACCGCATGCTCAACGCCCGCACCGTGCCTGATAAATATCCAATCAGGCACATACACGATTTCGCCTACAGTCTTGCAGGTTGCAGAGTCTTCTCGACGATTGATCTGGTCAAAAGTTTTAACCAAATTCCAGTCCACGTCGACGACATCCCGAAGACAGCAATAACCACACCATTCGGTCTCTTCGAATTCCCGTACATGACGTTCGGTCTTCGAAATGCCGGACAGACATTTCAACGTTTTGTAGACGAAATGCTTCGTGGCTTGGATTTCGTCTACGCCTACATCGACGACTTTCTGGTCTTTTCACAGGACGAGCAGACCCATCAGCAGCACCTGCACCAGCTGTTCACCAGGCTGCAGGAATACGGCATGGTGATCAACGTCGGTAAGTGTGTCTTTGGTGTTCCCGAGGTAGCATTTCTTGGGTACAGCATCTCAGCTCAGGGTACGAAGCCACTTCCAGCGAAGGTTGAAGCCATACACAGCTTCCCTACCCCGAAAACAATAAGAGAACTACGACGGTTCCTCGGGATGATCAACTTCTACCGCAGATTCATTCCAGGCGCGGCTATTCACCAGGCTAAGCTTAATAGTCTCCTCACAGGTGCGGTAAGAGGGTCCCATCCAGTCAACCTAACATCTGAAGAACTGGAGGCCTTCAACTCCTGCAAGGATAGCCTATGTAAGGCAGCTTTGTTAGCGCACCCCGTTTGCGACGCAAAGCTGGCCTTAGTTACAGACGCTTCGGATAAGGCAATAGGTGCGGTTCTGCAGCAGCTAAGGGAGACTTCTTGGGAACCTCTTGCGTTCTTTTCTCGTAAGTTGAGCCCTTCTCAACAGAAATACTCTCCCTACGATCGAGAACTACTCGCAATATATGAGAGTGTGAAGCACTTCCGCCATATGTTGGAGGCTAGAGTATTCACGATCTTCACAGATCACAAACCTCTGACGTTTGCCTTCAACTCTCACAAGGGTAATTGTTCTCCAAGGCAGTTTCGTCACCTGGACTTTATTTCGCAGTTCACCACTGACATCAAACACATCTCAGGTAAGGACAACATTGTAGCCGATACTCTGTCTCGTATCGAGGCGCTGGGGCAACCGGTTGACCTGCAGCATTTAAAAGAAGCTCAAGATGCGGACTGCGAAATGAAGACCCTTTTGACTAGTAGCACATCGCTGCGCCTCAAAATGGTGACATTACCTGGTCTCCAAGGACAATTGTGTTGTGATGACCGGGATAATAGATTGCGACCATTCGTTCCGACTCAGCTGAGACATCAAATCATCAATAGTCTGCACTCATTGAGTCATCCAGGTGCTAAGGCAACTGCTACGCTAGTATCGGAACGCTACGTATGGCCAGGCGTAAAACGCGATTGTCGTGAATGGGTACGTAATTGCCTTGAATGTCAACGATCCAAGGTCACCAGGCACGTCTCCGCTCCTTTAAAATCATTCGAGCTTCCAAAGGCTAGATTTTCTTTTGTCCACATAGATCTTATTGGACCACTGCCTGTTTCACAGGGCTATCGGTATTGCCTCACTGCGGTGGATCGCTTTACTCGATGGCCGGAGGTAATACCATTAGCAGATATTACAGCAGAGACAGTGGCTAAGGCTCTTGTGCATGGGTGGATCTCACGATACGGTTGTCCAGTGGACATAATTACTGACCGTGGGATGCAATTTGAGTCCACTTTATTCAAAAATCTGTCTCAGCTGATCGGCTTTCAACACCGCAGAACCACAGCATACCACCCACAATGTAATGGGCTAGTTGAGAGGTTCCACAGGCAGTTGAAAGCTGCAATCGTGTGCCACAACAGCGCTTCTTGGGTGGATGCACTACCACTCGTCTTATTAGGCATTCGCAGTGCTATCAAAGAAGACCTAAAATCATCATCAGCCGAGCTATTATATGGGGAACCACTCCGGCTTCCAGGCGACATTTTTGAACCCACGGAAAACCATGTCTCTGATATGTCTGATTATGTGTCACGGCTACGTAGGTTTGTAAAGGACCTCCAGCCGTCACCCACCAATCAACACTGCGGAAGGCGTCAAACTTTTATTTTCAAACAGCTCGCCACATCGTCTCACGTGTTTCTCAGAGACAGCACCGCAGGTTCGTTGAAACCAGCTTATACAGGTCCTCACGAAGTGCTGGAGCGAGGTGAAAAGGTTTTTAAGATCTTATATAAAGGGAATAAGGTAACAGTATCAATAGACCGAATTAAACCAGCCTATACACTGCGTGACCCATACACTACTCATTCATCAGACACACAACATACCTCAGAAACACCTCATCAATCACTTAGACCTGACACACAACACAAAACAAAAACCACTTCTAACCCTTCAAACACACCACGTACAGACTCACCAACAAACATACCAGATGATCATCCTAGCACTGAAGATCATGTCATTAAAAGAACTAGGTCGGGGCGCAGGGTTAGGTTTCCTGACTTTTATCGCCCGTAGAACGGTCTCTGGAGGGGGGTAATGTAGTGAAATAGTTTAAATTAAAAATAATATAGTATATACATAAAATAAAATATACAAACCATTCAATCTAACGTAAGATATAATATATTTAATTAACTTAAGATATAAGGTTTAAATTGTATACTTACCTATTTTATAACTTAATTCTTAAACTATCTATATTCTATTATTATTTCTAGCATTATTCTAAACTTAAATATTTAACTTAACTAAATTTATTTTTATATACAAAAGTAATTTTCAACGCACGGACAACCGCTCCGTGCACAGTTTTATTATAGCTAATGGCTCGGCCGGGGAAGCGTGGCATCGTGCATCTTCGTAACGGTGCGCAGGCGCATTTGATTTTTCAATACCTCAGTCGGTGTTCCTTAGCGATCGACGCAAGACCCGTGTTAACGTATGCCCCGCCGCCACGGCTAAGTACCTACCCTGTGTTCGCGAAACTAGTTATCTGTTAATCGTATATTGTCATAACTCGCGACATTCTAGTTAAATATAAATAATAAACTACATTGTGTACTACAAGAGTGTTTGCATTCAATAATTTTAACGCTAAAGGTTCAGGCGTATAGAAGTTAGGGTGGAATATACAATCTCAAATACATACATACATGAACCCTGAAAACAATATACTCCTTTTTCAGGCAGTCGTCCTTTTTTCAGGCAGTCGTATAATAATTGAATCGTAATCTCCAACGGAACATTACAGATTCCGTAGTTGGTTTAAAAAAACTTAATTAAATAATTGCAAGTCTGTTATTCCTCGATATCAAATACAAATATAGTGACTTCATAGCAATAGGCGAGGCGAGACGCGGGGCGGGGGGAGTCATCGCGCAATTAACATGCTAATGAGCGCGCTCCCCGATATCATCGCAGTAATTATGTCCGCGCGCCTCTATATCGTACGCTAACTTATACATTGCCTCCTCAGTTTAGACAATCAAGCATAATATATCATGCAATCAATGCTTCTGACGGTCTTCAAAACGGCCATAATATTATGTTTTAAGTTTACACCGACAATTTCAACAGGTGCTACGGCGTCCTCACTAGATTTCTCACGAATTTTTACGATTTCCTGTTATTCCCTGTTCATAAACTCGACTATCTGTATCTCTATTACACCGTTTTAGTTAGCTTCATTACTGGGAAGTCAAACATCGATTTTAATTAGTTAATATGAAATGCCTCGGTTGAGTACCCTCAACATGCATTCTAAGGGAAACTGGAGAAGGTTAGACGACATTAGATATGGCGCCAGAGGTTTATTTTTAGTCGGGAATTGATAGGTCGGGAGGAAGGCGGTGCGTGGTGGTACGGCGGGTTATTTATGCAAATGTCCTAACGACATATAATGGCGGGTAGCGGTCTGCTGTTGCGTCTCCGCGGCTATCTGCCTGCAGCACGGTAATTAGGCCCTGCGTGCCGAGCGCCGCCGCCGCACGCAACTTCTTCTGCATGTTTCTGTGTCGCCTCGAGCACGACTAACCATGTTTTTGTATATATCGTGGTTCGAGACCTCGCATTAGCTACCGTCTAACCATTACACTCGCAGAGTTCATTGTTTTCCAATTAAAGTTATTTACATAAACACATTTTAATGGCTACATAGCACGCGAACGACATATACATATAGATAGTGTTAACTTACCGGCGTCGAGTATCCTTTGTTTGACTGAATGCTGTCTCCCGTGCCAGAACTGCCATGCCTTAATTTCGTCTTCTGGTGATTTTTCTTCTCGGAACATAAGCATAACGACGCTCTACAAACAATGAAAAACAGAATATTAAATCTTGGTTTTTGAGGTAGAAAAAGATTGATCACAAATACTACAATCATACTAATATTATAAATGCGAAAGTGTGTTGTTTGTTAGTTTATTGGTTTGTTTGGTTGTCCTTCATTCACGCTGCAACAGAGCAACGGATCGACGTGATTTTTTGCGTGGGTATATAGTTGAGGACTTCGAGAGTGACTTAAGCTTCTTTCTATGCCGGAATATTAACGAGTTCCCCTGGGAATCAAAAAATCTCTAACGCGCGGGTGCGAAATAGACTTAAGACGACGACGGACTTAAAGACGAAGTCGCGGGCGGGAAATAGTATTCCATGTTTATTATTAAAAAACTATTAAGTACACGTTTTTATTCTTTATGTGTGTGTGAACTTATGAAATCAATTTTCATATAAATTGAGACATGCAATGTGAAGATAAGTTCTTGAAACATTATAAACTTAGTCGCCAGCTTTTTATGGCATAAAACTTAATTACAGTGTATGCCGCCAGCATTTTGCGAATAAGTAAAACGCGATTTGTAGCGCGCATTACTTAGATATTACGTTAAATAACTACACTCGTTTTTTAGTACCGAGTATTTAAATTTTGCTTTTCATTTTAGCCATATAAAAGATTCACACGAACCTTTTGTACTATTTCCGTTGAGATGGTGAACGTGAAATATGCTGTTAGAGCGATTTCTATAATAGACTGGTTAGAAAATGATGTGAAAAAGAAGTGGCATACGCCAGGCGTGGTGCCAGGCTGCCCATATAGGGCTAACGACGAGAAAGCACCTCAGATCGTCGCCTCTGATTGATGGATCGGTACGTCGATCGACGACGCGCGGCGGCCGCACCCATGATCCTCAACACTATCGAAGCGATTTACGTACAATCCCTTCTTACATACCGTATTAAGTTATGACGCCCTAACTACCTCCTTGCCGTGCACACGTAAATGCAAACGTGATAAGGTGAATAAATATTCGTAATCGGCATAGAAATCGACTATTACCCGGCACCGCAATTAAATATCGCAAGGACCCATGGTTACAGTGTTAGCAACGGGTAATAAACACAATGTTTTACTGTGAATGGATGAATTTATTAGTAATTTGTGCCGGCGAATAGCTCTGCGTTTCAATAAGGGGGACACAGGCTTTCTCCGTAGATCTGGCGTCGCGTAAACTCAACGGAACTACGCATACTAATAGATAGCCCGAGCATTAAATTGTAACGGTGTTTTCCGCCTTTACGCAAGTGTCACGCTATAAATAAATAAAAGATTAAAAAAGATTCACTGCTTTATTAGAATTCCTAAGAGACATTGGATGCAGGGAATTTTTGTTAATACACAATATAATGCATGTTTGATACCGTAAATACGATTTAAGTAGGCAAGTAGGTACTAATACTTACGTTTAATCGAATTCAATAGCCATTCAAATATGGTTTTATTGCCCTAAAGTTTTACTATTTACCTACTAGATGATGCCCGCGACTTCGCCCGCGTGGATTTTTCTTAATATCCCGGGGGAGCTAATAATTTTACGGGATTAAAGTAGCTAGCTATGTCCTTCCCTGGGATGTAACCTACCTCAATACCCATCAAAATCGGTTGAAAACATGGGCCGTTAAAGCATAGCAGACAGAAACACTTTCGTATTAATAATATTAGTATAGATATGGATTTTACTATAGTTATTGTAACAAATAAATATTAGACACGAAATAATGAATCACAACTAAGTTAACCACGCTATTCAGTGTACCGAAACCAAGTTTATAACTATCTAAAAAAATCAAAGAGTCACATAACATAACAAATAATATTTATTTCCTATTTTAATTTTACCTGAAACTAGTCATGAAATGAAAATACTTATAGAAAATAGTTGGAAACCTATGTCAAAAAAACAACTATCTTTTTTTATCGAAATGTAATATGTATTGAATAAACTTCTACCTAAACACAAATTTAGTTTTTTGAGTCTAGATCCTAAAAACTGCCCTTGAAATCAAAACAATTTAAACAAATCAGAACGTGTGGTAGTGGCAGACTTACTCATAAATACTTGGCACCGAACCGGTAATGGTTTACGTAACTTAGTAACCATTTTAAAGTTTCGATTGATAACGAACAATGTAGCATTGTCGCCCGACAGAGACACATTGCTGCAATCAGCAATCTTAAATGTCTGAATTAGGTAACAATTAAAGGCAAGTCGTCGTTGAATAATAAGTGATACAATTGCATTGTACCGATTGTTTTTGTGTAATTATTGGATGTTTATCGATCCTAATTAGTTATACAAAGATCCTTATCATATTTTCTTATTTTCAAAAGTCAAATACGAATATTCGTATTATGCGTAGCTATAAGAAAGTGACCTTTTTACACGAGGCGTTAGTTATATATAATATAATATTATTAGGTATATATATAATATTATATAATTTTTTTAAAGGATTAAGTTTTAAATTTAAATGCTAAACTAGATTTAATATAAAGCCAGTTCTTACAGCCAATAATCTACCTATACATACATCTAACATGCAGCCAAGTGTATACGGAACCCTTTAAATAAAATTGAAATGATGTTCGTTGGTAAGCGCTAACTTGAGAACGGCTGGACCGATTTGGTTAATTATTTTTTTAATTCGAGTAAAGTTTTTAGGGCAAGATAAATTGGAAAAATTCTTGGAAAATTGAAAAATTTGGGAAGAATTTGGTGCTCTTTTCTATGGACTTTTTGTATGGACTCGATTAGAGTATTTGGGCAATTCAACGTCTGTCGGGTAAGCTAGTAGGTATTATAAAAGCAATTGAGCAAGTCTATAATTTATCTTACTAATATTATAAATGCGAAAGTTTGGATGGATGTTTGTTACTCAATCACGCCCCAACGGCTGAACGATCTGGCTGAAATTTGGCATAGAGATGATAGATTATAGTCTGGAATAGTACATAGGCTACTTATTATCCCGAAAAATTAAAGAGTTCCCGCGGGAACCAAAAACCTCAAACCACGCAGACGAAGTCGCGGGCATTCACTAGTTATGATAATAAAGTCAGTTCTATAGTACCAAAACAAAAAAGCTTTTTATTTTAGGCCAGGATACCAAAATAGATGATTTCTTGGATTGAAATATAATTATTATCTCTGATGAAAATCAATCACTCCCTGTTCACCTAAGATTAGGTATATCTAGACATAATTTTATACACATAATAATACTCATGTTATAAGGCCAAATTATGCATACTTTACGCAGTCTGCTTAAGCCATAAATACATATTAGCCAGTGATATTAGCATAACAATATTGAATATTCAATATTTTTTACTGATAGATATTTGATAGATGGTATGATAGACATTGGATTATAAAAAACAGTTGCATAAGTACCAAATTGTAAAAATATGCTTAATTAATTAATATCAAACGCAAATTATGCTGACGATTAGCTTTTTGTTCGTGTTAATGTTTTTTTTTTTTATTATGCAAATATTATAAACATACGACTTTTCAATAATCTTATTTCATTTCATTTCATTAGTTGCGAAGAAATCTGTTAATATTAAAATTCAACTAAGTACTCGCACTTTATATTAAATAAATAAGTATATGCTTTGACAGATATAAGTCTGTCAGTCAGTTTTCACAAGCCTTTTTTATATAGGGGTACCTATTCAATATTTCAATATTTCAGTTTCTTCTTGTATAATGCTTATACAAAAATACTTACCATGTAAATTTTTTCCACTTTGCTCTTGTTAATCAACATTCATTATTCTTTTACCTCCGTTTTGTCAGCTTTATTATAAGAACAGTGTTCATGTTTCACAACAGTTTTGCTTTTTGGACCAGTTATCTCCACTTTTCGGACCGTCAATTAATTAATCGAGTGTATCGACATTCGACCCGATTTCAGGAGCCCGAGTTCGGTTGACAATCTTAGTTATCTGATTAAGCACGCTTTCTCTTGCGCCCGCGCCGGCGTGTGTATGCGACAAGCGACTGTATGCGTTCATATCGCCGATAACTTTGACAACCGCTCCGTATTTATTTCATCACTCTATTTAAATAAATAAATGATTGGTACACGTATTTTACATAATATGCACCCATATATTATGACGTCACGCATTAGGTATGCACGAGTATATAGCTTTATGATTCCTTCTTTACCACGGGTCTGTTCTCACTTCTCACCAACGCAACTTTTCAGTAGCCCTGTTTTTGTCTTATTTCTTTTCTTTTTTAATTAACATTTTACTTATTTCATACTAGCAGACTTGCCCGCAACTTCGTCCGCGTGAAATAAGTTTTTTAAATTCCCACGGGAACTCCCTAATTTTTTGGGATAATATATAGTCTACGATACTCAAAAAGAATGTGGCTTTCTATTGGTACCAGAATTTATCAAAATCGGTTCAGTAGATCCAGATTACCCCCTACAACGTCACATTAGTAAATAAACTAGTTTACCTATATATATATATATATATAATATATAACCCTTTAAATAACCTAGTTTATATCTGTGACAATAATGTGATGTTTGGATTTTCAATTTGGAAGTTGGAGTAGGGCGTCAAGAAAGTACCTACCTTATCACTGCTGAATGCTGATGATTCAACTGTATATAAGCTCTAATGAAAAACCATGGAAGTGTATCTAAAGATGAAGAAGAGTATAGCTATTGTAGTATAAATTACACTTAGATTCGTTCACTAGCCTACAGTCTACACGCTTCAGTGTAATGTACGCTCAGACACGTATAGTTTTAGGTAGTTATTGCTTGGAGATTTTTCAAACAGGGGTTCGTTGTTTTACTGCGGAACGGGTCCATAAAGATGACAGTAAATAAAATTATATCTTATCGCTATTTTTTGTAATAATTGTTAAAACCTTCGTCACCATGATACCTTTGGATGTTAAAACCTAATATTAGCGTATCGAATAAATGTCGTAACGCCTTATTAATATGAATATTACACCGCGAGTTACGCATTTATGCATCTACTTAGTAGGAAAACATTGTAGGTGTATTAACAACAGCAGCGTAACTTGGTGTGCACTGTGCATGATGCACCATATTCTGTTTACCAACACGTGAGTTAGATACGGACAATATAATGTAAGTAGCTTATTAAATAATAAGTTACGTGGCAGCAAAAAGCATTATCGCTGGTCGTGATTTCTTTGTTGGCGCTTTTTGTCGCCTTACTTCCTCGTTAGCGCCGACCGCCCATCCATCAGCCCTATCTACTTTATGACAATTATTTATGTTCTGCGAGGAAAACCTATTCCGCTCACCGTTGAGCTTTATCGATAGTGCAGAAGACGTAATGCCCTGCTGTCTCGATATCTGATACGGATACGTCTGTTTGTTAAGTGCGCTAGTTGTTTTAATGCCTAGATTTCGAGTATTCTTTGCAGTGAATGTTGGTTTCGAAATAAATTCTGAGCGGAACTGTGGGTTGCTGTGCTGTTATTTGCCTACGATGTCCCTACGATACAAACGTAAACCCATTACATATTACACCTACCTAAAGTACATTGGAAGGATAATTAGGTCAGTGACTGTTTCCATGCAAAGAAGTTAACATAATTGACCTGGAAAAGCAGTCAAGCGTAAACCTTTACCCGTACTAATCTATGAATAATAAATTCTAATTATTATTATGCAGTTGTGTTTTATGTTTAGCGTTGTCTATTACTTCTTCTAATGTCTAATATTAATAGGTACCTGTAGGTATAATATTATGTTTTTTTTTCATTCCCGCGAAAACACCTTAATTTTCCGGGATGAAAAGTAGCCTATGTCACTTTCCAGGTCCTCAACTATACCCATGCCTAAATCACGTCGATGTTGACAGACCAACAAACCAACAAACAATCACACTTTTGCATTTATAATATTAGTATGTTTACAATAAACACATAACCTCTGTGCACGCTTAGCTCATCAACTTTTCACGAGCATCGTCAATCAATTAAAATCATTGATTTACAAGATATTTTTTAGAATAGGTATCTAACGACTGAATACTGAAACGCCAAGGAACGTCCACTCAAATGCCTACTTAACAAGTCTAATAATAAAATATCTAATTTTTACCTTGCCAATTCATCACTATATAATTTTTGACGACCTCCGTGGCGCATTGTGTAGCGCTGTTGCCTTAACGTGCGGAGGTCCCGGGTTCGATCCCCGGCAGGGTCAATTTGGGAATTTATAATTTCTGAATTTTCCCCGGTCTGGCTTGGTGGGAGGCTTCGGCCGTGGCTAGCACCCTACAGGCAAAGACGTGCCGCCAAGCGATTGCGCGTTCCGGTACGATGCCGTGTCAAAACCAAATAGGGGTTTGGTTTAATATAACTGCCATGCCCCTAACAGGTTAGCCCGCTACCCATCTTAGACTGCATCATTACTTACCATCAGGTGAGATCGCAGTCAAGGGCTAACTTGTCCACTACAAGTTAAAAAAGAAAGAAAGTAACCTGCATATGCATTGACGTCATAGAGCATTACCTATTCAGTGTGATAGAGTATTTTTTTTTTATATTTAATGGATTTGTTTTAATATTCAACCGTGAATGAACGATTTGTTGATGATGATTTAGTTATTGCAGGTGTACACCATCATTAAAACATTTTACGAGGAATTTTGATTTTATGTAGGAAAAAAGCACATTGAGGAAGTCAAGCTCACCCATGCAAAGCCGTGGCAATGCATATAAAAGTAATATATGGACGTACCTACACCTGCATTACGGAAAGTAATGGATAATAGTTAATTCCCTATACACAGTAAAGCTCAATTGCATTATCAGGAGCGGGCAGTAAGCGCTAAACCTCGATTAAATGGAGTGATTCCCGCGATCCGTCTACCGTCGGATTAACATCCGAAGTCTCGTCGTAGCACTAATCTGCTTAAATGTCGAAAGGAAACGTCAGATTGTAAAGTGCAGGGCTTCGTATGGAGTGTGATGCGGCTTAGACCTACCGCCCACAGTACAGCCTTCAATTACGTCTTCAGAAGCGGAGACCATCCTTAGTCAATGTGGAGATGTAAAATGAAAGAATTAATTGACTGAAATCTCAGCTGCTTAGTAAAATAAGTCCGTTTCTAAAAACTTGAGATTACGCGAAAATCTGTAATGTAGACTCTAACTAAGCAATCCATCCAGCCCTCCAAACTTTCGCATTTATAATATTAGTATAGATATAAATACTCTAGCTAATTATTACTTTAAAGGTCCCTTGGTCGAGCGATTTAAAACCGATAACGACTCAACGACTGACGTCATGATTATATTTATGAGACGAATATCTTCCAGCTACGACCACTCCATCAAGAGTCTATCAGTTAGTACCTACTTGGAACGAAAAACTATAATTACCTACTTATAATATTAATATTAATGTGCTTATTTACTTTTACAGATTTTTTTTAATTTGTTAACCATAATAATCATTAGGTACAAAGTATTCTATATTATTCCGTCAACCTGCATGGCAGTTTGTTGACGGGATCATGCTCTTATTTAATTACAATAAATAAGTACCGTCTCACAATTTTATACTTAATGATTAATATAAAATTTAAAACTTAAATATCATTGAATATCAACTTACAGTGGAGGCAAATTAATGTTCCTGATATTCAAAGTTATCTGCCGAATCCCAGAAAGTTTGTTTAATTGGTCTTAATTAAGCACAAATACGTCTTAATTAAGCACAATTACGAATGTTACGACATCACCCTGACTCAAAAAAAGTGGATTAAAATGCAAATAATTTAACGTAGCCAAATGCGTAAATTATTTGATCAAATACACGTGCATACAAAAACAATGATACAGTAATCTATATTAATATTATATATGCGAAAGTTTGGATGGATGGATGTATGTATGGATGAATGGATGGATGTTTGTTACTCAATCAAGTCCTAACGGCTTAACGCATCTGGATGAAATTTGGCACAGAAATAGATAATTAGTCTGGAATATCACATAGGCTACTTTCTATCCCGGAAAATTAAAGAGTTCCCACGGGGACTAAAAAAACAAATCCATCAGCTAGTAAATAGATTTAATATGTATGCGCAGAGGTCGTACCTACTATATTATATGTATATGCTTCACTACGGATAAAGCTTAACCAGGGGTTGCACAATGTTTCCAGATGCCTAATGTCGCTGATTACAGCGCGCTGTCCGTCGCCGATGCTATCGACGATTGACGCTAAATACGCGCGTACTGTGACAGTTCCAATATCGAAACAATGACGAACTTTGCATTGCGTAACGCCATTTGCGTCCGACTCACTGTCACTCATTGACGGAATTAAAGCTAAGTGAAAGTTCATTTAAACATCTACATGAACATTTCAAATACGGCACGTGTAATCGATCAGGGAAAACGCAAAGGGTAGGTAATTATAATTTTACAACTGATTTCAGCTATTACGTTGATGTTACCGAATAATACGTAACGTTTCGAAAGTGTAATAGTTATCGAGTAGTGTTACGCGAACCTGAAATCGAACGTGGAAAATTCACGCTCCGTAGAGCGGCTCGGACTGGTACTTAAAATATCTATACACATATCATAAAATCTCTGTATGAAATAATAACGGCTCAAAACTCAAATCACTCTTTTCCTCTGAAATATTATTTAAACAGAAAATAGAGTGATTTAAAAAGTTACCTTAATTTGAATTAAATTACTCTTTAAATAAAGTAATCAAAAGAAATAAAAAGCAGATCAGGTACTCGAAAACGAATTCAGGCTAAGTGTGACCAGTATTCAAATTCTGGTAGTAAATAAAGAACTGAATACAATTTAATAAATCCATAGAATTTTTAAATACTATTTTAAGTACTACAAACTATTATCAGTTATTATTTTTTGTACTTAACTCTGACCTGACTTAATCGTAATTAATTTTATACTACAATATTTTATATTACAATTTTATACATTCGTGACTGTCGCCTCAAGATATTCTTATTAGTAAGCAGTAACTACTTTGTGTCATGATACTTTTATAAAAATATTCAATCAACACCGCGTCTACGATAGCTGAATACTATAAGTAAGATATGAACTGTAGTGTAAAGGTTGATGAAGAATATTTTTTTAATGTTAATAAAGGAACTCCGTTAGCTAAATCTTTCCGTTGTATAATTTCGCAATTTATAATCATTAGTGTTTTTCTGCGACAGGGCCGAGAGAGCGGGGTGCGGCGCGGTGCGGACGAGGGTGCAAGCTAAATTGAGACATCTCAACGTGTGATTGATTGCGAACATGATTGGCATCTACCAACTACCAGCGGAGCGTATGCTAATTTTGATGCTCGCTTTTTTCGGAAACCATTATATTACAAAAACTTTTTTTGGAGCCGAAAACATTACACATGGGCGCACCCTGTGAGAAATATTCAATCTGTCTCATATGACAGCCCTTCACTTGTCCGGCGTCGGCGTAGCCGGTCGAAAGATACGTCCGTCAGTGGGGACTGTTCGAATGCCGACCGTTATAATCCCTCATCAAGCATAACATGTTAAGTGTAAAAGGCATCATTAACGATTACCTTAAAAAGTTAAACCAGAGCAGTTATTAAAATCGTAAAATATTTATTGCCAAGAGAAAATAAAAACAACGCTGCGACTCGTCACTCGAGTTTCCGTTGCTACGAAAGTGAACAACACAATGATGTCAGTATAATAGTGATAAAAACTAGGTAGAGCAAAAAATGATCTGAATAAATGTGCGTTTAGACGTGCATGATGCGAAGCGAATTGAAAACCATTAACATGTTCGGCGTACAATGAGAAGATAATATCTGTCAATAGCAATGTTATTAGATAAAAGTACTTATTAATGAAATATTTGTGTTATTTCCATATGTGATAATATTTTCCCTTTTTATACGACTGCCTGAAAAAAGGAGTATATTGTTTTCAGGGTTCATGTATGTATGTATGTATGTGAGTTCGTATATTCCACCATATTTAACTTCTATACGCCTGAACCGATTTTGATAAATGAGGTATCGCTAGAATCCCAAGCTTATTCCGGGTGACATAGGATAGTAAATTTTTTAAAAAAATTGATGGGGTGACCATGTTTTTTTTTTTAATCCACTACAAGTTAGCCCTTGACTACAATCTCACCTGATGGTAAGTGATGATGCAGTCTAAGATGGTAGCGGGCTAACCTGTTAGGGGCATGGCAGTTGTATTTAACCCATACCCCTTTCGGTTTCTACACAGCATCGTACCGGAACGCTAAATCGCTTGGCGGCACGTAACTAGCCACGGCCGAAGCCTCCCACCAGGCAATGTTCCCGCATTAAAGACTAAAGTTAAAGAAAATAAACTCGAAATAAGATTAACTATGTAATCATCATCTAGAAAATGATGAGTAGATTCCAAAAATATATAACACTATACTTCAATATCCAGTGATTCACAAAAAAATATCATTTAATAAAAATGTAAAAAATGTGATTCTAATTTAACTATTAATTTAGATTTTTAACTTTTTAGTTCGTTTTTGGCAGGGCAGTCGTGTTTTTTTAATTTTTTAAATTATTTAATTATGACTCGTTATTATAGAATTATGTTAGGTTGATTATTTATTATAGGTACCTAGGTATCATGAATATATAATGTGTTAATAACGAAAAATATTAGTAAGCTCTCGGAAACGAAAACAATTTATAGAATCCGGGAAAATCGTTAGATAAGCGGAAATTTTCCTCTGAATAAGTGGCTATTTAAAAGGTATCGAATGACATTCGTATGTAAATTACATTATAATGTAAAGGCGTTCTCCATCTGCAGTATAAGTATAATGTATTCCTTAATACCAACATTCAACATTAAAAAAGATAAATACATGTATAGGTACATATTGTCTCTACTTTGTACATACACGAGTATAATTTAGCAATTCACGAATAAACTCGAAATATAAAAATTAATTTATATACCTACTCTTGACTTCTGAGTTCCTATTTATTTGTATGTTGACATTTTTGATTGCCACTAAAGATAACAAAATAATAAAACTCTAGGATTGCGACCACCCTTGCCGGAACTTCTACGTAAAGATGATTAATTGCTACCATATTATATGATTGATGATATTTCGTATGTATATGTACTTTAAGCAAACCCCTTCACAGGATATCCTTTCTGAAGCACAAAAGGATCATCTTAAAAATCTATTTGTCATGCGAAATTCAAATGCAAATAGCTGATAGCGTCAATATATCGTGCGAACATCTGAAATGAGACCGTTGTGTGTTTAGTATAGAATTATCCCATCAAAAACATAAATGTAAAATGAGAGCCAAGTTCAAAATTGTGATATATATGCCTTGGTTGTTGACTTCAGCGACAAAAGAAGTGAGATCTAAATGGGTGCCAAGTTCAATGGTCAGTCCTGCAATTTATATATCCCATCAAACACATAAATGTGAAATGAGAGCCAAATTCAAAATTGTGATATATATGCCTTGGTTGTTGACTTCAGCGACAAAAGAAGTGAGATCTAAATGGGTGCCAAGTTCAATGGTCAGTCCTGAAATTTATTTATAACAACATATAATATTTTATAACAACTTAAAATATCATTTCTTCTTATAACGTAGTATAAAATGTTGAAGACTAAGGCTTTGGCTTGGCTAGTTTTCATATACGAATTATAGCGTTCACAAGTTGTAAAGCTGTAAGTTCTTATTTTATTCTTCCGAAAATTTGGCTTGCTGGTAGAAACTGTACTTTTAGGTACCTACTTAATAATAATTCGTATATGGAAACTAGCCAAGCCAAAGCCTTAGTCTTCAACATTTTATACTAAGTTATAAGAAGAAATGATATTTTAAGTTGTTATAAAATATTATATGTTGTTATAAATAAATTTCAGGACTGACCATTGAACTTGGCACCCATTTAGATCTCACTTCTTTTGTCGCTGAAGTCAACAACCAAGGCATATATATCACAATTTTGAATTTGGCTCTCATTTCACATTTATGTTTTTGATGGGATATATAAATTGCAGGACTGACCATTGAACTTGGCACCCATTTAGATCTCACTTCTTTTGTCGCTGAAGTCAACAACCAAGGCATATATATCACAATTTTGAACTTGGCTCTCATTTTACATTTATGTTTTTGATGGGATATCATTACTTTTTGTACAGAAATTATTGAACTCAATCTCAAACTCAAAACATATTTATTCAAAATATGTACCTACAAAGTACACCTTCTGAACGTCATGCTTACAGAGCATAAGACGTGATGGTGATAATTAACTACGATATCTTAAAACTAAAGCTACGAGGGTTCCAAACGTGCCCTGGTCTGAGAAGAGCCCGCAATAAACTCCGCTTTTTTTTTATTATCACCATCTCACAAATATTTGAAATTATATATATGTACTTATAATATAACATTACATAATCAGCCGTTGTAACAATTCATACCCATGCCTTGCTATCATTCAAATAATCCTTTACACTGTAATAGGACTTTTCTATTAGTTTAGTTTACGTTTTACATTAGTAGGTACTTATTATTTGGTGTAAGGTCAGTGTGTCACCCACCAGTAATTCTATTGTACGACTCATTGTACAAGATAATTAAAGACGAGAATTCTCAAGAAAAATATATAGTGTACCTAGAGTTACACTGACATTGACAGATTACATCTATGGTCAGACTACCTCTACAGCATGTGGGACGAGTGAGTGGTATGTACTCGTCCGCACCAATAGGAAGATCTTCCTCCGGGCTGGCGTTGTGCCCGGGGACCTTTCTGGTCCGACCGTTATAAGTTGGAACGGTCTATATATAGCGTTATTCTCAGAAAACTTCGATATCGTGATGCAGGCTTGTATAGTAACTTATAAGTTTTCAGTTGATTATCTTATTTTGCGGCGAAGATACAATTAGCGCCATCTAGTTAGTCACTGTGGTAACCGCTACATGACTCCCCTTCGAGACTGGAAGTCGTATAAGTTGTGACGTAGCGTTGGTTGACGTTGCATCGGAAGCTGGCGGCTGTTCTGGCGGCTGAGCTGGCGCTGGGCGAGCGGCTGTGCTGGCGGTGAAAGCTGGCGGCTGTGTGTGAAGCGGCTGTGCCGACCACTCAGCAGGCGGCTGTGCTAGCGCTTGAGCTAGGCGGCTGGGCTAGACGCTGTGCATCGGCGACGGTAGGTTCAGTACGTGACAATGACGATGTAGCGGATTTGCTGGGTGAGCGAAGGTTGCGTGTTCATCACGTCGGGGTCACCACTGTGGGACGAGTGAGTGGTATGTACTCGTCCGCACCAATAGGAAGATCTTCCTCCGGGCTGGCGTTGTGCCCGGGGACCTTTCTGGTCCGACCGTTATAAGTTGGAACGGTCTATATATAGCGCTATTCTCAGAAAACTTCGATATCGTGATGCAGGCTTGTATGGTAACTTATAAGTTTTCAGTTGATTATCTTATTTTGCGGCGAAGATACAATTAGCGCCATCTAGTTAGTCACTGTGGTAACCGCTACACAGCACATTTCTACATCTCATCAATTTTGATTGCAAAAGTTCAAAATCAAAAGTTTTTTGTGAAACATTGAAAACAAGCACGGTAAACAGTCGATATCACTAAAACCACTATAAACAATGAATACAAATCACAATGACTGACAGCTTGAACTGACGACTTCAAATACGTTTCTTCTTCTTTTCTGTCAATGACGTTTCGTTGCACAAAATGTATGAATACGAAGGTAAGGTTTTAATGCAACTATATTATTATTCATTATTATTTACATTAAAATAATAATTATGTGTCATTTTCAATAGTTAAGGAGTTACTACCACCGCTTAAAGCAGTATTGTTTCAAACTAACGGTTGAATGTCACGTACTTTGACGTCCTTAAAATAATGATTATAACACTACAACATAAACGTCAACAATATTAAAATAATACGGCTTTAAGCAATGGTAGCATGCCTCGTGTCAGAGTTTTGATCTATCCTTTGATCATAAAAATGACGATTTTTGTACGTTTATATCTAAATAACCATTTGAGGTGTGCTTATGAAATTTGGAGCACATATGTATCTCACGGGTCTCAATATATGCGCCAAATTTGACATGTTTATGTGAAATAGTTTTTGAGTTATGAGGGGGTCAAAAGTGGCTCCAAATGGTTCGTGTAATATTACACACGGTGCTGCTCGCCAGTTTTTTTGAACTTTGGCTGGACACGCTTCCGCGTGTCTTGATAGAGCTTAATTAGGTGCAAAATTCAACTTACTGATTCAAATTACTGGCTGTGAGTGGACGGAAATCGCGGGTCGATGATATCGCGGGCAGGCAAAGAGCTGCCAAAACAAGGCACCGCACCGCCCGTAGGTAATTACAGCCTCACCACGCACGGGTCTCACACCGAATCTCTCTTTTTACTGAATTTTCTCATATCCTCAACCGCTTTTCGGCACGCAAAACACATTCGCATTGCGTGTGAATTTTAAACTGTCAGCTACGGTGTATAACAACTGATCATAATTGGCTATTATGTAGGTACATATTTGGTAATTATTTTTTCCGATTTATTTGAATATACCTACGCTGAGTGTTTTTTTACGGTATCAACAATTTTTTATTTACGCGATATAATGTTATTTAATGTCTGGCAATTAAGTTATTCGCTTGTTTATGCGCGAATAAATGCTCATAATTTAGCAAACCTTGTTACCAACCAAGCTTATATTAATACGTTTGCGTAGCCCAAGTAAATAATATACATAGGAATGTGGCTGAGTTTTCTTTTCTCATTGAACAGCTCGTTATGGAAACACGATGTTTGCCGCATTGAAATTATTTTATCATAATACGGTGAGGTTATTGTTTATAGGGAGCGATATTATCCGGGGAGGCTGGGCCGGCAGCGGACAGCGGGCACCCGCGGCGGTTATTGTGTTCCTATATGGTGAATGTCAAAAGCGTCGTCTTAATTATCGGGCGCGGCCATACAATGCGGACTCGATTGCGGCGAGATAAGCGCTCTATATCTATCGGAGTGGTATTGAATGCGCGCCCGCGCCCGCGCTGGACTCGCGGCCCACTTACTGCCTTAATAATAACTTCAAACGTATGTCGCATTGTATTACTGATTATTCCGATCTAAGCCCATTGAATAGAGATAAGGTGTGTTTCCATTTCACTTCTACCGAGGATGACCGAAGGAAATGTAAATAACGAGCTAGCGTTCTATGATAATTATTTGCGTGTGATGATGTGGTATTAGAAAAACACAACTAAAACTCCTGTAATTGACATAAACACCAATGGGAAGTTAGGTATTTCCATTTCATAACAATGCCGTGTATATTTGTGATTATCGAAACAGGATTAACCTGATTGAAGTGGGTTTATAACCTGGTTTTTCAAGAAATAAGTACTATAAAATTGTTGTTTTAATTCAATTTCTTTATGGAAACTCTTTGTTTTTATCACTTATATCGTTTTCCACGGAAGTGTCGGTAAGTAAGTAATAAATCAAGGGGATTTCCGATTTCCATAGCAAAAAAATGTGTGTACCTACATTCATTTACGATGATCTATTGTTGTCTTTAGATAATTATTTTCTCATAAGATATCTAATAACAGTATTCTAACACGCTAGGTATGCCATGTTTATGAAGCCAATCACAATATTATTACACAGTTATTACTATTAGGTACCTAACAATATATATATGTATATTTCACGATAAGTACATACATTTATTCGCTTGAACTTTGATAAAGTAAAATATATTTTGTGTTTACCCCATATCTACACATAAAAAGGTTCAATTTATGTATTAGTTCTTATGTGCCACAAAACTTATAGATCGTAGGACTACATAGGTGTAAATTAGTATAATAAGTGGTACACTCCCGACTTTTCAATTATTTAGTGACACAAGTTGTCCGAAGAAAATTAAGGATCCTTAGTGTACTCAAGATACAAAAAACTTTGATATCATGTGATACATGCCACTTTTCACCTCAATAGCGAGAAAATGCAAGACGTAAGAAAAATATTTGTAGGGACCATACAGAATCCTTTGCTCGCTTAGGATTCAAACTAGGCACCCGCAATACAAACGAGCTTTAATGCTAGCTTGTTGAACAAATAACTGTTATAATATTATCAAACATGTGTGTGTCCTGAATTCTGACCCTCCATCTGAGCCCTACACAGCGCTTACAGAACCTTAATGTACAAAAATACGTACTTATTTATGATCACATAGGTAGGTACTTTTAAATTTAATAACAAATAATTTATCATCGATTTCCTTATAAGTTTTACTTGTAATCAGGTCATGTGATGTGGTATATAAAACAATGTTATTTAAAAAAAGGTATGACAAAAGTGAGTGTTCCGAAGGTGAACATGAAACTTTATCCAGGAGCCGAGCACAATGAAACCGACACGAAGCTTCTGTGGTCACGAGCACAGGGAGCAAAAAGACTATAAAAGTATAATTTTATATATTTTGAGCTAAATTCCATCCACTTACACACAATAGCTAAAGATCTATACCAACATAAGTTTAACTCTAGTGTACACAAAACTTTTTCTAAAGAAAAGTCAACATTTGGAATATCATTTTATAATTATATTCCAAATGCTATAAGAACTGTGTAATTAACGTATTATACCTAACTATAAAATTACTAGTCATGTCATACACAACTCATCGTTTCCGCCTAATAAAGTTTTTAATTCCAAATTTCCTACTACTGAACATAAACTTTTCGTTTCTGGCCCACTCTTGTCAGTAGTTTGCTTTCGGTACTGGCGGTGGTAGTCTTGGTTTATTGTAAGAACCATAAGTAGACAATAAGAAAGAATATTTTTTTGTATTTGCATTTAAAACCTCTTTCTAGTTCATCTATACCTACGTCATCGTAAATGCGAAAGAGTTTGCTTGTCCTTCAAACATGGTGCAACGGACCAACGTGATTATTTGCATGGGTATATGTAGTTAAAGACCTGAAGCGTGACAAATGCTTATTTTTATCACGAAAATTTAAAGAGATCCTACCGGTTTTTAAAAACATAAATCCATAAATCCACATGGTCGTAGTCCCATCACGGTAGGGCTTCATCTAGTAATATGTATAAACGGAGGAAGTGACTGACTTGTATAAACAAGAGATTTAACATGTAGGTGTAAACAGCTTAGTTAAAAATTAGACATTGTCCAGCGAGATCTTAAAAATATCCTAAATCCACGCGCACGGGATAATCAATATACTTAGTAATACATGGACGGATGCGTTTTCAGAACAAGTAGGTAAGCACCAGAATGTTCTCAAAAACTTAGTAGATATTTCTAATTACCTTATCCTATTTAGGTAATAGCACATAAATAGGAATCTGCTTATTAGGTAATAGCAGTCTAAAAGAATTTCTCTTATCTAATAATTTCAATTTGAAGTAGGCGTTATAACTAACGCCAGGTTCAATGAATTATTATTACTATCAGACATATCGGAAATAACACTTTAGTAATCGGTGTTATGCTTCACAATTTTTTAACAACACACCATTGTAACTATGAACACGAAATGTGCAAATACCGTTTTAATAATACAAACATCAGCTAAACAATTACGCATATTAGTCTGTTCATATTTTTTAAACTTATAGGTAATATGCCAGCAAAGTTCAGGTACCGACTCAAATCAATCGAGCTATTAAGTTTCTTTTAAAAATCCTCCCCTAAGAAAATTAGAAACTTGTTTTGTCTGATTATTGCCGGGATACCTCATAATTAGCTCGTTGGCCTGAACCTCGATAAACATTTTATTAATAAAGCTCTATTCAAGTAGGTGCCTAATGAACGGAGTAGAAAGTAGCTATAAAATTTATCTTGATTGCGTTGATTCGCAATAATCAGGTATACTTTATTAAACTTTATTATTAGACTTTAAATACAAACTAAATAGAGACGTTACGACACGTTTATGTGTGTGTGTGTGTGTGTGTGTGTTGTACCACAGATGCCTCTAAAGTGCGTGAAGCTTTCTAAGGTCCGGCAAACATCCGGCCGGTAACCGTTAAGGCGCAGTTAAATCAAATATCTACTAATGCCTTCTAGCTTCACGTAGATTGTAAATATAAATTGCTTTCTGATTAAAGTAACATGAACCACTTGAAATATATACATTATATGCCTGTTCGATAAATAAACAGAAAATCAAATACCATCAGAATACCTTTACAAGTAGTTATATGGAAAAACTATTGATTCAAGACGAAAATAACATTGACTTTTTATCTAAAATATTTTATTATTCTACTGGCAGAACGTACATATTTTAGTGTCATTTATAGTAATGTGATCTCGTAAAGATAGGTATTTAAATATTAGGTAATCAATGAATTTGTACCTGTAATTGAAATGTAGAATTTTTTAATAAAATGTAAATGTTATTAAATTATGCAAAAATATTAAGATTTTAAGTGATTTAGTAGCAGTGACTAATATCCGTGAATGGTAGCTAAAACACCTACGAGTAATATTATTGTAATTTTATGTCATTGTATATTTTCAAATTATTACTGTACTAGCGAATGCCCGCGACTGGTTTGAGGTTTTTTGGTTCCCGCGGGAACTCTTTAATTTTCCGGGATATAAAGTAACCTATGTGCTATTCCAGACTATAATCTATCTCTGTGCCCAATTTCAGCTAGATCCATTCAGCCGTTCGGGCGTGATTGAGTAACAAACATCCATACATTCATACATCCATTCAAACTTTCGCATTTATAATATTAGTAAGATTAGTAACATTTTATTTTGATTATTATGAATAAGATTACGTAAATTTCAATGTATTATGATAATTTTAACGAAATAGAAATAGGCTCACCTCATGCTCACTGGGGCTAAAATTACAAATGCCCAAGTCTAGTTGAAATCAAAAGTTTTTTATTCAAATCGATTTTTATAAACTGTGCTTTTGATTCGTCATTTTCATTCGAATTTACCACTAACCGAGAAAATTCAACAAGAAGTATAAGCATCACTATTACGTACCGCACTATCTACCTGTGATATTAAAATAACATTTAGGTAAAATACGCTGACACGTGTGCTTATTTATTATCCGGATGTTGACTTACCTTTACAGTTTGATTCTTAAGTGGTTTGTCAGGATCGTGGACGTACTCCAGCGTAATGCCGTAGAACTGGCCCTTATTGATATAAGTTATGCGGTCATCTTCGCGCCTTTGGGAACTGCTGCTCGCTGTCTCGAGGTGGTATTTGAATCCGTAAGGTGAGAATCTGCAGGAAACATAAAAATATATTATTAAAGGCTTTAACTGCTATCTAGGTACTTCAAATAGTCGCGAAAGAATGAAAAACATTTATTGTCATGCTATTCTCGATTTTTATCAAGATGCTGTTGAGTAATTTAGTAGGATACTCTTTGCAACGTTTCTTTATTTTTCGGCATTAGTTAGGTACTTAAGTATATACTTTCAAACAAACTGCACAGTAATCTTGTTTTGAAACCATCTAGAAAATACGCGATTTCTTCTTTGTGATACTTATCTACAGATACATGCTCTCGACAATAATGTTTCCATGAAGTAAAGTAATAAAAGTGCACAAAAAGTGGAAATCTTAATTGCGCGGCCAGTAAAGCTTGTCACCGGCATAGTTACATAAAGGCGTGGAGATCCAGTTCGTAGTGCGCAATGAAAAACTGCGTTTTCTCGTGATTTCCTGCGCGTGGGATCAACGGAAGGAAAACCCCGCTAATTTTGTTGCATGCATTGTGTGCTTCGGGTCGTTAGCGGCCACGCGCGTGAGTTTTGCGACACGGCGACAAGGCTCACCGCGCGCCTCTCCGGCTTGTCGCCGCCGATCTCTGCCCACGCCGCGCTGTTCCACGCACCCTCTCTGATACAACCACTCCAGGAAATAGCAAACGTCATTATCAGAGCACTCTATTGTACCACGCCTTTACCTGAACCCGTTTACATAAGTAACACGATAAAAAGCCATAAATCGACACAGAAATTTTAATCCACGATAAATCGTTCCTTGGAATGTAAGGTAGATAGCGACTTAGGTTCGACACAATTCTCGAATTGCAGCTGAATCATTTCCTAAAGCCTATTGAAAACAATTTGGTAAACAGCCGTGCTGATGTTAGCGATTTGAAGCGAGCATGGGCAGATAATGGCGTGTAATGCAAACGCAAGCGGACATTGACGGATCGGTCGCAGCGGTTCTCGCCTATCTGATTCTCTCAAAGTTATTCCAAATGCAATTTCCATCTGTGACGTGACTTGGTATTGTCATTTCAACAATTCTGATTTTCTTTATTAGATAAAGTACCTATACCAACGTATAGTTTATGTGTTATGTAGGTACCTACGAGTACATAAGAATATTCAGTATTATCATTTTTAAGCACATCGACCGATATTATACGATTTTAACAGTAAAGTTTGGGATATTTTTCTTTTTAAATGCTTTGACAGGTTTATTCACAATCGGAAAAGTAGATCACAAACTTTATCTTTGGCACTGAACCTTTTTTGTAAGGTCTTAACTACATGCTTTCAAACTGCAAAAAAATTATCTCAATCAGTGTTATACATATATGCAACAATATTAGACATAATCCAAAGGAGAAAGTTTAATTAAGTAGCTACCTATCATGAATAAGACATCCGTTATCCCATTCGTAATGCTTTAACTTACTGCATTTTATTGCAGTATTGGTTTTTCTTTTTAAAAAAGTAACAAATAGGTATACCTATATATTTTATCACCTGGGAAAATACGATCCGAACGTACTCAATAATAAACAACGTATTGTTTTCGAATGAGCTTCATTACAAATTTCAGCAGCGCAGCATCCGAAAAAAGTCACTTCCTGCGTGAAGACGAAAGGTCTTTCATGAATAAATCAATCGGTGAGGCGCGGAAATTGATGAGTGCACAAAAAGCCTCGGAACGCGAACAGCAAAGTGCTGGCAATAAAAACGCATGCCGATAAGAGTCTGCGACGAGAGACGACGTCCCGTGGAGTCTGCGCTGCACCGCCAAATTAGATGCGCATAATCTACGCGAGTAGAGGGCTACTCTATACTTACAATACTATTGCTGGCCGAGCTTTCGAGCTACGCACACCTTGTTAAAGGGACATATTCAAATAGTCGATTATCTGAATATTTTGAATTAAGAAAACATTATCCACGTATATGAATAGACACTTGTCAAAACTTTCGAATTTTCCTTAATTGTGTATCATATCATAAATCCATACTAAAATTATAAATGCAAAAGTGTGTCTCTCTGGCTGCTACACTTTCACGGCCCATCTGTTCAACCGATTTTGATGAAATTTAGTGCACTCATAGGTTGTATCCCGGGAAAAGACTACATTTTATCTCGGAAAATTCAAGAGTTTCCGCGGTAATTAAAAACCTCAATCCTCGCGGACGATATCGCGGGCATGGTCTAGTTATTTAATATTATTGATGCAGTCTCGATACCTGCTTCATATTCTCAGTTGAGTGCCAAAACTTTTTTAAGCTTATAAGTAAAAGGTACCAAAATAAGGTTAATGCACTGTCGAAACTCCAGAACACCTTCAGTTTGTGATTGTTTTTATTTTATTTCGATCCGTTCGCAATTACTGTGAAGGTATTAACATACGTATAAGTTTCGATCTTGAAACACTATTGTAATTTAAAGGAAAATAAATTGTTATGCCACTATATAGGGAGGAAAGTGCGTGCACGTCCACCGTATCAATCGCTGATGTAAATTGAGGGACCATTGTGCGCCTGACACGAATGCCAAGACTGATGAAACGTTCAGTGCAGAGGACCGTAAGAGTGAAATATATATTTCACATTGCATTCTCCTTTAATGGTGGTTTTATCTTATCTTTTCTGTTTAACAAAATTTAAATAATCCACCCTTTAATCAAACTTGACATTCACTTAAATACGTTTAGTAAGAATACTCTTGTCTTTATATGAGTTTTTTTAATAAGAGCTTTTATTTCAAAATGTGATGACCTTAGGTCTGAAATATGCTACTGTGTGGCATGAGAGCTATTCAAATGTAGGTACGAGTAAGCGACCGTTTCCATTACTTATAGTATTTTTCGTGATTAACTCCTAAACAAAACTAAAGTCTAGTATATATGCAGACTCATGACGACAACGGAGGCGGTGGTTAATGAGAATACTTAAGGAACTATAATGGCTGGCTGATTGCGGTCTCTACGCCAACGGAAGACACGCAGCATCACTATCATTTCACTCAAGATGTACCATTATTCTTCCTAACGTTGTAGTCAACATTTTCCATTATAATACCCGTAGCAATAGATTTTCCAAGCGTATCTGCAATTAAATTTCACGGTAATCGCTCTCTAACAATCTTTTTTTACTTCTAATCCCGTGACTAAAATAACGTAGCTATTGATTTGGGACATCAACTTTATAAACAACGTATTTAAATATAACATGCCTACCTAAGAGTAGGTAGGTATGTTGTGTTGAACTTTAGCATGAGCTTTACTGTTTATGAATACTTGTAATTTACAGACGTCAAAATGTTCAGGTTATTTATTAAATACCATTTTTTCTTTTTTGAAAACCATTAATCACTATGAAGTTTATTTTGAATATAAAAGTATCAATTTTGTTAAATTAATCACTAATACTTGATTAAATGATTTGATATATTGAATTTTTGATATTTCTGGTCCATAACCCGTTGTTTTTTGCCTTTTTTGTAGTTATTTATCTAATGAAGATCGATTAACTATTTTTCACGCTAGATTTGACAGTAGATGATCTATCGCAGATGTATGTGATCAGGTTAGGAAATGATTTTTTAAAATTCAACCTCTAAGAGGGTAAAATAGAGCTTTGAAAGTATGAAAATCGAACCTAGCGTGAACGAAGCCACGGGCGAATGCATGCGAAGCAATTTGTATTATCCTTTTTAAAAAGCGATAGTTATAGGCGCCATAAAACTATCGTATTTTGTAGATACTTTAAGCACAGCAACGTAATTGGAATATCTGATATAATTAATTCTTCGGAATAATATGGACAGATGTTCAGATCGCGTGCAACCAGCAATCCAACTATAATGCCTTGCATTAAATTTTGCACTTAGAATCTGTCATGAACAAGTATACGAAGTACTCGATAGATTAAGGCCAACGGATACTTGCACCGCATTTATAAAGCAGATATCAACCTTTTCTAGATATTTACGTTTAAGCTAAAGATACAGAAATGAAAAACAGGACCAGTAATGTAAAGACACCATTCCAGCAATTAGACAGCTCCGTCGAGTGGTAATCGACTGTGCATACATTAGTTGATTAAGTTACTGCCTTTAAAAAGCTCAGTGCTGTTAAACATTGACATGTATACAAAGTGTGTATTGGAGGCATCCACGGACTGAGCCCTTAGACTAAATGCCCGGTAAGTAATAGTACAAACTCACAAATGTAAGCGTAACTGGTGTGCGCTAGATGTCGAGCGTGGGGTAATCGAATAGGCACAGGCTCGTATCGCCGACGTAATATAAGGCATACAAGCGACCGAGTTTTTCGGGCCAAATGCAACCGAGTAATTATCGAGATAATAATGCTAATGCACTTATCATGTTGACGACTGTTTCCGCCGCGTCGACCCAAACGGTTCGTATAACGATTTGTTAAATAAAAGTTTAGCTTTTTTGTCTACAAGATTTAAATTATTTATTTTGTAAATACTTGTGGTTTTTGTTTGGACCTGATCAATGATCATGCATGATAAAATATAAAAAACGTGGGTGTCGTGGGACACCAAATAGGAATGAAGTTCCTCAATGCATATATATTAATTTAAAGTTCTATTTTTACGATTTTTTTAAATAAAAAAATATAAACCTTAATACTAAAGCATTAAAGTTTAATTTTGAATGTAGTATATTTAAGACCTTCTGTCTTCGTAAAAATAATCTTACTCATTTTCGTTACGGACGTTTTTTGCCGGCTAAGGTCCCCCTCCGCATCGTCCCTTAAGGAACTTCGTTCCAATAATACAGTTCAATTGAGATAAGTAAATTTTTGAAATTTTACATTGATTTATAGCTAGCTGAAATTCATACTTATGGAACAATTTGTAAACAATAACTGGGAAACACAACAAACACAGAAGCAAAATTAAAAAAGTAAATCCTTAACATACTTTAATCACACTGTTACTTACATTTCTTGTGTTATCCGAGTAGGCATAATGCGGCATGGAAATAAAATGGATTTTCATTATTCAATAGTTACCTAATAAGGTGCGTGCAATACGTTCATTATTAGATTCCTTAATACAATAAATCACAGGGCGCTTATATTTTTTCAATTGCAGGAAAGTTTTTGCATTACTTTTATTACTATTTTACAGTATAACTTATTGCAATATAACTATTTTCATAATACTTTAATATAAAATTAAAAACTACAAATTAGGACAAACAAAGTATGGAAGCCGGAAATCAAAATAATTGACACTAAGTATTCAAAATTACCATTGATTAGGCTGTAAAATATCTAATGGCGATTAATATGGATTTCTCAGTACCCGCGAAATTAATTAATTAAACGCTAAAAGTAGCTAAATAGCAGCAGTGCTAAGTGATAATTATATAATTTATATAAAAATTCCTCGAATAAATCCTCGTTAGTCTAGCGGTTAACATGTTCGACTGCGGCCGACGAGGTCCCGGTTTCGAGTCTGGAGTCGGGCCATAACAAGTATTGGGTTTTCTGACAAGATATTCTCCTACTAGCCCGGAGTTAGGAAGTTGGCGGTGTTTCACCCCCGTGCCTCGGAGACCACGTAAAGCCGTCGGTCCTGCGCCTGATCTCTCTCCGAAAATGCGACAATCGTGTCGGATTTTCCGTCCCATCGGGCTATGAGAGTAATGGAACAGAGAGTGCACCTGTGTTTGCGCTCACACTTGTGCACTATAATATCTCCCGCGCAAATGGCTAATCTGTCTGGAGATAGGCCGCTGTGGCCGAAATTCGGTCGGGAGGACATTATTATATATAAGTGAGTCACGTAAGAATCTAAAAAGCATTAAGCAGTGGCTTAATATTGCACTGTTGTAAATAGTTTCGGTTGAATTCACGGACAAAAATAATTATTAAATCAGCCTTAATCACTTTTTATCCTAAAAGTGCATCTATAGTTCTTTTTTGGCTAACTAATAGATTATAAGGCCAGCAAAGCTACAAACTAACAACAAAAATTAACTTGTTACAAGTCAATTAGCTGGGGTAAAATAGGAAATTATTAATTAACATACACTTTCAGTGGAATTCAACAACCACGAAGTTTAACTTAGCACCTCATATACACACACATATTTGTTATTAACTCATGCAGACACGATGACACTACACAAACTAAGTAGGTACAACCAGCGTTCGTATTCTTGAAGTGAAAATTTTTAACCGCTTATACTTTTAAACTGCGCTTAATATACCTACTTAAGTAGTTTTTGAAAATTTTTACTTAATCAGTGCGTGGAATTATCATTAAATCCATTATCATAAAAAAGTAGTGCAGCGAGCAAGTAGATAGTGTTTAAGACACCCAACCTCCTAAACGGGGTCGCGAGTTCGATCCCCGGGCACACACGTTCAAGTTCCAACTTTTCCAAGTTATGTGCATTTTAAACATAACACTTGCTTCAAACGTAACATAATAATATAACATAACATAGCTCCGAAAACATATTGAGGAAACCTGCACACCAGAGAGTTCTGCATAATGTTATCGAATGTGAAGTATGCCAATCCGCTAAGTGGCCAACCGTGATGACCAAACCCTTCTCATTCCAAGAGGGGACTCGTGCTCAGTAGTGAGCCGCCAATGGGTTGTTAAGAGAGAGTGTAAGAGGGAGAGAAATTATTCTGATGGATATGATGTCTTCTAAGCCAACTATATTCAGTCACCAGTGAAAATGACATAGTATATCAACATAATACCAAATACTAAGCGTCATACTAATTACTATACATCGATGTTCTATAGCCCGTTTCTATGAGACAGGTTAAAAAACTTCTCAAGAAACTTGTAAGGGACTAAGATGTTGTAATTTGATTATCTATAGCTATCTATAAAAATGTATATTTTTTGAGTTGTAATTTCCATCTGCCATAGAAAAGAACTGTAGTAAATAGTTATAACAATGTGTGTGTTCGGGTCAAATTGAGTTTTCCTAGAAAGGGCCGCATTATCACAGATTGGAGGTGCAAAGTGGTAGGTAAACATCGTTGCACGGGATGTAGGTTGTTTTCGTCTATTCACACAAGCGCGTCATGCGTGTAGGTAAACGGTTATCAAATTATTTTTACAATTTTCACTAGCCATTCACGGTTCAATTGGTTATATTTCGATTGACTATACCTTTCTCTATATTTAAACCTATCTCAAAGAAATGCAAAAAGTGACATACATTCTTCATTCATTACATTCTTTGGGTGAAAGGTGATTTTATTCTGAATCTCTTCGATCAACCCCTTAGCCAGACAAATATCATTACAAATTTGGAATCTACTTTAAGTATGTTTATTACCTTATGACGACACTTATTATGATGAAATGCGGCACAGAGGACTGACTATTCTATTATAACTATATTAAAAATGCTCCAGTGTGTTTGATCTACGGATTGCGTAGGCATCTACGGAAATGTAGAGCTAGCTATCCATCGATTTGTCATCTTTTTAACCGACTTCTTTGAATTATAGCGGTACTTCTTTTCTTTTCTTTTTTTAACTCCTGTCAATGCTGCAACGAATGGACTCGAAGATCGAGAAGTTCTTTAAATCTTCTAACATGCAACTTGATCAGAGGTTTTAAAATTCTTAGAGAATTTACTAAGACTGGGTTGCAATATTTATAATAATTAGTTATCATTTCCCAGTACATCTTTTCGCCTCAATAATCGCTTCTAGCACCATGTAGGAATAATATAAGTAAACTGGGTAATAACATATAAACATATAAATAACAGACTGCCTCGTTGTTCTAGCGGTTAGCGTAGTCGACTGCGGATCACGAGGTCCTGGGTTCGATTCCCGGTCGGGCATAAAAAAAAATGTTAGGTATTGGGTTTTTCAATTAAGAAATTCTCAGTGCCAGCCCGGAGTTGGAAGTTGGCGGTGTTTCACCCCCGTGCCTCGGAGAGCACGTTGAGCCGTCGGTCCCGATTATTATCACTAACATGATAATAGTCGTTAAAGCCCGTCAACCCGCATCGGAGAAGCGTGGTGGGTCTAAGCTCCTAATTCCCTCTCTCCTATGAGAGTGGAGGCATGTGCCCAGCAGTGGGACATCAATAGGCTGTAGTGGTGGTGGTGGGGTAATAACGATCGCTTCTGTAAAGGGATTCAAAGTCTTAATACAAAATACTTACAATTTAGCGATCTGTATCTTGTCAGCGTCGTTTTGCCGGCCGAAGTCGTGCCAGGGCCGCGTGCGGGGCTGCGCGGGCGAGTGGTGCGCCGCGGGGGTGCCTCGCCCGTCCTCGCCCACGGGCTGCTGGCAGATTACCGTGTACTCGAACGACTGTATGGATCATAACATGGATCTTTCCTATATTTACTCCGCACTTCTTAAAAGGGTGAAAACACACTACGGGCAATAAAAAATTGTCTGTTGGACTCAAAAGTTCGCGCGGGAAGTTTTAGGGCAAGTGCAGACGAGAGACTTATTGTCCACGAAAGAAAAAAGTCCGTCGTTTTAAACAAAGGTTTTTTGCAGTCAATAGTGTGAATTCAGCGATGCAGTTCTTTTGTAATAAATTTTTGTCCACCGTGGATAATATAGTCCGTCGTCTGCGCAGGCTATATGGAGCTGTATAGGCTAGAGCGACAGCACAAAACGTGTTTTCCCTTCGACAGTGTCGTTTCGAACGGAAGTCTTTTCTTGTCCTGTCTTGTCCGTAGTGATTTTCCACTCTAGCCATAAAATAAAATCATTTAAGCAGTAATACAAGGACACCGAGGCGGGGGCGGGCGGTCAGACATGTAAAAGACTTATTTCGGGCCAAATTTCCATTATTCAAATTCTGGGAATTTTCGTTAGAGTTCTAATATAATTATTAATTAGTTAGCTGTATAATTTAATTCGTATTTTTTATTCGAGTGGCTCCATAAGTCGTATTTATAATGTCTTTAATGACGATTATTATTAACACCAAAAAACACTAGGGAAAACCTTTGGTATTCTGTAGCGTAACTAAATTTAAGTCCGCACACATTAGCGCGACAGGATCTGTCATGTCCATCATTCCCCTCCGATCCAGAGTTTTCTTGCAGATGTTTTGTCCTGACCAATTCCCTAGTGTTTGCTGTTGCACAAACCCAGGAGCAGAATACCTATAACCCTTTATAGGTAAATAAGTCAAGACAGAAAATATTAAATTATCTCTGTAGATAGGTACTAGGTATGGTTATCGAGAAGTGCAAGTTAAAACCGAAATAGTTTTGATTAATATTATTAATTTATTTATCTTAAGAGTGGCCTTCAACACATATTATTTTCCTAATTGACCAATAGCAAAAAATTAGGAAGTCAAGGGTTCAAAGTTTTCTTAGTCGACTATGTATTTGGTAAATTATGCACATTATTTCTATAATCGCTATAAAAACTATTGTATGTATATTGTATAATTATTAATAACGTTGAATAGTTATAAACAAAACGAATATAAAACTTTGTTAACGTGATTTAAAATAAATTTTACATGGATAAATAAGTTTTCAAATATAATATGTAGGTATTTTCAACAATATTAGGTGGGAAACTCTGGTCACACTACTTATTTAAGAATCCTAACTCATTTATATAATTAAAAAATATTTCAACTTGAGTATTTTTTTAAAAAACTGAGTTAGCTAGTTTCTAGTTTTCATTAGTTTTTCTACGCTCCACGCCCCCACACTATTCCAATTAGACTTACATTGAATATACTCATACGCTGAACATAATAAAACGAGACATCAGACATTATTACTTTACGAGTATTTGCTTATTCTTTGCTACCTTTCTAAATTACTATGTAATCATACGTTGTATCATTTGCCTATTATTATCAAATCACTGAATCAATGATATGAAAATTCCCTATGGATATATATTAGATATTGAAATATTGATTAGAAATATAGATTGCGTAATAATTACTTGATTAGGTGTAGGCATCTGGTTTTAAAATTGTTTTAAACTCCTATACTTGTTAAACTTCATCTAAGACTACATAATATAACTATAATTATGAGATTTATAAAAAATTGACATGATAATGCAATCAAATAACTACTAAAATTGTTATTTTGATGGATGTGGAAACTTTTAAGGTGTTGCTATGAGATTTTTATAATGTTTTGAAACATAAATTAAATTTTAAATTGCCATTGATACATACATTAGCAGATTTTATAGGAGAATCTTAATTAATTAGTTTATAATATATACCTATTAGGTACGGAAAATACTTTGAATCAGTTCGGCTTATATACTCGTAAAATAATATGCATAACTACTTTGTTGTGTCAACATGACGATATATTTAATACATTATGTAAGTACAACTCAATGTACTTACATTATAAGTACAAATAGAAATATTTTAGATAGATACTGATAAAGAAGAAGTGTATGTAATGTAAAAAAATGTGTGATCACAGAAAGGAATCTCTACTTTTGATTTTCGGTAATAGCCTCTAGTGCTAGACGCCCGGTCTACTGTCCGGGTGGTCAAAGTTCTGTCCCCGGCCACGCACCTCAAACTTTTCGGAGTTGTGTGCGTTTTAAGAAATTAAATATATTTTGCTTTAACGGTGAAGGAAAACTGATGTTATTACCAAAACTCAAATAAAATGTCCCAGTATTCTCCCAGGACTTATGACTTGGAGGATAAGTAGGTAACATGACGATATATTTAATATAGTAGGTTATCACCATCATCATATTTCCTGGGGAACCTATTATTATATGTTATGATTGATTAATTATGGCTGTGAACAAATCAGATGCAACTTCGTTGTTAATAACCAAAATATTATGGTCTGGTAGAAGTTTGTGATTTTGCTACATATTGCATATATAGTATCTATTATCACTGATTTTAAATAACTACATTTAAAGTTCATGGTTCGGGATGATGCAGATGGCGCCTTTCATGGGGTTTACCAAAACAAGTGGTTTGGCATGTTTTGCCCATAGATGATAAAGTGATATAATACCTAAGGCCTAAGCTTTCCCGATAGGAAATTAAAAATAGATAGATATTTTGCATATATGCAAAGTCACGAATTATTTGCAGTATATGAAAAATAATTGTAAACTTGCACTTAACGAATTTAAGCAGATAGATAATCTGTCTAGCACAATCTCTAAACTAAAATGACAGCTTTATATCAAGTTCTGTCCCTTTCCGCAGGGATTATTATGAAAGGGTTAGCAATTTTTTTAATGATGTCATTTTAGTTTAGAGACTGTGTAAGCACAACAGAATCAGCCCCATTACCTATTATACTGAGATATGCGTAAACATGTGACCATAGATTGTACCTACAGGATGTAGACCTATACTTAAAATACATTTTAAAGCTTTCTTAACGTGCCTACATCCACGTTACCTAAATATACTTACCTACGAGTATGTAAAATGTACATAACGAATTCTTATAAGACAGTAGGTGTCCAATTACACAGTTCTCCAAGATATTAATGTAGGTAACTCTGTTTGCGACACAATGATAGATAAAATAATTAGATTGATACAGTGGCTGGCTCGTGAGCGCCACACCTAGGAATGACAAGTCCTTCAGACCCACTTAAGTAGTTTGCAGCCTGATTATACGGGAGTCACGTCAATTTGTTATTTTAAATATGTAAGCATTTGTTAGCCTTTAAGTTTACGACTAATGCCAACCGTTTCTATACGTGTCGTATTACTGAGCTGACATTGCGTCACGACTATTGTTCAGTAATAATTAATTATGTAATTACTACAATTTTTATTTAATAACATTTATTCAAGACTTAGTAGATACTAATAGCTACTCAAAACACTAATTGGTTATTATTAATAAAATTCAAAGAATCTTGTTAGCTTGCGTAGCCAAGGTTACTTAAATATCGTGTAACCTACCTATTGTTTAAGCAAATCATGTTATGTTCATATTTTTTACGGTATTTTGTTTTTTGTCATATTCGGTTCAAGTTTTAACTTAATCTCTGGCAACAACATATTATACATCTCGGAAAATTAACTTAACCACATAGAAAAATAATTTTGCTTTGAAAAACATAACCACCTAAAATTAACAGTCATTGAATGACATAACGTACCTAGATGTATACAAATGATGCGAAAAATGCTTTATCTAATTCAGTGAAAATTGGATATGGTACATAGTATACCTATATAGGTATACTACCTACTCATAAGGTTAGCCAAAGTATTCAATACTCCATATAGGAACAAGTAAGTACTATCTACATAATTATATAGCAATATAAGTAACAATTAAAAACAATATGTTAGTTATTACCTATATTGGTAAGAAAATTAGAGATGAAGAGCGCAGGAGGGCTTTCGTCATTGTATTCGTATTAGAAATACATAACACATATCAAACCTTCCAGAGAAAGTTCAGGTGGATTGTATCTGAGATTGGTAGAAGTTTTGTTTATGTACACTAAAATAATGTCGTGTAATTTTTAAGGTAAATGTGTAAAAAACGAACATTGAACATAGCCTGTAATGTTTGTGACAATATTCCCACCAGCACAACTAGTCTAATTAAATCTAAATGTAAAATAATATTGATGACAAAGCAAAATGTGTAGAGTGTAATAGTGTTTGTGTATCGTGAAAAGCCCGCCCGCCCGCGCCCTTGTCTCTCGTAGCACCGACCTGCTGAACGGCGGTGTGGTCACGGGGAGTGACCGCGTCCGCGCCGATACCGCTGTCCGGTGAAGGCAGGTCCACGGTGAGGCCCGCGGCCGCGATTACGCTCTTGCTGTGGTATCGAGGCGCCGAATATCGATCACCGAAAGCCGACGCTGACGCCGACTCGGTGTCACTGTAGGGCGGTGCTGCTCTCTGCTGGTAGCCTTCGCCCACGAAGTATTCTCGGTAGTAGGGCTCGCCGGCGAAAGCCGTCGTCTGGCGCGAGTACTGATCGCCGTAAGGTGTCGGACTGGGGGTGCCAGGGGGCGCAAACATTTGCGCTGCGTACATTGCCGCGTCCGGTAGGAGCGAGCCAGCGGAGGAGGCCCGCGAGGGTACCGGAGACGGCGACGCCGCTTCGCTGGGCTCGCCGACCGCCACCTGCGGACACACGCGTCTGTTACACGCGTTCTCCCACGACAATTGTCCGCTTCGCAAAGTCGACGCGTACATGCCGCGTCGAGACACAACCACCGCTTCACGTACACTAGGTTCTTTCTATTACAACACAGTCACGATACGAGTACATATAATCCTGATACGTCAGAGGGGTCCCTCGAATGACCTAAGCGGACATGCACCGGGCGGGCAGCGCTGGCCGGCCGTGCTAGGGCGCGGGCGGGCGCGGTCAGTGTGACTCGAGCGGGATGCTCGGCACATCGTACGCTAGCGATAAACAATCCATGAATAACCGGTAAGGAAAGTGTGTGAGTGCGTGCGCGCGCGACGGCGGCGTGCGGACGTGTGACGCACCTTGTGTCGCGGCGGCTTGAGCGCGTGCGGCTCGGGCTCGTCGACCACCTTGCGGCTCAGGTCCTCGGGCTCGCGCTTCACGAGGCCCGCGTGGAGCAGGCCTGAGAGCTCGCCCAGCTCCGCCCCGTGCGCGCCATTGGCCGTCTTTGCTGCTCCGCCGGCCCTGCGGAGGGGAGACGGGTGTGATTGGCGACATCGACAATGCGCGCGCGCCGCTATTTCTACGACCGACCTCGCCGAGCGCGCGCAATGTCTCCGTCGTAGACTCTACATTTTGTAGTATAGAGCGTATACTACAATTTGCTTCTAATTATAATATATACCTATATCAATTTAATATTCTAATCTCTGATTTTATAAAAAACCATTAATGAAAATACTTAGCTTGATTTATGAAACTTTATTCCATATATTGGCTTCGAAGGATAGATAATATTTCAAATTTACTGGGCCTCTATTATGCTTCAATTAATCTTAACGATCTTACCTAAATTTTGGAAATAAAAACACGGTATCCCTTTTAATGTTAAGTATATTGGCATATGAAATCTTCGTTAGTTTTTTTAATTGGCTTTAAAAATAATAATGACTTAGGTACCTACTCAGAACCAGTGGTTGACCTATACGCCTAATTATAGTTATAGTTTTCACATTGAAAATTCGATTGATCGTAATCGAGCGTTCGATCACATTAGCGGCAATCTAAAATGAACCTTAACTTTATTGCACTAGAGCTCAATTTCGTGTTCCCAGAGAAACGAAACAAATCCTACACGAAAGGACATTGACCAAATTCGCCTAAGAATCAACAAGTAATTCTTAGCTTATTTTACAACCTATATTTCAAATATTAGAATTCAACGGGCACTTCAAATTAATTTAAAAGTTCTATTATGATTACTATACGTTTCGGTCTCTCGGTTACTAACCACAGATCAATAACTTACAGGTTAAAATAATATACATTACCACCGTTTGAGCGCTAGATCCGAATCGTAAGAAACACGATAAAAACAGCTTAAAGTGCTTAGTGCGTTAGTATTCTGAATCTCGCAACTCCATATATTGAAAGAACAATAACTTAATATTTCCCATCTGTAATTTTGATGAACTACCACGAATCTTGTCTTATCTACATACTGTTTACAGCTCTATTACAATTAGATAAAGATGATATTTATTTGTTTACACCGATTGATTGTGAAAGTGGAAATAACCTCAAAATTGAAAATATTTTTGGTAATAAGTAATTTCATAGCAAGTGTTTAAAAGCAGATTAAAACAACGGACACTTGATACAAGAAGGTATTAATTTGAACCCAGTAATCAATGTTTTATGACGGTTGGTTTTTAGGCGAACTTTATATTGGGACAGAACAATGTCCTTTGGCTCTAAAATCTAAATCAATGCAGCTTAAAGGTCCACTTTACTTTCATCAAGCATTCAAGAATTTCTCAAGTATTTTTCAGAAGTTAAAAACTAAAAGTTATAAAAAAATGATTTGGAATGGCTGGCAAATGAAGCCATTTATTATGATACCCTACTCGGTATAGTAACCCCACTTCAAAATTTTGACCCCCCCATTCCATGCTGATATCTCAAAAACTGTGCTGACTAGAAACTTCGTTATATTTTTCATGTAAAGTAAACGAACTACTATCAACTCAAATATTATGTTAGATTTTTCACCTTGCAATCTTTGGAGATAAAGGGTGACCGGTGGTTTTTTGACATTTTCACCATAAGTCAAAATATAAGAGACATACAAAGAAATAAAAAATATTTTAGAATATATAAATGAAGCCCTTTCATATGATATCTCACTTAATCTAGTAAACTTTAAAATTAACCACCCTCATTTCAGCCCCTTTGTAATAGTATATTATGTAGTAGTAATATGAATATTATTAGAATTCTTTCATTTGCAATCAGGTTGGGTAAGCATTATTTAAAAATGTTCCAAAATTAAAAGTCTGTAGCTAAGCTGTCTATAGCTGTCTGTATCAAGAATATGCAAAACTTGACCGGACAGACATAGTCGCACCATAAGATGTGCAAACCTACCTTTTAAGTACGCAACCCTAAAAAATTAAAGGCGTTTGGATAGATCAGATTTGATCTTACTTAAAAGTAAATGTCTTCCTAAGCACAAATGTTGTTCTATTTCTAAACCATTGTTTACATTGTAGATTGTAGATAAAGTCGCTGCACTTGTGGAAAATTTATATATTGTATATTTATTAATGGAAAATGCCGAATGACAGTAAATAACTAAACTATATCGCGAGTTATTTTAGGAAGCTATTTAATGGGGTAGGTACCTAGTTATGTAACATGTTTGTATAGAACCAGTGAATACCTACGTCACTGGTTCTTAAAAACTGGTTGCCATTAAATCGGTTTTCTATAATACAACAACTTGTGTCAAAATACCGCGACCATACTCAGCCAAAATTGAAGAATAATGTGTAATATTGATTCATCGTCAATGTACCACACCAGCACGCTAAGTAGTTACTTGAGATTATTTGCACTGCAGCTATAATCTCAGTGATGTACCTACCTAATTGTCACACCTGATTGCGGTGTGATTAGCGGAATTTATTGCATTCTCGCTGTAACAGAGCATTTTCGCAAATAGGAATAATGGAGTGAGAACAATCAGAATGATTACGAGGAAGATGATGAGTCAGAGAGATGGGAAGAAAATCTCCCACTAGGCACTTTGAGTAGGTACCTAGTTAGTGGGAGATCGCGTTAACGTTTACTACGATTTGTATGGAATTGTCAAGCGCTTGATGTCAGGTGACAGATATGGTAGTTAACTAACATGAAAATCGGCATTTAAGTTGTTATCATAGTTTTAAATAATAAACGTAAAATAAATTTCACGCAAATCCGTCCCAAAGTGGGTGAAATGGGGGTCGGAAGCTTACACGAAGGTTCTAAGTTACGAAGTAATGATGTGAGAGCCTTAAAAATCGGAAACTAGTTTATAAGTTTAAAAATATAATAACCTGTATTAGTTATATTTTAAAGCCTCTATAAGCAAGCTAAAGGTCTTTTGCAGCTGGAAAATTTCATAATCTCAAAGGAAATCAAAAATTGTACGCGGACGGAGTCGCGGGCGACCACTAGTATGTAACATAATTATAGACCCTTACCAAAGTAATCATCTCTGGGGCGACTGGCTAGGGTATTGCGTAGGTAGGCAGGTACAATAACTTGATAATAATCTTAAATGATCGCAGTATGTAGTAGTCATTCGTTTACAACTATTACAAATACTCCAAAGACAGCGAACATTAAGTTCATTTGATTTGTTTGTATGTGAGTGAACGCAACCACCTCCGCAAGTGGCGCGGGCGCGGCTTTCGTCGGCCGGTGTCAGCGCGGGCCGATTTATGATAATTGAAGACATGTTTCATTGGCGCTCAGATGTTTATTTTAGATAAGGGTCTCTCGTGGCACTATTTCATGCGTCCGAATTGGCCGGGATGCGCGACCTCCCGTGAGCTTCGCTTCACCGGCCGTGTCCGATTGCAACTCTCGCATTGCTCATTCCCAAGATTTATAAATTCGAAATGCAAAAAGACTGCAATGAGTGTGAAATCATGCGTACGATAATGTTAAGTTTGAGTCAATAAATATTTCAGGATGGTATCGGAGAGCAACCCAGGTCGCATTTAAGTCCGCATTGAAAACCCAATTTTTTGTGTGGTCTTATTTCACTTGACAAACAAATATAAATTTGGTACGCGACTAAGTAACGCATTCCCTTTTGATTTCCGTTTAAATTGTAACACGAGTCAAACAGTCAAATGCTTTATCTGTAGGTCTTTTGGGAAGGCGTCCAACGTTGCGCTTTCCGGTGCGAGAGTGCGCGCAGCGCTATAGGTACAACCCCCCCATTGCGTGGACGAACGATCTCAAGCGAGTAGCTGAGAGCTGCTAAAAGCAAGCGGTACAAGATCGAGAGCGGTCCAAGAGAACTGTGGAGATCCATGCAGGAGGCCTTCGTCCAGCAGTGGACGTATATTGGATAATACGACGACGACTATAGAATATTGAACTATAGAATATAGACTATAGAATTATGCTTGTTGAACGTAATCTGATATAAAATTTCCTCCTTCAGTCTTTTATCCCATTTACAGTGGCTCAAGCTGGTGCTAGAAGTCTACTTACTAGAATAATATATGCTCAAAATAATTGTAAGAATATAATATCCCATCAAAAACATAAAAGATGTGAAGGGGCTATAACCATCTAATAAAATGGAATTCAGTGCACAAAGCCATTATTAGTATTTAAGGTTATTTGAGGCAAAATTCACTTTGATACTTTGGTGATGACTGGATAAGATAGCATAAACAGACGTGCAGCCTGTGATAAAATAACTAACTATGGACCGTAAAAGTGTACCTATTAATTACCTACGGAACTTTTAGAGGCAATTGCTCCTGGAACCTAACCCATTTGCGTGATACTTGTATTTATCTTCCCGTAGTAACTACCAGGATACTACATCTATCCTATGCTATCAGTAAGGAGGTAGGTAGAAGGTACCTATTCATGGCTGAATAATTATAAAACCGTACTAAAATAAATGCCTGAAGGTAAATACAAAAATGAAAAGTTTAAAATAACGGCCAAAACATACGGTTGCGTAATGATATGACGGGATGAAGGGTTCATGCCGCCAATTTTTTGTGAGGCATGCAAATTGAGTTCGCACTAATCCGAGCGCGGTGTGCCCGTGGCGAGCTGGAGTAGATATCGTTATTCATGTGCCGAGCACAATACTGTGTTTACTTGTCGATGTTCATTGTTTGCATCGCGCTGTGTTGCGAAGACGACGATGAGGAGTATTGTACTAACAGCTGAGTGTTTAAAGCTATTTTGTTCTGAAAGCGGTGTACATTTACCCACTTAGCCAAGGATTGGGTTTAGATCAATAATAATTTAAGAAACGATTCTGATGAAAAATTGATTATTTCTCCGTCTGAGTTTCACTTTAAGACCTCGTTAAATATACAGGGTTAAAAAATACGTTATTCTGAAAGGGCTACAGCGTTAAGAATTCTGATAACTTTATATCCCTCTTTACATTTTATATTTCTCTTTTTTTATTCATCTTTTGAAGTAAAAATACTTATTTTTTTTACAGTTGTAATTTTTTTAACCGCTACTATTTGTAGCTCCTTAGTTCTACTTACCCTACAGACCCAGTATTTTATTAACCGACTTCCAAGAAAGGAGGAGGTTCTCAATTCTACTAACGGATGTCGGTGCATTCCGTGGTTTCTGAACTGATTTGAATTTTTTTTTCAGTCCTCTCGTGGTGGTCCCATAAAAAAATCTGACTCCAAATCCACAAAAATGACACTAAAAAATAAAAAATAAAAATTCTTTCCAAAAAACTGACTTCCAAAGCCAACGTAAAGTAACAAATATTTTGATTTTTACATTTTTTTTTGATTTTTTTACATTTTTTTTATTTTGATTTTGATTTTAAAGTTGACGCATCAGGCTCGCCAGACTTCAACATAATGTGTAGAAATCAAAATAATTTTTTACTACAGTGACATTGGAAGTCGGTTTTTTGGAAATAATTTTTATTAGTTACAAAGATAACCTACCTATCTACCTAAGGGTAAGTAGTAGGTACCTAAATGTGTTTTAACAGTCTAAATAATATCGCAGTGCACATTCCTACCTAGTTGCATTCAAATTTGCATTCGTACCTATTTCGTAGGTAGATACGTAATACTAAACATAAAAAACCGTTACAAATATAACAAGATAACTTTCCCAAACATCTATAATCTGATATCGGTGTCACGTTGCCTTGGATTAGCATAACACTGCCCGTGATAATCGTCAGAATGAACTTCATTTCAAGCATTCGAGCTATTTTTTGCATACAAATACAAAATTTTAAATGTATGCACATTTCGAATGTGTCTCGCATATCGCGCGTATGCAATCGCCTTTATAATTATTTGCAATGTTTACTTAACACCCTTTCACACATGACGAGATATTGACAATGCAGTTTTTAGAGGGTAGGTTACCCCTCGACTCTATGAAATTATACTAGTACGAAATTATCAACTTTCAATTTACCATCTATATTTTTTAAATGGGCATTTCGTAATTAAGTATCTCTTAAATGTTCACCAGTCACTCATTTACTTACCTAGGTATTTGAACATTAATTTCCCATGATATTCACTGATAGCTATCTTATATACGGTTATATACGGTTAACCATGCAAACGCTTGTCTACATTATAGGTTGAACCACGTTGAACGTCTGAATATTTAATTAACGATAAAATTATTGCGCATCACATACCTACTCTGTAATCGTCCGAGATAAAATCTAAAATAGGTAAATAATAATTTCTTATTCTACGGAATCACGAGATAAATAGTTACCTAGAGTTGGGTTGCGCCAGATTAAAATCAAAGGCGACGACAGTTTATACATCTTTTGACGAACAGATTACAATCTATTGAGCATTAAAGCGAGATGAAGCAGGCGCTTGCAGCGGATGTGAGAAACGTTATTCCATTTCTATTTGAATATATCATTCGACCAAATGTAGGTTTATTGCTACTTTTCTCACGGAACTAATACATTATCAAAATAAAATCTTTAATTGAAAAAGATTTCGCCATTTGTCTCAGCCATTAAAATAAATATTTGATTGCGTACATCATAAACAAATAATGAAGCATTTGGCGTCATCAAATCGCTCCAAACTCACAGATAGTCGTCATATCTAGATAGTAACTACACGAACGACAGCTGCCTGTAAGTAATAATTCGCAACGGCTACCGTACTAGGATTAATTGTAATTTTAACTTGTCGTCATTTGAATACGATATGTGCTGTAGATAAAGAACGGTCAAGAAGAATGGTCAAGCCCCGATTTCATATTTCGCTATGTGCCGGCCGATTGTGGGGGACATAACGATGTTGCTTCTTTTTATGCATTATTTAATAAGAGGGTAGGCCTTATACGGGGGAACTGAATGGTATTAACTGTTGTGGCTTTACAATACGGCTAAATCTTCAAGAGTAAACCGGTTCTAGTTCTAAATGGGTCACACGGTCCCAGCTTCAAGTTTTTGCAAAGCGTCATCGCGAGGATCTAAAGAAAATTTTTATTTACTATTTTAGTACAGCGCATAATTTAATGAAACTGCATTTTAAATATCAATTGATAATGATCCTGATTACTATTTCCAATGATCTAGCGGAGTTCTACAATTAACGCTTATTACGAAGTGTGTTGACAAAGATTGTTTTCCCGTTATTTGCAAAGCATGCAGACACGAACGGTGACAGGGTCGCGAGGTCGAGGCCCTCCCGGGGCCATCCCGGCGAGCGTTTCTATGCTAATCTTCGAGACAGCATTCGAGAGTCACCGACAGCTATTAATGGTTATGGCCGTTTTTGCTCGATGGCTATAATTTTCCCAGCCCTGGGTATATATAGGTGGCGAGTTGCGCTCGCACTCTACGCAGCGCGTTTACGAAACATGTTTTACGCCTACGATATGGAAGTAACATAATATACAGCTCGAACTAGTTAATTCCTACATCTATCGTGCATTCAATTCAAATATTACGAGCGATTTAGACAACAAACACATTGCACCGAACTGACTATGCTATGGCACTGAACTATATATATCGGATTAGCATACAAACGCGAGCGGCGACGCTGTGCTTACGGATGGGTGCGGGCGAGTTGGAGCATTCGTTATAATTTTGAATGTATGAATGAGAAGTAGCAGCACACGTCTGAACTGGCGCGTGGGACGCGTGCCGACAATGCGCCCAGACAAGTCCTGGGCGTCCTTGTCAATGTGAGCCGCTTCCAGCCACATCCGTCTATTGTCATTATATGTGTTTATGCACTCCCGTAAACAGTGACGAGGATGACAGGCCGAAAACCGTCATCCTAGAGCTGTAGGCACAAAGGTGGTCACACTGATATTAAAGTCCCACTAAACATATCTGACCCGGTGACAGCGTAGCTAGTAGGTATATTTGAAAAATAAAATAAAAACAAAAACTTAACAGGCATAAAAATTTGTTCCAATTTAGGCCACCGGGTCAGATAAGTTTGTTGAACTAATGTGCATCTCTACAAATAACGATAAAGAACTTATATTTCGATAATACCGATCACTATACAGATACATTTTCACACAATTTTATAGTAACAGACCTCCAGGAGATTTCAAAATTGTGTCCCAATCTATTTACTTATTAATCTATATAATACCTATCTGCGAAGATATTATCATGAACATGGAATATTTTTCAATTATATTAAGAGTTGCGTCATTAACACCGATATAAATTATATAAGTCACACAAATAGCATTAGAGTTGTTATTTTATGCCATCGAAATTTTTTCAAAGGTACCTCGTAAAACGCCCAAACAAGATTAAATTTAGTATTTCTCCAAAGAAAGCTATAAATTGTTGAATCTGTTTTAAATTTTCATGAATTAATGTCCATTAACATTATAAAATGTGTTTATGGAATATAATAAAATTTTAATAAAAGAATTAGTAGCGTAAAGTGTAAAGTGAACATTATGCATTCTTTATAGTAAACAGGAGTGTGACACGGAGTTTGCTCATTTTTGTGGCACCATTGAAAGGATGCTGTTAACAACCTCTTTGAAAAGAGCGAACATAATTTGATCGGGGTCACGTTTCTATGGGAATAGCAGAGAATAGGTACGACAACCTTTTTTTGAGTGAATTTATTAAATGTGAACAGTTTCTCCGCATTTTTAACTTTTCTATTGTTATCAAATTACCCTACAAACGAAGTTCAATTGATTAATCTAAAAGTTGGTATTGATATCGTAAAATACGAAATAGGCAGATATTTAAAAAAACTGGGTGCCTACTTTAATATTACTATAGCGCATATATTATGAGTTGTAGATGGCAGTAGTAGTATATAATTTAGTCGATACAGTTTTTGCAGCACGTAGTTAATTTTTTATTAAATTTCAATTTTATTACTGATAGCTTTTTATAAAAGCGCACGTTATGCAAAAATATGGTAATATTCAAATGATATACACAGAAGTGGGAGCAACGCAGGGGATAAGACGCTCACTGCAGTTGCAAACTCTTATTTCGATAATCCCGCTATACGTATTCAAATGAGCACCTATGATTTATTGAGTGGAACATTAACATTTTTATTATTTGTTATTCTTACACCTTTCTTTGGGGCGGAAGCCACGCGGCCTCTGTCTCTGTGTACTCGGCCGTGAGACTCGGCAGCACAGCACCCCGCCTGTAACTGTAACTGCTCGTATAAAAAATAAAAGATCCAATATTATCATAGTATTCGTATAAATTTTACGCGAATTCATTACGTATTCACAACGCTTCGATATTTGTCGATTATAATAATAATTGCCGCCATACACGAACTTCGGTGTAATATACGGCCGTGAGAATCAATGATTGATTTTCCGGAATCGACTTCAATCTGGACGATGATCAAATTCATAAACGTATAATTTTGTTTTTTTGACCTTGATATATCTAATTATTTTTTTCCGCCTTGGACTTGGTCCTATCATAATATTTTTTATTGTTTTTCATAGTTTCGCATATTCATTTAAGCCAATTATCTCACATCAATGTAGTTACGGAAACAAAAACACCTCACATCAAAACAAGCAATTAAGCAATATGCTATTATTTTTGCTGTGAAAATATAAAGACCTTCGTTTCCTGCAAGTGAATGAGAATTATTTCACTAGAAAATACGGTCAGTCCAGGAAAGTCAGCTCGCTGTATCTAGTCTGATTATAGAGGCGCAAATCATAAAATAGCAGGTCTCCTGAATTTATTTTACCAACTAGATGATGACCCCCAAATTCGTCCGCGTGGATAATTTTTGAGGCGGGAACTCCTTAATTTTCCCGGATAAAATGTAGCGTACGTGATAATTCAGGGTACCTATAAGCTATTTTAATTCTAAATTTCAGCCAAATCAGTTGTCATTGTGGCGTGAAGGAACTTAACAAACATCGAAACTTAATAGTAAAACATATACAAACAACACATATTAGTAGTAGGATAGGATAGTGTATATGGAGACAATCACTTGATCATAGCAAATACTACAAAATTACACTCACTGCCAAACTTCCTTGTGTAGGTTGAGATGCGAGTCCTGCGCCAACGGAGGCAGTTTATAGTACTCAGTGACCAGGGCTTGTGGCTGGGAGTCGTCGGCGACGCCCAGCACGGCAGAGGTGGCCGCGCTCAAGGGGTGCTCCGACCCTGCCGCGTAGTATGCACGCCAGGTCTCACCGCTGACCTCCATTAACTCCTTGCGTCTCCTGTTAAAAAAATACAAACAATTTAATTATAATTAATTATTACAGGATACCTTCAAATACTGAGCACTTTAAATGCCATCTTGAGGAATGTCTTACTGGTGGGGCTGTGGCCTAATTTCAATTGCTATATGTATATGAAAACTAATATTAGCTGTAAGTTCAAAGTGTGTATGTTCGTTTTAGTTTATCCATACTAATCTGTCTGTCTGTCTGCTATGCTTTAAAGGCCCTTCTTTTCAAAAGATTTTGGTGAAATTTAGTATAGTGGTGGTGGCGAGGGATATAGGCTTTGTTTATCTCGGAAAATTAAGGAGATAACAAGGAAAAAAAACGTTAATCTACACGAATGAAGTCGTGGTATTCATCTAATAGTCTATAGTTGGTTTGGATAGCTCTAGACGAGACACTTTTCATCTGGGAAAATCTTTAGGGTTCTTATATGATACCTATTTAAAAATCTTGATGCACGCAGTCTCTGATGAAAAAATGGTACGTCATGTACATACCTTAGGAACCATGTTGTTGAGTTAGCTTATGCTTAATGTAATAACTAACTTGTAACTGTAAAATGTAATAATTAACTTTTTGTAAATTTCTTTTCTCCTTTTAGGAACCTAATGAAGATCCTTCAAATAGATTTTTAGCCATACTTTACTAGAAAGTATTCCACTTTACCAGCTCAGTAAGCAGGTACCAATTCTTCACCTCTAAAATGATACGAGTAAGTTATATTTTTTGTTCTACTCTACCAATAAAAAAAATAGATAAAAATGAACAGTACACAACATCGAATGACATAAACCTTATAAAGCTGCTTGGATTGTCTATAGGTGCAAACCTGACGATGACGAATATGAACCAACTTACCAATTTCCATTGAGTGTGTCGTATCAATGAAGTTAACGTAAAATACTAGTATCCCAAGCCTGTAGTTTTACAACTGGACCGACTACATCTTACGAACCAGTTATTAGGCGTGACCATTTTGGTACGGATACTGACCTTTGGTGGTATCCATCAGTGGTCGTCATCGCGTAATACGTCGATATAATACCTACATACGTACGCTAATTGTTGCACATGATCGTGAGTCAGCACACCCGGTGGCCGGTTGCCCAAACTAGCTCATTATCAGAACCACTAACATACCGACTTAGCAACCTCGAGGCTAAACGATGAGCCTAATTCGGAAGTTCGCTAACGATCGTAGGCTGTTCGAACGGGCAGCCATACGTCACACGGGTCGGGTCGCTTGCTGCTGCATAACCTGAATATAGAACAGGTCCGTACCACTTGCAGAACCGGAAGGATACGAGGCAAATCCCTGTTCCCTCGCCAACCAGTTTAGGTTGTCTGACGTCACAGCCAGCGGTATCCGACGGTGCAGACAAATAAATAAAAAATGTTGGAAGCACGCGTCGGACGAGTTTGACCGGATCGTAGTTCTACCTGATTCCTGTTCCTGGTGGTTTGTTGATATCACGGGAGGTCATTATTCATTGTTATTATAATAACATCCGAGCTATCACATTTTAATGATAACCACTGTAAGACAGATTATAGCTTCACAAAATGCTAGTCATACAGTTGCTACATTTTCCGCATAGTTAACTAATGACATAATATAAAGTTAGCGCTAAATCTCAAACCGCACCAAAACTAGCTATTTCTTTATAATACGAGGTCACTTCATTACTCAGTGGACCAGATAGATAATAAATATCAATATTTACTGCAGCTACATTGAGTTATTTATAATCTTAAGCCTGTATTTACTATCGGCTGCAATATTTTGCAATCTAGTAAGTATCTACCTATTGCAAATTTTCACAATCTGCGAACCAAATTTACAATTGCGAGCATTGGAAGCAATGTAAATAAAAGCTTTTCATTCAATAATATGATTTTTAATGAATTATGCAAATACCATGAGCTAGAACGTAGGTATAGGTAATATCTTTGATAAATAAGTACACACAAAATAGAAAGATGCTAAAAGTAAACAAGTACATCAGCGGCTAAAGCAAACAGTTATGTCGTCATCATACGAGTTTCCACCTGGCAGGCCATCACTCTATTAATGAATTAACATAGGCGTTTGAGAATGTCGCGTTAGCGTCAAGTAAGAATAGAATGTGCGAATTGGTTCAGAAAACTGGTAAAGCCAGCTTCTGGCATTTAACCAGCCAAAGCGTGAGTCATTTGACGAGTTAACTGGCAGGTCGGTGGCGAGGCGCGGGCGGCGCGGTTGCACCACGTGAATGAGATTCCGGTAGGTGCGCACGTAAAAATCGTGCAACGAATCTAACAGGTTTGCTGGGGTCCTTGCGAGGCCACCGGGACTGGTCTAACCTGCCCTGCGCACATGAACCTCGAATTTCCGATCGTTTTCTATCACTTTTACTCACATCACAGCCGCTAAGTAAATATTATACAACTTTAGCTTTTTATCATCATTGCAAAATATATTTTTAGATTATTTTTTGACGCAGCATCATTCATACAATCAATCAAGCATTGTCTCTTGAGGTATCTATAAATAATTAATTGATCAATCTTTTCTTTATTGTCAATTGTTCATGCCATTTAGGTTGCGCAATTTGCCTTCTCGTCTGTTTGTTTGGGTTTGAATGAAACAATTAGAAAGTATCACGCGCAGCTGTCGCTAAGACGTGAGGTATGCTAGAGCGGAACGGATGGCTCCGAGCGAAGGGTTGAAGGAATCGATGCAACGCAAACAAAGCATTCGATACGGCCATTCATCTAAACCGTTTCTCAGACAACTCTTAAAGGTACTTTTGCAACATTATATATCTACCAAATCTCGATACCGCCTATGTCTACGATACCATCATTATAAGGTCAAATGGCATTTAAAGCAGGTATTTTTTAATTATTTCAGTTTACATACAACGAGTAAGACGGTATGTTTTATTGTATGTAAACCCACCCAACCCAACAAAAAAACATTTGAAACTTTGCGTATTTGGTATGTACCCATATGTACGTAAAGTCAGAACCTGAATAAACCGTCGCTTTCTTAACATATTGCAAATGTAAAATATTATGGCGCTCTACATCGCTCTAAGCTTAAAAGCTCAACAATCTCTGCTTTTAGGTACCAAAATATTTTCAACAACTGTGACAGTAGGAAACAAAGACTGAATGGGAGTCAGAGACATAGGTGCAATCGAATATTTATTTTTATTATATTTATTTGTAAGTAATCAACAAATAAATAAATAAAATGTTTATTTTTTTTCGATAAATAACTAATGTTTCAACATCCCTGGTGCAAACTCTCAAGATTCAAGACCACCGAAGTCAAGCGCTGGATGGACATCGTCGTGAGCGCAGCTCGCGTCAAGACCATGGCATATAATTGTTGGAAAGTGGACCCCACCTAGGAGGGACATATTTTAAGAAACGATTTACTATCAAAAACATGATTTTGGATTTAATTAGGTGTGAGTCATTTTTATCTGAAGTCGCAACGAGTTGTGAGCAAAGTGTCGGCGCGGCGGCGTATTTCGAAAGGCGCTCGTCCACGTCGACGTCCGGTGTCGCGTCCAACTATCGATCATTCGGTTCGTTAATAAATAACACGTTGGCGTCGTTCGTTGCTTATCTCGGCTGTTCGGGCATGTGGAAAAATTTGGTGTAGGTGTCGTAACGGAGAGACACGCATGTCTCGTAGGGTTGCGTGCGCCCGCCTGGCGTGCTTATCCTCGCCGGTCGTTGCTCGCGACTCGATTGCTTCATTATTAATCTTTTAATTAAAACAACCAAAGCCTCCGATATAGATTAAGTATTAAAAGTGAAATAGCTGCTGTATCAGTCGTATTGATAAAAAGATTGTTAATTAAAGTTGCAGAAAACATTATTTTGTATCTCACTTCACCCAATCAATAAAAAAACACGGAAACTCAATCTCGATTAGGTATTAAGGATAGGTAGGTAGGTAAATTAAGGAGTAAGTAAGGAGTAAGTATTATATGATATACTTACAATTTATTATACTTGTAGGGATATTATGGTGTTTAAAGGCTGAATTGAGATATCACAGCTTTTATGTGTTTTGAAACCATTTGAAACATTGGAATATGCACATGTATGTATGTTGGACATTTATGTAAGTTATTAGAAATGAGATTTATATGTAGCATTAATTATGTTTCCGAATTCAATTTGTGTCTTAAATACATGGCTTAAAAGTATATAAAACAACTAACCTTTAATCATCTTTTCGAACCAGTGGTAGAGTCTTACTTGTCGTGACACTACATGAAATAAAAAAATTGTTTATCATGCTTAATTCGGCCACCACACTCCAATGTTGCATGCTTTGGATTGTTTTTAATTTATTTAAAATTCTAGTTATATGGAAACAGCCACAGTCATGTACCATTCATAATATTAATATAGATAATGGAAACCAGGAACTGCGTAAATATAACACTTAAACTGCGGGGCGCCCCTAGGTGCCCCTAGTGCACATCGTTGCAGCCACGCTAGTCAGTCAGCCCAGGCCTTTACGGTTTCACCCGACAGCAAGTGCAGTGGGCGCAAGGGAAAGTGCAGGGAGCGGCTCAAATCTATGCGAGTTTTATCATCTCTGATAAGAGAAACTGGCGTCGATCCCGCTAATGACTCAATAAGCCGAGACGACATTAAATGTAACGTTAAAAGATTGGTTTTTTCTTAACGGATATCGTAATACATAGTGGAATAGCTATAATTGACTTCCTAGATAAGAGCAAGTACCTATATCAATAAATTTTCTTGCGCTAGTTTTCCTCTCTCAGTTCGTATTGACCTTTTTGAACTAGAACGCGTTTGGAAAACTCAAAGCTTAGTTATTTACTCATTATTTTTTTAATTAGCTATATGCAGTGCGGCAGTGAATAAAATTATAAAATATTTTGACTTTGAAAGAAACAATTAATTAGTCATCTTACGTATTCTTAATGTATTATTCGTGTTCTAAATTTAATAAAAGTAGTACATAACAGTCATCATGCGTTGCCAATTGTACTTACTGCCTCGTTGGTCTAGTGGTTAGCATGTTTGACTGCGGCCGACGAGGTCCCGAGTTCGAGTCCCGGGTTGGGCCATAATTAAGAAATGTGTTAGGAAGTTGGCGGTGTTTCACCCCCGTGCCTCGGAGAGCACGTTAAGCCATGTGTCCCGGTTATTATCACTAACATGATAATAGTCGTTAAAGCCCGCCAACCCGCATTGGAGCAGCGTGGTGGATCTAAGTCTAAGTGGTCTGTGCCCAGCAGTGGGCACAGACCACTTAGACTTAATAGGCTGTAGTGGTTGCAAATTGCAACGCCACTTGTAGGTATGGCACTTGTACTTTTTGCAGAAACCTTCAACGAACGTACTAATATTTAAAAACATTGGAGGTACAGCTACTGGTAACTTCCTCTATATATTCATACTCCTATAATATACCTACGACAAACATACAAAATTTAATGGATTTTAAATTTGGATGGATGTATGGATGTCTGGATGTATGGAGGCCTGGATGTATGGATGTTTGTTACTCAATCACGCCCCAACGGCTGAACGGATCTGGCTGAAATTTGGCACAGAGATAGATTATAGTCTGGAATACTTTTATCCCCGAAAATTAAAGAGTTCCCGCGGGAACCAAAAAACCTCAAACCACGCAGACGAAGTCGCGGGCATTCGCTAGTTATCTATAAAAATGAGTTTTGACAAGGATTATTAACAAGTAATTACATAATTTACTATAATATAATATAATAAGGATAATGTGATATGATAAAATATAATAAGCGTTATCTGAATGATCTATTACGACAATTGCCTATTATCTGGGTGTTTAGTATTTCCCCATTAAAGCTAACGATCTAAGGTGGAATGCCGTGTTGCTACATTTCGTCAATTACAGAAATCGTTCATTTGGAATTGTTGTTGGGCTGAACGCACGCTGTTATGGGTCAGCAAAAACTGAATTCTTCATACCTGTATAAATAAATATATAGTATGAATACAGCTCGAGCCTCGAGCACCCGAGCACAGAACAAACCAAACGAGAAGAATTTTTCGACAAACCTCTTTTTGCAGTTTGATGAGGAGCGCATATATGCGATGATTCATTTACGGAGATGTTCACCGTATAAGTATAGCTAACATTATTACTTCTGTTTTCTCGGCAGCATTAAGTACGATGAACAAGAAATGTTTTCTTAGAAATATGTACCCACGCAGATTAAAGATGGAAACGCAACATGGGCTCTAAATAAGTCATGTCCCTCGTCAGCTTGAAACTGCTGCTTAGACCTCTAGGGTTTAAAATGTACCAAGAGCTGACAAATAATTCTGAGTCTAATGTCATGCGTTCGTTTAATTTGCAGTTTTTCTGCAGATATCATCGAGGAAAATGCATTGAATATATTAAATCAATATCATATCAAAGTTTTTTTATGTTACACAGCTAGAACAGCATTGATTGTACATATTAAAAAACTTAAGATGCAAATCAGTACCTATTCGTATGTATAGTCTAGTTACTTCTGTAACGGCAGAGAATTCGTACAATTTAAGATTATCAAAAAGCATTTTATAACAATTATAAAACCGTTGACCGGTGATTGACACAGTTCGCGAACTTGACGTGGTATCAATGAAGAATATTTGAATTATTCACTAGACTTATAAAATGTTCATTTCATTGTATTCATTGGATGCTGTCTCCAACGCAGAGACGTGGCCGCGGTACTTATGAGGTGAATAGCCACTCTATGTCAAGGGATTTGTTATCATTGAATTCTTTGAAGCGATATAAAACGGAACACAAAAGAGAGGTTTATTGAGGCGATACGGGTTTTGTAACTCTCAAAAATGTAATTGAAATAACTGCAAAATCATAAATTATTTTATTCATTGAAATTTTGTTTCATAAAACTTTTCAGTTACAGTTAGTATAATCAGAAAAAACTAATTTCGAACACATACGAATTTAGAATCAAGAACTGTCAGTTCTGAGTATATTTTCTATTTTTACTAGCTTGCTAAACTACAAATAAGTACCTAACTTCGATGGCAATATAAACCCACCCATTTTAATGAGTTATTTAATAACTTTGTAGTTTGAGACTTTTTGTTCAGCATTAAAGCAATAATTAATTAAAAGAGGAAATAAAATTCGCTCTGAAGGTCGTCTGATCCCCATTGTCTATTGATCACAACTGAATAGTTGGTAATTACTTCAGTAAACACGATAAAAACCAACAGCCGTTTATCACTGATCATTTTAAAACAAATAATCTTGAGCTGCCGTTCGTACTACAAAAACTCACTCCAAGAAATTTATTTTTATGGCGTCTACGCCATCTTAAATATTATGTTATTATTTGATCGCAAATAATTAAATAGGTATACATTTTAAATTGTGAGCTTTTGAAATGTTATTACCATCTTTACCATTGAAATCTGATATTAAGGTCTTTGACAACAAATCAAAACACACATAATCCAATGGACCAATGTTATGCGCAGTGAGCTCTAGTTAAGCTCACGTAAAGTCTTTTATTAAAAGAGTTACGGGTTTAGATAGGAGGAACGCCCGCGGCGCCTGATGTTACATACCCGAAATCTAAATACTCTATCTCCGTTTTATTATACTTTTTTTTAATTTGATCGCATGCGTGTGGTCCATTTTTCAAGTCAATTATTTTTCATACATATCCGTACAGGTATACTTAATTCACATTTTTTTGGAGAAATAACCAAATCTACTAATTTTACCACGTCGATTTAACAAAGCAGAGGCTTTCGCGAGTTGTCACTAAAATTAATTTATTATTCTCTGACAATATGTGCTGTAAGTGGGGAGTGGAATATAATAATCCAAAATATCCACCATGCAGACAGAAAATCCGACAATACAATTTAATTTAATTACGGAACCCCAAAAAGCTTCAAGACCAACTGTAGCTTTGAAGGATTTTCGATGCTATTATGCATCAATGGAAATGATAATTTTTTCAATTGTGTGTAAAATAATAATGTTGCGATTAAAACTGCTCCTTATAATAGGAAGGTAATCTATAAATTATATAAATAATACAGTATTGAATTCACGTTCGCAAAGGGTGAATAGTAAAAAATTGAAATATACCTCTGACTTTAAAACTTTCGGATGCTATCTACAAATGAGCATGAAGGCATAAATTAGATGCGACACTTTAGCACAAAGCGGATCGCGGTCGCAGCGCGCATAATGCCCTGCGAATTGAAACAGGTTCAGTATGACAGGTATCTATATAATGTGATTTATGAGCGATTATGCTGAACTCCGGCAACTATAATTAAATCGCGAAGCTATTAGGCATGCCCGAAACATCGGAGACACTGCCCACGGATTTGAGCAAAAGTGATTTAATGCATCCAGCTGTGATATCGCTTTGTTTAACTAAAGAATTTTAGATAAGCTTTCTGACTTATTGGTAGAGCACAGTAATTTAGCTAGCTTTCAAATTTATGACGGTGTTCATGGATAAGAATAGAAATTGTTGAACACCAAGCCTATTAAAATCTTTCCTTTGGAATTTATATACCGCTACATAAACAACATACCTATTCCGCGCACCGTTCTACCAAGTGTAAAAAAATCGCGAAACGTATAGAAAAGCTGCGTAAATGTAATATATAAAATACAAAACTACGTATAAATTCTGCAATATAAATACTTGTTGTATTAAGATAATTTATAGGAACTGCTTTATGAAAAACGAGGGAGTAAAATAAAAATTATTTCATTTACAAACGAGTATCTGGTATCTCGGACGGTCGGCGGCGCCTTGCGACAACGCTAATTTTTTAATACTACAAAACTTGCAAACAACTCGTCAGTAGTCTGACAATTGTGAGAACGCGATCAATTATCCCTTTGCAAATAGTAATTGTCAACAACAAATAAAATAGAAATTAACTAGCCGGGAACATTTTCATTATCGGTTCGCAGTTAAAATAGCATGTCAATCATTTTACGAAGCAATCAACGATGCGGCGATGGCGGGGCGCGATGGCAGTGCGCGAGATAACTTTTAATTACCTCCGACGCCTATTTACATATTGTAGGAGATACTGACGGATATCTCGCAATTAAGGGCGTATGGTTCTTTTATAAGACCATGTCAGTCAGTTTGTTGCAACGGAATAACATCTGTTGGATGGAAAGATTAAACGGAGTCAGCGGAATATTTCGCTGTTCGTACCTAAAGTGAGCATTTAAGTGTTTCCGTTTAGTAAAATATTTAGTAACATTATATCAAAGCTACTTAGCAATGATTATAACGTATAAAATATGTCTATCTTCTCCATAAAATTTGCATGTCAACATTTAACTTGCAAATTAGTAACTTAATACGAGCGAGCACTGAGCCTATGTGCCAGTTTCTATACGGTCAGTGTGTAGATAAAGGAATACCTATTTTGAAAAGTTCAACGATTTTATGTTTATTTTTAAATTATCATGGTTTCGAAATAGGTTTACAGCTGTAAAATTTAGTGTTGTTTGTCTTATTTCTTGTAGAAGCCAGATGTTTAATGCGCCAAATCGGCGCCCGCTAATTGCGGAGGTTGACAATTTACAAGCAATCTGAATCAAGCCAGCCTACCGTAAAACGCCCGAGCCAATGCAATTATAGACCAAGTGGGTAAATCTTATTATAAGTTAAACCTTTTGAAAAGTATAACAATATAACGATTAATATTAAAGTTGGTTATGGTTCGAGTTGAAGATGAATCAACTCAAAACCAAAACCCAGCTTCATTAACAGAATTATAGAATACTAGATGATGCCCGTGACTTCGTCTGCGTGGACAAAGGTTTTCGATTTCCGCGGAAACTTTTTCATTCTCCGAGATATATTGTTGCCTATGTGTTAATTGCGGAAGGACGTGGGAACACACCGAAATCCCATGAAAACTCCTACCATTAAGTGATAAATGGAAAGGGGTCACGACCCTCAGTAATGAGAAATTCGACGCAGAGATGTGTTCATTGAAGGTACCTTTATGCTATCCCAGCAAAATCGGCTGTCAACGTGGCATAAAGGAGTAACAAACATCCAAACATAGAAACTTGCAAAAATACAAATTTTCACGCGGGTACAAATATTTGACATGGAAATATATTTCAGTAATAGGTACTTAGAATAGTTATCCACCCCAAATTTTAAAAAATGCAGTCTTCCGGTAGGTAAATTTATATAACGCTATAACGCTAAAGCTAATAAAAAGTTCCGTGATCAATCTTGTAGTCAATTTACGTGCAATGGTTAAACGCTGAGATGAGAATGTGGCCGCCCGCACCCTCATCCGCGTCGGTTCATTATCTATCTAAATGCAAATCGGTCAGTTCGGTAGATGTCTATGATAAATCAGCCCAACGGTCAAAACCGTTATGAAGTCTACCGCAGAAAACCCCTCCCGACTCGTTACCTTCACACGTTATTATAGTTAGACAAACTTATCTGACCCGGTGGCCAAAATTGGAACGAATTTTAGCCTGTTTTGTTTTTGTTTTTATTTCATTTTTCATAGATAATAGCGACGCTGTCACCGGGTCAGATAAGATTGGCGGACTATGGGTGCTATAGGTTCTTACTAAAAATAACGCTGAATTTGAGAGCATTGAATTTTCTACACCCGTCCATACAGGAAGTAAATATACGTCACATTAATACGCATGCCTACTATTATACAAAAAAGTACAAATGTCCAATCAATGGCCCATCAACAGAAAAGTATGAATATTATGTATTAAAAATATTTAAAATTATAATTTATAGAGTAAATCATATTTAATTAAAATAAGCCCATTATTGAATAGGGATTTAAATAACGAAAGAAGATTCCAACTGCACTCTGAAAGAGTTATATTCTCTTTTGTAAACTGTATTTAGATAATATTAATTAAACAGCGAAAAATACCACAATCAAAAACAATGAATTCTAATCGGATAGTTAAATAGACAACAGTAAAATCCATTCTAAAAGGAATGCCTCAAAATATATGCTAATAAGATGTGTTGAATTATTTTTATTCTTATTCGCTTTTTCCCAATTTTAACTCCGGATAATTTAACAACGCACACATAAAACGAATTATATTATAAATGCGAAAGCGTGTGGTTATCTATTAGGTAGGTACTTTTTCAAGGCCCACCGAAAAATTCGGTGCAGAAAAAGCTTGCATCCCGAAGACTGCTACTACGATAGACTCTGATAGACTACTAGATATGCTACTTTTGATCTCAGATAATCAAAGAATACCCAGGGGATTTTATAAAAAACGTCCATCCAATGAAGTTGCATCCAAGTAAATCTAAACTAATATTATAAAGAGGAAAGATTTGTTTGTTTCTTAATGGATAAAGTCAAATACTACTCAACCGATTAAAAAAAACATTTCACTTATAGAAAGCTACTTTATCAGCGAGTAACATAGGATATATATATATTTTTTTAATTAGGGATCCTTACAAAAAGTGCAATAATGTGAATGAAGTCGGAAACAATCGTCAGATCTGAGAGCTTCCGTGGCGTGCGCTGCGTAAATAGTAAAAGTTACACGAAAACAATGTATGGTGGAATTGTTCCTCTTAAAAAGTTCTAAAAACATACAGCCATAGCTTATATCTATCTTTTAAGTCTTCTCTCCGTCTTCTTTTTGTCTCACAATTATTTATGATTTTAATTTTTTTTCTAAAACAAAGCTTTACTTTCGAACGTGACTTTTACGACATTGTATTAATCCTTATCAAAATAAAATATTTGATCATCTCAAGTATTTCATATAGGCCAAATTTGCCTTTTACACCATTTAATTCAGTTTATTTAAATAAAGTAACGCGCAATAGAAATAGAGGCGGTGGGGCGCGCTATCGATATCGCAGTGCTAATGTAAAACTTAATGTGCTGTCCAGTGTCGACTGGCTATTATCGAGTATGAACTATTAAGATGATTAGTACTACGCGTGCAAAGCCCGGGCGGGCCGCTAGTACGAAATAAAGATTTTATGTCAGAAAAATATTTCCAAGGTTCTATGAGCTTCTTCTGGAATGCATACATTCGTATCTTTATGTAAGCTCTTTGTCTCTGTTTACACTACTTGGCATCCAACTATATAGACAATGGTTATAATCCAACTAGCTGATGACAGCGACTTCGTCGATGTAGGAAGATTACGTAGATGACAAAGGAGCATGGATTTGAATCGTCGAGTGGTAATTAGTGACAAACATCCATTAGTAGGTATAGATTAGTATAGAATGTAACAATAAGAAAGGAAAAGGTACATTTTACGCCTACTATTGTACACTCTACCATGAATTGAGGAAAATACATAGATTGTATTAAAAATATAATCACTTAAAATAGTAAAATAAATAACGAGCAAAAAATAAAAATGTATTTCAAGTTTTCGATACGTTTCCAAGATGACAACCTTCAGCCATAGAGAAGGCAGCAGGCGCGAAATGTATCAAATGTCATTTCTGACAGCCACTGTTAAAATAACGTGTTTTTCTTTTGAAAACGTCAAAAAATATGAATCTGCCATTGTTACCCACAAATGTTTAGTGTTCCTTAACTGGGAAAGATTAAATAATTTTACCACTGAAATTACGACGAATTCGTAGATTTAACGAATAAAAACTGGTCTAGTATTTTATTTTCCTTCATTTCTCTGCTTGTACAAGACTTGGCCTACGCCCCATACAAACCCGATTTTGATCGGATACCATCTATGAGCACCTTAGATAATACAAATTAACCGTTTGATATACGAAACCATACGTTTTAGGCTATCAAATTAATACGATTTCCTTCCATAATCGCACTTCTGAACCGTCTCTTTTCTTCGCTAGACTACTCGTACATATACTCATAGAATTATCACACGAAGGTTGTCTGTCACCTGCACATTCTAGGGATTATTAAGTTACTTAGGATAATCGATACAAATAGAATCACGTTTGCATGTTCTCTTTTAATATAAATTGAACCTTCCTTAATGGTTCTATACATTTATTTACATCTTAATTCTGCATGATATAAATATTCATTCAGCTTAGCAACTTTATCTTTGTGGCAATAACGGTGAAACTGATGTTTATACTTTATACAATAAAAAATCCATATTATCCTGCTTTTAAATAGCCTGTATTATAAAATTGTAATCGATTTACATAGCGATTATTTGTTTGTACGTAAATTACATGAGATAAAACTTTCGCTAGTTGTTAGTAGGTGCATATATTTATTGTTCTTACTTTGAATAAAATCAGCGAATAAAAGAATCCAAGATGCATATCTGAAGCAGTGGTAGCCTAGTGGTTATAACACCCGACCTCCTGTACGTGGTCCCTGGGCAGGCAGCTCGAACATTTTGAAGTTATGTACGCCAAAAGAAATTAAATATCATTTGCTTCAGGTGGTGAAGGAGAACAGCACATCCGAGAGTTCTTCATAATGTCCTCGAAGGTGTGTGAAGCTGCCATTCTGCACTTGGCCAGCGTGGTGGACTATGACCAAACCGTTCTCAAAGTAGAGGGTAAGAAGTATGCCCGTAAATGTAAAATCATGTGTACAAATATTTTACTTTGTTTAGGTGTAACTCACCAGATATACATATTGACCAATACTGAAAACTGATAACGAAACGTGCTTTGTTATTAATAACGTAAGACAATAATAATTGTACATATATATCAAAGTATAAACTAACTTATGGGAGGAAAGCATAAGGCCATTCAGGGGTCAAATTGGTCGAAGAGACGGTAGACATTACTCACATTATCTCTTAAATGCCTAAGGTGATTCCCATTAGGTACGTCTATTTAATAAAAGAGGATGTGCCGCTGTTTCCGTTTCCACAGGTTTAATAATGGTGAGAATCGTCTGCTTTTAATAATGAAAGTTTGGTTGTAGGTACATAATTATTATAATTGATTATGAAACTAAGTTGAAATTAATATTTTTAATGCTTAGTCATAGTGAGATGACACTAACTGATACAATTTCCGGGCAAAGTTGAAAATACAATAAAAAAATATATCGTTTACAATGATGCCCGCGACTTCGTCCGTTTCGTGTGGATTAAGGTTTCTTGTTTCCCGCGGGAACTCATGAATTTTCCGGGATAAAAAGTAGCCCATGCCCTTTCCCGGGATACAACGTATCCTTAAACCAAATTTCATTAAAATCGGTTGAACAGCTGGGCAGTGACGTTGCAGACAGACAGACACACTTTCGCTTCATAATATTAGCACAGAATTGGTAATAGTACGATATAAGTATGGACTTATAGATGTAGTAAGGTATTTAGGTATACTTAGGCACGGAATTTTGGTTAAGTCTACGTTATAAATATTACGTAGTAGGTGTATCAACAGTTAACAGACAATATGCTTTGCCTAATAACAAAAAAATCTCTTGAAGGATCCGATCCACCAGGGGCCCATAATTTGGCAGACACTATTCCTCAAAATTACTATATAGAATTTTAATATAATCGATTTACATAGCGATTAAATATAGGGGAGCCATAAAAAATCCGCAATTTCATGTAGATGCAGACACTTAACTGATACAATCATGCAAATATGCAACGATGATTATGGCCTAGTAACCACAGGCTAGTTACAAGAATTTATAGTTTTACTTACTACACGTCGGGTCGGCTGGGCTGAATGTCCTCAGCCTGGCGTTGCTAATTACTTATGCCATTTAAAAAATATAATGGATTGCCCAGGATAATCATAGCCACCTACAACCGCAATCAACTTCAGCGTAAATGTTAGAACTTCCTATTATTTAGGCGTCTAAAGTGAAATGTTTTTACAGCTTAGGTGTTAATTGGGTTCAAAATTTCATCAGCTATGGCGTGAAACCAGAGCCAGCTACAAACCATATAGTATAATGTAGGCGTAGTGCATGATAAATTAGAAGCAAGTAGAAGTTTATTCAAAACATCAATATTTTCTAAAGGTGTATAAAATATAGAACATGTCCAGCATCCCCCAGGAAAGCCACACCAAAAGTATGAATACACAATTTTTGCGAAATTCTTCGTATATACAATAATTATAAATGCATTTTGCCGGTGTGTCTGTCATTAACTTAAACGTACGATGTTATTTTAAGGACCGTAATGGCCGCTCCAGCCAGTCTCCGCATTTTTTTTGAAACGCTCACGGAAAGCTATGCATTTAAACGCTTGAATTATGAAATTACAGTATTGAGGGCAACCATGGGCTGATAGGAGGCTAAACGTGCGATTTACGCAGTATCGTAAAGCTGTCACTTTCAAGGCAAAATAATTATTAAAATTGCAGACGCGACGGAATCGAATCCACACCCCTCTGGCTACCTCGATCAGAGTGCTATAAATCCCACGTAAGAAACGCCTGTATCTATTTCTTAAAATGCATAAGTATTTCACCTTATAAAGTTCAATAATAGGTGGCTTATTCCTATTTTTTTTAATAATTTCCTGTATGCCTATAATTCATATTTTTGTCTGATCAGCAAGACACGTTATTAGCTTATTAAACTAATTTATGAATTGACTTTCTCGAAAAAAACCGTTACGAAATAAACAATACATTGTGTGTCTAATAAAAGTGAGGGCTATATTTCTTTTTTGTTTGCAATCATATCCCAATACGTTGTGCAAGTTCGACACCCAGAAACAATGGCCGCCTATAGATCAAATCGCTGTATTGATTCACAATGCGTAAATTCATTCTGTTATGACAGGCGAGCATAAATTCGCGGCAGGACCCTCGGAGGCTGCAAAACAATACGTATCTCCCCATTGAAGCTGTGAGACATTATCATAGACCGGTATAAAACTTATGGACAGAGGCCGAAGAAGGGTAGCTATTACAAAGGGTTGCAATTTTTTATTATTTAGAACGAGAAATGGTCAGGTGTGATCGTGAAGTTATTCCTTTAAGTTTTAAGGAATAAAATCACTGCTAGTGCTACCGTAGTCAGCAAAGACTAAGATTTAAAAACATCAGTGTTTAGCAGCTTATAAACTGTATCTATTGACTTGGGACTTTATAATAAGAACGATAGACTACGACATGAGCGTTTCCTGTTATAGTTAATCGTTTAAAAATTAAACTCGAAGAGCTAGAAATTTAACTCAAACCGCAGAGTTATGAGAAAACTTAATTTTTGGAGCTTATCTAAAAGGAAGTAAAGTAATAAGAATTCGCTTTGACATACAAATATTTTAAAACTTAATTGAAATAGGTATGTAAAGAAAAATACCCTATCAGGTGTGTTGATAGACGCCCAGATAATTAATTTATATCTATAGGTAAATGGAAATTCTAGAAGTGGGAAGTAATTTAAATTATCAAGTACCTAACTTCATCATACAAAAGGACTTTTTTACGATATTCTATAATAACTGGAACTTTTTATGTAAATAAATTTAAAAAATGTAAATAATATCGAAATAACATACTTACATTAAAAACATTTAATATAGCTGTTAGAAATTATAATATCAAGGTATAAGCTCTGCTGAGTTAAACACCTGCAAATAGCCTCAAAATTATAGGTTGCAGTCACAGCAGGCAAGCTTGTGCACTCTCGGTTCTACAATAGATTTGGAGTGGAGTGGTGAACGCTGATCGCCAAATTACGGGGTAAACTGTCATTAATACGGGTTACCGAGACCACTATTAGACAACGTTTGATTTTTATTATAGTAAACCACATTAACAAAATTGGAAGTTACACGGTATTTAAAAATAACGAAGATCAATTTTATTAAAATGATATCAGTAGGCATACATATTACACCAGGAGACATTTTTAATTGCATAAATTTAATCACAATAACGTTTGGGACAAAATTTTCGCACGATGCAGTTTGGACTGACTGTTCCAATTTAGCTTTTTTATTTTTATTTCGCCGCGTTTTGGGTTAAGCTGAATCTATGACCCAAACTCTCTTAATTTCGGTTAAACTTAGCGGAGAAAAAAAAAACTAAACTATACTTGCTAGTTGATATAACACATTGATGTAGAATTTTAGCTGTTACACTATATTTTTACCACATATACATCGTACCTACATATTAGATATAATCTATGACTTTAAAGATATTTATTAATTCTAAATATGTTTAAAATATTAGGCACTGTACCTATGTATTTTTAACAAATTGTACAATAAACACAACGAAATTCAATACGCCTGCGGTAAGAATCTAATTATTAATATTCGATAATGACAACATACGTCGGTTGCACAAAACCCCTTAAGCATTGCGGACCCTAATAAAGGGTTAGCTGTGTAAGAAAGCGGCAAAAAATTAAGAATCGCCCCGATGAGCTATTATCTTCACATGTTAAAAATAATATGGTCATAGGGTAGTGTACATTCATGCAAGGAGCGTCCAGGAGCGCATTTGAATATTCCTTTGTGTGGACCCCCTGCCTGCGCCGGACTTCACACGCTCTCGGCAGGTACCGCGCTACATCCCTTGCCGCGTTCCCTTGCTAAAGCCGCATCGCAGTTTGCCGATACTGCGATCTAAGAACTTTGAGTGTTGTAATTCTACAATTTAATGTCTTAATACATTAATTACTTACCCTGACCCTGATACTAAAAAATTGCTCAGAAAATGAAAGCACCTTAATATTAAATGAACAATTTTTGTCGTTTTGTCCATACTAAGCAGACAAAGCAAATAGTTCTGGTAATCTTGTTAGATTATTTACACTATAAGTATATTTTATTACCATAATTAAAGGTAAAAAACTGATCAGGTTTTTATTATACGACTGCCTGAAAAAAGGAGTATATTGTTTTGTATGTATGTATGTATGTATGTATGTATGTATGTATGTATGTATGTATGTATGTATGTATGTGAGTTTGTATATTCCACCAAAACTTCTATACGCCTGAACCGATTTTGATAAATGAGGTATCGTTAGAATCCCTAGTTTATTTCGGGTGACATAGGCTAGTAAAAATTTTAAAAATATTGATAGGGTGACCATGATCGTTTATTAAAGACTAAAGTTGAAAAAAAATATTCGAAAATAAGATTAACTATATAATCATCATCTAGAAAATTATGAGTAGATTCCAAAAATATATAACACTATAGTTCAATATCCAGTGATTCACAAAAAAATATCATTTAATAAAAATGTGAATAAGATTCCAAAGGCTATAATATGCAAATCGCTTCTTAAGGAGGTAAACTCCAAAAATAATATGGCAGGGCAGTCGTATTTTTTAATTCGTTAAATTAAGTTCATTTACAACATGTAAAGTATGCTTTCATAACGCAGCTATCGTTTTGTATATCTCACACTTATTTGAAGCAAGTTGTTGGTACATATTACAGTTGGTAATATACTATCAAAAGTTAACGGTACTGCGGCTTGAGCTGTATTTTACAAGCGTCTGCCAGTTACGAAATCTAACGAAGTATCAAATGCCCATGAATTATTTTGATACACTAAACGCATGTTAAAAAAATACAGATTTAACGGAGCTCGTATGTTACACTGCTCCGCCTATGTCATGATACATCAAATTAGCTAATATCAGGAACGCAAGTGTCAAGATTTGTTTGGCCCGCTATTTGATGGACGCGCTAAAGTTGTTGTCGCGCATGTGTTGTTGGAACACAGTGATTGCTAATAATATAATTATTATTAGTTGCCTCTATTGTGAATTAACACAAATTGGCGACTAATGTTTAATAATGTATCGAATGTATTGTCACTATAAATTTTGCGATTTCGTTGCAAGTGCTATAATATTTAAATTTTTCATTTCATTTAATTCGTTATCTGTGTTACGTTAAAGTGCCTTATCTAATGGTTATAATATTAAGGAACCTAAAGTATAGTTTACCAATTTGGGCGTGCTACATAATTATAAATCGAAACTAAATCAATTTATTATAGCAAATTAAGTACTATCATAAATTAATTAATTCTCATTATAATATATCATTACGCATTACATTCAATACATTACAAAACATTTCATTTGAGTACATAAACCTCAAGTTCATATTACAAAAGTTAAAATTGTGTATTTACAAAAAAAAAAAATTAAACTAACTTTTACAACCGCATGTATACAGATTTATTTATACCGTTAATTAATCGACCCTGTAATCCAATAGTGTTGCATGCGATAGAGAGAGAGCCAACATAAAGGCGAGTCATATGTTAGTGGTCGGCTTGAAACCAACGCCGTGTTTCGGAATTGAAAGCCATTTAGAAAAGTTAACAGAACGCCATAAATTTACATTCTTCGAGCTGTTGCACAACCTTCATCTGCGATTAAGATAAAATAATCACCAGCTATATTTTAATTTGATTGTCATAATGTGTTTTGTTATTGTTATTCAGAAAAATTTATTGTAATATTTGTAATTATGAAAAATACTTAAACAGATTAATTATGAATTTTTCGAAAAAAGGACGTCGATCCTAGACACGAAATAGACAGATTTATTTTTCTCCTTTAGCTTGCCAAAGCTTTATGACGAAAACTAGAGCCTTTTTCATCATTTGACTTTTTATTAAACACTTTAAATAAACAGAGAAATTTTATTGATTATAACAATTAACAACCTGAAATGAAAATAAATTAAACTTCAAAATATCTAATTTATTATGTACGTGCATGATTTATGACAATGCAAAATAGGTTAGGTTAAAAAATTGTTGAAACGTGAAAAAGTAATTTCGCACGATTTGAACTTTAATTTTCTTCTTATTTATTATCAAATCAATATTATACAAATAAATATGCTAAAATGGATTTATAACAAAATCTTTGTATGATATACCGCTGCATTCACCGATCAATCATACTTATTCCCATTGAAAATGCTCCTCCAGTTCTGGCGATCTGGAGATGTAATAAAATATAGCAAGTAATATCGCGTCTCAGTTGACAGTTGTGAGTACTCAGCCTTAGCCACAGGACGGACTTTAGAAAGCTTGCGCACCAATAAATACTCGTCCGATTATGATCTACGGCGCGTAGCCCGTAGCTACAATGCATTCAGTATGTATGAATCAGCCGTCCACTCTTTGCGCTGATGATATTTACCAGTAGTTCATCCTAACTTCATAAATCTGCCGATTGAATGCGTGATTAGATTTATAACCAACACTAAGCTACAGCAAACCGCTGTAGGTGATTGAAATACATAATATAATACGATTTTAATATGATTGGGCTTGGAGGTAAAAAAATATTAATAGATTTTTAACTAGTTACCCTACTTTGAATGTGTGCACAGGCAAAGGCACCGCATTCCTGCTGCACTCACGCACGTACCTAGAAAAACTTTACGGAGCGTGCATGGGATTCTCGGGAAGACGCTAAGTATACAAAAAACTTGGCACTATGTAAGGACACAATGAACGTCAACATAATTACATTACTAAATGTTTTCTGTGTTTTTCTGAGAATAACGATGTGACCAATTTAATTTTACCTATTGAGATTTTACAAAAGGTAAGCATAATAATTATTATTTAACAATTATATTAATTGCATTCGATATTAAGTCGTCGGTACCATTGAAATACCTATCTGCAAAATATTAAATATGTGAAAATCTTCGTGACGAACTCTACACAACAGGGGCTTTGGACAGAAAGTGCAAATAGCTGCTGTTATGAGTACAGCTAAAACTACAGAATATTCTATAATGGATATTTAATTTTCATTTAAATGAATACCTCCGTTTTGTATTCCCTAAAGATAAAAAAGTATAAAACGGCGTGGGTTGAGGCATACTCGTTGAACTTCGTTTATGACTCAAGTAGATATTGCAAATGAGTTAATATGTAAGATATAGAGAGCAAACGTGGTAACGCAGAGCAATCATGTGGACCACATATGCGTTGGCTACTTTCACGTAAGCCAGCGCGGGCGCACCCATATTTATTGCTCCCGTTCTTCGCCGAAGCTTAATTTATTGCCCTCACTGGTGATTGTAAAAAGATTTAAGTTTACATTAGTATTTAATTTTATCTCGCGTTTACGATCTGACATGACACCGTAGGCTACAGTAGAGTTGATTCCGTTATCTCTTTATTATGAAATACCCACATAGTACCGATATGAGATTTTTCCATGGAAAATTTAAGAGTATTTTGGAAGAGATTCGTGAGAAAATTACTACCCAACTGTTTGCTAATGTGATGTCTCTATACGGCTACACTAGTACAGTAAATAAAAAATAATTATAAGCTAAACAAAAAAATGTGAGTGGTCGCGCGCCGATGTCAACGTTTTAAAGAAATAAACATTACCGTGTTTACATAACGACCGCCGCCACAACTAATATTTGGAATTCGAAAATTCTATTCTAATGTATGTCGTCGTACACGAACTCTACCTGTCACTTTTCGTTTAACACTTTAGCGGCACTTTTGGAATCCATACCATATTATAAATGCTAATGTGCATGTCTGTCTGTCTGTATGAGTGTTACCTTATCACGGACCTGCCGTATAACCGATGTGGACGAAATTTGGCAAAGAGGTATCATGCATCTCCGAGACGAACATAGAAAAAATGAAATTGTAAATCAAGACCTTTTCAGGGGATTATTAAATATTTAAATCTCGATATCGCGTGCATCATCTAGTACACAATAAAACTACCGCTCATATCGTAGTCATCTCGTCAGTATTTTAGCTTGTTATCGACTACGAACGAAATCAAAGTTTAATCGAGGTTCCTCATTAATGATAAAATGTGTATAAATGTTGATACATATTCATTAAACACCCAATAAACGATACTATTTATGTTCGGTTTTTTGAGTTTTGACACAGATGCCGGCTCACAACATTAACTTAGATTTTTTATAATCAAATTTTAATAAATAACACATTAAGCAAAAAACAGCTACGCTTGAAGTCTCACGGTCAAACTCGCAGTAAATTTAATAACGAGCGTGGAGTAGGGTTGCCAAGGCTTGCGGATAACCAAAATAGTACATATTTGATCACGAGACGACTAAGTTCAAATTGATATGAAAAACTGATTTTTTCATAAATAAAATTAAATCAATAAAAATATACTTTATTACTGTAGTTAAGGATTAGGATTCCACTACGTATTATAAAACAAAGTCCCCAGGCCGCGTCTGTCTGTCTAACTGAATGTGACAAACTCAACCGATCAATCGAACCGATTTTCACACAGTTCACCAATAGACGGAGTGATTCAAAAGAAAGGTTTAGGTATATAATTCGATTCAAATCAATCAATTTACATAGTGTCTTGTGTAAATTGATTGAAATAGGACGATGATTGTTGAAGATGTCCGAAAAAATTAAGCCGACTGGAAGCTTTCATCAAAAACGCTACCTAATGCCTTTGAGATATATAAAAAAATAATGTATTGGATAGAAACAGGGGTTACAACGGTAACGTTGTGGATAATAGCAAATTAGCCTTCATTAAAAACAATGTATGGTGAAAATGTTCCTCTTCTACAGAAACGTCCGCGATGGCATGCGTCTATCTTTTAAAGATAACCCATTTAAAATTTTTAACTGCCCGATATTGCCCACGTCGGCTAGCGGAACGGACTGCGTGACGTCAGAGCAGTGTCAACCGGTCACCGCCGACCGATTTGAAAACAGAACGGCATGGTATCATAACTTCGTCATTTGTGAAGATAATTTTAAAAAAAAACAATAGGTTTTATTGCAAGCTTTAATTTAAAGTTAAAATAAAATAAAGTAGAAACTTCCTTATTGTAAAATAGAATAATATTGTCACCCTACAACAAAGTGCGAACGGCCACAGCCCACGGGCCACAACGCGGAAACATGCGCTAGGCCTACCTTATTTTTGTCCAAAACCAAGAATCATAAAGCGTTATCATCGAAAACCAATATTCATGATACTTAATTTAATAGAGCCCTTTATTATTATTATTATTGTACTTATATTTAAGCTATATATACGGGTATGTTATTTTAATTACACATAGGTATCAATTTAATGTTTATGTAAAGAATACCTAAACAAATTATACACAGTATATCATAATATTAGGAGATCAGGTATCTCGATATTTATTGTAGAATGAATTGAAACAGATTTGGTAAAATTCAACATAGGTACCTATACTACCTATATTGGAAATATACTGGGCATTATCTTTAACCAAAATTATGACAGCCATAACTTCATAGTTCATAAGTAACTCCTAAGTAACCAGGTGAATAGTATTTACAAACTATATATTAGTGATTAGCTACAATAACAGGCATCTTATTTCTGTAAATATACAATGGTTTGAGATAATATGTGAAATAGCAAGATCAAAAATCAATAATAAAACTAATTCAAGAGTTCCGGCGACACCTGGCAATAATAATTATGTAACCATACACAACATTAACTAATAAAATATTTAAAAATATATTCAACAAGCAACAAAGTAACTAACGCGTATGCTAATAGAGATTAAAATCACTAAGCGCTAGCGCAGAAACTGTTGGCTCCGATTTTCAGGTGATGGTCAAGAATGGGCCTGATTAACAATAATCGAAAATACCTGTAGAACGGGTCGAATACTGGTCACGCAGGGCCGAGGGGGCAGACCACCGCTCGGACACCCTGATTCAGCGTTGAAGGGAGTTTCGCATGTCGTTGTTGTACAGTGGACACCAGTCAAGTTACTTTGTTAGGGTCACTAGTAAACAATAAGATGACCGGTCCACCCTACGAGGGTGCGATTTTAGATTTTGGAACTGGTTAAAAATGGTGCGTTATCGCGCTGCCAGTGTCAGTACGAGGCTGACAATAGTGCGGTCCGGTTGCGGCGTAGCTCGCTACTGCGTTGCGTTGAGGACCGCTTACCACTCGCCCATCGCATGCCGTTGGCATGTGTGGAGAAGGGTGACATTGCAACTCATCCTTATTGTCCTTTACCATAAAGGGTTGAAACCGTTGAATGAAATGAACTTTTGTAATAACTAAAAATATGCCCCTTGCAATCGTAGCTCATAGCTTCCCCAAAGGATTTTAACTTAGCTTTACTACTTGTTGTGAAATATAATTTCATAAATAAATCAGTTTCCTAAAATATACTTACCTAATTAAATTATGCATATGTATAAGCTATCGATTTATAAGTCGATGGTATAAGTATCATCATCATCATCATCCTCAACGATCGATAGATAGACGTCCACTGCTGGACGTAGGTCTCTTACAAGGATTTCTACACTCCGCGTTGAATATACGATTCGATTTACATAATATTATTTCCACAATATCTTTCTTTTAATTCTATGTCTCAATAATTCAGGGAACTATGGTATTGTTATCAAAATAAAAGAGAACTCAAAAGTAACATACTTAATGAAATGAATTATATCGTATATCCGCCTGAGAGTAACATTGTTCCTGAAGCCGTGAATTTTTTTTGATTTGATTATTTATAAACATTATCCATCCACATACCTAATTATCTTAGGTGAAAGTTGTACATGACATTCTTACAGGTTATCTTATCGCTCACATTTTTATGCTACGTTATTTTATATTTGTAATGAAAGCATAACAATGACCTCTCAAAAATCTGCTAAAACAAGTAAGTATTCATTAAAAAAGTTAGAAGATATTAACGTAACGTAAGCGTAAATTTACACCCACTTAAAAAATTCAAAAGTTTAAAGTAACATTAGGACAATATATAGAACTCTAAAGTCTGAATACATTAATTCTCAGATGAAAATCAATAAGACAGAGAAAGTATGTTAATAAAGTTTTTGACGCTCTAACGTTGGCTAAAGTTCGGGATCGGTGTGGTTATTTTCTCCTATGTTTAGTCTAGGCTCATGTACTAAAACAAACAAAAGTTTAATAAATAAAACATAACTTCATGAAACTATCAAATGTCGAAATTTGTACCAACCTTGATCACTTCAATCTGCACTATTTTTAGGGTTCAGTACCTCAAGAGGAAAAAAGGAACCCTATAACAGGGAACACTTCATCCGTCTGTATGTCTGTCTGTCAACCAAATTTTTCTCGGGAACGCGTGGAGGTATCAAGTTGAAATTAATATCAAATGCTTAGGTCTATTACGGTCCGTTGAAACTGTAAAAAAAAACAAGTTTCTAAGTCAACACAATCAAAAGATACGGCACTTTATGACGCATATTTCGACACTCGCATAAGCTCACTGCTCGCCAATAAATCAAAACCTATTATAGGGTACAGTTTCCTGTTGCCCTAAAATCTTGAAATTTGGCAAGAAGCAAGGTCTCACAGTACAAAATCGAAAAAGTCCGAAAATCGATAATTAAAATTCCGTACTCATAGGGTGTCGAATTGTTTGTTAGGCGCTTCCAGTTTAGCGCTATATGTACGTAAGTCAGTTATTTCACAGCTGATTACGTGTTGTTATGACATGTTTCTTTTTATTCACAAGAACATGTATATGTGCTGGTATATCTCTGTGCGCGAGTCGGACTCTCAATTGAGCTTTTACCATTGAAAATTGTTATCAGATGCAAATAGCCTGAGACGTATTTTTGGCCATAGCTTCGAGGTTTTTGGGAGGAGCGTGATGGAAATAGTACTAAAAGTTGAGGATTTTATCGAGACATGTATGAGCGTTTGAATTTTTAAAATAGCCTGGTAACTTTTTTGTAATTTTGAAAAATGTAAAAAATTCACGGATTTCGCAGTTCCCACAAGAACCGGATCATTAAAAATAAATACAAAAATTTATAAGAAAAAAATATTTTATCTTGAATAACACATTACAAGTTGAATAATAAGAAATTTTTATTGAGATTTACTTGCCTAAAATTACACAACAACATAACTTAGAATGCATCTTTTAACACCATTACCATGACGATCGGTCAGCGTATATTTACGTTTGAGTGTTCAATAGAAGAAAGTGCTTCCTCGAAACCCGCACGGGTTTGTTACACTAACTTCCTTTCAAACTCGTGCTCAATTCTAGGCAAGATTTCTCCAATCTCGCACGGCTTGTGCCCTGTTAGCTGTATTTATTTCCGTCTAAAATAGAAGGCAGTATTTGCCTTGATGCATGGAATCCGTATTTGTTTGATGTGAGGTGTTCAATGAATAGGCAAGAAACCAAAAAATAATAATTTTTATACGTTAAAAACTTATAACGATTTGTAAAAATGTAGATGTAAAATGGATGGGCTAAGCCAGAAGACTCGTTTCGTCGCCCCTTCATTCAGCTTCATCTACTCGACATTCGGTTCGCTACGTTCTTTTTACTTCGTTTCGTTATTTCGTTCTACTCGGCCTCGTAGGGTCGCTTCATTCAAGACTTCCTTCGCAAGCTTCTGGCTTCCCGCTTTACAAAACACTCTAGGGTCTCTAGGGGTAGCACAGACAAGACTACTTGAAGTTGGGTTGTGCTGATTCGGTTTTGGGAGAGATCTACTTTTTTTTAATAATATTACCCTTTTATAGCATGAAATTCACCATAAAATACCGTTTCAAACGCTCCCAAACTCCCGTGGTGCACAGCGTTGTCGGATTGATCGCCTTGAATTTAACAAGCATTTGGAAGAAAATTTCGGTTGAAAACCCATGCGCGATTGGAGGACGAGTTCCTTATATTGAATACGAGTTTGAATAGATAGTTATCACATCAAACCCGTGCAGGGTTCGAGGCAAGGCTGCCTTCTATTGAACATGCAAACGGAAATACGCGATCGGTCAATAATCACTCGAGCTTTTGTCGATTCTTAAAAAAGTTAAAATCTCTGCTTCAAAATCATTCCAAATCTAAAGGGACCACCATCACAATTATTAACCGATTTTCAAAATTTTTATGCCGGTAAGGTAGATAAATATTATTCACATTTCATCAGTATGCAATTCGTATTTAAATATAATTTCCAAAAAACACGATTTACCAAAAAAAATACCGAGCGAAGCTCGGTCATCTAGGTACTAATAAATTATATTGATATTACCTTCAACTCACAGACAAGTTTGAGTTTAATAAAATCAAAACCCAGCTCATTACCTGCCCCCCGATTATGTAAGGAAATCGTTATCGTAATCATATGTCAAACGTATGTTACGACCTGTTTAAGAAGTTCATAGTTGCCTGCGCGTCAAAAAGCATGTGTGCACTCCTTAAAAAGCTCGAGTTGCACGTTATAAACTGTCAAAAGATTACGATTGGCTTACATAATTGGGTATCTGATTAGATTATTATAGCTTAGATACGAGAAACTAATCCATGCTTATATTATACCTAAATGCAACCCACCCGCTCAACCCATTTTGACTAATATTAACGTCCCGCAGAATGGACAACCCAAAATCTTATTATCGGGCATATACTATCAATAAAAAAAAAAAAAAAAATCGAAGAGATCCCATGGCTATTAAAACAAAACGCTAACTACCGCATGCAACTACAGGCGCCATCTAGTATTTATATTTTTAAATGTTGTATTTTGACTGAAATCATGGCTGAAAAGTGGGAAAATAGATCTAGAGAACTGACTTAAAATTAATTATTTAAACACTTCAAAGTGCATTACGACAAAATATTTTTGTCTGGCGGACAAAAAAATTTGCGTGTCTCACTTTCATAAGGGGTTGCACCCAATAACGCCACACCACAAAACATTCTTCCCCTTCGACGGTCCTAGCCTGTGTTCACGCTTATTACATACAGAATTCAGTATAAGCTTTATTTTTAAAAATTTGTAAACCATAGAAGAAAAGAATTCACGTCTTCCAGTTTATTTCATCAGCCATTAATATTATATTGCGTTATAGATAGTAAACAATTTAGGCTCGGTTTTTTACCGTTTCACATAATTACAAAATTATGCCTTATATTGACGAGAATACGTGACGGTACGGCGTGTAGTTAGCTAGGGTTGAAATTTAATGGAACTGTTTATTTTCTTACGAAATCTACTTGTTTATATTCGTTTAGTATATTTTGATTTTCAATTTGGAAAAACTTAAATGAGATGTGTAAATCCTTACTTTATTTATTACACATTTACAAATATTAATAACACATTAACTTATAAATGCGAAAATGTAATCGTTATTAGTGTATTTTTACAGCCCATCTGTTGCACCTATTTTTATGGAATTTAAAGTTCAGAGACACGGCGAAGCCTTTTTATCCCAGAAAATGAAAAATTTAAACGGGTTTTAGTAAAACTAAAATTCCCTAATTGTTAAAAATGCCATGGGAACTGTTCGATTACCGGGATATAAAGTAGCCCTCCACGAGATCTATTCACCAAATATAAGGAAAAAAGGTACCAACAAACCGACACACTTTATCATTTAAGGTTGATGTAAAATAGATCGACAACCCTACACCGCCGCGCCCACTCACAAGCGGCTAATAAGAAAATCAGAGAAGCGCATTTGAACGAGATGGATTGTCATAGATAATGTGTCATGTTATTTTTTAAGTAGGCAAATACATTATAGTAACATTCCAGAAGAATCTGTAATGATATTTTTGACATAATTCTTATAGTACGAGAGGAAGTGTGACATAGTAGTTATTAATTTCATAGAACTCACCTAGATATATAAATATATTTGCCACGCAGGATGTGGATGAAAACGAATAGGGCGATTATATCCTTATATTTAATTTTATATATTCTGAGTTACATTAATTAAGTCTAAAAGGTAAAACTACTGCCTTTCTCTAAAATGAGTATATGTCTGATTCCCGTTCCCACCTCGCGATTCATTCGGATTACACCGCGTCAGCGCTAGCTGCGTCGTGTTTCCGTGAGAAACGGTATAGAGCTGGCTCATTTAGCGTTAGCCGGTGACTTCATCTGCGTAACAACCTAATCAATGTTTTCACAAAATGGATAATACGCACAAGGGGCTCTATTGTAAAAGTTAAAACTATTCAGCGAGCGTTCTCAAAGTTGCGTTCGTACGGCTATTTAAAACATATGCAAAGCTGTGACATTCGTCTCATAGGATCGTGACTTTGAAAGCACCCGCTGATAAGCCGAACATCTGATCGATCACTGGCACAGCCTGCATTTAGTATTGAAGAGAAGAAGTCCTCTTTCCGTCAATAATGGAGATAATGACGCAAAGGGAAATGTCTGGATCAAAGGTCTACATCAAAAAGTTCATAAGTAGTTCAAGACCTATTACTGCTACGAATATATTATAAGGATATCATTTCCACGATTCCAATAAGAAATATGATGTTACAGTTCCGATTATGTTTCCATTACGCTGAGAAAAATATATCCTGACGTTCGTTCTGATTTACTTTGCGAGATCCTTTACCAATTGATGTATCAAATTGAAAAACTATTAATTCCTACCGAAATCGGGCACGGAAAAGTTCGCTGTTTTGAAAGAAAACGCTGCAGAAGAAACATCAAGAAATGTATCTCGGTGCATTTTTCCGAGATCCTTATCTCACCAGTCCCATAAATGTAAATCGGCAGTAATGATAAAATAATTGAGTTAGCATTAAACGCGAAATTAAAGTGGTGATAAAAAATGCACACATGAAATAAAGTTGAAGCAAAACTTTTAATCACCAAATATGCCAAAATCGCTTATTACAATACTATTATCGGTAAGCTACCAAAATATATTTCTGGGAAGCAAACAAGAATTTATTTATTTACGTTATTGTATAAATCGGAAAATGTAGTAAAATATTGGTAGACATACCAGCAGTAACTGTATGATTGGCATAACGAGTACAGATGCCGATTTTGGTCAATAATCACCATAAGTATATTAACTGAGTACTTTCGCGTACCGAATGAAATAATAATTGGTGGGTCCGATTTATCACATCACTGTTCTCCGAAATGCCTGAACAGTTCTTGTGTAAGCCCTTCACGTCGTGCACACGAAAATATCTTGAGTCCATGCCGAGTGCACTTAATTATAGGTAGAAAAATAAATTCATGGGAAGTTTGCTGCAGAGAATTTTATCGTTGTTATTTTGCCTAACCGTTGGACATAGCGCAAAAAACGTGACAAATGGCTACGTTACCGAACTTCCATTCTTCTTGCTGACCCCTTTCTCTATAATAAAAAGGATCTATCTATATTATAACAAAAGAAGGGTCAAGCTATCTCAGACAATTTCTTCCCACACTGGTCAGTCATCCCTAGAGGATACTGGTCATCGGCGGTCATCAAATGTTTTGTTTGATTATTGTCTTCAATAATAAAAAAGGCAACCCTCTCAAAATTTCATAGACAGTACTTAGGTGCCTCACACTAAAGACACCCCTTTCAATTGAACAAACGGTCGCCATTCATGATTTAAGCTTTGTGTGAGCTTTCTTCACAGGTGTGTCCGTACAATATTGTTTGGACGATTATTAATGAATAATATCTAGAAGCAAATTACATATAAATCTAAAATCTTCTATTATTTGGCAATAAAATCGTGGATGGTTTTAAAGCTTGCAGCTTGCCCAAGCAAAACGTTAGATTTTCCTACTCAGGATCTGTTTTGTTTAAGGATTTGATTATATAAAAACCAAATGGGACGGCAGAGATGAGTTAAAAGCCCTTCCGTGATATTTTTATCATCACAGCATCCGTATTTTCACAAATAATTTTCAAGTCAAAGTCAAAGCCGGCATAGTGCTAAACGTCAAGCACAGTAGGGTTATCGACACTTGGAGAAAGTAGCCGTTATCACGATCATGATAAGCTCTACCCAGACGATAAATTTATGTGCCCTTTGTTTCTTTTCATCGATTTATCAAAAAAGTCTCTTTTATGTCTCCATGACGTTAATCTCTTCTTAAAGATCATCATAGTCGGGTCAACACTGGTAATATCGCATTTTTTACTGTGTGAAAAAGAGTTGGGCACATAACCGCAGTACTTCCTAACCTAATTCTGATAGCAGAGTCAGAGTGAAATCAAATATTCAGTATTATTTTTGTAAAGCCTACAAGCTTTACACTTACTTCGCCATATACCATATGGCGAAGTAAGTGTAGAAAATAATTTAGCTAATATTAAATATCTACTACATATATAACTAACTCAGTATAACTAAATTGATACACAGAGTAATAAAAGAAAACCTGCAATGTATCGTAAATTGCTTATTTTGTTCACAAGCCTCGGGCAGATCAATTTGACCCTTATCGAGAAAAAACCCAACGAAAGCGAAGTCCTACGTGCACCAAGAAAAAATTAATTGTTTGTGATTATGGATCGCAGATAATTGATTGTTGGAGGGGATGGGATGTGTCTCTACTGTCCCGAGTGGCTGTGAAATTACATCACATATTTATGAAGGAGCTTTTGGTATCAAATTAGTATAGAGCTTTGCTGCATATTGTTGTTGCGTAAATAAACGACTATAAGATTGCTCGCTACCTTAGATAGAAACTTGTTGATTTTAATCTTACTTCTTACTAATATTATAAATGCGAAGTTTAGGTGGATGTATGGATGTATGGATGTATGAATGTTTGTTACTCAATCACGCCCCAACGGCTGAACGGATCTGGCTGAAATTTGGTACAGAGATAGATTATAGTCTGGAATAGCACATAGGCTACTTTTTATCCCGAAAAATTAAGGACTTCCCGCGGGAACCAAAAAGCCTTCATGCACGCAGACGAAGTCGCGGGCATTAGCTAGTCATTACATACGAAGTAAATGCAGACTTCACTTTAAGCCTGTGGTAAATAATAAATTAATAATATTATTTTTTCGTTTACAGGGCAACGAGGAACAAATTGCTCATACAGTCCTTGTCGAATTCATTATTTACTTTTTACAGTAGGTACCGGACGCAAGTTATTAAGTAGGTATATATATTTATGCGTACATATAGCCACTCCCAATGGGCAACATATTTTTATACGCAGACTCTCGTTCACGAGCTGCCGCTGTAAATCATGTCATTTGACAAGCATTGATAAATTGACCCGATGCACCTAGCGAAAACGACACACGTCTATTTGTAGCATGAGTAACTCGTATTACAACACAGTGTACTAAACTATCTAGTTGTTTAAGAGAAAATATCAGATTCTTAACTATCCTACTTTCACAATTTAAATTTTTTACCTTACTTTTATTTGTGGAAATAAAAAGTTACGATGCCACAAGAGAGGTGTAACATTATGTTATTATTATACCGGTTGCGCTTTTAAGGATAGGAATTCTTTAATAACTTGCAATTCGTATGAGCAATAAACGCTATACATGACATAAAACGGGATTAGTGCGATATGGAGAAATTCTACTTGAACACATATATGATGCACTTACGTTTTATTTACCGAGTGAGTAGTTTATTTATTGATACCTGGTTTATTTTTACGTTAAACCTCATCCAACTATCAATGTTACCTGGAAAAACGTGTACCTACGTACTGGTAGTAGAGTTCAGCCAAATTACGGTTAATCACAGCTTTATAACTAGTTTTTAACATGGACACGGCTTTTTTTTTTATGTGTTCCTTCCTTTTTTCCTCCGACATGGCGATCGGAGACTGTTCTAGGTCGGTACTATGAATGGCATTTTTTTTTGCCTTTTCTTTTTGCTGTAAAATGTTGTTACTTACTGCACAGTAAGTAACAACACAGCGTACAGTTCGTCTAGGACACTTAACTACACATACATTACATGAATGAAAGCTACATCATAAGCATCTTCTTACATAAATTTCTTTCCAATTTTTTTCACATTTTGTTTTTGTTTTGTTTACTTTTTTTTTTCTTCTAATTAACTCATTCTTTCCCTTTTTTCTTTTTTTTTCTTATTACAGTTTTAATTACATAGTATGATTATATAATTTACAAATTATATACTTATTTATTTATTAGTATTATGTATTACATGAACTGTTGTATTTTTTATTTATTTTTTATTTATAGATTTTTATTATATGTAGGATGTTCACCATCCTATTATTAACGTCTATGTATTCTAATTAGTATTAAAGGAATGCTATATTCTAAAAAAAATATTTCTTCAATCTATTCCTTTTCTAACTTGTTTATTTGCTGACCTTTGATAAGCGAATGTTCATTATATTATGAACAGTTGCTATCCTGAAACTGCTTTTTTCATTGGTCATTCTTTTTTATGTGTTTTCCACATAAAAATTAGAGCCATTTCTTAGCAAATTTTCACTGAGGGAACTTTATTAGGGTTTACAACTGCACAATAACTTAGTATTGTGTATTCTTATTTATTTTGTTTTACTTTACCTCAGTTCAATATAATATCATCAAACTCAGGACTAACTCAAGTCAAACTCAACATAGGGCATTCATCAAGGTCAACGTACCTCACGTAGATACTTAAGTTTATAGAAATTGTTAAATTCATAATTATTGATCTCAATAGAGAGCAATAATTACACCACAACTATACTACAATAATAGTACTAGATAATAATTTAGTATGGTGAATATCTAAATAGCTTCCTAACGGGTAGCACTGGCTTCCAAGCGGGAGTTTACGACAAAGTAATTGAAGCTGAATTGATAATTATGTACGTCGTATGAATTTAAAAATGCATGGCATTTAAATGCCAACTCAGTCGCCATTTTAGCTCGACACGAAAGGGAGAGACTATCACCTTGAACACGACTTAAATCTGACAACCTCGAATGTCACTCTCGTTCGAACCAATTAAAGTTAATGTATTATTTATATACAAAGTATTCAGTATCACGATTGATTGGAAGGTAAAAAAAATTTACTAGGTGCTGCTGATTTACGTTTTTGGAAACTGAAACTTTCCCAAACTCTGCAGAGTGTAGCGATCCACTGTCCCAAGGCTATTGGTAGTCTCTAATTCAGGTTTGGCCTTTGCTCATGAGTCTGATAATGCTTTTAACGGGGATATTCTGAAATTTGAAGAAAATTGAAAAGTGGGTCAACGTGGCTGCAAAAACCAACAGCATTACGGGTCGTAATAAATGTTTTAAGTTTAGTCTTGTATGGAACCCTAAAAGAGAAACTTAATACTGTACAAATGTGATAAGAAAATATAATAGTCAATGCAGTTACTGGAGTACATTACCTACATGTTGCGCGATTTGAAAGATAAGGTTTCATAACACCTTAACAAGAAAAAAAATGTGTGACGGTATTGCAGTGCAATGGCTCATTCATTTAAAGATAGTCATCATTTCTTTCCTAGTACTGCTAAATTACATTTCTAGTAGCTGTGTAACACGTTTACGAGGTAGTTTGAAGATGGTATGGCATATCCGTTATGGCAATCGCAGGATTATATGGACAGATGCCAGAGTGATATAAACATATTCTTTACTACGACCCGTATCCGTGAAGAAACTGTGACTGGGGTCAAAATAAATTGTCTGTTTGCTACAGCGCTGTGTTTTATATTATTAAGTACATTGTTTATATTATGACAGTCGTGTAGATATTAACATTTTGAATAAATAGGCCGTTGTAAACTTGTACGTGTACGTATGGGGAAATCAAAACATTTAATATCTCTTATATTTTTGATAATTAGCTATAGGTAGGTATATTATCAACTAATACCAAAATGCGTCTTTTTCGCACGCTCATATTCCCGTTATTATGTATGCACCTGAGACATGGTCAATAAAAGCTGCTGACCGACATCGCATTGACGCTTTCGAGATGTGGTGCTGGAGGAGAGTGCTTCGAATCCCATGACAGCGCATAGAACTAACGCATGAAACCTCAAAGTACTAAAAATCACGAAAAGGCTATCAACCACCTGTCTCCTGACGATCCTTGACAATTTCGGCCACATTGCCAGAAGGGAGAGACACAACCTTGGCCGAGAAGATTGTTATTACTGGGTAGAGTGGACAAGAAAGAGACTACAGGAACGTATCTCGGTGCGTTGGTTGGATCAAATCTGTACCGCTCTTTCAGCAAGTTCCACGAAGCCCTATATGTCGCAAAACACTGAACTGAACATGACGCGACATTGTCCATAAAAAGCATATTGATGGAAACAGTCAGGATCCTCAGTAACGATGCAGAGAGAGAGAGAGAGAGGGAGAGAGAGAGAGAGAGAGAGAGAGAGAGAGAGAGGTATCTTATTTTGATTAAATTGAATCTAAAGTAAAGTTTCCATAATAAAGTAGAAATAAGTATCTACATAACCTCCTTAGCTTAAGAAAACAATTTGGATAGGCCCCTTTTAGAATACATACAACACATAGGTATAGTTTTTCCTGAATTTTCTAATCATCTAGGAAACTAATTCAATTTTTCTTTCCCTTAAAACCTGACTTGGTCTATCACGAACATTTAAAAAACATTAGCTAAATCGTTCGCGCCAACCTCAAGTTTCATCATCATCAAGCATTTGATATTTATTTATATAGATAGATAACTACTTTGGAAATGAGTATAATAACAACACCTTTTAGTATGAGATGCTAATATCGTCACAACCCTTTTACACTCAAATGAACCTCATAACATAAAATTATAGGTAGCAGTTTAATTTCTAACAATAAAATGATATTCATGTTTACAACTTGGTAGAACCTAGCAAATTTGCATATTTAATTTCTAAATCGTAAATTATTCTCAATGTTTGACATTTAATTATCGTTTTTATATCAAAGCTAGCTACTCGTTTAATTTTTAACTAACAAATTGAAATAGTTGCTCATTGATATAGAGAATAATAATCAAACCTTAAATAATTATTAAAAAACGATAAGTTAAGATATAAGATGTCTTTACACTCAGGTCTGTTACAGTAATATTTATCTATTTTTTATATATTTAATATCAATGAATGCCGCAAACTCCAGCGCCGACTTATTTACTAAAAACTTTCCATCATAAAAGTACCTATATGTCATTTTTGTTTCAATTTTAATTAAGAATCATTTTTACCTGCTTAGTGAAATTTATGCCCACTTGGTTAATATTTTAGCAGTGTAATAAACGATTTCGGAATGCATAATCGATGTCAACAACCTGGCATCTATCTCGATAGCCAACAGCCGCTCCCTCGATATCGCTATAAAATTTATTGCGGCTCTATTTTAAAGTAAATTCATTAAAAATGAGATGATCATTAAAAAGTTCGACCGTGAGAGAGTGATAAAAAGTAAACCTAACGAAGATTGTGGGCAATCTATAAACATTAAAGTACATATTTTCAGTAAATAAGCTTTCATGAAAGTTAATATGTAATTGACCAACGTGAGAGCCCGTATTACGTTACGTTGTCACGTTATGTTAAGTTTATGAGTTACATAAACTTGTTTTACAAAATGGTAACACGAAAAAATTTAAGGCACTGCATGAAATTCAAAAATTACAATGCCACCATATATTTTTTAACCGACTTCCAAAAAAGGAGGAGGTTCTCAATTCAACGTGTATTTTTTTTATTGTTTTTTAATGTGTGTCGGTGCATATCTCCGTGGTTTCTGAACCGATTTGAAAATATTTTTTTCAGTCCTTGGAGGAAGCTCTCGAGGTGGTACCATAAAATTAAAAAGTATTTTTTTTACATTTTTGCCTAACGAATGTTTTGAAATCAATATGCTAATTATCATATACATTACAAGTACTGTTCCTTTCGTTGGTATACATCCGTATGTAAGAAAAGCATTTATTTGCCTACTTTAATATTAAATTATAATATTTCTAAATGTATCTATAAAAATAGATAAAACAAAATTGAGATCAAAATCAATTCAACAAATTGCTTCACATCACAATCACGCCTCGCACGTCTACGGCTTGTGGCGTCAAACATGCTATCGTATTGTATCAAATTACAGCATAGTACGTATAGTGCTTTGTAAAATCTAAATCACGTCCGTTTTTCAGCTGGTAGCGACAACTATAACAAATGGCGGCAAGGTACAGTTTTGAGAAGCGAGATTTATTTTTAACTAAGTTAGCGCGAAGGGCGGAGCAAGAATGAGTAAAATGCATAGAAAAACACTGCACGCGTGCTCGTGTTGACCTATCACTCTGATCTGCTTGATACGCAACATGCGCCTGCATGCACTTTGTGTTTGACATTACAAATGGAACCTCCCACAGTGCCATATTATTGGAGCCGTAGTCGTGTAGAGATAGCGATCGAATGGACCGTAAGATAAACAACTCATTTGAAAATATATATGTATATAGCAAGTCTTTATCCCTCAATGATCAGATTCTAAAACGTATTTCCAAATTTAAGTATCTAGGCACAATGGTTGATAATATGGAGACCACAGCTTTGAAATACGATGCAGAGAGAGATTACGATAGAGTAAGCACGCAACGCCTTTTCGAGAAGGTACTTTGTAACCGGAACGTAAGCATTGCTTTTCGAACACGCATAGGGCAGCGCTATGTCTTCTCTGTACTTCTTTGTGGAGTAGAAGCTTGGACACTGACAGAAACAATGACAGAAACAAGAAACTAGAAGGGTTCGGGATGTGGGTGTACAGGCGTATGCTAAGAATTTCTTGGATAGGCTGCGTACGGAATAGCAACGCGCAAAGAATGGGGAAGGCTTCATACTACAATTAAGAACCGAAAGTTAGATTTTTCTGGTCACGTAATGCGTAATACCAGTAAATATGAACTCCTTCCACTCATCATGCATGGAAATGTGGAAGGCAGGGGGAAGCGTGGCTGCAGAAGAATATCGTATAAAACCTTACGCTAGTGGTTTGGAAAGAGCACAAGATTACTATTTAGCGCAGCGGTCTAGAACTTTGAAATCGCCCTAATGATTGCCAACCTTCGCAAGGAGAAAATTAATTTAATAGACCTAATATTTTACGAAAGTTATGGTATTGAAAAGAAATCAAAGTTTGTCACGCATCATCATTTCAACATTACTTATTCCGAGCAAACCTATCTAACTAATATAAACATTCTGAATACAGGATACAATGAAGCTACAATTTTGCCCCACTTACAAAAGCAATTTGGTGCATAAAAAATATTAAGAATACATAAATTTGAAACATTACATAGAGCAAAAATACACTACGGAACGGACCTAGTGAGCGCGCTGCATAAAAAAATGAATGACGCAGGAGTTTTTTTCCGTGACAAAAATTGTTTACCCATGGTGTACCTTCGCCCTTAGCTGTGCCATATCCGTAGTATATATAAGTCTATGGCCACATCCAACCTTATAAAAGTCACCGTAAGATTTTAAAAACGGTTAGATTATAATCTAACTCGATAAATTGTAAACAGTCGAAAGATGAACCGTTCAATGTTCTGAGTGTCAATTTTTGAAATATTCATTGTATTTACGTTTTCTTGTCTGTTTCATGTAGGTTAGGTTAGGGTTCGACATAAATAACCACTTTGGTTCTATCGGGTTAATAAATCTAACAGATTACAATCTACCGAAAAATAATGCGTTAAATTGTAATCTTTCGACTCTTTGCGCTTTCACGAGTTAGATTATACTCTAACGGTTTTTACAATGTTACGGTGACATAAATAAAGTTAAGATAATGTGCCTAAATTTAATCTACACGTTTGACTGAGGAACTCTAAAAACTTAAATGTTAGCTTTTATCTCTCGTATAATGAAATTACCGTTTAGACGCAGAGTGGTAGTTACTTATAAAAGTAATTAGCTGTAAATCTTCACATGTGAAACTAATTTGCCCGCGAGCACCGAGACCGTGGAGCCGCCAGAGTTCCTGTTTATTGTGCACATATTATATTATCTCGTAATTAAATTATACCGCCAAATAATAGGATGTCTCACGTCTACTGCTATAATAATTTTGCTACGTATTTCGCTATAATAATTTTGTGCAGAAATAATGAACTGTTTGTTATTAAGTCTCCATACTAATTTTATAAATGCGAAAGTGTGTCTGTCTGTCTGCTACGCTTTCAGGGCCCACCTGTACAACCGATTTCGATGACATGGGACACCTCATCATCTCTCCTGCATGAATCTCAACAGAACACAGTCCTGTGCCACTTGCTTCTATTTGTAATATACCTATGATTTGTAATACCGAAGCTTTTCATCTGTGGTAATTCATACCGAAAACTCACTTTATAAAAAACAAACAAGCAAAAAATTTATGAGGCATAATTAAGCTTCTTGTTTCGAGAATCAACTCTATGGACACTGATACTAATTATTAGCCCTCTGTGAACTTTTTATCAGCCGCTCGAACAATGGGAACGTGACCGTACTAGCGATCACTAACTTTATTACAAAACTTCCCCACAGACCACTACCGCTCGCAGTAAAGAGCAAATACAACGGCGCAGAGCATTGCCTTCCTCGTATCTTGCCTACATGGGTTCCCTCGTTACGATAAGTAAATGCCAAAGCTATATATGTAAATTGTCATGAACCAACTATCAAATCAGAATTGCCTCCAGCGAAACTATAAAAATAATAATACTGTAAAGACCCTGCATGTTCGAAAACATTCGCGTATTCACAGCTGTGATTATATTGGCGCCAATTGCTTTTCGAAATACCTTGGTGTCCAACAGTTTGTTTTCGTCTCAAAATGCAAAGTCATATGCTTTTGCAATACGACTCATAATGGAAAAATTATTGCAGATAGGCTGTTAGGTCTTTATTAAAATCGTATCGAGAAAATTATTTTTGCGCAATAGCATTGCCAACGACTTGAAATTTCAAATTCAATAAAATAAACCTGCGTACTTTAGAGGGTTTTTTATTTGTTACATTTAGCTCACGTGGCGTCAAGCGGGTAAACCAAACTTATAGTGCATATTATAACTAAGTGTTTATGTAACATGGAATTAATGTATCTACCTATTGAACATCCGACTGGTAGAAATACTAAATAGTAGTACCTGATGATACCTATGGAAATGAGAAACACATTCAATTAATCAAAGTGACATAAAAGCAGGTCTTCCAACCTTATTAAACACTAGCTGATGTGCCGCCCCGACTTCGTACGGATGGGCTCACCTTATGTACTGCAGTCATTACTTATGTTTGGTTAAAAATCTAATTATTATAAAGCCAATATAACTGTCGCTATTGATTTGCTGTTATTTCATTATTTATGTTAATGTCTTAATGTCTACGTAGCATCATTTCAACTCATCGCCGTAAGCTATAGTTCACCACGCTTGTCAAGTGCGGATTGGTAGAGAATATACATATATACCACCTGTTGTTATTATATTGGTATAATGCTCAGACTGCATAATCACAAACCACCAGATGAGATTACAGTAAATTGCAAACGTAGAAAAAATTAAAAAAAGCAGTAAGGTACGCAAAAAAAAAAAACACGGAAGCAGTAAATTTTACTCACAGGCACTGTTTACTGCCTCTGTAAGTGCATTTTTCGAGCAACTTTCGAAAATACCTTTACTTAGTAAGGGTGGGATAGGTAAGGCTGCTTGGAGTCGGAGTAGGTAATCAGATGTCACCTGTGATGCTTTTAGTTAAAGTAGTTGAAATTGAAATTTGATAATACTAATATTATAAATGTGAAAAAGTGTTTGTTTGTTGGTTCGTTGGTTTTCTGTTTTGCCCTTCAATCACGCCGCAACGGAGCAACGGGTTGACGTGATTTTTGGCATGGGTATCGTTGAGGACCTGGAGATTGACATAGGCTATAGGTACTAATCCCCGTGGGAATTAAAAAAACTTATTCCACGCGGGCGAAGTCGCCGGCATCAGCTAGTTTGTTACACATCCAACGAAATTAATTATCTGAAGATAAAATGGAAAATTATAGTATCAGCAAAGTACGTTATTTTACACTTACTTTAAATCGGCACCTTTGCGCCATCTATTGCCACTAGGGTAAATTAGTAAGCAAGCATTTACATCAGTGACATCTAGCGCCACGGAAGTAACTCAATCAATTCGGCAAGTGCTCGTTCGCTACCGTTTTTATTATTATTTACCAGCGTTACTTCAGCTGACTTCAAATAGGCTATTTACTCATTTGCTCCAAACTAGTTGTTTGGATTTCAACGCGCTTGCAGTTCACGAAATATTTTACTTCAGGATTTCAGATTTTAAAAGTTGTATTCTTTTTAATAATTTACTCTAGATCACCAATAACGAAACATACTTTATCTAGTTATTTAGATTTGGACGCACTTGCAGTTCACAAAATTATAGTACAGGATTTCAGATTTACAAAATTTTATCCTTTTTATTAATTTACTCTAGATCTTTAAGCATACTTTATATACTTATTTTGATTTCAAAACGCTTGCAGTTCAAAAACTATGGTTCAGAATTTCACATTTGCAAAATTGTAATAAATTTACTCTAGATCAATAATAATTTATTATTATTATTACGAAACATACTATACTATAATCTGGTTAAATAGATTTCAACGCGCTTGCGCGTTAACAAAATTATAGTTTTGAATTTCGGATTTGCAAATTCGTGATATTTTTAATAATTTATTCTAGATCATTTATTATCTTTATTAGAACTGATAAAGTATATTAATACGAAACATACTTTATCTAGTTATTTAGATTTGGACGCACTTGCATTTCATAAAATTCCAGTTCAAGATTTCAGATTTGCATAATTTTATTCTTTTAATAACATCACATTTACAGTAGATCATCAATTATTACGAATCCTACTATATTATTATCTAGTTGTTTTAACTTCAACGCGCTCGTACTTCACAAAATTATAATTCAGAATTTCAGATTTGCAAAATTATATTATTTTTATCAATTTATGTAAGATCAATCTATTACGAAAATTTATCTAGTTAATTAGATTTCAACGCGCTTGTAACTCACAAAATTAGATTCAGGATTTCAGCAAAATTGTATTATTTTTATTAATAATTTACTCTAAATAAATTTTTACGAAACATACTTTATCTAATTTTTGTGCGCTTGCTGTTCACAAAATTATAGTTCCGGATTTCAGATTTGCACAGTGGTATTATTTTAATAATTTACTGTAGATCAATTATTACTAAACATTCTATTATCTTTTAATTTAAACAACGCACACGCGGTTCAAAAAATTTCAGATTTGAAAAATTGTATTATTTTAATAATTTACTCTAGTCTAGATCAATACAGCGAATTTCAATTACATTCATTATACATTTCAATGCGCTTGCAGTTTACAAGATTATAGTTCAGGATTTCAGATCTGCAAAATTAAATTACTCTAGATCAATACAGTGGAACATACAATTTAACTAGTGGATTAGATTTCCACGTTTGCCGTTCACAAAATTATAGTGCCGGATTCCAGGTTAGAAATAGTAGGTTATTCAAAATGAGGGTAATGCAATGTCTTACGTCACGGGCGCCGGGATAAACCCCAAGCACAACGAGGGATGTTAGAGTAACTCCCGAGCGCAGCGAGGGTGTTGCATCTAGAATCCTGAATTAAGCGTGGGGTTTAGGGGCGCCCAAGACAAAGACAGAATTACCCCTGCTTTGAATACTGTAATTTTCACACCTTGCGTGGCAATAAAATCAAGGCTAATAAAAAGATTATTCAATATAGTATCTTATTATATCTATTGTCAATAACTAAAAACACCATTGAATGATGATAGATCTTGAAAGTAAACTAGCAATACGCCCTCTGAAATTAGGCAATTGGCACCTTTTGTAGTTTTCTACTAGCAGGAGTCTTCGTATGCTTTTAAATATCTGACTTCAGAAGTTTCTGGGAGCAAATCGTTTATTATTTGAGCATCTATTTTAATAGTTTCCGGAGTCAAATTATTACAGCTATCTTTGTCAATTTGAATTTTAAATTAAATAAATATTAAATTTCAATAATATCACATTAAAGAACGTTTTGGAAATAAGTTGTAGGGAATTTTCATAAATCTTTACTCTGTGCGAAAGGGACGCCATCACTCATCAAGCGAGATAGCAAATTGTGAGAGGGACGCCGTCATACGTCGAAGCGAGATAGCAATACTTGCAATGAAAAGATTTTCTTTGGATGCGGGATCTTTCGAAATTCAAATCACATTACGGGGTTGTAATGTTGTACTGAAATCCATTGGATTTCAGTACAACATTACAACCCCGCTATGCCTTAAGAATATAATGAACAATTTACCAAAAAGGCATTGACGAGCGAGTGGTGTGAAAAATCATATTCTTGTCCCGTGATAGTACACACATAATAATTAACTCTAGATCAAATATTACGAAACTTTAATCTACGACATTAGTTTTTGTTATTTTTTTATGTACGAGTGAGTTGTACCGTAGCCGAGCTTTAAGTGAATAGAATATAAGAATTATTGAATATGAATTTTTAAATCTAATTTTAGGGGGAAAATTCTTTTTATAGGTTATAAGCCGACATAAAAATGTCCGGGAAATATAAGGTTTCATAGACTGTCGCAGAAAGACATGCCTGTTGGCTGTCGCACTGAGCGCGCCGTATGCCGAAAACGTTCACTATTGTTATAAATAAAGTTGAGAAACTGAATGAATGAATCGCATGCCTGTCAGATCTACTGTCTCATTAGTCATGGGGTTTTTGTACCTAATTCTGACAGTTTGTTTATTTAACAGTTTAGAAACAGAAGTTTGTTAAAAGATAACTATATATATTATGAAGATATCTACTAACAGTAATCTTTAAAATTTTATATAAACACATGCAATTTGGCTCACCAATGATCAATGGACCTAAGGTGGTAATTGTGGCTAACTTTATTGCACACAATCTCTAAACTCACAACTATTTAGACAGCACTAAATCTAGCGCTGTCCTTTTCCGCAGCGAGCATTTTGAAAGGGATAGTAAGACCTATGTAAGGGATAGAGCATTATGAAAAGAATACTAAGATAGGGGAGTAAGGGATAAGGGATGTGGGGATATGTAAGGGATAGCAATCCTGTAATTTTTGTTAAGAGAGCTTAGAGATGGTTGATTCATAAGAATTAGCGACTTTGAATCGTACAGCTACGGCATAACAGTCGAATTAAGGATCATATTTTCTTTATTATACGAGTATTTTCTTTATTTGACGACCTCCGTGGTGCAGTGTGTAGCGCTGTTGTCTTAACGTGCGGAGGTGCCGGGTTCGATTCCCGGCAGGGTCAATTTGGGAATTTATTATTTCTGAATTTTCTCTGATCTGGCCTGGTGGGAGGCTTCGGCCGTGGCTAATTACCACCCTACCGGCAAAGACGTGCCGCCAAGCGATTTAGAGTCCCGATACGATGCCGTGTAGAAACCTGTTGGAACTGGCCGTAAACTAAATTGTTTATATTTAAATATATTCTTATTCTTTTTTTAAAATCTATTGTTTTTTTACGTTTGATGACTTTCACTTACTTCAAATATATATCTCAAACAGGACGTCCAAGTTTTTCTCTTTACTGATATTTTTCTTATAAATTAAAATATCCCAACACGTTATCAGCACGAAGGATCTTGGGAAAAATATAAGTGAAAAGTGGTGTTAATTGTCCGTTGTTGCTTTATTTGTTGCGAATAAGAAAATTCATTTTCTTTTGATATTATTTTTTTTTTTTCCTTCAAAAATGTCGCAAGCAAGCGGAGATATAAGTGGTAATAAGATGTTACATTCGTCGTCAGTTCCTCCTTTTAGTCTCAAAAATAGAGAAGGATATCCTACTTGGAAATTTAAAATGCGAAATTATTTGCAACACGAGGTGCCTGTTTGAGACCATATAGAGATTTTCGAAGTCTGCAAACCCTGTCTTCTTGGCCTTTCACTGAAAAACCTCCTTTAGCTCACAGCAAATTAGAACGAAACTTTAGTGGTGAGTCATTGCTGCTGCCTTACAGAAATCTAATAGGATGCCTTATGTTCTTGGCAGTCAATACACGTCCTGATATAGCATTTGCAACGAGCTACTTAAGCCAATTTAATACGTGTTTTTCAACGGAACATTGGAAAGCAGCAAAAAGGATTCTTCAATACCTAAAGGGTACACTAGAGTATTCCTTAATATACAGGAAAACTGGAAAGCCGTTAACAGGGTATGCAGATGCTGATTGGGCAAATTGTCCAATTAACAGAAAGTCTTACACGGGCTATGTCTTTAAGTTAGCTGGTGGACCAGTGTCTTGGGAATCAAAGAAACAACCAACTGTTGCTCTGTCATCCACTGAAGCTGAGTACATGGCTCTTATTTAGTTGTTAGCCCTCCCAGTAATATAGCTGCAATTGATTTATCTTCGATAACTTTTCCTATGTCAGCTAGGTCTTGTGACGTAGACAGAACTGCATCTATATATTGTTCAATATTTTCAAAGTCTGAAAGACTTAATCTATAAAGCTTTCGCTCCAAGGCTAGCCTTCGGCCCAAACCTTTATCTTCAAAAGCTGCCTTCAGGGCCTCCCAGGCTTCGGCTGCAGTTTTTGCACGTCTAACATGTGTAATTGCTACACCGTCTAGTGTTAAGCATATCTTTGCCAGAGCCTTAGCGTCATTCCTTACCTTAATAGATGCAGTGGTCGTATCTCCTTCTGGATATCCATCAATAGGAAACCATAGGTCCTCATGTTGCAAATAATTTCGCATTTTAAATTTCCAAGTAGGATATCCTTCTCTATTTTTGAGACTAAAAGGAGGAACTGACGACGAATGTAACATCTTATTACCACTTATATCTCCGCTTGCTTGCGACATTTTTGAAGGAAAAAAAAAATTATATCAAAAGAAAATGAATTTTTCTTATTCGCAACAAATAAAGCAACAATGGACAATTAACACCACTTTTCACTTATATTTTTCCCAAGATCCCTCGTGCTGATAACGTGTTGGGATATTTTAATTTATAAGAAAAATATCAGTAAAGAGAAAAACTTGGACGTCCTGTTTGAGATATATATTTGAAGTAAGAGAAAGTCATCAAACGTAAAAAAACAATAGATTTAAAAAAAAGAATAAGAATATATTTAAATATAAACAATTTAGTTTACGGCCAGTTCCAACATCCCCCTTTAAACTAAATTGTCTTACAAAAAAAAAAAAATTAACATAACGTATTAAGACACAGGAACAAAAAAAAAACCTAACTAAGACCTAAACTACCTATAATTCTACTAGTTGCGATAGGCCCAAGTGGTTTGGTAAGAATATCTGCGGGTGTATCACAACTTTTCATATAGTCTAAAATAATTGTATTATTACTAACTTTTTCTCGTATAAAATGAAAACGAGTGTCAATATGCTTCGTCCTGCTATGGTGCACAGGATTGTGAGCTAAGTTTAGAGCACTCTGACTATCTGACAATATCTTAATTGTATATATCTTACCAGTAATATCCTCTATAAATTTACGTAAGTAACAGGCTTCTTTAGTTGCTGCAGTAAGAGCCATGTACTCAGCTTCAGTGGATGACAGAGCAACAGTTGGTTGTTTCTTTGATTCCCAAGACACTGGTCCACCAGCTAACTTAAAGACATAGCCCGTGTAAGACTTTCTGTTAATTGGACAATTTGCCCAATCAGCATCTGCATACCCTGTTAACGGCTTTCCAGTTTTCCTGTATATTAAGGAATACTCTAGTGTACCCTTTAGGTATTGAAGAATCCTTTTTGCTTATTTCGAGCTCTAGTTGAAAAACAAGTAGGTTTTCAAATAAAGGCTCTTAGAACCGATGGAGGAAAAGAATATGTAAATAAAGAGTTTTCTGATTATCTTTCTTCGAATGGAATTGAGCACCAAGTAACAACGCCTTATAGCCCACAGCAAAATGGAGTTGCTGAACGTACTAATCGTACAATAACAGAGAAGGCGAGATCAATGTTGGCCGAAAGCTCACTACCTAAATCATACTGGCAAGATGCTTTCCAAGTCGCAGTTTATTTGAAAAATAGGTCCCCTCATCGAACTTTGAATGGCAAAATACCTTATGATAAGTGGAGTGGTCGGAAAAGTGATCTAAGTCACTTAAGGGTATTTGGATGTAGAGCTCTAGTTCATGTACCTTCATGTCAAAGAAGGAAACTAGATTTAAAAGCAGAGGAAGCAATTTTCGTAGGTTACTCAGAAGATCCTAATACTTATGTTTTTCGGGATCCTGCAAATCCAAGACGCATTATTAAGTCAAGAGATGCAAGTTTTTTTGAGAATTGTTTTACACCTTTAAAGGAAAATGCATCAGAGCCTATAGTTCAAAATATGGAGTCAGTATTACTATTCGAAGAACATATTGAAACTGGTGATGATAAATTTTATGATTGTGTTGATTGTTGTAGTCCAGAAGGAGAATCATCTGTTCCTGTGAACATGGATAAAGAGTCTTCTTGTACTGAACAAACGCAAGTAAGTAATGAACCCAGATACCCATCTAGAAATAGAAAGCCACCTGAATATTTAACTTATCAGGCCTCTACTGATGTTGATTCAGGTGAACCAACAAACTATTCTGAAGCTATACATTCAGAAGATGGTAAAAAATGGGTTTTAGCAATGACTGATGAATACAATTCACTAATGAAGTTAAATACCTGGGAGTTAGTAGACAGATCAAATAAAAAAGTTATTCCCTGTAAATGGGTTTATAAGCATAAGAAGGATGCTTATGGTAATATAATCAAGTATAAGGCAAGGCTAGTGGTCAAAGGTTTTCATCAAACAAGAGATATAGATTATCATGAGACGTTTGCGCCTGTGATTCGTCATTCTTCCCTGCGTACTTTGTTTGCATTGGCAGCAGAAGAAGATCTCAAAATGAGACATCTGGATGTTGACACAGCATTTCTTTATGGAGATTTGGAAGAAGAAGTATTTATGGAACAACCTCTTGGTTTTTCAGTGAAAGGCCAAGAAGACAGGGTTTGCAGACTTCGAAAATCTCTATATGGTCTCAAACAGGCACCTCGTGCTTGGAACAAAAAATTGAATGAAGTCCTTTCAAAAATAGGTTTTATAGGAACTTCTTCTGAGCCTTGTGTATATACAAAACTTTTTGGTGATGAACTTGTTATTCTGGGTGTCTACGTGGATGACATAATTGTCTTTTATAATTCTGACGTGACGTTTGACATTGTTAAAAATGATTTGTCAAAATATTTTAGTTTGAAAGATCTTGGCAATTTGAAGTCATATTTAGGTTTACAAATAGATAGAAATCAAGATTACATAAAAATTAGTCAATCGAATTATATATTGTCCATATTGGACGAATTTAATATGAGTGAATGTAAGTCGGCTAGTACTCCTTTAGCTCACAGCAAATTAGAACGAAACTTTAGTGGTGAGTCATTGCTGCTGCCTTACAGAAATCTAATAGGATGCCTTATGTTCTTGGCAGTCAATACACGTCCTGATATAGCATTTGCAACGAGCTACTTAAGCCAATTTAATACGTGTTTTTCAACGGAACATTGGAAAGCAGCAAAAAGGATTCTTCAATACCTAAAGGGTACACTAGAGTATTCCTTAATATACAGGAAAACTGGAAAGCCGTTAACAGGGTATGCAGATGCTGATTGGGCAAATTGTCCAATTAACAGAAAGTCTTACACGGGCTATGTCTTTAAGTTAGCTGGTGGACCAGTGTCTTGGGAATCAAAGAAACAACCAACTGTTGCTCTGTCATCCACTGAAGCTGAGTACATGGCTCTTACTGCAGCAACTAAAGAAGCCTGTTACTTACGTAAATTTATAGAGGATATTACTGGTAAGATATATACAATTAAGATATTGTCAGATAGTCAGAGTGCTCTAAACTTAGCTCACAATCCTGTGCACCATAGCAGGACGAAGCATATTGACACTCGTTTTCATTTTATACGAGAAAAAGTTAGTAATAATACAATTATTTTAGACTATATGAAAAGTTGTGATACACCCGCAGATATTCTTACCAAACCACTTGGGCCTATCGCAACTAGTAGAATTATAGGTAGTTTAGGTCTTAGTTAGGTTTTTTTTGTTCCTGTGTCTTAATACGTTATGTTAATATTTTTTTTGTAAGACAATTTAGTTTAAAGGGGGATGTTGGAACTGGCCGTAAACTAAATTGTTTATATTTAAATATATTCTTATTCTTTTTTTTAAATCTATTGTTTTTTTACGTTTGATGACTTTCTCTTACTTCAAATATATATCTCAAACAGGACGTCCAAGTTTTTCTCTTTACTGATATTTTTCTTATAAATTAAAATATCCCAACAAAGGAATGAAATCCAAATTAAATAAAATGATTATTTGCTATGAATGTAACGTGCCAGGGCATAAACGCCCGGATTGCCCTCAACGACGTAATAAAGGCATAATAAATGTAGCAAATGAGGTCACAGCTTCGGTCACAGCACTTACTGCTAACTGTTCCAATAAGGATGTTTGGTACGTAGATTCTGGGGCTACAAAACATATGACTTTCAGAGAAGATTGGTTTCGGGACTTTAGGTCAATAAATACTGGAAATATAACTGTTGCAAATGGTGAGAGCGTTAAATGTTGTGGAATAGGAAATATTTCTATTAAGACACCTGGTGATGTAGTAAAAACAATAAGTGATGTTGCCCTAGTACCAGATTTAAAGGCTAATTTACTATCAGTACAGAAAGTTATTGATAAAGGTTTTGTATGTGTTTTTGACAAAAGCGGATGTAGTTTTTATAAAAATGATACCTTTTGTGTTTCAGGTGATTCTGTTCTTCATGCTTCGCCCTGTGGTGGACTGTACATAGTTGATGGTACTGTTAATATTCCACCTAAGATAAATAGTGAAAATATTGCGTACGAGGTGCACTCTGACTGTCTGAGCAAGTATCAGCTCTGGCATAAACGGTTAGGACACTTATGTCGCATAGGCATGAATCAATTGAAGAATCATCAGGTAGGAGTAGATTTTACTAAGGTTGATAAAAATAGTTGCATCGCTTGTGTAAAAGGTAAACAAGCTAGAAAACCGTTTAAAAATGTAGCGTATAATAAGGCGTCATCACCTTTAGAACTAATCCATAGTGATTTATGCGGACCAATGTCCACGACATCTTTTCAAGGAAACGTTTATGTTTTAACTTTTGTAGATGATTATACTCGCAAGATTTTTGCTTATTTTATATCTTCTAAAACTGAGGTAAAGAATAAATTTTTATTATTTCGAGCTCTAGTTGAAAAACAAGTAGGTTTTCAAATAAAGGCTCTTAGAACCGATGGAGGAAAAGAATATGTAAATAAAGAGTTTTCTGATTATCTTTCTTCGAATGGAATTGAGCACCAAGTAACAACGCCTTATAGCCCACAGCAAAATGGAGTTGCTGAACGTACTAATCGTACAATAACAGAGAAGGCGAGATCAATGTTGGCCGAAAGCTCACTACCTAAATCATACTGGCAAGATGCTTTCCAAGTCGCAGTTTATTTGAAAAATAGGTCCCCTCATCGAACTTTGAATGGCAAAATACCTTATGATAAGTGGAGTGGTCGGAAAAGTGATCTAAGTCACTTAAGGGTATTTGGATGTAGAGCTCTAGTTCATGTACCTTCATGTCAAAGAAGGAAACTAGATTTAAAAGCAGAGGAAGCAATTTTCGTAGGTTACTCAGAAGATCCTAATACTTATGTTTTTCGGGATCCTGCAAATCCAAGACGCATTATTAAGTCAAGAGATGCAAGTTTTTTTGAGAATTGTTTTACACCTTTAGAGGAAAATGCATCAGAGCCTATAGTTCAAAATATGGAGTCAGTATTACTATTCGAAGAACATATTGAAACTGGTGATGATAAATTTTATGATTGTGTTGATTGTTGTAGTCCAGAAGGAGAATCATCTGTTCCTGTGAACATGGATAAAGAGTCTTCTTGTACTGAACAAACGCAAGTAAGTAATGAACCCAGATACCCATCTAGAAATAGAAAGCCACCTGAATATTTAACTTATCAGGCCTCTACTGATGTTGATTCAGGTGAACCAACAAACTATTCTGAAGCTATACATTCAGAAGATGGTAAAAAATGGTTTTTAGCAATGACTGATGAATACAATTCACTAATGAAGTTAAATACCTGGGAGTTAGTAGACAGATCAAATAAAAAAGTTATTCCCTGTAAATGGGTTTATAAGCATAAGAAGGATGCTTATGGTAATATAATCAAGTATAAGGCAAGGCTAGTGGTCAAAGGTTTTCATCAAACAAGAGATATAGATTATCATGAGACGTTTGCGCCTGTGATTCGTCATTCTTCCCTGCGTACTTTGTTTGCATTGGCAGCAGAAGAAGATCTCAAAATGAGACATCTGGATGTTGACACAGCATTTCTTTATGGAGATTTGGAAGAAGAAGTATTTATGGAACAACCTCTTGGTTTTTCAGTGAAAGGCCAAGAAGACAGGGTTTGCAGACTTCGAAAATCTCTATATGGTCTCAAACAGGCACCTCGTGCTTGGAACAAAAAATTGAATGAAGTCCTTTCAAAAATAGGTTTTATAGGAACTTCTTCTGAGCCTTGTGTATATACAAAACTTTTTGGTGATGAACTTGTTATTCTGGGTGTCTACGTGGATGACATAATTGTCTTTTATAATTCTGACGTGACGTTTGACATTGTTAAAAATGATTTGTCAAAATACTTTAGTTTGAAAGATCTTGGCAATTTGAAGTCATATTTAGGTTTACAAATAGATAGAAATCAAGATTACATAAAAATTAGTCAATCGAATTATATATTGTCCATATTGGACGAATTTAATATGAGTGAATGTAAGTCGGCTAGTACTCCTTTAGCTCACAGCAAATTAGAACGAAACTTTAGTGGTGAGTCATTGCTGCTGCCTTACAGAAATCTAATAGGATGCCTTATGTTCTTGGCAGTCAATACACGTCCTGATATAGCATTTGCAACGAGCTACTTAAGCCAATTTAATACGTGTTTTTCAACGGAACATTGGAAAGCAGCAAAAAGGATTCTTCAATACCTAAAGGGTACACTAGAGTATTCCTTAATATACAGGAAAACTGGAAAGCCGTTAACAGGGTATGCAGATGCTGATTGGGCAAATTGTCCAATTAACAGAAAGTCTTACACGGGCTATGTCTTTAAGTTAGCTGGTGGACCAGTGTCTTGGGAATCAAAGAAACAACCAACTGTTGCTCTGTCATCCACTGAAGCTGAGTACATGGCTCTTACTGCAGCAACTAAAGAAGCCTGTTACTTACGTAAATTTATAGAGGATATTACTGGTAAGATATATACAATTAAGATATTGTCAGATAGTCAGAGTGCTCTAAACTTAGCTCACAATCCTGTGCACCATAGCAGGACGAAGCATATTGACACTCGTTTTCATTTTATACGAGAAAAAGTTAGTAATAATACAATTATTTTAGACTATATGAAAAGTTGTGATACACCCGCAGATATTCTTACCAAACCACTTGGGCCTATCGCAACTAGTAGAATTATAGGTAGTTTAGGTCTTAGTTAGGTTTTTTTTTGTTCCTGTGTCTTAATACGTTATGTTAATATTTTTTTTTTTGTAAGACAATTTAGTTTAAAGGGGGATGTTGGAACTGGCCGTAAACTAAATTGTTTATATTTAAATATATTCTTATTCTTTTTTTTTAAATCTATTGTTTTTTTACGTTTGATGACTTTCTCTTACTTCAAATATATATCTCAAACAGGACGTCCAAGTTTTTCTCTTTACTGATATTTTTCTTATAAATTAAAATATCCCAACATGGCGTGTTGGAACTGGCCGTAAACTAAATTGTTTATATTTAAATATATTCTTATTCTTTTTTTAAAATCTATTGTTTTTTTACGTTTGATGACTTTCACTTACTTCAAATATATATCTCAAACAGGACGTCCAAGTTTTTCTCTTTACTGATATTTTTCTTATAAATTAAAATATCCCAACACGTTATCAGCACGAAGGATCTTGGGAAAAATATAAGTGAAAAGTGGTGTTAATTGTCCGTTGTTGCTTTATTTGTTGCGAATAAGAAAATTCATTTTCTTTTGATATTATTTTTTTTTTCCTTCAAAAATGTCGCAAGCAAGCGGAGATATAAGTGGTAATAAGATGTTACATTCGTCGTCAGTTCCTCCTTTTAGTCTCAAAAATAGAGAAGGATATCCTACTTGGAAATTTAAAATGCGAAATTATTTGCAACATGAGGACCTATGGTTTCCTATTGATGGATATCCAGAAGGAGATACGACCACTGCATCTATTAAGGTAAGGAATGACGCTAAGGCTCTGGCAAAGATATGCTTAACACTAGACGGTGTAGCAATTACACATGTTAGACGTGCAAAAACTGCAGCCGAAGCCTGGGAGGCCCTGAAGGCAGCTTTTGAAGATAAAGGTTTGGGCCGAAGGCTAGCCTTGGAGCGAAAGCTTTATAGATTAAGTCTTTCAGACTTTGAAAATATTGAACAATATATAGATGCAGTTCTGTCTACGTCACAAGACCTAGCTGACATAGGAAAAGTTATCGAAGATAAATCAATTGCAGCTATATTACTGGGAGGGCTAACAACTAAATATGAGCCATTGATCATGGCACTGGAAAACTGCAATATAGAAATCACTTCCGATTTGGTTAAGACAAAACTATTAAATGAAATGTCTAAAAATGACATCACACCAACAAATGCAGTTTTCCAGGCCAAAGGAATGAAATCCAAATTAAATAAAATGATTATTTGCTATGAATGTAACGTGCCAGGGCATAAACGCCCGGATTGCCCTCAACGACGTAATAAAGGCATAATAAATGTAGCAAATGAGGTCACAGCTTCGGTCACAGCACTTACTGCTAACTGTTCCAATAAGGATGTTTGGTACGTAGATTCTGGGGCTACAAAACATATGACTTTCAGAGAAGATTGGTTTCGGGACTTTAGGTCAATAAATACTGGAAATATAACTGTTGCAAATGGTGAGAGCGTTAAATGTTGTGGAATAGGAAATATTTCTATTAAGACACCTGGTGATGTAGTAAAAACAATAAGACAATAACAGAGAAGGCGAGATCAATGTTGGCCGAAAGCTCACTACCTAAATCATACTGGCAAGATGCTTTCCAAGTCGCAGTTTATTTGAAAAATAGGTCCCCTCATCGAACTTTGAATGGCAAAATACCTTATGATAAGTGGAGTGGTCGGAAAAGTGATCTAAGTCACTTAAGGGTATTTGGATGTAGAGCTCTAGTTCATGTACCTTCATGTCAAAGAAGGAAACTAGATTTAAAAGCAGAGGAAGCAATTTTCGTAGGTTACTCAGAAGATCCTAATACTTATGTTTTTCGGGATCCTGCAAATCCAAGACGCATTATTAAGTCAAGGGATGCAAGTTTTTTTGAGAATTGTTTTACACCTTTAAAGGAAAATGCATCAGAGCCTATAGTTCAAAATATGGAGTCAGTATTACTATTCGAAGAACATATTGAAACTGGTGATGATAAATTTTATGATTGTGTTGATTGTTGTAGTCCAGAAGGAGAATCATCTGTTCCTGTGAACATGGATAAAGAGTCTTCTTGTACTGAACAAACGCAAGTAAGTAATGAACCCAGATACCCATCTAGAAATAGAAAGCCACCTGAATATTTAACTTATCAGGCCTCTACTGATGTTGATTCAGGTGAACCAACAAACTATTCTGAAGCTATACATTCAGAAGATGGTAAAAAATGGGTTTTAGCAATGACTGATGAATACAATTCACTAATGAAGTTAAATACCTGGGAGTTAGTAGACAGATCAAATAAAAAAGTTATTCCCTGTAAATGGGTTTATAAGCATAAGAAGGATGCTTATGGTAATATAATCAAGTATAAGGCAAGGCTAGTGGTCAAAGGTTTTCATCAAACAAGAGATATAGATTATCATGAGACGTTTGCGCCTGTGATTCGTCATTCTTCCCTGCGTACTTTGTTTGCATTGGCAGCAGAAGAAGATCTCAAAATGAGACATCTGGATGTTGACACAGCATTTCTTTATGGAGATTTGGAAGAAGAAGTATTTATGGAACAACCTCTTGGTTTTTCAGTGAAAGGCCAAGAAGACAGGGTTTGCAGACTTCGAAAATCTCTATATGGTCTCAAACAGGCACCTCGTGCTTGGAACAAAAAATTGAATGAAGTCCTTTCAAAAATAGGTTTTATAGGAACTTCTTCTGAGCCTTGTGTATATACAAAACTTTTTGGTGATGAACTTGTTATTCTGGGTGTCTACGTGGATGACATAATTGTCTTTTATAATTCTGACGTGACGTTTGACATTGTTAAAAATGATTTGTCAAAATATTTTAGTTTGAAAGATCTTGGCAATTTGAAGTCATATTTAGGTTTACAAATAGATAGAAATCAAGATTACATAAAAATTAGTCAATCGAATTATATATTGTCCATATTGGACGAATTTAATATGAGTGAATGTAAGTCGGCTAGTACTCCTTTAGCTCACAGCAAATTAGAACGAAACTTTAGTGGTGAGTCATTGCTGCTGCCTTACAGAAATCTAATAGGATGCCTTATGTTCTTGGCAGTCAATACACGTCCTGATATAGCATTTGCAACGAGCTACTTAAGCCAATTTAATACGTGTTTTTCAACGGAACATTGGAAAGCAGCAAAAAGGATTCTTCAATACCTAAAGGGTACACTAGAGTATTCCTT